>JAESUZ010001383.1:330362-2730362 GCA_017311185.1 Proteles cristata cristata
TGGGATGGATATAGGTAAATCCATGTAAGAAAACACGTGGTTTTGGAACATTGACTTTCTGCTTGTAAATTACGCTGGTTTTTTTCCCAATAAAAATAGTGACACCATGAAGAAATCCTTGTGCATTGATTAGCATGGCAATGACTGGATATATCATTCCACTTTAATAAGCTTTATTGAGAGCGACACAAATAGAGCTCTGGGAAAAATGATAAGCTATATCTTCTAAGCTACAGACTGAAAAGGAAGAACAAATGATGGTATAATATAGAATGCTTACAACTTTGCTTCTCTGTTTAAAAGGTGTATTATATTGTGCTCGCTTCGGCAGCACATATACTAAAATTGGAACGATTAGCATGGCCCCTGCGCAAGGATGACACACAAATTCGTGAAGCGTTCCACATTTTTGGCTATTTGATAAACTGAGCACTATTGTGTGGCTTTTATTTTGCTAAAAGAGACCAAGTATTAGACAAAGCTTCTGTTTAAATGAATAGATTGGACTAGACTTTCAATTAAGTTAATTTTTTTATTCCTTCTCATGAGCAGTGGAGAAAAAAAATCAAATCTTCTAAAGACAAAACTAAAGCAACTACATTTTATTTTCATATCGGATTTTTTTTTTGTCTGTGTTGAGTGTTTCACCTTCATGGGTCCTTTTTAGTATGTTTTTTCTTGTTTTATTTAGATATAATTGACAAATAAATATGGTGCATATTTAACGTGTACAATATGATGATTTGATGTACATATCCATTATGAAAAGATTATCGCAATCAAGCTAATTAAAATATCTATCATCTTAAAAAAAAAGGTGTATTATAGTATGGCTTCTGTGAATCTAGCAATCCACCGTTATACATTTTTATTCTAAAAAAATACCCTATTGCTTCTGTAAGATCCAGTAAATGATAACAGAATTAAATCACTTCAGATTCCACAGGCCTGGGAGTTTCACACTGAAAATGTTGCCAACATCTGCTCAAAGATTAATCCATCTAAAGAGTTACCTGTGTATTCAGATATTTCAGAAAGAGATTTAAGATCTCTGTAATGATGATTATTATGTATGTGTATATCTAATGTTGGATATTGATATAACAAGCTTAACAGGGTTAACAGTGTATCAAAAATGACTCCTAAAGTGAAGGGAACATATTGAGGTAGTGTCCTGGTGGGCAAATAATGCATCTCTCCCTTATGGACTTTTCCCTGGGAGACTCTATTATTTTCTCTTATACATTAGCTTGATCTCCATTATTTCATCAAAACAAGAGGTAAATCATCCAATATTAACATACGTAATTAAAACTGTTACCTGAAGGATAATTACACAAAATTCTAATGTCCTTCTTCATTGTTATATCTACATCAATGCAAAAATTAAACCTTAACAAAATAATATAGGCTATTCAGGTAAGTAGCAAGTATTTCCTAGGAGCCACCCTTCATAACTACCCAGTTTTAATTCTCTCATAATAAACCTTAATTCTTTATTTTAAACTCTTGTCTTTTAACCTTAAACTATCAAGTGTCCGCCTTTATTTCCTTATATCAAATATGTTTCAGTCTCATTAAAGATGATCATCTCTTTTTTGATCTCTTTATACTGAATTTCTCAAAAGCTTAGTGCTGCCCTATTGTCCTTTTTTATATTCACTTTTTAAAATATTTTCCAGTTGTATCTGTTACCACATCAATGCCAATAACTTTATCGTGCATGTCTCCTGTAAAGATCATTCAGTGAACCCCAGGTTTATACATCTAACTCTATTGGATGGCTTTACTTCACTAGAAAATATATTAACATCAGTATGTCCCAAAGTGAAACTCTGGTAATCCTTCCAAAACTTGCTCACCCTTAGCCTCTGTCTTAGTTAATGTCACTCTGTCCTTCCAGTGCCTTGACCAGTTTCACTTTTATTCTCTTATACCTCCATCTAATCCAGCAGGATGTGCTGTTGAAATAACTTTAAAATAGACCCAGAATCATTTCCTACTCTCTACCATTTTTACCATGAATCTTCTAGTCTGTGTCAATAATATCACTTACTTTAGTAACTCTAACAGTTTCCTAATATCTCTGATGCGTCTTTTAACTTTCTTTAATCTATTCCTCATAGAGAAGCCACTATGTGGGTTGTATTTTAACATAGAAATTATATCATCTTATGCTTCTGCTGAGGTCCCCATAGTGCCTACCCATTTCCCTCAACTTCTTCATGATATGAAGAAGTTCCTACTGTTTTTCTACCTCTAACTTCTGTGACCTAACTTCCTACCGTCACTCACTCCATTAAGACACATCGGCTTCCTTCCCATCCCTTGACCTGGCAGGCACATCTCCACCAGACATTCTTGTCATAGCTATTCCATCTATCTGGAAGATTCTCCCCTACAAATCCATATGGCTAACTCCTTCACTTCCTTCATGTTTAAACTTTTTAAAATGTTTATTTATTTATTTATTTGAGAAGAAGAGAGCACATGAGCAGGGGAGGGGACAGAGAGAGAGAGAGTCAGAGAATTCAAAGCTCTGAGATCATGACTTGAGCCAAAGCTGGATGCTTAACCAACTGAGCTACCCAGATGCCCCTCATTTCCTTCATGTTTATGCTTTAATGTCATGTTCTTGTTGAGACTTAGCCTGACTACATTATTTAAAATTGCAACTTGTTGGGGTGCCTGGTGGCTCAGTCAGGTAAGTGTCTGCTTCCTGATTTCAGCTTGGGTAATGATCTCACAGTTTGTGAGACTGAGCCCTGCACTGGGCTTGGGGCTGGTAGCTCGGAGCCTGCTTGTGATTCTCTGTCTCCCTCTCTCTCTGCCCATCCCCTGTTGGAGCTCACTGTATCTCTAAAAATAAATAAACATTTAAAAAAATAATAAAAATAAAATCACAACTTGTGCCATTTTATTATCTGATATCATCACAAGAAGGTACCACAAGGCCACATAAGGAGGGTGAGGTTCCCTGGAGTACACTATATATTTCATCACCATTGAAGGTACTATGGAATTAGAGAAAAGTGATGCTCTCCTAGAAAGTGAGACTTATAATGTACGAACATATTTAAAAATTAGTTAAGTTCCAGCTCAAGATAGTGACACAGTAAGACTGACCTCACCTTCCCCATGAGACACACCAAATTAGACCATTAGTAGAACAACTCCTCCTGAAGAACTGAAAACTCAACAGCAACTAAATGGCCAAACACAATGAAGAACAAGAAGATAGTAAGAAACATAGAGACATGCCACAGTTTAAAAGACTAACTAGTATATACATCCACAGCTCTGGTCAGCCAGCAAAAGTCACCAAGCACATAGAGTCTGCATACGAGACAATATACACAGGACCACTCTTTCAACTTTAGGAGAAGGAGGTGTTTTACCTAATCTATAGAAATAGAGAAAGTCAAGCAATATGGGGAGAGAGGAATATACTCCAAAAAAGAACAAGAAAATAACTCAGAAAAAGAACTAAATGAAACAAATAAGCAATACACCTGAAAAATAATTTAAAGTAAAGATCACAAAGATACCTACTGGGCTGGAGAAAAGAATTGAAGAAATCAGTGAGAACTTCAGTAAAGAAATAGAAAATATTATAAAGAACCATCAGAGTTAAAGATTACAATTACTAAAATAAAAACATACTAGGAAAAATCAACAGGAGATTAGAAGATGCAGAAGAATATATCAGTGATCTGGAAGACAGGGTACTGGAAAGCATAGAAACTAAACAACAAAAAGAGAAAAGAATTAAAAATTTGAGGACACATTAAAAGATCTCTTAGACAACAGCAAGGAAACAAACATTTGCATCACAGGGTGTCTCATAAGAAGAAGAACAAAGACAGGTATAGAAAATGTATTTGAAGAAATAACTGAAAACTTATTTTACTTAGGGAGGGAAATAGACATCCAGATCCAAGAAGCAGAGACTTCCAAACAAGATGAATCAAGGAAATCCACACCATGGCACATAATAATAAAAATGTCAAAGGTTAAAAATAAGTCAAAGGTAAAATACAAAGACAGAATCCTAAAAGCAGCAAAAGACAAACAAGAAGTTAACTGCAAGGGAAACTTGAAAGGTTGTCAACTAATTTTCCAGCAGAAACTTTGCAAGCCAGAAGGGGGTGGGATAATATATTCAAAGTTTTGAAAGAGAAAAAAAAAAAACATACAAGCAAGAATATTCTACTGAGCAAGGTTATTGTTCAGATTTAAGGAAGAGATAGAGTTCCCAAACCAAACAAAAGATAAGGGAGTTTGTCACTATTAAACCATCCTTACAAGAAATTTTAAAGGAACTCCATTAAGTGGAAAAGAAATGGCCACATACATAAGAAAAATATGAATAAATATAAAATAAAATATAAAAATTATACATGTTTATATATATAACAACATATACATAAAATGTGGAGAAGGGAGTAAGAATGGCAGAGAAGGAGAACAATAAAATAATTTCTATTTTTTTAAGAATGTGTTTGAACCTAAGTGACCATCAAATGAATATGGACTCTGTTTACTTATGGCCTTATATAAGAATATCATGATAACCTCAAATCCAAAACATACCTAGAGGCAAAGAGAGAGAGAGCACCAACCAAAATACTATATATACTCATTGATTGCAAAGAAAGAGAGCAAGAGAATAAGAAACAAAAAAACTCCAAAAACAACCAGAAAAATTAAAAAATCAAAAATAAGTACATACCTACCAAAAATTATTTTAAATATAAGTGGCATAGATCCTCTAAGCAAAAGACAGAGTGGTGGAATGAATAAATACACAAAATCCATCTATGTACCACCTAGAAGAGACTCACCTCAGATCTAAAGACACATACTAACTCGAAAATGAAGGCATGGAAAAAAATTGGCCCTGCAAATGGAAGTGGAAAAAATATATAGGCAGAGTGGCAATACTTACATCACACGAAAGACTTTAAAACAAAGACACTAACAGCGTGCCTGGGTGGCTCAGTTGGTTAAGTATCCGACTTCAATGGGGGAGGGGCAGAGAGAGAGAGGTAGTCACAGAATCCGAAGCAGGCTCCAGGGTCTGAGCTATCAGCAAAGACTGACACAGGGCTCGAACTCATGAACCGTGAGATCATGACCCAAGCCAAAGTCAGACTCCTAACTGATTGAACCACCCAGGCACCCCAAACTCTGTAGTTTTAATTCTGAAATTAGAAAAAGCAAATTTTACTGTGCCTATAGTCAGCTAAACAACAGTCTCCATTAAGTTCTTTAAATTAATTGAATTTATCAGGGCATCTGAGTGGCTCAGTCAGTTAAGCATCCAACTTCAACTCAGGTCATGATCTCAGAGTTTGTGAACCCAAGCCCCATGTCAGGCTCTGTGCTGACAGCTCAGAGTTTGGAGCCTGCTTTCGATTCTGTGTCTCACTCTCTCTCTGCGCTTCCCCTGCTCATATTCTGTCTCTGTCTGAAAAATAAACATTAAAAAAACTTAAAAACAAAGACAAAAATACTAATAAGAGACAAAGATGAGTGTTACATATTGACAAAGGGATCAATCCAACAATAGGATATAATAATTTTAAATATGCACCCAACACTGGAGCACCTAAATACATAAAGAAAATATCAACAGATATAAAGAGAAAAATTGATGATAATACAATAATAGTAGGTGACTGTAACACTCCACTTATCAATGGATAGGTCATCCAGACGCAGAAAATCAATAAAGAAACATGTCTTTGAATGACATATTAAACTAGGTAGACATAATAGATATATAAAAACAGTTCATACAAAAACATTAGAATACACATTGTTTTCAAAGCTCATGGAAAATTCTTCAGAACAGATCATGTATTTGGCCATAAAACAAGCCTCAATACATTTAAGGAGACTGAAATCATACCATGCATCTTTTTTGACCACAATGGTATGAAACTACAAATAAATAACAAGAAAAAAAAAAAACGGAAAAAACACAAAGAGGTGTAAACTGAACAACATGATACTAAACAACCAATGGGTCAAGGAAGCAATGGGAGAAAAAAAATCCAGAAATACCTGGGGATAAATGAAAAAGAAAAAATTATGGTCCAAAATTGCTGGGACACAGTGAAAGCTGTTCTATGAAGGAAGTGTATAGCAGTACAGGTCTACCACAAGTAACAAGAAAAGACTCAAACGAACAAAGACTCTAACCTTATCTAAAAGAACTAGATAAAGAATAAACAAAGCCTAAAGTTAGTAGAAGAAAATATATAATAAAAATGAGAGGAGAAATGAATTATGTAGAGAATTAAAAAATGATAGAAAAAATCAATTAACCCAAGATCTGGCTCTTTGAAAAGATAAACAAAACTAACAAACTCTTAGCCACACTCATCAAGGAAAAAGAAAATGACCAAAATATATAAAATCAGAAATGACAAAGGAAAAGTAACAACTGACAGCACAGAAAATACAAAGGATTATAAGAGAATACTATGAAAAATTACATGCCAACAAAATGGATAGTTTAGGAGATAAGGATACATTCTCAGAAATAGTCTTACAACTCTGAAGAAGGAAGAAGTAGAAAATCTCAGCAAACTGATTACAAGTAATGACAGTGATTCAGTAATTAAAAACTACCAAAAACTAAAAAACTAAAAAAAAAGAGGTGAAGGACCTGTACTCTAAAACCTGTAAAACACTCATGAAAGAGATTGAAGATGACATAAACATACAGAAAGATATTCCATGTTCATGGATTCAAACATATTTATTATCAAAATGTCCATATTCCCCAAAGCAATCTATAGATTCAAGGCAATCCCTATCAAAATATCAGTAGGATATTTCACAAAATCAGAACAAGTAATACTAAAGTCTATATAGAATCACAAAAGACCCCAAATAGCTCAAACAATCCTGAGAAAGAAGGACAAACCCAGAAGTATCATAATCCCAAATATCAAGATAAGCTACACATCTGTAGTGATCAATAGAGTACATAGTGATACAAAAACAGACACATAGATCAGTAGAACAGGACAGAGGTCTCAGAAATAAACCCACATTGGGCCGCCTGGGTGGCTTAGTTGGTTAAGCATCCAACTTCGGCTCAGGTCATGATCTCATAGTTCGAGGGTTTGAGCCACCCCACATTGGGCTCTGTGCTGACAGCTAGCTCAGAGCCTGGAACCTGCTTCTGATTCTATGTCTCCTTCTCTCTCTGCCCTTCCCCTGCTCACGGTGTCTCTCTCTCTCAAAAATAAATAAATAAATAAATAAATAAATAAAACATTAAGAAATTTTAAAAAAATAAAAGGTAAAAAAGGAAAAAATATCCCACATATGGTCAATTAATTTCTGACAAAATAAATAAGAATATATAATGGGAAAATAGTTTGTTTTAAATAAATGGTATTGAGAAACTAGACAGCTATATGTAAAAGAATGAAACTACTTAACACCATACACAAAAATAAACTCAAAATGGATTAAAGATCTAACAATGAGACCTGACACCATAAAAATCTTAGAAGACAACACAGGTAGTAAGTTTTCTGCCATTAGCCGTAGCGACATTCTTCCAGGTATGGCTCTAAAGGCAAAAGGAACAAAAGCAAAACTTTTTAAAAAGGATTAAACCTATTAAGACTCTATCAAAATAAAAAAGCTTTTGCACAGCGAAGGAAGCCATCAAAAAAGCAGGAAAATAATTTAATGAATGAGTGAAGATAGTTGCAAATGATATATCTGATAAGGGGTTAATATTCAAAATACATAGTGAGCTCCTACAATTTAAGACAAAAAAAATCTTATTAAAAAATGGGCAGAGAACCTAGACATTTTTTTTTCCAAAGGAGACATATAGTCAGCAGATACATGAAAAGATACTCCTCACTAATCATCAGGGAAATGCAAATCAAAACCATAATGAGATATCACTTACACCTGTTAGAATGGCTAAAACCAAGAAGAAACAACAAATGTTGTTGAGGATGTGTAGAAAAAGAAACCGTCATGCACTGCTGGTGGGAATTCAAGCTGGAGCAGACACTGTGTAAAACACTATGGAGGTTCCTCAAACATTTTAAGTAAAAATAGCATATAATCTGATAATTCTATTGGATATTTCTATTTTATACTATTGGGTATTTGCCCAGGGGGAAAAAAAACACTAATTCAAAAAGATATATGCACCCCTATGTTTATTGCAACATTATTAACAAATACCAAGAAATGGAAACAATCTACATGCAATCAATAGATGAATGGACAAGGAAAACATGCTATATATAAACAATAGAATATTATACATCCATAAACAAGGATGAGATCATGCCATTTAAGACAACATAGATGGGCCAGAGAGTATTATGGTAAGTGAAATAAGTCAGACTGAGAAAGACAAATACTATATTATCCCACTCATAAATGGAATATAAAACAAACAAAAAACAGAATCAGAATTATAAATAGAGAAAAAACTAATGGCTGCCGGTGGGGAGGGGTTTGGGATTGGACAAAATGGGTGAAGGGAAGAAGGAGATATAGGCCTTCAGTTATGGAGTGAGTAAGCACAGGAATAAAATGCATAGCATAAGAAATACAGCCAGTGATACTGTAATAGAGATAATAAGAGGACAGGTGGTAACTATACCTGTGGTGAACATAACAATGTATAAACTTGTCAAATCACTAAGTTGTACACCTAAAACTAATGTAACATTTTATGTCAACTATATTCCAATTAAAAAAGAAATTACAACTTGTCCCTCTACATAGTCACCAGGCATGCCAAATTATTTTCCACTTGTCCTTTTTCATCATTCTTTAGTTCTTTACCTTTTCAAATTTACTACCAAATACACTTATTTTTGTGTTTATCCCTTACTGTCTTTCTACAAATAAACTGATATTCAATCTATATGAGGACAAGGATGTTTTCTGTTGCATGTATCACAAGCATTTAAACAGTTTCTGCATAGGAGATGCCAAGTAAGTATTTTCTACTTGTAACTTCTTTATATAGCTAGTCATGTTTTAAAGAAAGGCATTATTTTTCACCTAAATACCTGAAGAAGGAAATCAGGCATTGCGGCAAGGATAGCGGCAAGAGTGTATGAGAACTGAACAATAAAAATAAATGATGTCACAGTCAGACTTCTTTATAGATCAGTTAAATGGCTCTACATTTGCCTTAGTCAATTTACTGATACATCATGAAATATTTAGAACACACACTTCAATTCCATGTTCTGAGATGGGGGTGTCTGGAATACCAAGGACTCTGCCAAAATTTGCAAAACATACTCAGACTACAAAATAAATCAGATCCATCTCATCTGAATCAAATTTATGTGAAAACTTTGCATAAAAACATATATTACATGCAAGCAAACACATGATTGTTAAAAGTAGAACAAATTTACTCTTCTTAAATCTGGAGAATTCGAAAAACAAATCAATTTTACTCTTCCACTTCAGTCCAAACATCCAGAACCTAGTGATGTGTGGTTCAATCCTTTCCGCCATTAAACACATCAGAGATTGAGAATACCTCTTCATGTAAGAAAATTCTTGAGTTTGATATTTTGACACCTATTAGAGCCTAAGTACCTAACAATTGGCATTTTTTATTGTAATATAAGTCCCTGACATTAAGCTTTTGATTCCTGAGGCATCCGTTTCAAAGGCACTCATCTTGAATAAATCCATCATCTGCTGTTCACCTAGATAAAGAGCCATGCCATCCCAGGCCTGATATACTCATTCTAGAGAGCTCTGGTCAATACATGTAACTGTCAGTTTGGCCACCTGCCTTTCCTTTCCCACACTTTATCTCCTGCTCTTATGTTTTCAATTTATCAATAAAGAATGAACCCATGAAACCTGAGGTGCCCCATCATTGACCCCAATAAAGGCAGAACCCCAGATTCACACTTTCTAACAGAGATCTTGCTGTTTTGTTCATGGGATGTATGTACCCTCCAGGATGTAAGAGTAATGATCCTTGCTTTTTCAAAATGCCCTGATGGTTGTTGCTGAGGTGCACCTTGCGATCATAGTAAGAATCGCAAGGGCAAGTCCACCTACAAGACTGGTTGTGAAAGGTGACATGACCGTAGGGACTCACCACAAGCAGTATGGGCCCAGGTGACTGACCCAGGCATTCCTAGCAGATAGCCTAACCATTGAAAGGCTGAGACTGACCCAAACACCTATTTTCTTCTAAAGGTGATCTATATATTGTGCTTTACTATTTTTTTGAATCTAAGTTTTTCAGGCATCAGTTAGTCTTTCACAGAGATACTAAAGAAATGTTTGCTACTGTTGACATAATCTTGTTTTGAGAATATCAACATTGGGGATTAGATAAAATAAATGAACTTCAATATTTTACACCTTATAGACCATAACAAGTAGTTTATCGTTGAGATAGAATGCCTTATTTTAATTATGAATAGTATGAGCAGAAGAAATGTTCTTTTTAATATATTCATTATTAATTAAGTATATCAAAAGTAAAATAAATTCAAGCTTCAAGAACCATTATTTCTCACTAAATAAGCATCAACATTTAATTTTACAATGAAAATAGCTCCCGGTTGATGAAACAGATTTAATCATAAAGCAATATTTAAGCCATGAAATTGCCAAAAACTAAGTAGTGAGTTGCTAGTCTTGGTCCTCAAAGCATCTTATATTTAACTCATCCTAATTACATAGTATATAGCCAGTCCATGAAACTCTCTTTTGCTTCTTAGAAACAGATCCTATTTGAAGGATTCCTATGGAGTAAGAGTTTAATTCCGTTGGTTTCATATGTGCCACAAGAGTGTCAAAATAAATTTATGCTTTATGCAAACCTTTGCATTTTTAGTCACAGAGAGATTAGACAGAAGTTGTGTTATCCAAATCTCATTTAGAAAATACATATCTCTTCTAAAATAACTCCTCCAAATGTGTGGACACCTTTCTGCATCCTCATAAGTAAGACACAAAAGTGCATCCAGGTTCTGTCCTCCAGGCATTTACTTTCCAAAATAAGAAGAAAAAGCAAAGCAATAAGCAGTGGCATTTTAGGAGACGTGACAAATCACATTGATTCTCTACTGGTATCTTGGATCGACTTTATATTCTTTCAGGAAAAATAAGTCGAAAGAAAAAAAAACAAGAGAAGAAATATTCACTTATTTCTGTTTACTGAAGGAATATATCAGGTATATAGCAGGTTTACACTGATGTGTAGTTTGCAATTTCTATGATATGTACCCCTGAGAAATTGTTCTAAAGAGGTCACACAATTAATGTGCAGGCCAAATGCGTTTTGCAACAACAATAATATATTTCTGAACATTAGGTAATTTCTAATTTCTAATCAGGACAACATGGAAATACATAATATTGCTTGCTGTAAATACTCTGAGTATCTAAGAGTAGACCACAAATTCAAAGACCTGATCCTCACCTCCTCTCATGGACACACCAAGGCTTCAACTATATAGAGATCAAGTCTGAGAACTATATGAAGACCAGCAGAACAGCTATCCCACAGCTAAAGACATAAAAGAAACGCTACATTGAGAAGGTTGGGAGGGGCAGAAACATAGTCTGATTGGGACCCACACCCCCAGCACAGTGACTCAACAAGCCACAGAGATATCAGAGGCATAGGGGTCCTCTCTGAAGAGTAAGAGGTTCAAGCCCTGCATTAGGCATGCCCCACCCTGGAGACCTGCACTGGAAGACAAGTCTCCATCATGTCTGGCTTTGAAAATCAGTGGGACATTACTCCAGAAGAGCTTTGTATATTGTATTTCAACTATACTTTAATTAAAACAAATAAAAAACTTGAGAGGAAATTGCTATGGGTTCCTGAAGGAAAAGGTACTGTCTATTTGGGTCTATTTGGTTCAATTTAAAGATGAAGACTATGGAGTTGGTTTTTCTAATATGGAATATTCATACATAACAAGTTTAAGAATGTTGAGATTTTTCTCCCCTTATCCCCAGAGATACAATTTTCCCAGTATTTTTCCAAAGAACGGAAATGAGAAGGGTATTTTAGGCATAGTTGGTTACAAATGACAAGATATGGAGTCAATAAAATAGGGATAAAATAAATTTGATTTTAACCTAGGAAGATAAAGCCAGTGAGTTAGTGGGAAAATAACAGAACAAGAGAGTATACAAAGGATGAGACAAATTGCCAGACTTTTATCTGAAAGTGACTATATAGATGCAGAGCTGAAGTCCAAGAACCAGAGTTATTCTAATACTTCTCCATCATTTACATAACCATAAAATCATAACAAAGTAAGATAAAATGCTAGTGTCATTCACTCATTGGGAAAACAAGCTATTTAGAATCTATAAATTGTGAAAAAATTAAGGCCATTTATAGGACTTGAAATTCTGTAGGTAATATTTCTTAAAACTGAACTACAGATGTGATACTTTCATGCAAACTAATTTTATTTCAGGTTACATAAAAAGGCACATATTTTGTCTATCACAAATCTTATTATGGTGACTTGCTCCATGCTATAAACTCTTCTTAGATGCCAATCAAAAAGAAGACTTATGGGAGACACTATAATGCTCAAACATTCCATCTGCTTTCCCACATTTCTCATCTCCCAATTAAGTGGGGGCAAAAAAAATTAGTTCTGATTAATGGGCTGTGGGCAGAAGTGTTGTGTGTTGTTTCCATTACAAAGCATATATGAAATAGAATGTCACTCTTTATCTAGTTCTTCTCCTGCTATATCAACGACTGATATCCCAATGCTGGGCTGTTCATTGAACTGGATCCCTTAGTGATTGTCCTACTATAGAGTATAACACACAACCTCATTGCATACATACACAGACACATGTACACATCAGCCTTTATCTGACATATCATATGAACAGGAAACACATGTTGTATTAAGCCACTGAGATCTGAGGTTGTTTGCTACCTAGGTATAATCTTGTTATTGTAATATGTTTTCCAAGACCACATTATTGTTAAACTATAAACCACTATATACTGATTGCTCAATACATTCAAGAGATGTTTTTTCCAGGTACATTCCAGAATTAAATTTTAACTAGATTCTTTCACAATCTTTCCACTCTGGTTGATGAGATAAGTGATGAATATCACATCAATGAATAATATGAAGTTATTGTTTTTTTATTAAATGATTTTTTTCAGTGATTTTTTTAGTGATTGCCACAGAATGATATGTTATCCAGTATTCCCATGGATGATGGTTGTGGAAAAAACATAATGGTAGAGAAAGCAACTCAAATCTATGTTAAAAGCATTTACTATATTGATTATTTCTATACCATATTTGGGAGTTGTATTGACTTCTTCCAATAGGGAAACCGTACTTAAAACAGCAACTTTAAATACAGTTTACTGAGCTATTCAGTTGATGACAATCTACTGTCATTTCTGACACTTACCTTTTTTACTGATGACTTTGATATTTAGTTCATAGTCTCTTCTTATCACAAGTGCTGTCATCATCCTGAGACATTCCTCCAACCATCTACTCTTTCAGCATGTTTATATCCTCAGCTTCCACAACCAACACCTTCACTCAGTTTCAGCCACAAGTAAATTGGCACCACCTAGAAATATTAAATTCAAACAGCAATTGTTCTTGACACAATGTATTTTCTTTCTTCTTGTTATTTCCATGAATATATTCTTTTACATTAGTGACTCTCCAGTCCCTACTTTCTCATTACATGTAAGTCCTACTTTACCTCACTTTCTTCTTACCTAATTAGAGCTTCAAACAACTCCACAAAGCTTTAAGTAGCTTATTTCGAGTATCTTTATCTCCTTTACATCAGAAAACAGAATAAAATGAAACAAAACAGACACATCCATGGAATAATATAATCATCTGGTTTATTTCCTCCTATGCCTGGGATGTGAGATGCTACAAAAGAAAATAACAAAACAAACAGGTAGAGATGTGTAAAAGATTCATGGTCTGTAAAATAGTGTCTGTGTATTTAATGTAACCTGGAAAATTTTCAAGGAGTCTCAAGTAATTTCTTTCTCTGTTTCTTCTAGTGATTATTTTAAACAGCTTTTGTTCTCAAACTCTTAAAAAGAAAATTGCCACTCTTCTCAGCAATTTCCCACTCTCCTTCATACACATGCAATTGGATTTAAACACCTTCAAAGTTTTCCATTATAGAGCTTTTAACTAACAATAATAGATAGTTTCAAACAAGCAAGGATATCTAAACTCTTGCTGAGAGGCACTGATAAGACCTAATTCTAACTCGAATATCTCATTTCAGGCAGTTTGATTGACAGTTTTCTCTTTGTATTTCAGTAGCAACATAAAGCAAATTAAGTATAATTTTCATGCAAAGATATTTCCTGTAAGAATATTCAAAAGTTCTGTATGTTCTTTATTTCAGCGTATGAAATATTTGATGGGGGTGATGTATTTCTCACTGTGTCTAGCTAAATAAGCACAGGCTTTTCTTTTCTATAAAACAAAAGAAAATTTAATGATCGATGAGTATAAGCTTTTGGAACTAGAAAGGGAAATTTTTATTGCTTCCTAGAACAGTAGCCAGGTAAACTATTAGCATGGTCTTTGGAGGTAGATAATTTGAATCAGAATCCTGGAACCAGTTAAGTATCTTTGGGCTAGTTTACTTTACCTCCCTGAACTTCAGTGGTCATCTTTTTAAAAACTATGTAATGACATTTTCTTCATCAGATTGTCCTTAAAAATTAAACAGATTTATATGTGTAGATCACACAGTTGGTGCTCCATATGTGAAGGGCTTCTGGTTTTTAAATGCAGGTAAGACTGAAGTAACAAAATTGAAGTTAAATAACTATAACATATTATCTTGGACAAAGATCTGTTATACATCCAACTACCTGAAACACACGCTTTCAAGAAAATTAAAACAAATCCAACAACACTGCTTACTAACATTCCTATCATGTATCAGCTGAAGAAAAGTCTATAGTTAGAGTACTAATCTTTAACCCTAAGGTGGTATTTGACACTAGTTAAAATCAGATGGACAAGGGCTAAGATAGCATTATTCTGTGCATATTCAGATTGAAGCAATAATATTTACTAGAGAAAATTTATAAACTATGGCAAACCATAAAGATGAATATTTAGGGGCACCTGAGTAGCTCAGTCAGTTAAGCGTCTGACTTCAGCTCAGGTCATGATCTTACATTTCATGAGTTCAAGCCCTGCATCGGGCTCTGTGCTGACAACTCAGAGCCTGGAGCCTGCTTCAGATTCTGTGTCTCCTTCTCTCTCTGCCTCTACCCTGTGTATGCTCATGCTCTCTCTCCCTCTCTCTCTCTCTCTCACTCACTCAAAAATAAATGTCAAATTTTTTTAAAAAAAGATGAATATTTAAATTACACACAAACCCTCTCTTCCTAGTAATAACCACAGCTAACATTTGCTTTACATTTTGATGGGCTTTAAAAATATATTTACTGGGTACTCTTTTAAAGACTAGTGACATCTACATAATATTTCACTATTTGATTATACCACAATTTACCAAAATACTATATGTGGGTTCCAGGTATTTTTTATGACATTAATAAATAATAAAACAATAAAGTAATTTTTGTTGATCTTTGACAATTTTGGTATAAAATATTGAGTCAAAAAGTTTGAATAATTTTTGCACCTTTTGTTGTACATTGACAAATCACATCATCTTATAAGTGAAGTGAAGAACTGGAGAGCAAGATTTCATTCAGTGAAAGGAAGGCAGGCAATAGAACAGGAATTTTATAACCTTAATGAATAGGTTGAAATGTAATGGATCATAGGACAGACCAGGAGAAACCTAAGGAAATATTCTGTACTGCTTAGGGGTAGCTTGCTTTGTTCAAGAACTGAATAACAAACCATGTCACAGTCAAACAGCTGTATTTAATGGAGTTTGTTCACTACTGGTCTTCTGTTGAGAAACTGTCCATTTTTCTATACACAAATACACATCCTCTTCCTATTAATCTTTATTATATGATAAAAGGTAAAAGTAAAATATGCTTAATGGTTCTTTCTAAGGAGCTATTTAATAAAAACCACCAAGGGCATATACAATAGAAAACAGGTAACTAGTGCACTCATTCTGGTACTAAAAAGGGTAAAATGTCTTATTTTGTTCTTATAGATCACAGTTTGTGGATTATCCAATATCAATTCCTCTGGGAAACTTAAACTTATCTTCCAGGAAAAGATTCTTTCCTCTGGACACCTCCAGCATGATTTGTATACTATGACTGCTACTTTTACCATGCATTTTATTTTTCCTTTGTTTTTACCTCAAATTAATTTTCACTTGGAGTGAACAATATTTGACACCTTCCTACCAGCTAGATTTTCCTTCTATGCATGAGCTTTTTGTTACCATCTCAGCATCTTGTTGTGTGCACAGCACGTACATAGAAAACTCTCAGAATAACTTGAATAAATAAAGGGATAATGCAATAAAACGATGATACTGCTTTCAAGTGCAGAACGTTATTGAAGTAAGTAATGGGCTATGCAAAGTGGGTTCATGGCATCAATTGCTCTGAATCAGTTATTCTTTATCCCAAAGAGTCTCTGGTTCATAAGTGTGTCTCATGATGGGGTGGAATCCTGGTTGCTCTACAAATAGCATCCTTGATTATACATTTCTTATGGTGGATAAGATTAGGATACATGATTAAATTTGGAAAATTTTAAGCATATTGAATGTAAAGATCATTGAATTTGAAAAATTCCTAAAGGTCTGAGTTTGAAGAAATTATCAAGAGATAGTATCTTCATCCAGCCTGTTTTTAGAGGATGTCACCCTCTGCCTTGATAGGAAGTCTATATATGAAAGGATTATATCTAATGGCACCTGTTGCTACAGCAGATCAGACTGTATTCATGCTACTAGAGGTAAGCACTGCTTCGGCTGTATGCAAGTTACCAATATTAATTCTATTTTGTGGAATCTGGTGTTATTTTCCAACTGTGCAAACCTATGTAGTTATTATTGCATGGAGCTATTGGCTTGCAAAATAGAAAAGTAGGAAGAAATATCCCAATTTATACTTTACAATGCCTAGGAAATGTAAAAATAGGATATAAAGTTAATAAACAAATGTTCTAATCAATATACATACATATATGTGTGTATGTATATGTGTGTGTGTGTATTTTTTTTTTACTTTAGCTTAGTTATCTAACATAACTGTAACTCAGATCAATCACTAAGATGAAGGTTGGTCAGAGTATTTCTTTCATTTCTAAAATGCTATTTTTGCATATAGAAATGGCAGGGTTGTCCAAATCTAGCCCTAAACTCTAATAACAGCATTTCTATTATCAAAGAAAAAGCTAGAACTGACAAGAATAAATGTTGAAGAAGCCAGTTCATATGAATTTTACCTATTCCATTATGAAAAACAGAAGACTCTGGTTTGTTCTGAAATACTTGACAAATTACCTTGACTAGGAAATTATCTCTACTAAAATCTGTCCCTTTTGAACTACTATTCTCTAGTGAATTTTATCTCAATTTCATTTTTCCAGATTTTCTGTAGCTGGTAATAAGTAAATGTCCACAAATGTTCAAGGCTCTTTTGTTCTCTTATCAGCACTATGTATTTCACAATATAAAACAACGGAGAGGACAAAATCCAGATCCTTATAACCGTGCTTGCTTACATAGGCACTAAACATGTGTTCAACATTAGATTGCAGCTGGATACACTTTGTTTGGTTAACACTGATCTAAAGTTTTTGGTTCTGAATACTAACAGGCAGACAAGAAGTCTATTTCTCTGTCTCCCACTAATTGTTTTACTGTACTGATGCATTTTACTCCTCTTTACTCCTTGTCTGGTTTCTGAAACTATTTACCATTGGGCCCCCTGACTTGGGGATTGGTGTGCTTATTTGTTTACTTGTTTGAATTAGATTTGCTTGCTTTTCTTTACTTGTAATAATCTTGACTGCAATTTTCTGCCACCTTACCATGTAATACAATGTTTGGCCTGAGATTTTAGCAACTGGATATAGGGGACCCAACAATTTTTGTTTATGGTATCACATACCGTAGTGAGGGGTGGAGTGTGAGAAAAAAAGATGCAGAGTTCTCTATTTTTAAAATGACCCACAGTAGAGAAAATATGAAATGATTTTCTGCCTTCCTAATATAAAAATTAAAAGACTTAAAACCTAAAGTTATTTAAACTCAACATAGATTCATGGGGATTTCCAGCTATGCACGGAGTCACCATGCACAGTGCTGATCTACTAAAGGAAAAATATCCACTGATTTCGGTAAAATTTCAAATGTTAACAGTGTGATGTGTAATCTATGTAGTTCTATCTTTCTTATCACCATCAAGCATATAAGGGAATAAAAATGTAGAATAGATAAGCCTGTCAATGAAGCACTACATCTTTTCTTGCTATTTATCCTCAAGAGAATTATAATCCATCACATAATAAATAAATCCTGAATCGGGGAAACTGGAGGGAAAACAAATGCAAGCTGTTTTCTCTAATAAAGAAGATAATCTGTATATCACCATATTTCAAACATATCCTAAGAAATGCAGTATTAACTTTGAATCACTTGGAAAGCAGTATCATTATCTGGATTTTCGTGAGTTCAATGACCTTTTTCTCCATGGAATTTAGAAGAGATTGCAATTCACCAAATGGTAGCTGAATCTCATGCAAGAAAACTTCCATATAATAGCAAGTATAGCTCAAGGGAGCCACCTGCTGCTGGAGGAATATCCAGGGCAGAGAAAACTGTGTGGTACAAAATTAGCATCCTTTTAATATTTTGTCAAAAACACCGGTGTGGCTGTTTTGAAACTATAGTCGATATAACAAGAATAACCAGTGAAGTGTTAAAGTCTTTAAACTTCTCCTGCCTCCTTAGCATTTTTTGAAGGACTTATCAAAAGCACTGATTATTAAAAAATGCATGAAATGGTCCTAAATTCTATAGTTAGGTTCTAGACTCTTCCCTTAGAAACTTACTACCATATTACCATAGAAACTTCCTGTGGCTGTCATTCCAAAAGGAAAATACAAAACAGAGGGTATAACGTATGCCTCAAAACAAAGGCTTTGAAGGTTTAGCCAGGTATAATGGCGGTGACAGGCTAAACTTGGAATGAAGATATATCCTGGGATTATTGATTTTCTCTGTGTGGCCAATGGCTCCTATTTGGAGAGTGTTCTAGATTACAAATCCATTACCTCATGTTGTTTTCACAACAATCATTTAGTTCTCTTTTTATATTTGAAAAATCTGAAGCACATAAAGTTGAATTAATTTATTAAAAGTCATATTGCTACTTAGGGCCAGAGCATGACTAGGATCCATGATTCTTGATGTGTTCTCCATTGTGTGTTAGTACCACATCATGATGCCCATGATATTCTTCTGACCTGTAGGATTATGGGTGAAGTGATGTTGAGAAATCCCAAAAGGGAAGGGAGCCTCAAGCATGGTTGAATCAAAGATTCTGGATGTGAGTCACACAGAGCTGAACTCAAATCCCAGATTTACTTTCTAATATGTTGACTAGGAGACTTTCATCAAGGAACTTTAACTTTGTGAACTTGGGTTTCCTAAAATGTGGAAGAAAGAAGTGCCATGTACCCATGCAATTATTTTAAATATTCTATAAATGCACTTAAAATGCTTTGCTCTAGTGACTAGCACATATTAGTAGGAGTACATAACTATGATGTCAGATTTTTAAAAATAAGAACCACAAAAAGGTACACTCAATGCTACTGATATTTGACAGGCAAGTATTAATATTATGGGATTATTTATATTATATATTTCTCCCTGCTTGGAAACACAGACTCTCTGGGTCAGAATGCACAATAAAATGTAATTCAAACATCATTTGCTGTCATTTCATTATTACCACTGTGGGGCTTAGTTTTTTTTTTTCCTTGTGATTTAACATTTCCCCCTATAGGGCCTGTATTGCTTTTCAGCAGTAATTTTTCATTTCTTTATTCCACAAATGAAGTAGTGAACAAAACAGGAAAGAAATCCTATTTTATCAGCAGAGAGTACTCACTACACATTAGACCCAATTCGTTAAACATCTTGAAACATAACCTACGAGTGACACAAGGATTTATTATGTGTGTGTTGAAAATTCTAATCACGTCAATATTGTTACTGGTATACCATTATCCAATACTGTCATCTAATATTACAGATATAATTTCAAATTTTATGGGGAAATATGTGTGAGATTAATATTTTATCATTAATCTTTTCAGAAACACAACTAACATATAAGGAAATATATAATATTATGTAGGAAAAATTGTTCCAATGACTTTGAAATAACATTTTATAAAATTATTTTCTAAAGGTTTATGAAATATTTAACACTTTTGTGGTGATATCCTTTAACCCTTGACTGATTTTTCTTGCTTTAATAGATGTTCCTAACAATAGGTACATAAATACAGAATCACCTTCTTTTTTTGTTTGTTTGTCTTGATCTCTTCTTGAAAATTATTCCTTCTGAAATTTACATTTCAATCTTCACCATCAAATGGTGTGAAAACTATTATTAAATGCTAGGAAATTATAACTGGGAGGTTAGTAAAAAATCCTATGGGAGCAAATAATATTGAAAATAAATGACCTGCCACTAATTTGCAATTAAAATGAAATTGGATGAGAATTATTTACAAACCATGAATTACATAAATAAAAACATCTTAAAGTGCAAGTATACCAAAGAACATTATACCCAACGTCACAAATAGTGCAATTAGGATAATAGGCACTGGGAGAGAAGATGGCTGACCTTCCTGCTATTTTTTTAATTGTTATTAGCTACTATTTATTAGTATATATTTAAACTTGGAAGTGGTGGTGATGGTGGTAGGGATGGTGGTAGATGTGGTGTCTGCTCAATTCTGCTTGCTCAAATCTATTTGAAAAAATCTGAGAGGTTACAGAATAATTTGCTTATGTACATTTCAATCTTAAGAGGAAAACAACCTCCTCTTAAGAGTATGGACTTGGAGTAACCTGAATTCATAATGTTAATGAAAAGTGCCTAAGGTGTCCGATGCTGCAGACAGAATCACCTGGAAGCCTATGGGCTTCAGGTCCCTCTTATTGACTTTAAATCACTGAAGGAAAATTGACATCAAAGTTATAAGCTATCAGCCTACCATTTTCTGCTTTCCAGAGATGACAAGGACCTAGACCAGAGAGCTCTTCCTGCTGAATAATAAACCAACCTCTTCATTATTATGCAGATTTTATTCTATTTGATAAGACAGAGAGAACACAAGTGGGGGAGAGGGACAGAGGGAGAGATAATCTTAAGCAGGCTCCATGCTCAGTGCAGACCCAACACAGGGCTCGATCCTACAACCTTGGCATCACGACCTGAGCAGAAATCAAGAGATGGACACTCAGCTGACTGAGCCACCAAGGCACCCCTAGGTAGGTTTTTAAAAGTAGGAAAATTGATATTTAAATACAAAGACTAAAGTGTCAATCACAATTATTGGATTAATACTTTTTTGAAAAATTTAGAAAAATACTTATAGAGAACATAATTGAATTAGTTTAAGTCAAATATCTTCTGCTGGAGTCCCATTATCATGTCTCTTTGAACAAGATGGGGAAAGATAAATTGTGTAGACAATACGATAGCTACTGTCTTTCCAACCTTATGTATTTGTGAATATATAGCAAATTATAAGTGAGAAAATGCATTATATATTACAACTTTATATGAAGAGGTCAATATGATCTTATTTCCTTGCTCAATTTCATTATAAGTATACTAAATACTTCCCTGTGAGTATCCTTGCATAGCATGGCACTGATGTTAGGTTCATAGAAAAAAAAATAAGATTAAAAAATCTAGTCTTAGCCACACATTTTTTTTATGGTGTACTTCTCTTATATCACTTGAGAAATTTATCTATCTATCCCTTTCTCAAAACTCTTCAGAATGGAGGCACCATTGTCTAAAGCACTCAAGGGAATATTGTAAAAGACACAGTATTTATTTGATACCAATGTTTCATTATCTTAGTTTTTGATTTGTTTGCTCCCATAAATCTTACTGTGCACAACATACACACTTTAACTATTTCAGGTAACCCAATGTTGTCTAATTTTCTGCATTTTTTTCTTGGCTACAGTAAACCAGATATAGATTTATATCTATATAAATCTAGATATAAATATAAATCTAGATTTATATATAATAAATAATATATATTATATAATATATAATAAGTAATATATATATTATATAATATATAATAAATAATATATCTAGATTTATATAGATATAGATTGTAACTTAGAACAAGATAATCATGTTAATGCCTATTCTTTTCAAATTATTCCAAGAAACATAGAAACATAGAAATGAAAGAAAAACTCCCAAATTCATTCTATGAGAGTAGCATTATCTTGATACAAAAAAACAGATAAAAGTCTCCACCAAAAAAGAGAACTATAGGCCAATATCCCTGATGAACATGGATGCAAAAATTCTCAATAAAATACTAGGAAAACAAATCCAACAATACATTTAAGGGATTATTCACCACTATATTTATTCCTGAGCTGCAAGGGTGATTCAATATTTGCAAATAATTCAATGTGAGCCATATGATCCTTTCAATAGATCCATCTAATTTGGTTTTTTTAATGCAACTTCTAAATATTACAGACCAAATATACTGTGAATTATGTTTTGATTGTTTCTAACAGATTCTTTTAAAAGGTAAATTGTTCTTTCTAACTGAAATTTCCAACAGAAAAATATGAGATCTTATTTTTTTTGTTTTGGAGAGGTTTAAGGTTGGACAAGTACACATTTATGGCATGTGGATGCACACTTCTATTCCATTGTCTCCTACGCCACCAGTGACATTTTATTTGTGAGGAAGAAAGTAGAAAGCTAAAGAAAAAAGAAAGCATGTAAAAAAAAAAAAACTTTATAAGATGTTGCAACGAAATAAATATTATCTAGGATAGTACCCATAAAAAAAGAAGTCCATAAATCCTCTGAAATGCCACCAGAAGTTGAAAAAGATAAAAGAGGAAGAGCATAGAGAAAGACAAATACCATATGATTTCATTCATATGTGGGATTTAAGAAACAAACAAATGACCTAAGGGGAAAAAGAGAGAGACGAGAGAGATAGGCAAACCAAAAAATAGATTCATAACTATAGAGGACAAACTGATGGTTAACAAAGGGGAGGGAGGTGAGGAGATGGGCTAAGTAGGTGATGGGCATTGAGGAGTGCACTTGTGATGAGCACCAGCTGTGGTATGGAAGTGCTGAATCACTATACTGTACACCTGAAACTAATATTACACTGTATGTTAACTAACTGGAATTTAAATAAAAACTTAAAAAATAGAAGAGCAGAGCAGATTGAGAGAAGACTACCTATAACTACTTTGCAAAAAGTAGCATATATGGTGATCCTAAGAAATCCGCTTTTTATTTTTTAAAATTAATTTTAACTTGTTGAAAAAATAAGGCATTTTGCATGATTGAATAGTAAACATTATGTAGAAAGGCAGACACAGAAAAGTTTCATTTTAAATACTACCACTTACTGTCTCCAACCACCAACGGCTATTTTTCAATAATTTAAGATTTTTTGCAAATTTTGTATACCATATAATTCATCCTTTTCAAGTGTGCAGTTTAAGTTTTTAGTAAATTTACCAATTGTGCAACCATGAGCATAATCCATTTGAGAAGATTTCATCATCCCTACAAATCTTCATGCACATTTCGGTTAATCTCCATTCTCCTGACTTTTTGTCCACCTCAGGCTACCATTAATCTACATGGTGTCCCCATACCTTTGGCTTCTCTGAATATTTTATATAAATGGAATCATACAACATGCAATCTCTTAAGCCTGGCTTCTCTAAACACCTTTATGAGGTTTATTCAAGTTGTAATATGCACCTGTCGTCTCTTTCTTTTATTGGTATATAGTATTATTACATTGTGGGCATAATATCCCATTCTGTCTACACACGCATCAAGTGATGGACACTTAGATGACCAAATTTTGGCCATTTTGAATACTGCTAGGAATATCCACATACAAATTTTTGTGTGAATAAATGTTTTCATTTCCCTTGGATAGATACTTAAGAGGGGAAATGCTGTGTCATACAGTGAATTTATGTTTAATATTTTGAGGGACTGCCAAAATGTTTTGGAAAGTGACTACAGCCTCTTATATTCTCCCCTACAAAGTATGAGGATTTGCATTTCTTCTTATTCTTCCCAACAGTTGCTATGTCACTTGTCCTCTAAATTATTATTATATTCATTTTAGTGGATATGGAATTGTCTCTCATTGTGATTTTAATTTGCATTTCCCTAATGATTAATGATGCTGAAAAAATTTTCATGTGATTAACGTCCATTTGCATATCTTCTCTGGTGGAAAGTTACTAGAATCATTTGTTTATTTATTAATTGGGCTGTTTCTTGTTGAAACATACATTTTCTTTGTATACTTTGGATATAAGCTCTTCATAGACTTTTGCAAATATTTTCTCCCAAACTGTTTCTTATCTTTTCATTTTCTTAAGGGTGTTTCTTAATGCTAAACAGTTCTGAATTTTCATGAGGTCACATTTATCAATTTTCTCAACACTGCTCTTTGTGTCATATCTACGTAATATTTGCCTAGCCCACGGCCTCAAAGATTTTCTCCTATATTTTTCTTGAAAAATTGTTTTTGTTTAACTCTTACACTAGATGATGCTTTTTATTAGTTTCTGCCCTTCAAATTTGTGTGTGCATATGCACATACTTGCATACACATAGTCTATAAACACATAAATATATATATATATTTTTACTAATTTCTCACTGTATTCACTATTAACTTATGTTACAAGTAAAGGTAACCAACCATAGTAGTATTAGTTCTTATGAATTTGTTCCCAGTAGAGGTCAGAGATATTTTTATATAACATTATAGTTGTTGCAGTCAACTCATAACATTAGTACGTTTTAATAAAGTCAAAATTAAAATAGTTATTGCTAAACCTGAATTAACATGCTAATAAAGAAATAACTAACATTTTAATGTTTTTTTTTTAATGTTTTATTTTATTTTTAGGTGAGAGAGAGAGACAGCGTGAGCAGGGGAGGGTCAGAGAGAGAGGGAGTCACAGGCTGAAACAGGCTCCAGGCTCTGAGCTGTCAGTCAGCACAGAGCCTGACGCGGGGCTTGAATCCAGGAACCGTGAGATCATGACCCAAGCGAAAGTCGGACGCTTAACCGACTAAGCCACCCAGGCGCCCCATCATTTTAATGTTTTAAACTATTTTTAAATTGTATTTTAATAGATTGTTTCCTTTGTAATCCTATTATTTTACATTATGAATAAATTTATACTATTTTTCTAAAATGAGGTCCATGGATCCAATCGTCAAAGGGGCCTTAGCAAGCACAAAAGTATAAGATATTCTATAAGGACATCTTTTAAAGATATTCTCTGCTATTTTCTATTGTTGAAATGTCTCATTTTCCTGTATGATCAATAACAATGATACAGATGGGAGTGAAAGATTTTGGCAGGAAAAAAAGATATTTTTAGTCAAGACTGTTAGCTTTTATTGGTGTAGTAAAGTTCAACTGCTTTCATTCAAATACCTTTGAAGGTAGGAGGGAGTTGATGTGTATTTTAACTCTGGGTTTTTTTTTGTTTGTTTCTGCAGAATAGTTAATGTTTTCTCTTTTTTTCATAACGCTTATATTAAAGTCTGAATAGGCATCTCCTTTTCCAGCTGCCTCTTTTGTCTCCTTAAGGGGAACATCCCTGAGGCTCTATCTCTGACCCTGTACATTTCCAAGCTCCCTTTTTGTTCCTTAGGAGCCAGTGTTTTGATCTACCAAGTATCAGGCCTTTGGGGAGATTTTGTGTTAACTATTCCTAAGCAGCATCCCCATCTCTACTTTTAGTGGTGCAATTTCTGTTGAATCTTCGTGACAGTTTGGGTTTTGCTAGGTTTATATAATAGCCTTTTGAGGTTTTTTTTTTGTTTGTTTTTGTTTTTTGTTTTTTTGCTTTGTCTTCTAGTGAATTTGCACACACAGGTTATGGGTTATTTTACTTGCTCTCATAGTTGATGTGTATGAACATCTCCTTCCTCCCTTCCTCCTACCTTTCTCTTCCCACCTTTGTGCCCCCTCCCTCTCCCATTTTCTCTCCTTTTTTTCAGTGATAATATGTGAAGAGATTTGAATTTAGATACTTGTTACCACTTTTGGGATATCAGAACATTAAACATGAAAATATGTTCTTAATTACATTACTATTTCTGACTACAGTGTCTGACATATAGGAGTTGCTTAATAAATGTTAACCAGATAAATTCATCTAAAGAATTCTGTAACCGGGGTGCCTGGGTGGCTCAGTCTGTTAAGCTTCCAACTCTTGATTTCGGCTCAGGTCATGATCTCACGATTCGTGAGGTCGAGCCCCATGTGGGGCTCTGAGATGATGCACAGAGCTTGTTTGGGATTCTCTCTCTCTGTCTCTCTGAAACTCCCCCACTAATGCTCTCCTTCTTTCTCTCTAAATAAATAGACAAAATCTTTAAAAAGAAAGAATTCTGTAGCTATAATCCCAATCAATAAAACAAAAACCTTAATGACTCATTTTAGCTAAAAATGGAAGCCTCCACATACACACACACACACACACACACACACACACAACAGAACCCCATTATTTTTTGCCATGACATTTTAGTACTTTTAGAACATTACTCAGTTGTATTATACAAATTTACATTCAAGTCTTATTCTTCACAAACCCTTCACTGCACTTAAAATAGTCAATACATTTTCCTCTAAATGAGGTATATTTATTTTTCCCAGTATCTTCCCAAAACTCTGTTTCTAGAAAAACAATCTTTCCTCAATATTGTTCTTTATATTTTATCATTTGTTAGGTTTCAGATTAGGTTTGAGTTTTTGAAATTTTCACTAACCTTCACATCTTCCTTTGGTTTTTCTTCCTTTTCACAATTTGAGCAAAAGTTAATGCTAAAATCTCCCACCTAGAAATAAGTCTTTAAGATGATAGTTTATGATTCCCACAGGCCCCCTCACTGCCAAAGCAAACCATCATTGAGAGATATGGGACTTCTCTCAACACACTAAGGAAGACCTAGGACTAAAGTATGACCTTTACAAGATAGTTCATTTAAATTTCAGTGTATTAAGTCACACACACAAGTCTTGTGTTTCATCATCTAAAAAATTCATTTTCAGGGTGCGTGGATGGCTCAGTGAGTTAAGCATCTGACTCTTAATTTTGGCTCAGGTCATGATCTCATGGTTTGTGGGACTGAGCCCCATGTTGGGCTGTGCATTGACTGTGCAGAACCTGCTTGAGACTCTCTCTTACTTTCCCTCTGCCCCTCTCCTGGCATTTGTGTGCTCTCTCTCTCTCTCTCTCTCTCAAAAATAAACTTAAAAAAAAATACATAAAAGAATCACTTCTTGGCCTTTTGGCTAAGATCAAGTGAAAAAAGACAAAACAGACAGCATTTTCAAAGCCAATATAGCTGAAAATATCTGTTGTAGTGGCAAATGGAGCGTCTCTCTATCTCATGTTTCAACCATTTGCATGTAATAAAGACAATATTCTCTTTACATGCATCTTGCTTGGATCCTGAAACTTTTGCCCATTAACTTCAACCATCATTGAATATTGTTTCACCTGTTTCATGTGTCCTTGCCTTCTGGGTTTGAATCTCATTTATATATCTCCCACATTGAAAATAAGTGGAAAGTATAGAGAAAATAGGCCCATCTCCCAATTTCAGACATAAAGATTGAGAAGCTAAGAAGCTGAACAAGACCTCTACACATTCTTCAGCTTTAGGGCACAATTAGAGCTGTGACCACCCCTTGTGAGAAGAGCTCTGGTGAATACCCAGGCTCTCCACAGGAACACACAGAAAACTTCCACCTATGAGTAACATTATTCAGAATTTATACCAGACTTCACAATCAGTGCTATCTAGCTTTGAATCACTAAAGTCCAGATTCAATTGTTACAGAATTGACAGATATGCTTGAAAAACTGCCTTCCAGATGCAAAGTAAATCCTCTCTAAAGGAAGATACATATTCCAGAGTTTCAAATCTCTCCCAAAATTTTTGTACAAAACCAGGTAAGATAATCACATGTATGAATGATAAGTCCTATTTGAATAAAAACTTAAAAGGAGGCGGTAGAAACAGCCCAACAGGGGATATAAAAACTTGATCAGGGGTGGATTTTTAAAGCGTTTGATTAATTTTTAATAAAAGATAACAGTGGAGAACTTTTTAAAGATAATTAAAGTTCATGGGCAAAAGATTTAGAACCAAATCAGGCTAAATGCAAAATATCGTTAAGTACATCTCACAGAAAGCACTGAATGTTAAGGGGAAAAAAGGAGGGAGAAGATGAGGCACCTGGGTTGCTCAGTTGGTTAAGTGTCTGACTTCAGCTCAGTCCATGATCTCACGGTTCGTGAGTTGGAGCCCCACATTGGGGTCTTTGCTGACAGCCAACTCTGAGCCTGGAGACTGCTCTGGATTCTGTGCCTCCCTCTCTCTCTAACCCTCCCCAGCTCATGCTGTCACTGTCTCCCTCTCTCAGAAATAAATTTTAAAAAACATTAAAAAAAAAAAGGAGGGAGGAGAGAATTAGAAATGTAGCTCAAAATTCTATCTCCCTGTGGCTGAGTAGGAGTGCTTTCATTATTGTGTCTTCTTCAAGTGAAGTATTTTTTAATGTTTATTTTTTTTTTGAGAGAGAGTTTGTATGTGATTCAAGGAGGAACAGAGAGGGAGAGAGGGAGAAAGAGAATCCCAAGCAGGCTCCACATTGTCAGTGCAGAGCCCAACACGGGGCTGGATCCCAGGAACCATGAGATCATGACCTGAGCTGAAATCAAGGGTCAGACACTTAACCAACTGAGCCACCCAGGTGCTCCACCAGTGAACTTAAAACTTTATGTGCATTTATTTATTCACTTAAGTTTCTGGGTCTTAAAGGAGGGTCTTAGATCCAAGTTTCAGCCTCATGTGAATGAGCCCAAGCCTTGCTTCTTTTTACCAGATAAGCAGTAAAACCTGAGCTCCTAATTAAATATAAACCAAATGATGAGGAGGGACATTATGGTGATAAAGTAGGCTGACTTTTAGTGAGTGTTAGTTACTATGTGGTAAATACTTTGCTACATGGCTCATAGTTTATTCTATTTAACACACACACACACACACACACACACACACACACACACACACACACACACACACCAAGAAAATCCTGAGTAAAAATCTATGAATTTCTGCATTAAAGAAGGAAATTTAAAATTAAAGTTAAATAAACTGCTCATGCATGTACTAATGGTAGGACTTAGGAGTCACTGTTTGAAATCAATATTTCACAGCCCACATTTTTAACCAAAGTGCCGTATCATCTACTTAATTTCAAGACAGACTTGAAAACTCAATTCAATATGATGCAAAAGATATCCAAGTAATAGGAAAGAATAGAATCTGATTTGTGGTACATCCACCGGTAATAAATGTATCATCATCTGATTACAAGTATGAAAAGTATCTTATTCCCAGATATGCTATAAAGATGATATGACACTCATTACTGATTCTTTTATTTCAATTCTCTGCCTGTAGTTCATTTCCTTATGGCAGCCACTGGAATATTTTCAATAAAGTAAAATAATAGATTTTAAGGGATTGCATGTTAATAAAATTAGATATAATAAAACACTGAACATAACATGTTTTCTAAAAACATTTCCATTTTTTGATACTATAAATTAATCTTAAGTTTTACCTTTATTAACTATGAAAACAATAAGGAAATAATTGGTTTTATGAAAGAAACCAAGTAAAATAAAAAATTGTTACAGGTGAGGCATGCCATATGTGAAAAGATAGTTCATCACTGCAGGGCAGTGCTTTAATTGCTTTCTTAATGTACTTGGTTCTGCCTGTGTTATAGAGGACATATGGTGCATTTCCCTGGGAATGAGAGCTGTTCTAGGATTTTTATTATTTTTCAGTAGAACTCAGAATTTAAATGTGAGCCTTCCTCATTTAATCAATTGTGCAACTGACATTCTATTTCCTTGTGACTTTTTAAACCAAAGGAATCACCATCTAAGACATTGGCATTCAGAGTCATCAAAGGTTAATGTCATTTTGCAAAGTCACAAAGCAATCATTTTGTAAATTTCATCCTTCCAAAGATGTCTGACGAAACCTCAAGATGAAAATGCTTTCTTTGGTGTTATCAGCAGAGTAGATTGTCCTCCTGCCAATGTTTGTCATTTAAAATATTATTTCATCAACACGGAAAGTCAATTTTTCTAAAGTCCTAAAACCAAGCAAAATTAGTGTTTTCACTCTCATTCTATGAGTGAAATGAAATAAATGTCAAGCATTCATTTTGAGTGTTTAACCTCATGTTTTGTTTTGGAATTTATGTATAAATTGGCAACTAATTCATAGGAAACAAAATAGTTTTCTTTGAAGTGCAAATTTCTATATGCTATAAGGTTGTGAGAGATTAGTCCTGTTTAAAATGTATGAGAAATTTCCAGCACATCATTATTATTTCCTATAAGACGTTCTTGGAATTTAATATAATTTTGCTAAATCTGTGCACAGAGGTATGCCTATAGATTTGTAGTCAGAAGACATCCTTCCAAATCACTGCTCATTACAACCTAATTTCATTCTATTCAGCAATATAATCCACCCACCTAAGCATCAAATCTTTTATCATAAAATGAAGATTGTAATATAAAACTTATCCAGTAGAGTTGTGGTATAGATTAAATGGGATATCGTATATGAATATGCTTTTCTGAATAAGAAAACAAACCTGGACAAATTTTAATCACAAGTTCAATAGTCTATATGACCCATGTGTCCTGGAACAACATCCCAAAATACTCAGTAGCAGAAGCCAGGTTTGTATAGTGTTGTTTTGATGCAAATTTTCAATGCTTTTCGAAGCTTGTATGGTTTTTTTTTTTTAAACTTCCAGGTTTCAAGAAGAAATTTTATGTCTAAACTCAACTTCCCTGAGGTTAAAATCTTTGGCTATTTCCTTGGATTGACAGAGGAAATGACAGAAGTGGGGGTGGGGGAATGCATGATGGAAAAATTCAAATGATTATCTCAATTGTGTATCTTGCAAATTTTCTTTACATATTTATGAAAAGCTTGTGTTATAATTACACTTTCCATCATATTGAATTGTTTCAGCAACCTTTTGAACATATTGCCTTTCTTTCACTTCATATCCATGATTTTTGCAATAAATCATACATTTTTCCTGTCTTAATGACATCCAAACAATTATTTCTGCAATTTCTCAGGAACCGGAAGCAACTATGAATCTATGCTATCAATGTGGAAGCAAGGGGTATAAGCTGCCTCCAATGATAAAGCACATGATGAGCTTAGAGTTTCTTCAGTGTGTTGATCTTTAAATAAATTGCAGTTTTGGTATTAATAGTTACTTCCATTAGTTACCATCTCCACAAACTTGCTTTACACAGTTGGCCCTACTCCTGCAGTCATACAGGACAAATAAATCCTACTCCCACTGTTGATATTCACAGGAATAATACATTAACCATACACATGCATCATATAAAATATGTGTGTCAATAGCCAAGAGAATAATGCTGAGCTAAATACCCTTAGAGTCAAATGCAAGATTTACAGTGCCTCACTTTGTGACGGGAGATACTATCTGAGCCAATAAGCTAAGGATAATGTCTGATGCCTCTAAGAAGAGACCAGAAAAACCATACTTAAAGAAATGTGGGTCCTAGGGGCACCTGGGTAGCTCAGTCGGTTAAACATCCGACTTCGGCTCAGGTCATGATGTGGCAGTTTGTGGGTTCACGCCCCACATCAGGCTCTGTGCTGACAACTTGGAGCTTAAAGCCTGCTTCAGATTCTGGGTCTCCCTCTCTCTCTGCCCCTCCCCCACTCATGCTCTGTCTCTCTCTCTCTCAAAAAAAAAATTTAAAAAAATTTTTTTAAAGGAAACGTGTATCCCTTAAAAGGGCTAGTTGGATGTGGCTAGTGAGTAGTCAAAGCAGTGGATCAAGGTGAGACTGAAAAGGGTAGAAGGAGGGCAGACATAACCCACCATACATTTTCAACTCTGAGAAAGGGAGTTGTTTTGGAGGAGGGAAAATGGAGCTGTGGTTCTGGAAGACAAAGTCTTTATTCAGACAACACTGATACATGTCTGGAGTAATGTGGAGATGCTGTGAGGCAGGAAGGTTTTCATTACTTTTCTTTCAAGCTGCTACTTCTGTTCTCTAAGCATCATTTTTGAACACTGTAGGGTGGCTGTTCAGCTGACACTGTTCCTACTTTAGGGTTATCTCTTTTGCTACTAGAATGTAACATAGCAGGTGGTATTTTACATCTCACTGTAGTTCCTGCTCACATCCTTATCTACCAGGCACACCCTTTATTCTTGGCTTTCCTCCTTGCAGAGTGGCTTTGCATGTTTTTGGAGCTTGTGGTGGGAATATATATCCACTGGTGATACAGACGTTATCCTAACAATACTCACAAAAGAGACACATCTCTGAAATTGGGCCCAAGATCAGCTGTTGCTTCCACCATCTGCTTGCCTGTAGTGAAATGGTGTATTAGGAATCTCCAAGAAAGAGAAACATGCCTCTGAAGCACTTTGCTCTACTAGAACTTTGTCTTGAAAAAGGGAATACCTATTAAGGAGGTCACAGAATTTCTGTATTTCTATAAACCAAACTTTGATGCCAAGAAGAACACCAAACAACACTGAAAGGGACTTTTCTAGTGAGAACAGCTTTGCCAGTGCCAGCCCATACTGAAGACACTCAGAAAAGATGCCAGAATATATACTATGGCTGCCGTCAAAGAACCTGAAGCATTTGCCTTCAACCTTCTCAGATCATGGCTATGACCCAAAAATAATCACTTCTGAATTTAAGTTTCATTTGAGAATTTCACATTTGAAAACTTCATGACATGCCTCGATTCTAGTTTCAAGATAGTCTGAGTATATGAAATAGCTGGCTTCCGGTGGCTATGTAAGAATCTTAATGCTAAAGATTTTAAAAATATAGGAGAAATATCCACTATACCCTCATCCACAAGCTTATCACTTCTATACATGGGCACAGCCTTACCACACTCATTGTAATGCCACTCTCCAGCTCAATGGTGTCTCGAGACCCTCATGAGGAAAGGGTGAGCTTCTGACAGCAGTGCCTCCTCCAAGTCTCAGCTCAAGGAGATTTTGTTAGCACCTTTCCCTCTATGGTGACCACTGCAATACTGGAAAATTTAAATGGACCCTTTCTCATTAAAATTTTAGAAACTTTGTCCCGTAATCTTCTAATCGCCACACAGCTTAACAATTAGATTGCATTAGTTATTTCATATTTATAAATTGCATCATGCCAATGCAATGTTTTGCTTATATTCCAATCCTAAAGCGAATCCATGTCAATCCATCCCAAACTTGGAAATAGTACAAACTATCCTATAATATGCCTGCAAATAATTTTCCAAGTTAAGCTTATCTGTTTGCCCTGATGGGAGATGATAATAATCCTAATGTGGAACAGAAACATCTACATTTGCACTAATTCTAAGTTTAATCTTTGTAGCCAATAAAAATTATCACATCTATTTTGTATATGATAACTCTTAATTACCTTTATAAGTGTTTAATCTTGTTCTCTGTAGGTCAACATGCTCTATTCTCCAATATTTCACTTCAATTCTCATGACTGTTTTTTTTCTGTTCCCTTTTCAGAGCACAACTCTTAGGATTAAATATAATGAAATCATTTCCTTTTCTTTTCTTTCAAGGTATCTTAACATGATGCAAGGCACTTCATAGGTGCTTAAAAACCTTGGGATTTCCTTTACTAAAAACATGATTACATTTAGAAAACCGTTGCATTAAGATAAAGTGATAGAATATGCATATATTGTTTGCTGTGTAAAGTGTACATACATACCAATAATGCCTATCTTCCATTTCCTTTTGCAGCCTTCTGCAATATTTTCATTTGCTTATAAAAAACATAGTTTAAAACACAAACCTCCTAGAGATTCTGGTCATGTTGTTATGTAGTGTTTAATGTACTTTTAAGACTGATTTTGCTACATGAAAAGGAAAGATAGAAGCAATAATATGTAACTACCTTTGCAAGGGAAGATATCTTACATCATGACCATCTATGACATTGTCTGGCTCCTTGGGCAACATATAAATTGTCACAAAATTTACTTGTGACATTACACAATATTTGTAATAGAGAGTCCCCACTTCCTGTACCCAACATACTCTCTGCCTTACATTTTAATGTACAATTTTCACACCAAACCTGTATGCTTGAAATGAATCATTTATTTCTCTAATAGGTCTGGCAGAATGTTGGAAAAAAGGTACTCTGAAGAAATTAAAGCTTGTATCAAGAAAAAAATTCCATAGTTTGAAGATCAAAAGATAATGTGGAACCCAGGAACTGTTAGACAGGAAGATGAGAGAAATGTGAATAAGTAACAATGAACAATCTCTTCTGACATATATACTCAGAAAAATATTAGGGGCACCTGGGTGGCTCAGCCGGTTAAGCATCCAACTTCAGCTCAGGTTATGATCTTACTGTTGGGGAGTTTGAGCCCCACATCAGGTTCCGTGCTGACAGCTCAGAGCCTGGAGCCTGCTTCAGATTCTGTGTCTCCCTCTCTGCCCCTCCCCTGCTCACACTCTGTCTCTCTGTGTCTCTCAAATATGAATAAACATTAAAAAAATTCAAAAACAAGAAAAAGGAAAAGTATTAGTTCCTATGGCAGCCAAAGTGCAATATTTGGACTTAAAAGTATGGCATCATATAAAGACATACATAATTTACTCCCAGATCCACGCTTTTATGTAAAAAAGCCTTAAAATCTTATATTTTGATTGATGTTGAAAAAAAAACAGCAAGAATATATCTTAAGGTACTGAAGTTGCCTAAAATAAAATGGGATTACATGAGATAATGTATGTCAAGAATCTTTAAAAGTAAAGTGTCTTAAAAATGTAAGGTATCAATCATAATTATCTAAGTCAGGGAGAATGGCCTTCCATATGTCTCTTGTTTCTGGTCAATCACTGGATGCTGTATCTTTCTGAACACCATAATAATTTCATAGCAGGAAGGACTTTTATCACAAAAAGTCTCATTTTAGTATATCTTCCAAAGCTTTTCTAGCTATTTCCATTTATGCAATGCTTTATCTCAATATCTATGATATTTCAGGATATTGTTTTTTTCCAAAGTGATTCACATTCCAAAGAACATGGATAATTCAATAGTGACAGTATTTGATTTTCCAGTTCTCATTCCATTTTTTTAAGGCTGCATGGTATTCCATCATGTAGATGTGCCACTTTTATTCAACTTACTTCTTATGTATGTGCATTAGAGGTGATTTCTGAAATTTTGCAATTATAAGCAATGCTGTAATGAATAGTGAGCATATTAATTTATACATATCATTGGAACTATGCCTTTGGAATAAATTATTTGAAGTAGAATTACTGAGCCAAAAGTTCACTCCTCTATTTGAAATTTATTTTTATATATACAATGAGGTATGGATTAAATTTTATATTTTTCCAAAGAGATACCCAAGTCTACTATATATGCCAGCACAATAAACTCAATTTTTATACTAGTAATTTGAGATGTGTTTTATACTACACTTCTGTTTATACTTGGCTCAACTTCTTGACCTCTTATCCTATGCAGTGGTCTTTCTAGTTATGTACCCAGTACCACACTTAAATATACAAGTTTTGTAGTATCTTTTAGCATATGGTAAGCTTCCAATTCTTGTATATCATTTTTATGTGAATTTTATAATGAAAATATCTAGCTCCATAAAGTAATTTTTGGATGTATTTTGTTGCATTAAAAATATAAATTACTTATGGAAAACTAATTTATCTATGATGGTGAATTTTCCTATCCAAAAACTAGGATTCTTTGAACTATTGTTTAATTTATTTTTATTTATATCTTTCAGGAATATAATAACCTTTTCTCATATAGGTTTTGCACAGCTACTGATAAAATTCTTCCCAAGTATTTAATGTTTTTTTTGCTATTGTAAATGACATTGAACATTGTATTTCTTAATATTTTTTAGTGTTTATTTATTTATTTTGAGAGAGAGGGAGAGAGAGAATTCCAAGCAGACTCTGCACTGCCAGCACAGAGCCCAACATGGGGCTCGAACTCATGAACCAGGAAATCATGACTGGAGCCAAAATCAAGAGTTGGACACTCAACTGACTAAGTCACCCAGGCACCCCAACATTGTATTTTCTAACTTGTAATCATTTATATGTATACAGTGTATTGAATTATTTATGCTAATTTTACACTTTGCTAGCTTACTAATTCTTTTACCATTCTATTAGTTTCATAATGGATTTTCTGAGATTTTTTTTTTGGTATATCATCATATCATATCAAATGCAAATAGAGATAGTTTACATTCTTATTTTCCTATTAATTTATGTTGTCTAAATACAATGACTAGTACAAATGACTTTTGATCATATTGGTGATAGTGGGGTTTGCTTTGTTCTCAATATTAATGGTGATTCCTTTTGTATTTTCTCATTAAGTGAGATGATGGCTTTATGATTAGTAAGTTCATATGTATAATTGCTGAGTATTTTGTTTTAGTATTTTAATCAGGAATGCATGTAGCTAACAATTTTCATAAATGTTAAGGTTATCTTTGATCTCTGAATTTAGTGATGAATTTTTAAAATATTGTGCATGTAAAATTACAAAATACTGTGGGGAAAGATCTGATTAAATAGAGTGATGTACCATATTCATGAATTAGGAGGCTGAAGGTTTCTAAAACATCAGTTCTCCCCAAGCTTATCTATAGATTTAAAGAACTGCCAATAAAATCCCAAAGAATAAGTTTGCTTATTTTTGTAGAACTTGATAAGCTGATTCTAAGATTTACATGAAAATTTAAGTAACATAGACTATCCAAAACCATTTTGAAAAACAGCAGTCAGTTAACTTAAGCTTATTTCAAGCCTTACAGTAATAAGGAGTGCCTGGGTAGCCCAGTCCATTGATGAACTAACTCTTGAATTCAGGTGAGTTCATGATCCTGAGGTCATGGGATCAATCGCTGGGTCAGGCTCCACACTGGGCATGGACCCTGCTTGAGATTCTCTCTCTACCTTTGCCCCTCTTGCCCACTTGTGCTCTCTCTCTCAAATAAAATTAAAAATAAATAAATAAAAGACTTACAGTAATCAAAACAGTGTAGTATTGGTGGAAGAATACATTTATGGCTTCAGTTGAAATATGTACTTTCTTCAGCAGCCTTTACTTGTCCATACAATTCCCATTCATGGACCATTTCATTCTAATAATTTTTTAATGAAATCTTTCTAAGTCTAATAAAATAATTTTTGTTTTTTTATGTCATCTTCTATTCACTCTCAAGTCCATCTTTCATAGTTTTCAGTCCATCTACGTCAAATACATTTGTAATATTTGCAATTTTTTTCTTTCTGTGAACCTCAAACCTCGACATTTATGTGTAGTTGATAATAAAAACATGCATGTGTATTAATCTTATTGTTTATAAAAGTCTAGTTTATTTCAAAATCACTAAATTTAAATGAAGGTATATTTTAATTAATGTAAAAGAAAACAGATATCTTATTTTCATGAGAGGAAATATCTTTTATAAATTTAAAATTTCAAGGAAAACAGTATTTCTGAACCTTATATCTGTTCAGGACTTGGAAATAATAAAATAAAATTAATGTTCCTTTAGACATATCAGAATTAGACAAAATGTTTTCAAATAGTATCGTATTCAAACTCTTATATTGATGAAACAGCTAACAAATGATGGTAAAGGGAGTGTTTATATGTTATTTACATGCTATCTGGACATTTTTGAAAGCTGCTACACTCTGAAGTCTTGCTGTCTTACACTATGATAAAATATGTAAAGAAATGTTGTCCAGTAATTGGTAACTGTATTCATGGTACAGAAAAAATCCCGAGATTGGCTTTTGATGGTCAGTTTAAGAATTTATTAGCTGCATGAAAACAGAAAGCTGTGTCTAATCTTTGAAACCTGTAGCAATATCCAACCACATTTTTCTTCAAATATGTGTAGTTTTGTGAAAACACTGCATTGGGATGTTTTAGTGTCACGCTCAGCTTAAATGGAATACCAAGATGTATTTGTTAAAATGTAAGTGGATTCTCGAGGACAGTTTCCCATCCTCTATGACTGATTAGAACCATGAAATATTTAGGACTCCTAAGTTCTCTTATAAAAGTGAGTACAATAACATCTCTATAAACAGGGAAAAGTAAAATTCTTAAACATAGAAAGTAAACAGAACTTAATACTTCCCCAATATATTTGGTCATGAATCATAAAGGGACATTTGACAAATGAAAATATATTCTCAGAGAATATAAGTTTCTGACAGAACTTCATCTGAGTCAATTAAATTCTTTTGCTTGTGTTTACATTTTTCTGTACCAATTTTGGGACATGGTTATCTTCCCAGATGAAATATTAATGATCCATATATACAGCCTAGCAAAATAAGTTTTTGTTGTTGTTGTTATAAGCTCAGGAGCTTTAAAGAGCTTATAGCAGCAAAATATCTGGAATGTAAAATTAAATGAGATTTTGGGGACATAAAATTTATCATGTAGCTGCAAACTCTGATTATGCCCTTGAACTTCATTCTTTTATCCACAAATATTCTCTTAACTACTATCTCTAAAATGTATTTAAAATGCCGTGTTAAATGTGTGGCCAATTAAGTGACTATGAAGATTAATCTTTGCCTGGAAATAATTCAGTGAGATTTAACCAACAGTTTCTGTAACAAGTTCAGTCTCCACATGAATATTAATCCCTTAGAGCCAGCCCTAGGGCAGAAGCACCTTAGAGGCAACAAAGATGCTGAGCAAATGGATTTTTCCTATTCCTCTTGCTTTGCTAGTCTTTCTTTTTTTTCTTTGGAGTCCTTTTTTGTTTCCTATTCTTCTTTCTCTGCTGTACTAATTCAGCCAGAAGTGTTCTACTTTTCTTCTTTTATGTAGGGGTATCAACAAAAGTTTTTGTTTGATAATTCTTTTCTATTTCTAACGAAAAACATTTAAACCCTTACAATGAAACCTCATATAAGCAGTAAAATAAAAGGCTTCTTCAGGCATCATACATCTATTCCTTATTTCAACAGATATTTGTCGAGTTTCTACAAAATGCAAGATGTTTATTAATATTTTATATGTTTACTTAGTCCTAAATTCCATGTAATCTCTACTCTTAGGAAAAAGCTGACTTTATGTGCTCCCCAACCAACATTCCAGAGGCCCAATTTAAAGTAGCATCTTCTACAACTTTGACATTTCTTTTTGGCTGTAGTTTCTGTAGTTTCCCACACTGTGAACAAAATGGAAAGAACACTCAAAGCCATATTCTTTTGCATGACCTTTTTTTCTAAATTACTTCTCTGGAGAAAGAAAAAAAAAAGCATTTCTCTTCCTTCGTATAAACTCATTACCACAGCAGATCCTAAAACCAACTTATTCCCCTTTGAAATTTTATTTTTAATTTTTGCCTTTTAAAATTATACAGGTATATATACATACATATATACATATATATACATATATATATATATATGTATGTATATATGTATATATATATACCAGTCTTCCCCCAGTTGAGAGGCTTTCTTAAAGTTCAATGTGGCTTACTCCTAAATTCCCATCTCCTATCCTACATGTTCACCTGTGAAGAGATGCCTGCAGACATGGTCTCTGCAACTTCATGACAAGATCATGTTTTCAGTCAAGATCATGGTTTCAGAAAAACCCACTCGCTAAAGCTAATATAGAACCCTAGCACATTAAACAAGTAGTAGTAAAGCTCATTGTCCCCTTGGCTTTCTCAACCTTCACCAAGACTCTGAAACATAGATAAAAGCCACTGGTTTTTGTGTTCTAATATCCTTGTGCTGTATATAAATTCAGTGAATTCCAGACACATTAGAAATTATCTTGTTCAGGTCATTTGGCTGGTCTACCTCTGATCCTCGGTCTCCCTTTGTGTTCTAAAGCTAAACATCTATCAACTAATTTTTGTTCAAAAAGAATGGAGTTACTATTATTTTTTTACCTTATAACTAATTCTGTTAGTTTTTGTCTTTTGTAAGTTACACTACGATTTGTAGATTAATTAACTTTTACAAATATCTGACTAATTTTACAAGGCAAATATTTCCTAATTTGCTTCTAACAGCTTTGGATTAGCTCATTGTGAATATGGATATCCCTATTTTAGAGTTGTGCTTTCTAAAACAGAAAATTATTTTGGAGCACACTTTAAAAGATCATATCAAGATTTATAAATAAATATGGCAAGGTTTTTCACAATGAATAGAGAAATGCTGAGCCAAATAGGTTGAGTCAGCTGAAGAAAGTATGAAAATTTTTCAATAGTTGAAATAATCTGCTATGTTACTATTGGTCTACTTTTCACTAGATGTTAGAATTAAAACACAGTTTTTGGATTCATAGTGTATTTACAGGGACTGGATCATGCCACATTTATATCTTATGATTAAACTAATTAAACTATTTGAGTTATTTTCATAAATATAAGTTACGATTCAACTAAATAAACACTGAGAAATTATAAATGATTCCTTTTTTAAAACTTTTTTAAGTTTACTTATTTTTAACAGAGAGAGAGAGACCGCACGAGTGGGGAGGAGCAGAGAGAAAGGAATGGTGACCCCGATGTGACCAGAAACCGATTTAGCTAAGAGGCGTTGTTAACTTAAGAACTGCAGAAAGCCATGAAACTACTAAATCTCTACCAAAACCCCACAGGACTTCTATCTCTCCTGACAAAGCAAAACTATATTAGGATTCGCTGCCATGGAACTTTTGAGAGCATCATTATGAGAGACTCCCTATCCCTAGAACACAAACAATACATTCATATATTACAATCATTGGGAAAGACGGCTGGCACTACCCTCAATCAGAAAACACTTCTTATGTGGTTTATCTATACCACGGAATACTACATGGCAATGAGAAACAATGAAATCTGGCCATGTGTAGCAACACGGATGGACCTTGAGGGTGTTATGCTGAGCGAAATAAGTCAGGCAGAGAAGGACAAATATCATATGTGTGCACGTATAGGAGGATTAGGAGGAACTTAACGGAGGACCAAGGGGGAGAAGAAGGGTGGAAATGGTGGGGGAAAGGGAGAGAGGCAAACCATGAGAGACTCTTGAATGCTGACAAAAACTGAGGACTGATGGATGTGGGGGGGAGGAGGGATGGACATGGAGGAGGACACTGTGGGGATGAGCACTGAGTGTTATGTGGAAACTAATTTGACAATAAACTATTTGTAAAAAAAAAAAAAGAAAAAAAAGAAAACATTTCTTAAGTTATTAATGATTAATCAGCAACACTGCCTTTGGTTTCTGCAAGCAAGAAACCTTTGACTTAGATATTTGGGAACGAGGAAAAGATTAAAAGGCCAGGATTCTGAGGGACCTAATGTTCCCCCTGAGGTAATCCTTACTTGGTCCATTGTCTGTACTGCCCTTCTCTCCTTGAGCTCGGATGATGTATATGAAGATATAAACACCCCCTAAAAAAAGGAAAGTCCTGAGCCTTTTAATAGTCAGTCAGTGCCTTAGGTGCAGGTGGCTATTCCTCCTCTAAAAACGTCACCAGCTGGTTCTGATAAAACCCTCTCCTCAGTGCAAAAGTGCCTTAAGGAAACTGGTGAATTCCACCTATTTCCCATGGTCAACCAAAATGGACAATACATCTCCAAAGGCATGCTCTTTCAAATAGCAAAATTCAGTCCAACTGTATGGTCTCCACAGCCCTTTTACAATTGGCATTTTAGAAACTATTTGTGGTACTTATTCCAAGTGTGCCTGAGACTGGGGCTCTCTTATAAAAACCATTTTGACCCCAGCCCAATATACTGTTTATGCCCAAGAATTTCATGACGCGCACACTTGCTCAGATGCAGAATCTAAATGCCACCCTCCCAATATCCTTCAAACAATTGTCTGGCACAGAGCAATAGGTCCAACCAAGACAACAAACCCAGCTTCCAATCATTGTCAGAGAGCAATGCACTGAAAATGTGCGACGTCTTTGACACAGGCCATCCCTAATGAAGGAACTCTAACTTTCTCACTGTTTCTCCTACTACACTCTGGGTACTCTAACTATATGTGCAGACTTCTCCCTCATTCCTTTCCTGGGTCAATGTTTGTCATAATTAGAATCAGCTGTTTCTGGTTAGTCTACCTTGGGATGGAGACTTGAAGAAATATTCCCAAGCAGCTGCAGAAACTCCTTTTGGTTCAAGGAGTTTCTTGTCTTCTCTAGCCAGAGACGTGGAGTGCCTAATTCCACTTGTTGGTGGAGAAAAAAAATCTTTATCTGCTCGTCCGTCTGAATTGACAGGCTTTAAGACCAGGAGAACTCTTTTTCTACCCTGGGTGCTTATATCTGCCTGCAGGCTTCCTGGTCACACCTCTTCTTCCTTCCCCCTCCTCCTGCTTAAGGAGCACCTGGGGTGCAGCCAGCATCATCTGCTCTTCAAGGCCTCAAGGCAGTGTCAGCTGCTCCTCCTTACACTGTCAGGAACAGAAAATACTCCCTTAGAAATGGATTTCCTCACTGGTTCCCTGGGAAAAAAACTGACAATGATAAACTTCTAAGGAGATACAGATGAAAAGTAATTAAGATACACATAGCCTTTAAATTATCAGAATTAAATAATAAAACTTTATTCTACCTAGGCTTATGAAAGGTAGATAAGCTTATGAATACCTCTGTTGCAATTAGTTAACAAAAAATAGCTTGAAATGATGATTAATTTTCTCTGTCTCACAGTTTTCATGGGTAATTGTGTAAGGTTTTTGAGTGAAAAAAGACTCTAAGGCAAAAGGTTCCGCAGAAGGAGTTGTATTGCCTGCACCCTCGGCCAAAGCAAGAGAATTTATGGGGACAGTTTTATTGCCTGTGTCCCTGGGCGAGGTGCCGTGACTCCAGAGAGAGGGGAGTAGGGGAAGTCTCGGCCTGATTGGGTGGTGGTGGTGGTGGGGTTATAGCCTGTTAGTGGGGTTCAGATAACAGGGGCAGTCTCTTGACTGGAAAGTCCAGGGTTGGAAGGTTTAAATTTCTGTTTCCCGCCAATGGGGTAACGGCCACTGATGTAGTGGCGGGAAGGCGAGCCATCTTAAGAAGGCCAGCCATCCTAAGAAGTGATGGGAAGGTCAGCCATCCCAAGAAGTTCTGCCATTCTGTGGTGTCTCTGCCCCACCTCTCAGCCGGCCCAACAAATTGTATATACGGCTTTCAGGGTCTTTGATAACCTGAAACTTTAAGTTTTTGCTTAGATGATAAATTGTATTAAATTCATGGGACATTTAAGTCTCTTCCAAGTCAAATGGAATGCCAAAGTAGTGCTTGCGAAACATAAGTTTGTGCTTTTGGCTTATGGCAAAAAAACTAAGGATATTTAAATCTATTTAAAAACATGTTTTAGGAGCCACCTAGGTGGCTCAGTGATTGAGCATCCGACTTCAGCTCAGGTCATGATCTCACAGTTTGTGGGTTCGAGCCCCACATCAGGCTCTGTGCTGACAGCTTGCTCAGAGCCTAGAGCCTGCTTCGGATTCTGTGTCTCCTTCTCTCTCTGTCCCTCCCCCGTTCATGCTCTGTCTCTCTCTGTATCTCAATAATAAATAAATGTGAAAAAAAATTATAAAAATTTAAAAAACATGCTTTCTACTTAATGAATTCATAAATTTGCCATCTAAAAAATTTCTGATGCAACAGTTCCCAATCAGTTACTACTTAGTTTCCACTGGAGACTAAAGTTTCTAAGAGTTAAAATTCTGCTATATGTAATTAAGACTAATGGAAATTTAAAAAGTACCTGTATATAAAAATAGGAGCTATGTAAAAAAGATGTAAAAAATGGAAATAGAATTTTATCAAAGATAATGTTCTAGTAGACAAAATCGTTTCTCAAGAATTTTACTCACTTTATGAAGCCTCAGATAATCATTACCATCAAAACTGGTGAGCTTTAACCAAACAATGTAACCTTACCGTAAATGAGACCAAACAGATCATTGGCCACTGTCTGAATGTCAATTGCTATCCCCTGATTCCTTCCCAGCAGGAACAGACCCCCAGGGCCTCAAGCAATTTGGCAAACAAAGTTAAAGTTTACCTTGTGTTTGGTGAACACAAACACATACCCTTATCTCTAGATGCCTAGTCAGATGTTATTTTTGCCTCAGTTCATACAATAGAAAACACCAAAGCAGTTATTCAACACCTTTTACATGCTATTGCAGGGTGGGGCATCCCTCACACAATCAGACGGATAACGGCCCAGCCTATGTCTCCTCTTCATTTCATGACTTCCGTGCCCTACAGAACATCTGACATATTACAGGTATCCCTTATAACCCACAAGGCCAAGCAATTGTAAAACAAGCACATAATATGCTCAAAAACATGTTAAAAAAAAAACAAAACAAAAAAGGGGGAATTACCTCTGGCTGTCTACATTACAACCTCAACCCCTCCTCAACTGTGCTATGATCACTCTTAACTTTTTAAATCTTAATCCTCAAGAACTAACTGCAGCTGAGCAACAGTCTTCAAAACCAAATAAACCCTCTCACCCTACAGTGCTATACAAAACCCCTGAAGGGGGGCCCACATGGACTGGGCCCACTAAACTTCTCACCTAGGGTAGAGGATATGTTTGTGTTCTTTCAGATTCCAGACCTCTGTGGATTCCCTCTCAGTTGGTGAAGCCTTACCATGGCATGGTGGAGACCCCAGGGTTTCTTCCAATGAACCACAACTTCCAGAGAATGACTCTGAATAAGTAACCACCACTCCCCTTTTACAAGATGGAAGAAGCCCCTTCACTGAAACCCCCCCCCATCCTGAAGCCACTCCACAAACACAAGTCCTTGCCTCTGACATAACATGGGGAAGCATTAAATGCATGTCTTATCAGGTCTGCATCCTCTTGCAACACAATGATATTGCATATACTCCTGATTTGCATCTGATGGCCATGATCTCCATCACTGCCAGGAATTCGATACGGGTAACCCTGATTCTTCTCCTTACCCTCCTTTGTCCAGGCCAAGTTCAATATTCATATCAGGCTCATCTTAATCCACCTATATCTGACAGCTGAGTTCATGGGAGGAGCCAATCCTAACCCACCTTTCCAAACTAAGCAAAAGCATTGGCTTGTTATGCCCTAATATTTCATGTAAATTGAAATATTAACATGTCTTGGGCCTCCCTACACAGCTATCACTTTGCATGGACCACTATTTGTGTCCCTTCTCCCTATATTCTCTTAGCTACCTCTACTTCACAGATCAAACAAATAAGAAATAATTATAACATCTCTACTTCCCAAGACAGGTTCATGTCCTGCATACATAGTAATAAGATTACCCAATTATCTCTTCTTTATTAGTACTTAGTACATTTTGGCCTGGGTCCCTATTTTCTTTTTAACATTTATTTATTTTTTAGAGACAGAGGGAGACAGAGAGTGCGTGGGGGAGGGGCAGAGAGATAGGAGGGACACAATCTTTTTTTTTCTTTTAACTATAATGAATTGTTTATTTTGTTGAGTCTTCTAGAGGTTTCAACATTAAAGATAGCGTTAATATTTAGTCTTTGTACTTTCAAAGACACAATTAGTGACTGCAATGTCAAGAGGCCTGTAAGATAAATGGTATTGTTAGTTATATGATGTAATAGCTTCAAAACTAGATGTAATACAGAAAACCTTAGTTTATCAAAACAGAATACTTCTGGCTTCAAATCCTATGACAAAAGAGAAATTACTTTGATAATGTAAACATATAGGCTAGTTATAATTAGTATTTTCTTTTTTTTTTTTTTTTACAGCAAGCATTTTACCTGTATATAATTTACATACAATATATATATATACCATGTCAAGCATTTTTCTAAGTGCTTTACAATAATTCTATAAGGTTACTGCTGATTTTATCTCCACTTTGAAGTTGAGGAGTATGAGGCACAGAGAGGTTTAACATTTTTTCTAAGATCACACGTGAACAAGGATTGTTGGAACTTAGGATGCAAACCTGCCCCAGGCCCAGAGTGCATGCGCTGAGCAATTCTGTCACAAATGGATTCAGCACAATTCAGAGGGATAGTGTTATGGCCATGGAAGTCTGCTGCTCGGATCTCCATTCATTTGCAAGAAGTTCAATAACGGCAGGCTACAGCTATTTCAGGGTCAATGGACTGTGAACGGATGCCACTGTCTTCTGGGGGCAGTCCCCTGCCTCATCCACGAGATGAGGATACAGGGCCGGCGGCGTCTGCCCAAAGCGGGACTGCTGAAATCAGCAAGCTTTCTGGATGTAACAGGAGCGCCTTACTGGGTTAGCAGAGACTCTCTGATCTGCACGGTGGCCTGAGGCCGTCCCTGCTCAGTCCTGCTCCCTTCCCATTCCTGCTTCCGCAGATGGGAACCCCCACGAAGCTCCTTGCACCCCTAACTCTGTCTCAGCATGCACTTCCCTGAGGAAGGAGCTGGCAATCCCAGGCATGTGTCTGACCGAGATCTCTCATCAGCAGGGAAAGAGTACGAAACTGCAGTAACAAAAATCTGCACTTGAAGGAGAAAAGTGCAGACCTCAGCGCGTCAAAGTTGTCTGGCCAGATGGGGTCAAGGACAAGCTGGATGTTGGCCACTTTACTGACACCGCCTTCACCCTCCCACGAGAACTGATTTTAACCTTATGCTTGGATACCCGCGTTCGATTTGTCATTTCAACAGCAGCAGCGGTGTGAGATCTGACCGAACTGCAGAGCGTTGACTGGTGGGCAGTTGCACGTGATCCTTGCTCCTCCGATCCTCCTTCTTCCTTAGAAGAGAACACGACGCCGTGCGCCACACGCAGTTCCACAGCTGAGCTGACTTTTTTCCCATGTAAAAGGCAGACATTTTGCCTTTCCAAAAGGCCACTAACTTTTTACGTTATGGTGACGTCACACAGATGACCAAGAGGACAACATAGCATCTGTCAGGATTTGGTGGCTCTCAAACCTTCGTTCAAAGAGTCATCTTCTTTGTAATCTTTGGATCCCTGCTGTGTGATTCTCACTGCTGATTTTCCATGTGGTCCCTGTATCTGTTCCCTACAGCCGCTGGCAAAAAAGGGCTCCCTTTCTCCTCCTCTTCTGTGAAGTCACAGCCTTGGGGCACCCAGGGGCTCAGTCAGTGAAGCATCTGACTCTTGATTCCAGCTCAAGTCATGATCCCACGGTTGCTGAGTCTGAGCCCCTGTCTGGCTCTGTGCTGTCAGTCTAATTAGTATTTTCTTAAGTAAAAGTTTAGATTGGTATCAAATGAAATCCATTCATAAGCCAGTTTATTAGTAGGTATTAGTCAACGTACATTTTCCAAACTGCTTGGTATATACCTATGCATCAACTAGAATTTCCTGCAGATGTCTGGATTTGTTTTAGGATTCATTTAGCCCTAAGGCACTACTTTAACTTCAGTTCACTTTTTATTGCACTGATCACATGACATGGCTGAGAATACACTCTATATTGTTAGACTCTCAGCTTTTGGACAAAACACAAAACACAGTCTTCAGTAGAGCATAATAGTCAACTCTTAAACATTCTCAAGGTAATCTCAGAGGGGATGTTTCCTGAAGATGTATGAAAATATGGTTAGGATAAGAATGTGTAGTGCCCATCCTGACACAAAAAGGGAGGCAAGAAAAGGATCGTGCATTGAAATGATGAGCAAGTAACTATTTTATGTATTTACCAGCAATTTGAGGCAGACATGAAAGAACAGGAATACTTGGAGGATGATCATGCTTGAAAAACACTTCAACGTATCCACAGTTGAAGTCCAGTCAGAATACTATGGTACCATATATAGTATAAACAACTGCTCAGTGATATTCCATTTATTTTACTTTTAGTAATAAAAAATTTTTTTCTATCTCATACATGATTGAACACATATTTTGCTTTAAAATTAACAGTCACAATTGAAGAAACAAAGGTTTATTTTTCTAATGAAGTTACCAAGCTGCTGAATCTTAAGGCCTCAACAAATGTTGCATCTTATTATTTTGATTGAATAAGACCTTCTATTTTGATTATTCCCAGTAAAAAGCAATTTTGTTTCTCCAGTTGTTTTCCATTTGCCAAACAGTCGTGACAGGTTAACATGGTGGCTACTGCTTTCAGGGGACTCTGTCAGAGGAGTCCTCTTTCCGTCACAACAGCTGCTGGCAATGTTTGATCTAAAGTCTGGCCATCAGGACTTCTCTATCGTGGTTGGCCGAGGAGTCCTGCTTTGGCTGCCAGGGCTTCATTCTGCTGAATATGATATTCCTGAAATCTCATGGATATTCTCTGTGTCATTTTTAAATATTTCTGTAAGCAATGTTCTGTACAGGTGGTCTCTTCAGGTTTTACTTCTCTTGTTGTGAAGTCTTTAAAGCAGTCCAAGAAACAGGTTTCTGTAAGTTTATTGTAGGTTCCAAGAAATTCTTAAAACTGTTTTATCTGATCAGATTCTGGTATTTGTGCAGCCATATTCTTTTGCTATGTTTATTAGTCACCTTTTCTGATGCATGAGTTTCCTTTTTGTTCTGGAAAATTAGTTGTCCAACCTTTGCTTGAATGTCTCTGATGAAGCCTGATTTCTTACTTAAGCACAGGCTCCCGCATCCGACACCAGAGCGAGGCTGGGGGGCTGCGCTGCCAGTCCAGTCTAGGGGCGGAGGGTCTCCACAATCTTTTTTTAAATTTATTTTTTAATGTTTATTACTGAGACACAGAGAGAGACAGAGCATAGGTGGGGGAGGGGCAGAGAGAGGAGGAGACACAGAATCTGAAGCAGGCTCCAGGCTCTGAGCTGCCAGCACAGGGCTCTACATGGGACTAGAGCTCAAGAGCTATGAGATGATGACCTGAGCTGAAGTCGGATGCCTAACCGACTGAGCCACCCACGTGCCCCAAGTCCTTTATTGTTTTTATGTAAATATAAAATGGACTACTCTCCCATAGTCATTTTAGGGAATGATCTCTGTTCATTTGTCTCCTCTCTCCATAACAGAGAAAAATAGCGTGCTATTTGCTTTGAGAAATTTTTCCAAGTATCTTTTAAATTTTATTTGTTACTGGGTACTGATTGCAGTTGAGAACAAAGAAAGCATTTACTTGGCATACAGGGAAGATGAGGAACAATTTTAAACATAAGCATCTTCTTGATGATATTCTGTCAATGCACTCTCTTGCTTGTTGATTACTCAGTAATTGTCATTCCTGTGTCTGTCTGAATGCTTTCCATCACCTGCCTTCGCAGATATAGTTCTTCGTCTCTGTGCATGTGGGAACTCTTTCAGTGTTTTAGTATATTCGTGGTAGGCCATGTATTAGACAGTTTGATTAACATCTTTTTTATTTATAAAAGAAATGGAATATATTTTAGAAAATAAAAATATTAGATTCATAAGTTTCAGAAAATGTGGGAAGGGAAAAGTGGAAACATTTGTAACGAACTACAAGGGTAGGGCAAGTATGTGGTTGTTAGGAGAGCAGATGTGGACAGCTTAACTTCCTTGAAAAGGCCTGCAGAGTTTAAATTCTAAAATGAACTAATGAATGACTTTGAGTAAAGCCTTTCCTCTTCCTAGCAGAGTAGAAATAGATTTTGTTCAGATTATACCAAGAGAGCTTGCTTATATGGCAAAGCTCTGAGCAGTACTATTTCATTTTTTTGGGGGGTGGGGGGGATGAGGCCGTGCGCAGGCGAGGCAACGCGAGGCAACGCGAGGCAAACGCGAGGCAAACGCGAGGCAAACGCGAGGCAAACGCGAGGCAAACGCGAGGCAAACGCGAGGCAAACGCGAGGCAACGCAAGCCAGGCCAGGCGCTGCGATCATCCCGTATTCGTCACGCACGGACTCCCCGCCGCCCCCTCCCTTCCAACCACCGTGGTGCCTGGCAGTACTATTTCTTTCAAGTTCTCACGGAAGGGAATCTGGGAATTCTTTGGTGGAGATGGATATGCTAATTAGCTTGACTGTAGTAATCACTTCACTATGCACACATATATCAAAACCTCATACTGCATATCTTAAATATACACAATTTTTAGTACAAAATGAAATGAAACTGATAACTTATAAGGTACTTTACTAGGCTGTCAGATTTGAAATAATCTGCTCTTGAATAATGCTAGTCAAGAAAGTAAGCTCCTGCTGTCCAGAGGTCTTTTTAATTTTAGAAAGTTGAACTGAATGAAGAGGACTTAGATTCATATTCTTTAACGTCGCTACATCTCAGTCTCCTTTTTCCTTAGAGAAGCACACTCTAGAGACATTTAACAAAGACATGAACACTTTCTGATTCTTTGTCAAGCATCCTTTATGGACAGAAGAGATGACAGAATATTCCATAATAGAATATCTTAGTTCCTTTCTCCAGACACTATAGCCATAGAGCTGTGACAGAGAATTTACTGATCTTATTCATGTTCCTTTTTTTTTAAATTTTTAATGTTTAATTATTTTTTTCTTTTTTTAAATTAAAAAAAAATGTTTATTTTTGAGAGAGAGAGAGAGAGAGAGAGACAGACAGACAGACAGATGGAGCATAAGCAGGAAAGGGCCAGAGACAGAAGGAGACACAGCGGGCTCCAGGCTGCTACGTAAAGGATAATTTTTTTGTATTCCAAAAATCCTATTTGGGACTCAAATTTCCCTATAGCATCAGCTATTCCCTTCAAAAAAAAAAAGTTGTAAGAATGTTTCATTTTTAGAATTGTTAAGAGAATAAATGTGTGGCTCAGTGGGTTACGCATGGGACTTGGCTCAGGTCATGATCTCACGGATTATGAGTTCGAGCCACGCATCTGGCTCTGAGCCTGGAGCCTGCTTCAGATTCTGTGTCTCCCTCTCTCTCTCTTTGCCCCTTCCCTGCTCATACTCTGTCTCTCTTTCCTTCAAAAATAAACATTAAAAAAAAAAAAAAAAAAGAGGAGTAAATGTATGGCTGCAGGTCAGTCACTTATAACAGTGTGAATGTTGTTGCTATTTTTCTTCTCTTTTCAGTTTTTGCGAAAGCACTGCATTTGTTTGTAAAAATAATCTTGATAAGGATTAAGATTGAGCAGAAACTTCCCCTCGCTCCCATTGTCAGGGTCTGGGTGCTGGTGACGTGGCTTCACAGGAAGGGGATTGAGAGCTGCAATATACGAGCAACAAAAACTTCAGGAGTCGGGTAACCTAAGAGGGGGATGTGGCGGCGCCTGGGTGGCTTAGTCGGTTAAGCGTCCGACTTTCGCTTAGGTCATGATCCCGCGGTTCAGTTCGTGGGTTCGGGCCCTGCGTCGGGCTCTGTGCTGACTGCCAGCTCAGAGCCTGGAGCCTGTTTAAGTCTGTGACTCCCTCTCTCTCTGACCCTCCCCTGCTCACGGTGTCTCTCTCTCTTCCCTAGAAAAAAAAAATATATATATATATAAAAAGAGGGGGATGTGAAGTGAATGGATGTGAACAAGGAGGGAAGAACAGGAAGTTGAACAGATCATTAAAGGTGTGTGTTTCCTGCAAATAATTTTTTAAAATAAAACTCAGAATGTTGATCAGCTTTCTCTAGAACCAACAAGTTCATGATGAGAGGATTTTTTCTTAACTAAACTCAAAAAGACATGTAGAGTATACTGTAGGTGAATGGGTAAATCAGCACGTCAGTTGCCATGGAAGAAGTTTAACTGCAATAATTCTCGGCTGATAACTGCAGCCAATGCTTTCATATAACTAATGTTTGTTGCGTGCCTTCTATGTGGCAGACATGGGAAAGGACCATCATAATATTACAGAGGATTCTTAGGAAAAATCCTATTTGGGACTCAAATATCCCCTGAGGCTGGGTTTTTAATTTTCTTTTTTAAGGAAAGGAGTTTTTCTAAAATTACAGGCATTCTTCTATGTGTGATAGGCCAATTGCCACATGACACTTCTTACTCGGTGTTTTTGCACAGTTATAAAGGAGAAAAACTAGTGTAGGTAAATCTGATATTCGGTTTGCTTATCCTGATACCTAGCTTTTTATTATATCTGTATGATTCCATGAATACATTAAGGATAATTTTTTGTATTCTAAAAAGAAAAAAAATTTAAAAATGATTTGTAAACCATAACCATGATGTAGGATCTCATGGGCAGAATTCCTAACCGGAACAATAGAGGTTAGTATCTCAAAATACTCTAACAGGCCAGTGTCCCTTTCCTCTTTTCCCCTTTATAATAGATAGGGAAGATGTGTAAAGTTGGCTGAGACTCGATTGATTATAATGGCTGGGCTAAACCCCACCACTTTGTTCGTCCAGTCCGAAGAACCAAGGCGAAGGGGCCAGCTCCAGACTGCAGAAACTTTTAGAGTTTTTACAACAAACACATTCAGGCAGTGAAAGAACTGGGACTCCCATCTAAACAATTTTGAACTTTTTCTTCAATATGGAATGTAGACTCGATGAAGCTTTCTGGTCAGTTTCTATCTAATGATTTTCTGAATTTTTTCATGCCAATTAAGGAATTTATATAAGGGGACATTCTGTCTCTGTATAGTTTCTAAAGTATGTACGCAGAGACACAGTTTAGGCTTATTTCTAGTAAAAACTGGTAAAAGAAGAGTCCAGAGATAGGCAGACATTTAGAGTGTTTTGTCTAAAATAGATTTTAAGATAAAATTTTATTAACTAAATGGAGTTAAAAGAATTTCTAGCAATTGCAGATGTGTATAAAGAAAATCATAGTTAGGGTAAACAGTAATTGAAAATAAGGCTCTTCTATGAAAAAGAACACTGACATATACACATATTTTATTTCCTGATACATTGGTCTTTCTACTGGTCTCATAATATTTTTCATTTAAAAATGGTTTTTATTTCTTTTTATTTATTATTTCTATTTATTTATTTTTTATTTTTAAACTATCTATTCATTCTTGAGAGAGAGAGTGCAAGTGGGAAGAGGCAGAGAGAGAGGGAGACAGAATCCAAAGTACCTCCAGGCTCTGAGCTGGAGCCCCACATGGGGCTTGAACCCATGGACCAGGAGATCAGATACTTAGCTGACCAAGCCACCCAGCCACTCCTAAAAATGTTTTGTTTTTTAAATCCTATTAAAAAATGAAAATATATTCATATACATCAAAGCAAAAGCTAATTCTTCATATTTGTTATTTGACCCTAACACAATAAACAGGATAGTTTTTTTTGCTTCAGGAATATGTACGTTAGTCAGATTCTAAATCATATCTACACAGTCTCACTGGTGTTTTATTAGTGGATATAGTTTTAAAAAATATGACCTTGAATTGATAATATTTTATAAAACATTAAATAAAATCATTTTTAAATTGTATATTTTAGATAATAACTTGGAGATTGTTGCAAACTTTGTTTGCTTTTCTCTGTGAACAATATTTTTTTTCTTAGTTGAGAAAAAAATTGCTCTCCAAGTGCTAAGGTTTTTGATAAGCTTACTAATACTTCTAAGAGAAGATATTAATTCTATTTTTCTTGTTGCATGGAAATATGTAAATATTTCAGTCTAGATATTTTGATAGATATCGTTTCTTATACCCATGTAGAGTATTTATTTATGAAAATGCTTTTATAACCAAAGGTTAAATAAGTTTCTTTAACTGATGACATTTTGCAATGATGTGCCCTATTTAGATGATGCAAAATTATAAACTTTTTGACTTTATTCTCTTCAAGTAGAAATTATAAATCCATCTAAAATATGAGCTCAATGTGTTTGAACATAAGCAACCATCAAGTTAAATAGGCTGCTATACACTTAAGATGTTACAGAAAAATTCAATGATAACCACAAACCAGAAACTTACAATAATAGAAAAACAATAAAGAGAAAGAAATCCAAGCACAACACTAAAGAAATCCATCAAACCACAGGGGAAACAGCAGGAGGAGAAGAGAGAATGGGTTCCCTAAGTGACTTCCCTGGAAGATGGTGGAATAGAAGGAAACTAAGCACACCTCATCCCATGGATACAACTAGATAACACCCAAAATGACCTGAAGACTGACAGAAGAAGCTCCACAACTAAATGTAGAGAAGAGGCCACATCGAAGACTGTAGGAAGAGTAGAGACGTGTTCAGGAGTTAAACAGACCCACAGGACTGTCCACAGGAGGGAGGGATGCTGCAGGTACAGAGTAGAGAAAACCAAACTCTTAAACTGGGGAGCCCACATGAGGAATATAAATCCTCATAACATTTGGCTTTGAAACCTATAGAGGCCAACTTTTATGAGTTCTTACAACCAGTGGGACTTACAACCTGGTACTTTAAAAATCAGCTGGCTTGGCTCTGGGAGAGTCTGGAGAGCAAGATGAAACTGAGTCCCTGCTCTTAAATAGATAGCCTATAAAACAATCTGCAGAGATACAGCATAGAAGCAGTGGTTTGAAAACTGCCTGAGACACACAGGAGGGAGAGTTATTTACTAATTTCAGAGCATGCACTGGAAGGACAGAGAACTTTGGGAGATTTCTTCAGAAACAAAGGAGCTGACAGGCACCATTTCCCTACCCTGTCCCCCAGCATAGAAAATACGAATATCTGAAAGAAACAGTGTGGCACTGACACTCCCTACCTAACTTTACCTGACTTGCTAAAAGTGTTGCTCTGCCCCCACATGCACTGCCCTTCAGTGGACTGCACTCTATAGCCAGGCATGCGTCAGTCCCCGCGCTGCAGGGCTCCTTCTGCAGAGGACAAGCAGGAAACAAACTTGCTAACATTTCCACACCCCACACATTGCAGATGTACTCCCTCCAGTACACCCTTATCCAGAGCCTGGGTAAAGTAGTGCCACAGGACTGGCAAGGTGCAAGCAGCCCCAACAGGGACCAGACCCACCTCAAAGCAACTCCTGCCCTAGGAAGAAGGGAAGATAACCACGCACTCCAGTCTGACTGTGGACCCAGCAGTTGGGGTGGGGACTGTTAGTCTGACTGCAGCCTCTGCACGCCAATGAAAGCTGCTAAGGGGACAACACAGAAAAAAGCACCCTGAACTTTGCTGCTATTGCATCTCTGGCGAATGTCTAGCCTGGATGCAACTGAAGACCAAGGTGACCCCAGTCTGTCCTAACACCACAGGGATCAAACACTGCCCACAACAGTCAAAGAGAGCCATTGCAGATGACTGTACTGAAGAAAAAGTGGCTCAGAAATAACAGCAGAGTGCACACAACACATATAAGAGGCAGCCCTGACATGCTAGGTTCTGGTTAACAGGAGACCCTGCATGGCTGAGCACTATGGGACCTCTTCTTCATAAAACTATTACCTTCAAGAACAGTGGATGTGGCTGACTTTCCTAACACATAGAAATGGACACAGAGATCATAAAAAATGAGAAGACAGAGTAATATGTCCCAAATGAAAGAATAGAACAAAATCACAACAAGGACCTAAGCAAAATGAAGATAAATATTATGCCTGATAGAGAATTTTAAGGAATGATCATAAAGATACTCATTGGACTTGAAAAAAGAGTGGAGGACCTCTTTAACAAAGAGATAAAAAACAACCAGAGAAGAAGAATGTAATAAAAGAAATTAAAATTACATTAGATGGAATAAATACTAGACTAGAGGAAGAAGAAAAATGAATCAGTGATCGTGACATGGAGGACAGAGAAAAAGAAAGGAATCAAGCTGAACAGGTGAGAAAAAAATAATCAGCAATGAGAATAGATTTAGGGAACCTGGCAACACCATCAAGAGTAATAACATTCACATTATAGGGATATCAGAAGGAAAAGATAGGAGATGGGCCCCAAAAATTTATTTGAAGAAATAATAGCTGAAGACTTGCCAAATCCAGAGAAATAAACAGAAATTTAGAACCAGGAGGCAGAGACTTCAGCAAAATCAACCCACAGAGTTCCACACCAAGACCTGCAGTAATTATAATGGCAAAAAATAATGAGAGAATTTTAAGAGCACCAAGAGAAAATAGTTACATAAAAGGGAAACCCATAAGTCTCTCAGCTAATGTTTTAATAGACACTTTCCAGGCCAGAAAGGAGTGGCATAATAGATTCAAAGTGATGAAAGGACAAAATCTACAGTCAAGAATACTCCATTGAGCAAGGATGTTATTTTACATGGAAGGAAAGATAAAGAGTTTCTCAGACAAACAGAAGTTATAGGAATTCATCACCACTAAACCAACCCTACAAAATGTTAAAGAGGACTCTGAGTGGAAAGGAAAAACCATAAGCAAATGTAAGGAAAGAAGGAAGCACAAAAGCAGTAAAAATAAGTATATCTGTAAAAATCAGTCAAGGGAGTCACAAAACAAAAAAATGTAAAGTATGACCATATACCTAAAATGTCAGAAAGGAGTACACAGGGGCACCTGGATGGCTCAGTTGGTTAAGCATCCGACTTCAGCTCAGGTCATGATCTCACAGTTCATGTGTTCAAGCCCTGCATTGGGCTCTGTGCTGACAGCTCAGAGCCTGGAGCCTATTTCAAATTCTGTGCCTCCCTCTCTCTGCCCTTCCCCCACTCATATTCTGTCTCTCAAAAATGAATAAACATTAAAAAAAAGAAAAATGTAAAGGAATATTATGAAAAATCATATGCCAATTTATTGGACAACATAGAAGAAATAGATAAATTGCTAGAAACATATAACCTTTTAAAATTGAATCAGGATGAAATAGATTGAACAGATCAATTACAAGTAATGAAATACAATCAGTAATAAAAAAAAAAGTTTGTAACAAACTACAGAAACAGCTTCACAGTTGAATTCAGCCAAACATGTAAAGAAGAATTATTTTCATTTCAAACTCCACAAAATAGAAGAAGGAAAACTTCCAAATGAATTCTGAGGCCAGCATTACCCTAATTCCAAAACTATATGAAAACACTACAAAAAAAGAGAACTTCAAGCCAATATTTCTGATAAATTTAGATGCAAAAATTCTCAAACAATTTTAGCAAATAGAATTCATTAATACATTTAAAAATATCATTCATCACAATCAAGTGGGATTTATTCCTGGGATTCAAGGTGGTTCAAATTTGATAAATCACTCATGATACATCACATTAATAAGAGAAAGTATATAAACCATATGATTATTTCAACAGATACGAAAAAGATGCACTAGACAACATAAAGTATCCGTTCATAATAAAAACCCTCAATAAGTAGATTTAGAGGGAACATGCCTCAACATAATGAAAGCCATATATGGAAAAACTCAGCTAACAACATACTTAATGTTGAAAAGCTGAGATCATATTCTCTAAGGTCAGGAACAAGATAAAATATCCACTCTCACCACCTTTTCTCAACATAGTACTTAAAGTTGTAGCCACAGGAATTAGATAAGCAAAAGGAATCAATAACCGCCAAACTGGTAAGAGAGAAGCAAAATTTTCATGATTTGCAGAAGACATGATAACATAGACATAAGATAGACAACCCTAAAGCCTCCACCAAAATACTACTAGAAATGATCAATGAATTGAGCAAGGTCAAAGGAGACAAAATCAATGTACAGAGATCTGGTACATTCCTATACATTCATAATGAAGCAGCAGAAAGAGAATTTAAGAAAAAAAATCCCATTTACAATTGCACCAAAATTATTAAGATGTCTTGGAATAAAAGTAAGCAAGGAAGTAAAAGACTTGTACTCTGTAAACTATGAAAATTGATGAAAGAATTTGAAGATGACATGAAGAATTGAAAGACATACCATGTTCATGGATTGGAAGAAAAAATATTCTTAAAATACCCATAGTACCCAAACCAATATATTTAATAAAATCTCTGTGAAAATACCAACAGCATTTTTCAAAGATGAAGAAAAAACAACCCTAAAATTTGTATAGAACCAGTAAAGACCCAGAACAGACAAAGCAATCTTAAAAAGAAAAGCAAAAGCACAATTCCAGATTTTACGTTGTACTACAAAGCTGTAGTAATCAAAACACTATGGTACTGGCACAAATGTAGACACATAGATGAATGGAATAGGATAGAAAACACTGGGGAGAAAAGCCATAATTATATGATCAATTAATCTGTGACAAAGGAGGCACAAAAATGCAATTGGAAAAAAGTCTCTTCAACAAATGGTGCTGGGAAAACTGGAAAGCTACATGCAAAAGAATGAAACTGGACCACTTTCTTACTCCATGTCCAAAAATAAACTCAAAATGGATTAAGTACCTATATATGAAACCTTAAACCATAAAAATGGCAGAAGAGATCACAAGTAGCAATCTTTCTGACATTGGCCATAGCAATATTTTTCTAGATACATCTCCTAAAGAAAGGGAAACAAAGCAAAAACAAACTAGTAGAACTTAGAACTTCAGTAAAATAAAAGACTTCTGTGCAACAAAGGAAACAACAAACAAAATAAAAGACATCCCACTGAATGGGAAGGAGATTTATAAATGACATATCTAATAAAGGTTTAGCATCCAAAATATATAAAGAACTGATACAATGCAACACCAAAAACATAATAATAATCCATTTCAAAATGGGCAGAAAGGGGGGTGCCTGGGTAGCTAAGTCAGTTGAGCATCTGACTTAGGCTCAGGTCATGATCTCGTGGTTTGTGAGTTCATGCCCCGCATCAGGCTCTTTGCTTACAGTTCAGAGCCTGAACCCGGCTTTGGATTATGTGTCTCTCTCTCTGTGCTCCTCCCCTGCTCACACCCTGTCTCTCTCTCTCTCAAGAATAAATAAAGATTAAAAATTTTTTTTAAATGGGCAGAAGTTATGAACAGACATTTATTCAAAGACAGCCAAATGGCCAACAGACCCATGAAAATATGCTCAACATCACTCATCAGGGAAGTTTAAATCAATACTTCAATGAGATATTACCTCACACTTGTCAGAATACTTAAAATTAAAAACACAAGAATCAAGAAGTATTGGAAAGGATGTGGAGAAAAAGGAACTTCTATGCCCTGTTGGTGGGGATACAAACTGATACAGCCACCATAGAAGATAATATAGATGTGCCTCAAAAAATTAAAACTGGGTGTACTTTATAATCCAGTAATCCTACTACTGGGTATTTACCCAAAGAATATGAAAACACTAACTCAAAAAGATGCATGCACTCTTATGTTTAATGCAACATTATCTGCAACAGCAAAATTATGGAAACAGTCCCACTGTCCACTGACCGATGAATGAATAAATAAAAAGTGGTGTGTGTGTGTGTGTGCACAATGGAATATTACTCAGCCATAAAAAAGAAATGAAATCTTGTCATGTGTAATGATGTGGATCGAGCTAGAGAGTAATGCTAGGTGAAATAAGTCAGCTAAAGAAAGACAGATACCATATGATTTCACTCATATGTGGAATTTAAGAAACAAAACAAGTGAACAATGTGGAAAAAAAAGATGAACCAAAACAGATTCTTAACTATAGAGAACAAACCAATAAACAGATGGTTACCAGAAAGGAGGTGGGTGGGGGGATGGGTGAAATAAGTGAAGGAAATTAAGAATACACTTATCTTGAAAAGTACTTGGTTATATATGAATTGTTGAATCACTATATTGTATACCTGGAACTAATATAACATTATATGTTAACTACACTGGAATTAAAAACTAATATGAGTTCAGTCAAAAGACTATCCCTAACCTGAAGATATTCCCAAGTACATTTAACAAATTGTAATTCTATGTTTTGTACACCCCTTTAACTCTATTTATTGAGTAACTTTCATTTGAAGTTTAAAATCTTCCTATTAGCAATGTTTGTTTCCCTAAAAAATATTTTTAAATATTTACAACATTGTCAAAGTAAATATAACCAAAATTTAAGGTACACCTTACTGGAAACGAACATATGTGTCAAGTATACTTCAATAATATATATATATAAATATAAAGGTACGCCTTTATAATAGTTTCAAAACAAGAACATAATGCTTATGTTGATTTACAAAGAATTATTTAAAGCCTCAAACATTTCTAAAATGTGATTAATAAAGGGTAAAGAAAGTAAATACCACTTTAACATAATTTTTACGTTTAATATTAGCTCCATCACAAAATGTAATTTATCTATATATACATCTATCTATGTGTGTCAGTATATGTATATGCAATATTGCTAATTACAAATTTTATTTTATAAATTTTTTTAATGTTTTATTTATTTCTAGGAGAGAGAGAGAGACAGTGTGAGCAGGGGAGGGTCAGAAAGAGAGGAAGTCACAGACTGAAACAGGCTCCAGGCTCTGAGCTGGCAGTCAGCACAGAGCCCGACACGGGGCTCGAACTCACTAACCCAGAGATCATGACCTAAGCGAAAGTCGGACGCTTAACCGACCAAGCCACCCAGGCGCCCCTACAAAATTATTTTAAATAGGGTAGTGTCTTTGTATATATATTTGTTACTTGTGAACATAACCACTTCCAAGTACATTTTAGTTCAATACTTTCTCAATTCAGTGAGAATATTATTTTTGCCATGACTATGTTCTATAAAAATTTTTGTCCCTATGATCACCACAAAACAAAACAAAACAAAACAAAACAAAACAGAACAAAAACTTCAACAGAGAATTTCTAAATGTAATCCACCCTACTATTCATACTAGTATTAGATATTTTACCGCTGGTGAAATAACTCCAAAGTATTTCTTTTGATTTCAGGATTGATTGAAAAACAAATTGAACTTTTCTCAGAATTAACAAAATAGATTTCAAATAAGTATGTAATGACCCTAACATAAAACTTGGGACTGTTTAACTTTGTAAAATCCCATTTCTGCTAATAAAATTAACACATTAAGAGTTATAACTTCCTAATACATATTTGAACAAAAATAAACTTAGAATAAAAAGTGAGTAATGTTAAATTAGAAAACTTTCACTTGATGTGAATGAAAATTCATGCTTTGCTGAATGATATGTAAGCTTTCTGAAGCTGCAAGAGGGAAGTTGCCATTTTGAGCAAAGTCTCCTTAAATAAACATTAACTTCTCAAGACTGTTATATTACACAATCCTTCCTCGTTTTATGTGGTCCATATCACTGTGGCCTCTTGGGTGAGTCTTATTTGTCAACATTCTCTATAAGGTATGCATCTATTAAAATTCTTGATTAGCAGAAATTCAGTATTTATTTTTTCATTAGCATGAGGTTTTCTTATCTTTTGGGTTGTTTATGCAAAACTTGTTTGTCACAGAATAAAAAGCATTATCAAACAATACATTGAAGGAATTATTTTACTTTTACACATCGCATTAAATTGCAAAAACCCAGTAAGGCATTCATTCAGATCACCCTGTGTTCTGTGGCAGGGCTGCTCATCCTTGATTGCATCTGTTGCACAAAGACCCAAGCTATAATTTCCACCACGTTACATGGTTCAAAAGGACTGACAGCCTGGAAATCAGGCATCTTGGAGACTGTGGCCACAGGGAGGGGACAACTGCCTGTTAACAGCAAGTGGCCATCTGGCACAGGCTAGATTACTTTTCTCACCATTAAAGGAGACTGGAAAGACTTATTTCACTTCAGTCCTGTTCAAACATAGCTTATCTGTGCATCTCCTGCATACTGTCCTTCAAAATGAGATGCTAATTTAAATCTGTCTAGAAAAGTAAGAAGAGACAGGTTAGCCTCTGTTGGCTTTCAGTCTCTGTCACATGTTAAAACATGAAAGTTCTTGGTCATCCATGCATTTGACACTATTAGACACGAACTTTGCACAAGCAAGTAGAAAAAAAATATGGAGTTATACCAAGTTTATCTGGGTGTATTTTAATGCAACTATTAATAACAATATAACAAAATTTAAAATTCTGGGGAAATGCTAAGTTTGATGTAGTGCTGGGTCAACAGGCATGAACTGGAACTGACCACTTTTGCCAAAACCAGACATGTGTCACCCTTGCTCTAGGATAAAATCAGAAAGGACACTGAAGTCTTAAAAGAAAGTAAAATGTGTAAATGTTGTCTAATATTTATAGGTTCATATGACTAAACATATGTAAATACAAGGTTGAAGGTAATTTTTTTAAACAGAACTGTAACGTCTTCTTCAAGGCCCCCTAGTGAGAATATCATTTTGGCAGAAGTTCTTCAGTACCTTAGTTGCTGTTCGAGCCACATGAATTACCCAGAAGTCAAGGGAGCAGAGTTATCTGACCAAGATATTTTCTGAATTTGCATACGTTGGCTCACAGATTTAGGCTCATATATCAATCAGTTTTATTTTTCAAGTCAGAGACTCTGGCAAAACTTATGTGGCAACATATGCAGACATAATTTTGGCTCAAATTCTTTATCTGAAAATATAGGAAGAGGTTAATGAGGTAGCATGAAACACAAACAAGGTGTAAGATAAAATAAAGTCAATATTGAGGACAGCTATAGAAATGTGAAGTGGCTAAAAGTCAGAATTTCTGAAAAAAGGCAGAGTAAAAGAATATAGGGAAAGCTCATGTGGCATGAGAAGGTAAATTCCTATTCAGAGAAATGGTATCAATACAATCAAATAAGAAATTGCATTTTTACCTGACAAATATACCTGGATGCTGCACTCAATGGGTGTAATGATGCAAAGAGAAAACAGGACACTCCTCACTCAGCAGTAACAATTTCAGCTCTGCAGAGAAGATGTGACCCAGCCTGCTTATCATGATGACTTTCTTCAGCTATTTTAGAGAATAATTCCCACTGGTCTGTAGAACGATGAGCGTGCGGAAGATAACCTATAAAAAGGGGGCCTTCCCCCTGCCTTAACCTGAGGATGAGTGGGACGGGGGTGGAGTGGCCAGCCTGGGAGTGAAATTTCACATCTGCTGGTGGATTAACAGCAAGTGAGCATCCCAACTCCACCTTCTCTGCCCATCTCCCTGTCCTGTTTTCATGTTGTGACCACGAAGGTTTTCCAACCAAAGTGCTAATAATAGTAACATCAATATACCATCTTTAAGGATGATGAAATGGCTGTGAATGTAAAGAAAGTGTTCAGAGACAGGGAGTAACTAGAACTGCCTACTTATACTTCTCGCTGTGTTTAGCACATTAACACAGAAACAGAGATGCTGCTTCTAGTAAATACTCTTCCTAGTAGTTGCCTATCACTCCTGGTCTTATCTCTGAAGATGTAAATGTATAAATATTCTGGAGCTGACAGTTATTGCTCAGGTCTTTTGCTCCAGAAGGAGAAACATTTCTGGCTGCCTTTATTTTTGCAAATGAGCCTTCTGAGAATTTCATGAGCACTGGAAGCAGGAAGTCCAGATACATCATAACTAGATATGCAGATAGATGATTGATAGATCTATGACGTATATGTATATATGTAAGTATGATTTTTTGTTTTTTGAATGTATCATGGTAGGTGCAGTTTGTGTTCTTGTGTACGAGGTGGACAAATATCTTAGAAAATGCTTTAGAAAAAATTACTCAGCTGTTTGTATTGAGTACAGAAGACTGAGGTAAGGTGAGTTATCTATATTCATTAAACCAGTAATGAGGCCATTTCCTGTTTAGTTCTTGGGGCTTACAGCCTGCCAAGGATCCACAGTTGCTAAAGGGTCACTTTGTAGTTCTATGCAGACCAAGCTGTTTTGTGAGTATTACAGGGAGGAGGTGGTAAATAGGACAAAGAGGAGAAAGGAAACAACTGCTAAACTAGGAGTCTTTGGTGAACCTCTTGCTCCCACAGTATCCATTCATGGTGTGAAGGAGAAGTCATGGAAACCAACTCCTCTCTCTATTGGCCCTTCTTATCTATTTACCAGTTCCCATTTTGGCAGGGTTCCCTCAAAATTCCTCTTGTTATCCAAATTTTCAAAAGTCAAGTATCAGTCTTGAACAGAAAGCCTATGAAATGAAAGCTATAGCTGCCTAATTTGTCTTAGGTCTACTCTTGACTTTGCATAGAATTTCAGGTGGAAAACACCACTACCTGGAAGGAAGATGGAAGAGACATAATCATAGATCTGCAATATCCCTTTTCTTAGTACAGTTTAACATGTAAATGCCTGTCATCTCTTCTATTTGTAATATTTCACTCCATTATTAACTACCTTGCTTCCCCAATCTGAAGTCACTTGGTGTGGAGAAAAGAGAGGACAGAGAAACCCTTACCAGAGGCTCTTAGGTGGTCCAAGAAACAAGAGCACCCTCTAGGATGCCCTCAACAAAGACAAGGTCTTTATTGGCAGGGTAAATGTTTCTAAATGAAAAATCTACTATCTTTTTCCAAGGAGATATCTTTTTTCTCTCTAAGATTGTTATTTTTCTCAAGGTAACATCTGTTTAATGAGGTTCTCTGACTTTATTGATCTATGGGTGACTATTGTATATTTATTATGATGTCAGTTCCTTTATGTCCAAATATTCTGTCCTGAAAAGCACCTCCCCAAGTACCTTTGGTATTAAGATGCTCAGTGAGAAGCCTTCAATAATTCCTTTGGCTTTCTGCCTAAATCCTTCCACTGAGCAATCCTCCTGCAGTGTGGGATCATGTCCATATATTGGTAGCTATCACAGTGGGCCTGCCACTTACAAGTCCAAATCTTATATCCTGTATATGTTCTTTCTTTATTTTTTTCTGCTTATGTTCTTTAGGATGCAAGAGTTTAGCATTCTGAAGAATTTCCAAATTATCTTTGATTTAGTCAAATAAAAATCTTTCCCTGTTACCTTTCCCTATCTCCTCCTTAAATTGTGTGCCATGAGAAAATACATTTAAAGAGAATTTAGTTACAATATTGAATCAAGGTATGAGGTTAGAGAGTGTCCACAGTACCCACAGGAAATAACAGAGTAAAGGGCATCTTTGAAGGATACATTCTGTTGTGGGGAAGTGAAATTTGTTCAACATAACATTAAGTACACCTCTGAAGGAGCTACAAGGTGGCTGCTCTTTTGTGGAAGGAAATGATTTACTAAATTGTAGTCTACATGGGGCGCCTGGGTGGCTTAGTCGGTTAAGCGTCCGACTTTCGCTTAGGTCATGATCTCGCGGTTCGTGGTTCGAGCCCCGCGTCGGGCTCTGTGCTGACTGCCAGCTCAGAGCCTGGAGCCTGTTTCAGTCTGTGACTCCCTCTCTCTCTGACCCTCCCCTGCTCACGCTGTCTCTCTCTCTCTCTCCTAGGAAAAAAAAAAATTAAAAAAAAAAATAAATTGTAGTCTACAACTTCAAGCTTCTTTTAGTCTTTAAAAGAAACAGGCATCCTCTTCCTCCCAGCATCTGATTGCCAAGCCAGTCACTTCAATCAGTTCTTAAAGCATACATTTTATAAAGGCTACAGGGAGTTAAGTATTTACTCTTTCTTTCTTTAGATATCCATTCTTTGCCTAATTGTTAATTATAAGGTTCCTCAAGGATTAGTTATAGATCCTCTTTTTTTTTCTTCCATTCTATAATTTCATGAGCATCTATTGAGGAGTCCCATTTTCAAACAATTTCGGCCCTGAATTCTCTCTCTATGATTTTTTTTGTCCTAAAGTGGATTCATTTTTCATATTTCCATTTCAGTGAATGGTGTCACTATTCATTCAGTTATGCAACTGAGAACCCAGAAGGCCTTCTCCACCACCCCAAAATTCAGTTGATGTTACTTCTAAATTAGCTCTTGAGTCTGCCTATGCTCCTTAACCTGCCAGTGGAAACTCATCCTCTTACTTCAATGTAGAAAGAATTTAGTTATCTATTATCTACCCAGTTCAGAACAAACTCTGCATGTCCAAAAGCTCACTAAGAGCCTTGATAAATAAGAAAATTACCTAACCTAGACCATATCACTATAAATAAAAAAAGTTTCAGAGGTATGTTTTTTCACCTGTTCAACCATATTTGCCTTTGTCAATAGAAGGGAATAGTATCAAGATCTAATTGTCTCATATTTTTATTAATGATACCATGCCCTATTAGATTTTAAGTGGTTTTTCCCTTTATACATATTCTTGTAAAGTTAAATACATAGTTATATGTTCCTTTCTCCTGCCCCCAAATTGAACAAGATCTTATTTCCCTTTGTCAACATCAGTGAATGCTCCCTTTTCTGTTGATATGTGTTGGCTTGGAAAACCAACAGGCCTGATGTCAGAGGGTTCCAAAGTGCTACAGGAAATGGATTCCTTTCTTAGAGGGCTTGCATGCAGCCTACCATCTTGCTGGGTGGGGAGGGACAAGTGGTTGCAGCACTTGCAGAAACCAATGAGTATAAGCAATTGCAGTGTTCTCCTCTCCCTGGCTGAGGCAGGTGAATATGAACACTTACAACATCTTTTCATTTCCAGCCTCAAGCAAGTTCACATACACATACAAAACTCCCTCTTCGTATACTGCTGAAGCCCAGGGGCACACAAAAACATGACATTTTCCCAATGCCTTCTGAAATCAGTGAGTGTACTTCATTCTTGCTAAAGCCAAAAGCCAGGCACAATCCATACAAAGGATACCACTTGATCATATGGCTCTGGAAGCCAAGACGGTGTCATTTCAGAGTTCCTTGGGACTATCACAATCGGAATGACATCTCTTGGCAACTCAGTACTCCCAGAAGGCTACGTAGGTAATAGACTGAAGCACAACCCATCTTTCAATGAAAAGGCCTATTTACTTAATGTGCAGTTTCAGTCAGAATTCAGTTTTCACACATATCTATAGTCTAAGGAGACACTTCCAAGAAACAGGCAATGAGACACCATTCTTGCTCAACCCCTTGGCCTCACTATAACTTGTCAGGATCTCTCAAAAAGAACTTCTACACTTGTCTGGAACCTTGACTTTTGCAACAATTACCCAAGGAACACCTTCAGATCTCCTGGCCTAGAAGCCAACAGGGATTAAAATTGTAGCCTCACAGGACAGTATATATTTGCATACTTCAAAAGCTGCTGTCTGAGGGTCTTGCTTCCAATAAGCCTGAAACTAGATGCTAAATAAAAGTCCTCCCTTCGGGTCACTGACAGATCTTGATACACCTTCAATAAGAGGAACATATCAATAATAAATCATAAGGGACAAGTAATCACAAGAGTTTGAGTGACAACCAAGAGCTAGGGAAAAATTGAACAAGAAAAATCATCACTTGAAAAAAAAAAGAAATATCACCTAACAAATCTATTCCTCCAAGACCTTTCAGTTGAACTTGAAAGAAGGGATGAATATAGTGAGAACTTCAACAAAGAGATAGAAAACATAAATAAGTACCAAAATGAAGTCACAAAGCTGAAGAACACAGTAACCAAACTGAAAAATACACTAGACGGCTCTATCATCAGACTAGATAAAGTATAAGTGAGGATCAGTTAGCAATGAGACTCACCAGATAAAGGAGCAAAAACAAAAAACAACAACAAAAAAAATCAATGAAAAAAAAATGAACATAACCTAAGAGATCTTTGGGGCAATTTCAAGTGGAACAGTACTTGCATTGTAGGAGTCCCATAAGAAGAAGAGAGAAAGAGGCAGAAAACTTATCTGAAAAAGTAATGGCTTAAAACTTACTTCCTTAACCTAGGGAAGAAAACAGACATTCAGATTAAGGAATCCCAAAGAGTTCCAAGCAAAATGAATCCAAAGAGGGCCACAATATAATTAAAATAGCAAAGTTAAAGATAAAGAGAGAATCTTAAAACCAATAAAAGAAAAACAAACTATTATGTACAAAAGAAATCCCACAGGGTATATGTAGATTCCTCAGCAGAAATTTTGCAGGCCAGAAAGGACTGACATGAGATATTCAGAGTGTTGAAAGGAAAACAAAAACAAAAACAAAAACAAAAACCAAAAAAAACCCCAAAAACACAAAAACAAAAACCTTTCAACCAAGAATACTCTACCCAGTAAGATTATCATCCCTGAGTTGAAAGAGATAATTTTCCAGACAACCAAAACTAAAAGAGTTTATCAGCACTAAGCCATACTTATAAGAAATATTAAAAAATGACTTCTTTAAGGTAAAAAGAAATGGTAAAATTAATAACAAAAAACCATGAAAGTAAAAATTCACTAAAAAGGGAAATATATAGTAAAAGCACTGGATTGATTATGAAGCTAATAAGAAGGTTAAAAGGCAAAAGTAGTAAAATTAACTACAATACTTTAGTTAAGGGATGCATGAAATTTTTAAAAATGTAAAAAGTGATATCAAAAACATTAAACTTGAAAGGGGCTAATAAAAAGGTAGAGTTTTGGAATGTGCTCACATTTAAGTTGGTATCAACTTAAAATAGACTGTTATATATATAGGATGATATGCACAAACCTCATAGTAACCAAAAAGCAAAAACTTGTAGTAAATATACCTACAAAAGAAAATAGGAAAGTAATCTAAACATAATTCTAAAGAAAGTCATCACACCACTAGGGAAGAGAGATAAAGGAACAAAGAGAAACTACAAAATCAGCCCAAAATCAATGAACAAAATGACAATAGATACATACCTATCAATACTTATATTAAATGTACATGGACTAAATGTTTAAATCAAAAGACACAGAGTGGCTTAGTGGATTAAAAAACAAAGTAAAACAATACAAGACTCATATATATACTTCTTACAAGAGTTTCACTTCAGAAGTAGGGAAACACACAGAGTGAAAATGAAGGTATGGAAAAAAAAAAAAGAGGGTTGGCGTACCTATACCCATGCTAGATAAAGCAGAATTTAAAACAAAGACTGAATAAGAAGAGGGCACTACCTAATGATAAATGGGGCAATTCATCAAGAAAATATAACATTTGTCAATATATATGCACTCAACATAGAACCACCAAAAATATATAAAGCAAATATTAACAGACCTAAAGGTAGAATTGACAATGATACAATAATAGTAGGGGACTTTAGACTGCACTTATATCATAGATGTAATCTATGTAATCTAATAGATAGATCATCTTGACAGAAAATCAATGAGGAAAATCAGCCTTAACAGACACATTAGACCAGATGGACTTAACAGATATATACATAATTTTCCAGTATACACATTCTTTTCAAATTGCACATGAAACATTCTCCAGGACTGATCACATATTAGACCTAACAAATAAGACTTAATCTATTAAAGAAGATTAAAATAATATCAAGCATCTTCTCCTACCACAATGGTATAAAACTAGAAATGAATTATAAGAAAAAATAAACTTGAAAAAACTACAAATACAAGGGAATTAAAAAAAAAACATGTTACTGAACAATTAATGGTTTACAGAAAAATGAAAAGAGAAATAAAAGTACCAAAGGACAAATGAAAACAGAAATAAGGCATGTCAAAATCTATGAGATCAGAAAAAGCAGGTATAAGAGGGACGTTCATAGCAATATAGGCCTAGCTCAAGAAATAAGAGAAATCTCATTTTAACTTTATGCTAAAACCTCTAGAAAAAGATAAACAAACAAACAAACAAACAAGGCTCCAAGTTAGTAGAAGAAAGGAAATAAAGATCAGAGTAGAAATAAATGAAAGATGGGGTGCCTGGGTGGCTCAGTCATTTAAGCGTCTGACTTCAGCTCAGGTCATGATCTCATGGTTCCTGGGTTTGAGTCCCACAATGGACTCTATGCTGACAGCTCAGAGCCTGGAGCCTGCTTCAGATTCTGATTCTCCCTCTCTCTCTGACCCTTCCCTGCTCATGCTGTCTCTCTCTCTCAGAAATAAATAAAACATTAAAAATTTTTTAAAAATAAATGAAAGAGATTAAAAATGACAACAGAAACTAAGAGAAGGTGCAAATAAATGACATCAGAAATGAAAGAGGAAAAGTTACAAGTGACACCACAGAAATATAAAGGATAATAAGAGACTACCATGAACAATTATACTCCAAAATATTGGACAACTTAGAAGAAATAGATAAAGTCCCAGAAATTTAAAATACCTAAGACTAAAATCAGAAAGAAAGAAAATCTGAAATGACAGTTACTAGTAAGACTGAGTTGGTAATCAAAAACCTTCCAAGATATAGGACCAGATAACTTCACTGGTGAATTCTATCAAACATTTAATAAAGAATTAATATCTATACTTCTCAAACTTTTTCAAAAACTTGAACAGTAGGAAAACTTCCAAACTTATTTTCTGAAGATAGCATTATCCTGATATCAAAACCAGAGAAGAACATAATACAAAAAGAAAATTACAGGCCAATATCCCTGATAAACATTGGTGCAAAAATCTCCAACAAAAGATTAACAAGCTAAACACAGCACCTATTAAAAGAATCATACACCATGATCAAGTGGTATTTATTTCAGAGGATGGGTCAACATCTACAAATCATCAGTGTGATACACCACATTAACAAAATAAAAGATAAAAATTATGTGATCAACTCAGATGCAGAAAAGACATTTAACAAAACTCAACATTCGTTTATAACAACTCTCAACAAAGCAGGTTACAGAGATAACGTATCTCAACATAATAAAGGCCATATATAATGAACCCACAGTTAATATCATACTCGATGGTGAAAAGTTAAACATTTTACTCTAGAAACAGGTAACAAATAGGATGCCCACTATTCCTACTTTTCATTCAACATAGCATTGGAAGTGAGAGGGTAGGTTAGGCAAAATGGGTGAAGATTAGTAAGTACAAACTTCTATTAATAAAATACATTTACATGGGAATATAATATAGAGCATGAGGAAGACAGTCAATAACATTGTATTTATTTTGTAAGGTGGCAGATGGTAACTGGACTTACTGTGGTGACCATTTTGCAATGTATACAAATGTCAAGTCATGACATTGCACATCTGAAACTAATATGTCAACTATATTTCTTTTTTTTTTTAATATTTTATTTATTTCTGAGAGAGAGAGAGAGACAGTGTGAGCAGGGGAGGGTCAGAGAGAGAGGGAGACACAGAATCTGAAACAGGCTCCAGGCTCTGAGCTGGCAGTCAGCACAGAGCCCAACGTGGGGCTCAAACCCATGAACCGCAAGATCATGACCTGAGCCAAAGTCAGAGGTTTAACAGACTGAGCCACCCAGGTGCCCCTATGTCAACTATATTTCAATAAATGAAAGTACAGCTTAAGGTGGAAAGAATAGTTAAATAAACCTTTTATAATTAACCTAACTCATAACCAATCACATGTTTATTTATGGCTTCTAGGCACTTCTGTGCAATTCATTCAAATTTGACGGATTTCCTATTTTAGTCACTGACTGGATCTCCAAGCTTCTGAATGTGAACTATGTCTTCTAGAGGAGTATTTTTAAAGTATCTCATATAAATATGTGAGAATAATAAATGGCTAATAAACTAATGACTTAGAATAAAAACAGTTGAGAGACAAAGCAGGAAAAATAATTTCAAGTTCAATTCCCTGTTTAAAATTACATTTAAAACATGTAGTTCACCATATATGGAGAGGACCAGATAATACATAAAGAACTTTACAAAGTGAACCAAACACAAAAGGAAACCATATGAGGTACAAAAGGAGAGAAATGATACAAAAATTTTAAAACATCACACACACACATACACACCCATGTTTGTATACATGCATTATTTGTGACCTAGTTAAGAAGAGGAGAAAGAAATACATCAAATCTACTTGGAGTCATTTCTGACAATGGAAGATCTTATATCTTAAAAACACTTGTTTTTAGCTCTTCTCAATATTCTAGGTATCTGTGACATAGTTATCATACATAGCCATCACCAGTTTTTACAGAGAGCTTAATATAATCATATATGTCATATTTTCAACTGGATTAACCAATAATTAATTAGTTCTCAACCCAAGATATTTAACCAGAGATAAAAATCTATTTGATTAATCATTTAAATATGCTCTTTTAAAAATAGTCCTCAGTATAGGTAATATGAACTCAATCTATAGTGAGAACAAAATTTATTGTAGATATAAAAAAGCCTAATTACAACTTCCTAAAGTAATTTTGCATATTTGGAAATTTATAATATATGATAATTAGCTACAAATCCTATAAGAATTTGATGAATGGATATTTTGCATTGTAACAATTTTTTATACTTCTTCCTCAAAATGGGGGGAAAAGAATGCTTATGTAAAATATCCTTCATTTGTCATTTCAAGCTAAGCATTGTGATGTGCTAAATAAGCATAAAATATATTTTAAGTATATAATGAACAAAGGATGCAGAAAAATCTCTGGGATATTGAATAGCAAGTTTAGAAAAACTTATGAATGGACATGAGAGTCTTTATAAACAATAATACACGAAGTTTAGGTAGGGTATACAAAAGTCAACAAAGTAGAATTGTAGACAACCAATGGATGATCAACTGAAAATTTATGAGCAGTAACATGGATACTTTAGAAATTAGATAGATGTAATACAATGCTGATCAAAAAGAATTATTAAAATGAAACATTATGGAATGAAAGGAGAATACACTCAAAACAGACATGGAAAAATAGTAAGGTAAAGAAAAGAAAGTAGTCCAAGATTAGTTGTATGCATAGCTGTCAATACATATAAACTGATTGAAATGGTAAAAGATTACTAATAGTCTTTAATAATAAAATAGTGGACATTTTAAAAAGGAAGTTTTTACAAATGTTCAAAGTAATAAATTTATAGTCATATTGAATATTGTATGATAATAATACTAATATATTTCTCTTTATATATAAATATTTTGATTAAGAAAAAGTGAGTAATGAAGGATTATAAAGAAAAAATATTTTGGGTTCTTCTGAATAAATGAATTTTAAGATTTAGAAAACAAATAACCTAGAAACTACAGGCAAATACATGTGCCCAGTTATGTCTCTGAAACCATGTAACAGGATATCAAAAAGAAGAAATTACAAATATAATAAATAAAGGTATGATATCTAAAAAATAACCATTCAAATAATTTAATGATAATTCAAATAATATATGTTATATTAGAAATAATTTAATAAATTTTGATATAATACTTCATAATTTAAATAATTATATTATATTAATTAGCCAATCATATTGGTTGTCTTCTTTAAATTATCCTTTACTTACCCATAATAAGTAGGACCAAAACCAAACCCAAATAATGCAGAAGACAACACTAACAAAAAACACTCAAAATGTGGTACCTATTTACTTAACAGGACAAGAAAGTACACTAACATCAATGCAATTCAAAACAGTACTGCATATTCTAGATCAGCTTTCCTAGTGGAAATATGATGTGAGTCACAATTCAAATTCAATTCACATACATAATTTTATTATAAGCATATTTTTATAGTAGGCATGTTTTTATAGCCGACATTTTTTTAAAATGTCAAAAGTAACAGGTTTTAAACATTCTGTTGAAATAAATATGACAATATTATCATTTCAACATGTACTCTAGCTAGAAATTAGTATTAGAGGGACGCCTGGGTGGCTTAGTTGGTTAAGCGTCCGACTTTCGCTTAGGTCATGATCTCGAGGTTCGTGGGTTCGAGCCCCGCGTCAGGCTCTGTGCTGACTGCCAACACAGAGCCTGGAGCCTGCCTCAGAGTCTGTGACTCCCTCTCTCTCTGACCCTCCTCTGCTCACAGTGTCTCTCTCTCTCTCCTAGAAATAAATAAAAAAACATAAAAAAAAAGAAATTAGTATTAGATATTTAATTTTTATGCACTTAGATTCTGAAATCAGATGAGCATTTTATAGTGACAGCCATCTGAACTCAGTCTAGCTAAAAGTTCAAGTGCTCAACCACCACATGTGGCTACTAGTTACACATGAGAGTGCAGCTTAAGTTAACCAAACAGGGCAAGAACAAACACTAAAATTATAAAGATCAGAATAGAAGAAGTAAAACTTTTTTAAAGCAGAAAACCCAAAAGATTACAAACCATTAGAATTAGCATATGAATTTAGCAAACTTCTAGATTCAGTCAATAAACAAAAATCAGTTGTTTTATATTGTAGCAACAAATAAGTGAAAAATAAAAAAATTAATTAAAAAATTAGGAATATTGAATACAGAGGAACAAATGGACTACAGTAATGGTAAATCCTCAATGTTCAAAACTAAATATTACTAAACAGAAACAAGGAAACATATGATGTTCAAGAATTGAAAAGACGCCGTGTTATAAGAGATGGGTTCAGAGATTTAATATGTTCCCTTTCAAAATTCCAAGTTTATATTTTTTGTGGAAATTGACCCATAGTATTTGAAAATTTTCATGAAAGTATATGTGATCTAAAATCCTAAAAACTAAAAGTAAGAGGAAAATAGGCTTCAGGAAAGGGTATGACTGAAATTCAATTGATAAAATATGTTTTTAAACAATTCTAAATTACCCATTTACAAAATTGTAAATTCTTATCCTTATCTCATGGCATACAAATATATATATATATTTATATTTATATAAAAGGAAATAGATGGATCTAAATATAAAAAAGTAAATATAACCTAAATAGGAAAAAATTATTAAAAATAATAATATAAATAAAAATATAAAAAATAGGGGTGCTTAGGTGGCTCAGTCAGTTAAGTGTCCGACTTCAGCTCAGGTAATGATCTCACGGTTCATGAGTTCGAGCCCCGCGTCAGGCTGAAAAGCCTAAGTAACATCATTTTGAGATTAAGGCCTCCATTAAGAGCAACCTCAGGCTGAACTTAGCCCCAGTTCCTCAGACTGCCCAAGGCTAAAGCCATCCTCGAACCGCCCTCAGATCAACTAATCAAAAAACATTCCTATGGTCTGAGTCAAGGCTGGGAACTGCAGACAGTTATTTTATACAAACTAGCCAATTTCTCACCACTTGCCTAAACCCCACGTGGGCTCTTTGAACTCACCTCATAATTGGTCATTTTCAAAGCATTCTCAAAAGTCATGATTGGGTCCCACCAAAAGTAATGAACACCTCACAGATACTGAATGGTCAAAGCTGTTACCATGGGTGCTGTACAACTGTAATTGGTGCTTATGTGATGATGCTACACGTACAACGTGTGCACTGTAACACCCCCATCCCTTACCCCATAAAAACCCTACTCGCTATTGTTCGGGGCTTCACCTTGCTGCCACTACACCGGTAGGTGGGTGAGCCCATGCTTGAGCTTGTAATATAGACCCTTTTGTATTTGCATTGGTGCTGGCTCCTTGGAGTTCTCTGGGACTCGCGATTCGGGCACAACAGGGCTCTGCTGACAGCTAGCTCAGAGCCTGGAGCCTGCCTCAGATTCTGTGCCCCCCTCTCTCTCTCTGACCCTCCCCTGCTCACAGTATCTCTCTCTCTCAGAAATAAATAAAAAACATTAAAAAGAAATAATAATAGTATTGCTTAAAGAAGAAATTATAGGATAATATCTTCATGTTCTTGGACAGGCAAAACTTTATTTAAAAAAACAACAACAACTGATAACTTGGACTCACTCAAGTTAAAAATGTTTGCTTGTAAAATTTGTAAAAACTGTTTGCAATACATAGAGTCCATAAAGAATTGATATGTAGAAAATATAATTAACTTCTACAAATCAATAAGACAAAAAAAACCCAATAATAAATACAGAAATACCTTCAATAGGTACTTAATAAATATCAAGAAAGCCAAAAAGCATATGAAAATGTATTCAGTATCTCAACTCTCAAACTGACAGTATGAGATGCTTGACAACATACTGTGTTAAAAGAGTCTGTTAGAAGCTGTGTACACTCTGATATGACTGCAAATGATATATGACTGCTATGAAGGGAAAGTTAGCAATGCATAAAAAACCTACAAGGTATTTATGTAGTTATGGCTTTTGGAAGATGTTAATATCCTACATCTTAAAAATAATTACATCAACAAAATATGATGTAATTTTAAAATTTGAATACAGACAAAAGTAGATGACCAATACTTCACATTAAGACACAGAAGAACAACATCCAATTAATTTATGAGGACCACTATGGCTATATGACCACTTAGGTGGATATATTCTAAGAAAAAATATCATCTTAAAAATTCTGAAATTGGGGCGCCTGGGTGGCTTAGTCGGTTAAGCGTCCGACTTTCGCTTGGGTCATGATCTCGCGGTTCGTGGGTTCGAGCCCGCGTCGGGCTCTGTGCTGACTGCCAGCTCAGAGCCTGGAGCCTGTTTCAGTCTGTGACTCCCTCTCTCTCTGACCCTCCCCTGCTCATGCTGTCTCTTTCTCTCCTATAAATTAAAAAAAAAAAAAATCTGAAATTAACTTAGTTTCTTTCTTATTAGTAGTGAAATTGACATCATAGTTCTCAAGCTGTTTTGTTTGCAAAATATGATTTAGTAAATAAGATATATATTAGATATATTAATGTTTTTGGAAGCCAGTTTTCTCATTGTAAGAAAAGGAGGCTAGAAATTGGGAATGGAAATAGAAAAATTTTAGGTATCAGTAGAAACTTAGTTTTTAGGGGTGCCTGGGTGTCTCAGTCAGTTGAGCGTCCAACTTCGGCTCAGGCCATGATCTCATAGTCCGTGGGTTCGAGCCACGCATTGGGCTCTGTGCTGACAGCTCAGAGCCTGGAGCCTGCTTCTGCTTCTGTCTCCCTCTCTCACTGCCCCTCCCTTGCTTGTGTCTGTCTCTTGCTTGCTCTGTCTCTCTCTGCTTCTCAAAGAAATAAACATTAAAAATGTTTTTTTTTAAAGGAAACTTAGTTTTAAAAATATATTTCCTACCTCTTTGTATTTAAATAGTTTAGAAGCTGTCATACCTCAGTGGAAATAGGTACATACAAAACCCAGTTTTCAATTCTAAACACTGGAAGGAGTTTAGAAGAGTAAGTTTTCAGGAAAAATGGCTGATTTCAAGTCTTACCATGCCAAGTAAAAGTTGTGTTTAAAACATCATCCTGTTGGGTCAAAAATTGATAATGACATGTCAAAAAGACAAGAACTTGTCAAGTTTGTTTCTACTGGCAAGGTAGAAACTGATAGGTTCTGGAAAACTGATAGATGCCAGAGATTTGCAGCTTGTAACACTTGAGAAGATTATGGCTGCCTTAATGCTTTCATGTTTATACTTCCTTAAAAACTAAAGTCAACCTTATCTTGTTAATAACTGAATCTTCAGGGTCCTGTGAGACCCTGCTTCAGCAATCAGAAATTCCTTGACAGAAACTTTGTCTTTTTCACCCCTCCCTCCACAAACTTAAAAAAGTATATAATCAGTTGCTCCTCACAATCCCAGTGCAGCACTTTCTGCCCATGAGTCCTGTCTGCATGATTTAATAAAATCACCTTTTTGCAGCAAAGATGTCTCAAGAATTCTTTCTTTTATTAAAAAAATTTTTTTAATGTTTTATTTATTTCTGAGAGAGAGACAGCATGAGCAAGGGAGGGCCAGAGAGAGAGGGAGACACAGAATCTGAAGCAGGCTCCAGGCTCTGAGCTAGCTGTCAGATTCGGGGCTTGAACCCACGAACCGTGAGATCATGACCTGAGCCATAGAAGGACGCTTAACCTACTGAGCCACCCAGGTGCCCCTCTAGAATTCTTTCTTAGCCATTTGCTTACGAACGTCACTGCAAATTCCATCAGTACAATAGGAAAAAAAAAAAAAAGAGTCTGATGTTATGTAATTTTTACAAGGATGATGTCAATATGGAACCCCCATATACTTCTGATTACCATTTTAGGGTAATTCAGCAGTATCTAGCAAATTAGTGTATACACCTCTCCAAAGCTTAATATTTTGAAATAAAATTAACTTTACATAACAGATTAAATAGATTAACATCATATCTACTTATGGTATGTGCTGAGGGAAGAAACATCACTTACATAGTATTTTTGCCAAAAACTTTTAATCTGTACCTAACATGAATAATGGAAACCAACCCAAATTAAGTGACTCCCTAAAAACAAACAAAATCCTATCCAGACATTTTCAAAATTGTCATTCTTTATATTAAAGACAAAATAAAGTGGAGACAGTGATCTAGATTAGAGAAAACTAAAGAGGCACAACAAAAAACACAAAACATAAAATTGGTATATGGATTAAAGAATAACAACCATCAAAAATATACTTGGGAAAATGTAGAAACTTAAATAGGAACTGAATATCAGATAATAGCATAAGAATAGTAAATGTCTTCAGTGTTTTAATTTTATTATGGTTTCAACATAGAATGTTAAAGGAGACAGAACTTGACACCTCAAAATACATCTCTTTGGTATAATGACTTATGTTGGTTATTTTTAAGAAATAGCAGACACAGGAAAAACCCTGAAAACAAAGTAGAACTTGACCCTTCATAAGAGAAATCTACATTTATAAAGGAAGTCTACTTTTTAAGGGCATCTCCATCTTTTATTTATTTTTTTAACCAGGAAAAGGATGACTAAATTTCAAGGAACATGATGAAAAAAGCATAATAATCCTATCCTTGTTTAGTGAGCTTTTCCTGAGAGCCTCCTATAACTGGTTCCCCCCACACCCCAAACACACGCCTTTTGTCTTTAGCTATAGTTGGTATTTAAGGCAGTGGCTTAGGTCATTTCATGGTGTTACTCAGTTTTCCTGTGTCTCTCTCATGTACACAAGAGGTTATTAGACTTTTGTTTTTCTCCCGTTAATCTTTAATTATAGAGGAGATGTCAGCAAAGAACTTAGAAGGATAAAGGGAAAATTATTTTTCCTCCTCTATAGTGCAGTTGCTATAAAATACACGCTGGATTTTTTAAGAGTAATGAATTATAATGTCTGTCACTTGCTTTCAAATTGTTCAGCAAAATTCTATCCTTATCTATGTATCCATCTATTTATCATCTGTTATTGTTTAATGACAAAATAATTTAGTAATGAGTCTGATGTCTTTATTCATGGGAAACAACACATGGATTAGAGGAGCACAATGCCTCAAAAGATGTGGAATGCTGTTCCCAAAGGATTTGACACAAGAATGAGTTGCATAGAGAGTAAGAAGCAACATGGAAACATGACATGATTGACTATGTGGTCAGGGATTTACTTTAGGGCTAGCAAATCCTATTATCTAGGGTAAGGTGAAATGGCTAAAGCTGAGTTAGGAGACTGTGATTGGTGTATGTTAATTTTTCTATAGATATATCCTATATCTATATATCTATACATTTCATAGATATATCCCTCTATCCATCTATATCTGACTTTGGTGTAGATGTGGGATGTGGGCTGGTCCACTGGCACATACACAAATTAATTTTTATTTGTCTAATTTAATCTATCATTAAATTAAGCAAATGTGGAGAGAAATAAAGCAAATGTGGCAAAACAGAAATTGCTTAATCTAAGATTTATAGATATTTAGTGAACTACTTGAGAGTTTTAGTAGGCTTAAAAATTTTCAAAGTAACAATCTGGGAAAAGAAATAGAAAACAAAACTGAAAAGTAAATTAAAAACAAGGGACAGTAACAAAAGAATGCTTAACATCTCTTATGATGAATTGTAACAAGCCTTTTGTTTCCTACCAGAAAGCTAAAAATAAATTCAGTTATTTAAAGAGTTAATATTGTTCTTCAATTGTCCAGATAGAGCTACAAGAATTATAAAATCTTTATTTCTTCTTACTGATGCAGCCACTGCTCTCAGAACAGCCAAAGCAGTCAGCTTAATCACTCCATTATGTATTCCTTTCAGATTCATGGAGCATGTGACACCTCCCCTTATTGAGCTATTTCTAATTTTAAAACTCTTGAATATAAGAATTCTGGATGAGTTTATTGACTACTCATTGATTCATCTCAAAGTTATTCAGGAGCTGAAGGTAAAACTATCAGGAAGCTTATTAGGTCTGACAATGCTAATTCAAAAACAGCAGGTAGCCATTTTCATATAGTGGGTGTGCCATTGTTTGAGGGAAATTGGAGTCTTTTAAAGTCATTACCAAATTGACTCCAAATTTTCCTTTTCCTGTCAAAAGTGCCATTGAATAAGTGAAACATCTTTTATAAACGTTGAGGCTCATAAAAGAAAGAGAAGGTGATGGAAATAAAAGTGACAGAAACAAAAGAAATAAACGACTTAATCAAAAGGTAAACGTGCTTTTCTGAGAACAAAATTATTAAACTTCCATTAAGAACTTGTTCTACCATGCAGACATTATATATATATATATAATATATATTATGTATGTACACACATACATAATATATATATGTATGTATGTACACACACACACACACACACACACACACACACACACACACCCCTACATCACTTGGGTAGCCACCTCTTTCTCTTTCTTATTAAAATGGCCCTTCGAAAGTGCTCCCTCTGGGGAAGATGGCAGAGTAAGAGGACTCTAAGTTCACCTTGTTCCATAAATACAACTAGATGACACACAGCATAAATAACCCAGAAAACAACCCAAAGACTGAAAGAACAAAGTCCACATTTAAAGGTAGAAATGTGGGACACCTGGGTGGCTCAGTCAGGTTAAGCATCCGACTTCAGCTCAGGTCATGATCTCATGGTTCGTGGGTTCGAGCTCCGCATCGGGCTCTGTGCTGACAGCTCAGAGCCTGGAGACTGTTTTGGATTCTGTGTCTCCCTCTCTCTGACCCTCCCCTGCTCACGCTATCTCTATCTCAGAAATAAATAAAAAACATTTAAAAAAATAAAGGTAGAAATATGACAAAATTCAAGAGGATAGGAAGAGTGAAGATGCAGTGTTGTGCCAGAATCGCGAGTCCCCTGAGACCTCCAAGGAGCTGACACCGATGCAAGTACATAAGGGTCTTTATTACAAGCTAGAGCAGGGGCTCACCCGCCTACTGGCGCAGCGGCAGCCAGGAGAAGCCCCGAACAATAGCGAGCAGGGTTTTTATGGGGTAAGGGACGGGGGTGTTACAGTGCATACATTGTATGTATTGCGTCATCACATAAGCACCAACCGTAATTGTACAGCACCCATGGTAACAGTTTTGACCATTCAGTGTCTGTGAGGTGTTCATGACTTTTGGCGGGAACCAATCATGATCTTTGAGAATCCTTTGAAAATGACCAATTATGAGGTGAGTTAGGCAGGGAGAGTAGTCCTTGTCTCAGGCTGCAGGAATGTTTTTAACCTCCTCTGATTGGCTGATCTGAGAGTGGTTTCGGCCTTGAGCAATCTGCGGTTTTTCCTGAAACTGCTGCTATGTGCAGCCTGAGGTTGCTTTTAATGGAGGCCTTAATCTCAAAATGACCCACAAACTGTGAGATCATGACCTGAGCCGAAGTCTGATGCTTAACCAACCGAGCAACCCAGGAACACCACACCACGTTTTTAAAAAAAAACACAGTACTATAAGTCCTACCCACAGCAATCAGACAACAAAAATGAATAACAACGTCCAAACAGGTAAAGAAAAAGCCAAACTTTCACTACTTGCGAATGATACTCTATATAGAAAACCCTAAAGTCTCCACCAAAAAGTCTTCACCAAAAAATTAGAAGTGATAAATGAATTCAGTAAGGTTGCAAGATACAAAATCAATGTACAGAAATCCATTACATTTCTACACATCAAAAGTGAACCAGAAGAAAGGGAAATTAAGAAAACAATCCAATTTTCAATTACACCAAAATAATAAGATACCTAGGAATGAACTTAACCAAAGAGATAATGACCTCTACTCTGAAAACTATAAACCACGACTGAACAAAATTAAAGATAATATCAATAAATGAAAACACATTCCATGCTCATGGATTAGAAGAACAAATATTGTTAAAATGTCCATACTACCCAGAGCAATCTACAGATTGAGTCTACAGATATAATGCAATCCCTAACAAAATACCAGAGCATTTTTCACAGAACTAGAAAAAAAATCATAAAATTTGTATGGAACCACAAAAGACCCTGAATAGCCAAAGCAATTTTGAAAAAGAACAACAAAACTGGAGGTATAACAATTCCAGTCTTCAAGTTATATTACAAAGCTGTAGTGATCAAGACAGTATGGTACTGGCTCAAAAACAGATGCATCTATTAATGGAACAGAATAGAGAATGCATAAACAAATCCACAATTATATGGTCTACTAATCTTAAACAAAGGAGGAAAGAATATGCAATGGGAAAAAGTCAGTCTCTTAAACAAATAGTATTGTGAAAACTGGATAGCAACATGCAAAAGAATGAAACTGGTCTATTTTCTTACTTCATACACAAAAATAAACAAAAAATGGAGCTAGGGTCTAACCGTGATACCTATAAAAATCCTAGAAAAGAGCACAGGCAGTAATTTTTCTGACATTGATGATAGCAAGTCTTTCTAGATATGTCTCCTGAGGCAAAAGAAACAAAACCAAAAATAATCTATTTGGATTACATAAAAATAAAAAGCTTCTACCAGCAAATGAAATAATGAACAAATCTAAAACACAACCTACTGAATATGAGAAGATATTTTCAAATGACATATCCAATAAGGGTTTAGCATCCAAGATATATTAAAAACTTTTATAACTTAACACCCCAAAAATTAATAATCCAATTTAAAAATGGGCAGAAGACATGAACAGACATTTTCTTTCAAAGAAGACATCCAGATTTCCAACAGACACATGAGAAGGTACTCAACATCGTTCCTCATCTGGGAAATGCAAATCAGAACTAAAATGAGATATTACCTCACACCTATCAGAATGGCTAAAAAAATAAACCCAAAACAAAACAGAAAAACAAAACCAAAACCAAAAAAACAAACAAGAAATAAGTGCCGGCAAAGAATTAGAGAAAAAGGATCTTTGTGCCCTGTTGGCAGGAATGTAAACTGGTACAGTTACTGTGGAAGGCAGTATGGAGGTTTCCCAATAAATTAAAAATAGAGCTCTTCTATGATCCAGGAATTGCACTACTGGGTACCGACCTCCAAAATACGAAAACACTAATTCAAAGGAATATATGCACTTCTATGTTTCCTGCATTATTTACAAAAGCCAAGCTATGGAAGCAGCCTAAGTATCCATCGATAGTTGAATGGATAAAGAAGATATGTTATGCATATACAATAGAATAATATCCAGAATAGGGGCACCTGGGCGGCCCAGTCAGTTAAGCATCCGACTTCAGCTCAGGTCATGATCTCACGGTTCATGGGTTCAAGCCCCGCGTCGGGCTCTGTGCTGACAGCTAGCTCAGAGCCTGGAGCCTCTTTCAGATTCTGTACCCTCCCTCTCTCTCTGACCTCCCCTGCTCACTCTGTCTCTCTCTCTCTCTCAGAAATAAGTAAAACATTTAAAAAAGAAGTTCATTTTTAAAAAGAGGAATATTATCCAGAATAAAAAGAATGGATTTCATAAAGGGATTCATAATTTTTCATAAAAAGAATGAAATCTTGCCATTTGCAACAACATGATTGAGATAGATGATTTAGATGCTTATCCTATGGGGAAGGAAGGCATCTTTAGCATACCACACAATGTTTTTAGCATAAAAAGGGTGAAGTTACTTCTTTGTAGGCAGGGGCCAAACAGGTCTTTCAGGAAACACCTCTGCTCCCATAATCACAGAAGTTCCTCAATAGGTTCCTTCACAGGGAGAAACCAGCATATTCAAGGCCAGAATAAGTCACTCCAAATACTGATAACAAATACCTTGGGGAGGTAGTGCTCCAAGCAGAAACAATTGGGTGGGGATGGATATCAGCCCTTAACTCTAAATTAGGCTCTTTGTCTCAGGGCCAGACTCCATTGTAACTCTTGTGTTCTTAGCCTGCTTTATTATTTAAGTCTTGGATCTGCAAGGTCCATAGGAAGGGCCTTTTGACAATCATCCACAATGCTTTCATCTGAAGTCTCTTTGGAAAAGGCAGGAATATGCTTTTCCTTATAAGCAATTTGTGTGGGGAATATCGGTCTGATCTGGAATATTGTGAGGCCTGGTCAATACCAGCAGCCTCATTTCCAACATGAGCCAGTAGTAGCAGAAGACGATACCAGTTTTTGTTTCTCATGGCAGGAGCTGTGCAAACGCTGCCATTTCCTCGCTGTGACTGTCATCCAGCGAGGCCAGTGTAGCTCCCAGCAGGTCACAAGAGAGTGAATTGGGTTTAAATAGTCCAGGTTAAGTGGTTCAAATTTAGCTTCAAAAGTACAGATCACTTCTAAAATAGAAGCATTATTTGTAATAGTCCCAAAGTGGAAACAACCCATATGGTCCTGGTATATCCACACAATTGAATAATATTAAACAAAATAAAAGAACTGATAATGATACCACATGAGATAAGCCTTGAAAACACTAGGGTAATTGAAAGAAATCACAAAAAACAAAAACAAAACCCACAAAGTTAGGATTCCATTTACATGAAATGTCCTTAATAGGCACATCTAAAGACACAAGAAGTTCACTAGTTGGTGCCTAAGGCTAGATGGTTTCATGGGGCATGGCCAATGAGTACTGATGGGTAAGGGGATTCCTTATGGGGAAGTGTTCAAAAAATAATTGTTGTCATATTTGCTCAATTCTATGAACATACTGAAAACTGATGAATTGTAGAATTAAAATGGATGAATTGTATTGTATATGAGTTATATTTTAATAAAGTTGTTTTTTAAGAAAAGAACAATTTGGTTAAAAGGAACTATGCACCAGAACTTTAACCAATGATATATAAATTCAGAGAAAATTAGAACACACACACACACACACACACACACACACACACACAGGATGAATCTAATTAAATAAATGCTTAAATATATGACAATGGCAAGGAAAATGCTTGCTATACTGGGTATTTAAAATTTGCCTTTTGAGTTTAAATGTGTAAGCAGTGGCCCAATACTTATTTAATCCATTAAATAAATCACATTAGGAAAAGGGCCCTGTAATACTTGGCAAACATCAGATTCCTGATTATAGTTAATCAGCTTTATGACAGTGGGAATTAAATGTTACAGAGCTGGAATACATTAGCAGCAACCACCCATAGACCAGTCTTCTTCAACACCTCACTTTCTCTTCTCTAAAAGGTATTTTTTTACTATCAATCCTTCCTTGTCATAGAAGATTCTTTTCTAACTTTTCTAATTATCTTAAGAACTTTACAAGACTGCCAATTTCCTTCTCACTTTACGGTACTTATTGAAAATAAATCTTATGTATCCTGGTTTTTATCTTAAAAAATAATTTAACTCTAGCTTTTATTGAAAGATCTACTCCTGAACCTAGTATTTTAGGTTCCAATAAATAATCCATTATATACAGGCTATATTCAGAGGAAGTAAAGGCAAAGCATAAGAAGGAAACAAGCCACTCAATAGCCCTCTCTTGTCACAGGTTCTTTTGCCCCTACGTCCAGGACTGGCTAATAAACCAGATAAAAATTCTAAAATTACTCTATGACTCTCTGGGGAAGAAATTTTGTTGAAGAGGTACTAGAATTGATGTTTAAAATGATTTCAGAGAGTTCCTTGGACTAGATTAGGTGTAGGGATATTTGATTTTAAGTTTCAAAATCCTAACTCCAGCCAGAATCTGAGTACCATGACTAAAAGGAACTGCTAAATGCATGTCCTCATCTAAGTGATGCCAAATGAATTGTGCCTGAAACGCCCAGAATTCGAGAGAACCCCAAAAACAGACCACCAGAGACCAGAGTCAAAGCCAAGCGGCAAGGGTTGTTTATTTGCAGGTTCGAACCCGGTCCTCCGCGCAGTCACTCGTTGCCGGTGACGCTGAGAGGCCCTGAACAAAGCCTCTGCAGCCTTTTTATAGACAGAAGTAAACAAGTCATGGGGAGGGACAGATTTAAGTCTTGTTTGGCGACTAACAGGTTAACATCTCTCTCTCCAGGCCCTTCTCTCAGCAAGGTGGGGGGTGGCTGCTGGCCTTTTGGGAGTGGCTGCCCCCAGGGGGCTAGTCCCTTGGGCAATCCGGCAGCGGGGAAGCAAGCCTTAAGCTTTGTTACAGAAGCAGAGAGAGCTGGTTAGGTGTTAGCTTCCCGCAGCACAGGCATTTGCTCAGAAGTGGAAAAGCTGGTTAAGTTTATTTAGGCCTGGGGCTATGTGCAGCCCGAGGTTTCTTTTAATGGAGGACTTAATTTTTGGCTCTACATTCCCCCCTTCTCTTGTGTATTTGAAGGCCCAATCATGGGTCTTCGGTCGGGTCCCAATCATTAGGGTGGCGATACTGCAACCTAAGTATTATGGGGTGTATTGTCCCCAGACATTCTTGCATGAAGGCAAGCAATCTAGTTAAATGACAAAATCTAAATCTCAGATGGACATACATTGTTAAGGATTTGGCAAGAGTTCAGTATGATGCAATTGCCATAGAAATTTAGTTATTTTTGTGACATATAATAACTCTTATAACAAAACATTAAAACTTTAGGATTTACATATATATTTGGGCAGTAATAGCACTTACCCATGCAATATAACCTAAGGTTTACTGTTATGTATAGTGTTTTTCCAAGTAACCTAGCATTTTAGATAAAAGGGCCTAATTGGCCAAAAGACCCCCTTTTTTACTGTTTAAATCCTGGGAAGTTTGTTAAAACCTTAGGAAGCTATAAAGCGTATCCTAAATAGGATTACAGATCATTACAAACCTTAAAGCTTTTTTATTCAACCAAAGTGACAATAATAGATCTTAAAGGCGAATGCATAACATAATATAGTAGTTAGAAACCAACATTGGTTGGGGTAACTCTTTTAACATTGAGAATATTTAACTATGCAATCAAAGACCTGATAAAGATGAAACCTAAAGCTTCGGGTTTTCTTGGCAGAAAAAAGGAGAAAACTTTTGTTTACATTGTCTTATCAAGAGCAGATTTACAATCCAAGAAAACTTTGTCTTTTGACCGGAGAGAAAAGCAGAGTTTTAACCTTATACCAGTGAACTTTTCAAATTCCATTCATTTCAACCAGTCTATCCTGAGCACATATAAAATTCCTTTTCAAAGATTTCCCTTCACAGACCTTCTACATCTTTCCTTTGCCTTTAAACTTTGTCCCAAAGCCATTTCTCTCTAAGCAACCAGTCTTATTTAGGACAAAATTACTTTCTTTTACCCTCAACAAAAATGTATTTCCATTTCTTATATCCTTTTTTATGGATCTCTCAGTTTTCTATATACAGGGTTGCTTTCCATCAGTCTTAAGTACACTTAGCAGAATTTTAACTTGGGAAACCTTAGTCTCCAATTGAGGACCTAGTAACCAATTGAAAGGTGTTTACACTAGAATTTTTAAATCACTTTTTAAAAGGTCTAAATAGTCTTACTTTTTCTGCAATAGGAAGCTGAAAACTCAAACCTATGTTTAGTAACTATGTATTTTGTTTTGATAAAAGTCATGCAATTCAGGCCAGACATGTTTTCAAAAGGAGTTAGAATGCAAAAGGGAGGAGAGCTATCCAGTCTCCGCCAGTCTCCAAGGTCAATTTAATTAAGGTCTCTTTTAGAGTTCTATTTATTTTTTTTTTTTATCTGTCCTGAACTCTGGGGTCTGTATGCACAGTGTAATTTCCAATTAATCCCCAGGGCCGTGGCTAAATTCTGGCTTACTTTGGACACAAATACAGGTCCGTTGTCTGAGCCTATCATCTGAGGAAAGCCATATCTTATGAAGATGTCTTTCAGGAATTTCTCACGTTTGGTTGGGGGTGCTCGGCGGGCGGTGGTTCCTCAGCTCCTTGGTAGGTGTTTTTCCTTATCAAGGGCCATTACTTTACCGTGGAGATCCCGGAGCTAGCCATCCGCAATGACGAGGAGCTTAACAAGCTGCTAGAGTCTAGGTCAAATCTCGCATCTGGTGTCAGCAGCGTTTCAGGCAAGCCTTTAAGTGCGTGGTGGTCGGCGATGGGTGAGTGCGCCTTGCGGAGGCCACGGGTTGGGCGGGGATGCCCCCGGAGACCTTGCCCGGGCTGGGACTGGGCGTATGGCTCCGGGGATGTGGGAGCCACGGGGGTGCAGGCGGCTGGCTTGGGGCCTGTGCCGTGGCCCTCATGCCCTGATGTCCCTACCGCGCGCTCCTCAGAATGTTGAGTCCAGTGTCCATTAGGAACTCAGTGGATCGCCCTTTTACTTTTAGGGTTACCTTGGGTTTGGGGAGGGGTGCCGAACCCCGTTTCCCCTAGTCACTGTCATTTCCCATTACTAGAATGAGAGTTTCAGATTTATTCTTGGGGCATTCTTTGGCCCAATGTTCTTTCTCTTTGCCGTAGGCGCATTGATTTTTGCTTAATTGGGGGCGCCCCTCGAGCCGCTGGGAGTTCTCCTTACCTTCTTTTCCTGGAGCCAACTGTCTGAGGCGTCTTTTTCGGTCCTCCAGTTCCGCAGTTCCCGCGAGTAGCATCTCGGCTAGACCCTGGTTTTGTCTCTTTTCAGCCCTTACCTGCTTGTCCTCTGCACTGTCCCTGCTGCTGTGTACCCTCTCTGCCACGACCATTAGATCTTGGAGGCTCTTTTTCCTAGACGTTCTAGTTTCTGAAGTTTTCTCCAATTGTTGGGAGCAGACTGACAAAAGCCATGGCCACCGCAGCTAAGTTTTGCTGGGGCCTCTGGATCTATAGGAGTGCACTGGCGGAATGTCTCTATTATTCTTTTAAGGAACGTTGCTGGGCTTTCCTCTGGTCCCTGACTGACAATGTAGGCTTGCGAGCTGCAGCCTTGAGACCTGCCAACAGAGTCTGGCGGTAGACGAAGAGACTCTCCTTACCTTTAGCCAAGTTGTAGTTTCAATCTGGCCATGCCAGGGGAAACCTAGCGTCATTTTGAGCCTGGTCAGGAGTGGGAACTCTAGTGGGCCCAGGAACCAATTTTCTGGGTTCAGACTGGATTATTTTCCATTTCTCAGTACTGAACATGCCGGGAGCCACACTGGCCTCTCTGGATGGCAGTCGCAGCAAGGAAATGGCAGTGTTTGCATAGCTTCAGCCATGAGAAATGAAAACTGGCATCTCCCTCTGCCACTACTGGCTCGTGCTGGAAATAAGCCTACTGGTATTGACCAGGCCTCACAATATTCCATATTAGACTCATATTCTGAACACAGACTGAACATAGATACTTCATAAGGAAAAGTATATTCCTGCCTTTACAAAAGAGACTTTAGATGAAAGCTCTGTGGGCAATTGTCAAAAGGCTCTTCCTATGGGCCTTGCAGACCCAAGACTTAGACAATAAAGGGTGTTAAGAACACAAGAGTTACAATTTAGCCTGGCCCCCGAGACAAAGAGTCTAATCCAAAGTTTAGATATAGATAAGGGCAGAACATAAGTTACTACATTTATCTTTGCTAATTGCTGAAGCATAGCAGCCCCTTCCTCAAGGCCCACATTCCACGAATATTTTCCCTTATACTGGCAGCTGGGATGAGGATAGATAAGAGTAACTAAAACATAACCCAGGCGCAAAGACTGACATATTTACGGCCCCCATGGTGCTTGCACATTCAGCATCAAGGAAAAGGCTCATTCAAGCAATTTAGGAATAAGCCTAATAAACATTTTACAAATAATTAGCCCTTGTAAAAATTCTGTCTTCTGATGTTATAGTATCGTTTAACCTTAAAATAAAGACACCAAAACCAACAGGACAGAGATGACTGCCTGGTGATCAGAAAGAATCTCAGGGCTCTCTCATTCTCTTTTGCTGACACCGTCTATCCTTCAGGGACTCCTGGACCTGTCGGAGCCGGCGCGGCCTCCGACATGAACAGAACCTGTAACAATTCACGGCGGCTTCGGGTCCCTTGGGCGGGGCCCATTTCCCCAGGGCCGCTGGGTCCGGTGGGGCAGGGGGCCCTTGTGGTTCGGGTGGCGCCTTTGTTCCTCCTGCTGGGTCCTGTGGAGGAGGTTGCCTAAGGAGGGGGAGAAGTTAATTTTTCCTCCGTTTCGCCCTGTAAGAAAGGGTAGAGCGGCGCAGAGGGTTCAGGTTTCCTTTTCGGCAGCTCCAAAGCCCGGGAGGGCGGGTGCTTTTTAGTCACCGCCAGGGTGTCAGGTTTCTGTGGAGGCAAGAAACTTTTAATCCAAGGGGGTGGGTTATCAACCAGATCAGCCCAAACCATGATGTCCGGTGGCCATTTCACATTGAAAGTGGGCCATTCTGTGCAGCAGTAAGTTTAAAATGGACCCTTCCTAACAGTCACTGAGAGGTTATGGGCTAACATTAAGTCTAGGGGTTTGGATGAAGTCTGTCTCATAACGTCAGTCTCAGTCACAAGGTAATAAACACCAACAGAGAAAATTGACAATTCGACATAGACATACACAGAGAGAGACTGATAACAGAGTCCGCTGTGCACAGACACAGACACAGAGAGACCGATAACAGAGTTCGCTGCGCACAGACACAGACACAGACACAGAGAGACCGATAGTAGAGTTCGCTGCGCACAAACACAGAGACACAGAGACCGATAACAGAGTTCGCTGCGCACAAACACAGAAGGCTAGCCAACAGAAGAAGGCGCCGGCCTCGAACCGGTGCACCCCCCAGAAGAAGGCGCCGGCCTCGAACCGGTTCGCCCCCCAGAAGAAGGCGCCGGCCTCGAACCGGTGCGCCCCCCAGAAGAAGGCGCTGGCCTCGAACCGGTTCGCCCCCCAGAAGAAGGCGCCGGCCTCGAACCGGTGCGCCCCCAGAAGGCGCCGGCCTCGAACCGGCTCACCCGCCGGCCTCGAACCGGCTCGCCCGCCGGCCTCGAACCGGCTCACCAGATGGGCACCGTAGGACGTCTCCTCGGTCCCTACCGACTGCTCTATAGCGCGTCCGCCAGAGCCAGTACAGTCCCCGATGCAGATTCCACACGGCAGAAACCGAAACAAACAGATAAGACAGAAACTGATGCTGAGACAAACAGACAGACAGAGCCGGCTCACTTACCGATCAGTCTTAGGAACAACCCGTTGACTTGGGGTCTGGTGGGTCTGGAGGGGAAATATCCCACGCGAGCCCCCATATGAAACGCCCAGAATTCGAGAGAACCCCAAAAACAGACCACCAGAGACCAGAGTCAAAGCCAAGCGGCAAGGGTTGTTTATTTGCAGGTTCGAACCCGGGCCTCCGCGCAGTCACTCGTTGCCGGTGACGCTGAGAGGCCCTGAACAAAGCCTCTGCAGCCTTTTTATAGACAGAAGTAAACAAGTCATGGGGAGGGACAGATTTCCATGGTTACAAGTTTGCCATTGGTTAACATTCAAATGTGAACATATACCGTATCTGATTGGTTCCCGCCATCAGGTTTGGCTGGATCTAATTACAACATTTGGGATACCTTTGAATTCAGTCTATCATAGAGCGAGTTTAAAGTCTTGTTTGGCGACTAACAGGTTAACATCTCTCTCCAGGCCCTTCTCTCAGCAAGGTGGGGGGTGGCTGCTGGCCTTTTGGGAGTGGCTGCCCCCAGGGGGCTAGTCCCTTGGGCAATCTGGCGGCGGGGAAGCAAGCCTTAAGCTTTGTTACAGAAGCAGAGAGAGCTGGTTAGGTGTTAGCTTCCCGCAGCACAGGCATTTGCTCAGAAGTGGAAAAGCTGGTTAAGTTTATTTAGGCCTGGGGCTATGTGCAGCCCGAGGTTTCTTTTAATGGAGGACTTAATTTTTGGCTCTACATGCCAAGTCATTTTTCCCAACCAATGGCTAGAACCCAAGAGTTCTCAATCCAAGGTCACTAGCAGTTTCACTGTACACCACAAAGTATAGCTAACACTCTACACTATACTTCATAAAATGAATTCCACATTCCTTATACACTTTCATACAAATAGGAATATTGCATGACAGATCAGAAACTTAAGACAGGAGTAAATGGAATCTTAGAGATGTTGACAGTACAACTGTTCCCAGAAGTGAGTCCTTAGACCTGAGTCTTCTGATTTCCAGTAAAATATTGATGGGATTCAGGGTAGGCCATCCCTAATGTGCCATGCGGGCATGTGGTTTATTGCTTGCTGAAAATAATTAAGTCCCAACACATTCAGGAAGGACATTTTACCTCCCTGTGAACTGCCTATGAGAATTCAGGTAAAAGGTCTATACCAGGAAAGAGCTATAGAAATAACTTTTTACATCAGAAAGACATTTCCACATGGCATGGTAAGCATTTGTTTACTGAACTTGTGCTCTTCCAATCATCCTAAGAATTGTATTCTCCTTTGAAATCCCATACCTCTACTCCCCTTCTCTTTAGCTCAAAATGGCATATAAACCTCAGCTGCCTGACTGTTGGAGAGCCTTTCATATTTTTATGAGGCTCCTATATGTACATAATTAAATTTGTTTTTTATCTTGTTAATCTGTCTTATCTCAATTTAATTATTAGGTGAGCCAATGAACCTAGAAAGGAAGAAGGAAAATTTTCCTCCACCACAATGTTTCATTGGGCTTGTTTTCAAAATCAGTCTCATGTAAATCAGAAGTAAGGTTACACCCTTATTCTTAACTATACACATTCTAAAGCATTTGGCTTTTCATTTGAAGTTAATTTGACCTAATTTATTTTTCTTTTAATGTTTTTATGTAATTACTGTTACTGTTGGTTTTGTTTTATGTCTAAAATAGAGAAATAATAAAGATTTCTGTTTTCTCCTCCAGGATATGCTGAATATTGACTTAAGAACATCCACTTCTTGATGGATATTGAGCCTAAACTGGATTTGGACCATGTTTTGGATTTTCGTATTACTACTTCTCTCAACACAAGTCATATGATAATACTTATTCAATAAATATTTATTTATTGTTTTTTATATGTGTTGGGCTCTGCTCTTAGTTTTGAATATATGATAATATATGATTAAGTCAGTCCTTACCAGGAAAACTTTTATTGTTCTTGCATAAAAAGAAAAACTAAGTAAGACAGATACACACAGTGTATTATTGTCTTGTTGATCCTGGCGTTTGATGGTCCTCGAACACTCCTGACTCCATAATGAGTTCAAAAATCAATTGCCTGTAGCCAGAAAAAAGATATTACTGACATTAAATTGCATTTTAGTTGGTTTCTACTCCCTGTATGTTAAAGATGGGCTTGGTCATTGCCACATGAGTTCCTCAGAGGAAGACACTACTTTGGAGTACTATACTATGTAAGGACAAATGTAAACTGATTTAACTGAAGTCATGGCTAATTTCCTCCCAGCTGGAGAATCCTCTGATTAACAATTGACTTGTAATTGCTTTCTTTATTTACCAATCAAAGGGTAAGTATTAGGACAACGCATTGTAATGAATAAATTAAGACAGTAGATTTCAGTGCTTAAGGGAAAGTATGGCTTCTATTAGTTCAAAACAGGTAGAACTCAGTCCTCAGTTTGTTCTCAGATGGGTATGGGGGGGAGGGGATGATGGGCATGGAGGAGGGCATTTGTGGGGATGGGTGTTATATGGAAACCAACTTGACAATAAACTATTTGTAAACAAACAAAAAAAATGGGTAGAACTCCTTCCACAGACACTGTACCCTTTAGGCCTCAGAATGAAATGAGAAAGAGCATGTGTATTATACAATAAAAAATATAAAAATAATGTTCCCATTTGAAAATGCATCTGAGCCCTTGATTTTAAACTTTACAGAGGAATATTTTATTTTTACAAAGTTTTCTCCATTCACTAAAAGTGTTCTGTGGCCTGACCATGTGACCAATGCTGATCTACATGTCAGGTATATGGCGTATCCCTTGCCCTCCAGGAACGGGAAAAGCATGTAGGTCAGAGTCCACATCATTTAAGTGTTGTGTGACAAAACTCAGGTGTCTTTTCTCTGATTCTAAATGTCTCACTATTAAAACTGTGAATGGGAAAATGTAATTCCAGCTTTGGAAAATTGTTTTATTAAGTCTACATTTATTAGTGAGTATAAATACATAATTGGCCACAGAATTCACATACAAACATACATTTCAAGAAAAAGATGTTTGGTATCCTCATCCCTACTCTGGTCTATACAGGAATAAACCCTTTAATGTTATAATACTGTGTCTAAAACATAACTTGGTAATTATATTCAGTGCTTATTCCATGTCATTTCTGTGATTTAAGACTGTGGGGCAAAATTGAATATGTCTGGGCTTTGGATTAAAAGCATGGTGAGTAGTCACAAACCATCTCTTAGTTGTATAACCATGGGAAGATCATTTAATTCTAGCTTCCAAATTAGATTAATAATTATTTTAGAGGAAAGAGTAGTAATTCAATCAGATTAAATGATATGGCAATAAATTCCCTAATCTAAACATGATTGGTGGCATATAACATATTTTGGTACATATTACATATTAAAATATATAAAGACAGCAAAAAGTAGCAGCAGTAAGTAATGACAGTAGGTGAGGTTGCAGTGTCCATGCATTTTATTTTGGCAACATGGTTTTCCTGCTTCCACTATGTGAAATAAATAAAAAGATTTAATGCATTTCTGAGCTAACCTTGTCTTCTAACATGGAAGAGTAAGCTTGCATTTCTCTTCACCCAGGTCTGACAAGTTTGGTGGGCGTTGGCACTTTTTTTTAAATTTTCCCTTTTGAAAGGAGACATGGCATACTACACTAATGAGTGTCTACATCAAAAAATGTTTTTTTTTTTCCTGAGTATATACAGAAAGGATAAAAGAAACCAAAACAGCAAGCAGAAATACAGTTAAAAGTCTGTGAATTGTGTCTAACTGGTAATTTATCATACATAAGTGATTGGATATGATTATTTCCAGGTATATAATCTCTTGAGTTTAGAATCTGGTTGTCATTTAAAACAATAACTGATTTTGGGGTGCTTGGATGGCTCAATTGGTTAAGCATCTGATGTCGGCTCAGGTCATGATCTCACAGTTCATGGGTTCGAGCCCTGCATCAGGTTCTGTGCTGACAGCTCAGAGCCTGGAGCCTGTTTCAGATTCTGTGACTCCCTCTCTCTCCGTCCCTCCCCAACTCCGGCTCTGTCTCTGTCTCAAAAATAAATAAAAAACAAAAAATTAAAAAGAAACAATGACTGATTTTAAGCATTATCCATTGATAAAGAAGAGAAAAAAATAAAACTAGTCCTAATAAAGCAAGATGTATAATTTACCCAACCATGAGTGACTCTACAATGTGTACTTCATACTTAAGTCAATTAACATTGATCCAAATGCATTTAGAGTTCAGCAATGCCAGCAATCCAATTAAGGTAAATTTTTAGCTCCATAAGCACTAAATTTTATTAATCAAATGACATTTAAAGTTGCTTTATTTTCCTCTTACTTTTTGAGGAAAAACACTTGTAAACTTGAAGGATTTCCAGAAATTTAAAATATTCAATGTCAAAAGAATTATTATCTACTGTCAAAAATTTGAGTGCAGTATAATATTTTAAAACATGCTCTGACATAATTAAATACCCCATATTTTGCTCTAAAAATCAATTAAAAGTAAATGCATTTTTTAATTAATGCACCTGTTGAGAAGGAAAAATTTCAATCTATCCTTCATGGTTCTTCTGGCTGGTCTAAGAATTAAATTGATAAAAGACAGATTAACAGGAATTAATTATGCATGCGGAATCCACATAGACATGAGAGATTCCAAATTCAGGTTAAATGAGGTATATATATCATTCTCTACTACGGAGAAGTGAGTTAAGGGTCTGGGGCTAGAAAGGGAAGGAAGGCAATTTATAGGAAGCATGGAAAAAGTAAATGCTTGGGAAACAAATGTTTGCCAGGTCATCTGGAAAACAAAAGAAAATAGAGAGGACTTTGATCCAACAGGCCTTGCTAGGTTCTTCCCTGTCTACTATACTTAATTCATATTATACTGTAGTTATTTATGGTGATAACTCCCTTCCTGGAATAAGTTCTCTATCTAAGTTTTTTTATGCAGTTGTGGAGGTAGGGAGAGGCAAAAATTAAACTTGGGTTTTCTGTTCCTTAAAAATAAATGGCATAAAGTAAGTGAAACAAACATTATTTCATAGTATATTTTATATTTTAACATACACATAACAAAATGAAATTTCCTACCTTCACACATAGTTTCAAAACTTGAAGGAGAATGGATATAACAGAATCATATTGTAAAAGTTTTCTAATGAGTAATTTTTATCCTATAGGGATGATAGAAATAAGTGAACAATCTCAAGAAAATGAATATTAAAAATTATTAGGTTGCTTAAGTCATCAAAACAAATAATGATACTAAACATAAAGAAAATGTTTTAATTACATTGTAATAACTTATGGGGATTTCTGAAGCCTGATCCCCAACCCTACGGCTACTTGAATTTTTTCAGGATAAGAACAGAAGTACCCAGAGAAAGTATTCACTCCAGCTCTCTTGGGAGCAGCAGGATGTTTTTGGTGATTTGCAAGTGATACACACAGCATAAGTTTATTCTCTATCTGATTCCACAGCACCCCATTCAAACTTGTAATTTTTTCTTAAAATACACATTTTTCATTGTAAATTCACATCATGTCTTATTAAATAGTCTCTTTGTAAAGAGATTGATTTATAAAATAATTAAACACTCAAATGTTTTCATTGCCTCTTCCTCCTCCTCCTCCTCTTCCTCCTCCCCCTCCTCTTCCTCCTCCCCCTCCTCTTCCTCCTTCTTCTTCAGATATACAGCTTTTTTAATAGCATCAAGTCAGTGCAATGTCCCAAGGGACCACTGAGCATAGGTATTATTTTGGTAAAGGACACATAATTTTCACTGCCTTAGCTAATTTCAAGAATGATATTCAGTTAATCATTCATGCATACCATTTCTCATTTTGTTTCTGATGGAAAAAATGAATATATTCAACTAATTTTATACTGAATATTAAGAACTCAGTCTCAATAAATATTTATTACTATTATTATTATTATTAACTAATATCCATGCTTTAGTAATGGTATGATACATTTATTTTCTCACCACATTCCCTTGTCAGAGAAACGTGGTTGAGAGACAGGAAGCACTCTATGTATAGAAGACTATTAAATATTCCCTGAAATGTAACCCTGCTTTTATTCTTGTTTTCATTGTTGCATTGTAGTTAGACATTCATAAGCATGTTTATCTTTACTGTAAAGTCCATTTGAGCAGAGACTATGCTTTGCTATCTATATTTTTATGGTCTCCAGGACAGAGCTTCTAGCACTAAAGTTCAAGGAAGGAAGAGAGGAAAGAATAAAGGAAGAAAGAAATGGGAGGAAGAATAATGGTACTAGGATAAAAAACTAGAAAGAGCTTGGTTTCAATTATTTATTGCTACATAACAAAATTCCTTAAAATGTAGTGACTAAAACCAATAGCTAGTTATCTATTTGTGCATAATTTTCAATTTGCATAGAACTTAGCAGGGACTGACCATTTTTTCTCTATGTTGTATTGGCTGAGAACTTGTTTGGAGCTAGAGACTCCAAGATGGTTTCCTTCATATGTTTGGCATCTCAACAAGGATGACAGGAAAGGGTGGGGCCTGGCTAGGTTACTCTGTTTCCCTCTGTATTCTCTTATCCTCTAAAGCCACCTTCTCTTCATGGCAACTCTCTCCAGCAAGTTAGTTGTTCTTGATTTGGTGGCTGTTTTGCAAAAAAAAAAAAAAAAAAGGAAGCTTTAAGGCCTCTTAAGAATCAGAACTGGAAATTTCACACTGTCACTTTTACCATATTCTGTGAGTCAGAGAAAGTCGTAAAAGAGCTTGGGTTTCAAAGGAAGAGTTAAAAACTGATCTTGATGGGAAGAGCAGCAGGTGCATATAGGTGTGGGAGGAAGTGTTGGTAGTCATCTTTGCAGAAATCTACCATCAGTGGTAATAGCCTGTTCCTGGAGTGTCAAAGACAACTATTTTTTAGACTGCACTGAGGAAGTATAATTTGGCAGTGTCCCCCCCCATTATTTTACTGCTTTTTAAAGAACACATTAAAATACTTGCTGTAATACCTCAGCTTGACCAAAAACTGTTAGTCACATGTGTCCTAAAAGTATTTAGGATAATTTAAATCATATCTAAAAACATCTATAAATGTCTATATTAATTAATGATGAAATATGTTAGATAAATTATATATTGTCATATCCATATAAGGCTAGTCACAAAACTAATGATTGTAACTGTGAACTAATTTATAGAAGGGTTATGTGCAGCCCTTCTAAGCTTAGAAACGTAGCCTATTTTTCTGGAACACAGAGCTAGCTGAAGGGTGTGGTGATGGGCCATTTTAAACACACAGTTGACAAATAACATGGAGGTTAAGGGTGCTGACCATCTGTACAGTGGAAAACCCACATAACTTTGACTCTTCCAAAACTACTACTAGTCTACTGTTGACCAAAAGCCTTACCAATAACATAAATGGTCTGTTAACACATATCTTGTATGTTACATGTATTGTATATTGTATTGTTACAGTACACTAAAGAAAATGTTAAGAAAATCATAAGACACAGGAAATAGTTACAGCTTACTGTAAAAGTTACAGTTAAAAAGTTACTGTAAAATAGTACCTTACTGTAAAAAATTGAGGCATGCATCGACCCACATAGTTCAAAGGTTCAAAGGTTAACTGGAACATCATTTTTCTTTTGAAATATAAGTTATAATTAGATTTATTTAAATGGATTTGCACATTTTTTTACACAATGAAATTTGTAATAGAAAACTTACCTAAAATACAATGGAAGTTTTCCTTTATTGTTTCCTTCCTTTTTTTAAGTTTATTGGAACTATGTGAAATTTGCTGTGTCACTGAAGGGAATTACACACACATGTAGGATTCATAACAATTTGAAAACAGATGATACTACATTTCTATCAGATTAGCACTTCAGTTAGAATAAAATCTGATTCTAATAAGATTTACTTTCTCTCATGGGCACATACTCCATTCAGTTGGGAAAATATATCTAATATATAGGATTGTTGCAAAGGAGTTGTAGACCCACAAATTAATATCAATTACTGGTCACCTGAGTGGTGGTAATGTTCACTGTGGTTTTACTTTATATTTTTAAGGAATATTTTTTAAAATACGTAGTGAACTATTTAAAATTGTTTTATTTTCGGGGACGCCTGGGCGGCTCTGTCGGTTAAGGATCGGACTCTTGATTTCGGCTCAGGTCATGATCTTAAGGTTTGTGAGTCTAAGACTCACATTGGGCTCTGTGCTGATGGTGTGGAGCCTGCTTGGGATTCTCTTTCTCTCAGTCCTCTCCCACTTTTTTTCTCTCTCTCTCTCAAAATAAATAAACTTAAAAAATTTGTTTAGTTTCAGAAGCTATTTAATAAAATTTCTGGCAGTAATTTTATAAAAAATTTATTTCTGAGAGAGAGAGAGAGAGAGAAAGAGAGAACATGAACAGGGGAGGGGCACAGAGAAAGGAGATACAGAATCTGAAACAGCCTCCAGGCTCTGAGCTAGCTGTCAGCACAGAGCCCGACGCGGCGCTTGAACCCATTAACCGTGAGGTCATGACCTGAGTGGAAGTCGGCCGCTTAATCGCCTGAGCCACTCAGGCACCCCTATGGCAGTAATTTTTAAAACACTGAAAATATATTTACTTAGAGCTTCTTTCTAATGAAGTTAAACCATTAAGTCATTAGAAAAGCCTGAATATGCTCTGTAGTCTTGGGTGATATAAATGATTATTAATATGTATCTTCCTAATATGAAAGGTTTCTGCAGCTAATTGTATTAATTATGCTATTTTTAGAATTCTAGCAGCATAGGTTTATTAAGAAGTGAATACTTTAGGGTAAAACTTTGTTCAATAGCCCCTTGTAATCATTTCCCCCTTTTGGTAACTAAGCTACTGAGAAAACAAACAAAATAACATGTTGACAGTAGATGCTATTTCAGCTCAGCTGCAACTGCCCAGAGCTTCTATTTCCACTTTTTCCCTCTGAGGGAGTTGCCACTAATGTGACAATCAATCCATCTGTGCTTCTGCTCATGAAACGCCCAGAATTCGAGAGAACCCCAAAATCAGACCACCAGAGACCAGAGTCAAAGCCAAGCGGCAAGGGTTGTTTATTCGCAGGTTCGAACCCGGTCCTCCGCGCACTCGTTGCCGGTGACGCTAAGAGGCCCTGAACAAAGCCTCTGCAGCCTTTTTATAGACAAAAGTAAACAAGTCATGGGGAGGGACAGGAGATTTCCATGGTTATAAGTTTGCCATTGGTTAACATTCAAATGTGAACATTTACCGTATTTGATTGGTTCCCGCCATCAGGTTTTTTGCGGGATCCAATTACAACATTTGGGTTACCTTTGAATTCAGTCTATCATAGAGCGAGTTTAAAGTCTTGTTTGGCGACTAACAGGTTAACATCTCTCTCTCTCCAGGCCCTTCCCTCAGTAAGGTGGGGGGTAGCCGCTGGCCTTTTGGGAGTGGCTGCCGCCAGGAGGCTAGTCCCTTGGGCAATCCGGAGGCGGGAAAGCAGAGCTGGTTAGGTAATGGCTTCCCGTAGCGCAGGCATTTGCCCAGAAGCGGAAAAGCTGGTTAAGTTTATCTAGGCCTCTCACTCATTAAAGGAGAACCAGACAGACTCTTAAATCAATCACCTTGCTGTGCCAAGAAGTGGTGGCGATATTGAGGGGACAGGTAGTGAACTACCTTAACTCTTAGGTCAGTAATACTCTTTGCAGAAGGAAAGGAAATCTTAGCAAGTCACCTTAGGAATTTATAACCTAAGGCAAGTTTTTATTGGTCTCCTTCGATTTTTCTTTATTCTGAAATGACCTTGAGAAAAAAAATCAGATAATTTAGGCATCTGAGGAAGCAATAGCCTGACTCCTCAGAATTCTTAGGGTGGAAGTACATCCCTTCAAGGTGATATATTTTATTTGTACCACTTTCCACAGTTTAACCTTAATCAGCTTCTAGATAACCTCCTAATCTGTAATTTTTCCAAGAAACAGAGGGGCATATGTGTGTGAAAGTGAGTAAGAGAGGGAGGGGGAGAGATTTAAAGAAACTCCTTTCTAGTCAGGAGAAGTAGAATTTCTTTTGACTCCTCCATTTGGTTAGAATCCTAGTCAAGGGCTCATGTTTGGAAACCTACCTGCTTTTGTCTGGCTGTCACAGCTACCCCCTTAATCATTCATGAAGAACTTTATTGCAACCTTTAACATACAGTTCTCATTTTACTCATCCCGGGTTTCTTCATGTCACACATACAACCCATTTCTATTGCCACTTTGGGGTCTTTGCTTTTGCTATTCTCTTAGCTCTGGAATTGCCTGAACCCTTTTATTCATTATTATGTAGAATGTAATCTGTCTCCAAAGATCAGCCCAGTCTTTCTACCAGTCTTATCTGATAATGTCACAACCCTCTCTCCCCTCACAATACTATTTTCTGAGCTAAGCAATTGCACTCAGTTTAACAAATGATTATATAATGACTTGTCTAAGATTTTTATGATTTTTTTTCTGTCAGTTTGTCTTGCAAAATTATAAATTTGAAATTGAGGATGATACCCCTGCAACATATATCAGTGAGTTAAGGGCTCTGGGGTGCTTTATTGACTGACTGACCGATTTCTGCTAGTACTTAACAATTAACATGAGATCAATCTCTTTTCACTTTGTAAGATTCCACATTTCACTAAAGTGAAAAATACTTTTCCTTCTATATGACAGACAATATTTAAAAATATATATGTTTTAGGAGCATCTGGGTGGCTCTGTTGGTTAAGCACAAGACTCTTGATTGGGGCTCAGGTCATGATCTCAAGTTCATATGTTTGAGCCCTGCGTTGGGCTTCACACTGGTAGCTCAGAGCCTGCTTGGGATTCTCTCCCTCTCCTCTCTCTCTGGCCCTCTCCCGTTTTCACTCTCTTTCAAAGGAAATATGGCAATAAGTGGCATATTCCATGTAAGATCATTTTGCCATGCTTATTTATACTCTTTTTGTTTGCTACTGCAAACAATTCCCTAACATTCTCTAGCCTGCCCTATTCTGATTAATTAAAATTCCTATTTCATTATTGGTATGCAAGCATTTCAGTGACTGGAACATCATAACTTGATTTTTGCTGCTTTCACTAAAAAATATCTGCATTGCTTATGGATAACAAGTTGGGATAAGGAGAGCTTCTCTGCTCTAATTTTTGTACCCACAATTTATCCCTCCCTCCCTAGTTCTTTCATGTTGTCTGTCCTTATCAGGTTTCTAATTACATGAAGTACAATAGCAGATGGGAAAAAGCGGTCCTTACTCCAAAACTGTTCTCTACCAGGAACACTTCATTCCAAGACACTATAATACGGTGAGAAAGAAGTCTATTTTAAAATGCAATTGCCATTCCTCTCTAGGTGGCATTATTTAACATAAGAACACATTCTGACTTGCTTTTTACAAAATGATAATTTTTCTAGCATTTAAAAATGGCAACAGGCAAATTATAGCTACAAACACCAAGCCGCCCCAACTGCTGTCATTCTTGTGCCAAAATAAAAATACTCCATATTGTGGTTTGTAGGAAATAGCTGTTACAAGTAATTGCTTTATGAGTGTAACTGAGAGTAGATGATAAACCACATAGTGGATCATAAGTTGAGTGTTTTGTGTGAGACACCCACTTAACAACATGTCTGGATGTCTATGAACAGAAACTGATTGGCAACAAGTTGGGATGTCAAAGGGTAAGGAAAGCTCGTACAGTCAGACGATATTGTTGATATTTTCAAATGAAACACTATTTGAGCAGAATGAATTCTTGGGATTGATTAGGAATTAGTGCAAATAAATAGGGAAACTCTTCAGACAATGAAGATTTAATTAGGCTTTCCGTCACCTCACTACACTGACGTGCTTGTCCTAATTAACTTTGCCCCCCTTCTGACTTCTGACAGGTGTGCTAAATCTGCTTTTCTTCCCAGCTTCAGATTCAGTGCGACAGCAGTTTTCAGAGCCATGACAAGCAGGCTCTGGCAGTGTCCCGGTCCTCAGGTTAGAATTAACCTAAAAACCCATGACAGAGACCATGACTCGGTCCTGGTTGAAGAGGGGTCTGCAGTTCTCTTATTTCTGGCCTGTCAGGATCTGCTTCTTTCTGGGACACCTGCACTCCTGTCTTTCTCAAACATCTTACTGACCTCCCAGTCAGATTTCTTCTGCCTGTGTCATAATTCCAACAGATAATTAAGTTATTTTCTAGTCCTGAAACACTGCTCTGCAGCCATTTTTAAAAATCTTAGTCTCCTTTGAGTGTGCATAGATGGCTTAGTTGGTTCAGCATCTGACTCTTGGTTTCAGCTCATGTCATAATGTTATGGGTCCTGGGATTAAGCCCCATATCAGGCGCTGCGCTGACAGCATGGAGTCAGCTTGGGATATTCTCTCTCTCTCTCACTCTCTCACTCTCTCTCTTCCCCTGCCTCACTCTCATTCACTCTAAATAAATAAACAAATATACAAATAAACTTTTAACAAATTATAATAAAATAAAATCTTAATTCCCAAAATTGGAATTTTATCACTTGGTGCAGATATTTACTCTAAATTTAGGTACAGATACGTATCTGGATGGCTTGTTTTAAATTCTACCTTCTTGACTTAATGCCCTGCTTCTGGAATGATGGCAGAGCCCTGGAGCTGCTTTGTTCGGTGTGATGATCTAGCTCTCTGTGGATTATAAGTCTATCTCATTTTATGATATTTCTTAATTGTCAGTAGAAAAATACTAGAACATTGCTAGGTAAGTAAAGAGCTATAGAGAAGATGGTCTTAGATATATTAGACATCTTCCTGTATAGGGTTAGTAAAACAAAATTTTGTTTAGGGATTGAAGCAACTGCTGTTTCAGCCTATTACCTTTAGGGTGTCTCTTTGAAAACTTAGCAATCCCAGTAAGAGACTCAATCTTTTCACTTAACAATGTAAAGTTCATTGGCCTTCTGACCCTTGGAACTGCAAAGAAGTATCTCTGAAATTTTCTCATGAGATTTATGGAAGACAATCATGAGATATATCTATTTGTCTCTCATGGAAGAGAAATTTAATATTTCTGTGTAAGTTTATGTGAATTTCTGTCCAGAACTGCAGTTACTTTCATGCATGTTGATCTGATAATGTTTATTCAATATTAAATATTCTTTCTTCTATATTGGTGCAGAAAGGTGTTCTGTTGACAGGATTGCTTTATTTGACCAATACCTGTATCTCAGAAAATTTTAAAGATTTCCTGGGGCACCTGGGGCACTCAGCTAATTAAGCATTCAACTCTTGATTTACCCCAGGTCACAATCTAATGGTTCCTGAGATCAAATCCCTCATCAGGCTCTGCACTGACAGCACAGAGCCTATTTGGGATTCTTTGTCTCCCTCACTCTCTGTCCCTTCCCTGTTCATGCATTCATTCTGCCTCTCTCTCTCTCTCAAAAAAAAAAAAAAAAAAAAAAAGACATTTAAGAAAAGTCCTTATTAAAACAATAAAAATGTATGAATTTTTGTTTATTTGTATTTTTTATTTTAAATAAATATTGAGTGCTCCATAAATATTACTCTCTTCCAACTCTTCCTATTGTATTTGCTTATTCTTATCATGAGAAACATTTTCTATCCAAATAGTTTTTCTTTAGAGAAAACTTTAATATATTACATCCAGAATAAGATGAGTTTAGGTTCAGCACATTAAGCTTTAAGAGGAAAAAGGCGGGGCGCCTGGGTGGCTTAGTCGGTTAAGCACCCGACTTTCGCTTAGGTCATGATCTCGCGGTTTGTGGGTTCGAGCCCCACGCCGGACTCTGTGCTGACTGCCAGCTCAGAGCCTGGAGCCTGTTTCAGTCTGTGACTCCCTCTCTCTCTGACCCTCCCCTGCTCAAGCTGTCTCTCTCTCTCTCCTAGAAATAAATAAAAATATTAAAAAAAAAAAAAAGAGGAAAAAGGCAAACTAGAGTTATTGTTTTTTTCCTCATTAATACTGAAAGTTTAGAGAGCTCTGCCTTCCAGTCCTTAATGTATGTGAACTTTAGCCCTAATTAAATATTCAAAACCAGGGCGCCTGGGTGGCTTAGTCGGTTAAGCGTCCGACTTTCACTTAGGACATGATCTCGCGGTTCGTGGGTTCGAGCCCCGCGTTGGGCTCTGTGCTGACTGCCAGCTCAGAGCGTGGAGCCTGCTTCAGATTCTGTGTCCCTCTCTCTGACCCTTCCCTGCTCACACTGTCTCTCTCTCTCGCTTGCTCTCCTAGAAATAAATAAAACATTAAAAAATAAATAAACAAATAAATATTCAAAACCATCTATCTTCTCTCAGAAAGCTTCCCAGTTCACCATAAACTACTTAATTACTCCTATTTCTTAGCTTTTAAAACACATTTTTTTGGTCTCAATCTCTAATTTGGCATTGATTTTATTAAGTATTATAGTATAGTATTTTTCAAATATATGTTATATCCCAAGTGAGAACATAACTGACTTAAAGCAGAGTTATTCTTGGGGCATCTGGGTCACTCAGTAGTTTAAGAGCCTGACTTGATTTCGGCTTAGGTCATGACCTCATGATTTGTGAGTTTGAGCCCTGCATTAGGCTCTGAACTGCTGGTACAGAACCTGCTTAGGATTTTCTCTCTCTCTCTCTCTCTCTCTCTCTGCCCCTTCCCTGCTCACACTCTCTCCCAAAATAAACAAACTTTAAAAAAAAAAAAGGTCTTTCTCTAGTACTTGTCTATATCTCACAAAGCCTTACACAGGGTAGGTAATTTTAACAATTGAAAAAAACCATTATGAACATGCAAACTTTAAACCCCTTTACTTCCATTACATTTCTCTTTTGTACTACATTCTACCTTTAGATTTTATGATGTACTCATAGAAGTCTTTTCAGAGATACCCACTGCTAATTTACTGGCTGGTCTCTGCTGGCCCAGAACATGAGACAACATGAATATCTCAAGATGTAAATAATTTTTTTTCTAATTGAAGTTTTCACAGGGAAAGAGAAGCTAAGAGTTTGAAATAAGAGGATTATTGGATATCCTTTCACTGGGATACTGGAGCTTCTGAAGATTATCTGAGTCTATGGCATATTCAGGATTGTCTTCTCTCAGTTATTCGACAACTCTAGTGATTAGAGCTAAATTGTAGAGAACTGATGGCAACACGAATTGATTGTATTCAGCGGCAGAACAATTCACCTTCCTGTGTAAATGCCAGTCTTGCAACCATTTGCAAAATCATTTCAATATTCCTGGTCTATAAATGTACCTATTCTTTGGATTCTCCATTGGCCTGGTGATAATATCTGTCTGGTTTTCTCATTTAATTATTGAGTTAAATAATATCTTTGATATATTTATTTTAGATTTATATGAGTTATTATTTTACCTTGTTCATAATCATGATTTTACTTTGTTTTGAAAATTATGTTTTAAAAATACTTAGTCTCCTGAGGAGCCTGGGTGGCTCAGTTGGTTAAGCATCCGACTTTGGCTCAGGTCATAATCTCACCATTCGTGGGTTTGAGCCCCGTTTTGGGCTCTGTGCTGGCGGCCAGGTCAGAGCCTGGAGCCTGTTTCAGATTCTGTGTCTCCTCTCTCTGACCCTACCCTGCTCACGCTATCTCTCTCTCTCTCTCAGAAATAAATTTTTAAAAAAAGTTTAAAAAAATACTTTGTCTCCAAACAAGTGCATGCTGGTTGCAAGCATGGAGTATCTCAGTAAAAAAAAAAAAAAAGAAAAAGAAAAAGAAAAAAGAAAAACAACAAGAAACAACAATGACAACAAAACTGATTATAACTTCAAATATAGTTTTATCGGGGCACTTGAGTGGCTCCGTTGGTTAAGCATCTGACTCTTGGTTTCAGCTCAGGTCATCATCTCACAGTTTGTGGGTTTATCAACACAACACAGAGTGGCATTATCAACAACAGCCAAATTATGGAAAGAGCCCAAATGCCCATTGACTGATGAATGGATAAAAAAAAGAGGCAGTGTGTGTGTGTGTGTGTGTGTGTGTGTGTGTGTAATAGAATATTATCCAGCCATCAAAAGAATTAAATCTTGCCACTTGCATCAACCACTTGCAATCATGCCACTTTGCATGGATGGAGAAAGTTCAATAAGTCAGTCAGAGCAAGACAAATACCATGTGATTTCACTCAAATGTGGAAGAAACAAAACATATGAATAGGGGAAGTTAAGAAAAATATGATAAAAACATAGGTGTGCTTGAGTAGCTCAGTGGGTTATGCATCCAACTCTTGATTTAGGCTCAGGTCATGATGTCAACAGTTCGTGAGTTCAAATACTACATCCGGCTCTATGCTGATAGTATGGAGCCTGCTTGGGATTTTGTCTCCATCTCTCGTTGCCCCTCTACTGGTTGCTCTCTCTCTCTCTCTCTCTCTCTCAAAATCAATAAAAATACACTTAAAAAAACAGAGTGGGAGGCAAACCATAAAAGACTTTTAAATATAGAGAACAAACTGAGGGTTGATGAAGTGAGGTGGGTGGGCTAAATGGGTGATGGGCATTAAGGAGGGCACTTCTGATGAGCACTGGGTGTTAATAGGTAAGTGATGAATCAGTGAATTCTACTCCTGAAACCAATACTCCACTATGTGTTCAGTAATTTGAATTTAAATAAAATCTTGAAAGAAAAAATATTACCCTGAATATAATGGCTTGTTTTTCTAAGACTACTTTCAAGGTTTTCTTTTGTCTTTGGTTTATAGCAGTTTGATGTGATGGTACTTTGGCATTTTGTTTATTTGTTGTTTGTTTTGTATGTGTACTCCTTATAGTTCCTCAACTCTTTCAAGGATTCTAATTAACCATATGTTCTACTGCTTGATATGGTCCAGTTGTTTCCTGAAGCTTTATTTATTATTTTTTAAATCTATTTTTTCATCATACTGGATAATACTTTCTGTTAATCTATCTTCAAGGCTATGGACTCTTCTGTATCTCCATTTTGCTTTTAAACCCGTTAGGTGATTTGTTTCTAATATCAGATTATATATATACAGATATATTTGGTTTTTGCATCTCCGCTTCATTCTTTTAAAAATTGCTTTTATTCCTTTGCTGAAATTTTCTGCTTTACATCCCTTATGTTTTCTCTTTGTCTTTTAGTCTAATTATAAAAGCCATCTAAAACCATTGTATGCAAAGTCTAACATCTCTGTCATCTCTGGGTCTCTCCCTTGATTTCTCAATGAAGCACCACTATACCCCACAGGTCAAATTCAATTCTCCACAGGTTTTTCTAAACAATATTTATTAGAACACATCTGCGCACCTTCATTTACATGGTGTCAATGGCTGCTTTCACACTACAATGGGCAGAGTTGAGTATTTGTAACAGACTTTACAAATATCAATATCAGTATTTGGGACTGCGTAGCCCCAAACCCTAAAATACCCACTATATCATCCTTCACAGAAAAAGTTTACCAACTCCTGCCTCTTATGCTTATCTTCTTTTTTATTTGTTGAATAATTTTGGATTGCATCCTGGGGCATTAATAATGATATTCTGTGGTTTATGTTTCTGTAAACAACAACAACAAAAACCACATATGTAACGGGCGGTTCATGTCATTAAATCCAACCTGTAAATTCTGCTGCTGCATTTTTGGGCAACAGATGAAAATCTTTGCTGTTCTTTTAAACTTAGCTGGGCTGCTTGAAACTTGCCGCACCCGTGTCTAGTTCAGGGTTCACCAGAAATGCAAACAGTGTTTATTTATATAATTTGAGGCTCTGCAGTGCTCTCTTTTTCTTCCATTTTCCCCTTACTTTCCAGCAGTCGTGGCTGCCCTGACCTGTGCGCTAGTTTCTTCAAAGCAGCAAGACAAGACGGTGGTTTTTATGCTACAGCCATAGCTGCTGTGTGACACTGACCTGGGTAAAAAAGTGGCCAACAGGAATCTGACCCAGTGTGGTTATTTCTTCTAAGAGTTGACTCTCCTCTAGTATCTGCCTAATTGTGTTCACTCTCCAGTGCTTTCACGTAGCTGTATTTGTTTTGTTGTTTGTGCATGGATATGTTTATGGTTGAAAGACTGTTCAGATGAGACCCAATCCGACAATAGCTTCGGTCGGAGTGAGCCCGACACAGTCAATAGCAGCCATGGAGCTTCTGACGGATAAACAGGGGCTGGCAGTGTCAGCAGCAGCCATGGCAAGTGTGACTCATGTATTTATTTCCGGAGGGAGGTAGTGTCACTGTATTTTCTTTTTTTTTTTTTAATTTTTAATGTTTTATTTATTTCTAGGAGAGAGAGAGAGACAGCGTGAGCAGGGGAGGGTCAGAGAGAGAGGGAGTCACAGACTGAAACAGGCTCCAGGCTCTGAGCTGGCAGTCAGCACAGAGCCCGACGCGGGGCTCGAACCCACGAACCGCGAGATCATGACCTAAGCGAAAGTTGGACTCTTAACCGACTAAGCTACCCAGGCGCCCTTTTTTTTTTTTAATTTTTATTTACTTCTAGGAGAGAGAAAGAGACAGCGTGAGCAGGGGAGGGTCAGAGAGAGAGGGAGTCACAGACTGAAACAGGCTCCAGTCTCCGAGCTGGCAGTCAGCACAGAGCCCGACGCGGGGCTCGAACCCACGAACTGCGAGATCATGACCTGAGCCAAAGTCGAACGCTTAACCGACTAAGCCACCCAGGCGCCCCACTGTATTTTCTGATTAATACCATCGTCTCTGTTTCATCCTTCTTTCCTGGAGAAATAGAAACTTCTCGATATTGAGCTGTTGCTCCCTTTTCTGTACCAGCTCTCCCAATTTGTTTTTCCTTCCCTCTATTTCCTGCATTTGATCCCCTTGCTTGAACTATCTAGGGAGCTTTCTGTTAATTGACTAAACAATAATGCATATACATGATTGATGATAAATCAATATCAGTGAATGTTAATTTACTGTTAGTGGAAGAAAGATTTCACATAAATAAGCTCTTTTGTATTTGCTAGGTATTATTCTAGGAATGTGGACATAATGTCTAACTTAAAATATTTAAAAAAAAAATTTTTTTTAATGTTTTTATTTATTTCCAGGAGAGAGAGAGAGAGACAGCATGAGCTGGGGAGGGTCAGAGAGAGAGGGAGTCACAGACCGAAACAGGCTCCAGGCTCTGATCTGGCAGTCAGCACAGGGCCCGAAGCGGGGCTCGAACCCACGAACCACGAGATCATGACCTAAGCGAAAGTCGGACGCTTAACCGACTAAGCTACCCAGGCGCCCCTAAAATATTTTAATGTTTATTTATTTTTGAGACAGAAGCAGAGTGGAGTGGGGGAGAGACAGAGACAGAGAGAGGCAGAGAGAGAGAAAGAGAGAGATACAGAATCTGAACCAGGCTCTGAGCTATCAACAGAGAGCCTGACATGGGGCTCAAACCCACGAACCAGGAGATCATGACCTGGGCGGAAGTCAGATGCTTAACCGACTGAGCCACCCAGGCTCCCCAATGTCTAACTTTCTTAACATTATCTTTTTTGCCCAGAACCTTCATTACCCTCTTAAGTGTTTCCTTAATAAGTATCTGTTGAATAAATAAATGAATGAATCAATATATGGCTAGAGGTTCAAAATTTTTAAAAAATTCCTAATGTTTGCATAATTTATAGTACAGGAAAGTATTTTTCAAAGTTTTTTTTTCTTTTTTTTCCTTTTTAAAATCTGAAACCAAAGCAGAAGAACAGAGGGATTGTGAACCAATTATAGGATGTATCTAGAAGAATGGAAGTAGAAAAAACAGCTGTTGGTACAGATTGGGGCTGACCCGCTGGCTTTAGTGCCATCAAAATATGGGGACTCAAAGAAACTGAGCATAACATAAGAGCCAAGCAAAAGAGAGTCCATATAAGTATGTAGCCTTCTCCATGGGAATGGCAGTCACTGGTATTGATAAAGCCACAAAACTTCCTTTTGCTACTATCATAAGTATAAAATTATGTGCAGGCTTGGTTGATTGTCTAGGTGAGAACAGGTGATATATTGACTCATGACCTCAGTTGGAACTATAAACCTGCATATATATAACTGGACACTGATTAACGAGAAAATTAATGATACAGCTATAATGGGAATAGAAACTGCACATGTACAAACTACTTAATTGTGCCATACTATAAAAGAAAATAACAGGAGTATAATTATTGCTTGATCTTGCATGTTCAAGTCCTCTGAAAACAGGATACTGACTTGACACATAGTAAACAAGGAGCATGTGCTCAAAGATCCATGAAGTGCAGCTATGGTGAGGAAGGGACTGTGACCTGGAAGAAGGTCAGAGGCAAATAAATATCTTCTATCTGGTAATAACATTGGATAGATACTTAAATTGTAAATATGAAGTGAACCAAAGAAAGATAACTGATAGAGATGCCATTTTTGACATACCGTAGAGAGAATGCAAAATGAATTTTTTATTTGTAAAAGCAAAACAAATTATCATTAATGTGAATTGCATACCAGCAATGCCATATCCCATGTAGTGCATGATGTGTATGTCACATTAACCTTGTGTGTACTTTATTGTACCCCTAAACTATTTATGCATGTTTAGCTCTCACTTTTTGTTGTTCAGTGTTAGAGAAGCATTAACAATATACATTTATGTTTAACTCAAGTCTTTCTCTCTCAATCATATATAATAAACATATATTTGCTTAGAAATATATGCAATTGTCAATACAATTTTTACCTTGGCTCTTACATGTTATATTCAAATTAATTAATAAACCCCATTCTTTTCTTTTGGAAAACATGTTTACATAACTCTTATTTGTTATGACATTACAAACTAAGGAAGCAAAGTGTTACAAACTAGTTAAAGATGTCCCACAGGTTAACATAGACCTCCTAGTCACTCCAAGATATTCACCTTTTTTTCATTCTTTCTCCTGAAGGCCACAGAATATAAGGTTGCCTCTACATTGTACCTTGCTTTAGCACAATGTTCTGGCTACTACAGTGCACTTCACTGCTTTGCAAATTACCACAGGGTTCATTTAATTCAAACAGGGCTAATAAGGCTTACTTGTGTAATGGGCTAACATAGTATTGCCTAGTGGCTCTATTTCATACATGAATAAGGTCATTTGTCCTTTCTTTGTAATGTTACTAGATATCCCTTAGGACCACAGCATAAACTCAGAGGACTTCATTTTAGAAGCAATTTGAGTGACATACTCTGTGCTGTAATACAAATCTAAGCCTCTCTTTAAATATGGCTCCCAGTTCTTGCTTTGGCCAAAGATATATGTTACTATACTCTACCCTTCAGAAAAGGTGCTTCCCTAAAAGCTTCTCTTTAGAAAAAATAGACAAGAGCAGTACCATTTTTTGCAGTGGCAGGAATTAAAGGTTGAAAAGCAGGAAAAGCCTTTAAGGTTTTTATTATGGGATTTAATTTGTTCATCGCCCCTTTCTTTAATTATCATTAATCATTTGCTTGTAGGACAAGTCATTTCTTTCCTTAAAATATTTTTTAATGTTTTATTTTTACTTGAGAAAGAGAGAGAGACAGACAGAGCATGAGTGAGGGAGGGGCAGAGCGAAAGAGGGACACAGAATCAGAAGCAGGCTCCAGGCTCTGAGTTGTCAGCACAGAGCCCGATGTGGGGCTTGAACTCACAAGCAGTGAGGTCATGACCTGAGCCAAAGTCAGATACTTTACTGACTGAGCCATCCAGGTGCCCTGAAGTCATTTCTTGTATAATACCTATTTTTCCAACTAAAGTATAAACCCCAAGGAGCAGAGATCATGGCTGTATTGTTTACTGTTATTCAACATGAACCCAAGGCTTAGCATATGAAAAGTGTTTCAAAAATATTTTTTGAATTCTTGGAATAATAAATGATAGATGTAAGTGAAAGAAAACCAACATTTTTATACATTATGTCTTCTACTCCTTTCAAAGTCCTATTCCTCTTATCTGACATGTGGCATGAACGTTTTTGAAAACAAGCAGAGGGGCACCTGGGTGGCTCAGTCGGCTGGGCGTCCGACTTCAGCTCAGGTCATGATCTCACGGTTTGTGGGTTCGAGCCCCGCATCGGACTCTGTGCTGACAGCTAGCTCGGAGCATGCTTCTGATTCTGTGTATCTCTCTCAGTTGGACCCTCCCCTGCTCAAGCTGCCTCTCTCTCAGAAATAAATAAAATATATAAAAAAAAAAAAAAGAAAGAAAGAAAACAAGCAGAGACGAAAAGAGGAATCAGTAAAAATCCTAATTAGGAAGCACTGAATACAGAAACTTTGGAGTAGTATAAATTAATAATTACTTCTTTTGCTTTGACATTAATGACTAGGAGAAATAGTATCTCTGGTTCAGTCCTTAGATAGCTTTAGACAGTGATATTTTTTCTTTTCTATTCTCATTAACAGTTTAATGAAAAATCTAGATTGGATGTAGCCATATCACTATCAAAGTCTTATTTCTCCTCATCATTAAGTGATATTCATTTTGTCACTTCAATTAAACATAAATAAATAATTGCATGTGTTCTTTTTGTGATAGTTGTCAAATATTATAGAGATGACACAGGCTCTGAATAATGAGATGATCAATGAAAATGTAAAAACTCTTAGTCAAATAAACTAATCTCCAATTGTCAAAAGATAAGTTTTTATAGTCCCTCTTAACTTTGTAAAAGGCACTACTACCAGCTGAAATCTGAGTTCCCTCAATCACATTAAAAAAATACAACTATTTCACATTTTATGTATATACTATCTATAAACTTCATCCTGTCATACGTTGTGATATTTATTAAAAAACATTCATATATTTTATTTTCCCAAACTTGGAAAATCTAGCTAGTTATTTTAGCACCAATCTTAAATGGTTAGTCTTAAGTTAATCACTGTTTGGGGCCCTTGGGTGGCTCAGTCAGTTAAGCGTCCCACTTAAACTCTGGTCATGATCTCACCGGTTGCAGCCCTGCATCGGGCTCTGTGCTGACAGCTTGGAGCCTGAAGCCTGCTTCTGATTCTGTGTCCCTCTCTCGCTCTGCCCCTCCCCTGCCTGTGCTTTCTTTTTCCCTCTCTCTAAATTAAATAAACATTAAAAATAAATTTTACAAAAAAGATCGCTATTTGTTATTTTTTATTGTGAAATAAAACCATTCTACAATGGTTGTTGTTTGACATTGTGCATTTATGAAATAAATTTTATAATCCAATTAAGATATTGGAAATTGTAACACTGATTTACAGTACTAAGTTCAATGGTCATTCATTTGCCAAATTTTGATTTTCTTCTCTGGGAATTTCAAGGGTTTTTTTGTTTGTTTTGTTTTCTTTGTTTGTTTTTGCTGTAGTGTTACAATAATAGGGGGAGATATATAACCATAGAATAGTGGTGTCGTCTACGCTGCCTTTGAACCTAGGCTGATTTTTGTAACCGATTTGACCAATAGAATATGGCAGAAGTGTTTGCCATTCACTTCTGGTTTTTCTCTTAGGATGTGGAGAGGAGCGGAATGTGCCACCCCCAAGTGTCTCTTTGACACAAGAATTATTCTGCGATGATCATTTTTAAGAAACTTCAAACACAGGAGAAGCTCAGGAAACAGAATATAAATTACCCTTTTATTAGACACATTTACATTCATAAGGGAAATCTCCTTCTCTGTATTAGGAAAAGAAGAATCACTAACTCTCTAGAAACATTTATCAACTCTTATGAAGAAGGCAACAACTTATATCTGCCTGACAATCCTACGTGTGCTTATTGTGTTTTTGCTGGTAACCTCCCATGACTGTCCTCCCCACCCCCAACATCTTTTGTCTTTAGCCAGAGATGTTATTTAAGGTGGTGGCTTGAGCTAAGTTGGAGAGTGACTCAATTTTCCTGGGCATACCCCATGTACACAGGAGGTATACATGTTATTAAACTTATTTTTTCCAGTTAATCTGTTTATTCCACAGGAGTGGGGTGGGGGGGAGCTTAGCCAAGAACCTAGAAATGTAGAGGAAAAATTATTTCCCTCCCCTATAGACACTAACTATTAGAACCCAGTTACTATGATGTAAAAAGATCATGTTCACAAAGAGAAGCCTCATGTAGGTGTATCAGCTGAGGTTCTAGCTAATAGCTACTGTTAATTGTCAGATATATGAATAAAAGGGCCTTCAGATGATTTCAGCCCCTGCAAAATGAGTTACCACCAGCCTTTGAGCTGCTTCTACATGGAAAAGAAGAGAGCTTTCCCTGTTGAGCCCTGCCCAAATTGCAGATTTACGAGCCAAATAAATTATTGTTGCCGCTTTAAGCCACTTAGTTGGGGTAGTGTTTTATGCAGCAATAAATTACTACAACAGGCACTATTTATTATTTCACTTAAGAACATAAAGGATGCAATTTATCTTTCTAGATTTGTTCTCTGACACTTAAATATGGGCTACTAAAAACATCTATCTCATAAATATATTATTTTGGGTGGGGAAGGCATTTGACATAAACCATAATTAATCTGGAAAACAATATATCTACATCCAAAGATTACACTATAGCCCAAATGTTAGAGGCAGCAAATTCTACTTTAGAGTTCTTTATTTTAGTAGCTTTTGTAATTTAAATTCTAGTAAATATTATTGACATTGTATGAGTAAAGTATTAAGGGCCAAATTAAGTTTTATTTTTTCATTCTTACTTAAAAATATAATCATGAGCACCTGGGTGGCTAGGTTGCTTAAGCATCCAGTTCTTGATTTCAGCTCAGGTCATGATCTCATGGTTTATGAGGTCAGATCTGCATGGAACTCTGCACTGGCAGCAAAGAGCCTGCTTGAGATTTTCTCTCCTCTCTCTCTCCCCACTCTCTCAAAATAAATAAGTAAACATTTTTTTAAAAATCATCAAAGTTTATTCAAGAATATAGCATAGCAGGGACACAGGCGAGTCATCATAATCTAACTATAATCTGTGTAAGATATAGAAATACCAAACTTTTGTTGGGTCTGCTGGAAAAAAAATGTTTTTCTACTAATAACATTTATGCATTCAATGAGAAAACTAAAATTTGCTTTGGAACTGATTTTTATTTTATTTTAAAGAATAAAAATAAAATAAATTTAAAAATAATACATAAAATAAATAAAATTTAAATTTAAATTAAAAAAACCTTCAGTGAACATTTTAGCTGTGCAGTTATATATCTATCACTAGTTTCATGAAAACCATGAATTCACAGAAGTTCTACAAAAGTACATGATTCAGAATGAAGTAATACTTTCTATTTAGTAGTATAAATTGAATGTAACTGTGGCAGATGTATCCCTCTACATACATGGTGTATTTATTTTCTTAATTGAATCTAGTGTTTTTATAATCATTCTTGTAGACTGATCTATAAAGGAAAGCCTTTGGATTTCTAGTCAGTGACACTAGAAGAAAGAGTATGAGAAAAATCAGATTGTATTTACTGATCAGAAACCAGATTATTCTCCCACTGTTTTCAAAGATTCAGTAAAATGTCCAAATAATGTGAAACACATTGTTGTAATTAAGATACTTGTTTTATAGAGCACTAACCGACCCTTACAAGAGTTAGGTATTCTAGAGAATGGGAAGGATAATTCACTGCTTGTCTTCCTCAGAAGATCTGAATCCTGAAGCAGGATATAAAATGCTAATTGAACAAAGAAAGAAAATCTTTCCAAAGGGAAGGACAAATTGAAGTAAAATTCTGAGGTATAGCAACATGGAAGCATTTCTGGTGATGCAAGTGAGTTAACAATTGAAATGGGAGCAAGTCATTGCTAAGCCGGAAAGTGAATTAGTAAGGGATTCTGAATTCAATCTATGGAATATTAAAGTCTAGTAATTGTTAAATTTCCGTTAGGTTGTCTGTTTTACTTACTTTATCCCTGACCTTTAATAAAGGCTACTTGGAATTATATACGGCTCTTAGTCTTGGTGCAGAAAATTAGGAAGATTCACATTCTTCAGAATTAATTTCCATGAGCGTGTCACAAAACTTTCATGGAGACTTATCTCTCTCAGTCACCACTAGAGTCAGAATGGTAGTTTATATTTTAGTGGCATTGCCAGTTCCCTGAGTTTTTCTTTCTGTACTTAGGGAAATAAATTAAAACATAATGATGACAATTCTACTACAATTTATATGGCATAAAGAAGCCACAACTCCTCCAGGAGACTATAAACAGGAGAGTTGCCCTTTTCAGGAAGCCAGCTAAAAGAAATGATGGCAGGTATGCAGTAAGTGTGTGCTCTTCTACAATACTGTGGTTTACAACAACGATAGACATTTGGCCAGATGACAAAAGTATATTTCTTATATATTTGGTCTTTGTCTGTGGTTCCTGGCTCATAACTCCCAAGCCCTTGGAAACTTCCTGAGCATGGGGGCATCTTTTGTCTTATCAAAATGTGTAAAAGAAACATTATTTAAAATGGAGCGGGGAAGGCCCGAAGAAAGAGCTCTCCCGTGCATACCCCTTGTTGCAGCCTGTATAACCAACAGAAGGGAGAAAAGTAAAAATTATCTTGCCAAGGGAGGATACTTTTCCATAAGAATTTTATCTCCTGCTTTAAAAAAAAAAAAGAGGAGGGGCGCCTGGGTGGCTTAGTTGGTTGAGCGTCTGACTTTCGCTTAGGTCATGATCTCGCAGTTCGTGGGTTCGAGCCCCGCGTCGGGCTCTGTGCTGACTGCCAGATCAGAGCCTGGAGCCTGTTTCAGAGTCTGTCACTCCCTCTCTCTCTGACCCTCCCCTGTTCACGCTGTCTCTCTCTCTCCAAGAAATAAAATAAAACATTAAAAAAATTTAAAAAAAAAAAAAGGAGGAAACACTGGTCCCTGCTCTAGCAGTAATATACTAACAGCTGCTGGCAGCCAATGAGAAACCATCACCACTTCAAACTCTTGTTCTTCTGCAGTAAACTTCTGTTCAAACGACCCTCATCAATTTCCTCCTAAAACCTAATAAAAGCTGACCTTCCCCTTGTCTCTTCCGATATGTCTATGTTTCACCATAATTTACTTGTCCCAAATTGCAATCCTTCGGCTATTCCCAAATAAACTCATTCTGTCGCTAAAATGACTATATCGTTTTTAAGGATGACAGTCATAATATTTGGCCTCTTGCCCTCAGTTGAAATTGTTTTAGAACCATAAAGGTGAAATAGGTGTCTTTTTATTTGTGACAAGCCACATTACATCACAACTGGGTTATGTTCATGAGGCGACTTTTGGAAAGCACCTAAGCATGCAAGCCTATTGACAAGGGATCCAACCCTGAATAGAGGGTTGGAAACTTCGGTCCCATTCTAATTTCCAGATTAAATCACCAATGACCCAATATCTAAGTGATTGTGCCTATATAATAAAGTCTCCCTTAAAAATTCAAAAAGCAACATGGATGGAACTTGAGGGTTATGCTGAGCGAAATAAGTCAGGCAGAGAAGGACAGATACCATATGTTGGCATGTATAGGAGGATTAGTAGAAACTTGACGAAGGACCATGGGAGAGAAGAAGGGAAAAAATAGTTGGGTAGTTGGGGAGAGGGAGGGAGGCAAACCATTAGAGACCCTTGAATGCTGAGAACAAACTGAGGGCAGATAGGGTAGGGGGAGTGCAAGGGGGGTGATGGGCATGGAGGAGGGCACTTGTTGGGATGAGCACTCAGTGTTATATGGAAACCAACTTGACAAAAACTATCTAAAAGAAATAAAATAAAATGCAAAAGAGAACCTTAAAAAAAGAATAAACTTAAGAAATTGATAACATCATGGGGCGCCTGGGTGGCTTAGTCGGTTAAGCGTCCGACTTGCGCTTAGGTCATGATCTCGCGGTTCGTGGGTTCGAGCCCCGCGTCGGGCTCTGTGCTGACTGCCAGCTCAGAGCCTGGAGCCTGTTTCAGTCTGTGACTCCCTCTCTCTCTGACCCTCCCCTGCTCACGCTGTCTCTCTCTCTCTCTCCTAGATATAAATAAAAACATTAAAAAAATTTAAAAAAAATCTTCATTAAAAGAAATTAATAACATCAATTGTATCAATGCATAATGTACAAAATATCAAAATTTTGGCGCACCTGGCTGGCTCAGTTGCTTAAGCATCCAACTTCGGCTAAGGTCATGATCTCACAATTTGTAGGTTCGAGCCCCATGTCAGGCTCTTCTGACAACTCAGAGCCTGGAGCCTGCTTCAGATTCTATGCCTCCCTCTCTCTCTCTGCACCTCCTCCACTCACATTCTATCTCTCTCAAAAAAATAAACATTAAAAAAATAAATAAAATCTATAAAAAACAAAACAAAACAACAAAAGCAAAACAAACACCCCAAAATATCAAAATTTTATAAAGACATGATCCTACACCTCACTTGCATGACCCTGCTTCTCTATCCTCAACCCAGTCCTAGCCCTGGTTCGAATAAAGCTTTGTTTACAAAAGCAGACAGTGGACCTTTGAGCTACAGTTTGCCATTCTTTGTCTTTTTGTTTTGCTTTGTTTTAATATGGCATAAATACTATCTATCTTAATTACCGAGAGGTTTTGGAGTGGGTGTCCCTTAAATTTGTGCCTGATTCCAGTGCCCCACTCCACTCACCAGTATCACTCTAGCTGGACCAGCTCCATAGGATCACAACGATGCCTACAATACACACTTCTGCTATTTAAACATTTACTACCAAACTCAAAAATCAGGGAAAGAGAGTTCAACTAATATAAATCAGGGTTTGGCAAACTGTGGCCTGGTCTATGGTCCAAAACCAGTTCGCCATCTGTTTTTTTCATAAATAATAAATACAGCTGAATGGGAACATGGCCATGCTCACTCATTTATGTGTTCTCTATGCCAACTTTATGCTACAATGGCAGGGCTAAAGAGTGACTGGGACCATACAGCCCACAGAATATACAATAGCTACTATGTGGCCCTTTACAGAAAACATTTGCCAACTATTGATGTAGACCTTAGAAGATGGGCGTAAATTTTAAATTCTGTTAGTATCTTTATCTAATGTAACTCTAACTCATTATATTTTAATATAAATACCTTTGGACAGAATCATAAATACCTTCCAGGTTACTATGCTCTCTTTTCTTCCCAATGATAACTGGAATAATTTGTGATAAACTAAATCTATGTTTACCACAGAGTTATATATAATAAAAGCTTAATTTGATTTTAGTTTTTTAAGTTTATTTATATATTTTGAGAGAGCACACACAAGAATGGGGAGGGCAGAGAGAGGAAAGAGAGAATCCCAAGCAGGTTCCCTGTGGTCAGGGCAAGCCTGACATGGGGTTCAATGTCAGGAACCACAAAATCATGACCTGATCTGAAACCAAGAGTTGGCTCCTCTACCAGCCAGTCACCCCAGAAAAGCTTAATTTTCAAGTCAACCCATGATATGGTGATGATTCCCCACCTTCCATGACTAACCAATAAAAATTATTGATATGATGGAAATACTCAAGTTTGCTGATATGTCCAAACATAGATAGTTCATATTTGTAAATCTGATATATGACATGCCCTATGAGGTGGTGGTTATTATTTTTTTCTTCTGGAATCCCTAAGCTAAATAACTTATTATTTGTCAGTTCATTTCATGTCATTTCATTTCATTTAGGATTACTTGGGGAGATTTTTAAATATTCCAATATCCGGGCTCTACCATATTAAATCCAAATCTCAGATTAGGGATTGGGGAATGTAGCTTTCAGGCCAAAGTTAGGATTAGGGTTAGGGAAATACTGGTTGTCCATGTGTGAGTTCAAATTCGCCTCTCCTTTTCTCAACTTTCTCTAATATAGGGCTCTCTAATCAAAGCTTTTAGAATTTATTGTGTTTATTTGATGTAGAACTACTGATAGATCTTTTTTTTTTTCTTTAGCCACTTTGGCTAATTAGACCAGGAATTGAAACAATGGGAACAAAGCTAATTGCTGTAGTTCTCTAAAAAATGCTTTAACCAATTTATGCATTATGTAATTTTCCCTTCCCACTTTTGTGGTTTATAGTAATCCTTAATGTGCTCTCCTGATTGGAGTGCAATGGGAGTAAAAGATAATTAACTACTTTACAAATATTTGCATCCATTTGATGTCATCCAGTCTCATTGATTGTTAATGAACTCAAAGGCAAAACATTTACAATGAAAAAATCTGACTGAAAATTTGCCATGCCAGTCTCTAGCTACCTGCCTGCTGCAGTGCCTAGCAGAAATCAACCATTTTAAGAAGAAAAAAATAATAATTATATTAAAAATATGCATACTAATATGCAAAAAGCCTTTCATTAAAAAATTATATATGTGTGCATATTTATGTATATTTGTATACGTATATATGTGTGTATATATATGTATATCTGTGTGTGTGTATATATATACACACACACACATACATATTTTAGCAAAAACAATGATTACCCTCCCTATTTTACTGAGATGCTCCCTCTATGGTCTAAACACAGAAAACAGAATCCAAGTTCTTCTGTTAATAGTCCTAACTACAACTTTTTCTAATTCTTTACCTATGACTGAGCCATGCCTATTAAATGAATGAATAACAATTAAATAAATTTGACAAGTGCTGTCAGTCTGAACAGACTGGATAGTTGCTTATAAATAAAATAAATTTATTTCTCATAGTTCTGGAGGCTGGGAAGTCTAAGATCCCAGCACAGCCACATTTGCTGCTTGGTGAAAGCTTGCTTCTAGGTCAATAAGTGACTGTGTCTTCACATGGGGGGAAGAGTGAGGCTTCCTTTCTGGGGTCTCTTTGATAAGAGGACTAATCTCATCCATGAGGGCACTGTCTTCATAACCTAATCACGTCCCAAACACCCTACCTCCAAATAGGACCATGTTTGAGACTAGGCTTTCAATACATGAATGTGGGAAAGACAAAAACATTCAGACTATGGCCACAAACATATATAAGGTGATTTCTTTTGTGATTATTTTTTTAAGTTTATTTATTTTGAGAGAGAGAGAGTGCATCAGCGGGAATCAAAAAGAAATGAGAGAGAATCCCAAGCAGGCTCTGCACTGTCAGCATGGAGCCTGATACGATGCTTCATCTCACCAATGGTGAGATTATGACCTGAGTCAAAATCGAGAGTTGGATGCTTAACTAACTGAGCCACCCAGTTGCCCCTGTTTGGTGATAATTTAAAAATTATATTCTATGTCCATCATGTTTTATACATTGGACAGACCCTTGTGACTCGTGAGTACTTGAAGGTGTAACATTAACATTATTTAAAATTTGATAAAACCTCTGTTTTATGAAAAAGGAAGTGAATGATTTCCCCTTTAATTCTCAAAAATGACAAACATGTACTGTAAAATGATAAATGTCAAAAGAAACTGTTACATAACACATTTATTTTTTTAAATATAGAATACAGCAAAACTGTGTTTGTTTCCCAGGTGCAAATATGGTGAAGTGATATAAAAAGAAAACTATAGGGGTGCCTGGGTGGCTCAGTCAGTTAAGCATGCGACTTCAGCTCAAGTCACGATCTCACTGCTTGTGAGTTTGAGCCCAGCGTCAGGCTCTGTGCTCACAGCTCAGAGCCTGGAGCCTGCTTCAGATTCTGTTTCTGTCTCTCTGCCCCTCACCTGCCCCCCCCCCCACCTTTCTCTAATATAAAAACTGAACATTAAAAAATTTAAAAAAATAAAATTATAGTAGAAGGAGCATAATTTAATGGGATTTAAGGTTGGAAATTAAAGACTTAATAGCATACTCCCAACATGTATACCAAACCACATTTGCGATTATAACATTAGTTGGTAAGTATATATAGTCTTTTCACATTGTCAAATGCAATCTCGAAGACACTACAAATCATGCTATATAAAGAATAATTGAAACAATTTAGGTGGTAAGACTAATAAAGAAGCTACATTATCATAATATTGTGATTACTTGAAGAATTATCATGCTAAATAGGGATTATATTTGCTTTTATTTTACAGAATTAAGAAAAAATGGCAGGGCATTAGGAAAAGACAAGAGCTCAACAGAAGGAAAAGACTTTTAATAAAATTGTTAAAAGCTGAGAACAGAAGCTTTAGAGAGTAATAGTTTGAGACCTTGGTTCCTAAATAAAAGAAGACATAAAAAAACAAACAAACACACCTGCCTGCAGTACTTTTTTAAAAAGGCATATTTCTAGTCCCACTCCCAGATATTCTTTCTTTTTTTTTAAATTTATTTTTGAGAGAAAGAGAGACAGTGTGAGCAGGGGTGGGTGAGAGAGAGAGAGAGAGAGAGAAAGAGAGAGAGAGAGAGAGAGGGAGACACAGAATCTGAAACAGGCTCCAGGCTCTGAGCTAGCTGTCAGCACAGAGCCCGACAAGGGGCCCAAACCCACGAACTGTGAGATCATGACCTGAGCCGAAGCCAGACACTTAACTGACTAAGCCACCCAGGCGCCCCCCACTCCCAGACATTCTTATTTTAAGTCATGCTTGAGCACAGGATTCTGTTTTATACTCTGACAGGTGATTCTGATACAAGTGGCCCAACAAAACACAGGTATTCCTCTCTGGGGAAGAATTCCAGTCTGTTTGCATACATTAGACTCCTCCTTTTCATTAATGAGTTTGTAAGACAATGACTATGATTTTTTTTCTGAAGTATAACTTTCAAGGTATTGATGACCACAAATAATTTGATTTGATAAAATTTTAAATTGGGTAATGTTAGAATGTGTATTTGAATTTCCAAAAGTTCTCAACCCCTAGTCCCTCTGTTTTCTATTACACATAACTTGGAGTCTACTACTGTTTTTAAAGCTCAAGATTAAGAAGGGCTTTGAAAAATAAAGGACCTGGAAAATACACTAATCAGATAACAAATCACTTAGAGAGAGAGTGGGTTACGCTCCCATGTCTCAAACTTAAGTGAACATGGACCTTGAACTACATTTGTAAACAAATACAGGGTACTTGAATCTCCAAAAAGTCATGTTACGCCTGACCTACAAAGACAACAGACATTCCCTGGTCATAAAGGCATTTTCTTCTTTACAACCACTGTCTTATTTGACATGTACAATCCCTTATCTTTCCTAAAATACTGTCACTTCTCCAATAATTATCCATAACACAATTAGAACCAGTGACAATCACCCAGAAACAATAAGGGATTACTTGTTACTTTTCAAGTGAGACATAAACTAATATTTATTTGTCATCTCTTTAGGGTTTTTCTCTCTTCTTAGTCTCTTAATTCCTCTCCTTTATCTCCTCCTTCCCTCTGTCTCTCCCCCCTTTTTTCTAACTGCTCCCTTTGCCTCCATTTTTTTCTTGAAGAATCGCCTTTAACAATCCACCTTTATATTTGAGTAGCAGTCTCTCCATCTCTTTCCCTCTACTTTCCCATGTTACCAGTTTAATCTATTTACTTTTTCCTGTGTTCTAATTAATGGGAATTAAAAGTTAACCATCTCACTTCCCTTCCTTTCCTTCCTTCCTAAAATTAGCAGCTAATAATCACCAAGAGGCCACAACGATAAAGAAAATATTGTTAATGGTATCCCGGGGCACACAGCTGAATGTTCCTCTTTCCTCTATGTCACTGAATTAAAAATCCCTCTATGCAATCAGAGAATGGAAAAATTTCAGGAAGCTGTGAGTGGAAAGAGATCAGACCTGAGACCCAGAAGGAATTATACTGTCCAGAAGTAATGTTTAATCCTAGTTCTGCCCTATCCATATTAATTTCTAGACCTTACAGAATTATACACTATTCATATAAATAATGAATTTTAAAATCTTTTTGAAAATATTAGGTGATACAGTTTGTGCTCTATTAATCATTTTACTTTAGAGTAGAATCCTTAACTGGGCTTACTCTGTTTTTAATTTTAGAAATAAAACTCAGATATTTTAAAGCCATAATTAAATTACACACTTAAGCAATTTTCTACCCAAACTCAGGGAAGTAATAATTTTGCTGAATGTGGAATTTAGCAAAAGACCAGGAGTTTGTTTTCAGTGATTTTCAGTCTCTTTTTATGAGAACAATGCACATGAAAGGTATAAAACATGAAGATGCATAAAGTTCCAAAGAAGAACAGTCTCTATATATGTTACAGTTTCTTCATTGTTCTATCAATGAAATGCAGTAAATCTGTTTGGCGTCATTTTCAGTCCTTTCTTTTAAAAATTTTCCTTCCATATTCAAGTAGTCAACAAATTCTGCTGTGTCTACTTGACACATCTTGTCGCATCATTCCCACCTCCTTCGCTATGACTCTAGAAGTTTTACTTCAGGTTCTCAGAGTCTCTTTTTGAAATAATGTACTAGCTTATACTGGAGAGCAAAATCTCACCTCTCCACATCATTTTACCTGAGTAAGAGTGTTACAGCTGTAAACATTTAAAATATTTTTCATTCTTATCAAAACAGACAATTTGATAAATATTTAAATTCCTCATTTTGGTATTTAATGTTTTCTCCCAAATTTGACCCCAGAACTTAATTTTCTTAGCATAAATTCCTTGAGCACCTCTATGTCTCAACCCCAAGGACATAATGGTAACCATAGATAAAATCCTTACTTATATAGAGTTTATTTCCAAAGGGAAAACAGTCATTAATTTCAGATGCAAAAAAATAAGAAGTTTCAATTATTATAAGTGCTGAAAATAACCGGCATGTAGTGCTCTGCGAATATCTATGAGAGAGATTATGCACTCAAGGGCTAAGTAAAGCCTTCCCTGAGAAAGTGATACCAGAACTCAGGTAACAATAACTGATAGAAATTAAATAACTGAAGAGGAGTACATCCATTTTAGGCAAAAGAAAGAGTGGGTACAAAAGCCCTGTGACACAAGGTACTTAAGGACAAGAAATTGAAAGATGTTCTTCTCATCTGGAATGGAGAGAGCAAGAGGGGTAAGGACATAGTAAAGATGAGGCTGGAGACGTAAGTGAGGGATTGATATGTGGGTGCCTTGAGGGTCATGTTAAGGATGTTTGGGTTCAGATTCAAGGGCAGACAGGAAAGTATCCATTAGGAAACAATTGCTGATAAGGAGACAGGACCAACAAGTATAAATAAGATATGAACAACAAGGGATTAGGCTACTAGGGGTTAAAGATCTGAGTCCTGTAACAGGAAAGGCTTGAATGTCAGATTAACAGTAGCTGCTAGTTTGTAGGGGGTTTAGAACATATAGTATAATAGGGAAGCAATGAGTACTAATTATGGACCTGAGATCAACTGCAGTGCAGAGGATGGAATTTGTTCCACTAACTTCTCTCTTCTGAGGTTTCTTTAAAAAGGTGGGCTATGGTAGATATACAATATGTCATTTAGTCCTCCCTTTCACAGAGGATTTGTTGCACAGCAGCAAGAAGTGAAATTATCGGATTTCCTCCACATGCCAGTATCTGTCTCATCAATAAAGAGCTGATCCACCCAAAGTATACAAAGTCCTAATCCATAGCTATTTACCTAGTTGCCTGAGGTTTTATTGGATGGCCTACCTCACTTATAAATATCCTGCTTTGCCAAATCTTCATTTCTTTACTTTCTCTTCATAGGTTTAAGCCTTAGCAAACATCTTTGACAATAAGCTCTGCCTTGACATCTATTCCTAGAGTACACAAGTTTCTATAGGTTTCCAGTAGGTTCTCAGTGAATCATTTTGATAAAAAAATTTTTATTTTAGTTAATGCAGTCATATCAATTTTTTAACTCTAAAATTACAGAAATTTACCCCTCTTGAATATTATAGGTATTCAAAGCATGATGGAAGAGGGGTGCCTGGGTGGCTCAGTCCATTAAGGGTCCAATTTCAGCTCAGGTCATCCCCGTGTCAGGCTCTGTGCTGACATCTCAGAGCCTGGATCCTGCATCAGATTCTGTGTCTCCCTCTCTCTCTCTGCCCCTCCCCTGCTCGCTTTCTGTCTCTGTCTCTCAAAATAAAGACATAAATTTTTTTTAAAAAACAAAAAACAAAACAAAACAAAAAAAAAAACGCAAAGCATGATGGAAGGAAGGGAAACATGCTCATTTGGTGAAAATCAAATGTAAATGGCCAAACTGCTTCAGAATCAAAAATTCTCTTCACTCAAATGCTGAGGAACTTACTTCTAAGAATATGATAGTTTGGCAGTTCTAAATATAAAATAATTCCTGTTGGCATCATCATCATGTAACCCACCATGCTATTTATGAATCTTACACATAGGAAGCTAAAAACCATGGGGCCAGTCCAGACAAAGAGGCCTTGTCTGAAGTTCTCTCATTCCCAGGGAGGAAAATTAAGTTTAATCAAATTTTTCAGTGAAAAGTCTCCACTGTTCTCATTAAAAGTAAATATACTCCTCAATATTATCTTCTTTTAAAAAGATAAGAAAAAATCTGAGACTGATACAGTAACAGTTGACAATGTAGAAATGAGCCATGAATCTAAAGCCTTAGAGAAAAAGGCTTACCAGGAAGGAACTCAGATTTCAAATAAGTTTCAATGGATTATGAAGGCCTTATTAAGACAACCAGAACTATTAAGTTGGGGGGGGGGTGAAGGAGGGAGGTGCTGTTATGGTACCATTAATAGCTTTAGCTTCCAAGAATCTCTTACTACAAACTGTAAAGTTCACATTTACTTTGAGTTACTTCATACATGATGGTTTTAAGGTCAGTTTCTCAAATTGACAAATAGGCTAGCATCCTAAGTCTTTCAATTCAGATTATCCTGCTTAATTCAGGCATACTGCCAGGAAATTAGCCACCATTCTTATATACAAAATTGGTTGATCCTCGTGATCTTACTTTGCTAGTTTATTGCACTCAGAATTTTTTTTCTGTAGGAAAAAACAAGAGTATGAAAGATGAAGCTGCTAAATTGGTTTAATAGAAGAATTTTTTTTTTTTTACTACTTGGGTATTTAGAGCATCCATATCTAGTACAATAGTGCATGAGACGCCTGAAAAATTATATCCCTAAAAGCTTTTGATAATCCTGAATGAGATAACATATAATGAATGTTTTGGGTGCACACTGGTAAGGAAAAAAATTAATCTACAAGAACCAAAACAATCACATGAACTTGGAAAAGAACACTCAAATTTGGGATGAGAATGCAAGAAAAGGTGTGAGACCCTGAAAAAATAACTCAGTTAAGTAATGTTCAGAATCCTGCCCACAAACTATAGGATAATATATTAGGTGTGTTAAGCCCCTAAACTTGTGATAATTTGTTATGCAGCAATAGAAAACAGTTATAAAATAAAATGCATCATGATAAAATTACTAGACTTTAAATACATAGGATCCTTTAAATAAGCAAGTAACAACCTAAGTCACTAACTAGGCTGACTTAATATTTCTCCAGAGAAAAATTTAACCTAAGATAACTGTGGAACAGTAACTACCATTTAAAAAGTATGAGTAAAGTGGTTTCCCCAAGCATTAAGAATTCCCCCAAGCAAGGGGAAGCATCTGTGTAGCTCATTCAGTTAAGCTTCCAACTCTTGATTTTGGCTCAGGTCATGATCTCACAGTTTGTGGGTTCGAGACCTGCATCAGGCTCTGTGCTAATAAACTGGAATTCTTTGTCTCCCTCTATCTCTGCCTACCTCACTCCCCAAAATCAATAAAATTAAAAATAAATAAAAGAGTTTCCCTAAGAAAATAATATCCCAAAGGCAAGTACAAATTTTTTCTAGAGAGAGAAAATTGTGCTTATGTGAAGACAACAGTTTTGAACACAAGAACTTGGTGAATAATTTTCCCTTGATATAATCGTAAGGAAACTACTAGAGAATAACTTCAGCTAGTTCAGGATATTAGGGAAATTATAAAATGGCTACCATTGAATGTTTAATATATGTAGAGGTAGATAAACCTGAACATCAGAGAATACATTGTCATGTAAATTTTATGTGTCCTGATAAATTAAAAGGGAAAACAACCAACCAAAAATAAGGTAAATATCAAAAAAGGATGTCTTCTCTCATCACTCTTATTCCACATGGTATTGCAAGTCCTAACTAATGAAATAAAACAAGAAAGGTAAAGGAAGTACACAAATTAGAAAGGAAGAAATAAAACTTGCTCTGGAAGGATACAATTATATAGAAAATCTCAATAGAAACAGCATTAAGCAAAACAAACAACAAACAAAAAACTTCTTGAAAGTAACAAATGATTACAGGAAAAGTTGCCAGCTACAAGGTTAATATAAAAACATTAATCACTTTATTATATACTTGCAATGAACAATTAGACTTAAAATTAGCATAAAAAATACCACTTAAATTAGCATCAAAACTAAAATATTTATGTATAAAACATGCACAAGATCTGTAAAAGAGAGACTACAGAAGTATAATAATCAAATGAAATCAAGAATAATCTAAATAAATGGAGAGATATTCGACGTTCATGAAAAGGAGCAATCAATATTGGCTAGATGTGACTTCTTCCCAAATCTACCTATATATTTACTTTAGTTCCAATACAAATTCTGGAAAGTTTTTGTGAATATCAACAAAATGATTGTAAAGTTTACATGAAAGGGTGAAAACCCAAAATAGTCAACACAAAAGTGAAAAAGAAAAAAAAAGGAGTACTGACACTGCAGACATCAAGACTTATTATAAAACTACTGTAATCAAAACAATGTAATATTGGTGAAAGAAGAGACAAATAGTTAAATAGAACAGAATAGAGCCCACAAACAGACTCACACAAATATAGTCAACTCATCTTAGCGAAGGAACAGAGGCAACTCAATGGAGAAAGTATAGGCTTTTCAACAAATGGGGTTAGAACAAGTAGATATCTATGATTTAAAAAAAAAAATTCAAAATTAATGATAGACTGAAATATATAAAATGCAGAAATATAAAACTCCTAGAAGTTAACATGACAAAAATCTGGGTTTGACTCTATCTTTTCAGTACAACATCAAAATCACAGCCCATTAGGGAAAAGGAAATTGATAAGTGAACTTTTTTATTAAAATTAAAAACTTTTGCTCTGTGAAAAACAAATTAGGAGAAGGCAAAGCCACAAGGTAATTTCTGCAAGTAAATAGCTGATAAAGATATATCCAAAATATACAAATAAATCTTAAAATTCAGTAAGAAATCAAAAAGTTGAATTAAAATGGGCAAAAGACATCCATAGTCATCTCACCAAAGAAATATATATAGATGGCAAATAAAAATCTGAAAATATGCTCAAGATATCATTTGGGAATGGTAAATTAAAACAATAATGAGATACCACTATGTGCCTATTAGAATGGTTTAAGATCCAAAATTGACACCAAATGTTCCAGGATATGAAGAAAAAGGAATTCTCTTTATTGTAGGTGAATTTGTTGCAAAATGGTAAACTGGAGAGTATTTTGGCAGTTTCATACAAAGCTAGATATTATCCTACAATGCAATCTAGCAATCACACTCCTTGGTATTTACCCAAATGAATTGAGAACTATGTCCACATAAAAACCTGCACACAAATGTTTATACCAACTCTATTTATAATTTCCAAAACTTGGAGTCAGCCAAGAGGTCCCTCAACATGAACAATAAACTGTGGGATACATACATCAATGGAATATTATTCAGCAACAAAATATTATTCAAAAACAAAAAATGAAATAAACTATCAATCCCTCACAACACAAACTGGAGTCATATTAAATGTATTTGGCAAGTGAAAGAAGCCAATAGTAGAAGGTTACATACTGTGTGATCCAACTGTATCATGGTCTGGAAAAGTCAAAACTATAGAGATACTGAAAACATCAGTGGTTCCTAGGGCCTCTGAAGGAGGGAAGTAGGAATCAATAGGCAGGGCACAGAAGATGTTTATGGCAGTGAAATTATTTTGTGTGATACTGTAATGAGGGATACATGTCATTATACATTTTCAACATCCATAGAACAGAGCAAAAAATTGAATACGAATGTAAATGATGATTTTAGTTAATAACAGAGTATAATTATTGGTTTATCATTTATAACAAATGTAAAACACTAATGCAAGATGTTAATAATAAAAGAAACTATTCAGAGTAATGAAATCTGGGATTACCATCTATAGTTAGTTTTCTGCTCAATTTTTCTATAAACCTGAGTTTTCTCTAATTTTTAAAAAAATGAGAGAGAAGTAACAGAAAGGAATAATATTAGAATAATATTATTTATTGTTTTATTTGTAAAAGGTTGGTGTCAAAAAATACCATTTAATGCTGACAAATCAAGTAATCGACACTGAACTTGTTTACAAAGTTACACTTTAAAATATAATTTTAAATTTCTGGGAAAGATGGTAGAGTAGGAAGACCTTATCCCACAGATACAACTAAAAAGCTACAACTCAGTGTAATAACCCAGAAAATAACCCAAAGACTGACACAACAGTCTGTCTACAGCTAAATGTAATGAGGCCACATCAAACATGTAAGGAAAGGCACAGACGTGGTCAGGAGCTAAAAGTACTCCTGATACTGTCCACAATAAAGAGGGACAACACGGGCAAAGAAAGGAGAAAGAAATGACCCTCACGCCAGGCATCCCAGGCATGGGGAACCCACAGGGGAAAGAAGAATCTCCATAATATTGGACTTTGAAAAACAGAGGGCCATAATTTTTCAGGTTTCTATAATCAGTGAAGCTTACTACCTGTAAGTTAAAAATCAGTGGGCTCAGCTATAGGAGAGCTGGGAGGGCCATGGGAAACTGAGTTCCTGCCCTTAAAGAGGCAGCACAACAGGAATCTCCGTGAAGCTATAGCATAGAAGCAGCAGTTTTAAAATGTCTAGGGTATACAGGATGGAAATTTGTTTATTTATCTCAGAGTGTACAATGGAGAGGCAGAGATCATTAAGAGACTTCTTGAGGAACAAAGAAGCTGATGAGTACCATTTACTCACCCAGCACCCCAGCTGAGACACACAGACACCTGTGGGAACCAGTGCTACATCAATACTCTACACTTAGCTGGTTAACAACACACCTAATCCCAAGCTCTTCTACAGATCTGCACCCTACAACCAGGTGCCAGATTCTGGTGAACAGGAGAAATTGCACTGCAAGACATTATGGTAACTCTTCTTCATAAGGCCATTACTTTAAAGAACAGGAGACATAGTTGACTTTTCTAAAACATAGAGACAGACAGAGAGAGTTAGATAAAATGAGGAGACAAAGGAATATGTACCAAATGAAAGAACTGGACAAAATCACAGCAAAAGACAGAAATGAATCAGAGATGAATAATGTGCCGGAAAGAAAATTTAAAGTAATGGTCATAAAGATAACCACTGGACTTGAGAAAAGAGTGGGGACCTCAGGTGAGACCCTTAACAAAGATACAGAAATCCACATCCAGGAGGCATAGAGAGCCCTCACCAAAATCATCCCAAGGAGGCTCATACCAAGACACATAGTAATTAAAATGGCAAGAAGTAGTGATAAAGAGAGGATTTAAACCAGTAAGAGAAAAACACAACAGGAACACAACAGGAAAGACAAGAGAAACTCTATAAGGCTATCAGACAATTTTTCAGCGGAAACATTGCAGGCTGGAAGGGAGTGGTATGATATACGCAAATGCTGAAAGAAAACAACCTACAGTCAAGAATACTCTATCCAGGGGCTGCCTGGGTGTGTCAGTCTGTTGACCATCTGACTTCAGCTTAGATCATGATCTCACGGTTCATGGGTTCAAGCCCCATATTGCGCTCTGCACTAAAAGCACAGCACAGATCCTGGAGCCTGCTTCAGATTCTGTGTTTCTCTCTCTCTCTTTGCCCCTCCCTGCTTACTCTCTTTCTCTCTCTAATAATAAATAATAATTTATTTATTATTTATAATAATAATTATTATATACTAATTAATTAATTAATAATTATTTATAATAAATAATAAATAAATAAACATTAAAAAAGAATATTCTATCCAGCAAAGCTATCATTCAGAATAAAAGGAGAGATAAAGAGTTTCCTAGGAATTGTTAAGGAAAGTTAAAGGAATTGATCACCACTAAACCACTCTACAAGACAGGTTAAAGGAGACTTTGAGTAGGAAATAAAGAGCATATATAGGAGTAAGAAAAGTAAGAAGCAAAAAACACTAAAATTAAGTATATCAATAAAAATGACTCCGGGAATTTACAAAATAAAAGGATATAAAGTATGATGCCATATATGTAAAATGTGGGGGGGGGGATAGGTGTATGAATGGATTCAAACTTAAGCTACCATCAATTTCACATAGACTGCTAGATGGATAAGATGTTATATACAAACCTAATGGTAACCACAAATCAAGTTGGTAATAGATATGCAAAAAATAAAGAGAAAGGAATCTAAGTATACAACAGAAAGGTAGCAAACCACGAGAGAAGACAACAAAAGGAACAGAACTACAAAAAGAACCATAAATCAAGTAACAAAATGGTAATAAATACATAACTAAATAATTACTATAACTTAAATTGACTAAATGCTCCAATCAAAAGACATAGTGTGACAGAATAGATTAAAAAAAAAAAAAGCAAAGCCAATCAAGATGCTACTTACAAGAGACTCATTTCAGACCTAAAGATACATGCAGATTGAAAGTGAAAGGATGGAGAAGCATTTGTCATTCAAATTGATGTGAAAAGAAAGCTGGAGTAGCAATACTTATATTAGACAAACTGGGTTTTTAAAAAAGACTATAAAATGAAAGAAAAATCATACTATATAATCAGAAAGGGGACAACCCAATGAGAAGATTTAACAAATGTAAATATTTATGCACCCAACATTAAATCACTCACATATATAAAACAATTAATAACAAACATAAAGTAACTAATTGATAATTATGCAATAATAGTAGAGGGTTTTAACACCCTAATCACATCAACAGAAGTATTATCTAAACACAAAATAAACAAGAAGAAAGAAAACAAGGGTTTGAATAACACCCTGGACCAGATGGACTTAACAGATATATTCAGAATATTGTATCCTAAAATAGCAGAATAAAGAAATACACTTTATTTGCAAGTGCAGATGGAACATTCTCCAGAATAGATTACATATTAGGTCACAAAGTGGGTCTCAACAAACACACAAAGACTGATGTCACACTGCACACATTTTCTGACCACAACACTATGAAAATAGAAGTCAACCACAAGAGGAAAACTCTGGAAAGATGACAAATACATGAAGGATAAACAACATACTACTAAACAATGATAGGATCAATGAAGAAATCAAAGAAGAAATAAAAAAAAAATACATGGATTCAATAAAAATGAAAACACAATGGTCCAAAACCTTTGAGATATGACAAAAGCAGTCCAAAGAGAGAAATATATACAATACAGGCCTACCTCAAGAAGCAAGAAAAATCTCAAATATACAACGTAACCTCACACTTAAATGAGCTAGAAAAAGAGACACGAAGTCTAAACCAGCAGAAGGGAAAAAATGATAAAGATTAGAGCAAGAATAAATGATATAGAAATCAGAAAAAATAGAACAGATTAATGAAACAAGGAACTGGCTTTTTGAAAAAAATAAAATACAATAGACAAATCTCTAGCCAGACTTAACAAAAAGCAAAGAGAAGGGACCCAAAGAAATAAAATCACAAATGAGATAGGAGGAAGAACAACCAAGACCACAGAAATACAAATAATCATAAATGACTATTATGATTCACTTGGCAAGTGAATATTGCCAAGAAGTTGGGCAAACTGGATGAAATGGATAAATTCATAGAAATGTATAGATTACCAAAACTGAAACAGGAAGAAACAGAAAACTTGTACAGACTGATAACCAGCAAAGAAATTGAATAAGTAATCTAATTCTCCCAGCAAACAGAAATTCAGGACCAAATGGCTTCACAGGTAAATTGTATTAAACTTTTAGAGAAGAGTTATGCCTATTCTTCTCATTTATTCAAAAAAGAAAAGAAAAGAAAGAAAAGAAAATCAAGAAAAACTTCCAAATTCATTCAGTGAGGCCAGCATTACTCTGATACCCAAACTAGATCAGTACCGCACTAAAAAAGAAAACTACAGGCCAATAACCCTGATAAACATGGGCTCAAAAATTCTCAATAAAATACTAGCAAAATGAATCCAATACTACATTAAAGAATCATTCACCACAATCAAGTGGAATTTATTCCTGGGATATAAGGGTGCCTCAATATTCACAAATCAATCAACATGATATAACACATTAATTAAAAAAAAAAAAGGAGAACTATATGATCCTTTCAATAGATGCAGAGAAAGCATTTGACAAAGTACCATATCCATCCATGATAAAAAATCCTTGACAGAATATAGGGTTAGAGGGAACGTACCTCAACACAAAAAAACCTACAGCTAATATCATCCTCAATAGGAAAAAAATGAGAGCTTTTCTCCTATGGTCATAAGCTAGACAAGGATATCCACTTTCATCTCTGTTATTTAACATAGTATTGGAAATACTATCTACAGCAAACAACACAAAAATAAAAGGCATCCAAATTGGCAACAAAGAAGTAAATGCAAAATTTTTCAATACAATACTAGCAAACTGAATCTGACAATATATTTAAAAAATCATCATTGGCAAGTGGGATTTATTAGTGGATTGCAAGTGTGGTTCAATATTTGCAAATCAATCAATATCAAACATCACATTAATAAAAGAACCATGTGATCATTTCAGTAGATACAGAAAAATCATTAGACAAAATACAGCATACATTCCTGATAAAACTTCCAAACAAACTAGGTTTAAAGGGAACATACTCCAACATATTGACAAACACAAATAATGAAAAACCTTCAGCTACTGTCACTATTTGCAGAAGATTTGAAATGAAACAGAAAATCCAAGAGACTCCACCAAAAAACTGCTATACTGATAAGTGAATTCAGTAAAATTTTTGATACAAAATCAACATGAGAAACCTGCTGCAATTCTATACACCAATATTGAAGCAGCAGAAAAAGAAAATAAGGAATCAAGCACATTTACAATTGCACCAAAAACAGTAAGATTCCTAGAAATAAAACTAACCAGGGAGGTGAAAGATCTGTTTTCTTAAAACTATAAAAAACTGATTAAAGACTCTGAAAATGATACAAAGAAATGGAAAGACACTCCATGCTCATGAGCTGGAAGAACAAATATTGTTAAGTGTCTATACTGTACAAAAAAATCCACACACTTAATGCAATCCCTATCAAACTACCAACAATAATCTTCACAGAACTAGAAAATAATAGTAAAATTTGTGTGGAACCACAAAGGATCCTGAAAATCCAAAGCAATCTTGAAAAAGAAGAATAAAGCTAGAGGAATCATAATCCCATATATCAAGACATACCATAGAGATGTAGTAATTAACACAGTATTGTATTGGCACAAAAAGAGACACATAGATAAATAGAAGAGAATAACTGGCCCAGGAACAATCCCACAATTACAAGGTCAATTAAGTTATGATGAAGAAAAAATAAATATGCAACAGGGAAAAAGACTGTCTCTTCAGCAAATGGTGTTGGGAAAACTGGATAGCTACACGCAAAAGAATAAACTGGAACACTTTCTTACACCATATACAAAAATAAACACAAAATGGAATAAGAACCTAAGTATGAAACTTGAAGCCATAAAAATCTTCAAAGAGAACATGGAAAGTAACTTCTTTGAAATGAGCCATAGTATTATTTATCTAGATATGTCTCCCGAGGCAAGAGAAACAAATACAAAGATGAACTACGGGGACTACATCAAAAGACAAGCCTGCTGCACAGCAGAGAAAACATTCAACAAAACAGAAAGACAACCTACTGAATGAGAGAAGATACTTGCAAATTGCATACCTGATAAAGTGTTAGTGTCCAAAATAAATAAAGAACTTATACAAAACCGAATAAATAAATAATCCAATTTAAAAATGGACAGAAGACAATAACATAATTCTCCAAAGAAAAAACACAATGGCCAACAGACATGAAAAGATGCTCAGTATCACTGATCATGAAGGCAATGGAAATCAAAACAATAGTGAGCTATCACCTCACACTTTTCAGAATAGCAAAATAAAAACAAGAAATAAGTGTTGGTGAGGATATGGAGAAAATAGGAACCCTCTTGCACTGTTGGTAGGAATGCTAACTGCTGTAACCCCTCTGGAAGACATTATGGAGGTTCCTTTAAAGTTTAAAAATAGAACTATCCTGTGATCCAGTAATCACACTACTAGGTATTTACCCAAAGGATACACAAGCACTGATTTTGAAATATATGCACCCTGAAGTTTATTGAGAATTATTTACAATAACTAAATTATGGATCAACTCAACTGTCCATTAATAGATGAATGGATAAATATGTAAGATACATGCACACACTGGAATATTGCTCAACCATAAAAATGAATGAAATATTGTCTTTTCCAACAACATGAATGGAACTAGTGACTATTATGCTAAGTAACAGAAACCAAAGAAAAACAAATATCATGTTTCACTCACATGTGGAATTTAAGAAACAAAGCAAAGCAACAAAGAAAAAAGACAAACTAAAAAACAGACTCTTAAGTCTAGAGAACTAAAGGGTGGTGGGTGGTGGGATAGGTGAAATAGGTGAAGGTGATCAGGAGTACACTTACGATGAGTGCGGAGTTATTTGCAGAATTGTCAAATTACTATAAAATACACCTTAAACTAATATAACACTGCATATTACCTATACTGGAATTACAATTAAAAAAATATATAATTTCGGTCACTAGTACTAAGTTTTGAGGAAAGAAGAGAGGGGAATAAAGAGGAAAGTCTCATTTCATTACTGTTTATATGAAACATCTTTAGAACAACTATAGAGTAAGAAATATATAAATGCAATATAACACAAAAAGGATAATATACACATATTACCATATATGCATACATATGGTATATAAGGATTAATATAAAATGTATATTCACACACATATACACACAGGTACATCCACAACATAAAGGGAATCTTAAAGTTAACCACTAGTATGAATATACTTAAGTTTTATTTATTTATTTATTTATTTATTTATTATTCATTCATTCATTCTCAAGTTAGCTAACATACAGTATAGTCTTGGCTTCAGGAGTAGATATCCATGATTCATCACTTACGTATAACACCCAGTGCTCATCCCAACAAGTTCCCTCCTCAATGCCCATCACCTATTTCTCCCACCCCCACAAATCCTCACCCCCATCAATCCTCAGTTTGTTCTCTGTATTTAAGACTCTCTTATAGTTTGCCTTCCTCTCTGTTTTTATCTTATTTTTCCTTTCCTTCCCCTATGGTCATCTGTTAAGTTTGTCAAATTCCACATATGAGTGAAATCATATGATATCTGTTTTTCTCTGACTGACTTTTTTCACTTAGCATAATACATTCTGACTCCATCCACATTGTTGCAAATGGCAAGATTTCATTCTTTTTTTTTTATCACGAAGTAGTTTTCAATTGTAGATATATACAACATATTCTTTATTCATTCATAAGTTGATGGGCATTTGGGCTCTTTCCATAATTTGACTATTGTTTATAGCACTGCTATAAACATTGGGGTGCATGAGCCCCTTCAAATCAGCACTCCTGTAACCCTTGGATAAACTCCTAGTAATACAACTGCTGGGTCATAAGATAAATCTATTTTTAATTTTTTGAGGAACCTCAACAATGTTTTCCAGAGTGGCTGCATCAGTTTGCATCCCACCAACAGTGCAAGAGGGTTCTCCTTTCTCTATATCCTTGCCAACATCTGTTGTTTCCTGAGTTGTTAATTTTAGCCACTCTGGTGTGAGGTGGTATCTCAATGTGGTTTTTATTTGTATTTCCCTGATAATGAGTGATATTGCACACCTTTTCATGTGTCTGCTGGCCATCTGGATGTCTTCTTTGGAAAAGTGCCTATTCATGTCCTCTGCCCATTTCTTCACTGGACTGTTTTTTGGATCCTAAGTTTGGTAAATTCCTTAAAGATTGTGGATAGTAACCCTTTATCCAATTTGTAAGTTGCAAATATCTTCTCCCATTTCATTCGTTGCCTTTTAGTTTTATTGTTTCCTTTGCTGTGCAGAAACTTTTTATCCTGATGAAGGCCCGATAGTTCATTTTTGCTTTTATTTTCTGTGCTTCAAAGACATGTCAAGTAAGAATTTGTGTGGCTGAGGGTCAAAGAGGTTGCAGCATGTTTTCTCCTGTAGAATTTTGATGGTTTCCTGTCTCACATCTAGATCTTTTGTCCACTTTGAATTTATTTTTTGTATGGTGTAAGAAATTTGTCCAGTTTCATTCCTCTGCATATTGCTGTCTAGTTCTCCCAGCACCGTTTGCTAAAGGGACTGTCTTTTTTCCATTGGATCCTCTTTCTTGCTTTGTCAAAGATTAGTTGGCCATAGACTTGTGGGCCCATTTCTGGGTTCTCTATTCCATTCCATTGATCTATGTGTCTGTTTTTGTGCCAATACCATACTGTCTTGATGGCTATAGCTTTGCAATATAGGCTAAAGTCTGGGATTGTGATATCTCCAGCTTCGGTTTTCTTTTTTAACATTACTTTGGCTATTTGGGGTCTTTTGTGTTTCCATACAAATTTTAGGATTGTTTGTTCTAGCTCTGTAAAGGATCCTGGTGCTATTTTGATTGGGATTGCACTGAATGTGTAGATTGCTTTGGATAGTACTGAGATTTTAACAATATTTGTTCTTCCAATCCATGAGCATGGCATGTTTCTCCATTTCTTTGTATCTTCTTCAATTTCTTTCATAAACTTTCTATAGTGTTCAGCATACAGATCCCTTCCCTCCCTTGTTAATTTATTCCTAGATATTTTATGGTTCTTGGTGCAATTGTAAATGGGATAAATTCCTTGATATCTCTTTCCGTTGCTTCATTATTTGTGTATAGATATGCAACCAATTTCTGTACATTGATTTTATATCATGTGACTTTTCTGAATTCATGGATCAGCTCTAGCAGGTTTTTGGTAGAGCCTTTTGGGTTTCCAATGTAAAGTATCATGTCATCTGTGAAAAATGAAAGTTTAAATCCTTCTTTGCCAATTCTGAGGTCTTTTATTCATTTTGTTGTATGATTGCTGAGGCTAGGACTTCCAATACTATTATAAATAACAGTAGTGAGAGTGGACATCTCTGTCGTGTTCCTGATCTCAGGGGGAAAGTTCTCAGTTGTTCTACACTGAGGATAATATTAGCTGTGGGCCTTTCATGTATGGCTTTTGGATGTTAATGTAAGTTTCTTTTATACCAACTTTCTTAAGGATTTTATTAAGAAAGGATTCTGTATTTTGTCAAATGCTTTTTCTGCCTCTATTGACAGAATCACATGGTTCTTATCCTTTCTTTTATTAATGTGATGTATCATGTTGATTGATTTACAAATATTGAACCAGCCCTGCAGCCCAGGAATGAATCCCAGTTGATCATGGTGAATAATTCTTTTAATACACTGTTGAATTTGATTTGCTAATATCTTGTTGGGAATTTTTGCATCCATGTTCATCAGGGATATTGGCTTTTAATTCTCCTTTTTAGTGGGGACTGTCTGATTTTGGAATCAAAGTAATACTGGCTTCATAGAATGAGTCCAGAAGCTTTCCTTCAGTTTCTATTTTTTGGAACAGGTTGAGAAGAATAGGTATTAACTCTGCTTTAAATGTCTGCTAGAATTCCCCTGGTAAGCCATCTGGCCAGGAGTCTTGTGGAGAGATTTTTGATAACTGATTCAATTTCTTTGCTGATTATGGGTCTGTTCAAAATTTCTATTTCTTCCCATTTGAGTTTTTGTAGTGTGAGTGCCTAGGAATTTATCCATTTCTTTCAGATTATCAGGTTTGTTGGCACATAATTTTTCATAGTATTCCGTAATAATTGTTTGTAATTCTGTGGTGTTGATTGTGATATCTCTTCTTTCATTGGTGATTTTATCCATTTGTGTCCTCTCTCTTTTCTTTTAGACAAGTCTGGCTCTGGGTCTATTAATTTTGTTTATTCTTTAAAATAACTAGCTCTTAGATTTACTGATCTGTTCTACTGTGTTTTGTTTGTTTGTTTTTTTTAAATTCTATATTGTTTATTTCTGCTCTAAACTTTATTATTTCTCTTCTGCTGCTGGCTTTAGGCTTTCTTCACTGCTGTCTTTCTAGTTCCTCTTGGTGTGAGGTTAGTTTGTATATTTGGGACCTTTCTTGCTTCTTGAGATAGGTCTGAACTGCAATGTATTTTCCCCTTAGGACTGCCTTTGCTGTATCCCAAAGGGTTTGGACTGTCATGTTTTCATTTTCATTTGCTTCCATATAATTTCTAATTTCTTCTTTAATTTCCTGTTTGGCCCATTTACTCTTTAGTAGAATGTTCTTTAACCTCCATGTATTTGAGGGCTTTCTAAATTTTTTCTTGCGGTTGATTTCAAGTTTCATAGTGTTGTGATCTGAAAATATGCATGGTATGATCTCAATCCTTATATACTTACTGAGAGCTCTTTTTTGACCCAGTATGTGATCTATTTTGGAGAATGTTCCATTTACATTTAAGAAGAATGTATATTCTGCTGCTTTAGATTGGAAAGTTCTGAATATATGTGTTAAGTCCATCTGGTTCAATATGTCATTCAGAGCCATTGTTTCCTTATTGATTTTCTGCCTAGATGATTTGTCCATTGCTGTAAGTGGAGTATTAAAGTCCCCTACAATCACAGTATTATTATCTACACATTTATTTATGTTTGTTATTGATTTATACACTGGGTATTCCATGTTAGGGACATAAACATACTGTTAGCTCTTCTTGATGAATAGATCACTTAATTATATAATACCCTTTTCCATCTCTGTCACACTTTGTTTTGAAATCTAATTCATCTGATATAAGTATGGCTATTCCAGCTTTTTTTTTTTTTTTTTTTTTTTTTTACTTTCAGTAGCATGAGAGATGGAGCTCCATCCCCTCATTTTCAATCTGCAGGTGTCCTCAGGTCTAAACGGAGTCTCTTGTCTGCAGCATATAGATGGATCTTCTTTTGTTGGGTTTTGTTTTGTATTGTTGTTGTTGATACACTCTGATATCCTACGTCTTTTGATTGGGGGCATTTAGTCCATTTACATCCAGAGTGATTACTGAAAGATATGGATTTAGTGTCATTGTGTTATCTGTAGGTTTTTTGCTTGTGATGAGTCTCTGGTCCTTTGTAGTCTTTGCTGCTTTCCACTAATAGTGCCCCCAATTAGGATCTCCTGCAGGGCGAGTTTAGCGGTCATGAACTCATTTAGTTTTTATTTTTCCGGGAAAGACTTTATCTTTCTTTCTATTTCAAATGACAGCTTTGCTAGATAAAGAAGCCTTGGCTGCATATTTTTCCTATTCAGCACATTGAATATTTCCTGCCACTCCCTTCTGGCCTGCCAAGTGTCAGTGGACAGGTCTGCTACTATCCTTATGTGTCTACCCTTGTAAGTTTAATACCATTTGTCCCTGGGTGCTTTCAGAATTCTCTCTCATCTTTGTATTTTGCCAGTGTCACTATGATATGTCAGATGTTGATCTGTTTTTGTTGATTTTGAAGGGGTTCTCTGTACCTCTTGGATTTGGATGCCCATTTCCTTCTCCAGATTTGGGAAATTCTCAGCTATAATTTATTCAAATAAACCTTCTGCTATTTTCTCTCTCTTCTTCTTCTGGAATTCCTATGATATAGATATTATTTTATTTCATTGAATCACTTAGGTATCTAATTCTCCCCTCATGGTCTAGTAATTTCCTTTCCCTCTTTTTTTTCAGCTTCCTCATTTTCCATAATTTTATCTTTTATTTTACCTATTCTGTCCTCTTTTTCTTCCATCTTGGCAGTCACTGTATCTAGTTTATTTTGCATCTCATTTATAGCATTTCTTTATTAATCATGACTATTTCTTAGATCTTTGATCTCTGCAGCAATAGATTCTCTGCTGTCTTCTATCCTTTTTTCAAGCCCAGCTATTAGTCTTATGACTATTACTCTACATTCCTGTTCAGATATTTTCCTTATATCTATTTTTGAGCAATTCTCTGGCTGTGATTTCTTTCTGGAGTTTCTTTTGAGGACAATTCTTCTCTTTCATCATTTCAGCTAGGTTTCCTTTATCTGCTTGTTATGTGTCCTGCATCTGTCAGTACTATTAAAAAAGGGTCATATAGTGTCCAAGGCCTGGCACTTGAGGAAGGGTTTTTGGAGTGTGTGTGTACACTATGTTGTTGCATATTTGGCTGCTCTGTCCCACTGGTCCATCAGCAAAGATTGTCCTTGCTCATAATGGTGGATTGTTTGGATCTTCCACCAGGTGTGCTTTGATTTGTTCATTGAAGTAACCCTGGAAAAAGGAAAGGGCAGGGAACCTGATCCTGTATAAAGAGAAAAATGAAAGGCAGTGGGGGTGGGGGTGGGAGACCAAACAGAGAATCAAAGAAACTATAAGGCTTAAACCAGAGAGAGAGAGAGAGAGAGAGAGAGAGAGAGGGAAATAAAGAAGATGGAGATGTAGAAAAGGTATAAAAAGAATAGACTTAAAATGCCTGATTAAACAAACAAAACAGAGGAAAAAATACATATATATAGCAAGAATTGACCAAAAATCAAATCAGAAACTAGGAGTCTAATTTCAAAGGAAAAAAAAAAGAAAGAATAGGTAGAAATTAAAAAAAAGAAGAAGAGAAGATGAGAGTAGAAAAAGAGACTAACATAAGAGAAATAGACTAACATAAAAAACCATAGGACAGTTATCTGTTGGTGCCTGTGACTGGTGGTTGTACTGGTCTGGAGGAGGTGTCATCTGGTTTGATCACTGTCATTCTCACTCTTATAGTTAAGCAGTTACCAGGCACAGAGGGGAAAGGTTTGGTGTAAGCAAGTCCGCCTCCACAGGGGGCTGCTGTCCTGTTCACTGCAGCCCCACCACGCTGGTGATGGGGAGAAAAATGGTGACACTCCAATCTCCATATTTCCAATTCCCCATTCTGTGATCTGGAAAGGTTATTCTCTTGTATTAACTAAATATCACAATCCACAGGCTCTCTTTCTCTTCCTTTTGTCTCTCACAGAGGGGTTCCCTCCCCTCTATGCCTATGCTGTTTTATCTCCCCCAATTCATATACCTGCACCTCTGTCCTGCCAAGCTGCCCCCCTCCACCTGTGTAAATCTTTCTGTCCCTCTGCAGATTGATTCTCTCAGTGTTTCAAGAGTTCTGATTTCAATATAGCTGTGTTTAAGAGACAAGAGAAATCCCAGTCCCCACCTCCCAGCTTCTCTGCCATCTGAACTCCCCTGACCACATAGTGATTTTCTTAAATATCAGAGGAATCAAGCACTTATTATGTACATGCACCTGAACATACACACATGTAAAAAAAAAAATGACTACATTGGAAAAGATAAAAAAAAAAAAACACACACAAAATCCAAACCAAAAACAAGAAACACAATGTCAGACTGTAGATAAGCCCTATCTGTTATCTCATCAGTGTGAGTGGGCCTATCTTTCTGATTAAACATTAAAACAAAAACCAAAACCCAATCATTTATATAAATAAGCATCATAATCTTTAAATTTTTTAAAACATTTATTTATTTTTGAGAGATAGAACATGAACAGGGGAGGGGCAGAGAGAGGGAGACACAGAATCAAAGCAGGCTCTAGGCTCTGAGCTATCCGCACACAGCCTGACATGGGGCTTGGATCCATGATCCATGGGACCATGGCCTGAGCTGAAGTCAGACGCTTAACTGAGTGAGCCACCTAGGCACCGGAACAAGGATCATAATCTAAGCAACATGATTCAAAAAAGTTGAAAAAAAAAAAGTTAGTGGAAGTACTCCAAGCAAATGCATACTTAAGTAAAGCAGAGGCAGCAATCCTTTTTTAAAAATCAGTTTTAAGTTTATTTTACTTAATTTGAGATAGAAAGAGTACAGGATGGGCAGAGAGAGACAGACAGACAGACAGAGGGAGGGAGAGAGAGAGAGTATCCCAAGCATGCTCTTTACTGTCAGCACTGAGCGCACTGAGGGGCTTAAACTCAAGAACCATGAGATCATGACCTGAGTCAATATCGAGTTAGATGCTTAATCAACTGAGCCACCCAGGGTCCCCAAGGCAGCAATCTTAATATCAGAGTAGGTGCAATAGCTAATTCAGTTCTGAATGAACATTAAATGTGGGTAGAATTGTCTCATATAACAAGATTTATGGTAATAAACATAGAGAGTTTTGACAAGAAGATCAACACTGTAGTAATATATAACCTAGAAACTGATCCGTGTACATGTGAAAGCTTAATTTAAAACTGAGCGATAACTGGTTTATTGAATGATTGATTATTTAATACATTTTTATTAAAGTGCATTATTTAAATTATTAATTTCATTAAATGTATAATTTTATATACTTAACTCTTTATAATACCTAAATATAAAAGGCAAATGTATAAACTTTATGAAGAAAATATTAAAAAAATATAAAATCAGATTAGGAAAACGTGTTCTTTCACTGAGTGAGAAGAGCTTAAACTAGTACAATGAACTTGTAAATTTAAATGTCTTCTTAAGAGAATATCTACTTAAGAGATGCAGAGAAGGTTACTGGGCTTCTCTTACACTGGACAACTGAATTTTTTGGAACAACATTTATGTCATGGAAAACCCACCACCACGTCATTCTTTGCCCTACACCTTCCTCAATATACCCCCAGCTAGTGAGTGGGCACTCCTGGTTTTTGCTCTGCGTGACAACTGTATCACATCTACACCATTCAATTAAGGAGTCAAGTAGGTTCTCATGTTTCTGACTTCCAGGACTTTTCTTCTGAGCTCCAAAAGAAATAAGTATTGACTTAGGAAATGTCTTTGGAAGGAAACTTGAAAATATGCTCTTATATACAGAAAAAAGAAGAAAATGTATAAGATATTTTCCTAACACTGTACTGCTCTATGATTTGGCACATACGTGCTTTTCTCCCAAAGTGAGATTTACAATTAACTTATCTACTCTGTCAATTTCAGTTTGGGTTTTGTTTCCTGCTATATTGCCTTCTTATTAGCCAGCACATAAGCTTAAACAGCAACGTGCCTCCAAAGGCATGGAGCTACTAAGCAGGTGTGAGATGAACAGGGTTTTGAAGCAGTAATGTACTCAAATGTTCAAAAACCGATTGCAGTTTTGAGTCCTGGCTCAGCATTTACTATCTGTGCAAAATTGGACAAGCTGTATGCCTTGTCTTTGTCTCAGTTTCCCTATCTGCAAAATAAGTGATAATAGTATTTAATTCACAGGTTACTCTCTAAGCTAGCCTTATAAAACACCTAGACCATGTCTGAGAAGATCAGTCTAAGCACTAGCTTGTTTTTCATGAGCAGTACACTCACAAAATTGTATGAGAGCGCGGACTATATAAATAATCTAAGGATTAGCCTCATAGGATGATCTATATTTCAATTACCATAAAAGCTACCCTGTTTCGTCAAATTGATTGACAAATCCACAGGCAAATGTCATTACTGATACAAATTGGTACTCCAAATGGTCTTTGAATCAAGGACATGAAATGCACTTAATTTCCATGTCAGTGTTTTTAGGGCAAAAGACTTATGCATTCTTTTTTTAAAATGTTGATTTATTTAATTTTAAGAGAAAGAGAGAGGGGGGAAGGGCAGAGAGAGAGTGGGAGACAGAATCAAAAGCAGGCTCCATGCTGTAAGCACAGAGCCAATATGGCCCCCAGGTACCTCAAAAGCTATGCATTCTTTAAGAAATGGATGGCTCGGGCAAATCTCACTCTAAAACTATTTCTATATAAATAGAATGTAAGCTGTACAAGTTCAGCAAAATTTGTAACACATCAAAAATCTAATCATACATTAAACTTTAGGATCCAATATTAGAAAACATATTATAGTACTCTCTAAACTAGCCTGTAAAAGTCTGAATATAATATTTTGCACCTGTCCATTTTCCAGATACAGGGATAGATCTATATTAAAAGATCCCTAATAAATATGATTTGATTCTTTTCAAAAGTTCTCCTGTTCTAAACTCTATTTGGATTTACTACTACTCCTATTACCAATTTTGATTGAGACGGAAAATATAAAATCAAAGATTATCACCACAAAGATTATAAACTGGAATTAGGGCACCATGTAATCATTCACCCCCCTATGTCTGAAAGACTAGACATAAGAAATTAGATTTCTCTGCAAGTGAAATGGGGAAGGAAATATCCTACTTGGCTGGGAACTATACTACAGATTATGTTATAGTTTGGGAGACAGAATTAACAAAAGGTGTGGAGATATTTAGGCAGGGAAAAAATAAAGGGGGATGTTTTGGGGAGATAAGGCTGTGTGAAGCTAGAAATACAGGGTTATAGAGCATAGAAAGAACAGTGGAATGGAGAGGAGATACAGTGGGTTTTCAGGGGGAGCAAGAGAATCAGATGAAATCAGAGGATTTATCAAAGTTATAACTTTTGCCTACAAAGGTTGACATAAGCCACACAGATTAATACTTATTGGTTTTCAGACATTTTGCAAAATTAGGCAGATTGAACCAAGTAGAACCAATTGATTAGGTAGTGTCATTAGGACTGACAAGAGAGGCGGTGTTACTTAGAGCAGCTGTTCTCAAACTTGACTTCACATTATAATCATCTGGGAATGTTTATATCTTAAATTTTCAATGTAAGTAACTTTCTCGGGCTAAGAAGAAGTAACTATTTCTTTAATAAATTGTTTTATTAAATTGTGACATATTTTTCAGAGATAGGTGAAATATTGATTAATTTTAATTTTCTTTTTATTTTTTTGAGTATAGTTGACACATGGTGTTAGTTTCAGAACATAACAACTCTACACATTATGCTATGCTCTCCACAAGTCACCTGACACCACGCAACTCTATTATAGTACCACTGACTATATTCCCTACGCTGTACCTTTTATGCCAATTGCTTACTTATTCCATAACTGGAAGCCTGTATCTCCCACTCCCTTTCACACCTGTTTTTCCCATCTCACCCCACTCTAGTAAGCATCCGTTTGTTTTCTGTATTTATAGGTCTAATTCTGCTTTTCATTTATTCACTTGGTTCAACAAAATGAACACATCTGGGTAACATCTACACAGATCCAGAAGGTGAATAGCACTGTCAACCCAGAAACTCAGTCAAACTCTTTGTCCATACCCTCTTTTCTTCATTATCCAATGGTTACCAATATAATGACTTCTTACACTATATTAAATATTCTTATATCACTTTTAACTTTGTCAAAGTGGACTCACCTAGTATACATTTTTCGTGGTCTGGCATTTTGCTCAATAGAATGTTTATGAGATTCATTCTATTATTAGCAATTGCTGGAAGCCACACTGGCCTCGCTGGATGACAGTCACAGTGAGGAAATGGCAGCATTTGCACAGATCCTTCCATGAGAAATGAAAACTGGTATCTCCTTCTGCTACTACTGGCTCACATTAGAAATGAGCCTGCGGGTATTGACCAGACCGCACAATATTCCAGATCAGACCGATATTCCCCACACAGATTGCTCATATGGAAAAGCATATTCCTGCCTTTTCAAAAGAGACTTCAGATGAAAGCATTGTGGATGGTTGTCAAAAGGCTCTTTCTATGGGCCTTGCAGATCCAAGACTTACATAATAAAGGGGGCTAAGAACACAAGAGTTACAATAGAGTCTGGCCCTGAGACAAAGAGCCTAATTTACAGTTAAGGACAGATATCCACCTCCCCACCCAACTGTTTCTGCTTGGAACACTAGCCCCCCAAAGCATTTGTGAATGACTTATTCTGGCCTTGAATATGCTGATTGCTCCCTGTGAAGAAACCTACTGAGGAACTTCTTTTTTGTGTGTGATTCTGGGACCAAAGGTGTTTCCTGAAAGACCTATTTTTCTTAATACTCCTTAAACAAGCTATTAACCCCCCCCCCACAAAAAAGTAACTTCACCCTTTTTATGCTAAAAGTATTATCTCGTATGCTAAAGATACCTTCCTTCCCCATAGGATAAGCATCTAAATCACCTACCTCAATCACTATTGATAAAGGTTATGCATGAGTCTTCTACAAATCTATGTTCTGGGAAATTCTTACATATCAAAGAAGTTTGTCATCAGAAATCATTGTCTAAGGCAAATGCTACTTCTGTGCCGTCCCCCAAACACTTAATTATAAAATAAATTTGAGTCCCAGTCAGAGCAGAGATGCCTGTCTGGTGATCAGAAAGAATCTCAGGGCTCTCTCTCTCTCACCGACACTGTCCATCCTTTGGGAATCCCTGGACCCAGCTGGAGCCGGCCTCCGATCCAACAACCAATAACGTATCTTTTGTGCTCTATAATATGCCGGTGTATGAATATTTAATTTTCATCCATTTTGCTCTTGATGTACATTTGGGTGGTTTTCAATCTAGAATTATTAGGAATATTGCTTGCATGTACTGTCTTTGTTGGGCATATGAATGTATTTTTGTGTAAATGTAATTAGAAGCAGTATTGGTGAGATAAATACTGCCAGACACGTTTTCAAATCACTAGGAACAATTTAGAACCCTAAGCTATGTGAGTGTTCCAACTTCTCTTCATTATCACCAGTATTGGATACAATCAATTATTTTTTAATATTCTGACTAGTGCATAGTGTTTTCTCACCATGGTTTTAGTTTACACGTGCATTTCTAGGATGACCAATGATATTGAGTAATTTTTCATTTTTCATGGCCATTAAATAGACTCTTTAATTAAGGACTTAATCAAGTTTCATTCCCAAATTATCTTTGCTGATTTATAGGAAATCTGTATATATGCTAAATACGAATCTTATTTGTTGTATGTTTTGCAGATGGTGTGCTTTTTCACTCAGCTGAAGTGGTCTTTTGATGCACATAAGTTCTTATTTTAATATAGACTAAAATATCATTTCCTTTATGATTAAGACTTTCTTTATAAAACAAAAAATCTTGGGGCGCCTGGGTGGCTTAGTCGGTTAAGCGTCCGACTTTCGCTTAGGTCATGATCTCGCTGTTCGTGGGTTCGAGCCCCGCGTCGGACTCTGTGCTGACTGCCAGCTCAGAGCCTGGAGCCTGTTTCAATCTGTGACTCCCTCTCTCTCTGACCCTCCCCTGCTCACGCTGTCTCTCTCTCTCCTAGAAATAAATTTAAAACAACAACAACAAAAAAAAACACAAAAAATCTTGAAGACTTAAAATAAAATTTTCTTATAGAACATATATATTATTTTGTCATGCAAATTAAGATCTACAATGACCTGAAATTGCTTCTAGCATGAAGCAGAGGTTAAGAAGCTTTACTCCGCCTCCCTATCCAACTGAACAAACATTTTTGTTAAGAGGCCATTATTTCACTATAGACTTGTAAAGCCAACTTTGTAACAAGTCAAATTATCATATTTATATGAGTCTATATCTGGACTCTCTGTTCTTAGGACTAGGTTGTTTTGCACTTTTACACTATAATCACGTTATCACCATAACTGTATGATCAACCTTGATATCTGATAGAGTGATTCCTCCTTACTTAATTCTTCAAGATGTCCTTGCATATTCTTAAACTTGGAATCAGCATGTCAATTAAGATAAAAAGAAACATGCTGAAATATTGGTTAGGATTTTATTGGTTTTATAGATCAGTTTAGAAGGAATTGATGTTATCACCATATTGAGTCCTATAAACTATAAACATCACACATTCTTTCACTTATTTAAGTAATCTTTAACTTCTCTTAATAGTGTTTCATAGTTTCAGGTGTAAGTGTTGTTTACAACAGATTCCTTTTCACTCAATTTTTGATATTGTGAATATAATAAGATTAAGTTTTTTAATTACTTATGCTAATCTAAATAAATTTTTGTCTTACACTAAATCTAGCAGTCTTTTTTTAATTAAAAAAATTTTAATATTTATTCATTTTTTTAATTTATTTATTTATTTTTTTTTTTCCTAGGAGAGAGAGAGTCAGCATGAGCAGGGGAGGGTCAGAGAGAGAGGAAGACACAGAATCCGAAACAGGCTCCAGGCTCTGAGCTGGCAGTCAGCACAGAGCCCGACGTGGGGCTCGAACCCACGAACTGCAAGATCATGACCTAAGTGAAAGTCGGACGCTTAACTGACTAAGCCACCCAGGCGCCCCTATTTATTCATTTTTGAGAGAGGGAGAGAAACAGAGCATGAGTGGGAGGGGGCAGAGAGAGAGGGAGACCCAGAATCTGAGCTGTCAGCACAGAGCCTGATGTGGGGCTTGAACTCACGATCTGTGAGATCATGACTTAAGCTAAAGAGGGACGCTTAACCGACTGAGCCACCCAGGCGCCCCACCAGCTGTCTTGTTAAACTATAAACTCTACATATCTGTGTATAATTTAGATTTTCTTCATATTTATGTTATATGTGAAAATGGTTGTGTCTTACTTTCCAGTCTTTCATACTTTGTATTCCTTTCCCTTGATTTAGTAAATTAGTCAGTACTCCCCTGTACTGCAGAGTAGAAATGAGAAAGCTGGCTTTATCGTCTCATTCTCAAACTGAGGTAACAACATTCTTTTATAATACCCTTTACTTCACCAAATTAGAAAGTTCTTTTATGTTTCAAAGTTACTACAACATTTTTTAAATCATGAATGGATTTTAAATTTTATCAAAGACTTCCTAGTCTAAATATGGTATCATGATTTTTCTCATTTCATATGTTAATGTGGAGAATGACGTTGATTTTCAAATGTTAAACCAAACTTTCATCCCAGGAATAAGTTAATCATAGTTAACTATGACATATATTATATATTGTATTCTTACAATAAAGAAAATTTATTAAGAAAATTTTAAATAAGACAAAATATATTTAAAGTACTGAACTGTATTTACCTAAGAAATCCTTGTGGGGCGCCTGGGTGGCTCAGTCGGTTAAACATCCGACTTCAGCTCAGGTCATGATCTCACCGCTCCTGTGTTCGATCCCAGTGTCGAGCTCTGTGCTGACAGCTCAGAGACTGGAGCCTGCTTTGAATTCTGTGTGTGTCTCTCTCTTTGCCCCTCCCCAACTCTCACTCTATTTGTCTCTCAAAAATGAATAAATGTTAAAGAAAATTTTTTTTAATCTATGTATAAGTGGGCCCACACAGTCCAAACCTGTGCTATTCAAGGGTCACTGTACATCTGACAAGAGCTCAGGAGACATGAACAAATTAATTATGTACTTAGAGGATGAAGTTAACTTAGAATAAACCTAAAAACTGTCACAGAAAAGGATCCAGTTTCTGTAGGGATCTTAGAAGTGTGTGTGTGTGTGTGTGTGTGTGTGTGTGTGTGTAAGAGGAGACACAGAGGGAAGGAGAGAGAGAGCAAGAGGAAGAAATAGATAAGGTACATAAGGTGTTCCAACAACAATAAAGAAGAAACTATAAAAGGGAAAAAAAAGATGTCTGAAGAGTCTTTGTCTTTTAAAACCTATGCCAAATTAAGGAGGGAGAAACTGTATAATACATACAATGTGCACCTGAAATATGAGCACTTTGCACCTGAAACAATCTTATGATGGAATTAAAAAAAAAACAAAACTGTGTACTGAATAAGATTCCAAATATGTTGTGCTGTAGAAGATATTTTATCTTGTAGAACAAGTTGAAAGAATTAAATTTAATTGAAAGGAAGTTTTAAAAGATATTACCATAAATTGATTCAGTGAGTTGTTAAACCAAACTTAAGTACTTACTAATAAAGCTGTTTGATTTTGACCTGCTTTTATTAAGGTTAAAATGTTTTGCAGACTTTGAACATATTTTTATATTCTGGATGATTTCAGAAAAATAAATTATTCAAAGCAGATATTGGTGAGAACCTCTGGCAGCATGAGGGTATTCTATTTTTCCAGTAGGTAATTTCTATGTATTTGCCCTGTCTTTATGAAATATTTAACAGATCTATCATAGTTATTCTCAGTTTCTCTGTGTTAAGTTTAGAAAATTTCCAAGCAGCTGGAGTTATATCTCACTATTTGCAAAGAGAGATTGTGTCAATCGCATGAAATGTCTTAATAACAAATTTATCACTTGTCATATTTTGCCAAACCTGAGAACATTTATAAAAGACAAGAATCTTAATTCCTTAGCTTTTTTGACATGAAGCCCAAGATTTGAAAAAGTTGAAAAATGAGAATTTTTAGAGTGCATCAGATTACCTCTCTATCTACCAAACCAGAGAGTGGTTAATGCTATTTGGATTATTTGGAAAGTGATTATAGAAAACTCAAGTTGTATGCTGATACACACATGCAGTGAATTAGTAGGAAAGAAATATATTTTAATTTATCAAGATTAACTTTTAAAATATTTACTGTTTAAAGCAATGAATCCTTTAAAATACTTTTATTATTAACATTTTCCTGTCATAAAATGATAAGGGATAGCTTATTACATGTTGGGGGCTATTTTTTATTATTAGTGGGTGACAGAAAAGTTTTGCATATGCTTTGTTTACAGTTTAGCAGACATTTCTTTTTTTTAATTTTTTTTTTAACATTTATTTCTTTTTGAGAGACAGGGAGAGGCAGAGCATTAGCAGGGAGGGGCAGAGAGGGAGATAGAGAATTTGAAACAGGCTCCAGGCTCTGAGCTGTTTGTCAGCACAGAGCCTGATGTGGGGCTCAAACTCACAAACCATGTGATCATGATCTGAGCTGAAGCTAAACGCTTAACCGACTGATAAGCTTTTAGTCGGTTGAGCTCAGTCGGTTGAGCTAAACCGTTGGATAAGCAGACATTTCTTTTACCTTGGTTTATCAAGTGCTCAAAACAGTCCTGATTGTGTGAAGCTGAGGGAATGTATGATTTCTTGTTGCAGTCTACAACTCTCCACTTCTCCAGCCCAATTTAGTCAACCTGGTTCAAAGTTTTAAAATGAGACCTGGAAAAATTCCCAGTATGTTCCCATCTCTTTTTCCTCACTTCCCTCCCCGCCATTACATCATCAGACACTGGTGATTACTATTAAAATCATCAAAATGAAGGGGTCCTTAAACACCAGAGGTCAAAATATGACAGTTTTTTTACTTCTAAGAAACTTTCCCTCCAAACATATTATCTCTAAATGATTTGTATGATATATAGATCAGTGGAAACTTAAGCCGGGCAAAGTTGTAAAAGCATGTTATATGAAATGAATTAACATTAGCAGTATCTTAATTAAGCTAAGAGGAGGTTTGAACAAGGTTAACTGCAAACACCTTAATTATATATATGTTTTCTGTAGCTCAGCAAAACTTGAAGAGAATCATTTTTAAAGATCCAAATAATGTCGTAACTAATGATTATACAAAATCATTTTTCTCCCAGTGTTGAGAAAGTCAGTAAATCATTAGCAACAATAAAACATATTAATAATAGAGTCTGTGGTATGAAGATTTAAAAAAATGTTTAACTACGTATACCTTTATACACTCTTTATGAAATACTAATTGATGAAAAACAAAAGCTTGAAAATAGTAGCTCGTTTTAATTGTAATTTAAGATAAACTCTTTAAACTTATTTTATATATAATCTTGATTCTTATATACACTTATATTTGACAGAGGAACTTTTTATTACAATTTATTTATTTAAAAACATGTTTTTTTATTTTTGAGAGAGAGAGAGAGAGAGAGAGACAGCACAAGCTGGGGAGGAGCAGAGAGGGGGAGACACAGAATTTGAAGCAGATTCCAGGCTCTGAGCAAGCTGTCAACACAGAGCCTGACATGGGGCTTGACCCCACAAACCATGAGATCATGACCTGAGCCGAAGGCGTACGCTTCACTGACTGAGCCACCCAGGCACCCGACAATTTAAAGATTGTAATCTTCATTTATTTATTCCTAGGCTGTACATTTTAAAAACTAACCAAAAGATGTATTTCTCCTTTGATTTTATCTTAATTTTTTCAGATGCTTTTCTCTTTCTGATATGAAAGGTTACTTTTGGTTGCCTGGATAACACATTTCTCTTAATTTAACTTGAACTCAAATATATGACCAATAATAACAGATGTCCTGATAAAACCTAAAGCAGAACATGAACAAGGACCCTTTTTTAGGCTTATCACAAAACACAAGTCAATTCAGAGCATTCAGGGACTCTGTTTACATGTGCTTTAATAAGGAACAGAACATGAAATCTTCCATTCAATGATTGTTTGTTTCCTTTGTTTTGAGAGCAGTAAAAGGACTACCATATCTAAGTAAGAAAATATAGAAAAAGCAAAGATGCTTGAGATATTAATAGTTATTCTCAGGGCACAGGCAAATTCGAGAAAGCCACATAAAAAAGATAAAAATGAGTTTTTGAATGGTAAATATTCTACAAAAAAATACACCTGGTTTTCGGACCTAAACATACACGTGTGTACACAGGCATGCACAGGCAGTGGTGTGCAGAAGCTGTCCTGATGACCCCCTTGACCTGCTTGTTAAATGCACAGATGTTGTACAAATTGGTTGCTAAACTGTTGATAGTTCAAAATTGGTCATGGTGAGGGTATTTATGACATAGAAACTGTCAAATGCTACCTAACACTTTTTTTTTTTTTTTTTTTGGATAAGCCAATTTAACAATGCACCACTGCCTACAAGGCCTTCATTTCCTTGTTTGTTTGTCTGTCTGGTTTTTGTTGTTGTTGTTCTTTACTCCTTATTCTTTAATCTTTTTTGTTTGTTCCTTGCAGAAGCCAAGCAAAATAACTTACTCATTTTCTCCCCCTACATTTTTATTTCTTCATAGAGACAAGTAGACTCTATATTTTTATTCATCCCCTTCACATCCCACCCAAACAGAGAAGACTCTTCCAATAAGAGGTGAACCACTGGCACTTTAACCATTGCTACTTTGCCAAAAAATCCAAAACAGAAAAACTGGCAACCACACACAGAGAGATACTTTGGCCACAAAGGGTCTTTTCCAACTTGGCATAAGCTATATAATAAGGAGTAGAAAATCTTGGAAAGAAAGAAGAAAGTCATTTTTGATTATACAGTCCTATTAATGCTCCCTAGAGATCCAAATGAAAAAAAAAAAAAAAAAGACTTGGACTACATAGGAGATCCAACTTCTCCTCTTTCCCACTGGCTCAGCTAGTGATTCTAATAGATTCTGCAGCAACAGTTGATAGTATGAATAGCTGGAGTTCTTAAAAATCCAACTCTACCTGAGGAAAATAATGAGGATGCAGACATCAGTTTGCAGCTACCTTTCAAATACTGGCTGGGGCTTTTAGTTCTTCAGACTATTTCTAAGAATCACACTGACCAGAGGAACAAGAGTGATACGAAGTTAAATAATCAGCTGATGTTTTTACAACTACCAAGAATGTTTTCAGATACTGGAATCAACTAAGAAGAAAACAACAAGACTATCCTAACTACCAATTCCAATGCACCACATCTTTGTTCCACCCGGTATCTGTGCAATATTTGACATTACTAACATTGCCTCTCTTGAAAAAACTTCCCCCTTTGTCCCCAAAGATACTCACCTTGTACTTCTTTACACCCATGTTGATGGCTCTTGTTTTCCTATGTAAATTATTTGCCCATCTAGTAAATTCTGCTTTGTTATGTGTTTACATCTGTGAATTTGACCTTAATAATGAAGGAAAGAGCCTACTGTAGCCTCACACATATATATAGCCTCACTATATATATATATAGTGGTGAATAGAGAATCATCCCTTTCCTCTCTCCTCCAGCTCTTAGAAGTGTCATTTATTTCCATGATTTCAAACAACTCTGGATCTCTAGATCCAGAGAGCTCTAGGATCTCTTTGTCCTGATCCACCATCTTCACTGAGCACCAAACTTGCAAAGCCAACTACTTCCTGGTTATTGTCTCATTATCTTCCCATGAAAAATCAAAGTCCACCTTCCAAAACTAAAACCATTACCCTTGTCTCCTTGAAAGTTTATTCTACACTGTCCTCCATCTCAATGAATGGTATTATTTTTTCACTAGTAATGAAAATAAGAAAGATCAGAGACATCTTTAATTTTCTCTCTTCTTCACTCAAAACCTTCAATTTATACTTAAGTTCTGCAAATTTTATAATCAATGTATTCCTTAAATGCTTCCTGTGGTCTTTTACACTACTAGTATCCTCTTATTCTCCTGGACAATGTTCACAATATGGCTTTCTAACTGTATTTTCTTAATCTACGGTGTATGTCATTTTTTCCCCTAATCCATGCCTTATCTCACCATAAGAATTATATTTTCAGAATTCTCTCTAGATTATTAAATTCATTCTCAAGAATATTTTCTATAGCTACACAGTCTTAGCAATGATTTCACAGCATGTTACATTGATCTTCATTTTCTCAAATTCCTCCAGAGATACCTGTTACTTCTCTTCTGGGTCCTTTCAGAGTACTTCTATTTCCCCCAAATCTTTTTTGATATTGTCTCTGTATCCTGAAGTTCCACCCATTTGATGACCTGATGAAATTCTTGAAAATTATTCAAAGTCCATTCCCCAAAGTGAGTCACACCAATCAACCTCCTTTTAGAGGAAATATCCAGTGTTTCTTTCTTTGAATTCATCTAAAGTTAGGACTTTAGAACACTATGTCATACCAATCTTCTGTTGTTCAGACTTCTACCATGTTTCGTTTCTAAAATTACACATCAACTCTCCATGTTTTTGCTTCTATCACCTTTGAAAGACAAACTTGGATTTCATTTCTGTATATCCAATACATGTCAAAGTACCTGACTCAATTGAGGCACTAAATAAATTATAGTTCAATGGATGTACTGCACATGGATTGAAAGAAAATAATTTGTTCAGTTTGGGGACTCTATTGCTGATGTTCATTTTTAAGATAAATTCTCTTTTTATGCTTTACGGCAGTATCTCAAGATATACACAGTTTGTGGATTCCCTAGTAGGAAGCCATTTGAATACTGAAGAAGTTTGACTTAATCAGTCTTAGTATTCTATACCTCATATTTAGAAGATAGGTTGAAAACATACTGTTTTGAAGGGATTTCTGTACTTTTTTGGTGAGATATTCTATTAGGAATAACCTGGAGTTTAAATATTATAAGTAGACTACATTAATCATTCACTCTGTTTTATAAGGCTTTGCCAGTTTTCTTTGAATGGACAAATAGCATACCCAATGTGTCTGGCTGGGAGGAGCAGAAAACTTTAAAAAACTCAGTCTAATTATTAATAACAAGTTCATACTATGTTCCAGACAATATCCACTCCTGACAATATGTCACCTAATTAACATATTTAAATCTTAAAACAACCTTGTGTAGTAGGTACTAGTAATATACTCATTTTACAAAGAAGTAAACTGAGGCACAAAATGGTTCATTGACTTGCACAGAACATAACTTATCAGTATTTGAGCCAGGAGATGAACCCAGGCTCACATTGACTCCATATCCTATGTTCTCTCTTGCTATGCTTCACTAGCAGATGAGAATCATACACAAAAGTACGTATGTACAGAGCTGAATAAAACAGGGATTTGACTGAAATTTAAGGAGGTTAGTAAATAGAACAGCAAATGAAAGAGAAATTAAGTGAAATTAATTTCTATGATTCCAGAAGGCCACTTAGAATATATTCATTTATGAGCAGGCTTTGAGTCTCCACCCCTTTAATGGCAGATCATGGCCCTGTGCATCCCCTCACTGTTCACTTTATGTTCCCCACTGACCCCCAACCCAACAGTAACTTCGTTCTCCTTTCATTTTTGTCATCATCTCACAGTGTGGTGGACACTTACACACTCTTTGCAACTACTGCAGGATGTGATTATATCAGACAGTATGACACCACCACTTGGCAGCTTATGAAAGAATGTATATTCCCTTAGCTTTTAACAGAATGCCATTCACCTACCATTTCTGAACTCAGTGTGTTATCAGCAGATAATTGAAGACCACCCTAATGCTCCTACAATTTTAGAGTCACATAGCAACCCTGACTTTCCCTCCCAAGGAAGTACTTCAAGCTTTATTACTTACGGTTTTGTGAACAAATGCCAGTTTTTTTGACTGAATATTGCCTAAACCCTAAAAGCCTTGAGGTGAGATATTTTATTTTAGCTCTGTTAAATAGTAAGTAATGATATTCACACACACACACACGCATGTACACATGCATTTGCTAATGCATTTATTTTAGCTAGAATCTAAATAGGTTTACTCTTAATAAATCTCCCAAGGACTGCTAAACCTTTGTCCTTCTCTATCTGCTGTAAGAAAAAGGAAAAGCATAAATGTCCTCTAATGCTGATCTTTTAAGCTGTATAAACAGCAAATTGATTCATCTTTTATTTAATCAGTAAAAATCTAGCAGAATATTTTTAGAGAAGGGATAAAGAGACTATGTTTTGAGCTGATTAAATCTTTTCCTCCTCCCTCCCTATCACTTCACAAACCTCTCACCTATAATCAGTGCACTGATAAGATCTTAGGTCCAGCATTAAGTACTTCACTAAATTAAAAGGAAAAAAAATGATCTGCAAAATTCTTGAGTCATTAGTAGAAAAGAAAACAGAGAAATATGTTGTGCTTTCTATGTATCCCTAAATTAGTGATAATTGATTTACAATATTTTTTGAAATGCTGTAAATCTTTTTTTTTTATAACCCCATTGTATCAAATACTAGTGCAGGTGAAACTCTTCAAAAAGTAGTGTCTGAGGTCCCCTCACTCTTCTGCTACTAACTTTCACAAAAGGAAAAATTTCATTCAATTAAAAATGTAATTTTATTAAAAAATTTTTTTTCAGTATATTTATTTGGAGAGAGAGAGAGAGAGCACAAGCAAGGGAGAGGCAGAGAGAAAGAGAGAGAAAGAGTCCTATGTAGTCTCTATGTTCTCAGCACAGAGCCCATCGTGGGGCTCGAACCCATGAACCGTGAGATCATGACCTGAGTCCAAGAGTTGGATACTTAACTGGCTGAGCCACCCAGGTGCCGTCCAAAACGTAATCTTATTGGAGACAATGAAATATTTAATAAAACTTTTCTAAAGATTTATAAACAAGTATGTCTCTGATTCTTACTTGCAAATCTTCTATGGTTAAGATAAGATCTAGAACTTCAGTATTTTTTAACTATAATACTGGGCAGTGAGCAGTCACACTGACATTAGGGTTCCAAGGAAAGCATTTAACATCACAGTACCTGCATAATGAGTTTGCTATTCAGGCTACCAATTTAGCAGGAGGAGTATAAAGAAATTCATGAAAAGAATCATAAAATGAGTTTCTTGTGATAATTAAACAAGATGACAGATTTAAAATTAGTAGGATAATACCTGGTAAGTGATAACAATTTAACCTAAATGAAGTTGATTATCCTCAGTTGTTCCCCAATTAGCAAATAAAGGGTTATTCTCTCAGATGAACAAGTGGAATCTTCTTTCTAATTCTCCTTGTGATCCCTAACCCACTTGTCAGAAGTTATGTCCAAGGCCTTATTAGACACTGAGTTTCCTGATGCTGAGACTACTTGATCACCTGTATATTCCTTCAGCTTGCAATAGCATTTGGGAGGCCTTTAACCTTATAGTTTTTTCTGTTTTTTGGTTTTTTTTTTTATGTTTGGGAAATGCCTAGTTATGCTTTTTATGTTTGGCCTGGGTTCTTGGAAAAAGGAGAGAGAGGGAAATACGCAACATCAAACTTGGCTTAGCTTGAGGTGTTGGCATTCAAAATCAATCTTTATCTATTTTGCATTATTCCAATATGCAGTTGATGTAGGAGAGTGTGTGAGAGTGTTAGTGTATTCATGTGGATAGAGGAGTGTGCATAGCATTTTTTAAGTAGTCCATTGCACGTCTGTGGGACACTATTCATTGTGTTTCCTCTCTCTGCATCTGGAAATACAGTTAATCTATAAACTGTGAGCCAAGCTACAAGTTTTCCTTGCAATGTCTTTTGTCTTTTTTATGTGTTTACATATATTTTGAAGAAGCATTGTATTCAGACTTCCTCCCAGCTCAGTAACAAAGGGAGCCAATATACTGATTGCACCTTCCTTGCTCCTCAGGAGGTTTCCAGAGAATTAACAGGATGCAAATCTAATGCAATCAATTTTAATAACATGACCAAAGCAAATAGAGAAAAAAAATTCAAGCTGCACTGACTTGCATAGTTGTGCCTCAGGCCAAGACAAGACAGACCAACCAGAGATTACCTGGATTCTGAGACTGGAGAATGAATGGAATCAAACAACAAGAATAATCATGGCATTTAGTGCAGGGATAAGTGGTTCTATTAGAGTGCATTGATCTACCCTGGAGTACTCTTTTTCAAAAGGTAGCCAGTTGTAAATCGTTCTTACAAAGCTCCTTATCAACTTCAAACTCCTATCACTTGGTAGAGGTTTTATGCAAGTGGATGGTGAGTGGTGCTTCATAGTACAGACTTCAAGGTTTCACATTAATATGCTTCAGATTTTTCACTTCCATATTCACTGCATGTTCTTCAGTTTTCTTTTCCAGCTGTAGTCAATATTTCTTTACATTGACTGAAACAACTGTTGGCATGCATCTGACTGTAAAATTTTTTTTACAAAAAATTTTTTAATTATTTATTTATTTTAAAATTCGCTTTAACATACATACTGTATTCACCACCACAATAATTCTATAAAATAGCAAGGGCTAGTACTACTCTTCCAAACATTTAGATGTAAGACTGAAACTCAGATTATCCATTCATGTGAAATAACTCAGTCAACATTTGACATCTCTGCTCTTTACAGCCCTGTGTTCTTTCCAACTTCAGCTTTGTCTTCATCACTGGTCCAAATAATCATTCTACCTGGTCCTGGTCACCTTCCTTCTTCTTCTCCACACCTACTATATTAAAAATTCATAACTTTCTTCAAACTTCGAAGATCTCCTCCACCTCAACAGAACAGATGGTCAATTATATTGAAAAATAAATAAGCCTCTCAGACATAAACAGCCTCATTGTCCCATTTCATCATTTACCTCTACCCACATGCTCATATCTTTTTCATTGCAAGATAAGCTTACATCTTTTCGGTTAATCAGTTCACCTGTCTGTTCCTCTAACTGTGTTCCCTTGTGCCAATTCTGAAACCTTATACCAATTACAATTGTCTCTCTTGTCTGTCTCAGTCCAAGATATGTACTTAGGAGGCTTTCTGAGGACTACTCTGAAGATCAACCCCCATGAGGCAGGGAGCAATCAAGATGAAACAGAAGTGAAACTCCAAAGCCGTGGCAGGAAAGTCTCCACATATACTGTAGGAGGCTCTAGAGCTGATGGCTTGTCAAAGTTGTCTCAAGTGAGGCAAATAGTTGAACTCTGTAGCCCTTTATCAATCAGTCATGGAATGTGGGCTGTACCATGGGAATGGGTGCAGTCTTGTAAGAAAGCTTCTTTCAGCCAATAACAAATCTGGGAAGGGAACTCAGTTCTGAGCTGTGGCAGTACCCTGGCACACGAGGGTGCACACAAGATCCACTATAACCTTTGTCTCCCCATTAGATACTTATTCTAATTCAAGCCTCTCACATATCACAGAAAAAGAGAGGAAGGAGCCTCCATTTTTTCCAAATATTATTCTACTTGCAACACTCTCTCTCATTTCTTTGTTTAAAAGTGGACTCTCTCTTTTTTCAAGTTCATTTATTTTGAGAGAAAGAGCACACGTATGAGCAGGGGAGGGGCAGAGAGAGAGTGAGAGAGAGAATCCCAAGCAGTCTCCTCACTTGCAGCACAGAGCCCACAGCGGGCTTGATCTCATGAACCATGAGATCATAACCTGAGCCAAGATCAGGAGTCAGATGCTTAACTGACTGAGCCACTCAGGCATCTCATCTCTCTCTTGTTTCTCAAACAGCTTATTTTAGATCACTCTCCTTTCTGCTATTTTTTTTCCTTCCCACCTCTTACCTCTTAAAAAATCTTTTTTTGCATATTCTCCTAAATAATTTTACATATTGTTACTGCAATAGCTATTAGCTATAGTCTGAAGGCTCTCAAACCTATACCTTTAATATAGATTCCTCTGGAGTAGCCCCAAAGGTTCTAAAGTGTTTGCCAACTGAGAAGCTCTCCCTGGATACTGCACATCCCTCTAAACTCAAAGTGTCCAAAAAAGAAATGGCAACAGACATTGACTGTCGCCCTATGCAAAAGCCCCTAAATAACCAAGACTTAATACAATATCATCATTAACAACTTGCTCATGATGTACATCAATGTGTTGCATAAAAATAAAACATAGGAAGGTGTAAAACAGCACACATGACTTCTACACACACATATGTATGCACAGTCAATATCCAGAACCTAAGGCTGGGACTGGGTGGGAGTTTCATTCCCATTAGTGTTCAATTATATAAGAGAATAGGGTTTGGCCAGCCCACTGATTCTTCTTCCCACACAATTCTATTGCTCAATACAATACATACATACATACATACATACACACATAGTTTGTATCTGGTCATGCCATGTGTCCTATCCCCAGTGAGAGAGGACTGCTCTGTACTCTCACTCAGGAACCTAGGGATAAAGGCACCCGCATCTTTTATCTAAAAATATAACCATCTTGGTCACTACATAAGAAGAAAGAGGAGATTAGGGAGCCAAGCATTTTTTTTTTACCACCAAGCAGTGGTAAATATCATTTGTATTCAAATTTTATAATGGACATAAGCTAATAATCACATTACTTACTCAATTGCAAGTGGTCTGAGAAGTGCAGTTTCCCATGTGCCTGAAAGGGGAGGAAAACCAGATATCGGTGTATGATGATAATGTGCACTGATACTTAGTAAATTTTACAAGTATTCATAAGGGATGACAATCTATTATTTTAGCTTTATTGGAAAACAGGATATAGAAAAATAGTAAGTAAAAAGGAAGCTAAGAAGTGAGTCTCAAAAAAATGTTATTACTTTTCTTTGTTATCTGCTACTTTCTAAATCCTGCTTATGCCATCTGTCTACAAGAGAAATATTCCTATTAGTTGCCCATTTCTAGAGCATCAAAAATGAGAACGTCTTTACAATGTTTATGTTGCTGTTGTTTGTTTTCAGAGAAAATCAACTGGTAACGAATGACTCTTGGAGACAATTATTTAAAAATATTAATTTTATATTGCCTTAACGTGTGTGTCTGTGTGAAAAAATTTAGCAACCATAATAAATCATGAAAATACTGTTCACAGTAACCCATTTTCTGGTGTGTGCAAAGAAAAACCAATGAATATAAATTCTGCTGATTTTCTTGCTTATGTGAGGGCATGCTCAGTAATGGACTTGTAAACAAGAGCTAAATTTCTTATATTTTCACAACTAAGCAGTGTCATTCCTACATCATTTATCTTTTTGTAGTTTTACCTCATTTAAGTGAATAATTTTAAGATGAATGGGCCTCAACTCAATAAACCTCAAGTCTAGTAGGATTTTTTTCTTTTCTCCCAGTTTAACCTTAAATGGGTATCCATTATCATTGTCCTTAGCCAAAAATAAACAAATAGAACTCCGCACAGAATTAAAAAGTATGAATAGATACCACCAAAAAGGTAAAGTGAAAGAAGCAAGTCACAAAATAATACAGAGTATTCCATGCATATAAAATATATGAAAACAAGTATATATAGTTTAATAATGTAGATAGAGATTGAAAACGCTAAAGAAATGCCAAGGACTGCTTTTACCAGTGTCAGGATGGTGCCTAGTTCTGGGAAATAGAGATACACTTGGGAAAGGCAAACAATGCCTACAGTGCAGGCAATATTTAATTCCTTTTCTGGGTGGGATTTGCAAGGTGAGTTTTTAAATGTGCACCAATGCTCTATGTTTTTTATGCATTACTTATTTTACAAAACCTATTATTATTATTATTGTTTTCGAAGAAGACTATCAAGTATGCAGCCTGTCTACAAATTTACCTAAAGAGAAGCAGTTCAGATGACTGAAGAGTGGTCTAAAATCTTTTTTTTTCAGTTTTTTTAAATGTTTTATTTATATCAGAGAGAGAGAGAGAGAGTGAGAGCGAGCAGGGGAGGGTCAGAGAGAGAGGGAGACACAGAATCTGAAACAGGCTCCAGGCTCTGAGCTAGCTATCAGCACAGGGCTCACTGTGAGGTTCGAACCCATGAACTGTGAGATCACGACCTGAGCTGAAGCCAGACACTTAACCGACTGAGCCTGCCAGGTGCGTCGTAGAGTGGTCTAAATTCTTACAAAGGAGGATTCGGACTGTGAGAAGACACTGATATTAACAACTACAGGGGATGCATACTTTTAATTCTGCTTCCCATTTCTGGGACCCATTGGTCACTGGGGGTCCAGAGTATATTGATTTGACTCTACTTCTTACAACCAAGAAGGCCCGAACAAATGGGGACATAATGAAAGTGTTGTCAGCAGCAGTGTCCTTTGTATAGAATCACTTTCCCACCTCTCAAAATATGTACCTTCCCTCTCCATTCTGTCATCCAGAGTAGTCTAGATTAAGGCATTCCCTGGGCTTTAGTAAAACTTCTATTCATTATACCTAAGTGCCTTAAAACCTTGTATTAAAAGCCACTCTGCCATCGATAATGTTTTCTTGGATAGGAGAGAGGTGGGGAGGCATTTTTGCAATTATCTGGAACTTGTGTTTATCTTTGCACATCATGCATGACTTCCATTGCCCTGGACAGAAAGCAGCATTTCTTAGATGCTGAAAATCATTAACAAAGGGATGGCTAAGTTATGGCTTTATTTAAATGTTTTTTATTTTTGAAAGAGAGAGAAAGAGAGCATGAACAGGGGAAGGTCAGAGAGAGAGGGAGACACAGACTACTCCAAAGCAGGCTCCAGGTTCTGAGCTGTCAGCACAGAGCCCGACTTGGGGCTCAAACCCATCAACCATGAGATCATGACCTGAGCTGAAGTCGGAAGCTTAATCGACTGAGCCACCCAGGAGCCCCAAGTTACTGCTTTTTATTTGCTGTAATTCAAATATAAACTGACCATGAATTAACAAGAAAATGCAGACCTGCAACATTTCCCAGGTATGTAACAGTGCTATTTCTTAACTATATTAGAAAACCCATTATATTTAATGAGTGGGATAAGGCTATGTGCTAATGGGCCTTCTTGGACTCTTATTTTCTGAGCCAGTAAAATTCCACAGCTAAAGCAGAAGCCAGAGTGTCTGTTTGCTTGTTTTTGTTTCATTTTGTTTTTTGCTTATTTGTTTTTAATTTTGAAGCTAACAAGCAGAGGCTGTATCTTTACAATAATTCTATTTTACTACCTAATTATAATAATAAGATTAATGTAGTAACACTTGACATACTTGAAGCAAAAAGAAGGCATTAAAAATAGAAAAAATGTAATAGTTTCACTAAAAAGAGCTCCAGTGGCTTAGAAAAAAAATTAAGGCACGCTAGAGGGTTCAGTTAGTTAAGCATCTGACTTCAAAGCAGGTCATAATCTCGGGTTCATGAGTTAAAGTGCCAAATCAAGCTCTGTGCTGACAGCTCAGGGCCTGGAGCCTGCTTTCAGTTCTGTGTCTCTCTCCTACTCCCACTCATTTTCTCTATCTCTCTCAGAGATAAGTAAACATTATTTTTTTCAATTAACTATAAACTAAGATGGGTGACTCATATATTTTATTTCATTAACATTCATAAGAATAACTTTTTATACTAGTTTTCTTACAGTGTAGGAAGTATGCATGAACTAGTTCATAGTTTACCTGTTTGAAAGCCCAGGGGCATTCCCTTAATCATTATACACTATCATTTTGTGAGTGGACGCATTCCATTTAATTCAAAAAGTATCCAAGAAAGAACATCTATTTTCTACAGTGTCTGGATACTCTAAGGAAGTCAAGGATGAAAAAATATCCTGTCAAGGAGATGGAGCATAAATTAATCAATGAACAGTAAGTCTTTTGGTGCCCTTGTTCGACCAAGCACTTAGCCACACAAATTGGTACTGAAAAGAAATGCACACACTCTTCCATGTGTGTACATATTTGTGTGTGTGTTTGTGTATATGATCTTATGACCTTCGAGTAATTTAACATCTAGTAAAGAAAAAAGTAAATGAGAAAACCCGATGCTAGTTGGGTTGTAAAATTACTAGTCGTAAAACTAGTAGAGACCATTAGCAATCTAGCACTAAATTTTAGAGCACATGGACTTGCGGTTTTGAAGAAGAAGACGATGAGGGTGTGGTGAGATATTTGGAAACAGCAGAAATTTTCATTCCAAATATTAGGATAGATAGAATTTACCCAGGTGAAGAGAAGATGGCAGATATATCCAGGCAACTGAAAAAGCAAGATTGAAGATGACATAGAAGTGAGAGCATAGCATTTGTAAGGAAAAGTAAGGAAACACGTGGGATGTGACTAAATAAATAAATAAATAAATAAATAAATAAATAAATGACTTCTGAAGAGAAAACATAGCTAGTTGTAGAAAGATACTGAAATATTAACCTCCTTCCTGGCTCTGCCTCCTGCTGGCTTTCTGACTGGGGTCAGGGCATTTAGTTTCACTGAACCAGAACTCACTCACTCTCCATAAGGACAAGATAAACCCTGCCTCTGCTCTGTGTCTATAAAAATCAAATGCTATGACCTCTATGGAAGTGTGCTTTAACCTGTAAATATCTAAACAAAGGGGATATATTATTAAAGGTAAAAATGACTCTCCCTTCTTCCATTTGGTATGTGTTTCTGCATGTGGAGCATGCTACTGCACACAAGATGAGGTTTGTAGTTGTATTAATTAGCTACCTGTGGTAGGTTGCTGCAAAGTTAGGGTTGATAAGAAAGTAAAGGCAATTTTTCTCTTTATGTAGAAGAATGAGCCCAGGCACGTACACATAAAACATACAAGTTAGTCCTGCTGCAGGGGCTGCTTGACTGTTTTGTGGTTTTGTTTCCTGTTTTATTTTCTTCTGTATCCTTTGTATTCCTGGGTACCATGGAGATGTCCAAGAAAGTATATGACATGTATGGTAGAAAGAATTCTGTATTCCTGTCTGTTATGGGTTGAATTGTGTCCCCTGAACATTTATACGTTGAAGTCCTAATCCTTAGGACCTCAGAATATGAACTTACTTGGAAATAGGGTCTTATGAATGTAGTTAGCTGATGTCATCCTGGAATAGGATGGGGCAAAATCCAAAACGACTGGTGTCTTTATAAAAGAGGAAGTTTAGGGGCGCCTGGGTGGCTTAGTCGGTTAAGCGTCCGACTTTCGCTTGGGTCATGATCTTGCAGTTCGTGGGTTCGAGCCCCGCGTCGGGCTCTGTGCTGACAGCCAGCTCGGAGCCTGGAGTCTGTTTCAGTCTGTGACTCCCTCTCTCTCTCTGACCCTCCCCTGTTCATGCTGTCTCTCTCTCTCTCCTAGAAATAAATAAAACATTTAAAATAAATAAATAAAAAATAAAAGAGGAAGTTTGGACACAGACACGCTGGGAGAATGTCAAGTTCACATAAAGGCTGACAACAGGGTGATGCATCTACAAACCAAGAAACACCAGCAAAGCGCTGGAAGCTGGAAGAGAGGCATAGACCAGATCCCCCCTTGCAGCCTTCACAAGGAATACCCTACTGACATCTTGACCTCATACTTGTATCCTCCAGAACTGTGAAACAATGACTTTCTGTTGTTTAAAGCACCTACTTTGTGTTACTTTGTTATGGCAGCCCCAGGAATCTAATACAATAGAATCAGATCTAGAGTCAAACACTGCGTTAGTTTTATTCTCTACCAACTATGTTACCTTAATCATGGCACACAATATCATTGAGTCCATTTTTTTAAATTATTTATTTATTTTGGGGGAGAGACAGAGAGAGAAAGAGACAGAGCGAGCACATGGGTGGAGGGAGCAGCAGAGAAAGGGAGAGATAACCCCAAGCAGGCTCTGCACTGTCAGCACAGAGCACAACGTGGGGCTGATCTCACAAACCATGAGATCGTGACCTGAACTGAAACCAAGAGTCAGAAGCTTAACAAACTGAGCCACCCAGGTGCCCCTGAGTCTGTTATCTTAAGCCAGCAGTCACCTTTCTTACCTCACACCTTTGCATGGACCAAGTACGTAATATGTAAATAGTCTATAAGTGAGCAAGTGTTATCAACATTTCCTACGGTTGGTCATGTGAATAAATGAGAACTGAAATTGCTTATCAATTGATTCCCATTAGTTTACAATGCTTTGTCACAACTACAGAAGGTACATATTACATATAAATATGGCTGAGCACAATTCATCTTTTAAATGTGTTAGACACCTTTAGGGACAAATGTATCGAGATGCTGTATACAGGGGCCCATGTGAAATAGCCATGGACAATGTAACCCTATTTGATTCCTTTTTTCCAGATGATGATATGGAACACATTATTACAGTTACTGCAGTTGGCTACTGAGATTGAAGACATTCTTGTAGCTCTGTTATATAATGGAGAATTATATTTATACAGACATATATACAGATGTATAATTATATATAATATATAATAGGCATGTATATTATATATATAATTCACACTATTCATACAGGAACAGGAAGATGAAATACACAGGAAACTGAAAAAATATAAAATAAAATCAAAGACACTGTTTGGAGGGAAATTTATATGTGTAGGGGAGAGAGGAAAGGAGTGAGGAGGGAGTGTGAGTCATGGACAATAACTGTTTTAAATATATATGCAGTTTTATGACAGTATTTACCTAATCAGAGAAATCTTAGAGTTCTGACAGATCTTAGAATCATTATATTTGAGACCTTTCATCTGTCCTTCCTATTAACACTCATACTGTGACAGAATCTCTTCCTTTTTCGTGTTATCACACAGACATTGTTCTCTTTAGCATTCATTCCACACTGTAGCTGTTCTAATTCCAACTCCAATTATACAAAATGCCTATTTTCAGTAGGTCTCAGGCCATCACTGTGCTGATAACAAACATTCCCCAAAATAACCTTCACCAGAGCGTGCTTCTCAGTCACAGGGCTTATCTCAGTTAACAGTCACAGCTACTCCAGACGGATGAACTCATTAACTTGCATATCAGACAAAGAGAAGTCAGCACCCTTTGACTTTTCTTTTTATCCCTGAAACCTTTTTTTTCTTTTAATGCCAGCACAAGGATTATACTATATCACTATTAGTTTTTCAGCCAATATTCAGCTGTTTCTATAGAACATCACAGTGTTTGTTCCTGTGTGCGTCAGGACATGATGTCATGAAAATATGTTTCGTCCACTCCTTAGAATCACAAGAACACTTGTCACATTTGAAGGCCTGGCAGAGACAGGATACAACTGTGTACCCATAATAGGGTGTTAAAGAGTTACATATTAACTAAAAACTAATAAGGCATTGAAACTATATATAGTATCAAAATTACAGGAAACCAATCATGAGATGTTCATGAACTCAACTGTTGGTCTGTAGAGGTGCAAATGAGTTTATGTATGTTTCTATAACAGAGCTGATAGCTGGGGAATATTATGCCTTTTAAGAATGTATAAATGACATATCAGATAAAGGTCTAGTATCCAAAATCTATAAGGAACTCACCAAACTCCACACCTGAAAAACAAACAATCTAGTGAAGAAATGGGCAGAAGACATGAACAGACACTTCTCCAAAGAGGACATCCAGATGGCCAACAGACCCATGAAACGATGCTCAGCATCCCTCCCCATCAGGGAAATACAAATCAAAACCACAATGAGATACCACCTCATGCCTGTCAGAGTGGCTAAAATGAGCAAATCAGAGAATTCTAGATGCTGGTGAGGATGTGGAGAAATGGGTACCCTCCTACACTGTTGGTGGGAATGTAAACTGGTGCAGCCCCTCTGGAAAACAGCGTGGAGGTTCCTCAAAAAATTAACATTAGAACTCCCCTATGACCCAGCAATAGCACTGCTAGGAATTTACCCAAGGGATACAGGAGTGCTGATGCATAGGGGCACATGGACCCCAATGTTCATAGCAGCACTCTCCACAATAGCTAAAACATGGAAAGAGCCTAAATGTCCATCAACAGACGAATGGATCAAGATGATGTGGTTTATCTATACAATGGAATACTACATGGCAATGAGAAACAATGAAATCTGGCCATTTGTAGCAGCAACATGGATGGAACTCGAGGGTGTTATACTGAGCAAAATAAGTCAGGCAGAGAAGGACAGATACCATATGTTTGCACATATAGGAGGATTAGGAGGAACTTAACAGAGGACCATGGGGGAGAAGAAGGGGGAAAGTAGTGGGGGAGAGGAAGGGAGGCAAACCATGAGAGTCTCTTGAATGCCGAGAACAAACTGAGGGCTGATGAGGGTGGGGAGGAGGGGAAGGGGGGTGATGGGCATGGAGGAAGGCACTTGTTGGGATGAGCACTGGGTGTTATATGGAAACCAACTTGACAATAAACTATTTAAAAAAAAGAATGTATAAACATTCTGGAAACACTGATTAGCTGATAATTGCCCGGATAAAAATAAGTCCTTTTTATCTCCTTCAGAATTTGCTACTTTGTTGCCATTTTTATAGTGTATTCATCTAGGTAATCTCTTTCTTTCCCTTGTAAATATCCTAGTGTAAGGATTCTAAAAGTGTATTCTGGAGATTCCAATTCAGAGGACCAAGAAGATCAAAACTATCTTCATAATAAAATTAAGACATAATTTGCCTTTTCAATCTCATTTTCTCACCAATATATACTGGGATTTTCTAGAGATGACCTAGTATATGATACTATAAGTGAATACACACTAATAAGGTTTGTGAAAATATAAAATGAATCTTCTCTCTAATCTTTTTATTGTTTTGAAAAACAAACATTTTTATTAAGAGATTGATCACATTAACAACTAATGGATTTTGTGTAAATGAATATCTTTTTTAATTCTCTGTTTTAGCTTCTAATAAATATATCTAGCTAAAATTCTTTGGGTTTCTTAGTTGTTGCAGAATTTTTGCAACTATTGTTGCAGGATTTTTTACCACAATATCTGAGATTCGTTTTCTCACTGCTTTGAAGAATGAAGAGGTGGACACAACATGAGCAGCAGGCAAAAAGTTTATTAGAATATAAGATTAGAGGGGCGCCTGGGTGGCTTAGTCGGTTAAGCGTCCGACTTTCGCTTAGGTCATGATCTCGCGGTTCGTGGGTTCGGGCCCCACGTCGGGCTCTGTGCTGACTGCCAGCTCAGAGCCTGGAGCCTGTTTCAGTCTGTGACTCCCTCTCTCTCTGACCCTCCCCTGCTCACGCTGTCTCTCTCTCTCTCTCTCTTAAAAATAAATAAAAACATTTAAAAAAAAAGAATATAAGATTAGAAAGGAAGAATAGTAGGAAAGCTCTCTTTACAGAGAGGAGACATTTGAAAGTGAATGCCTGTGGACTATAGGCAAAGGCCTTTGTTTTATAGGGTTCTGCTCACCCCCTCCCTTCCCTTCCCTTCCCTTCCTCCTTGTTCCTTCTCAGGTACTACCCTTACTGGCTTGACAGTTCTAGGTGCTGTGTGTCCATTCCTGATGGGCTCCATCCAATATATGAGGGATGGTCTATGGCCCTACTTCGGTCTTTTGTCAAATCCTGAGGGAAAACCTGAAGGTGAGTAGCCAGAGTCTGTTACATTCTTAAGAGGAACCTTATGCCTGAGGGGGTTTGCTGTGGTCAGACACTCCAGCATAGCTCCAAAATAGGTGTTCTGCCCTTCCCAGGAACCTCATCCCTCTACTGAATCTTATCTTTTCCTATCAAATTATCTTATATTATAAAGAATACTGAAATTAAAATGTTTGAGAACTGTTGTTAGAGAATGCATTGGAGAGGTTTTCTTTTTCTTACTATGTCCCCAGAGAGTCATAAGCTGAGGAAGAGTTAGCCTAGATGAATAAATCACTGTTCCTCCTTCTCCCCATTCTGACTCTAGCATTGGGAGAAAAAGAGAGTTAAGCATTGACATGTATCTTTGACAGAATATCAAAAGACCTTCCGCTTTACTCTTATTTCCTTCATATGAGTTCCAGTGGAGGTCAGGGCAATGGTAAAATTTGATAATTTTGAGGTGGTGGTGAATTCCACCATGAGGATTTCTGTTTTGACTTTATTTGATTTATATACTCCTTATACCCATCCCTGTATATTAATGTCAATGCTATCACAGTATTTTGGGGTTAGATGAATGCAATACCCTACTATAAGGACTACAATCTCTTCCCTCTCATCCAGAATAATTGCCCCAAACTGGACTTTGTCAGAGACATCCTCATTCAAAAATATCTATGATTCCCTCAGTGTCTGCAGTTAAAGTCTAAACATTTTGGAATCTTAGAATCACAGACTTTTCAATCTTTAAGGGGACACATAGCATTATATCTAATCCCCACATATTCTAAAATAAGAATTTGAAGCCCCCAACTGATATAACTCCATTATGGCAATGTGAGCCATAGCAATATAATCAAAATGAGGATTGTGGTTGAGTCTGCATCTGACATTTGTAGTACTACAAAATATCCTAATTCATATTTGCAAGAATGTCTACTTACCAACATAGTATTTCTGTGTTGCACTATTCTTATTGTCCTCAAAATGTCCTAAGTAAATTTCTGCCATTGTAATCTTGCCCAGTTAAGTCTCCCAGGTGTAATATTCTCCTTTACTCTCTATACCACCTTTCAGGATTCCTCAAAGTTACATCTTTCCTCTGTGATTGTCTTGGACCAATTCAACTCACATAATCTCTTCCTGGTGTTTTGGTTATATTTTTCTATGAATAGCACTCCTGGTATTCTTATAATATATTGTCATGCACAATGCTTTATTTTTTACCATATCATTTCTTAAGTTTGCATCTTAAAACATTATTTCATATTGAGCACATGCAGGATATTTAATTATATCAGTCAATTATTATAGAGGTTTTCCACTACATTAGAGAGTAAATAACGTATTGATTATATCATTTCATTTGTAAGAATATATTTACTATCCTATTAAAAAAGATTAGATAAATAGCATTCAGAAAGTCTACAATTGAGTTCCTTAAAGATTTCTGAAGCATTTTTTAGTCTCATTGATCCTTATGTCATTCCTAAGGTTACCTCTACATGCGAAATCAATTTCAGTACAGTGATGAGTAAGATTTAAAACCATTAACCAAATATGAAAGAATTTTGAGTTAGCCTGATATGATTTTGGAAGATTACGACAATGTGAAGTCAGAGGGAGGACTTTATAGTTCAGAGGGGACGAGCACATATTTATTTTCAAAGGCAAGCACTTGAGAGATACAGCAAAATGAAGGTGAGTATATAATTCAAGTTCACTGTATCACCTCACAGTGAGCTATCAAATGAGAATCTTAATCCCTCTGCCTGCTCTCCCTCATTCTATCCATCTGGATACTCCACAGATGATGGCAAGGGTCCATATTAGTACTACAGAGCACCTTGACTGACCCTAGTGCCCTTTCTCCAATACTATTCAAAGGTGCAAAACAAACATCAGGAAGCATGTAAGTCTAATCTAGAGAAGGACAAGATAGGGATGATTATGCACAATCTCTGCCTTATTCTTGCCAGATTCCTAACTGATTTATTGCTCACTTCAACAATTATGCAATTCTTCCTAATTACAAATATGATGAAATAATTGCCTCATTAAGAGCGTAAAAGAGAAGTACGATGAAATAATTGCCTCATTAAGAGCGTAAAAGAGAAGTACTTTTTTTATTCTCCCCCAAAGTTAAATTGGCTAAATATTTTATTGCAATAAATAATGACGCTTACCTTGCAGAGAAGATTTTTGCTATGAAAATACAATTGTCATGCCTCTGCAGAACTGTTGTGCTGTAGAAGAAAGATTATTGACTTAGGGGCTAGATCGTTCTAAATGTAGAGCCTTCCTTCCTGGCTTGCAGGGTTCATTATCTTGGGCAAACTTCTTTTTCCACCCAATTACCTACCTCTTTATCTGAAATAATGCTGATTTCATAAAGGGTTGTTTGGGGAAATATGGTAGATAATAAAAGTAAAGTAGTTGGCACAAAGGAATATTTTGATAAATATTAATTACTATCCCTTATACTCATCACTGCCCATCACCCACAATAAACATGACCTTTTCTTAACATTTCTAAAAACATAAAATATATCATATCTGAAAACATCATAGGGCACTACATTCAGTTCCAAAGGAAAACTGATATCATGTAGGGAAAGTTTCAATCACAGTTCATTACAACAGTCCAACCTATTTCTGTCAACTTTGAGGGACGAGTACTGTGCTGATCTTTTGATTATATAAGATCAATGGAATCTTTAATGTATGCTTAATATCTTCAGGTCCTGTAAGTTACCTCTCCAAAAATCAGTAGATTCTATTCATCAAGGCCCAAAGACGTGTAGAGCTACCAGAAAAAGGAGGGTTCAGGTGACTGATTCTGACATCAAGTCATCACTAACTCCTTCCTCGGAAAATGTGGAAATTTCTGAAGTGTTTTTAATATTGTCATAGGCTGATTCCATCCTTTATGGTTGAGAAGATTATTCTATTAATAGTGAGCTTTCCTCATAATTTTAAGGAAAAATTAAGGTCTAAACAGACATGTTGTTTACAGAGTCCATCTTCTGTTATCTGTGTCCTTAATTAAGGTACTTCTTGGACTGTTGTAACAAAAGTATTTGTCGTTTATCTCTCCAACTTTTTTAAATTTAATTGATAGATGCTACAAGATTCAGTATATGTGTGTTCATTATTATGTGGATTTACAATACTTCACTGTACCTTCCACTGACATTAATTGAATAAAATAACCTTATACAGACACCTGGTTTCAGATGAGCCCATCTAAGGGTTAAGTTTGATGTCATGCCATTTATTCTTCTGTTTACAAAAAAAAAGCTTTCAGAGAGCCTAAGTGACTCAATCAGTTAAGGATCTGACTTTTGGTTTCAGCTCAGGTCATTATCTCACAGTTCATAGGATGGAGCCCTGCTTGCATTGGGCTATGCACTGACAGAGCCTGTTTGGGACCCTCTCATTCTCCCTCTCTCCTTCCCTCTCTCTCCCTCTCTCTCCCTCCTCCACTCACACACTTGCACGCTCTCTCTCTCAAAATAAATAAACTTAAAAAAAGTCTTTCGAACTGTGTGAGTTGGAATCCAATGGGCTAGTTACCTTGTATGCTGGTCCAATTTTATTTTCCTCCTTTCATTTTAAAATACATTTCATTAACATGTACCTAACACTGAACTTGCAATTTTCAATTTCACACATTTCTACTCTATGTGCAGTAAGGCTGTTATGTCATGCTGTTTAGTTATTTGCAGAGGGATGTTAATAAAGTTCATGTAATAATTTCATTCCCCACATAGAACCTCAAAAGTAACAGCCAGACATTTGATATGACAGGGGGGCACACAATTAAAACTTTCACTTCTAGGAGAAAAATAACTCAAATGTATCTCCTGCTGATCAAGACTATCAGTATGCGTGAACAGTAGACTCCCCCAAATGGAGCAGTGTGTCCAAGTTTTCGGGGGGAAATCCTTCCTCAAAATGAGACCTGCAATTTCTTTCAGAGGATGTTGGGTCATTCATTACATTTTAAAGATAAACTTAAATGACAGATTCCTCCTGGGAGAAGAAGCACAGGACCAACTCATTTCACATATCCACTGATTTCAAACACCTGGCAAACCAGAGAGAAAAAACCACTGAGCCAAGCTACAGAAAGAGGCTGTCCAAATTGGGGATGGGAGATTTAATGTATATGCTGTTCAGTGTTTTTACTATTCCTCAGGAAAAGGACATTCAACTTATTTTCTAGTAAGTCAATTTGCAATAATAAAACTGCTTGGTATTACAAAATGAATTTTTAAACACATACAGCTATGATTTTCCAGTTGTATTTTTTTTAATGTTTACTTATTTTTGAGAGAGATAGAGAGAGAGCATAAGAGATCTGATGGCAGTGATCCCAATGTGGGTGAGGCTCACAGTCAACTGACTGAGCCACCCAGGTGCCCCATTAGTTGTACTTTTAAGCATATATCCACTGAGAATGACTTTGCATGTTCACTAAAAAAAAATTTTTTTTAAATACAAGAATGTGCCACAGTAACACAGTCACATCTAATGACAAAAATTCAAAACACCTAGTGTCCAGCAAACTTAGAATGGTGTATTCATAAAATGGGATATTCTACAACAATGAAAGTGATAACACCTAACAATTTGGGAAAAAAAATTGTATGTATAATGTTGACCAAAGCAAGAAACACATACAATATAATGTATTTGTACAAAATTCAAAATATCTACAACTCAACTATACTATTTGAGGTTGAAAGTTTAGGAAATAAGATGCTGAATATTTTCTAGAATTGTATGAAAATACAGAACTCAGATTAGTGGTAGAAGAGGGGTAGTGCCTGGAACAGGCTATAATGAAAGGTTTTGAGATTCTCCAGTAACATCTTTTTTAGACTAATTGTGTCCATGTAGTATTCGCTTTGTGATCCATCATTGATTTATATTTTTTTGAGCTGGATTTGTCTAAGGGTGTGATATATTTCACATACCTAAAGCATAAAAAATTTTTATATATTTATTTTCAAAAATCCTTTCAGAGCTGAGGGTTGGTCTATGAAGGGTTTGCATTTGCAGAGAAAATAGGAAAATGAAGAAACATACTCTACAGAAGGGTAATAAAATATTTCATGTTATTCAATTGCCATGCAAAATCTCAAATCCTATATTTGTGTGCATCCACACATAGGTGTGTATTTAAATGGTACTATTTGGTAACGTCATATCTGAATGATTTATAGCATAAGCAAAATCTGAAACTTAGAACTACTACCACAACTCTATCATGTGATACAGTCTAATCTGAAGTGGTCAGACGATTATGTCACAGAACTTTCCTACGAAATCATTTTCAAGTTTAAAGAAACCCTTACTTTGGGTTCATATTCTACTTAAATTGAGATAAAGTGTGATATTATCTGTTTTTTGTCACTAATATATGCCAAACCCTGCCTTGTCTGACATGATAGCTGACCTTTTATAAGCTTTTACTATGTAGTTATTTTTACTGTTTTGAAAATTGAGTTGGTATGGCTCAGAAGAGAAACAAAACAATAACTTAGAAACTCAGAGTCAACTTAGTGTCATGTTTCCTGTAGTAGGAGGTGAAGAGCAGCATCACACTGATGTATTCCACTTTTGACCTTCCAGTGCTAATCAGTCACATCCATATTTATGTCTGCTTTTCATTGCCTCCTCAGGGGCATCTAAATCTCTAAATATGGCCTCCGTATCTCTGCATCTCCTATTGACTTTCCCTAATCTTATTATTTCTGCTGATATTTACTCTGCATGCCATTTCTGCTTTCCCAGCACTCTACATTGATGTTCACCCCTGATGAATCCTTACATTCCCAGCCTATACAAATAAAATTAGGGAAGCAAGGTAGTCAGACCTAGATCCTGACTGAAAAGAACAAGCATCTACCTGGAGGACACAGAAAAGAATTTAAGCTGAGATAAGCATCTAAAGACAGCATTGACCATAATGACTCAAGACTGGTTTTGCTTTGTTTTTGCTTTTTTTAAATAAGATACATGGCTTAACCATAGGGGAAATCAATAAATAAAAATCTAATCATAGGGGCGCCTGGGTGGCTCAGTCAGTTAAGTGTCCGGCTTTGGTTCAGGTCATGATCTCGCGGTTCATGGGTTCGAGCACCGCGTGGGGCTCTGAGCTGACAGCTAGCTCAGAGCCTGGAGTCTGTTTCAGATTCTGTATCTCCTTCTCTCTTTGAACCTCCCCTGCCCACCCTGTCTCTCTCTCTTTCTCTCTCCCAGAAAATAAGTAAAACATTTTTAAAAAAATTTTAATAAAAAAATCTTATAAAACCAGAAATCTAACTTTTTTTTTTTTTTTAACAATTCTGTGAAGAGCAAAGACTATGATTTCTGGTTTCAGACAGGTCTAGGTCACATTTAATCTCCAATATTTATTAGCCTTATCTTAACATCCATAAACCCTAGCGTATTTATATGTAAAACAGCTGGTAGTCCTTGAGAGTTTATCCTAAAACAAGATTTTGAATGTAAATTGCCCTGCATTTATTTGATATTAGTGGATGTTAATTGTTATTATTGCCACCACTGTCTTATTTTCCTTGACATTCCCACCATTGGTGTCTGATCTTACAATATCCCTTTCTCCATGGAAAGGGAAGTCACGTAAGTTTTTGTTTTCTTTGCAATGGGTATAGAAGAAGCACTGGCTTCCTAAGGATTTCATAGTGCACCCCAAGTCAATGAAATGGAGAAAGGAGTGAAGACAGGATAAAGAAAAGATGTGGTTGCAAGAACAGAGGATGGTAAAGATGGATAGATAGATGGATGAATGTAAATAGATAGATTGATTAAATAAATAAATAAATAAATAAATAAATAAATAATAAAACCTATGTGCGTATCTCCTGTAAAAAAAGGCTTATGCTGAAAGGTGACTTTGATTCTGTATTTGAAGGCAGAAAATCTCCCAAGTCCATATTCACATTTGAATTCAGGAAATGATTAAGTAAACTATTTTTTAGATTACTTAGCCAATGCTTTTATATATGAGTGAGAGTTTTGAGAGAATGACATTGTAACCATATTTTTGAGGTATAAAATCCAAAAAAATATTAAAATGATACAAAATGACTTATAATGGAAAACAATGTCTTCTCACCACACTCTTCCCTATCTCCAGTTTTAGCTTCTGAAAATAAAGTTATTTTAAATATTTCTTCTGATGTGTACTTCAGTATTTAATAGAATTTATATCCCCCCTTTCGATTTCTCAATTTTAGTCAGATATTTTCTTCATCCTACAGCTATTTAGAGTTTAGGTCACTCATAATGCCATCTCTACCATCCCTCCATTTTCCTTCCAAATAGTCATAGTAGTGTTTTTAGGTCCATTATGGGTTACTTTTGTAACATTTGTATTTTTACTATTTTGTAATTCCCAATTATTTAGAGTTATAGATTTTTCTTATCTCTCCTTTTAAGTTCACCCTCCAGACAACTTCCTCATAAAAGGCCTGTTGAGAATTTATTACTTCAATCCATAACTTGAGTTATTACATATTCTGAAATGCCCGTTGTCAGCCCCCTTCATGACGAAAGTCTAACTAGCTCTAGAATTATAAATCAAAATCATTTTCCACCAGAAATCCAAAAGACTGATTTCATTGCCTTTTAGTTTTGATTCCTGCTATGAAGTTCTATGCCAATGTGTATCTTATCTTTCTGCAGGGATCACCCCCTCCCACCTTTTTGGAGCTTAGATAACATTCTTGTGTTCCTCAGTTTCTCACAGGGATATATCTAAGTATGCGAAGTGGCCTCATTGCATTTGCTGAGTGAGTGATGGGTCTCTGCAATTTGAAATCTCAGTATTTTAGCTCCAGAGTATTCCTCTTTACTGTTAAGCAATAATATACCCTGCCCTGTTGTTTTCTGTTCTTTATTATTTTCTCTTTAATCAGATGATGGAAATTTGTATATTTCCCAGTGACTCTTCACTTCCCTATTTTCAATCTCTGCCTTTTTGCTCTCTTTTCTTAGAGACTTACTCTACTTTGTCTTTCTAAACTTGGAGATTCTTTTTTAATATCATAAATCATTTTTTAGTTTTTTAAAAGCATTTTATAGAGGCAAACCATGAGAGACTCTTGAATGCTGAGAAACAAACTGAGGACTGATGGATGTGGGGGGGGAGGGGGGAGATGGGCATGGAGGAGGGCACTTGTGGGGATGAGCACTGGGTGTTATATGGAAACAAACTTGACAGTAAACTATTTTTAAAAGGCATTTTATTAACAAGTTGTTCCTCTTAATTATGTTCTTTTTTTATGCACAGAGTAGAATTTCTATACATACCAATTTTTTAAAAATTGTTTTATGTGCCTGAATTTTATGGTCGTTGTCAAAAATGTCTTTTTTCTTTTCCCCCCTTCTTCAGTAATTCCTAATTATTGACAAGTTTGTTTTATGTAAAGACAAAGCAACAAAGAAGAGCACTGTGAAATATAGTTACATGGATGAGGTATGTTAACTCACAGATTTTGATGACATTCTGAATGAAGAATCCTTCCATTTTCATCAGCCATAGCTCCCCCTCATTCACCTCTAGTTCCTCAGATGGGAGTTGAAATTCCTTGTCTACTAGTTACCATTTTCTATTCCATTTATCTGTAGAAATATCCTTATTTCTTTATCATTTTAATTAGGTAACTGGTGGGAGTAGAGATTAATGTTTACGAGAAAGCTATTACTTGAAATTCAAAATCATTAAAGTATTTTAATGTTAGCATGCATAGTAATTAAGAAAAATATTGCTAAATATAAAACCAGTGGAGTCTTTAAGTTACTATTCATTTACTACACATTTTACATGTAACTTATTTTAGTGTTTATTATTCTTAAATTCCAGGAAAGAAAATGAGGCTCCCAGAGATTATATAAGTTCATCAAACTCACAGAAGTGCTAAGTAATAAAATACATCAAACTCAATTTTGTTTCCATAAAAAGTCTAAGCTCTTCTTACCTTCTCCAACAGTTGTGTATGTGCCACCCTTGAAAAACACTGCTGTCATTTTGAATGGGGGTTGGGGATTCTACACCCGTGGAACATTTAACAACTTCTTAAGATACTTTTTATTGTCGGGGCACCTGGGTGGCTTAGTCGGTTGAGCGTCCGACTTTCGCTTAGGTCATGATCTCACGGTTCGTGGGTTTGGGGCCCCACGTCCGGCTCTGTACTGACAGCCAGCTCAGAGCCTGGAGCCTGTTTCAGTCTGTGACTCCCTCTCTCTCTGACCCTCCCCTGCTCACGCTGTCTCTCTCTCTCTCCTAGAAATAAATAAAACATTAAAAAAAATTTTTTTAAAAAGATACTTTTTATTGTCAAAACTATAGGATTATTCTAGAATCTAGTGTCTAAAGGCTTGGGATGCTGCTAAATATCTACAATGCCCAAACTAATTATCCAGCCCCAAAACATCAACAGTGTTGAGGTCAACATATCTTGATTTACATAGAATGCAGAATTTTTTATATAGAATTTAGAATTTATAGCAACAAAATGAATTTCCAACTTACTGCAATTTTTATTCTTTAGAACTATAGCACAATATTGTAAACATATAAACCACTTTGCTGGGGGAAAGCCACTTAAAAAAATCATGGTAGTGACCCAGATTTTTTGACAATGGTCTACAATATATAAAATTCTGGAGAGACTACAGGCATAAAATCATATGAATAAATTCTATGACCTTCCTCCTTTTAAATATCGTCTTTTCTTTTGATGATACTACACATTAGAGAAGCCATGAAAGTGAAGATCTGAGGAAAGACTTTGTGCTATTTTATTTTACTATTATTATACAGAAAGAGAGGCATCAAGAGTTCCCATACTTCTGGGTTTAAAGATGTCAAAAATAGGGGTGCCTGGGTGGCTTAGTCGGTTAAGCATCCGACTTTCGCTTGGGTCATGATCTCGCGGTTCGTGGGTTCAAGCCCCGCGTCGGGCTCTGTGCTGACTGCCGGCTCAGAGCCTGGAGCCTGTTTCAGTCTGTGACTCCCTCTCTCTCTGACCCTCCCCTGCTCATGCTGTCTCTCTCTCTCCTAGAAATAAATAAAAAAAATATTAAAAAAAAAAATAAAGATGTCAAAAATAATGACAGGATATATGCTGTATTTCCCTGTCTCTCACCTCTAATGCAATAGGAGAATCTAAATCTCTCTAAAATATGTCAACCAACCATTAACTCTATAGTAATGTTCCATTTCCCACAATGGGCTTGCAGTTTTGCAGAGCTAAAATCTGCCTGCTTGATGTTTTCTCACCCAAAGTACAAAGCCAGCTTCCCAAAGAGCAAGATCCACTTTAATGAGAGGAAGCTGCATCTACCAAACCATACATCTGGCAGACCTATTCAGCTGTCTTCAGGCTTTCTACAAATGTGCATTCCACACAGATCCAGTTTGGAAGGGGGGGAAAAATAAGTCTTTGGCAAAGGATTTTTTTTAAAATAGTGTGACTTTAAGCAGGTCAAAACTGAATTTACATTAGATTCTACAAAGAAGCACTTTCAGTTTTCTGAGAGTTACACTCTCCAGAAATTCTTGTGTTATAAGCTTAGTGTCTGCCCTGGGCTATTTTGAGGAATTTATATTTTAAGAGTTTTATGATTCATATTAAAGATTTGGTTAAATATGTCTATTAACTTAAATTGTTTTAAACTTATGTTTCTTAAAATAGGCTTTGGAAAAATGAAGATCTTATTTCTTTATATTGTGGGTTTATTTTTTTTACCTCAAAACTGTAATTAATTCATGAAAAGTGTTTCTTCACATGGTTTATGGGCAATTTAAGCAGACAGAGTTGGGGAAAAGTAAATCTTAGAGTACTATGTGTTAATGCTATAGAGGCAGCGGTGTAAAACAGGAAAGATACAGGGGAGAGCTATTAATCTATCCCTGGAAGGTAAGTGAAGTCTTCTAAGAGGAGATAATCACTGAACTGAATCATAAACAATATTTGGGATTTATATGGTCAGAACAAAAGGAAAATATATTTTCGGTCATATATACTGCAAGAGCAAAGGCACAAAAGAGTACAGCATGATATTTTAAGTCTAACATTGAGGAATAGGTTTATTTCTGGGGTGAGTTCATAATTATTATCTGCATAACACATACAAGCACTTTCAATGGCAAAAACATCCCTCTCCTTTCTTGTCTGTTGTCTTAGATAATTTGGAGTCTGTAATGACATATATTTGTCACGCTGTACAATATGCTTACATCTCTTAAATTTTGAAACAGTAGATGAAAGTTAGACAGATTGCTGGTCATTAATGAGTTTGTTCTTCATTATATACTATTTACAAGTACAGTATTCCTTTTTTTGAAAGTTTGTAAATGTGTCTTGAATTACCAGTGAAATTTACAAGTCAAACCTATGGCTAAATTATTTCTGGTAAAACAAAGAATGACAAGGTACAGAAAAATCTTACTTGAAACTACATACTGGTAGTTTTGAATTCTTATTCCTGAGACCATTCTTAAGCTTGTTAAAATGAAAAAAAAATAACACATATATCTAAATTAAAAAAATCTAATCTGATTGCTGAGACATTCTTTTTCGTGAGTAATTTTAAGAACATAAAATTTGCATCTATATATTCATGATGTGACACCTACCCGTCAGGTTGTCCTTGAATGACCTTGTTTTTTACTTTTACTGAGGTTTAACTTACATGCCGTAACTGAACATACATATACAATTTGATAATTTTTAGCACATGTATATGTCTGTGAAAATATCACCATTATCAAAATAACATATCGATCAGTCCAAAAAAATCCCCCCCCTTTTTTTTTGCAATCCCTTCCTCTTCTTCATTGCCAAGAATTGATAATTGCCATAAATTGGCTGTTTTCTAGAATTTTATATTCATGGCATCATATACTATGTACTTTTTGGGGAGGGGTTAGATCTTTTCACTAAGCATAATTATTTTGAGATTAACTTATGTTGTAACATGGATGAATAATCTCTTTTTGAGCTAAAAAATTGCATTTTTTATCCATTCACCTATAGAAGAATGTTTGTGCTCTTTCTAGTTTTAATTATAACAACTACAACTGCTAGGAACATTTGTGTACAAGTATTTGTATGAACAAATTCATTTCTTTTGGGCAGATAGCTAGGAGTGTACTAGATCAGATGGTAGCATATTTAATTTTTTAGTAAGTTACCAAAATGGTTTCCAAAGTAGTTTACCACTTAAAATTCCTACCAGCATAGCATGAGAATCCCCATTCCTCTATGTCTCTGCCAACATTTGATGGATGGAGTTTTTCAATTTTAATAATTTTAATAGTTGTCCAGTAGTATCTCTTTGTGGTTTTCATTGGAATTCCCTAATTAGTACTGCTACTGAGTATATTTTAATTTACATATTTGATTTTGCTATATTTTCTTTCGTGAGCTGTTAAGTATTTTGTACATTAAAAATTATGTTTTTTTATTATTGAGTATAGACACATGTATATAAACTGTATGTGTGTGTTTGTACATGCACATATGTGTATATGAATATACAAATACTTAATCATATATATGATTCTCTTCCAGGCCATAGTTACCTTTTCAGGTTTTCAACAAAATTGTTTGAAGAATCAATTTCTTAAAATTTTGACAAAGTTTGATTTATCAAATTGTTCCTTTATGTCTTATGCTTTTGGTATTGTGTTGAAGAAATCTGCATCAAAGAAGACAATATTTTATTAATTTTCTTATGAGAGGTATAGGTTCAAGTTTTTATTATTGAACAATTATAGAGATACTTAAATATTCCAGCAAAATTTTTGGAAAAGACCATCCTTTGTCAATTAAATTGCATTTACACTATTGCTAATAATTAAATATCCATACATGTTCTTCTCTCTTTCTGGAATCTGTATTTTGTATTACTGATCTGTTTGCATGTCTTTATGCCAATATGCCAAAGTCTTGAAAACTACAGTGTTCATATTCTAATTTCATTCTTTTCTGAGGTATTTTGGCTTCTCTAGCCTTTAACTTCTATATAAATTTTAAAATTGGCTTGTCAATTGGGATCAATTGGGGGATTGGGATTGAAACTGCATTGAATCTATAGATTACAATCTTTTACCCATGAACACAGTTTTACATAGATCCCTTTAATTAAACTTTTTTCTTTTAATTTCCTTCATGTGTGTTTTGTAGTTTTCAGTGGACAGGCTTTCATACCTTTGTCAAAGTTAGACATAAGTATTTCATGCTATTGTAATTTTTACTGTCTATGTGTTTTAGTTTCTGATGGTTTCAAACTACTGTGCAGAGATACAATTGATTGTGGTATATTTACCTTGTATCTGATAAACTTTTTAAGCTCATTTATTATTTCCAGAAACTTTTTTTGTAATTAAAATTACAAAGATAATTCCATGTCATCTGTGAAGCACATGTATTTGATTTCTTCCTTTCCAATGAACATGTTTTTTATTTAATTTTCCTACTGCATTGGCTAAAAGGTCCCTACATGATTTTGAAAAGAAGTGGTAAGAATGATATCATTAACTTGTTTCTAATATTGGGAAGAAAATACTCATTCTTTCATCATCACATAGGAGGCAAAGATCCCTACAACCCCCACCAAATTCAACCCAAGGAGGTCCAGAGCAAGACACATAGTAATTAAAATGGCATAAAGTAGCAAAAACAAACAAACCCAAAACCAAGCAAAAATATTGAAATCATCAGGAGAAAAGAAGGCAGTCACATATAAGGAAACCACAAAAGGATCTCAGTGCATTTTTCAGGCTAGAAGGGACTGGCATGATCACTTCAAAGTACTGAATGGGAAAAACCTGTAACCAAGTATATTCTATCCAGCAAGACTTACATTCAAAATAGAAGGAGAGATAAAGAACTTCCCAGACAAAAACTAAAGGATGTCAGGACTACAAAACCAGCGTTACAAGAAATAATAAAGGGGACTCTGTGAGTGGAAAGGAAAGATCATATGTGAGAGTACAAAAAGTAAACAAACAAAAACCCACACACAAAAAACCCACAAAAGCAGTAAAAATAAATATTCCCTTAAAAGCAAGTCAAGGGATTCATAAGATAAAAAAAAAAAAAAAAAGATGTATGGGGCGCCCGGGTGGCTTAGTCGGTTAAGCGTCCGACTTTTGCTCAGGTCATGATCTCACGGTTCGTGGGTTCGAGCCCCTCGTCAGGCTCTGTGCTGACTGCCAGCTCAGAGCCTGGAGCCTGTTTCAGAGTCTGTGACTCCCTCTCTCTCTGACCCTCCCCTGCTCATCCTGTCTCTCTCTCTCTCTCTCTCTCTCCTAGAAATAAATAAAACATTAAAAAAAAAAGAGAGATGTAAAATATGACACCATATACCTAAAGGGAAGGATAAAAAGTGAGTTTGAACTTAAGTGACCATCAGCTTAATATAGGCTGCTATATGCGTAAGTTGTTATATATAAGTTGAATGGAAACCACAAATCAAAGAACAGTAATATATACATAAAGAATAAAGATAAAGGAATCCATACATTATCAAGAAAGAAAGCCAACAAACCATGAAAAAGAGCAAGAGAAAAAAGAATCAGAAAATCCATAGAAATGACCACAAAACAATTAACAAATGGCAATATATATCTATCAATAATTAATCTGAATGTAAATGGACTAAAAGCTCTAATCTAAAAATATATAGTAACAGAGTGGATTAAAAAAAAAAAAGACCCATCTATATAATCTATATACTGCCTACAAGACTATTTTCAGACCTAAAGACCTTGGTCTATTGAAAGTGAGGGGATGGAGAAACATTTATCATCCAAATTGATGCCAAAAAAAAGTCAGGTAGTAATACTTATCTCAAACAAAAAAGACATTAAAACAAAGACTAACAAGAAACAGACATAATATAATAATAAAAAGGACAATCCACCATGAGGATATTGCAAATTAAATATGCAATATGGGATCACCCAAATACATAAAACAATGTATTACAAACATAAAGAAAATAATCAATAATATATAATAATAGTAGGGGTCTTGAACACCCCACTTACATGAATGGATAGATTATCCAAACTGAAAATCAACAAGGAAAAAGTGGCTTTGAATGACACACAAGACCAGATGGATTTAACAGATATATTCAGAACTTTCCAGAGTACACTTTCTTTTCAAGTGCACAGGAAACATTCTCCAGAGTAGATCACATATTAGTCCACAAAACAAGTCTCAAAATATTAAAATAAATAAGTAAATAAATCAAGTCAGGCATACCATGCATCTTTCCTGACCACAATACTATGAAACTAGAAATCAATCACAAGAAAGAGTCTGGAAAGATGACAAATACATGAGGGTTAAGTAACATGCTACTAAACAATGAATGAGTCAACCAAGAAATCAAATTTAAAAAATACAAAATTTCATGGAAACAAATGAAAATGAAAAAACAATGGTCCAAAACTTTGGGATGCAGTAGATGTAGTAAAAGTGCTTTTAAGAGGGAAGTTAATAGGAAAACAAGCCTATCTCAAGAAGCAAGAAAAATCTCAAGTAACCTAACCTTACACCAGAATGAATTAGAAAATGAAGAATAAACAACACCCAAACTCAGCAAAAGGAAGGAAATAATAAAGATTAGAGTAGAAATAAATAATATAAAAAATGAAAACAAACACAAAACAATTAAAAAGATCAAGGAACACAGGAGCTGTTTCTTTGAAAAGATCAGCAAAATTTATAAACTTCTAGTAAGACTCATTAAAAAAGAGAGGACACAAGGAAACAAAATTACTAATGAAAGAGGAGAAATAATGACCAGCATCACAGAAATACAAATGATTGTATGAGAATATTATGAAAACCTACATGCCAACAAAGTGGACAACTTAGAAGAAATGGTTAAACCCCTAGAAACATAATCTACCAAAACTAAACCAAAAAGAAATAGAAAATTTGAGTAGACTAATCACCAGCAATGAAACTGGATCATTATAATAATAATGATTAAAAAAAATCTCAGCAAACAAAAGTCCAGGTCCAGAAGTTTTCACAGTTAAATTCTAGCAAACATTTAAAGAAGACAACAGAAAAGGAAGGAAAACTTCCAAATTTATTCTAGGGGGCCAAGATCACCCTGATACCGAAATCAGATAAAGACAGCACAATAAAAGAGAACTACTGGCCATTTCTCTGATAAATATAGATGCAAAATTCCTCAACAGAATATTGCAAACTACATCCAACAATATATATAGAAAATCATATACCACAATCAAGTGGGATTTATTTCAGGGATGCAGGGGTAGTTCAATATTAAGAAAAACAATATGATATGTCATATCAAGAGAAAGGATAGAAGCTTTCTGGTCATTTTAATAGATGCAGAAAAGAATATGACAAAGTACAACATTGATTCATGATGAAACCCCCAACAAAGTAGGTTTAGAGGAAACATACCTCAACATAATAAAGGCCTCATATAAAAAACCCACAGCCAACATCATACTCAATGGGGAAAAACAGAAATTTCCTCTAAGATCAGGAAGAAAACAAGGATGTCCATCCTCACCACTTTTATTCAACATAGTATGGAAAGTCCTACCACAACAATAAGACAACATAAAGAAATACAAGATACCCAAACTGGTAAGAAAGAAATAAAGCTCTCATTCTTTTCACATTAAATAAGACTATATATAGAAAATCCTAAAGACTCCACCAAAAAACCAAAAGAACTGATAAAAAAAATTCAGTAAAGTTGTAGGATACAAAATCAATGTACAGAACTTTGTTGCATTTCTATACACTAATAATGAAGTAGCAGAAAGTGAAATTAAGAAAAGAATACCATTTACAATTACACTAGAAACAATAAAATACCTTGGAATAAACTTGACTAAAGGGGTAAAATACCTGTACTCTAAATACTATAAAACACTCAAAACAACACCAAGAAAAACAAAGACATACCATGTTCATGGTTGAAAGAGAAAATATTGTTAAAATGCATATACTACACAAAGCAATTCATAGATTTACTACAATCTCTATCAAAATACCAAGGGCATTTTTCACATAGTTAGAACAAACAATTCTAAAATTTGTATGGAACCACAAAAGACACTGAATAGCCAAAGCAATCTTGAAAAATAAAAACAAAACTGGAAGTATCACAATTGCATATTTTAAGTTATATTCCAAAGCATTAGTACTGACATAAAAATAGACATACAGATCAATGTAATAAAACTGAAATCCCAGAAATAAACCCACAATTGTATGGTCAATTAACCTTTGACAAGGAAGGGATAAACGTACAATGGGAAAAAGACAGTGTCTTCCACAAATGGTGTTGGGAAAATGGAATAGCAACATGCTAACGAATGAAACTGGATGTTTTTTCACAATATACAAAAATAAATTCCAAATGAATTAAATTTGAGACCTAAAACCATAAAAATCCTTGAAGAGAGCACAGGCAGTAAGATTTTTGACATCACCCATAGCAACATTTTTCTAGATCTGTCTTCTGAGGCCAGGAAAATAAAAACAAAAATAAAGTATTAAGACCACAGCAAAACAAAAAGTTTCTGCATAGTGAAAGAAACCATCAACAAAACTAAAAGGAGATGGTTATCTCCAGACTTAAAGGCAAGAAGACAAATGACATATCTGTTGAAGGATTGGTATCATAATATATGAAGAACTTGTAAATCTCAACACCCCCCAAAAAATAATAATCCAATTAAAAATGGACAGAAGACATGAACAGACATTCTCCAAAGAAGATAACAGATGCACAACAGACACATGAAAAGATACTCAAGATCACTCATCATCAGAGAAGTGTAAATCAAAACTACTATAAAGTGAGATATCACCTTATACCTGTCAGAATGGCCAAAATTAAAGACACAAGAAATAAGTGTTGTTGAGGGTGAAGAGGAAAAGGAAACTTCTTGAACTGTTAGTGGGACTATAAATTGGTGCAGCCATTGTAGAAAATGGAGGTTCCAAGAAATTAAAATAGAACTCTCCTATGATCCACTAATTGCACTAATAGGTATTTACCCCCAAATACAAAAACACTAATTTGAAGGGATACATGCAACCTGTTGCTAATTGCAGCATTGTTTACAATAGTCAAACTATGGAAGAACCGTATGTTTCCATCAATTAGTGAATGGATAAAGTGTCATATATATACTATGGAATATTACTCAGCCATAAAAAAAGAATGAAATCTTGACTTTTACAATACCATGGATAGATCTAGAGAGTATAAGGCTAAGTGAACAATGGTGTCAGAGAAAGACAAATGCCAATGGTCCAACTTATGTGTGAAATTTAAGAAACAAAACAAATGAACACTGGAAAACAAAAAGGAGAGAGAGAGGGGGCGCCTGGGTGGCTCAGTTGGTTAAGTGTCCGACTTCGGCTCAGGTCGTGATCTCATGGTTTGTGAGTTCAAGCCCCGTGTTGGGCTCTGTACTGACAGCTCAGAGCCTGGAGCCTGCTTTGGATTCTGTGTCTCCCTCTCTCTCTGTCCTTCCCTTACTCATGCTCTATCTCTCTCTCAAAAATAAATAAACATTAAAATTTTTTTAAAAAATTAAAAAAAGGAGAGAGAGACAAAACAAGAAACAGACTCTTAAGTACACAGAACAAATTGATAGTTATCAAAGGGTAGGTAGGTGGGAAGATAAGGGAAATAGAAGGTGAGGATTAAAGAGTACACTTGTGATGGAAAAAAATGATAAGAAACTAAAAGTAAAAATTCCCTAAGCAAAAGAAAAAAAGAAATTAATCCTAGAAGAATTAAATAGTATTTTGTAAAGCACAAGGAACTAAGTATAAGATATAGCTGAATTAATAAAATAGCTAGTATTTAGTTAGTCCTTTTGGTATTCCAAACACGCTAATATTGCCATAGCTCTACTCTTGACAACAAAGGGAGGGGGGGAAGAATCCTTTGAGGCAAACTTGGATGCTTGAAGTTACTAGAGAAAATACTCTTAACATACTGAGTAAAAATAATTCCCATTCAATTTATCTATATTCTTGATACTCAAGCAGGTTATCAAATAGCATATAGAAAGAATATTTTCTCAAATAAAAAGTTGCAACTAATTTGTCTTATAAAAATGCATGTTTGAGAGCTATCAGGAAACAAAGCCCTTGTTAAACAAGATAGGTCATTGGACTCAGAAAGGGACTCCAGTGCAGAACAGCGGAGAGTGCAAATCCATTTTGAGAGTTCTCTATCTGCTCTCCAGTGAAGACAGTTCAGATGGGAGCAGGAGAGCCAGGAGGGCCTAGTTGGTAGGATATACGGAAAATGGGAATTTCGGATTATCTGATGTGTTTAATTATTTGGGAAAACACTACTAAGCTGATCTGTATCCGCATTTAGAAAAGATGATTAAAAGAAATGTACAAAGCTGAGCAAATGGAAATGAAAGAATTTTATGATATATGTAAGAAGATAGGGATGTCATTAAATGGCGACTCTGTGAAACTGACTTTATGCTGAGTAGGGGACAAAGCAGTTGAGTGAGTCACTACAGGAGATGTGGAAAAGAGGCCTAAGTACCTATAACTGAGGATATCATCAATTTTTTTCACTGTAAAGACAACAAAGTGACCCAGAAAAAAGTGTACTTGTATGCTCCATTCCCAAATTAGTTTAGCCATTAAACTCTTCCCTGAATTACCAGGAAGCCTACCACTCATTGAGAATCCCTTCTTTTCCATTTCTTTTTCTTTCTAAATAACACTAGGTCAGATCAACTCAATAATTCTTTTTATACATTCAAAGAGCCTAGAAATCCATCATGAAAAATAGGAGAGAGAAACCAAGAATTTAGAAGTTAGTTATGAGAAGGATTCAAGTTGAGAGTATTGTTTTAAATGTACCTCAATACAGGAAAAGAATACTTTATATAGGCTATACGTTAATCACTCTCACTCGACTTTAAATTTTGTATTTCAGTCTTGTATTTTATACACTCCCTCTTTACTTCCCATGTCCACCCAGGAGAGATAAATAACCCAAAGGAAATTAGTATTTACCAAGGTAGCTGGGGCAATGAATGGAAAAGTATCACTTTCTCAGCATGTCAGCAATAACAGAGAAACATATTAGCAATAGGTTCCTAGGCAACAAGGAGAATGGCCACAAGAATTTGGTAGAAGTATAAAGATTTAGTTTGCCAGAAGGAATGTGAAAACAAAAAGAAACTTTCCCAAAATGAATTGTGAATTTAATTACTGCTTTCTGACCCTAGAAGCAGGGATGTTTCTAATTCCTAAATACCAGTTTTTATTGTTACCCAAAGAAACTGCATACGTTTTTAAAAGTAATTTAAGAATAGAATAAACTCAAAAATCCAATCTCATTTTGACATCTGGAACTAAGCCAAAGAATAGTTTCCTCAAGGGGATAAATGAAACAGCATTGCTATGTGCACAGAATACCAGATCTCCATAGTTGATTTCTAACAAATACAGTCATATTTCAAAATATGAGACACTCTTCCTAGCAATATTTTAGGGATGGGGAATAAAAACAGACATTTTCATGAAGTTCAAGTTTTGTTAAAGCAATAACTACCTAAAGCCATGCAGTGACAGCTCAATTCAACTGTCTGTGCTGAGCAGATGCAAGAGGAATGAAAAATGAAAAACAAAAATGTATAAAGATTCTTAGCCTAAAATAGAAAGGGAAGAATAATATAAAATACTATCAGAGAAGGCAAGAATCAGCAGCAGAAAGAAAATATGCTCAGAATAATCAAAGTTCTAAGGAAACAGAGCATGTGCTAGGAAAAACCGAAGGAAGGAGAAATTTTTTTTCTCACTGTGTTGGTCACCACTACTAATTCATGCTCCTTAATATAACAGAATTTGAAAAGAAATGATACGATTTATAAATAAACATATACACAGATATACATATATCTATAAATATGTTCTACTTTAAGAATATAATAATGTATATAAGATATATAATTTATATAGCATATATACATCTATATTTATAATATATTTTTTCTTTAAGAACATAATTTGCAGCACCTTTGAAAATAATTTTTATGCTTAAATATATTGTCTTCAGTCTTTTGTATTTCCCTGAGAGATAATGTACATAAAAGAACCTCTTTATCATCTATTATATGGATAAAAGCTTTCCTTCTTTTCTGTCTCCAGTTCAATAGGTATTAGTATAACTGAAGCCCTAAGCTATTTCCATTGCAAAAACACTTTAAAAGAATGGAAAAATAGGGAGGAAAAAAACCAAGCTTTTAAAATAACTTTTATCTTCCGTGACCCAAGTCACCTATTGTAGCATTTTTCCTAACCAGATATTCTTAGCTTATATGGACACAGGGATAAATTTTGCTTGTTGATGATGCCTAGGAGTCTGAATATCAAATTATGTTACTATTTATACAAAATTCTGAAGAAAATGCCCCTGGCAGTTATCAGATTCCTAAATATCTGTGATTAACAAAAAAAAAATTAAGATATCTACCCTATAGGGCTTGACATCAGGGACTATGCCCCAGAGATCTAGCCTCAGTTAAATCTAATTTCTGCTGAAGTAAGAGGCAGTAGAGAAGGAACAGATCATGAGAGTTTGATTCGAGTCCAATCCTACCCCTCGACAAATGGTTTTCAAGGCACTTCACCTCCCAGAGATTACTGTTTTATATGTTTAAGAAGAATACTTTGAGCTAAGAAAAGGTTTCAAAGGGTGTGTCTAATTCTAAAGATTCTCTCTTCTCACCTTTTCTTAATATTAAGGACTTCTAACTCAAAGTGTTGCAAGCCTATGAGGTCCTAGAATATTAGCATTTCCACTCTCATTTAAGAAAAAAATTTTTTTTTGCCCAGAGAGTGCTTGTTTAGTGGCACTAATCCTATATGCTTAGTGTGCATAATTTAACTAGAAATTGAATATGAGTTGTTGATTTCCTTTTCAGGATGGTAAATGAAGCATGCCTTGCAACTTGCTTTTCTGGCATCAAATCCCTAGAAATGGTTTTAAAAGTGAAGGAATAAAGCTCAGCTTGAAAGCAAAGAAGATCGTGTTCCACGGGATAGACACTCCAAGGAATACATGGGAGAAGAAAACTAGAATTTTATTTTATCTTATTTTTAGATTGTTTTTAACGTTTATTTATTTTTGAGAGAGAGAGCGAGAGAGTGAAAGAGAGAGAAGAGTACATGAGGGTAAAGGAGAGGGAGACACAGAATCCAAAGCAGTCTCTAAGGAGGTTCCTTTGAATGACCTGAGCCCAAAGCAGCCCAAGCATAATGCACACCCCCAGAGAGCACCCACTGCAGATCTAGCCATCTTACCAACGTAACACAGGTACAGAGCACCCAGGGATACAACAGGTACATATTCTCTTAAGTTTCAGATGACCTGCAAGGGCACCCCCTGATGAGAGCACCCCAGCATCTCCCAGCCCACATCTCCCAGCCCACAACTGCTTCAGTCCCAGGTATGCCGTGAGGACAGCCCCTGTGTGGAATACCCCAGTGTTGGGAGCCATTCTGAGCCCACTAGTCGAGAAAACTCCTGGTGAGGTTAAAACAAGTTTGCATGGTCTCTTGCCAATCAGATGACGACCGATATCCACTCCCACTCAATTATTTCTGCTTGAGCACTGACCCCTAAGGTAACTTGTTGGTCAGTATCGGGAGTGACTTGTCTCCTTATTCTGGCCCTGGTATGATGATTGCACCTTGTGAAGGAACTTATTGTGGGAACTTCTTCTTTTGATTATGGGAACAGACATCATGTCTCCAGGAGTTCCTATTTCCCTCCATACTTTCCCTTGAGCTATGAATAGGCTAATGACCCTTACTCATGAAAGATTGACCTTTACATGTACAATTCTGTTTCTACCGTTACGTTAGTCCAAGATGTTCATACAGATCAACATGTAAATCAACTAACCAAAAATGTCTCTTATGCCCTAGCTATTCAAGAAATCATAAAACTAGACACGAAGGTAATTACACTCGAAGAGGCTATTCTATGTATTGGAAATGAGCTAAACTCTTTAAAGGTATGGTTGGCTCTCTGGTGCCATAAAGAATATAACTGGAGGGCATAAAGAATATAACCTGGGTGGCTTAGTCGGTTGAGCGTCTGACTTTCGCTTAGGTCATGATCTCGCTGTTCATGGGTTCGAGCCCCGCGTCGGGCTCTGTGCTGACTGCCAGCTAAGAGCAAGTTTCAGTCTGTGACTCCCTCTCTCTCTGACCCTCCCCTGCTCACACTGGGCTGTGTGATGATGGTGCAAAGCCTCCTTGGTATTCTCTCTCTCTTCCTCTCCTGGTCTCTCTCTGCACACCTCACCCGCTCATGCTCTTTCTGTCTCTCCCTAAATAAACAAATAAACTTTAAAAAAAGAAAGAAAACTTGACAATAAACTATTTGTAAAAAAAAAAAAAAAAAAAAGAAAGAAAGAAAAAAGAAAAGAAAAAAATCAATGATGACAAGAGCTGGTTTTATGAAAAAAGAAACAAAACTGATATACCACTTGCCAAACTGATCAAGAAAAACAAGAGGAGAACCTAAATAAATAATATCAGAAATGAAAGTGAAGAAGTAACAGTCGACACTACAGAATTACAAAAAAATTTTAAGAGACTACTATGAAAAAGTATAGGCCAACAAATAGGAAAACTTAGAACAAATATATACATTTCTAAAAGCATACAATCTTCTAAAACTAAATCAGAAAGGAATGGAAATCTATACAGCCTGATTACTAGTAAGGTAAATATATCGGTAATCAAAAAACTCACAACAAACAAAAGTTCAGGACTAGTTGGCTTCACAGGTGCCTTCTACCAAACATTTAAAGAGGGAATATCTATGCTTCTCAAAATATCCCCACCCCACCTCCCAGAACAAAAATGAGATCTTGGGATGCCTGGGTGGCTCAGTCAGTAAGTGGGCAACTCTTGATTTCAGCTCAGATCATAATCTCCAGGTTCATGAGTTTGAGCCCCATACCAGACTCCTTGCTGACAGTGCGGGGCTCAAACTCTCCTCTCTCTCTTCCTGTCTCTCTGCTTCTCCCCCATGTGCATGTATCAGCTCTTTTCTCAAATAAATAAATAAACTTTTGGGGCACCTGTGTAATTCAGTCAGTTAAGCGTCCAACTTCAGCTCAGGTCATAACCTCACGGTTCATTTGTGAGTTTGAGTCCAGTGACAGGGTCTGTGACGACAGCAGAGCCTGGAGCCTTCTTTAAATTCTGTGTCTCCCTTTGTCTCTGCCCGTACCTCACTCATGCTCTGTCTCTCTCTCAAAAATAAATAAGCATTTAAAAATGTTAAAAAATTTTGATTTAAGAATTATAAATATATAAACTTCAGGAAAAAAATTATTTTTTTAATGTTTTTATTTATTTCTGAGAGAGCGAGAGAGAGTGAGAGCAAGAGCGAGAGAGAGAGAGAGAGACAGCATCAGCAGGGGAGGGTCAGAGAGAGAGGGAGACACAGAATCCAAAACAGGCTCCAGGCTCTGAGCTGTCAACACAGAGCCAGATGCGGGGCTTGAACCCAGAACCATGAGATCATGACCTGAGCCAAAGTCGGACGCTCAACTGACTGAGCCACTCAGGTGCCCCTAGAAAAAATTTTTAAATGAGATCTTGCCTTTGGTGACAACAGGATATACCGAGAGGGTACTATGCTAAGTGAAATAAGTCATTCAAAGAAAGACAAATATCATTTGATTTTACTTACATGTGAAATTCAAAAAGTAAAGCAAGTGGACAAACAAAGACTGTCATAATTACAGAGAACTGGTGATTGTCAGAGCAGAGTTGGTAGAGAGATGGGTGAAATAGGTGAAAGGGATTAATACATACAAACTTCTATTCTAAAAAAGACATATCAGGAAATCAAAAGTACGGTATTGGGATTACAGTCAATAACATTGAAGCAATGTTGTATGGTGACCAATAGTAACTAAACTTTTGATGATGAGCGTTGTGAAATGTACAGAATTGTTGAATCACTACGTTGTGCACCTAAAAACTAAATCATTGCCTATCAACTATATTTAAATATTATCTTAAAAGAGAACAAAGGAATGTCAGAAGACATTATAAAAATAAAGTTATACCATCTATAATAGATGTGTATCAATGGAAAAGATATGTGAAGGAAATATATATATAAATTTATACTGTGAAATTTAAAATGTATGGATAAACACTGAACCATTTAATAAAGGAAATTGGGAAGCTGATTTAGATTTTCTGCAAAATAAGTTACATTTTTATCTCATAGTAAAACAGAGTCCAGATTCACCAATAATTTAAACATATAATGCAACATAATAAAACCTTTATAGAATCCCAAAATACATTTCTAAGACATTTGGAATGGAAAATAGTAATGAATAAGATCCAGAACCTACAAACTATGATGGAAAATATGAACAAATTCAAGCACATCAGAAAAAAACAAGTTTATGGAAAAAATGCATGAAAAACAAAGCTAAAAGATGACAAACATAAAAAATACATATAGATAGAAAATAAAATGCAAGGAAAACTATATAGTTTAACTCACTAAAATATAGGACCATTTATTAAAGAAATACCATTTTTAATGTTTTTATTTATTTCTGAGAGAGAGAGAGAGAGACAGCATGAGCAGGGGAGGGTCAGAGAGAGAGGGAGATACAGAATCTGAAACAGGCTCCAGGCTCTGAGCTAGCTGTCAGCACAGAGCCCGATGCAGGGCTCCAACCCACGAACTGTGAGATCACAACCTGAGCTAAAGTCGGACACTTAGCCAACTGAGCCACCCAGGCGCCCCAAGAAATACCATTTTAGTCATTATATTTATTTTTTTTATATTTATTTTTAAAGAAAATTATCAGACTTGATAAGATTGAGTATGCATGAGGGTGATCTCTCATGCATTTATTCCTTTGAGCATGGATTGAAATTTGAAATTCATATACTACATGTCTACGCGTTATCAGTTCTTGTTTTTCCTCCATGCAGGTACCTGAATATATTAATAAGAAAATGTAAATATTCATATTCACCCAATCATTTAAATAAGCATTTAGCCTGCTTTTCATGACTTTGGCACAATGTTAGACATCATCTTCTTCCTTTTAAACCCCTTGTTGACATTAATAAAGACAAAGTATTTAGGAGAAATACTGATTTCAGTCATCCTATTCTCTCATATCACAACTCTTATTTCCATTCAGTGTCTCAAGTTTATCCAATAAACTAATTTGGCTCTTTGTTTTTTTCTTCTCACTGAGACCCACAACCCATTGACTCCTTGATCTCTTCTTGTTTTCAGGCTCCTCCTGTATTCCCTTTTCAGTTTAGATGAAATGAACCATTTTTTTATTATCAGTCTATGGTCATTGTCCTCCTATCTTAACTTCTTGATAATAACCCAAACAGAGAATGAACCATAGAGCATAACTGAAGAGATGCCTACAATTCTGTAGATGGAGGTCATACTAAATTCAGGATCTACGACCCTAAATATTAAGTTTTCAATATTCTCTAAATGCCACAAACTTTCCCACATTTGCCCTCTGACTTTCAACATTATAATTTTCAATTCCTCTAAACTCCCCTCAAAACTGGAGCTCTTTTCTTAACCCCTACACTCTCCTCTGATTCTATTTCAGCAAAATATACCTTCAGAGGAAATCATGCAAGCCAGCAGACTACAATTCTTTTCCCTCTCCACCTGCTCAGTCCATAAATGTTCCCATACCCAGAACTTTTCTTTTTATCTTCCTCCTGTCAGTGATGGTCTGAATCTACCTGTGTCAGGGTCCCCCAAGTTTATCCCCAGGATTGATGACACATGAGAATAGCTCAAAAAACTCAGAAAAAAAAAAATCTGTGATGAACACAGTTATAGTTTGTTTTAGCAAAAGAATACAGATTGAACTCAGCAAAGGGAGATGAATGAAGCCAAGTGTAGGACAAATCACATGCGAGTTTACAGGGGTCCTATCCCAGTGGACTGGCACAGGAGGCATTGAATTTGCCAACAATGTATGATAATACATGGTGCTAACCAGGAGGTCTCACCCGAGTCTGTGTCCAGAGTGTTTATTGGAGCTCAGTTATATAGGCCTGTAGTTATATAGGCACTTGCATGACAAATGTAGCTACTCAGACTCCAGCCTCCCAAATGTCACCCTGATATAGCATGGCCCAAAGCCTCAGAAACAGGTGTTCACCATAAATCATATTGTCAGCATGAACTATCTGACTTGGCCCACGGCCTAAATTGTACAGACACTCTTCCGAGGCAGAATAATCTAAGGGCACAGAGGTCATCTTCCAGGAACTGAATAAAGGTCAAGTGCTGATGACTTTAGGAATATGTGGTTTGAGCAGCCCAGGCCAGGCTAACCCTTTTCTGCACAGCGCCTTCCCATAGTTCCACACTTGATTCAATTAAATTATCCTTATTATCTCTTCTTTATTTGCAATGTCTTCTGACCTAGCCTTCACCTTTCTGCTCTGCCTCCATTCGTGGGAACTTTTACCTCCTTCCTTACACATGTAATTATCCTGTCCCCTTTTTTAGGTGATTTCATATCTGCCATTCCTTTCCTAACTCACTCTATTCTAATGGGCTTCTCAGTCTGTATCCCCTTCTAGAGTACAAGATCTTCACAGGCAGAAATCTTACCTTATCTAATTTTCTAATTAGTCATGTTTGGCTCATAGAAGAATGTTAACAATATTACAAAAGTTACTGAAAAAATATGCCTAGTGAATGGGGTTGTGCAGAACAGCTGCTCTGATTCAAATATATTCTTAGTGTAACCTTTTCTCTGTTTCCATTCATAACCACAATTTCCTGTGTCCAACAATTCTGCCTCTGTCATGTGTGGAATTGAAGGAATCACTAGTTATTGTATTGGAAGGACTTCCTAGGATTTGTGCAATGAGGCTATTAAGATCTAGTGTCTTCTACCCACAGGAATCCAACCAGGCAATATAAATTTCCCAGCCCAAGGAAACCCCCTGTTATCTAATATTAGAACTCATAAGTTAAAAGAAAAATCTAGAGTCAAAATCATGCAAATACTTTTCTTTCTTACTAATAAATAAATGCCTGTATTTCTGACTTGCTTTTTGCCTTTTTTCTAATTAATCATCGCCTAACTATTGAAGAGAGCCGATGAAGAGTAGTAAAGTGATAGAAAGGCCATGTGACAGCAGCCGATCTACTTCATCAGGACTTTTGTGAGGGTCTACACTGTGCAAAATGTTCCAGGAGTCCAGAAAAAAGGTAAAGAAAAGTCCCATTAGAAATGGAGATTCAGGAAGGAAGTTCATCAATCTCATCTATGCTCAGAAACTAGTACCACTTACTAATGAAAGAAACATTTGGAGAAGAGCCACCATTACCAAAACTGGTGTAAAAGTTTACTATTCATTTACTTTAAACAAGTACTTTTAATTCAAATATTAGTATTTTTAAATGATTACTTATATCTCCTTATATTTATAGGTCTTGGTCTTTACAACATTAATTGAAATCTAAAGGGAAAAATAAAAACTGAAACATAAAATATAAATGTGGCAAAAAGAATATCATCTTGCTAGAACTGAGACTCTCTGCCTTCTATAACGTTTCAGAGCAATTTATTATTTCCTTCATGGAAACACACTTGATGTATTAGAAAAGCTCTTACCTTTCAGTGTCCCTCAGTATTTTCTCCTGCAGCTAGCTATCACGGAAAGATTTCTATTGTTAAAAGGAATTCACTGATTTGTCTTACTGTTGTAGCAGACTTAACATTAGTTATCTTTCATGCTTAGGTTTCTGATATCCAAGTATTTATTTTACACTTAATAAAAATTCATCTGACATTACACTTTTGAGGTCTATCCAGAGATCACAGGAAATCACATAGAATTATAAGACCTTGGGAAGAAAAAAACAGGCATTTTTAACACAGAGAGCAAAGCATCTGCATACTGAATATTTACTATAATCCAGAAAATGTATAGTAATCATTGTATATCTTTAAAGACATAATTGATATAAAATTATGTTTCCAATTAGTCTTTGATAATTTGTATTGTGTATGAAATGTGCATGGGAGATGAGATGGTAGTTACTGAAAAATATCAGGATTAATATTATCTCTATAAATTATATCTGTGTGGCAAGGACTAGGCTCATAAATCTTCATCTTTATTTCAGAGCAACATGTGCCAATAGCCCATAAAATTTAAGCTATATATACTTGCCTTAGTACTAGTTTTACCACTACTTTGTTTTATATCATTAGCCAAATTACTTGAATTCTATTTTTTTCCTCTACTACAGATTAGAAGAACTGCATTATACGATTTATAAGGTTATGTTTTCTTAATTTGGATTCCCTTAACAAAAGACCTTGAAACAAGGGCTTAGGTGCAGGTAGTTTGGGGGATTAATTCAAAGAAGCAGGAGTTGGGGAGCAGGAAGAGAGACCAGAGAAAGAAACTGCAATAAAAAGATACAATCAAGACTAATACTGTATCAATTTCATAGGACCCCTGAATAGTGTAAAAATGCCTCCCTAATATGATTGGGCAAAGAATGGTACTACTATTATTTCCTGTTGGAAGAGGACTTTCCCTGGATGAATTAACACTCTCCCAATTTTGGGCTGCTCCTGGGCTCTGACTGGAGCCAAGAAGGAACCCATGGATTTAGAGGAGGCTATGAAAGAGGAGAGCAAAACTGTGTACAGTGGGTGCGTACTATAAATCATGTTTATGCGTGGGGAGTGCCATGGTATTGGAGGAGGCCATTGAGGGGATGTGGCCTTCCGCTGAACTGAGGACTGAACACAGGTAATCAGAGGCTCCTCAGCACCTTTCCGGTATTTGGAATGTGTCTTTTGCTTGCTTTCCTCAGTTTCTGAAGTGGCCAAATGACATAGCCTTGAGATGGTAACATGGTATTGCGACCATCTGGTATACATGACGGAACTCAATTACAGCTCTATACAAACTTTTAAGATTCAGTGGGGAGGTGCAGAGATTTACTCATCTTGTGGACACCCAAGCCAAGCTTTGTAAACATGCTCCCTTGCTTATAAATACTGTTACCTACTGACCTAGAGTAGTCTGCTTCTTTCTTTGGTGTCTCCTTGCCCTCCATGTACAATGTCTAGTTTTGGAACTAACAATTGGGAGGCAGGCAGGAGACCAAAGAAGTGGATTTTAGAAAAGAGACATCTGTGGGAAAATTCCGAGTTGTCTATTGACCTTTGTGTATGGAGGAGTGGCCCACATGGAAGATGACAGTGGACCATCACATGAAGGTCAGAACACCCCAATAATGCCAGCTGCTTGCATGCACTTTTTTGAATGACTGCAAATAGCACATTGTGTCAAAGAGAAATGAATGTTTGCCACAGTGGGCTGGCCTCTACTGTGGGAAGTTTGGCTAGACACCAGTCCCTAAATAAAGGCTAAATCTTGAGTTAGAAAGTTGGAAGAACGGAGATTAGGGAAGAATGTGCAGTTGTCTATCACTCTGTTAGCCTCAGAGTTGCCTGACAAAGTTGAAGAGCAGGATAATAAATTGGAGATCTTAACATCAGCCATTTTGCAAAGTTAGGAGGGCTCAAAATGCCACAGGTTAAGATCCAAGCACTAATGACAAAGCCTGATTAGGATACTAAGAGGTGGAATCCTTGGAAAAGTGAGATTAAAGGAAAGAATGTTGTGGTGACTGACAGTGAAACGAACAAAATGCCCCACGTTGTCTGACTCCTGAAACAAAAGAAATTTAAAATAGCAATTATTGGGGCACCTGGGTAGCTCAGTCAGTTGAGCATCTGACTTCGGCTCAGGTCATGATCTAACGGTTTGTGGGTTCCAGCCCTGCATCAGGCTCTGTGCTGACAGCCAGCTCAGAGACTGGAGCCCGTCTTCGGATTCTGTGTCTACCTCTCTCTCTGACCCTCCCCTTCTCACACTGTCTCTCTCTCTCAGAAATGAATAAAACATTAAAAATTTTTTAAAAATAAAAAAATAAAATAGCAATTATCCTAGACTTCTGATAATAGACAAATATATGGCAAATGTCTAGGAGAAAACTTTCATCCTTTCTCTGTCCCTTAAAGCTGTAAATCTCTTGTCTCTGAAATATAAACACTGCCCACAGAGACGGAAGAAAATAAAACAGAGGGGGAAAGAGGCTTTGTAAAATACAATCCGCTGTAGAAGTTCCCTCATACAAGATCTAATTCACAGCCTCAAGAAGATTGTTTACCAAGGGCAAATACAAATCTTGAAAGTCTTCTCCACAATACTATGACAGTATTAAGCCATGTGTGTGGGTACCTAAATCATGGCCAAAGTTTTAGAATGAAAGCTATGGTGTATCTGTTTGTGTGGTTCTGTTTGTCTAGGGTTATATATTATGTATATGTGATATTTTTCTATATTTGGAGAGTAGTACCAAAATTGATTGAGTTCTATTTTGACTTAAAAATGTTTTAATATTTTTCATATTGGGATGCCTGGGTGACTCAGTCAGTTAAGCATCTGATTTTGGTTCACGTCATGATTTCACGGTTCATGAGTTCGAGCCTTGCACTGGGTTCTGTGCTGAGAGCTTGGAGTTTGGAGTCTGGAGCCTGCTTTGGATTCTGTGTCTCCCCCTCTCTTCACCCATCCCCTGCTCATGCTCTCTGTCTCTTGAAAATGAATAACATTAAAAAAAATTAATGCTTTAATATAAAGGTGTAGCTATATAAAACAAAAGCTTAATTTTCTTCCATCTGTTAAAGGATACAGTTTTTTGGGCTATTGATCTGTTCTTGTGAGGTTATGAAAGGTTTTTCTTTGCCTTTTAAGTAATATGTCTAGAAAACAAAGATTCTGTGCTTTCTCAAAATAATTCCCTGTGATTCAATATTGTTTTTTTACCAGGTTTTTGTTTAGTTAATAAAATGGAATATATTCTATTAAAAGAGCTAAGTTTTTTTATACTTATGTATAAGTATACAATTGGGCAACAATGGACTTTGCAAATGCATCTCCAAGGCTACAAGCTCAGTCATACCATGTTATGGGATAGTAAACTGAGATCTGACTCTATTCTCCTTCCCATGTCAGTAAAATAGGTCCATTACCTTGACAATATAATGTTAACAGGTGAAGAGCTGCCTCTGCTGCAGGCCACATACAGGCTTTGCTGAAATATCTATGATGGAGAGGATGGGAATTAAACCTGTAGGCAATTCAAGGCTCAGACCCCACTATAAAGTTTTTGGAAAGCATTTGGTTATGTAAAATGTGTGTTGTCCCAGAAGCTGTGATTGATAAGGTATAAATCTAACCCTTAAGAAGATAAAAGAGATGCAAGCCTTTGTATGGATTTGGGGGTTTTAGATGACTTTGTACTCTCCATCTAGCATAGTGCCTTCATCTCTTACCATCTGGTAAAGAAGGGCACATGTGAGACTATGACAGATACAACAGAAGGAGAGGACCCTTAGGATTTTTGTTCCAGTTCTAGAAGAGATCAGAAACCCTATATATTTCCATAAATTAATATCTCCTAGAAGTGTACACAGCCTTTCTCCACACAGAGCCTCTCACACAGTAGCCAGTAGACTACACACAAGGTGATTTGGCTGTTCATCACTCATGAGCCCTGGACATTACCCCTTGACATTGACAGTTGGGCTGTTCTAAAGGGATTATTCCCATGTACAATGGCAAGCCACAGGGAGCATGATCATCATTGGGCCCTTTTGAGGTCAGGATATATGTGAGGACATTTAGATTCACCTGCAAAAGCCAGAAGTTTCCTCACTGCCTTCCTAGATCAAAAGGCACTGACAGCCCCTGGCAATCAGGAATCTGATGCACTAGCCTGGGTGAAAATCCTAACAACTGACCCTTCAGATGATATAATAGACTGGTTGACAAAGTGGCCACTACTGGGCCTGGTTGGAATGGTTTGCTGCCAAGGATACTGGATTGCCCTTGAAACATACTGACTTAGTTAATGCAATAACATCAGGTTGTGTGTTCTAAACATAACTCATGACAACTGCCAAAGAAGTCTGGGTCATCCACCAGAGTTTCCAACCAGTGACGAATTGAAAGATGGATTATATTGGCTTTCTTTCTTCATGTGAATGTTCTAAATACAGACACTGGTTTGTATAGACACCGAGCCTGACTTAATCCAAGCTTTCCCCTATTGCCACACAAGCCAGGATGACACTATTAGGGGATTAGAGAGGCTGAGTACCATTTACAGATATCCTTGTCAAGACTGTGATGGACAAATCTTGATAGACTGTGATCAGAGAGTCACATTTCTAAGGTCTTGGTATGCAAGGCTAGGCAAAATAACATGACATTAAATGGAGAATTTTTATCTCCATTGGAACCTCCATGAGCAAGGCTGGTAAAAAGGAAAAATGGAATAGTAAGGCAACAGATGAAATTGATAATAGAAAAACACATCTTGGCTCTGGGGGTAGAGTACTCCCAGGTTTTAATATCTTTGAATGATCAGTTAGTAAGTCCTATACATATGCCAGACTGGGGACCACTGTTGATGCACAGTACCATGAAAGTATGGAGGTCAACAGAAACAACCCTTGTTCCAAATCTCAATCTGGAACAACATGCTATGCTGCTGAAAACATCAAGTTCCATCACCCTTGAGAAAGACATCATCTACTGCATTTTGTATTGGGATGTTCCACTAGGATGGGTGAGTTACTTTACTTCCCTCAACGAGGGAGAGCTACTCAATTTCTACTGGAATCCCACTGTTCTGCTGAAAGCTGGACCTGATAAAACATACTATGCCTAGAACAGAACATACACCATTGAAAGAGGGGAAAAAGTAGGGGTCCGGGTCTGGCATATCCCACCGCCTGCCCATTCCCTCATGCCTAAGAGTACTCACTTGCCAATATGTATGGTATATACAACCAGGTCAGGTTCCCAGAACTTACGACCTCTGTCTCCTAAAGGCCTTTTGCACATGTTCTGTTTTCCACTGGTATGACCATTTGGTGGCCATCTTTGTTCCCTCCATTGACCTAGAGGACATCATAGCACAAACAGAAGTCCTTACTAAATTTGTCCAACAAATCTTAAATGATAGCCAAAAAAGCCTGCCCTCATTGAACACTGAAATGTCTCTAATGAGGGGCACCTGGGTGGCTCAGTTGGTTGAGCAACAGGCTTCAGCTCAGGTCATGATCTCAGGGTTCATGAGTTCAAGCCCCACGTCAGGCTCTGTGCTGACAGCCAGCTCAGAGCCTGGAGCCTGTCTTCAGATTCTGTCTCCTTCTTTCTCTGACCCTCTCCTGCTCACGCTGTCTCTCTCTCAAAAATAAATAAAATATTAAGAAAATGAAATGTCTCTAACGAGAAAATCTGTCCTCCAAACTACTTTGGCTTTGGAGATTATTACTACCTCACAAAGAGGCACCTGTGCCATTACCCAGATAGAATGCTCTGTGTTCATACCATGAGTCTGCTAAGGTGCCATCTTTATTAAAGCACATAAAATCACAAGTAGGGTCCCTAGGTGTGCTGATCCTCAGGCTAGGAAAATTAACAAATCATTGGTTATAATCATGGGGCTCTTGGTAGAAAAAGTTGCCAATGATTTTAGAAATTAGTGTCTGAATGTGGTTCTCTTACATATGGCTGTGTTGTCATGGCATTTGCGTCCAGTGGAGCCAGAGAGCCACCAAACGAGCCACCTCATGCTAATAAAATCCTCTGATTGCTCAAGGCACATTGCAGAAGGAGATATGAGATTGTAAAAACTGGTTATGAGAAATGAAATGCCAGAGGAGGTCACCAAGAGGACATGATTATAGGTTGACCATTAGCAAGCAGTCTGTCTCCTCACAAACTCCTATCCTTAGAATGTAGATCTTCCTGTCTTCCCTGCATTATAATCTGTCCCTAGACATAGCATTGGGGCAGTAATGTGTTGTTGAGACCAACTGGATACTATACATGGTGGACACCCAGGTAAGCCCTCCATATAAACTTTTAAGATTCCAGTGGATCAGAACAGAGATCTACTCATTTTGTAGCCATGTAAAATGAGTCTCCAAAGTTCTATTGCTTACTAAAATGCCATCTGACCATTCTGGAGTGCTCTGCCTCTTTCTTTGACCTCTCTTTGACATGAGTATATGGTACTCAGTCTGCAAACATAAGAGACTCTCACTAGGTACAGAATGGAACTATTAACAATAGCAGTAGGTAAAATCAGAAGTATTTTGAGAGACTACGGTGGTGATACCAGAAGTATTCAATACTCTTTCAGCTAAAGGCTATGGTTCTAAAATCTGTATTTTCTGAGTTGAATTGAATATTATGCTCATATGAGAAACAAATAAGAATGGATAATAAAAATCCATAAAAGCTATGGGGACTCTCATAGTATCTGTAAAGAGAAAATGGAGCAGTATCAAATAATTTCACCTTATACCTTGATAATGTCTGTGGAAAAAAAGGAAAATATATATGTATAATACATATTTATATATAAATAGTATAATATAATATATAATCTTATGTTTTATATACTTATGTATATAAATAAACATGTATGTAAGTATACTATAAATAAATACATATTAAATATTTGTATATTTAAACAGCATGGTAGGTTGAATTCTGTGCTAGAGAATGGTGACTCACCAATATCAATTTTACAGAATATCAATATTATGAAAATATTTTAAGGGCATCTGTCTATAACTCAGAAAGTTCTTACTTAGCTAGCAGCTTTATGCTTAGTGATAAAGTTTCCAAAGTGCCAAGATATTGGAAAAGGAATAGCTTCTTAAGGATTTAAATATATCTCCCATTGTGAATAATAAATGGATTTCCCAATATATACATCACTTTCGTTTTTAGTCACTGTAAATCAACACATGATAGGAAGTAACATTTGAATGAGGGAGTTTTAAAAATGTGCAGATCTCGGGCACCTGGGTGGCTCAGTCGGTTAAGCATCCGACTTTCACTTAGGTCATGATCTCGCGGTTCGTGGGTTCGAGTCCCGCGTCAGGCTCTGTGCTGACAGCCAGCTCAGAGCCTGGAGCCTGTTTCAGTCTGTGACTCCCTCTCTCTCTGACCTTCCCCTGCTCACACACTCTCTCTCTCCTAGAAATAAATAAAAACATTAAAAAAAAGTGCAAATCTCATAATTAGACCCTATATAATGATGTGATAAAACACAGAACACCTATAGAGTTTAGTATTTAGTATAGAGTACAGTTGGAAGTGTGTGTAGGGTGTGATATATACATACATATATATATTAGACCAAGCATTGCATTATTAACTTTCACACTCTCTAATGTTCATCTGAGCCTGATGTGTGAAAATGCTGTGTGTCTTAGGAGACACAGGTGGGGCTTCTGAATAGATTTCAAATGGTTCTAGTCTCTTCTATGGAACCAAGAAAATAAAGTGCAATTTAACTATGAAAAGCTAATGGTATGAAGTGTTGAATATGTCAGATAAAGCTGCATTTAAAGATTGCTTTTAGCATACCCGAACAAAAGAAGGACTTGTGAAGGAATATTTAGCATTGTGGCAAAGGTATCCAAGATGAAACAGAGGGGACGAGTGTTCGTGGTATGTGGGCTTTCTTATCACTTTGATTTACAACCAAACGTTTAAAGACACAGCATACTAGTTGTCCACTATTCTTTCTTCCTATTTTTCTCCATTGATTTGATAATATGGTTCGTCACTTTGTCAGTTCTTCTCCTGTTTCTTTTACATAAATCTGCACACATTTCTGAAAATTCTCATGTTCACCCTGAGGCAAATCAAGTTCAATCTTTATTTTCTATATCTAATCGCATTCTTTTGGCTTCAAATATTTTCTAATAGTTGATAGCAGTGGGAAATTCAGTGAGAAATAAGGGAATAAAAATAAGAATGTGGTGGTGGAGAAAAAAACAGAAAAATGAAACAGAAGTGAATAAGTAATTTCAGTCAATTCATACTATGCAGTGTATTTTAGAGGCTTAGTCTACGGTAGATTGGGAATATAACATAATCAGGTATGATGATATACAAATAAATTTCATAAGAAGAAACCTAGAGGCTCAAATGGATAGTGTATTTGGAATTATTAGGAACTTATTAAGTTTTTCATAAAATTTGTTCTACATTATTGTGTGGCATTCTATTTTAAAATTATTTCTTATTATCAAAAAGGTTTAAAACAAAACTAAGGGGGTGCCAGGGTGGCTAAGTCAGTTGAATGTCCAATTCTTGATTTTGACTCTGGTCATGATCTCTAGGTCATGGGATAAGCCTGGTCAATTATCCGCATTGGGCATGAAGCTTACTTAAGATTATCTCTCTCCCTCTCTCTCTCTGCCCTTCCCCTGCTCTCTCTTTCTCCCTCTCTCAAATAAGTAAGTAAATAAGTAAATAAGAAATATTTAATGAAAAAGTAAATAAAATAATGAAAAAAGTAAAGAAAATTATTTCTAATTATCTAAATAAGAAAATTCAAGGTAAATACCACCTGTGATAGTGTGTATGTAACCCAGAAAACCAATTAAAAATACTGCTTAATGTACCTGACATCATAAGGTACAGCTACAAGATTACTAGTCATGTTATAAGAAGCAGATCACAACATACATGTCAGATCAAGTGTTATATATCATAGTAGTCTCATTTTTAATGGCTACTTTATGCTATTTTGATTAAGCTTCCTCTAGGACTTTAGCATGTAGATGGATTCCTGAAGTTAAGGTGTCACAGAAAATCACTGATCTCATTATTTATAGATTTATTTTGTTTGCACTTATTTTCATGATTTATCTTGCATCCATATATACTTTATTTACCGTGTTGGGCTCCCCAGATTTTGACCATTTCTAAACATCACACACACCTGCTGGGGGAAAAAAAGGATATTACCATCACTGCAGATATTTAAAATTATGCTAATACTTCTCTAATATTTTCTAAAATAAAGTTAAGAAAATATTTGGGTCATTGTTATAATAAATTTGTGGACCCCTGTAGTGAATTGAAAAATTAAGTATCACCCATTTTCCCATTGCATTCATAAATTAGGGGGAAAAGGGTACTAAATATAGTGTGCTTGGCACTGGGAGATTTCTGGAGACAATTCTGATAGCTTTATTTCCAATAATGTCAGCCTAGAAGTGCTGGAATGACTTGGCAAATAGGTAACTTTGTTATAGGTATGACAAAAATTACAACTAAAAACAGTTTTCTAGGTTGCTATATCTGAAAATGGCAGAAATATTGGTATTAGTGATAATTGAGAACATATCCATAACATTCTACTATAAAGGTTTCCCTTATCCAATAAAATAAAAATAATTGGGTTTTTGTACTTCAAATCTTGTACAAAATATTTGTAGGTATCAAGTATCAGTTTATTGAAGGGATTTCTATGAATGAAAGAAAAATGGTGGAATATGAGAATACTCTGAGTACACCTCCTCCCACAGACACATCAAGCTGCAACTGCACATCCAGCAACTCTCTCTGAGAATGACAGGAAGACTAGCAGAACAACTTTTTCACAGCTAAAGCTATAAAGAAAAAGACACAGTGAAAAGGGTGGGGGCAGAGATGTGGTCTGACCCTGAGTAGAACAACCCACAAGTGGGGGGGATATCACAAGTATAGAGGTTCTCCTTGAACAACAAGGGGTCTAAGTACTGTATTGGGCACCCGCTGCCATGGGGATCAGCATCATGAAGACAACTCCTCTACCTCCACCTCCACCAAACATTTTGCTTTGAAAGTCATTGGGGTCTAACTCTGGGAGAGTTGGAGGGCTGTATGAAACTGGAATGCCATTCTTAGTGTATCCATACACAATCTATAATGCTCCAAGACCCAGCACAGAGGCAGCAGTTTGAAAAGTAGCCAGACCATGTGTGAAGGAGATTTACTGACTAATTTTAGAGGAACAGAGATTTGTAAGAATTTTCTCTGGGAACAGAAGAGATGGCAGGAGTAATTTTTCTTGCCCTCCTCTAGCCTAGCTGGTCTGACATTGGTAGGCAGGAGTTCTGACACTATCAATGTACTGTATTAGCAGAGCTCACCCTGCCACTGTATCCCTTTGTGAATGTACCCTGCCCAAACTGTCCTACCCACAGGTACTACTTTGAAAGCAATTCATGCTTTGGCATGGGGGGAGCCCCACCTATCAATATGTCTACAACAGTCACAACCCAGTCACAACAGGAGAATGCATGAGCCCAGACAAGAGACACCCCTGGAAAATCTGGTCCCCAAAGTATATTTTCTTCATAAGGCCACTACTTTCAAGACCAGGAGATAGAGCTGATCTACCTAAAATATAGAAACAAAAAATTGAGACCCCCAGAAAAATGAGGATATACCGGAATAAATTCCAAATGAAAGAATAAGAAAAAAATCTTAGAGAAAAAGAAACTAAATAAAACAGAGATAAGTAATATACCTGATAAAAAGTTCAAAATAATGGCTAAAAACTGATCACCAAACTTGGGCGAAGAGTGGATTTACTCAATGAAAACGTCAACAAAGAGACAAAAAAACCCCAAAAAGCAAAACAAAAACAAAAATGGATCCAATGAGAGCTGAAGAACATAATAACTAAAATTAGAGAGTCCAGTGATATGGAAGGCAGGTATAAATCATCCAAGTTCAACAGCAAAAGGAAAAAAAAACAAAAGAATTAAAAAAACAAAAGAGCATAGGTTAAGGAAACTATAGGACATGAAGGGAACTAACATTCACAGTACAGAAGTCCTAGAAGGGGAAGGAAGAGAGAGAGAGAGAAAAAAAAAAAGCAGGACACTTATTTGAAGAAACAATAGCTGAAAAATTCCCTACTTGCAGAAAGAAACAGGTATCTAGATAGAAGAAACCCAGAGAAACAAGATAAACCCAAAGAGGACCACACCACAATAGATAATAATTAAAATCTCAAAATTAAAGATAAAAAGAAAATCTTAAAAGCAGTAAGAGAAAAGGGACTAGTTACCTGTGAGAGAATACTCATAATATTATTGCTTATTTTTCAGCAGAAATTTTTCAGGCTACACAGGAGTGGTATGATATAATCAAATTGCTGAAAGGAAAACCAAAACCAAAACCAGACCTATACCAATATACTATAGCCATTAATGTAATTATTCAGAATTGAAGCAAAGAGTTTCCCAGACAAACAAGAGTCACAGGAGTTCATTACCATTGAACCAGCCATATAAAAAATATTGAAATGACTTCTTTAAGCAGAAAGAAGAAAATTATAATAGAAAATTTTCACTGGTAAAAATAAATACAAAGATAGTAGATCACTTATAAAGCTAGTATAAAGGCTAAAAGACAAAAGTAGTAAAGTTAACTTTATCTACAATTAGTTAATTTAAAAATGAAAACATATAAAATATGATGTTGAATACATGAAATGTGGGTAAGGAGAGTCAAAATGTAATACTTTTAGATATGTTTGACTCTAGCAATCATCAACTTAAACTGACCACTATATTCATAGGGCACTTTATAAGAACCTCAAGGTAATGACAAACCACAAACCTATAATACACCAAAAAAATGAAGTCAAAGAAATCCAAGCATAATGCTAAACTCATCAAATTATAAGAGAAGAAAGAAAGGGAATAATGGAATGGAGAGAAACTACAAAAACCAACAGGAAACAACAAAATGGCAATAAGTTTGTAACTATTAGTAATTACTTTAAATGTAAATGAACTAATGCTCTAATCAAAAGACACAGGATGGTTAAAGGGCTTAAAAAATGACCATTCTATAAGCCATCTATAAGAGACTCACTTCAGACCTGGAAACAATTACAGCCTGAAAGTAAAGGGATGGAAAAAGATATTCCATGTAATGGAAGCGGGGGGAAAAAATGCCAGGTTAGACATTCTTCTATTAGGTTACATAGATTTAAAATAAAATCTGTAATAAGACACAAAGAAGGATACTATAGGATGATAAAGGGAACAATACAAGAGAATATACTATCTGTAAAGATCTGCATACTCAAATAGGAGCACATTATAAAGCAAATATTAACAAACATAAGAGAGAAATTCAAAGTAATACAATAATAGTGGGGACTCTATCACCTCACTTATCAATGGATAGATCATCCAGACAAAAACATCAAAAAGGAAAATGTGGATTTGAACAACACATTAGACCACACAGAATAACACATATACAGAGAACATTCCAAATAAAAGCAGCAGAATAAAAATTCTTTTCAAGTGCACATTTTGAAAAATTCTTTCAAAATTCTTTTCAAAATTTTCAATTCTTTTCAATTCTATAGGACAGCTCAAATGTTAGGCTGCAAAATAAGTCTCAATAAATTTGATTTGATATATAATGCATCTTTGGTGACCACAGCAGTATGAAACTAGATATCGATTAAAAGGAAAAAAATGGAAAACACAGAAATATGCAGAGGCTAAACAGCATACTGCTAAACAACCAATGGGTTAACAAAGAAGTCAAAGAGGAATTCAGAAAATACATGGAACAGATGAAAATGAAAGCACAACAGTCCAAAATCTTTGGAACAGAGCAAAAACAGTTTTAAAAGTGATGTTTATATTGATATACGCCTATATCGAGAAATAAGAATAATTTTAAATAAACAAATTAAACTTACACTTAACTTAGAAAAAAATCCCAATGTTAGAATAAAAAAATAAAGACCAGAGCAGAAAATGAAAACAAAAACAAAAAAACAGGCAAATATCTAAAATGAATATAAAGGCAAAAATTCTCAACAAAATATTAGCCAACCAAATTTGATATTACATTAAAATATCATTCACCATGACCAAATGTGATTTTTCTCAAGGATGCAAAGGTGGTTTGATACCCACAAATCAAAGTGATCTATGTTAAAAAAAAAAAAGATTATTATATAACTACTACAAAATATATAGAAAAAGTATTAGAAAAATTCAACATTCATTCATGAAAAAAATTTCAACAAAGTGGGTTTAGAGGGGACATATCTCAACATGATAAAGCCCATGTATGATAAACACATATTTAACATCATAGTCTACAAAGAAAAACTGAAAGCTTTTCCTGTAAGATTGGGAAATAAGGATGTCTACTCTCACCACTTTTATTCAACATAGTGCTAGAAGTCCTACTCTCAATAATCAGATAACAGAAAGCATACAAACTGGTAAAGAAGACATGAAATTTTCACTATTTATAGAAGATACTATATATAGAAAAATCCTAAAATCTCCACCAAAAAGTATTAGAATAATTGAGTTCAGTAAAGTTGCATTATCCAAGTTTCATAGAAGTCTGTTGTATATATACACACTAATAATCTAGCAGGAACAGAAGTTAAGAAACCAATCCCATTTAGAATTGTATCAAAAATAATAACATAATTAAGAATTATTTAATCAAGGAGGTGAAAACTCGTACTGCAAAAACTATATGGCACTGATGGGAAAAAAGTGGAAAATGACATACATAAATGAAAAATACACCATGTTCATGGACTGGAAGAATTAGTATTTCTGAAATGTTCATACTGCCCAATGAAACCTACAGATTCAATACAACCTCTATCAAAATACTGGCAATATTTTTTACAGAACCAGAACAAATAATACTAAAATTTGTATGGAACCATAAAACACTCTGAATAGCCAAAGCAATCTTCAGGAAGAAGAACAAAGCTAGAGGCATCATAACCCCAAATTTCAAGATGCACCACAAAGCTATAATAATCAAAACAGTATAGTACTGGCACCAGAACAGACACACAGATCAGTGGATTAAAACAGAGATCCCAGAAAAAAATGAGTTTATATGGTCAATTACAATACAGGAGACAAGAAAATACAATGGGGAAAAGACTATTTCTTTAACACATGGTATTGCAAAACTGGACCACTTGTTTATACCATATACAGAATAAACTCAGAATGAATTAAAGACTTAAATTCAAAACCTGAAATTAAACTCCAAAAGAAAATATATGCATCCTGCTTAGCAATGTTTGTTTTATTTTGTTTGGATCTGTCTCGTCATGTTGCATGGGCAACATAAGTAAAAATAAGCAAGTAGGACTATATCAAACTAAAAAAATTTTGCACAGCTAAGGAAAATATCAACAAAATGAAAAAGCAACTACTGAGTGGAAGAATATATTTTATATTTGCAACTGATATGTTCATTAAATGTTAATATCCAAAATAGAATCATACAAATCACACCAAAAACCAACCAGTGAAAAAATGGGCAAAGGATCTGAATAGACATTCTGCCTAAAGAAGACATACAGATGGCCACCATAAGAAATTACTCAATATCACTATTCATCAGAAAAATGCAAATCAAACCAGAAAGAGAAATCACTTCACACCATTCAGAATGACTAACATCAAAAAGACAAGTAATAAAAAAGTGTTGGTGAAGATGTGCACTATCGGTGGGCATAAAAATTGGTGCAGTTGCTATGAAAAACAGTATAAAGTTTCATAAAAAAATGAAAATAGAAATAACTTAAGATCCAATAATTGTACTTCTGGCTATTTACCTGAAGAAAATGAAAATAATAATTCAAAATTATATATGCCCATTATGTTTTTCAGCAGTATTTATAGTATCCAAAATAGGGGGAAAAAAACCCCTAAATGTTCATCCAAAGACAAATGGATAAGGAAGATATATATACATATATACACACACAGTGGAATATTACCCACCCAGCCACGGAAAAAATGAAATCTTACTATTTGCAAGATGGTTAGACATATAGAAAGTATTATGCTAAGTGAATTAAATCAGACATAGACAAACACTATATGATTTCATATACACGTGGAATCTTTAAAGCAAAACAGATGGACAAATAAAACAAAAACAGACATAAATACAGAGAACAACTGGTAGTTTTCTGAAGGGAGGGGTGTGAGTATGGACAAAATAGGTGAAGGGGATTAAGAGGTACAAACTTCCTGTCATAAAATAATTAAGTCAGGGTAGTAAAGTACTGCACAGGGAATACTGTCAATAATATTGTAGTAATTTTGTAAGGTAACAGATGGTATCTAAATTTAATGTGGTGATCATTTCATAATGTATATAAATGTTGAGTCATTGTATTGTATATCTGAAACTAACATAATATTTGATGCCAACTATACTTCAATTTTTTTAAAAAAATGTCAGTTTATAATGGTCCTTTCTATAGAGATATATTTGAATTTTATAGAATGCTGGGCAGAAACAATTGGAATTGGAAAAGGGCCAATTGTTTAATTATTTTCCAAATAACCAGAAGTAAGTCTCTTTAAATATGAAAAAATAAAGATCTGAGACTATTCCATCTGTTATATACCCAAAAGAGGGATTTTGAATCATATGTACTTCTATATTTAGTTTTTTAAACTCCATACTGGTTTCCATAATGCCTGAACCAATTTACGTTCCTACCAACAGTAGACAAGGTTTTTTTTTCTACCACATCCTCATCAACACTTTAAAAAATATATATTCTAGGCATTTTAACAGGTATGGTATCTCATCCTGGTTATCAATTGCACTTCCCTAATGATTGTTCATGTTAAGAACCTTTTCATAGGGGCACCTAGGTGGCTCAGTCGGTTAAGTGTCTGACTTTGGCTCAGGTCATGATCTCATAGTTCGTGGGTTCAAGCCCCGCATCGGGCTTTGTGCTGACATCCCAGAGCCTGGAACCTGCTTCAGATTCTGTGTCTCCCTCTCTCTCTGCCCTTGCCCTGCTCATGCTGTCTCTCTCTCTGGCAGAAATAAATAAAAACATTTAAAACAGTTAAAAAAAAAAGAACCTTTTCATACACTGTTGTCCATTTGTATATCTTCTTGGGAAAAATATCTATTCAGATTCTCTTACTCATTTTTAATAGGGTTGTTTTCATTCTATTCAGTTTTATGAGTTTCTTTTATATTTTATTTTAAAAGTTTATTCATTTTGAGAGAGGGAGTACAAGCAGGGGAGGGACAGAGAAGGAAGGAGAGAGAGAACGGCAATCAGGCCCCACACTGTCAGTTCAGAGCCAGATAGAGGCAGGGCTAGGTCTTGTGAACCATGAGATCATGTCCTGAGCCAAAATCAAGAGTCAGACACTTAGCTGACTGAGCCACCCAGGTACCTCAAGTTCCTTATGTATTTTAAATAGTCACCCTTTCCCAGATATACGGCTTGAAAGTATTTTTCCTCAATTAATAAACCTTCTTTTCATTTTGTTCATTATTTTCTTTGCTGTGCAAAAGCCTTTCAGTTTGATGTCATCCCACTTGCTTATTTTTGCTTTTGTTTCCTGAAATTTGCATATAATGGCCAAAAATCATTGCCAAGTCCAAATCAGTACCTTGAAGAGAGGTCTGTGTTCTCATGTTTGTTGCAGCATTATTCAAAATACCCAAGATATGGAAACAAACTAACTGTCCATTGACAGAAGAATAGGTAAGATGTGTGATATACACATACAGAAATACCACGTTATTCATAAAAAAAAAAAAACTTGCCATTTGTAACAACATGGATGAACCTGGGAAGCATTATGCTAAGAGAAAAAAGCCAGACACAAAAAGAAGCTTCATAGTTTCACTTACATGTGAAATCTAAAAAGTCAAATACAAAGAAGCCAAGAGAACAGTAGTTATCAGAAACGGAGAGAGTGGAGAAAGGAGGAGGTACTTGGTCAAAGGGTCCAAAGTTGTAGTATGTAGGGCAAATAAGTCTAGAAATCTCATGTACAGCATGATGACTGTTGAGAGTAATACATTATTAAATTGTGGAAATTTGTTAAGAGTAAATTTCATGTGCCACCATCGCACACACATAAGCAGTAACTATGTGAAAAGATATGTTAACGTGACTACAATAACCATTTTACTACATATATCAAATCTTGTTGTATACCTTAAATAGATACAATTGTTATTAAAAATAAAATTAAGGTAGGGGATCAATATGATTAGTAAATAAAAGGGCTCCCAGGCTTTATGTCTGAGACATAAATGTGTAATATCAGTGTCGTTTATGTAAATAAATAAACCCAGGCATGATCATTTTTATCTTGGTCTCAAATTGATGTATCCCTGAGAGTGGACATGAAATGTTTACTATTTTTAATGTTATTTTCATTTATACTGAGAGAGAGAGAGAATTACCAAAAAATTGTTTTTTCCTTTGGCAAGACAAAGTACTTTATTAGAAAATATATCAAATTTCCAACCCCCTGAGCCAGGTTCATAGGAGGAGGCTGATCCAGCACTGACAGAAAGTACCCAGGGAGGGATTCTTTCAACACACATACTTCCTCGGAACCACAAATAGAATATTCACAGAGGTCCCAGGAAAAGCCGGATCACCCTTCTCTCCATGGAAGAAACCACATTCAAGGCTTAATGTTCTTTGTTTATAGAACTCCAGTTATTTTAATCTACAGTAATTATATTCCTCACACTGCTGATAAATTTTTATGCTATATAAAACTAATTAGCACATATCTATTATGTTATTAAACCATTTGATAGTTTCAGATCCCTAAATAGATTAAAAACTCCACCAAGACACTTGGATACACACATTAGCCATGGCAAAAGACAGAGTACATGATGAGAAGACAGAAACACAGTAAACAATTGTTTATGGTTTTTTGTTTTTTGTTTTTTGTTTTTGGCTTTCAGGTCATATATTTATTTAAAAAAATAAAATGGATCAAGAAAGTTACCACATTATTCTGCATGCTAACAGGATTTCCCAAGCCCATGAGATATACCATTTTTTGAGCAATAAAAAAATGACCTTCTCAGCAATGTAAAGATAGGAAACCTTTCAATTCAAATTCAAGGTCTTTATCACTAATTCCATCGCACAAGCCAGTGGGATATATCTGTGCCACAAGCTGAGCTCCTTAGGAAAGAAAACTTGAGAAGAGACTAAACAAGGATGTCACTAAAAGATGATGATTTGTTCAAATTATAAAGCAACCATCTTTTGGCCTGCAAATATTCTACATGAGAACTCTCCACCACTGGGAATCTGCTCCCGAGGACAATTTTATTCTGAATCCAGGATAATTACAAACACATGGCAATTTTTCCTGCACGTTTCCTTGGGCCAAACCCTGTATGACAACATGTACGATTACAGGATGGGACTTGAAATTCCCATTCTCACACAGGATAGTTAAGGAGTGTTACTAATAACAAAGAAAAGTTATACAACATTGGTTATTATAAATTATATTTGTTCTCATCCACCCCATTCTCCTTAATACGTTCGGATTCTTTCCTGCAGAAAACACACGAGTTCACTATAGATCACCAAGTGTGTCATTAATAATGATTAGATTAAGCTGTAGAGACCTTCATTTATTCACTCATTCATACCATTTATATCAGTGGTGATTGCAAATGTACATTTTCTGTATATTAAAGGTTGTGTAGAATTTCTGATTCTGGTAGTGAAGAAATGGGACCAGACTTAACTCTTTCACATTAAACAAGTAGAAAATCAGATGAAACCTACATAAAACATTTTTTTCAGATACTGAAAAACTGAGAGGAAGGAGCTTTGACTTTTGAGAAAAGACAATCACCTAATTGCCAGAGGCACTTTCCAGACCACAAGGAAGAAAAAAAAAGAAACAGAGTCTGGCAACCTTGCTGAATCAAAGAGACAGATTAGAGTTCAGGGAGGCCAACTTGCCTAGAATTTGTAGGCAGAATCTCTTGAGAGAAGGAAACTGCAAAGAGAGATCTCCAGAGATATTTAGAGGGTTCTCCGTGAGTCTCATGCTGAGTCCTGATTTGTACTGAATGCCACTGGTGGGCAGTAAGCCAAACAGTTTCCTGAGTTTTTACAGGGATGGGGATAGTTTATGTTTGTACCAGTCAGGGTAGAAAAGCTTCATAATACATAGATCATTGAGCAGAATCCCAAAACTAATAGTGCTCTAGAGTAAGACAATTAGCCATATACTAAATAAAAACTGTGTCCCAGAACACAACCCAGGAGTGATTTAAGAAACAAAACAAAAAAGGTGCCTGGGTGGCTCAGGCAGTTGTGCATCTGACTTCCGTCAGGTTATTATCTCATGGTTTGTGAGCTTGAACCCCACATTGGGCTCACTGCTGTAACGCAAGCCCACTTTGTTGTTGTTGTTTTTTTTTTTTAATGTTTTATTTATTTTTAGGAGAGAGAGAGAGACAGCGTGAGCAGGGGAGGGTCAGAGAGAGAGGGAGTCACAGGCTGAAACAGGCTTCAGGCTCTGAGCTGGCAGTCAGCACAGAGCCCGACGCCGGGCTCGAACCCACGAACCAAGAGATCATGACCTAAGCGAAAGCCGGACGCTTAACCGACTAAGCCACCCAGGCGCCCCATGCCCACTTTGGATCCTCCGTCCTTCTCTCTCTCTGCCCCTCACCCCTACCTCTCTCTCTCTCAAAAATAAACATAAAATAAATAAATAAACAAACAAACCCAACACCCAGGACCCAACAAGGTAAAGTGCACAGTCCACAGCAACCAATTAAGAAGAAGAAGAAGAAGAAGAAGAAGAAGAAGAAGAAGAAGAAGAAGAAGAAGAAGAAGAAAAGAAATAATTATCAGGCATGCAGAGAAGTAGGAAATGATAAACTACAATCTGAAGAAAACTCAATGAACAAAAGGACACATAAATGACAAACATGAATCATTTAATAAACAAGAAAGTACATCTTTACAATTAATATGATCTATATTTTAAGTATAGATGAAATATACAAATAATTAGGATATAAATTAAAAATATAAAATAAATCTAAATGAACTATAATAGATAAAAACATCTTCTCTGAAATACAAAATACACTTTATTTTTTACATATGGTATGAGGAACTGGTTGAGGTTCCCCTTTTTTCATATAGCTGTGTAATTATCTCAGAGCCATTTGTTAGAAAGACTATTGTTTCCACTGTGGACTTACCTTTTCATCTTTACTGAAAATCAGCTAATCATATATAAATTATGTATATATAGCATATATGTCTATATGTCTATCAAATATGCCTATATGTCATATATATGTGTATATGTATATATATGTATGTGTGTGTGTGTGTGTGTATAATGTATGTATATATATATATGTCTATCACTGGACTCTTGTTCCATTGATTTATATATCTAATCTTTCTCCAATACCATACTATCATTATTATTTTTATTATCATTATTTTAAGATTTGAAATCAGCTACTTTGGATCCCTGATTTTGAATGGTGTTTCAATCTTTACAGCATTCAGAAAATTCAATACACAAATGCAAAAAAAATGATACATATTAGCTCATAAAATGTGGTTTCTCTCAGCTTAATAACCCTCGGAAAAATCTAAGATTCAAAGGAAAATTCTGTTTAAAACATAAAAAAATTATTGGCTTTGATCTGAGTGGGATTCTTTTAAATATCTATTTGCTGATTAAATGTTTTACAGTTTTCTCTCAAGTGAGAAAAGCAGTATTAATTTTTTTCAAGTTTATTTTACCTTTGATATTTATGTTTATTATTTCTCCTATACTTTTCATTCCAAATATGCACCCCAAGATGGCTTCACACTGAGTTTTCTTCCTAGTATATTATTGAATGTTTCATTTTCAGAATCTTGCAATTTCATACTAATTCCTCTCATTAATGTATCATTTACATATCTGTTAATTCTTACATGCTCTAAAGGCTGAGAAATGCGTAAATATCTTGAGAAAAGGAAGATGATTGTAATAAGACCAATGACAAAATTTCTTATGTGAATTTAAAATAAATGAAAACTTAATTATAACATAAATTTACGTAAGAAGCTTGAAATGACTAGGTTGTCATTGTAAAAAAAAAAGACTATAAAACCAATGTCTGTTTTATTCATTTCATTTATTTATAAGTGGTTTTTGCAGAAATATATTAAAACCTAGTTCTATTTTCAATATAATTTATGCCTGGCCCATTACATTACATTTAGCAATAATGCTATATAATATTGGAAAAATATTCTTAATTATCAAGTACTTTAAAAAGGCTGGCTTTAGCACCATGTTTTAAAGAATTTTTTAAATGTTTATTTATTTGTTTGAGAGAGACAGAGAGAGATAGTGAGTAAAGGAGGGGCAGGGTTAGAGAGAAACAGAATCCCAAGCAGGCTCTGTGCTGTCAGTGGAGAGAACCTCATGCAGGGCTCAAACTCACAAACTGAGATCATGACCTGAGCTGAAATGAAAAGTCAGACGCTTAACTGACTGAGCTTTCCAGATGCACCTTAGCACCATATTTTAAAATAGGAATTTCTTATAGAAAACAAAACACTATATCAGGGTGCCTGGGTGGCTCAGTTGCTTAAGCATCTGATGTTTGATTTGGGCTCAGGTCATGATCTCATGGTTTGTGAGACTAAGCTCCACATCAGGCTCTCTGATGTCAGCAGAGAATAGACATATAAATCAATGGAACAATAGAGTCCAGTGATAGACATAAATATATGACATATAGGCATATTTGATAGATATATATGCTATATATACATAATTTATATATGATTAGCTGATTTTCAGTAAAGATGCAATGGCAAGTCCAGAGTGGAAACAACGGTCTTTCTAACAAATGGCTCTGAGGTAATTTCACAGCTATATGGAAAAAAGGAGACCCTCAACCAGTTCCTCATACCGCATGTAAAAACCCAGAATTTTAAAAGTCAGTGGGCTCCACTCTGGGAGAGTTGGGAGGGTGAGAGGAAACTACTTCTCTGTCCTTAAAGCAACAACACAAAAAAAGCCCAAAAAGATACACCAAAGAAGCAGCAATTTGAAAAATGCCTGCAGTATATGGGGGAAAGAGTGGTTTATTAACCTAAGAGCCTGTTCTGGAGGGGCAGAGGTCTTTGTGAAATTTCTCCAGGAATGAAGGAGATGGCAGATGCCATTTCCCACTCCTACTCACCAGTATAAACACACAGGCACCTGAGAGAAACAGTGCAATGTCAATACTTGATACAAACACCATACCTTCCACCACAACCCGGGCTTGGACAGATGTCACCCTCCTCCTCCAGCCAGGCCTGCTTCAGTCCCTGCACTGTAGGTCCCCTCCCCACCAGAAGACACAAACCTCGCATACAACACACCTCCTAGCCTACGCACATTGCAGATTTGCCCCTGCCAGTATGCCCTTGGCCAGCCCACCCACAAGCCTGGCAGGGTGCAAGCAGCCCTGACTGGGACCATCACCCTACTAAGGTTACTCCCATCCCAGGGAGATGTGAAAATAACCACACACACCAAGATGACTGCAGTCACAGGAGTGGGATGAGGGCTGAATCGCCGGCCTCACCCACCAGTGAAAGCTTCTCAGGGGATGACACAGAAAAATCCTCCTCTAGTTTGGTGCTACATCTCTGGCAAGTGCCTCATCTGATGGAACTGAAGCCTAAAGCAGCTCCAGACTGGCCTACTAACACCATGAGACCAAATAATGCCTACAGTAGGCAAAGAGAACCACTGAAGATGACTGGCCTGGAGGAAAAAAGCAGCTCATTCACAACAGCAGAGTACACACAATACACATATAGAGACACCCCTGAAGCAGCAAGTTCTGGAGAACAAGGGACACTGCAAGGCAGGGCACCACAAACCTCTTATTCGTAAACTTATTACTTTCAAGTGCAGGAGATGTAACTGACTTTCCTACACATAGAAACAGGCACAGAGAATTAGACATCACATTAATAAGAGAAAGGAGGGGCAAATGGGTGGCTCATTCAGCTGAGATTTTGACTCCTGGTTTCAGCTCAGGTCATGATCTCACAGTTTATGAATTTGAGCCCTGCATCGGGCTCCATGCTGAAAGTGTGAAGTCTGCTTGGATTCTCTCTCTCTGACTTTCTCAGGCTTGCTCTGTCTGCCCCGCTCTCAAAATAAATAAATAAACTGAAATTTTTTTTTTAATTAAAAATAAGAGAAAGGGTAAAAACTGTAGGATCATCTCAATAGGAATAGAAAAACCATTTGACAAAGTCAAACATCCATTCATGATAAAAAGCCATTAACAAAGTAGGTGTAGAGGGAATATACCTCAACATAATAGTGGCCACATATAAAAAATTCACAGCTAACATCAACTGAATGACGAAAACTGAGAGCTTTTCCTCTAAGGTTAGAAAGAAAAGGATGTCTACTCTACCACTTTTATTCATCATAGTACTGGAAGTCCTAGCCATAGCAATCAGAAAGCAAAAAGAAATAAACAGCATCCAAATTGATAAGGAAGTTTTAAACTGTCCCTATTTCCAGACTATACGACACAATATAGAGAAAGTGCTAAAGATTCCACCAAAGAATTATTAGAACTTCTAAATGAATTCAGTAATGTTGCAGAACACAAAATCAATGTACAGAAATCCAGTGCATTTACATACTCTAATAATGAAGCAGCAGAAAGAAATTAAGAAAGCAATCCCACTTCAACTGCACAAAAAATAATAAGATATCTGAGAATAAACTTAACAAAGGAGGTAAATGGCCTGTATTTGGAAAACTATAAAACACTGGTGAAAGAAATTGAAGGTGACACAAAGAAATGGAAAGATATTCCATGTTCATGGATTGGAAGAACAAATATTGTTAAATGACTATACTGCCCAAACTAATCTATAAATTTACTGCAATCCCTATTAAAATGCCAACAATATTTTTCAGAGCTGGAATAGCAATACTAAAATTTGTAGAGGACCACAAATGACTCAGAATAGCCAAAACAATCTCGAGAAAATAAAACAAACCTGGAGTAAAACAAATCTGGAATACCAGATTTCAAACTATACTACAAAGCTGTAGTAAGCTGTAGTATAGTACTGGCACAAAAACAGACACATAGATCAATACAACAGACTAGAAAGCTGAAAAGTCAAACCCATGTTTATATGGTCAATTAAACTATCAACAAAAGATATAAGAATATGCACTGGAAAAGGACAGTCTCCTCAACAAACGGTGCTGGGAAAATTGGATGGCTACATGCAAAAGAATGAAACTAGACCACTTTCTTACACCATACACAAAAACAAACTCAAAATGGATTAAAGATCTAAATGTGAGATCTGAAACCATAAAATTCCTAAAAGGGCACAGGAATTACTCTGATATCAGCCATAGCAACATTTTTCTAGCAACAAGGTAGAAAAAAAGCAAAAGTAGACAAAAGCAAACATAAACTACTGTGGACTACATCAAAATAAAGAGCTTTTGCACAACAATCAACAAAACTAAAAGATAACCTATGGAACTGGAGAATATATTTGCAAGTGACAGGTGATAAAGGATGAGCATCCAAAATATATAAAGAATGTGAACAACTCAACACCAAAAAAATCAAATAATCCAGTTAAAAAATGGGCAGAAGACATGGACAGACATTTCTTCTAAGAAGAAATCCAGATGGCCAACAGACACATGAAAAGATACTCAACGTCATTCATTATCAGGGGAAAACAAGTCAAAACTACAATGAGATGTCATCTCACACTTGTCAGAATGGTTAAAATCAACAACACAGGAAAAAACAAATGTTGCTGAAGATGTGGACAAAAAGGAACATTTGTGCCCTTTTGCTGGGGATGCAAAATGGTGCAGCCACTCTGGAACACAGTATGAGGGTTCCTCTAAAATTAAAAATAGAACTGCCATATGATCCAATAACCGTACTACTAGATATTTACCCAAAGAACGTGAACACTAATTCATGATGATATATGCACCTTCATGTTTATTGAAGCATTATTCACAATAGCCAAACTATGGAAACAGCCCAAGTGTCCATCAACAGATGAATAAATAAAGAAAATGTGGTGTGTACACACACACACAATATTATTCAGCCATAAAAAGAATAAAATCTTGTCATTTGGAACAACACAGATGGATCTAGTAAGTATCATGTTAAGTGAGTAAGTCAGAGAAAGACAAATACCATATGATTTCACTCATATGGGAAATTTAAGAAACCAAACAAAGGGGGGAAAAAAGAAACAAACCAAAGAACAGATCGACTTTACAGGGAACAAACAGATGGTTACCAGAGGGGAGGTCAGTGGGGGAATGGGGGAAAAGGTAAAGGGGATTAAGGGTACATTTATATTGATAAGCAATAAGTAATATATAGAGTTGTTGAATTACTATTTTGTACATCTGAAATTAATATAACACTGTATATTAACTACATTGGAATTTTTTAAATTCCAACAAAAAAATTAAATAAAATTAATGTATTTGTATTTGTATTTTTGAATAGACACTTTCCCAAAGAAGACATAAAGATCTCCAACAGATTCATGAAAAGATGCTCAACATCACTAATTATTAGAAAAGCAAATACAAATTGCAGTGAGGTATCACATCCCATTATTCAGAAGGGCTAGTATCAAAAGACAAAAAAAGAAAGAAAAAGAAAAACAAGAAATAAGCATTGGTGAGGATGTGGAGAAAAGAGAAGCTTCATGCACTGTTAGTAGTAATGTAAATTGGTGCAGCCATTACAAATAACAGCATGACACTTACTCAAATAATTAAAAATAGAAATATCTTAAGATACAGTTATTCTACTACTGGGTGTTTACCCAAAGGAAACAAACAGTAATTCACTCATTGAAAAGACATATGCACTCTTATGCTTATTGCAAAATTATTATAAATAGCCAAAATATGGAAGCAACCCAAATGTCTATGGATAAATATCTAAAGAAGATGTGGATAGATATATGTGTATGTATGTACATGTGTACGGATGTATGTACATATGCATGAATATTACTCAGCTATAAAAAATATGAGACCATGCCATTTGCAACAACGTGGATAGATCTAGAGGATATTATGCTAAATGAAATGAATCTGACATAAAAAAACAAATGCCATATGATTTCACTTATATGTCAAATCTAAAAAACAAACGAATAAGTAAACAAAAAGCAGAATCAGACCTATAAAAACATAGGATGAACTGACAGTTGCCAGAGGAGAATGGAGAGATAGGTAAAACGAGTAAAGGGGCATGAATAAGTCTCAAAATAAAAGGTACAGCCTAGCAATACAGACAATGGTATTGTAATAGTGTTGCATTGTAACAGAAGGAAACTACACTTGTGGTGAGCACAGCATCACATAGAGTTGTTGAATCACTATGCTGTAAACCTAAAACTAATATAACCTCATGTGTCAACGATACTAAAACAAAATGGCTATGAGGATGCACAAAGGAAACTGCCTCCCTTTTTGAAAGCTAAGTTTAAATGCCAGCAGAGATTTATACTGTCGGCTTTAAGAGTAGTACATCAATGACAATGACTACATGATTTTCTGTCTGTCGTGTTGCGCCTCAGAAATATTCTTGAGATTGGATTTTTCCAAGGACTACTGAAAATCTAAAACACAAGCAAAGGCAGGACAGTTTTCAGTTCACAAGTAAGAAAACACCCTCCAAATACAAGCAGCTCATCTTGTCACACTACTGCTGTCAGCTGTCACACTATTGCTTTGGACTTTTCTTGATTAAAGCAAAGGAAGTTGAAGGCTAGCCTGTCAATAAGTATATTTTCATGGCAAACCTACAACCTTAAAGTCTGTATTTTTGCAGAGCATACTATTTTGTGAAACCATGCAAAACGGAAAGAGTATTTTTATAGAAGATGAAGACTAGCCAAGGCTTCAAAATAAAGGAATGTAATTGCAACCTCCCCAGACTTTCCCAGGTTGCATATTTATTATTTTATAGAAAAGAGAATCCATACACAATACAATAAATAATAAGTTTCATTGGATTAAAAAATGTTAATGACTTAAGAAAAAAGAATCAATATGGAAAGACTGGCCATTTTTTAAAAAGCGTTCTTTAGAAATGCTTTAATATTTCAGAGACCCCTGGGCAAAAATAAGATAAAAGAAAAAATAAAGAAGTTGATGAAATGTACCTGTGTCATCATTACCCATAACTTTTAACATTATTTTCCCACTTCACATAGCTCTAACCCTAGTTTCTTTACTCTTTGTTGTACCTACCTGTAAACACTTATTGTAATATTCCATCTATTTCTCTGACCTTAAGACATTTAAACTCTATTAAGATACTAGCTCTTCTTTTTTTCCAATTAAAGTAAAACTAAGGAGATTAAGTTGGGTTTTTACTGTAGACTTTCTTTCATAAACTGGGAGACAGCCCGCATCTCATAGGTGTTAATAGCTGAGAACAGGAAAATATATGTTTTCATATAATTGGTTGCGGAAATGAAATTTGTGCTGAGACACATAAAGCATCATGGGTAAGCGATGATGAGGCCAGATGCAGGTACTAACCACAAGCAAGAAAAGGTGGTGAAGGGGTATAGAGAAATAAAGGGTTTGGCTTCTAGGTATGGATTCACCTATCCTGTTTATTGTCTTTTTTCTTTGGAATTTGTGGATGAGATAAATGCTAGATGATACCTCCTACAGCTTGGCTTTGAACTCATTGTCTTCAAATAACTGTCCTTTCTTCCTTGAATGTTAGTCACCCAAAGCTATGGTCATTCTTTTGGCTTTGCCATCTCGCAAAATTGTACCACCACTGAAATCTCAATTTCAAGCATTCTATTTTCTGTCACTGATACCTTTTCACCTACTTTTTGCCCTATTTTAACAATTCTCTATTCAAGTGGTTTTGCCTCCTACTTCACTGAATAAAACAGGAGTAATTGGTTGTGAGCTCCCTTTATAGTTTTACTACCAAATTCATAAATCCTCCAGCCTCTGTACTGAAATCCCTGCTCCTATGAAAGTTCCAACCCCTTTTTGGTCTCAATCCCATCTCCTTATGGTCTTTTCAAGGAGTTTCTTTAAGGTCCACTATTTCCTCTGAGTCTTTGGGAGGAGGAAGTCTCTCCTGGATGATGTTTCTCATTATGAAATAAACATTTTATCAAATATTTTATTTCTTTTATTTTAGAGAAAGAGAGTGTGTGTGTGCATATGAGTGGAAGAGAGGGACAAAGGGAAAGAGATAATCTTAAACAAGCTCCATGCTCGATGCAGAGCCTGATGTGGGACTCGATCTCAGGACCTTAAGACCATGATCTGAACCAAAATCAAGAGTCAGATACTCAGATGACTGAGCCACTCAGGAATCCCTTATCAAATATTTTTAAAAGCCGGAAGGCCAACAAATCTGACACCAAACATAAATCCACTTCTATTCACCCATCACCCATTCTACTACCACTTCATTTCTGGGTAAATCTCCATAGTAAAACATCTTTTAGAATTTCTATTACCAAGTGCTCACATATATCTTTCTCAATTCACATAAAGCAGATTACTTTCAGCAATACTTTCTGAAAATTATTCTTACCTCAATTAACAAAGATCTTAAAAATCACTTTAATAATCTTCATTTGACTACTTGTTAAAATTGTCATTGTTAATCACTTCCTCCTTGAAAAACTTTTTTTTTCGAAAAGATTTTTTTTTTTTTTTAGTACCTATACCACTGCCCTTCTGATTTTCCTTTCTGCTTGGTCTTTTCTGCCCATTTTCCAGCTCATTTAGTCTTTGGTGTCTAAACTGTTCCAGTCTCAATGCTCTGTTCTGGCCCCCATCTCTTTACAACTACACATGTACCGTGCTGATTTCATTTAATCCATAACTGTTATCCTTAAAGCAATGACACATAAACCACTATAGTATTTTATGTGCATATTCCCCCACTCACTACATTGCTTATTTACAATTATTTACTTATTTATTTCAAAAATTTGTTTTCAATACCAGTTGTCTGTAACAATATTTAAGACCTAAATCTGAGGCATGGTGATGCTATTTTATAGTTCAAAAGGTTCAAGACTTACCTTAGTCTGATAAAATAATTATTTGGTATATTCATGTTAGACTGTTTATTGATGACCAAATCAACAGATTAATATTTAACTTGAGCATAAATTAATCTTCATATTAATATGAATATTGACATTTATTGAAACACAAATCTAACTGCATAGTAAGAATGTTTATAGGATACTGAAATAAACAGCTTAATTTGATGTGAAATTTCTCAGAGCTTTTTTTTAATGTTTTATTTATTTTTGAGAGAGAGCTAGAGACAGCATGAGCAGGGAGGGTCAGAGAGAGGGAGACAGAGAATCTGAAGACAGGCTCTAGCCTCTGAGCTAGTTGTCAGCACAGAACTCGACGCAGGGCTTGAACCCATGAACCATGAGATCATGACCTGAGCTGAAGTCAGACACTTAACCAACTGAGCCACCCAGGCACCCCTCTCAGAGCTTTTAAGAGAAATATGTTGGTATATAGCCAAAAGGTGGCAGCTATCTAAGTGTCTATTGACAGATGAATTTATAAACAAAATGTGGTATAGGTATATAATAAAACATCATTTAGACTAAAAAAGAAAGAAATTCTGACACATTATACAACATGGATGAACCTTGAGGATATCATGCTAAGTGGATAACCTAGGCACAAAAGAACATGTACTATATAATTCCACTTTAAGAAGAACACAGAATAGGGGCTTCAGGTCATGATCTCACAGCTTGCGGGTTTGAGCCCTGCATCAGACTCTGTGCTGACATCTCAGAGCCTGGAGCCTGCTTCAGATTCTCTCTCTCTCTCTCTCTCTCTCTTTCTCTCTAATAAATAAACATTAAAAAATTAAAAGGAAAGAAGAACACAGAACAGTCAAATTCACAGACAGAACATAAAATGGAGATTTTCAGGGGCTAGGTAAAGGGAGTAATGAAAAGTCACACTATAATAGGTATAGTTTTATAAGATGAAAAGAATTCTGGAGATTGGTTATACATAAATGTGAATTTAAGACGAGGGAACTATACTCTTAAAAATTTGCCAAGATGATACATTTTGTTATATTTATCTTATAGTATTTAAATATATATCTAGGGGTGCTTGGATGGCTCACTCAGTTAAGCATCTGACTCTTGGTTTTGGCTCAGGTCATGATCTCATGGCTCATGAGCTTGAGCCACACATCGGGCTCTGCACTGACTGTGTGGAGCCTGCTTGGGATTCTTTTTCTTTCACTTTCCCTCATATTCATTCTCTCTCTCTCTCTCTGTCTCCATCACTCTCAAAAAGAAATAAACATTAAAAAATCTTTTCTATATATCTATGTATGTGTATGTATACACAGATACACACACACTTCATTTAGTGATGTGCATTAATTTCTCAAATAAGGAAATCTGCTGCAACTGTCTTAGTACAGAATTATCATTCATTTCATTTTCACTTACTGGGGTGAAATTGATCTTTCATACCAGAGCCTGTGAGGATGATGCAGATAGAAATATAAATGAAGATCAATTTGAAGCAAACTGAGCCGTTTATCGAATTGCAAATTAAAAGAAAGGATCAAGGTGAGAAACTTTTTCTTATATGAGAGTGAACTGGGAGAAGCCATGTGGAAAGGAGAAAACTGGGCAAATGACAAATTAAGAAATATGAGTGTGGCCATATAGTGTATCTTGTCTTTAGAAAAATGGGTCACCTGGGTGGTTCAGTCAGTTAAGCATCCAATTACAGCTCAAGTCATAATCTCATGGTTGGTGGGTTTGAGTCCCATGTTGGGTTGGACATAGAGCCTGGAGCCTGATTCATTTCTATGTCTTCCTCTCTCTGACCCTGCCTCAATCATGCCCTGTCTCTGTCTCTCTCTCTCAAAAACAAATATTTAAAAAATCATAAAATAAAACAAAATCTGTGAGGAAAAAAAACCCCAAAAGCTAAAAGTTCTTTTCCTTGTACGTCTCCACAAAGTAGCTAACTCAGCTTGCTTTTTATCTGTTGCTCTATTGATACTGTCACATTCCCTTTGGTGAAGAACTGGGAGCAAGGTAAAGTGATTGGATTAGAGAAAGATGTGGGGGAGTGGTCCTGGGGAATGATAATCCTCAATTGTTTCTTAACTACCCTTCAAAATTCAGCCTGGAGTTAGTACTCCACCCATTTAAATATCTAGATGGTGAAAACCTATAGAATCAGGCAAAGGCAGGCTGGTTGCTCAATGTAGGAAGGAACTGAGAAAACTAACTTGTTAGAGAATATCACGTCACTATTTCTGCCTATTCCTTAAGAAAGGAGTTGAGTGGGAGATAGACACCATACTATCGTACAATTAAAATATCAATAACTAGGGTGCCTGGGCTCAGGTCATGATCTCATGGTCTGTGGGTTTGAGCCTCGTGTCAGGCTCTGTGCTGACAGCTCAGAGCCTGGAGCCTGCTTCAGATTCTGTGTATCCCCTCTCTCTCTGCCCCTTCCTTGCTCGCACTCTGTGTCTCTCTCAAAGATAAAATTAAAAAAAAAAAAACCATAAAAAATAAAATAAAAATAAAGCATCTATAACTACCTGTTCTTTCCCAAATCTGAAGCCTGGCAATTCTGGGTTTAGTGGATTGATGTTTCATTCTGATATGCAAACTTAATGGCCTTTCTATGTTCTGGTTAAGATTAAGATGTTTTAGAAAAAGGAAGACAGAATCTCTAATTCTTGTCTCTTGGATTACCATCTACCAAAACACTCACATGTATGCAGACATGAGCTTCTTGAATGCAGGATACTTCCTTTCACCTTCTACTCAGCAATTAGTGCTAATATATGTGTAAGTGAAAAGTTGGAAAGAAAAGAAGGTGGATCACAGAAACAGAGATGAGAAGGATGTATTGGACTAGGGATTTTGTTCACTAACCTTAGTGAAAGAAAGTTTCATTTATATCCAAGTTTTGTTGTGTAGTAGCATGCACTAGCTTCAGTCTTCAAGTTTGTAACAGGGTATGAGAATATTTACTACATCATTTTGATGGTCAAGCAAAATAACCTAAGGGAAATTCCTCAGTAAAACTTTCTACAAACTTAAAGTATTATTTTGAAACCCATGCTGGAGGTTATCTAAATGTTATAGCTTTAGTTCTTGATGGTTTGATATATTTTTATAATTTGAGCCCTGAGATAAAATATCATTCTTTCCAAGAAAGTCAAGAGACTGCAAACCTTTATCAACTGTTAATTGAGACTAATAGGAATGGGATACTGGAGAGATCTCTTCATCTCACCAGATACAGGTGAACTATCTCATGATTTGAACAATGCAAGTTATGTATAAGGTATATTATAGGAAACATAAATTGTAGGAAGTTTAGGCTTGTCTTAAAAAGTGAGAGGAGAACCTGGGTAGCTCAGTCAGCTAAGCATCCAATTTCGGCTCAGGTCATGATCTCATGGTTCATGGGTTTGAGCCCCGCATCAGGCTCTGTTCTGACACCTCAGAGCCTGGAGACTGTTTTGGATTCTGTGTCTCCCTCTTTCTTTGACCCTCCCCTCTCTCTCTGACCTTCCCCTGCTCATGCTATCTCTCTCAGAAATAAATTTTTTTTAAAAAAGGGAGAATTATGTCAAAAGGCACTTAAAGTCTAATTCAAGTATTTTCCTACTTGATACCTAGAGCATTTGCCCAAGTTGCCCTAACCTTTACCTTAAGTGAAAAATGTCTACATAAAATGTTAATGTTTTTGAGAACAATTTTTAAATACTTTCAAACAATTTTATAAAAAAAAAAAATGGAAACAGGATCAGAGTAGGATCTTGTTTTTCACCAAGCTGGAAACATTATTTGTAAACAAATTATAAAGGAAAACGTGGATTTAATTGTGTCTGCATTTTGGAAAACTACAGAGATGGAATGCAAGGTATTGGAGCCCTTCAGCAGCTATTATTTCCCTGTTGACTTTTTTTCAGGGAATCTCCTTGTGAAACTTTCCACTGACTAGTGGATTTGCAAATACTACTAAATCCTCAATCATATGCAGGATTTTCTCTCTCTTCCCAGAGAATCGACCTCAATGGAGAGCTGGGTTTATTTATTAGTAAATTCAGGTTTTCTCTCTTTGACCAAAGCAAACAGATGCTGATCTGAAATAAATCATTTCCTCCACTAAATGAGTCTTTGACTATTAATAATATTTAATTTACTCTTGAGTCATTTCCACACTCCAAGCAATAGCACATCGTATTTGTTAATTCTTGAAAGCCTTAATAATGGCTCCTTAGTTCTCCTTTCTCTCTCTCTTCTCCCTCTCCTTTCCTCTTCCCTTCCTTCTCTTCTTCATTTTTATTCTCAAAACATAACAGGAACATAGTTTTGCCCCAATTTCAAATGAGAAACCTGAGGCTCAGGAAATATAAATGATTTTCTCTCCCTCTTGCCCCAGGTCACATAACTTAGATTGCAAGATTATAATCAGAGGCCTTTTGTCTTCTAAGTATTCATTCATGTAAGAAACATTGAATTTCTACAGTTACCTAGAACCATTAAAGGCAGTGGAGAGGGGATATTGAATGAAAGAGACAGGCTTCACCCTCCAGCAGTCTAGCTAGGCAGAGAGGCAATGTACAGGCAGCTGAGAAGGCAAGAAAAATTGCAAAGGAAATTACAAAGTACACTGTGAGTGAATTGGGATGGTATGAAACAAGCCTTTGGAATGATCAAAGTTATTTATCTCTGAGAAAATGGTGTTTGAGACCTGAGAAAAAGGAGACATTAGATAAAAATGATTAAAGAGAATGGATGTTAAATTTAAAGAAAGAGAAAGTGATATGATTATGGAACATTTGGAAATGGAAAGATTCAGTATAAACAAAATTACAGTGAGAGAGGTCTCAGGACTTAATCTTTGTTTTTTCCTCTGTCTGAATGTTCTGTGCCAAGATAGTCTTGGGGCCTACTGTCATTTAGATCTTGGCTCCAATATGACCTTCTCAGTGTACTCTTCTTTGACCACAATGATTTTAAATTGAACACCTTCTAGAGGACTTTTGGAAAGATAGGAAATTGGGAGGATCCTAAGCTCACCTTGTCCCACAGACACATCTAAACAACACCCACATTAGTGCATTCAGACCAGAAAACAACCTGAAGACTAGCAGAACAGACTTTCCACAGTTAGTCATACAGAGGAGGATACATTCGAAAGGGCAACAGGGGTGGAGACATGGTGGGGAACCAAACTCCCAGCAAGACTAACTACAAATGGGAGAGACAGCATATGCATGGAGAGAGAAGCAGATGCCACAGCAGGCACCCTAGACATGAAGGGGTTTTGAATTTGCTTTGAAAATGAAAGCATCTTAACTTCATGGGTTTTTTGTAGGCAGTGGGGCTTACGTCCAGGTACTTCAAAAATCAATGGGCTCGAGGCGCCTGGGTGGCTTAGTCGGTTAAGCGTCCGACTTTCGCTTAGGTCATGATCTCGTGGTTTGTGGGTTCGAGCCCCGCGTTGGGCTCTGTGCTGACTGCCAACTCAGAGCCTGGAGCCTGTTTCAGTCTGTGACTCCCTCTCTCTCTGACCCTCCCCTGATCACGCTGTCTCTCTCTCTCCTAGAAATAAATAAAACATTTTAAAAAAATCAATGGGCTCTGCTCTCGGAATGCCAGAGAAGAATAGAAAACTGAGTCCCTACCCTTAAAGAGACAAAATAATAAACAAACCCACCAAGATGGAGCAGAGCAGTAGCAGTTTTTAAAAAAGTCAGAGTTGTACAAAAGATTTACTGACTAATTGCAGAACACATGATAAAGGGGCAGGGATCTTTAGGAGACTTCTTCAAGAATTAAAAAAAACAAAAACAAAAACAAAAACAAAAAAACTGGCAAGCACCATTTCTCTCCCCACTCCTAGGCCTAGACAAGTGGGCACCAGTGGGAAACAGCCTGAACACTTGTTAACACTGTGTGCTATGCTCTTACATTCTCCTGCAAATCCACCCCATCCAACCTGCCAAGCTCAACAGGAGTCCCTCCAAAGCAGCTTCTGCCACATCTCATCCTATAAACAATCAGCAGAAACTGGCACTCCACTGAAGTGACTCCTGCCCTCAGGAAAAGGGAAGATAACCACACACATCAGTATACCCCAAGTCCCCAAAACCAAACCTTGCAACTGGCAGTGCAGAGAGAATACCTTGCCTATCAGTGCATCTGAAGTTCTGGCAGGCATCTGGCTTGACTGCCAGCCCTGCCCACCATAGAAAGCCTCTCAGGAGACAAGGCAGGAAGAGAACAGTTTGGTGCAATGGCAGCCTTAGCAAATTGGCTAAGGGCAGGTATGTGTTCTGACTGCTGACACCATCCAACTATATGCCCATGATAGCCCCAGATGGACCTCTTAATAGCACAGGAAGTAAACCCAGTCCACAACAGGTAAAGTAGGCCCTTGTTGTTAACTGGACTAAAGACAAACAAGACTCTGTTACAACAGTAGGGTGCACACAACCCACATAAAAGACGTCTTTGATATGCCTGGTTTTGGTGAACAGGTGACATTGCACTACATATCAATTTTCAAAATCAAGAGATATAACTGACTATCCTAATACATAGAAACAAATACAGACAAACAGACACAGAGAGTTAGACAAAATGAGGATACAGAGGAATATGTCCCAAATGAAGGAATAGATAAAACTATAGCAAAAGAGCTACATGAAATGGGCATAAGCAATATGCCTGACAAAGAATTCAAAGTAATGGTCATAAAGATACTTATTGGACTTGAGAAAAGACTGGAGCATCTCAGTTAGACCTTCAACAAAGAGAAAAAAAAGTTGTTTGGAGATGAAGAACTCAATAACTAAAAATTAAAAATACACTAAGGAAAACAATAGCAGATTAGAGGAAGCAGAAGAATGGATGAGTGAATTGGAAGACAGAGTACTGCAAAGAAACCAAGCTGAAGAGCAAAAAGGAAAAAAATGAGAATAGGTTAAGGGAACTCTGCAATATCATCAAGGATAAAAATATTATCACTAGGGAATGCCAGAAGAAGAGAGAGAAAAAGAAGCAGAAAATTTATTTGAACGAACAGTAGGTGAAAAATTCCCCAGTGTAGGGAAGGAAAGAGACATCCAGGTCCAGGAAGTACAAAAAGCCCCCAACAAAATCAACCAAGGAGATCCACATCAAGACATGTAATTACAATGGCAAAAAGTAAAAATAAAGAAAAATTTTTAAACAGCAAGAGAGAAGTAAACAGTTGCACACAAGGAAAACCCCATAAGGCTATCAGCTTACTTTTCAGCAGAAACTCTGCAGACCAGAAGGGAATGACATGATAGATTAAAAGTGCTGAAAGGAAAAAGACAAAGAAAAAAAACCTGCAACCAAGAATAAAAGACTACTATGCCCAGCAAGCCTATCATTCAGAATAGAAAGAGAGATAAGGTATTTCCCAGACAAAAAGTGAAGGAGTTTATTACCACTAAGGCAGCCTTACAAGAAACTAGTTAAAGGGAATTCTTTGAGAGGAAAGAAAAAGCCATATCCAGAATAAGAAAATTAAGAAAAAAAATCACAAGTAAATACAAACATAATAAAAGTATCAGATTAATCACTTATATAACCTAGATGGTGGTTAAAGCAAAAGAAGTAAAATTAAATATATCTATAAAAATCAGTCAAGGGATTCACAAAATAAAAGGATATAAGTTACAACATCATATATAATGTTGGAGGGGTGAGTAATAATTCAGTGCTTTTAGAATTTGCTCAAATGTAATTATCACTTTAATATAGACTGTTATATGCATAAGATGTTATATACGAGCCAAATGGTAACCATAAATCAAAAATCTGTAATAGATAAGCAAACAATAAAGACAAAAAAATACAAACATATCACTAAGGAAGCCATCAAACCATAAGGGAAGAGAACAAGAGAAGGAAGAAAAACTATAAAAAACAACTGTAAAACAAGTAATAAAATGGCAATAAGTACATACCTATCAATAATTACTTAGAATGTAAATAGACCAACTGCTCCAATCAAGAGACACTGGGTGACAGAATGGATTAAAAAAAGGACCCATCTACATGCTGCCTACAGGTGACTCATTTCAGACCTAAAGATATGTGTAGATTTAAAGTGAAGGGATGGGAAAACATTTACCATGCAAATGGCAACAGAAAGAAAGCAGGGGTAGTAATACAAACATCAGACAAAGTAGACTTTAAAACAAGACTGTAACAAGAGACAAAAAAAAAAAAAGGATAGTATATAATGATAAAGGGAACAATCCAACAAGATGATATAACAATTGTAAATATCTATGTACACAACAGGGGAGTACCCAAACACATACATCAACTATTTGCATGAGTTAAAAAAGAAATTGACAGTAATATACTAATAGTAGAAAATACCTTTAACACCACTTACTTCAATAAATAGATTATTCAGACAGAAAATCAACAAAAACAACAGTGGCATTGAATGACATACTAGACCAGATTGATCTAACAGATATATTCAGAACATTCCGTCTAAATCCAGCAAAATACATATTCTTTAAGTGCACATGGAATGTTCTTCAGAATAGATCACACATTAGGCCATAAAACAAGTTTTAATAAATCCAAAGACTGAAATCATGTCATGCATCTTTTCCTACCACAATAGTGTGAAACTAGAAATCAACTATAAGAAAGTATATGGAAAAGACACAAATACATGGAAGGTAAAAAATACATTTCTAAACAATTAATATGTCAATCAAGAAATAAAAGAGGAAATAAAAAATGCATGACACAGATAAAAATAGAAACACAATGGTCCAAAATTTTTGAGATGCAGCAGAAATCGTTCTAAGAGGTAACTTTATAGCCATATAGGCCCGTATCAAAAAGCAAGAAAAATTTCAAACAACCTAACATTACACATTAGGAATTAGAAAAAGAACAAGCAAAACCCAACGGTAGTAGGAAGAAAGAAAGAATAAAGATCACAGCAGAAACAAATGAATAGAGATGTAAAAAATAATAAAACAGATCAGTGAAACCAAGAGCTGGTTCTTTGAAAAGATTAACAAAACTGATAAACTTTTAGCCAGATCACCAAAAAAAGCAAAGATGAAAGTAAAATAAAAAATGAGAGAGAAAAAACCGACACCACAGAAATACAAAGGATCAGAAGAGAATACTATGAAAAACTATGCCAACAAAATGGACAAACAGGAAGCAGACTAACTACTAGAAACATATAACCTGACAAAATTAAATCAGGAAAAAAAAGGAAAATTTGAACACACTGATTATTAGCCATGAAATTGAATTAGTAATCAGAAAACTACCAGACACCAATTCCAAGACCAGATGGCTTCACAGGTGAATTCTACCAAACATTTAAAGAAGAGTTAATATTTATTCTTCTTGAAATAAATAGTCATTCTTGAAATATAAAGTCATTCTATGAGGCCAGCATTATCCTGATATCAAAAAAGATAAAGACACTACAAAAAATAGTAATAATTTAAAAAAGAATAATAAACACCCTAAAGGGGTATTAGAGGGAACACAGCTCTATATAATAAAGATCATGTAAGAAACCCCACAGCTAACATTATACTCAATGGTTAAAAACTGAAATCTTTCCTTCTAAGATAAAGAGCGAGACAAGGATGTCCAATTCACCACTTTTATTCAACATATTACTAAAAGTCCTAGCCATAGAATTCAGATAAGAAAAAGAAATAAGAAACATCCAAATTAGTGAAGAAGTAAAACTTTCACTATTTGCAGGGAGAACATACTATATATAGAAAACCTTTCATCAAAAACCTAATAGAACTGATAAATGAATTCAGTAAGCTCACAGGATAGAAAATTAATGTACATAAATTTTACGTTTCTATATTCATAAATTTTGCATTTCTATACACTAATAATGAAGCAGCAAAAAAGAAATTAATAAAATAATCTCACTTAATGTAAAGTAACATATCTAGAAACAAATTCAACTGAGACGGTAAGAGATCTGTACACCAAACAAAAATGAAACATTGATATAAGTAATTGAAAATGACAAAAGCAAATGGAAAGATATTCCATGTACCTGGATCAGAAGAACCAATATTGATAAAATGTCCATACAACCCAAAACAACCCAGAGATTTAATGTTTTATTTATTTCTAGGAGAGAGAGAGACAGTGTGAGCAGGGGAGGGTCAGAGAGAGAGGGAGTCACAGACTGAAACAGGCTCCAGGCTCTGAGCTGGCAGTCAGCACAGAGCCCGACGCGGGGCCTGAACCCACAAACCGCGAGATCATGACCTAAGCGAAAGTCGGAGGCTTAACCACTAAGCCACCCAGGCGCCCCAGTTATAAGGAAAGTTTATAGTAAGTATTATATTCTTATTCAGACTAGATTATTGAAGAAAAATGCTTATGCAAACATCACATTTGTGAAAATAAATTTGTATTCACTTTTGGCAAAAAGCAGTAATCTTCCAAAATAATTCCATCTTTCCATTTTCATGGTAGTTGAGATGGTGGTGAAATAGAGTATCAGATCTTGCTTACATAACTTAGCTCCTATGGGAAGGCAAGATTTTGATTGCTACGCCAGTCATATTTGTCTGCTATTTCAGAATATTTGTAAGCTATTTCAGAAAATTCCTCTAACCCTTGATGTAATTCTCCAGTTCACACACCTTAGGGTTTACCGTGAATGACTCTCACTTTTTATTGAGGCACTGACTGCTCACACCAAAATTAGTTTGGGTTCTGTAAAGTTATCATTTAAGAAACACTGACACCTGTTCAGAGATCAAAGCACAAAAATAATTTGGCTTCTGTGCATGTGCCCAAGATAATTATTTATAAATAGATTTCACCTTCTCTTTGATTGGCAAAGAGTGAGCCTAGCAGGGATCTCAAAGGCCTATGGCGGCCAAGTAAAATGGAGCAATATTTGTCATGTACAAAGATGCCAAGCCTGGAAAGGGTATAGAGGCTGAAATAGAGCCAACACTCAGCCTGCAGGTATCCAGAGAACATAACTTTCCCAATTTGTCCAGAACCTTGTATAATCTGGCCGAGGTTGATCTGTGTGACCTTGGGCAGCACTCTCAAGGTGTATGTACATAACTTATTGTAGATTCTATATTCAGGCATATGTGTATTTTTGTTCACAATTTTAATGTAATTGGCCTTTTACCTAAATATATCCTGTCTTAAGAAAAAAAATTGTCAGAAATTAATTAGTGATATATCATTAACTGATAATTATTATCTGATAAAACCAGTTTTGTTACAAATTTATTAAAATGGACACCATTTTTAAAATGTATTTTAGTAAATGCTGGTACTGTGTATGATTTATGGACAAGTTGGCTCAAAAGATTAAAAACAGCACACATCAGAGATATAATGGATTCTGTTCTAGATGACTGCAGTAAAGCAAATATTGGAATAAAGAAAGTTGAATGAGTTGGTTGATTTTCTGGTGCATATAAACGTTTTGTTTACATGATGTCGTAGTCTATTCAATGCGCAATAGCGTTAAGTCTTAAAATAATGTCCATACCTTAAAGTACTCTACTGCTTTAAAAATAACCATCTTTTGAGCTTTCAATGAGTCAAGAAAGCAAGCTTTCTTCTTGCCGGTGGAACCTGGATATTGCTAGCTGCTGACAGACCAGAGTGGTGATTTGCTGAAGGTGGGGGCAGCTGTGGGAATTTCTTAATATAAGACAATGAAGTTCGTCACATTCACTGACTGCTTTAGGAACATTTTTTCTCTGTAGCATGTGATGCTATTTTATGCATTTTACTCATAATATCATTTCATTCAAAAGTGGAATCAATCCTCTCAAGCCCTGCTACTGCTTTATCAACTAACAGTATATAGTATTCTAAATCTTACATTGTCATTTCAACAATCCTCACAGCACCTTCACCAGGAGATTTCATTTCAAGAAATAAATCTCTGTACACATCCATGAGAAGCAACTTCTCATCTGTTCAAGTTTGATCACGGGATTGCAGCAATTCTGTCCCACCTTCTGGCTACCCTTCTAATTCTAGCTTTCTTGTTCTTTCCACCATATCTGCAGTTATTTCCTTAGCTGAGGTCTTAAAAGCCCCAAAGGCCTCCATGAGAGTTGGAATGAACTTCTTCTAAACTCCTGTTAGTGTTGATATTTTGACCTCTTCTCAAGTATCACAAATGTTCTTGTTGGCATCTAGAATGGTGAGTCCTTCCCAGAAGATTTTCAATTTACTTTGCCTAAATCCATCAGACGAATTGTTCTGTGTGGCATCGATAGCCTTACAAAATGTAGCTCCTAAACAGTAAGACTTGAAAGTAGAAACTACTCCTTGATCCATAGGCTGCAGAATGGATGGTGGTTAGCAGATGTGAAAACATTCATCTCATTGTGTATCTCCATCAGAGCACTTGGTTATCAGCCCTTGTAAGCAGATGTGCTTTGTTTTTCCATTTACAGAGCACAGGGAAAGTAGATTTGGTATGATTCTTCAGGCCCTAGGATTTTCAATATATTAAATAAGCGTTGGCTTCAACTTAAGGTCACCAGCTGAATTAGACCATAACAAGAGAATCAGCCTGTCCTTTAGAGGTTTAAAGCTAGGCACTGACTTCTCTTTTCTATGAAAAGTCTTAGGTGGCATCTTCTTCTAATACAAGGCTGTTTTATGTACACTGAAAATATGTTTAGTGTAGCCACTTTTAATTATCGTAGCTAGATCTGAGTGAGTTGCTGCTGTACCTCACACTTTTATGTAATGGAGATGGCTTCTTTCTTCAAACTTCATGAACTAACGACGTCTTCTGGCTCCAGACGTTTTTTCTGCAGCTTCCACACCTCTCTCAGCTTTCACAGAATTAAAGAGAGTTGGAGCCTTTATATTGGGTTTTGGCTTAAGGGCTGTTGTGGCTGGTTTGATTTTCTATCCAGTCTACCAAAACTTTCTCCATGTCAGCAATAAGGCTGTTTCACTTATCATTTGAGTGTTCCCTTGAGTAGCACATTTAAGTTCCTTTAAGAACTTTTCTTTGCATTCACAACATGGCTATTTGGTGCAAGATTTTGATATGCCTTCCTTATTATGCTTAATAATTTCTAACTTCTGATTTAAGGTGAGAGATGTGTGCTTCTTCTTGTCATTTGAACACTTAGAGGCATTGAGGTTTATTAATTGGTATAATTCTAATACCACTGTGTCTTGGGGAGTAGAGAGGTCTGAGGAAGGAGAGAAACAGACAGACAAAGATTCAGCCAGTTGTTGAAGCAGCCAGAACACATCCAACGTTCATCAATTAAGTTCACCATCTTCTATGTGCACATCTTCTATAGGCCATTTTCTAATGGCCGAAAATATTCCATCTGTAATTGTTGCAATGACAATATAACATCAAAGATCCCTCATTGTTGATCAGCATAACAAATTTGATAATAAAAACATATGGAATATTATGAGAATTACAAAAATGGGACACAGAGACATGAGCAAATGCTACTGGGAAAATGGTGCTGATAGACTTGCTAAGTGCAGGGTTTGTCACAAAACTTAAATTTGAAAATTTGAAAACATGTAGTATCTTTGAAGCACAATAAAGTAAAGCACCATAAAACAAGGTATGCTTGTACCTAGAAATAAATCTTAAGATGTTTCTAACATATCAGTGATTTGGTTAGAAACATAAGATGTAGTTTAGTAATTGTTCAAATGCATGTGGTAAATAAAAGATACAATGTAAATGTCTCTTAATTGATTTCTCCCATATTAATGCATCCCTAAGTGGGACTCCTTTTCCCACTTAGTACAAGCCTAACAGAAATCAGTGCATGCTCCTATCACCCAGAAATAATCAATTCAAATAATCCACCAGTGATCTGTGAAAATTTCATTGAAAATAACTGAAGTTTGCGGGTACCTGGGTGGCTCAGTCTGACTTCAGCTCAGGTCATGATCTCATAGTTTGTGGGTTCAAGCCCTGCATTGGGCTCTATGTTTCTTGATCTCCTCAGAGCCTGGAGCCTGCTTCAGATTCTGTGACTCCCTCTGTCTCTGCCCCTCCCCCACTCATGTTCTGTCTCTCAAAAAATAAAGGCTAAAAATTGTTTTAAATAAAAAAGAAAATAATTGAAGTTTGTAAGATGTTTATACCAAATGCATCATAACAAACTTGTTTCAATAGAAATACTTAGTTACCAAACCCTAGTCCCCAAGAAGATTGTCAATAGGATTAACCTAGTTCAGTTCCACACCCCATGCAGACCCTCCAAGATTCTTCAGTCTCCATCTCCTTTCTCCTCATTTCCCAAACTGTAATCGCTTCTTTACTTTATTATACAGAACAAATGTGCATACCCACACCTATTCTATAGCTCTCTGAGCAAGGACACTCCATTTTTAAGGAGCCATTTCTCCTTAAAATGCCACAGGAAATGATGATGATACAATCTTGACACTTAGATAAATGCATTTTCTCATTTTATTCATTGGACTATATTTTTATCAAGTGTTTACTTTTATTGTTCTGAAGCCCATCTGGCAATCCCTTAAAAGGCAGCATAGCCTCTGAATTTTAAATGTATTTCTGCTACGTTTACTCTTTTACATACAGTGGCTTTCTTTGAACACTTCAAAGAATCAGGCAGTAGTAGTTTGGTTGCTGTTTGGTAATCAAAAACTTGGTAGTTTGCTTGCAGTGACCTTACAACTGTAGAGGGTGGGATTTTGGACACTTTTATAAACCAGGAGTCTCTTTGGGCCACCTGGTCCCTTCCTGCCTGTCCCAAGAATTTCCACATATCTGGGAGGTCAGAGGACTTTATGCGTCCAGAGGGCATAAAAGACCTTGTCATTTTTTATATCCACTACTAAATAAATAAATAAATAAATAAATAAATAAATAAGTAACAAAGAAAAGTATTACTTAGGACACTTTACACATGAAAGTTCAGCAGTAAAATTTTAAGCTGGTTGACCCAGGGCGCGGATGGTGGTGGTATAAAAAAGCTTTATCCATGTTATATACACACCTGATCTATTTTTATCTATACCTATGCACAGACACATTTGTTTTATAAAAAGGGGAGAAAAGACAAAGCTTTTCTTGCCCCCATGGCCAGGTGAAAATTAAGGGAGCGTATATGTATGTGTACACAGTTGGGTGAGGGCAAGTTATGCCAAATTACAAGACTTGGTGTACAAACCAAGCAGAGAATGTGGACAATATCTGGTAAAGAGGAAGCTTTTTTCTCTGGCCTGCAACCCAAAACTCTGCTGGCACGGCCAAGATAGGAGAGTTAAGAATATGAGAAAAAAAAAAACTGTGACAAAAAGAAAGTGGCCATGATGTGGATTCTTTGAGAAGCTTTTTATTTGGTGATAAAAGGTTTAAAAAACAATACTTGATAGCATTTCTTGATCTAAAGCCACTAAGTGGAAGGTAGAGAGATGGGCACCCAGACCCTCTGAAGAATACTGCTGTCCACTCGCAATTGGGAAGTTAGGTCCCCAGGCAGTGGGAAGACGGGACTGGGTTCTATCATTTTCCCTGGGGGGACGCAGAGCTCCAAGCTCATCTAATTTACACCTTTATCTCCTCAATTATATTTTTCAAGGAGGCAGAGACCTAGAAAAATATGTGTTACTTGGGTTTTAGATAAAAATGCTAACTAGATTTATGAATAAAAACCAGGTAAATAATGACAGTCCATGAGATAAATAAAATAAAATATGCCTCCTCCTCAGAGCCTCTTTCACTGACTGCTCATAATACAGCTTGTGATTTCAAAATGAGAAATCACTTTACAAGCAAAAATCAATTTTACTAAAATTGAGGACTATAGCTTGGTTATTGCAAGCCAACAAATATTAAATTTGTAGAAAAACCCAGGGAAGCAATTTTTCCAAAAAAAGGTAAGATTCAGTGAAGTTGTTTTCTTTGGTCTATACTTCTTCCATGTATCTTTATATTAACCACTTTAAAGTTAAAATATTAATGTCCATTTTCCCTTACATTTTATTAAATCTTGAAGCCCTAGGCAATAAACTTTTTCAGGATATTTCTGGTATATTTATTTTACAAAAAAATGTAAATTATGCTTATCAGAAAAAATTTGTCCCGAATTTGATATAGGATAGAAACTCATTGTTTAATGTAATTGATACACTTTTCTTGGCAGGTGAAATGCTTAAATGATCTGATGTAATTTCTGTGGTTGCCAGAGCCGGGGGGAGGAGGGGGCAGAGTGAGATGGAGATTGGGAGAAATGAATCAAGGAGGCCAAAAGGTAAAACTAAAAATTTTAAAATACCAACCACATAACGATGCTTAGCATCCCTCCTCATCAGGGAAATACTAATCAAAACAACACTGAGATACCACCTCACACCAGTCAGAGTGGCTAAAATGAGCAAATCAGAGAACTCTAGATGCTAGCGAGGATGTGGAGAAACGGGCACCCTCCTACCCTGTTGGTGGGAATGTAAACTGGTACAGCCCCTCTGGAAAACAGTGTGGAGGTTCGTTCCTAAGGAAACTAACAATAGAACTCCCCTATGACCCAGCAATAGCACTGCTAGGAATTTACCCAAGGGATACAGAAATGCTGAGGCATAGGAGCACATGTACCCCAATGTTCATAGTAGCACTCTCCACAATAGCTAAAGCATGGAAAGAGCCTAAGTGTCCATCAACAGATGAATGGATCAAGAAGATGTGGTTTATCTATACCATGGAATACTACATGGCAATGAGAAAGAATGAAATCTGGCCATATGTAGCAACATGGATGGACCTTGAGGGTGATATGCTGAGTGAAATAAGTCAGGCAGAGAAGGACAAATATCATATGTTTGCACGTATAGGAGGATTAGGAGGAACTTAACTGAGGAACAAGGGGGAGAAGAAGGGGGGAAATGTGGGGGAAAGGGAGAGAGGCAAACCATGAGAGACTCTTGAATGCTGACAAAAACTGAGGACTGATGGATGTGGGGGGGGGGGGATGGGCATGGAGGAGGACACTTGTGGGGATGAGCACTGGGTGTTATGTGGAAACTAATTTGACAATAGACTATTTGTAAAAAAAAAATAATAAAAAAAATAAAATAGGAATTTAAATAAATTATAGTGTCTTTGCAGGAAGGAGCAATGTATTTTTCTACTATTTCTCCCAAAAGGATGTTTGCCACAGTGATAAATGTATAATAAATCTTTTGTAAACTATGTTGATTTTCTGATAAGAGGAAAGAATGGTAAATAAAACACAAACAAGCTTTATTATAAAAAAAAAATACCAACCACATAGTTGGTCATATATATACACACATTCACAAAAATAAAATTGGCACCAAGTATTTTGATGTCAAAAAAAAAGAAATCAAAGAAATGATTACATAGTATATGAGGTTTCCTGGAAAAGTGGTGACATCAGTCAAGATTACCATTATAATAACAACCTTATTCAATTAGTTTCTGCCTATTCAGATTTTGTAAAGGTAGAACAGTGTTTGTACTGAAATGTACCACTGCAGTACTTACAGTTTCCAAAGTACATCAATGAGTTTAGGATATCGCCCAGGAAATTTAACTTATTTAATAAAAGATGGTTTGAAATTATTACTGTACTCCCACTGACACATAATTGATTTGGAAATTAGAAATCAGTTTTATCTATTAACTTATATAATCTACATTTAATTTATGATTAAGATTGCTGAGACTTCATTGCTTAGAAACATGTAGTTCAGAATTATTTTCTTATGTAGGTAGAATTTTCACTCATACAGTCCAAATAACTAGTTTTCTCTTAATGTAAATTACATCTACTGATCATTTCCTATTAGTTTCAAGCCCAGCATTATTTGGGGCCATTGGTGTTTTGGGGTTTTTTTGGGTTTTTTTTGTATGTAGTGGACACTAGAGACCTAGTATTGAGTTCAAAAAAATGTGGCCTTCAAAGAGGTTTTCTTAATATTGCTCATAAAGCAGTTGAGATGTTACTTTCTCTTGGGGAAAAAAAAGTTCTGTACTTAAAATTTTTCTAAAATAAAACATCCCACCAAATGAAGGGTGTAAGAAATATAGGCCATACTTGGGCACCTGGGTTGGTCATTGGTTAAGCGACCTACCATTGGTTTCAGCTCAGGTCTTGATCTCACGATTTCTGAGTTTGGTTTGTGAGTTCGAGCCCCATGTAGGGCTTCACGCTGACAGTGCAAAGCCTGCTTGGGATTCTCCCTGCTCGTCTCCCCCTCTCCACCACACCTCGCTCACTCACACACTTTCTCTGGCTCTCAAAGTATCTTTCTCAAAATAAATAAACTTAAACAAAAAGAAATCTAGGCTATTCTTACTCAATGAAAAGGGAAAATTATCTGATGTACTTCAGATTAAAATTTGTTCAGAGAAATCAATTATCCCACCCACTTTTCTGACTATCAGTCAAGAGTCTAGAGATCTTTAATCCACATTTTTTTTTCTTGCAGTAACTACTCTGGCAATGTTTATCTTGCAAAATCTTGTCCCTGAAAGGATCCCTACACCAAGAAGAAAAACATTGATTTAATCTATTGCACAATAACTGTGTAATATGACTTTGATATGTTCAGCAAAATAAATTGCCTGAAATTATTTTTTAAAAGATGTTCATGTGTCTGACATTACTCATGCACATGTACACAAGTTGGCTCCACTCACAGTATGGATGTATATTAATAGTTAGGAAAGCAAGCTGAGAAAGAAGGTAGGGGTTACTTCTTAGAACCCCAGGCTTTTTTCAGGCTTCTTCTTTTTTTTTTTTTTTTAGAAGTTATCTTTCACATTTTAATTTCCTATTAATGGGTTTATAGTTTAGTTAATCTGTCTCTCAAAAAGAAAGTTTTGATTATCCCTGCCCATAGAATATAAAGACGGCCTTCTGCAGTGCTCTCATGGGGTCCTACTTGTGAACCTGTAAAGTTTGTGTTTAGAGGGGCTCCAGGGGACAGTCTTTGAGGAACAGTCTCAATGTGAGGCCATGATAAACCTGAAGGGGAATAAATCTGTATGAACTCTCATTAACTGTTAAAGCCCAGGAAGAGGAAGTGAAGGAAAGAGGAAAGCCGATCAAGGAGGCATGGAGGAATGTGGAGTCAAGCTGATAATCTGGAGCCATTGATCTTAATCCACAGATGATTAAGAATATCTGCCCTCAGACTAGAATAACTTGTTTCTATATAAAAAATGTTTATGTCCTGCTGATTAAATAATACAAGAATATTTTTAAGGATGACTAAGGTTTCTGAGAAAACCTTGATAATAATTGATTCTGTGATTCTAATTACTAAAATGAGACAGTAACTTTTTCTACTATTTTCTCCTTCCTCATTTAATTAAGGAAGTTTTACCTAAAGAATAGAAAAGACAAATGCCCCTATTATAGCTACTGTGAATGTGTTAAAAAATATATATCATACTATTTTGCTGAATCTTGATTATTCAGAGAAGGGCTATAATTTCTGAATTATTGGTGCTTTTTTAGAAAGTCTCTCCTCTTGTATAATCCTCAAACCAGCATGTGAAATAAACATTATTCTTACTCTAAATATGAGAAAAATGAGGTTTAGATAGGATAAGAAACTTTCCAAGGATCTCCAAGCTAATAGGTAGGAGAGATAAGACTTGAACACTGGCCTGCTGTTTTTAGTCCGTCAGAGGCTCAGCGATATGTTGCAGAAGCAGATGCAAAGCAGGCAGGCCTTCAGAAGAGACAGGAGAAACAAACATCAAAGAGGAACAGCTTTTTTCTATGAAAACGTGATAAGTATGTGCACCATAGTCTACAGTGAACTGAGCCTAGAATTCATTTCTGGAAGGAGATCTTAATGAGAGATACTGGAGTAAAATATGCACAGCCCTTCAATGATCAAAAACATTTAGAAAGAAAAATACAATAACCCAGATTAAGAGTAGAATAAAAGTATAAATGAGATACAGAGATTTCTCAGATTGTCCAGAAGAGCAATTTGGACAAGGGGTGAATGGATACAAATTAGTAGGGGAAAACAACAACAACAGCAGCAGCAGCAACAACTACCAGAAGTAAGACAGGTTTCCAGATCAGAATAAACTCCTAAGAGTTGTCACCATACTCTCCTCTTGCACAAAGGGTGCCCAGATGTTGCCTTATAGCTCTACAGCAATACAGAGTTTAGGTCTTTGAGTTAACTGTCTAAGCATATATTCCAATGACTTGCTACAAACAAAAGATAAAATGGATTTTAAAAATAGCAAGAAAAAATTCCCCATGTTCCTAAGTTTGTAAACTCAAAATTTGAGAATCTCAACTTTGAAATTCTCTTCAAATGTAATTTTAATAAGTAGGTAACATCTGTGTACATGGTACATTTACCCCACTTCCATATATATACTTTTTGCTTTAGTAGTAAGGAATATTAAATGCATGCTCTTCGTCCTGATGAAAAAGGCAATAAGGTTTTCTGACTTAATTACATTTCATCAGGTAAATGTCCTATCCAAATGCTAATCCTTATTGCCAACTTACATTCTACTTTCTCTGTGATCTGAGAATTCATTCATTCACTCACTCAAGAAATACTGAGCATACAATATAGATGTACGGAACTAGGATAAAAGACAGTGTGGTGGGTGAGACATCGTGAGACAATAAAGGCGCAAGGCTTCAGGGCCCTCAACCCATTGGGAAGGATGTGATTTCTCTGTACTCTCCACTGTAGTCCATACTGCTTTGCTTTTCTCTGAACTCTTACTTGCAACTGGTATTGCAAAGCATAGGAATTATTTTGCTGGTATAACCACCAAAATAAATTATAAAACAAACATAGAGCAAGTATATTTCTCCATTTAAATTGCCATGATATCATGCACAGTTCTGACAATACAGTCTAACTTAATATTTATTGACTGACTGATGGATATGTGAATTACTAAGTATTGACAATTATAATAGAGTTCTTCACAGAAAACATTAACTATTATAAAATTATTTAAAACAAGAGGCAATATGTAAATGACTTTTAAAGGGTAGCAGTTTTTGAGGTTGCTGGGAAGAGGGACATGGAGTATGTGCATAACATATTAATATAATAATAATAACGTAACATAATAATAACTATTTAGTGGCTATTCTGTACCAGGTACAGTACTTATGTATACTATCTCATCTAATTCTCAACCTTTCTGTAAGATAGAGCAATAGTTATTCCAATTTTATAAATTAGAAATTAGAAGCACAAAGAGTCTAGGTAATTTGCTCAAATCACATACTTACTACGCACCATAACATGGTTTTGAACCAAGGAATCCAGTTCCAGAGTCCATGTTCTCAGCCAAGCTACATAAATCTCAAAGGAAAAGGGTTTGTCCTTCAAATATGTTATATATAATACAACATCAGAATAGAGGGACGAGCTGGGGTCAGATTCTAAATAATCAATTACAACACACAAGGTAGAATGGAAGTAATTTTTTTAAACATAAGGATTTATGTAGAGTTTAAGGAAAGGGATGCAGACATTAAATTCTTAAAGGAAACACTTCTGCAGGACTGTGTAGAAAGAACTGAGTTTGTAAGGTACGTGTAGGGTTTTTAAACAACAAGGAGGTAAATGATAATATTTAAAAACTATGAACTGTAGAATCAGTAGCACATACAGACACTGGTTGGGTAATCATTAGTGTCGTTTACTAAAATTTCCAATTCTCTTTCCATGTACACCTCTTAATCCCCATTAAGTTAAGAAACTGATGTATATTGCTTTGGCCAAAGAAATGTGTACACGAGTTCTCTCTGGGTGGAAGACTTTAACATACAATGCATGATCTGTCAGTTCCCCTAATTCCTAAGGTGGGACATCCATCTTCAATGTTTTCATCATGAGATTTTGGTGTTTATTACTACAGCATAACCTAGTCTATCCTGAGAGACACAATAGTTCATTTTAACTTATTTTGCAACTCTGAACCTCTGTCTCCTCATATAATAATACTGACATGGTAAACCTGAGTTTTAATGTTGTTGTTACTCTTGTTGTACTTTGTTTGTCTTATTCTTTTTCTTCATGCCTGACATAAAGCTGTTGTTAGTAGGCAGATGCTAATTCATAGGGAATGAACTAAACAAGTAACAAAAATAGAAACGGAGGATTCTAAAGACAGTTTTAAGGCAAAATGAACAGAATTTGTGTCCAATTTGGTATATAGAATATTAAGGAAAAAAGAAAAGAAATAAAGATTATCCCAAGTTTCCAATTTACAAAATATAAGGTGAATAAAATTAAAATAAAATACCAAGGAGGTGGTGTTGAAAGAATAATATACTTCAGTTACCTGAAATAAGCCATTTATGTTTCGGATTAGATTATATATATAGGATATACTGGATATTATATATATTAGATATATATAATCTAATATATATAATCTAATCTAATCTATATATAATATATATATTATATATATTGGACATATATAATCTAATCCAAAACATAAATGGCTTATATATATATATGGATTGGATTATATATATTTGGATTATCATTTTGCATTAGAGGCTCTTAAACTAAGGGTATAGATTCAATCTAAAGTTATGATTTTAAAAACAATCATCATGTAAATAATTGAAGACATGAGTTGGGAGATTGTGGTCATAAGAAACAGAAGAGATTAAAAGCCTAAAGAACAAAATTTTTAGGTCAAGATTGGTAGGAGGAGCCAAGTTAAAAGACTAAATGTGTTGAAATAGCAAGAAAAAATATTTCCTGGAAGTGAAGGGGTGGAGGAGTCAGAAAAATAGTGGAGTCCTCACTACAAATACTTTGGAGAGGTTAAGTTTAATTATAGAGGTTTCTTATAGTTACTAGAATGTCGCAATATGGTTACTGCTGACTTTATTTTTCTTCTGCTCATTGTTGGAAGGAATGATATGAAGTAAAGACCAGAACTCAAGAGAGAATAAAAGGAAAAAGAAAGGAGTTTCTCTTTATTTTTCCCTAAATTCAGATGCCTAAAATGCTGACAAATCTGCTACAGGCCACTGAAAACCCACTGACCTGTCGCTGTGAAAATTCCAGACACAGAGCAAAATGATGAAGTAGATTAATTCTTCCTGTTTCTCTTTTACTTCGTCCTTCAGCATCTTGCCCTTGGAATTGCCTTTGGGCAAGTGAAATTAACAGAAAAGATTGGAAACATGATTCTAACACTGTTTTGTATACTAAATTGGAAACATGATTCTAACACTGTTTTGTAAACTTAATTCACAGAAGTTATTTAACTCTCAGACTCTCATGTTCCTCAAATGGAAAAGAAATTAAATAATACAGTGTATCTGGTAAAACTGTTCCAGGTTTCATTGTGAAAATATATATTAAATGCTCACAAAATCTCAGAGCAGAAACTCTAAAAGCATGTTTCCTTTTCTTTTCCTTTTATTAAATTGCAGCTGTTCAATTTTCAGAGGAAAATTTTCAGTCGGCTATCATAAAATTCTCTTTGTATTTTATTCCTTTCCCAGAAGATTTTACTGCTGGAAAATAAATCATACTTCAGAAGATAATTTTTTTAAAAAGAATTTTTAACAGACTTAATTCTACAGTTTAACAAAATTGAAGGCAGGTATCTGTAGAACATTTCTATTCTGAGATGCTTGCATTTAAAACAAAGGTTTTCGGGTATTTTGTCTGGAGCTAGAGAAGATAATGGAGTTACAGGACCCTGAGCTCACCCTGTCTCATGTTTTCAACTAGATATCATCTATATCTGAGTCAATGAACCACAGAGTGATCTGAGGACTGGCAGGACAAACTCTAAAACTAAATATAGGGAAGAAGCTTCATCTCAAAGCTGAGGAAGATCAGCAAAGTGGCAGGAGCTGCACACAGAAAGAAGGCAGTGAAATGGGCCCTTGTGCCAGGCAACTCACTAAGGGAATACTACTCCTCATAATGTCTGGCTTTAAAAACCAGAGGCGCTGAATTCTATGAGTTTATGAAACCAGTGGGACTTGGAACCTGGAGGTTTAAAAGTCATCTGCTTCAGCCCTGGGCAAGCTATAAGCACTAGAGATAGCTGGGTCACCCCCCTAAAGAAACAGTAGTCTGCATGGAGGGGCAACATAAAAATAGATAAGCTGGGAGCAAATGGGAGACAGATCTATTAATACTGATTTCAGAGCATATTGAGGGACTTCTACAAAAGTTAGGGAGTTGGCAGTTTCCATTTTCCTTTCCTGACCCACAACATGAAAACAGAGACACCTGTCTCTGGTGGACCTGCATAGACACTTGCTACATAAGCCACTAGCATTATGCCACACTGACAAGTACTTCTGAGGGCTCATCTACTCCAAGACTTCTATCATCTTAGGCCATGATCTCACAGTTTGTGAGTTCAAGTCCCCCATTGAACTCTATGCTGACAGCTCAGAGCCTGGAGCCTGCTTCATATTCTGTGTCTCCCTCTCTCTCTCTGCCACTTTCCCACTTGTGCTCTCTCTGTCTCTCTCTCTCAAAAATGAATGTTAAAAAAAACTAAAAAAATGAAAAAATCTAGTAAGATTGCAAATACATGGAGATTAAATAACATGCTACTGAACACTGAATCGGTCAACCTAGATATAAAATAAGAAATTAAAAAGTACACAGAAGCAAATGAAAATGAAAACCTGATGGTCCAAAATCTCTGGGACAGAGCAAAAGCTGTTCTAAGGGGGAACTTCATACCAATACAGGCCTATATGAAGAAGCAGGAAAAAGAAACAAATAAATGTTCAGAGACATATATAATACCAAAACTCAAATAGGAAGATATAGAAAATTTGAACAGACTGATAACCAAAAAAGAAACTAAGTCAGTAATAAAATAAATCCCAACAAACAGAAGTCCAGCTGGCTTCACAGCCAAATTCTACCAAACATTTAAAGGAGAGATAATACCTATTCTTCTCAATCTAAGAAAAAATAGAAAAGGAAAGAAAACTTCCAAATTAATCCCATGAGGCTAACTTTACCCTGATACCAAAACCAGATTACTACCCCACTAGAAAAGAACTATAGGCCAATATCTTTGATGAACATAGATGCAAAAATCTTCCATAAAATACAAGCAAACCAAATCCAACAAAACATTTAAAAAATTCATTCACCACGGTCAAGTGGGATTTAACTCCTAGGTTGCAAGCATGGTTCAATATTTGCAAATCAATGATAAATCACATCAATAAAAGAAACGTAAGAACTATATGATCATTTCAATAGGTGCAGAAAAGAACTTGACAAGTACAATATCCATTCATGATAAAAACCCTCAACAAAGTAGGTATAGAGAAAACATACCATAACATAATAAACACCATCTATCAAAAGCTCACAGCTAACATTATCTTTTATGGGGAAAAACTGAGAGCTATTCCCCTCAGATCAGAAATAAGACAAATATGTCCACTCTTATCACTTTTATTAAACATAGAACTGGAAGTTCGAGCCACAAAAACCAGACAAAAAAGTAAAAGTCATCCAAATAAGCAAGGAAGGTAGAAGTAAAACTTTCCCTGTTTGCTGATAGCAAGATACTCAATATAGAAAACCCAAAAGGGGAGCCTTGGTGGCTCAATCAGTTGAGCCTTTGACTCTTGGTTTTGGCTCAGGTCATGATCTCATGGTACATAAGTTCAAGCCCCACATTGCACTCTGCACTGATGGTGCGGGGCCTGGTTGGGTTTCTCTTTCTCCCTCTCTCTCTGTTCCTACCTTACTCACACTGTCTCTGTCTCTTTCAAAATAAATTTAAAAACTTAAAAAAAAAAGAAAACCCAAAAGACTCCACTAAAAAACAGCTGGAACTGATTAATGGATTCAGTAAAGTTGCAGGATATAAAATCAACGTACAGAAATCTATCGTACTTCTATACACCAATAATGAAAAAGAAATTAAAAAAGTATTCCCATTTATAATGGCACTGAAAATAATAAGATATCTAGGGATAAACCTAACCAAATAGGTGAAAGATCTATATTTTGAAAACTATAACACACTAGTGAAAGAAATAGAAGATGATACACAAAAATAAACAATGGAATCCATGCTCATTGATTAAAAGAATATTATTAAAATGTCTATACTACCCAAAGCAATCTACACACTCAATGCAATTCTTATCAAAGCAACAACAGCATTTTTCACAGAACTAGAACCAAAAAAATCCTAAAATTTGCATCGACCCTGAGTAACCAAAGCAATCTTGAAAAAGAAAAGCAAAGCTGGAGGCATCATAATTCTGGACTTCAAGTTACATTACAAAACTGTAGTAATCAAAACAGTATTGTGCTGTCACAAAATAGACCTATAGATCACTAAAACAGAGTAGAAAACCCATAAATAAACCCAAAATCATATCATCAATCTTCAAAGAAGCAGGAAAGAACATCCAATGGGAAAAAAGACAGTCTCTTCAACAAATGGTGTTAGAAAAACTATACAGCAACATGCAAAAGAATGAAACCAGACCATCTTCTTATATCATACACATATACACAAAAACTCAAAATGGATCAAAGACCTAAGTTTGAAACTTGAAACCATAAAAATTCTAGAAAAGAACACAGGCAGTAACTTCTCTGACATGGGTTGCGGCAACCTTGTTCTAGATATGTTTCCTGAGGAAAGGTAAACAAAAGCAAAAATAAACTATTGACACTAAATCAAAATAAAATACTTCTGCTCAGCAAAGCAAACAATCAACAAAACTAAGAAGCAACCTACTGATTGGGAGAAGATATTTCTTCAAATGACATATCTGATAAAGAGTTAGTATCCAAAATCTATAAAGAACTTCTCAAACTCAACACCCAAAATGTAGTCCAATTAAAGAATGGGCAGAAGACATAGATTATTTATTCAAAGAAGATATCCAGATGGCTAAAAGACACATGAAATGTTCAACATCACTCATCAACAGGGAAATGCAATTCAAAACCGGAATATCACCTCACACCTGCCAGAATGGCTAAAATCAACAACACTGAAACAACAGGTGTTGGTGAGGCTGTGGAGAAAAAGGAATAGTTTTGCTGTTGATGGAAATGCACACTGCTGCTACCACTCTGAAAACAGTATAGAGGCTCCTCAAAGTAAAAGTAGAGCTACCTTATGATCCAGCAATAACATTACTGGGTATGTGCACAAAGGATGTAAGAATACTAATTCAAATGGATACAAGCACTGCCATGTTTATGCAACATTATTTATAATAACCAATATATGGAAGCAGCCCATGTGTCCATGGATTGATGAACAGAGAAAGATGTGGCATATATATACACACAAAGGGATATTATTCAGCTATAAATAAGAATGAAATTTTGTCATCTACAATGACATAGATGGAGCTAGAGTGTATAACGGGATGATTGAAATAAGTTAGAGAGAGACAAATACCCTATGGTTTCACTCGTTTAGCATTTAAAAACAAGCAAAAGGAAAAAAAAGAGACAAACAAGAAATAGACTCTTAATTACAGAGAACAAATGGTTATCAGTGGGGAGGTGAGTGAGGATATGGGTAAATAGGTGAAGATGATTAAGAAGTGCACTTGTGACGAGCATAGGGCGATGTACAGAAGTGTTGAATTAGAATGTTGTACACCTGAAACCAATATTACACTGCATGTTAAATAGAATTTTAAAAACTTAAAAAATAAGACAGGGGTTCTCAAGCACTCTCAAGAGAAGGATATATATCTAAAATATATCTGTGCTATAACAAATTTCAATTATAATTTTGTCATGAATGTATTTCTCAGATATGATATTGAGCCTTTGATGTTTTATGGCTGGGTGTAAAAAGAAGTTCAACTGGAGTAAGAGTTAAGAGCCATAGCATGAGGTAAACCTGACATAAGAGAAACATCTCATTTCTACAGAAACATTGAACAAATTTACCACAGGATATTCAGTCATGTGGAAACAGTTAAAGTGCCTTTTCAAATTGACTTTCCACACCAAATAACCCAAATTAATCAAATTAAAAATAGGCAAAAGACATGAATAGATATTTCTCCAAAGACTTGCAGATGGCCAACAGATACATGAAAAGATGCCAAACATCACTGACTATCAGGGAAACACAATCAAAACCACAATGAGAGACACCTGTGTGGTTAATGTCCGAGTCCTGATTTCAACTCAGATCATGATGTGGGAGCCCAACAGTAACCACAAGAAAGCGTGGTTAGGGACGCGGGGATGTGTCTGCACACGGGGCTCCCTGCCTGGGCAAGGCATTCCTGCAAACAGGATGCTCTGCCAGGAGGCCCGCACACAGTATCCAAGTTTAATGGTCCGCTTGCAAACGAGGGAACATGCCCTCCTTAGAAATAAGGAGAAGGCTGGAGATGTGAGCAGGCCTCTTAGTAAACATGTTGCGATCACTTCCTTTGCTCCGCCCTGTCCTTGAAATGTGTTTGGCTACTTGCTCTTAATTGGTAAAGGAATGCATCTTATAGATTTCAGTTTGTATCCAGTTACCGGGTATAAAATAAACCGCAACAGGGGCTTGCGTAGAATTGTTCCTCCGGCCGGAGTTGTGTCTGTGTCTGTCTTTTGTGTGTGTCTTGTCCTTTGTGTCATTTCGTCCGCAACACATGACATCATGGTTTGTGAGATCCAGCCCTGTGTTAGTCTCCATGCTCACAGCATGGAGCCTGCTCGGGATTCACTCTCCCCCTCTGTCTCTCTGCCCCTCCTCCACTTGTGTTCTCTTTCTCTTTCTCAAAATACATGAATAAAACAACAACAACAACAACAACAACAAAACCCGTAATGCGATATCATCTCATACCTGCCAGAATGGCTAAAGTAAAAAACACAAGAAGTAACAAGTATTGACAAGAATATGGAGAAAAAGGAATGCTCATGCACTATCAGTGGGAATGCACTGGTAACGCTACCATAGAAGACAGTATGGAGGTTTCTCTAATAATAATAATAATAATAATAGTAGTAGTAGTAGTAGTAGTAGTAGTAGTAGAACTACCCTAAAAACCAGCAATTGCACTACTGGTATTTGCCTAAAGAATACGAAAATGGTAATTCAAGGGATACATATTTCTCCATGTTTATTGCAGCATTTTTCCACAATAGCCAACCTATGGAAGCAGCCCAAGTATCCATCAATTGAAGATGTGGCATATAAATATAATGGAATATACACAGCAATAAAAAAAAGAATGAAATCTTACCATTTGAAACAGCATGAATGGAGCTAGAAAGTATAATGCTAAGTGAAATAAATCAGAGAAAGACAAATACCCTATAATTTCACTCCTGTGTAGAATTTAAGAAACAAATGAACAAAGGCGGGGGTGGGGGGGAGAGACAAACCAAAAACAAAACTAAACTAAACTAAACAAACAAAAAAACTTTAACTACAGAGAACAAACAGATGCTTACCAGAAGGAGGTAGAGCAGCAGGTGAAATGGGTGAAGGTGATTAAGAGTACACTTGATGAACACTGAGTAATATATGGAAGTCTTGAATCAAAGTATCGTACACCTGAAACTAATATAATACTATATGTTAACAACACTGGAATTAAAATTTTTAAAACTATGGAATACTACATGGAAATGAGAAACAATGAAATCTGGCCGTGTGTAGCAACATGGATGGACCCTGAGGGTGTTATGCTGAGCGAAATAAGTCAGGCAGAGAAGGACAAATATCATATGTGTGCATGTATAGGAGGATTAGGAGGAACTTAACAGAGGACCAAGGGGGAGAAGAAGGGCGGAAATGGTGGGGGAAAGGGAGAGAGGCAAACCATGAGAGACTCTTGAATGCTGACAAAAACTGAGGACTGATGGATGTGAGGGAGAGGGGGGATGGGCATGGAGGAGGACACTTGTAGGGATGAGCACTGAGTGTTATGTGGAAACTAATTTGACAATAAACTATTTGAAAATAAATAAATAAATAAATAAATTTTTAAAACTGACTTTCTGCTGGGGATCAGGTAAATAATTTAGCAAATGTGGATAATTTGTGAACATCATGATCTATCTATCATCCATCTATCTATCTACCTACCTACCTACCTACCTACCTATAAGTATGAAATACATTATAATTATTGTTTGTTAATGTTTTAAAATCGCACATTAAAATAATTTTTCCTAAGTTTACTCCAAATTTTAAAACTGGAAACAAATGCTTTAATAAAAGACTAAGTGATGCTATGGGAAAATACAATTTCTATAAAAAATGCTACCATAATGGGTTGCAAAGAAACATTATCTTTAAAGGGAAGAGAAAGGCGATGTGACAATATTTTCCCTGACTTCATGTTTATATTATCCATATTTTCTATAAGCATTGTTAACTTATAGAACAAGTGAGTATGTGCCATTTCCAGTTAATTCTGCATATTTTACAATAAAATATATTTGACAAAATGACCCCAGTATGGTTTAATAGGATATTTAAAGATATTATGCAATTTGAGGGAAAATATAAACCAATACTGATGCTTCTTGATACTATTTCACTTGTGAATCTCTAATTTTTCCTAATGTTTCAAACATTGCAAAACCAAGAGGTGGAGATTTTCTTTCTCCGGGTCATGATACAGTAACTAGACATGTCGACCTTCCATAACCAAATTTAAAGCTAGAAAAATAATACATGAGGCAATAACCACTGACAATAAATAACATGCTACAATCCCTTAGAAAAAGGGTATATAATGTGGGTCCCACAGTCTCTCTATCTTCATGTTCAGAGACAGTTTCTGAACTATTGTGCTGAGATACATGGTACTCCACTGATCTGAAGAAGTTGAGTGATCAGAATTCCGAGCTATCCAAGTGCTAGTGCTCTTCTTGATATAGAGTACCAGCGTAGTGGGCTTTAGGAAAATAGACCAGAACTCTCTATGGAGTTTCTGCTGCAGGGCTCAGATTTGAAAGGAAGTGGCAGAGCTAAGGCAGTGCTGAGGAAAGTCGAAGTTCAAGTCCAGAGAAGAGAGCCGTCACTGAATACCTCAGGTATTTAGAGGAGACTCCCATAGAAGCCATGACTTAGGATAAAGTGATATGCCCTGGAATAAGGGGCATACATTAGGACTAAATTGAAATAGATCAGTCTTAAAGAATAAAACTTAGCATCACAGGATCAAAGGGAACATACAAGTAAATTAAATTTCTGCCAAGGGAAAAAAAATCAGCATTTTTCAAATAAGGTAATAAAATACAGATTCTCTATAAGATACCATACAAAATGTCCATCATATAATAAAACACTTTTAGACATGCAAATATGTTTTTTTTTTAAGAAGACTGACAATGTGGGGAAAGAGATAAATAGAACAAAAAACTACCTCCAAATGACCAAGATGTTAGAATTAGCAAACAAGTATTCTGAAACACCTGTTATAAGTATACTTAAGAAATTAAGACAAAAGACACCCATATGAGTGAACTGATGGAGAATCTCCTCAGAATGACAAAACTGTTGAAGTAAAAACACAGAAATCCGGACCTGTGAATGCATAATTTTGAAAATCCTCCCTGTACTGGCTTAACAGAAAATTGGAAGCTAAAGTAAACACGAAGAGAGATTCATAAAAAATTTTTCCAAGCTGAAGAAGAGAATGAAGAAAGATTTAAGAAAGGAAGATGGCATCAGAGATTCTTGGAGCAGTGTCAGTAGTCTGGCATATGTGCAACTGCATTCCCAGGAGAAAATATATCTGAAGAATATTTATAAATTTTCCAAACTTGTGAAAAAAATTAAATAAAACATGCAAGACACAGCAAGATAAACGTTCATATATATGCATACAAAGGAAAAAACCCAGACTTCCTCAGTGTAATGAGGAGTCTGACTCCAGATTTTGATGTCTGATTGCTGACAGCTTTGAGGCCCCACTTCTTCTCACTTTTCCTTGTGTTCCACATTTGCGAAAGCTGACAGGAAAGCCTACATACTCCCCTACTTTGGCCGAGATGGCAGATTCAAACCACGCTGCTCTTGCCCCACATGTGAGAACTTTCATCTTGGCCCCATCCCCTAACCACAATAAAGCTTCAAGTCAGCCTTTCCTTGCTCTTTCAAGACATTAGAAACGTCTTTGGGATGCTTTCCTTTCTTACCCCAGAGATCTCAATAATAAAATTATTCTTTCCATGTCACCTTGGTGTGTGTGTGTGTGTGTGTGTGTGTGTGTGTGTGTGTGTGTGTGTGTGTGATCATTAATCTTGACATGTGAATCAAATTTGGGGTTTATCCACCACAACAAGTAATTCTGGCACTTGGAAAAACCTAGTCAACTTTTGAAAACCCAGGTTAAAGAGACAATAGCAAAGGCAAATGTAAAATAAACACATGTTACGTAGTGGGGAGCAAAGATACAAAAGGGAAGGAAAAGTGGAGTTTCTCTGAGGACTTGAAAACCTCCTCCCCACAAAAAGGTAAGACCATTGACAGTGGGGACAAATCTGTTACAGGAAGGTCATGAACCTCATCAAATTATCTCTAACGACTCAGCCCAAAAGTATTCTCTGGTTGTTTGAATTTCTGAAATATCTGTTTTCTCTTTAATGAAATTTAATGACAAAACAGTATCAGAAATGCTATGCATTTAACAATGTAATGCTATTTGTGTGATACAGACTCTACAACTTTTAAAAATACAGATGAAAATATTAATTAAAGATGGTTACATTCCTGTTTTATTCAAATCTGAAACGAAATCACATGTTCCTGAATGTAAAATCCAATTCTCCTTTGAGTTCGGAAGGCATGCCAATGACTGCTTAAGCAAGGACATTTCTTGCTAGGGGAAAAAATAAATTGAGTCTGTTTTGAGAGGATGTTTACAATTTCTTCAACTTAAAAAAAAATCTCCCTTTAGCAAGGCAGACATAAAAGGTAGCACCACTTTATTATACTTGATTGAGCTTATAAATTTTATTATTTATGCTGTAAACTGATTAGTACATTACATTAAGTGTATCTTTTCTGGAAATGGAGAATGGAATACACTAGACTGAGCACAACTCATTTGTAGAATGATTTGATTGTCCAGTAGGTAATAAGATGACTTCATTTGTATAGATATACATATTCAATAATTATGAATGCCACAAGTGACATCATATGACCCTCTTCTGCCCAGATTACCATCTCTCAGCAAACAAAAAGCCTGGTCCTTTCCCATCTCCCACCAAGCACATAGCAAGAACCCACTCGGCTGGGGAAGATGTCACCCCAACTTGAGCTGCAAGTCACTCACGGTGCAATTCTTTAGGGAATAGTAGTAGAAATCATGGTTAAGTATGCTTGAGAGTCTGAGTCTTCTTATTACATACTTAACTATATGTTTAACATTAAGTGTTTAAATACAAAGGTATTTAAGACACAGTGCCCAACTTGAAAGACTTCCTAAGTTAGTTTTACATAGCTTGTCTTACCAACAAGTCTCATCCATACGTCCAGCTCCATTCGAACAGACCACCGAATTTTTAACCTTGCATGTGAAAATGTGTCACACTATTTCTAGTCAATAGAAGTCTCCAGCAGTAATAAGACCTGGAGTGAGTCACTTCTTTAGAGTTTTATATTGTTCACATCATTCTAACAAAATCCCTAATCTTCTCATGAGGGCCTTTATTAATTGAACACGGAAACACTTAGAAGTTTTAGGTGTTTTGTTTTTTTCTTTTTAGTTTATTTTTTGAGAGACGAAGAGTGAATAGGGGAGGGGCAGAAAGAGAGAATCCTAAGCAGGCTTCACACTGTCAGTACAGAGTCTGATGTGGGGCTTGAACTCATGAACTATGAAATCATGACCTGAGCTGAAAGAAAGAGTTGGATACTTAACTGACTGAGCCACCCATGTGCCAGAGAAACCCTTAGAGATTTTCCAGTTATATTATCCTTCTGGATTTTGAAAAATAAGATTGACTGCAAAAACAAGTGAAGAAGTAGAGTAACCAAGTCAGAGTCAAAAGCTAAAAATTTATTTTATCTATTACCAAACATGGTTCTGAGTGCTGTGAGATGAAATTATAAACAAACAAACACAATTTTATTCCTTGATAACAACTAAAGTTTTGTTATGATTTGGCTGGTGTTTACCTAAGCCTCAAATACCTTTTTGATATGTCTATTGTCCTAATGCCATAATCCAAGAAGTTGAATTCCAGTGATCACAGGATACTTGCGTGTGTTCATAAAAAGATTAGATAAAAGAATTAATATTTGAAACCAGATTTGGCTCATTCCAAAGCTCTTTTCACTTGGCTACTCTCCCCTGTGCTCCTTCACCTATGTCCCTATAGTACTTTTAAATACATGCTTTTTAGATACAGAATCAAGAGTATTAAATTAATTATGCATGGAAATTACTACTTTTCATTTTGTTCTTTCCCAATAACCCTAAGAAAGTCAACTAGTATCTTTATAGTTCATAATGAAATGACAATTTCTTTTAGTTATTAGATCATAAGTATTTTCTAAAATATCTGTTGCCAGACTGTGAGCTCCATGGTAGCACACTGTCTTATTCACCATTGTATCTGTAAGTTTAGCATAATGCTGGTCCCATAATAGGCACTTTATAAATTATATTGCACTGAATCCATCAGCCTATTTTTTCATCACCTCAGATAGCAATACAAAATAATAGACAAAATGTTATTACATATTTATATACATATTTTGTAAGAATCTCAGGTAGACTCTAAGTATGATGATATATAAAGTGCTTTGAATCTGTATCATATATATGGAAGTATAGATTGCATAATAGACTTCTATAAAAAGCCACAGCACTATTTTGTTCACAGCAGTTCTATTGACATAAAATTTACACACCACTCAACTCACCTTTTTATTCTTACGGCCAAGCAGCTAAGGAATAAGAATATCACCTGAGCACTTGTTATGTTATCCTCATTAATTCTCATAGCATCAAGGCAAAGTAATCTGTATCCTTATTTTAAAAATGAAAGTGAGTTTTATAAAAAGGAACTAACATGACCATTTAAATAGTAAATAACAGGACTGGAATTTAACTCCAAGCTTTCTTGTTACCAAGTGTACCAAATGTATACAAATATAGGTACATTGTACAAAATGTAGGCATCTTTGGTACAGATGCCTATATTGAGAGGGGAGGCTTCCTAAATAAATTCTATGGGAGCTAAAAAAAAATGTGTTCAATTACTTATATGTCGAAGAACCCTAATCTTAAGGCCCCACTCTGTACAAACACCCCTTTAACTTCTATGTATAGACCAAGAAAACTGAAGTTTAATTTGCATGCTGAATTTTGGTAGACCTTGTGTTTAGAAACTTCCATCTTGAGATTAGGGTTGATGAAAGAAATAGCCAATAGTATCTAAAAGGTGGTGTTGGTGGCATAAATGCTATAAAATTCACTCCTGAGATTTCAAACACCGTCAGATGTAGCCCAAACTTAAAAGGATACCTGAATCATTTATATCCTGGTTCCAGTGGGAAGTGACCTGAACTCTCTCAATCTGCTAGCAAAGGTAATGTTTGGGTAATGCAGTCTGATTAAAGATAACTTGTTTTGGGGGCACCTGGGTGGCTTAGTCGGTTAAGCATCCGACTTTTGCTTAGGTCATGATCTCGTGGTTCGTGGGTTCGAGCCCCGTGTCGGGCTCTGTGCTGACTGCCAGCTCAGAGCCTGAAGCCTGTTTTGGAGTCTGTGACTCCCTCTCTCTCTGACCCTCCCCTGCTCACGCTGTCTCTCTCTCTCTCTCTCTTTCTCCTAGAAATAAATAAAACATTTTAAAAAAATTTTAAAAAAAAGATAACCTGTTTTGGCATAGGTGTGAAAGAAAGCATAAAAGATTCAAGAAGCAGATAAGTGGCTATTTCTGTATCTCCATCTCCTAGACCAGAGCAAACACTTATTTGTTGAATGAACGTATGCCAATTAAAATAAAAGGAAAATGCTTTTGGTGGGAATGTAAATTGATACAGCCAGTGTGGAAACCATATAAAGGTTTACCAAAATTTTTTTTAAAAATACAGAAATATGATATGCTCCAGTAATTACACTACTGGATATTTACCCAAAGGGGAAAAACCCTAATTTGAAAAGATACATGTACCTCTATGTTTATTAAAGCATTACATATAATAGCCAAGATATAGAAGCAATCCGAGTGTCCATTGATGGATGGATAAAGACGAGGTGGTTTACTTATCCATAAAAAGAAAAAATGAGATTTTCCCATTTGTAACAATATGTACGGACCTAGAGGGTATTATGCTATGTGAAATAAATCATCAATAAAAAGACAAAACCATATGATTTTACTTACAAGTGGAATCTAAAGAACAAAAAAAACTCAGACTCAAAAATACAGAGAGCAAATTGGTGTTGGAAAGAGAGGAGGTGGGTGGAGGAATGGGCAAAATAAAGAGGATCAAGGAGTATAAACTTTTAGTTATAAAACGAATAACTCAGAGATGCTAAGTATAGCATAAGGAATGTAGTCAATAATACTGTAATAACTTTGTATGGTGACAGATGGTGATTACACTTATCATGGTGAGCATCACATAACATATATAAATGTCAAATCACTATGTTATATATCTGAAACTGACAATATATGTCAATTATACTCAATATTTTTAAAAAATAAAGAAGCCACCACCGCAACAATGACAAAAAAAAAAAAAAAGGAAAGAAAGAAAATAAAATGAAGATACAGAGCAAGAAAGAGCAAGTGATTATTTTGTGGTACTCATATTTTGGGCTGTGCTTGAATTCTCGGTTTATCCTATCATAGAATGAAGAGATTTTCCCTCCATCCATTGGCTGAAATATTTTAACAAAGTTTCATTAAGTTGCCTACAGTGAAGTCAAATTAATAAATAAGATGAAGTTGTTCTCATCAAGTTCATGAATGGCCAGTACCAAAAAACTACAATGAAGTCATTTTTCAGTGCACGAATGGAGAGATCCATCCATGAATAAGACTGGTTGCTTCCCCATAGTAAACTTGACTATGACCAAGGATGATGGACAGAGAGAACAAACTCATACTCAAAAGACTTTGTGACAAACAGTTACATCTTTGATAAATTTTGCTTTTCAGATAATATAGGCCTGGTAATTTTCAATTTCAGCAACCTGGAGAAATTTTACCATCCTCACAGTATGGTGAGGGGAGGTTTAGTTTGTATCACTTATAGAATATATCACTATGTTCAGCTGCTACACCAAGGAAGGGAGTCTTAGCTTCTCTTAGAGAGGAGAGGCTAAAAGCACATAGAAATTTAAATGTGTAAATGCCTTGGCAACTCATTCTTCAATCTTTAATTTTAATTTCTCTCCCTAGAGAGAAAAGTCAAGTCATTTCTTTTATTTTTAAAGTTATTTATTTATTTTGAGAGAGAAAGAAAGCAGGAGGGGCAGACAGAGAGGGAGAAAGAGAGAATCTCAAGTAGGCTTCACACTGTCAGTGCAAAGCCCTATGTGGGGCTTGAACTCATGAACCATGAGAGCATGACCAGAGCTGAAACCCAGTTGGACACATAATTGACTGAGCCACCCAGGCACCCCATCTCACTAGTTATTTCTAAATAAAAAAAAGATTTGTCTCTATTATGTATATGTAGGTATACACCCACACGCATATCCAATTCCCTCCCAACTTTCCAAGGTTAAAAAAAAAAATCCCAAAGTATTAATTTTAAAGTGTTCCACATATTCTAGACAGGGAAATCTTATAGACATGGTTAAAATTAATTTATAACCTGAAAATCACATCTTATACCAGATGGCCCTTCAGGCCATGTCAGAGTACCTCATGGAATTGGCTCAAATTGGCCTTATCAAGTTCAAAAGCCTCTGAATTATGGCCCTAGGGTATAACACAACTGAGTCTAGTAATTCTGAACAAAATGCTAGCTTGAATTGCTTTGTTATTTTTGAAATGCATTCCTTGCACATCACCCAAACCACTGCTGGCATTTTATAGGCAGCTAAAATATTTTGGGGGGCTAATACAGTACAATGAAAGCAAGAGGCAATTTTTATTTTTTAAAAAAATCAAATAACTCCAAAATATTTATAACTTGGAACCATGATCTTCACAGTAGTGGGTGACAGCCAGGTACAGAGAAGTTTTATGTTTTACCCCTACTCTAATTCTTGCTGATCCTCAAATTTACACAATCAAGAATTTGTGTAAATAAATTTAGCTAGAGGCTTTGATCTTTATTAGAATGCAAAATCCCCAGGATTGGTTTTAACTCTTGTAGTTACTTTAGTCTTTACTGCAGAAGGAAGATTTTGACAAGAGCTAGGGGGAGAAGTTATGCCACTTCCCTATTAAACAGGGACATGACCTCAAAGGTCACAAAGGGTTCATCTTAAGTTCAGACTTAACGCTGTATATGAGGCATCATCTGTTTGAACACCACCGTCCAAGCACTGGTAAGACATTACACCAGCATTCAAGGAAAACGTAGTCTAGTTAGGCAGAAACCAATTTAAAATATGAGAAATTCATGAACCAAATGAAGTCCCATTTTGTATTTCCTTTCACTTAAAAGTTTAAAAAAATTGTCTGAGCCAAAGTATTATCTTAGAATTGTTGGAAAAATCCCTAAAAGCCCTTAGAATTTATATACAACTACTAAAATTATTAAGGAAATATAAATAGGAGTTAACATTAGCAACTATGTCCTAAATAAGCCAATGTCTACATTATGCCAAAATTATCAATCCGTCCCATTTTTCTAAATATCCTGTTTATTTACGTTTTTAAGTTTTTTAAGGTTTATTCACTTTTCAGAGACAGAAGAGACAAAGTGTGAATTGGGAAGGGGCAGAGAATATAAAGGGAGACAGAATCTAAAGCAGGCTCCAGGCTCCGAGCTCTCAGCACAGAGCCTGATGCGGGGCTTAAGCTCACAGACCGTGAGATCATGGCCTCGCTGAAATCAATATTTAACAGACTGAGCCACCAAGGTGCCCCTCCCTTTAAAAAAATAACAATAAAAATTTCATTTATTGTTTAATAAAAGCATGAGATAGATCACTGAAGAACAAAATAAAATTACTTGGTTAGGTGTCATCTTGTATCCCCCATCTTTTTTTTCTTATCAATTAACAGAATAAGATCATTTTTAAATACACATTTTAAGTTTATTTATTTATTTTGGGAGATAGAGAGAGAAAGAGACAGCATGAGCAGGGAGAGACAGAAGGGCAGAGAGAGAATCCCAAGCAGGTTCTGCACCATCAGCACAGAGCCTGATGTGGGGATCCCTCCATATCACAAACCATGAGATCATGACCCGAGTCAAAGAGTCAGATAGTTAACTGAAAGAGCCACTCAGACACCCCAGAAATAGATAATTTGAAAAAATTATCTGAGTCTAATTTATTTGATAATATTATATTCTATAAGGTTTAGGCTTTTGGTTTTAATACGTAGACTGATTTATTTGTAAATTATGCTGAATAGATAGGGAATGAGTGACTTTCATAGGGAGAGACAAGAAAAACTTCACAGATCTTCATCTTTTGTGCTTATTATAAATGTATGTGTGGAGTTACTCACTGAGTTTTGAGAAAGGGACATTCAAGTAAGTGTATATGAGGTAAGTGAGTTTTAACATAAAAGTTAGGTGTTAAAAAGTACTGAGATCTCATTTAATAGATTAACGCTTTTCTTACCTGAGGGATGGGTCCATTGTTCTAGATCTTTCTATTTAGTGCAAATCTGACTTCTATGCTCTCATCTCATACTAGAACTATAGTTGTAGAACTTTTATTTTATTGCCACATTATAATAAGACCACATTCATTAGAGGACTTTTAGAATTTTCAAAGTAGGCATCTTTATCATATGAAGGAGGAAGAGTTGATAAAATACCATACAGAAGTGTTTTAAGGAGTCCTGTCCCCTTTATAGAGAATTTCAATGTAAATGAGACTATTTTAAAATCTTTCCTTTTATATAGGATTAATCTATTCCTTTATTATGAGCTTTTATTAAACAATAATCAACTGTCCTGGACCAAAGTTTAACTATAAAATCTATTGAATTGGTTTTTAGTCTTGGAACTATAAATTCAGGTTTTCCAGTCTTGGCAAAATATATTAGTAATTGAAATTTTTAAATATATTGGAGGAATGTTTAAGTAGAATGGAGAATTTCTATAATTCATGTAGATGTTTATTTTTATTTCTCAGAAAAGCTCATACAAACACTACATGAGAGAAAACTGTGCAATTAAGAGACATTCCAACTGGTATAAAAGTATTAAAAATAAATATGACCGAGTGTCCTATTTGTGGATTTTAATATTTACCTAACATAGGTTTTACTGTTTTTTATTTTTCGGGTTTATTTTTGGTTTTAATTTTTTTAACGTTTTTATTTAGTTTTGGCGGAGAGAGAGCATTAGTGGGGTACGGGCAGGGAGAGAGAGAGACACAAAATCTGAAGCAGCCTCCAGGCTCTCAACTGTCAGCACAGGGCCTGACATGGGACTCAAACTCACAAAATGTGAGGTCATGACCTGAGCCGACGTTGGACACTCAACCAACTGAGACACCCGGGTACCCCTACCATGTTTGTTTGCTTGTTTGTTTTTAATTTTAGATTAGATTACGTGCTGTGTTAGAGGTAAGGATGTACTCAGTCTACAGAGAACACTTTCTCTCAAATATGTATGTCTGTTTTACACAGTAATTCTTCTCCTCTGAACCTCAGGACTTAGACATTAAGGACCAAACTCTCTTCATAGAAAATTATTCTAGGCGCTCCCCTCTATACACAGCTCTGGTACTAAAGAGAGGCAAAATCTGGAACTGCCTGGTGAGCTGAGCGATGAGTCTGGAATATAGGTTCTTGATATACATAAACTGTTCTAGGAACAACTGGAAAATCTGGTCACGCCACCACATTGAGAGTTGAGTATCACTTAAATGAGAACTGCGTTTTTATTGTTGTTGTTGTTTTTTCTCCAAACATTTGGAATGTGTGCTTGGCTGAGGAGTCTATGGGGGAAAGCTACCATCTGTGGGATTATGACTGAACACCACCTCTAAACCAGAATCCCACCCAGCCCAGACCAGATTGCAGTGCCACGGCACCTTGGTTACCCTAGGGTAGCCAGCCCCCCCACTGTCCAGCCAATAGCCTTCCCTGAGTGCCCTGCATGGCATGGTATACCCCGCCACGTGAGGCCAGCGCGGAAAGCCCCTCCAGCCTTCACTGGGTGTGGCTGGAAAGGAGGCTGCCCTGTCACCCACCAACTAGTACACATTGGTGGGGAACCTGGTGCTAACCCATTTCCAGCCTGCTTTTGGGTGGGAGTTTCACCCAGCCAGCCCTCAATACAGGGTTTGACGGACCAAAAAAAGTCACAACAAAAAACAAAAAACAACCTAAAAGAATGTAAAAAAAATAAATGAGAATTACTCTTTTTTTTAATATTTTTATTTATTTCTAGGAGAGAGAGAGAGAGTGAGAGAGACAGCGTGAGCAGGGGAGGGTCAGAGAGAGAGGGAGTCACAGACCGAAACAGGCTCCAGGCTCCGAGCTGGCAGTCAGCACAGAGCCCGACGCGGGGCTCGAACCCACGAACCGCGAGATCATGACCTAAGCGAAAGTCGGACGCTCAACCGACTAAGCCACCCAGGCGCCCCGAGAACTACTTTTTAAAAGAACATCTGAACCTAGAAAAATCCTCTTTTTGATAAAATTCCTCCACATGACTTAGATTATACAGAGGTCTTCTATCAGGCTGCAGCACCCAATATAAGCTCAAGCTCTTATTCCATAATTATGAAACTAAAGTACCTTCCTATCACTAAGGCTATTTTTCAGCTGTAGTGCATTTTTTTCATGTTTCCTAATTTAATCCCATTGATTTTTCATAGCATTGAGCCATTTTCACCTTTAAAACCGCTCATTTAAGCAGCTCTCCCATGACTGATTTTATACCCTGAATCTTTTTCTACTCAGCACGTGACAAAAAAGATTTTATAAAAACAGCTAACTATACTGCATGAGGCATATGGGTAGATTTTTGGAACATTTATCTACGATGCTGACATTTCTAATTACGCCAGGTTTTTAGACTAAAGACTTCATGGGCCGATATCTTCTCCTGAGCAAAAGTGGATTCCAGTAAAAGATTGTTCATTATGATGCCCTCACCACCCCCTCCACTGTACATTTGGATTATTCCTTCTCCCAAAAGAATTACTGAATTTCCATCTTACATTATCTCTTTAACATTCTGGCATTTTCCCAAATGCAAATTTCATTTACTTTGTGGGCCCTTCTACCCAACACAGTATAAAAACTGACAACAAAATGCCTTTTTGTCAAGTTCTGATAGGATACGAAACTGAGCTATGAACAACAGATTAGGTTTGAAATCTGTAGTGGTGCATCCTATATGCAAAGACTGTGATTCCTCTGAATTCTGACACCACTGAATGTTCTGGGTAATCTTCTAGGTGTGCATAGTTACACAAAAACATGAGGCAGATAAAGGTGTCTGTACATGTATTTCTATTCCTGTCTTATATTGCTGAACAACAGATTTTGTAAGATCATGTCGCAATCAGTTACTGGGAAAGTTGTATTGTTTACATTAAATATTAGACTTCATAACAAAGCAGAGATGATGTCTACAGAGGGAAGGTAAATATTAAGTTCACAGAATATGGAGATTTACTTTAAAGTTGAGGGAGAAGGGGGTGGCTGGGTAGCTCAGTCAGATGAGCAGGTGACTTCAGTCTGGGTCAAGGTCTCATGTTCATGGGTTGGAGCCTCACATCAGGCTCTCTGCTGACAGCTCAGAGACTGAAGCCTGTTTTGGATTGTGTGTCTCCCTCTCTCTGCCCCTCCCTGCTCAAGGTCTTTCTCTGTCTCTCAAAAAATAAAATAAAATGTTAAAAAAAAAATTTTAAGTTGTGGGAGGGAACACTGTTATAACATGTGGTTTCTAAATACCAAATTATTTTCCATATAAAATTGGTCATATTATCCATATGAAACCGCCAACACAGGGATTCTCTAAATGCCTCTAATTAAAGATCTAATAGTCTTGATCAATCCATATTTGCTACGCATTGATAGTGTCCTGAACTGCCTTCCGCTGCACTGTGGAATGTACGAAAGTGGCAGCTAATTTAATTCTGGCTGCTGTGCTCTAGAAGGGACAATGCCAATCTGGAATATATTAAAAAATGTTAACAGTACAAGAAATTAAGCTTTCATTTTCTGAGCATCTGTTTGAAGAGTGAATGTGCTTAACTTAAAGAAAGGGGAATAAAACACTTTTGGTAAATATGTGTACAAGAGAACAAGATACAAGGCAGTGAGACAAGACAGTGAAATTTAATATTTTAAGGATGTTCTTATAGGGAAAAAAAAGTAGAATTTATCAGTCTCGCCTATGGGCCAGAATTAGAATGGAAATGGGGATATTATTGTTAGCAGTATTTTAACTTCACATTAAGGAGTTTATTTAAGAACTTTGCAACACCAGAGTGAGCTACCTCAACAAGACCTTAATTGCCCTTGAGCATAAATAGTTTTTAAAAAAGAGTAGTAGTTATTCTACAGAGTATGTGTAAGTAAAAGGCAACTTTTAGGTTGTAAATAATCTTTCACTGAATGAATACTGAACTGAAACAGTAGGACCTTTGATGTAACATATATAAGAGGTTAATACACTAATACGAATGATGCGCTAAATGACAACTTAAATGTACATTCACTGTGACACTGTCACCCAAAGGATCGTCACCTAGAGAACGGGTATTATGTAGAAGTGGCTCTGAGATTTGAATACATGTTGACTGTCTCCAAATTCCATATTCATCTCTCTCCATATATTATCTCAAGAAATAAAGATAGAGACCATGAATGTCCTGCAGGGAATGATAATGACACATTGGTAAGTGGTTATGCTTGTTTTTCAACAAAACTCCCACATACCTATAGATAAATTTATTGGTATCACTTTTTTCCACCTTAAAAATTGACTGTTGGATGGAGCCCCTTGGTGGCTCAGTCAATTAAGTGTTTAACTCTTGATTTCCGCTCAGGTCATGATCTCATGGTGATGGAATCAAGTCCTGTGTTGGGCTACGCACCCAGTGTAGGACCTGTGTAAAATTCTTTCTCTCCCCCTACCCCTCTCCCCTGCTTCTGCTCTCTTTCTAAAATTAAAAAAAATAATAAATAAAATAAAATAAAATAAAAGAGAGAGAGAGAAAATTACTGTTGGTAGGTTCCTCATATTTTTCTAAAATACATTGGAAAATATCAACAAAACTGACTGTTCGGAACCCTTTTTATTTGCTTTGTGGAATTAAAAGAAAACCCTGTTAATTTCATTTTAGAGTATTGGGGGTCATATTAATACAATAATATATGAAGTAAAAATAATTCTTTGTCAGACAATGATGTCTGTTAATGTTAGAAAAGCAACTGCACTTGAAAATTCTTATGAGAATTTCCTGTAAAAGATATAAGTTTCAAAACTCCTGTAACTGTAATACAAATGTAACATCTGGCCCATAATGAATTCAAATGCTAAATGCTTAGATTGTGGTTCGTTTACATAGACACAGCTGAATAGACTGCCAGTTGTGCAAAGGGGTAAATTACAGCAAGTTTACATTCCAAACTCTGAATTTCGTTTAAATTATAATCCCATCAACTTTCTAAGAACCAGAAAAGTATACCACATACCCATCAATATCTCAGCTGAGCTTTTACTAGTAACCTGTGTTGTCCGGTGGTTCCTATACTCCTTACCCATAAGGTTTTTTTCCATGTTTCTTTGTTGCTATCATTATCCTCGCTGTTTATTTGCAGGGTCATTTTGGTTTGGTAATACAAAAATGTAATGGACACTCTTCTAGGCTTTGAGATTGTGACAATTTCTCAGGAAAGAAAACTAACATGGGACACTGGATGCCACCTGAACTCAACCCTGATGAATTTAAGAACTTAATATAACCCTGTAATAAATCCCTTGAGGAACAGAGAATATGTAGATAGCAGGATGTGTGGGTAGCACAGGGCCAGTGAAAACTTAGAGCAAGAGAATGCTTTGGAGGTGCTATTACTCTCTCCACATTATTCTGGGTAGCTCTTTCCCCATTCTGACTACTCTGGGGTGGGGAAGGCAGCTGGTAAGGGATGGCAAGGTCATATGCGGCAAGCAGTTGCCCAGCTATGACAAGAAGCATGTGCCACATTGCTGGCAGATGATCAGTGGGCCCCTGAGTATTAATTCCTTCCCCTGGGCCCACACCAGTCCTACTCGAACTCTTCCAAATAACTGAAGAGAAAGAAACACTTACATTTATTTTATGAAGCCAGAATTATCCTGATAATAAACCTAAATAAGGACTTTAAAAGAAAATAGGTCAGTATCCCTGAATGTAAAAATTCACAACAAAATACTAGTGGACTGAATTCAACAGGATGCTAAAAAAGATCATGGGGTGCCTGGGTGGCTCAGTTAGTTAAGCATTCAACTCTTAACTTTGGCTCAGTTTATGATCTCGTGGTTATTGAGTTTGACCCCATGTCAGGTTCCACGCTGACAGTATGGAGCTTGCTTGTGATTCTTTCTCTCTCCTCTCTCTCTGTCTCTCTCACCTCTCTCTTTGCCCCACCTTTGCTCAGGCACATTCTCTATATCTCAAAATAAACAAAATTTAAAAGAAAAAGAAAAAGTTCATATGCTACAACCCAGTAGGATTTATGCCTTGAATGCAAGTATGATTCAACATATGCAAATCAATAAATGTGATACACCACATTAGTAGAAAGGATAAAAATCATGATCTCAATAAATAGAGAAAAAACAGAAAAAGATTTGAAATACAACCTTCTTTCACAATCAAAGGGGTCAACAAATTTGGTACTGAAGAAACATACCTCAGCATAATAAAGGTCACATATGACAAACCCACAACTAATACCATATTCAGTGGTAAATGCTGAAAGCTTTTCCCTTAAAATCAGGAACCAGACAATGATGCCCACTCTCACCGCTCCTATTCAACATTGTACTGGAAGTCCTAGCAAGAACAGGTAGGCAAGAAAAAGAAATAAAATGTATCTAACCCAGAAAGGAAAAGGGAAAACTGTCTGCAGATGACATGATTTTATGTATAGAAAATCCTAATAACTATACAAAAAATTGTTAGACCTCATAAATTCAGGGAAGATGCAGAACACAAAATCAACATAAAAATATTAGTTCCTTTCTATAACTAAAAATATTTAAATGATCAAAAAAGCAATCTTAGTTATAAAAACATCAGAAATAATAAAATACTTAGGAATAAATTTAACCATTGAAGTGAAAGATCTGTACATTGAAAACTAAAAGATTTTGATGAAAGAAATTGAATAAAACACTAATAAATAGAAAGATATCCATGTTCATAGACTGGAAGAATATTGTTTAAAATGTCCATATTACTCAAAGTCAATTATAGACTCAATGCAATCTCTACCAAAATCCCAATGGAATTTTTCACAGAAATAGAAAACACAATTTTAAAATTCAGATTGATCTATAGAAGACCCTTAATAGCCAAAGCATTGCTGAAAAAGCATAAACCAGGAAGCATCACACTTTCTGATTTCAAACGATACAATGATGCTAGTAATTAAGACATAATACTGGAAGAGGACACAAAATAGAAATAAAACAAATAGGACAATGGAATATCATAGAGAGCCCATACAGAAAGACATTCACATACGACCAACTCATTTTTAATAAGGAAGCCAAGAGTACTTAACAAGGAAAAGATAATCTTTTCAATAGTGGTGTTGGGAATAGATATTCACATGCAAAATACAGTGGATCTTTTTCCCATGCCCCTCACTAAAAATTATGTTAAAATATATTAAAGACAAAATAATACATAAACACATAGAACTCCTAGAAAAAACATGAAAAGGCTCTATGGCATAGGTATAACAATTTTTTGGGCATGGTACCAGACATACAAGGAATATAAGCAACGCTAAACGAGACTGCATCATATTTAAATGCATCTGCATAGCAAATGAAATGAGCAACAAAATGAAAGGCAATCTATGGAATGGGAGAAAATATTTGCCAAGTATAGAGTAGATAAGGGGTTAATATCCAAAATACATAGAGAACTCCTAAAACTTAATAGAAAAAAAGTAATCCAATAAAAAATGGATGGTGCTTTGAATAGACATTTTTATTGGGTTGATAAATGGAATTACATTAAAATTAAGACTTTCTGTTCTGCAAAACAGTATTAAAAAAAAGAGAAAACAAGCCACAGACAAGAAAATATTTAGAAATAATATTTAGAAGGGACACATCTGATAAGAATGTTAAAATATGCAAAGAACACCTAAAATGAAACACACAACCCAATGTAAACATAAGCCAAAAACCTTAATATATACCTTCCCAAAGAAGACATATGGATAGAAAACAGGCATTTGTAAAGATCCTCCACATTTCATGTCATCAGGGAAATGCAAATTAAAACAGTGATATAATACAATATACCTACTAGCATAGCTGGAATTCAGAACCTTGACAACACCAAATACAGTGAGAATGTGAAGCGACCATAATTCTCATACATTGCTGGCGGAAATGCATGATCATATGGATTCTTGGAAAGACCATTTGGAAGATCCTTACGAAACTAAACATACACATACCACATGATTCACCAATCACACTCCTTGATTTACCTATAGGAGCTGAAAACTTAGGCCTACACAAAACCTGCAGTACTGATATTTGTATTTTTATTCATAATTTCCAAAACTTGGAGTAACCATGATGTCCTTCAGCAGGTAAATGGATAAACAAACTATTATATCTAAAGAAAGAGAAGATCATTCGGTGTTAAAAAGAAATGACCTATGAAGTCATAAAGAGGCATGGGGAAATCATGAATGTGTATCACAAAGTGAAAGAAGCCAATCTGAAAGGGCCACATACCATGTAATTCCAGCTATTTGACTTTCTAAAAAAGGCAAAACTATGGAGACAGTAAAAAGATCAGTGGTTGCTAATATTGGGAGTGAAGGGAATAGAAGATAAATAGGTGAAGTACACAGGATTTTTAGCATAGCAAAAATACTATGTATGTTATGTCAGTATGATACACACAGAACGTCCCTTCCATGAATCACCCTGACATTGGAGCTTCTGTCTCTTCTCTCCTCTTTACTATTTTATTCAGTTTTGCCTCAGTTCACTAAGGGAAATGACATTCTTGTAATGCTGTTATTTTACAAGCAGTTTTGTATGTGCCTTGCATAAGAAAAATCCATTTGCTAGAACCAATCAGTCCCATTTAAAACCCATGGCTTTTGAGGCTCCTGGGTGGCTGTCAGTTGAACGTTCAACTTCCACTCAGGTAATGCTCTCATGGTTCATGGGGTTGAGCTCTGTGTCAGGCTCTGTGCTGACAGCTCAGAGCCTGGAGCCTGCTTCAGATTCTGTGTCTCCCTCTCTTTCCACCCCTCCCCCACTCATGCTGTATCTCTGACTCTCTTTAAAAAATAAATAAATGTATAAGTACAAATAAATAAATAAATAAATAAATAAATAAATAAATAAATAAAACCAATGTTTTTCTTCACACTAAAGCTTTCATATTTAGAAACAAAAGAAAGATTTACCCAAATGAGAACTAGTCTCAGGACTCACATCAGCAAGGTGTTCATCAAACCTATGTTGTTAATGTGACATGACCCAAAAACAGCCAAAAGCTTTGTAGTGAGATCAGTTTATTTGCCCCATATTGGCTCACTTTGAAATGTAACACTTTAATTACTCTTTGCTAAAATACAACAGCATAAATTATTTTGATACTGCTATATGAGAACTGAACTTTTGTTATAGAAAACAGAGTCCCAATATTAGATGCACAAGAACTCAAAGATGGAATTTTGGCCAACCTATTCCTAGGAGTCACTATGGTCATCTTTATCTCCTTCACTTGACAAAGATATGATTGCTTCATGATGAACCAACAACAAAAACAATTCCAAGTGAACTGCTGACAAGTTAAATTAATTCATTTAATTGGTATTTGGGAAGATACTTCCTGCCTGTTAACTAAAGGATAGCTCATGTATGGATAAAAACTGCCTCATATTTGAATAGAACCAGTTATTCTTTCAGAGAATGGAAAATGCATGGACTTTGAAGTAAGGTAGACATACAGCAAGTTATTTATCAACCTTAGCCACAGTTTGGTTATTTGTGAGATAGGAATAATTAAATTTATCTTGAAGTATTGCTATTAGTATCATTTATAGGATATACAAATTTTCCATTATGCTGTTTGACATAAAGTGGACAGTCAATAAATAATACCAGAAAGAGTGAAACTTCTTTGAACAATGAAACATAGGGGCATCTGGGTGCCTCAGTGGGTTAAGCTTCTGGTTTTGAATTTTGGTTCAGGTCATAATCTCACTCTTTATGAGACTGAGCCCCATACTGGGCTCCTTGCTGACAGTGTGGAGCCTGCTTGGGATTCTCTCACTGCTTCTCTCTGCACCTCCCCCTCCAAAGTAAATAAAATAAAATAACATTAAAAAAAAAGAAGAACAAGAAGCATTATAAGTAATACCTTCCTCCAAAACCAACGTTGGCCCTTTGTTTATTTTTTAAAGGTTTATTTATTTATTCTTGGGGGAGGGCAGAGAGAGAAGAAGACGGAGAATCCCAAGTGGGATCGACATTATCAGCTCAACGCAGGGCTCAAACCCATGAACTGCAAGATCATGACCTGAGACAAAATTAAGAGTTGGATGCTTAAGCTACTGAACCACCCAGTGCCCCTAAAGAAAGTATTTTTTTTTAAATATTGTTATACTCATGTTTATAACTCTTCCATGGTTCTCCATAACCTATGAAAGAAAAGCCATATTTTTAGGACAACCTGTGAGCCTTTCCAACGATCTAGAAACCTGCCTTCCTAAAGCTGATTCTCTATACACAATGGTCCACATGTATCTACACCACCACAATAACAAACTAACTTTTTCTTCAAAATCCAACTCATATTGAGGAAAGGATTCCCTGTATGTAGTAGGTTGAATTGTGTGACTTCTGAAACATATTTGTTGAAATCCTAACCCCTAGTACCTCAAAATGTAACTATACTTGCCATGTAGTATTTCATGGTATAGATAAGCCACATCTTCTTGATCCATTCGTCTGTTGATGGACACTTAGGCTCTTTCCATGTTTTAGCTATTGTGGAGAGTGCTGCTATGAACATTGGGGTACATGTGGAATACTACATGACAATGAGAAACAATGAAATCTGGCCATGTGTAGCAACATGGATGGACCTTGAGGGTGTTATGCTGAGTGAAATAAGTCAGGCAGAGAAGGACAAATATCATATGCTTGTACGTATAGGAGGATTAGGAGGAACTTAACTGAGGAACAAGGGGGAGGAGAAGGGGGGAAATGGTGGCGGAATGGGGAGAGGCAAACCATGAGAGACTCTTGAATGCTGACAAAAACTGAGGACTGATGGATGTGGGGGAAGGGGGAGATGGGCATGGAGGAGGACACTTGTGGGGATGAGCACTGAGTGTTATGTGGAAACTAATTTGACAATAAACTATTTTTAAAAATAGTAAAAAAAATTTAAATAATTTTTAAAAAATATAACTATATTTGAAAACAAGATTATTGCAGATATAATGGAGTAGGGTAGGCCCCTAATTCAAAATGACCATGCTCTTTATAAGGTGGCCTTGGGAAGATACAGAGACACAACGAGAACTCCTTACAATGACAGAGACAAAGATCGGCAAGTCAAGCAAGGCCAAGGATTGACAGCAACAACAGAGCAGAGAGGAAAGTAGAGGAGAGAAACTGCTCTAGAACTTTCAAGATACATGGCCCTGTCAGGAACTTAATTTTGAACTCCAGAACTATGAAAGGATATATTTCTGCTGTTTCAAGCCACCTAATTTGTGGTGCCTTGCTGGAGGAGCCCTAGGAGATGAATACACTGTCCCTTTAAGAACTTCAGTAATCTAGCGTTCCATATTCTTGCAAGCATGGGTAGCACATGAGGTTGCCCCTAGCTCCATGAGGAAACCTCCTGTTTTCCTCTGTCATTTATGATGCCAAAGAGAAGATGTCAGCTGCTGTTTTCATATCCTGGTATCTTGATTTTACTTACTTTAGCTTACTAGAGTAAACTTTACTCTAGTAAGATTTACTTTACTCTAGTAGATTTACTTACTTAATCATGTCTGATTTAATGACAGACTTCATTAGAATCAAATACTTATGATCATTCAAAAACACTACCAAATGAAAGAATAGACAAAATACAAACTGGAAGAAAAGTCAGCAATATCTAGATATTAAAAAAATCTTGTATTCAAAATGCATAAATAACTATTACAACTCAATGATAAATAAGCATATAACCCAATATAAGCAAAAATTTAAAACAAACTCTCTACACAAGCACTTATTCAAAGTCAATAAGCACATGGAAAGATGTTCATAGCACTGATTCATAAGAAAATTGTAAATTAAAACCACAATAAGATACGACCATATGCCCTTTCAATGGATGAAATTCAAAAGATTGAAAATATCAGACATAAGAGAAGATGTGGAACAATCTTCCATACACTGCTGAGAGAGGGCAAAGCATAACCTCCTTGACACACTGCTCAGAAGTTTTTTAAATAGTAAAACATCAGCTTTCATCATAATAGACAAAAATTGGAAACAATGCAGAGACCCACTAATAGGAAAATTAATAAACTGTGTCATATTCACAAAATGGAATACTGCTCAGTATTTAATGGAAATAAACTACTGATGCATGCAAAAGAACAACATGTGTCAAACTCAAGAAGCTCCTGCTGAATGGAAAAAGCTGGACACAAAAAGTACATAAATCTATGAATATGAAATTGAGTCAGGAAAAATAATTTCTGAAGATAGATAACATATCAGCAGTTACTTCTGGGATGGTAGAGTAGATTAACAGAAAGAAGGAATGAGCAAACTTTGTGGGGTGATGAAAGTGTTTCGATCTTAATATGCATTTGTCAAAATTGAATGTTACATTTAAGATATACAACTCATGTATAAAATATATAATGTATAAATTGCACGTAAGTGATTAAATCAACAAAATAATCAGTGGCTCATTGAAATAAAATAAAATAAACACATGTAAAGAATTTTCTTAATAAAACATCTTAAGTTGTTGGATACAAGAAAAGGTATGAAGGTGTTAAAACATTCTTAATAATGCAAATTTTCTGGCACATAGTGAATTATAAACTACAAACTCTTTAGAATTATGGTATTTTCCAACATGAGTAACCAATTCTATGATTCTCTGGACACCAGCTTGGGGATTCAGCAATTCAATTCAATTCTGATACAATCTACCTGGAGTTAGAGTCAGGTCTCACAAAGTTAAAGAGCTCAGAACCACAAGACTATCATCACTAAAGATGTCAATCACAAGTCCTGGGCCACATGTCATTCTGACTGACTGACTAAACATCAGGAGTTCCTGAGCTCCTAAGGTTATATAACTTGCTAGAATGGCTCACAGAACACACTCTAGTCATGTTAATCAGATATTATAAAGGATATAAATGAACAACTAGAAGAAGAGGTACATAGAAATTTAGAAGGGTCCCCAGGGCAGGAATGTTTATCTCCAGAGCTGGGACATGCCACCCTTCCTGCAAGAGTATGCATTAACCATCCCCAAACTCAGTAGTGTAAGGATCTTTGTGGAGATTTCATCACTTGGCATAAGAGATTTTTAACTCAGTCTCTGACCTATCTCCTCTTCCCTAAGATTGGGAGTAAGGTGGAGCTTAAAGTTCTAGCCTTCTAATCAAGTCTTAATCTTTCTGGTGACCAGCCTAGGACCAAGAGTCACCATTTGAGGACAAAACATGTTTCTATCATCCAGGAAATTTATAGGATTAGGAGCTCTCTCAGGAACCAGAGTCTGAGTCAAAATATGAGCACAAAAGACTCATATCAAACCTATCACTCAGGAAATTATAATGGCTTTAGGAGCTCTTTGTCAGGAACTAAGGCAAAGACAAAATATATATTTCTTATGCCATAGGAATGAAGAAATTTTTTATGCCTTGGGAAGTTTTAAGATGAATCTAAGGAAGAAAATAATTTATTCTTATGTTTATCTAGAATAAAAGTAACTATTACCAGGTATATAAATATGATAAAATGAAGTGTTGTACATGTTGGGGATGACATGGAAATAACATAGACTGGAATTCCTAAGAAGTAGAAATCATGAAGTACTTAGAAATCTAGCAAAGAATACAAGAAGAAAGTTTACATGGGTAAAAATGAAAAAAAAAATGGAGAAAGAGTTTTGGGCATGGGTTGGCCCTGATCATAGATATTAGTTAATAATGAATATAGCATATTCCAAGAGCAGTAAAGAGACACATTTCCACGAGGTGGGAAATTTGTAAAAAGACAAAATTGAACAAAATATTTTAAAGATAAAATAAAGCCAAACTGTTAAGAAATCCAATAATCAAGACAGTGTTTGATCATTTGAGGGACAATGAAAAATCCTTGAACATTTTATTATGATTATAATTATTTTATTTTAATCATGGTAAGTGTACTCTAATCCCTATCACCTATATCACCCATCCCCTCACCTGCCTCCCCTTGGGTAGCCATCAGTTTGTTCTCTATAGTTAGGAGTCTGAAAAATAAATTCAAAATGGATGAAAGACCTAAATGTAAGACAGGAAGCCATCAAAATCCTAGAGGAGAAAACAGGCAACAACCTATTTGACCTCAGCCCCAGCAACTTCTTACTAGATATGCCTGGCAAGAGAAATAAAAGCAAAAATGAACTATTGGGACCTAATCAAGATAAAAACCTTCTGCACAGTGAAGGAGACAATCAATAAAACTAAAAGGCAACTGATAGAATGGGAGAAGATATTTGCAAATGCCATATTGGATCAAGAGGTAGTATCCAAAATCTATAAAGGACTTACCAAACTCAACACCCCAAAACCTAATAATTCAGTGAAGAAAAGGAAAAAAAAAGACATGAACAGATACTTCTTCAAAGAAAACAACCAAATGGCTGAGTCACATGAAAAGATGCTCAACATCACTCATCATCAGGGATATAATCAATATATCATAGATACATATTTTTTATATGTATAAATACATATTACATCCATATGTGTAATATGTAATACATATCACATCTTCTTTATCCATTCATCAGTCAGTGGACACTTCGGCTGTTTCCATAATTTGACTGCTACAGATAATGCTGTTTATAAACATTGAGGTACACATATCCCTTTGAATTAGTGCTTTTGTCTTTTGAGGGCAAATACACAGAAATGAGATTCCTGAATAGTAGGGCAGTTCTGTTTTTAATATTTTGGAGGAATCTCCATACTATTTTCTACAGTGGCTGCAGCAGCTTATATTCCCACCAACAATGCACTAGAGTTTCTTTTTCTCCACATCCTCACCAACATTTGTGGCTTCTCATGTTTTGGCCTGTAGCCATTCTAATAGGTGTGGGTGATATCTCATTGTGGTTTTGATTTGCATTTACCCAATGATCAGTGATGTTGAGCATTTTTTCATAGGTCTGTTGAACATCTGGGTATCTTCTTTGAAGAAATGTCTGCTCATGTCTTCTGACTCTTTTTAAACTGGATTATTTTTTGGATGTTGAGTTGTATCAATTCTTTATATGTTTTGGATACTAAATTTTTATCAGATATGTCATTTGCAAATATCCCCTCCAATTCAGTAGGTTGTCTTTTAGTTTTGTCGACAGCTTCCTTCCCTGGGCAGAAACCTTTTATCTTGATGTAATCTCAATACTTTGTTTTTGCTTTTTTATTTCCCTTGCCTTAGAAGACAAATTAGAAAAATGTTGCTACAGCTGATGTCAGAGATATCATTGCCTGCACCCTCTTCAAGGATTTTTACAGTATTAGGTCTCACCTTGAAGTCTTTAATCTGTTTGGAGTTGTTTTTGTATAAAGTAAAATAAAGGGGCTCAGTTTCATTCTTTTGCATGTTGCCATCCAGTTTCCCCAATGCTATTTGTTGAAGATACTGTCTTTTTCCCATTGGATATTCATTCCTTCTTTGTTGAAGATTAACTGACCATATAATTATGAGTCTATTTCTGGGTTTTCTATTCTATTCCATTGATCTATTTGTCTATTTTTTATGCCAGTATCATACTGTCTTAGTTACTGGTGTTTTGTAATGTAATTTTCAGTCAGGAATTGTGATACTTCCAGTGCTTTTTTTCCATTTCAAGATTGCTTCGGCTATTCAAGGTCTTTTGCAGTTCCACACAAATGTTAGGATTGCTTGCTCTAGTTCTGTGAAGAATGCTTTTGGTATTTTGATAGAGACTGCATTAAATATGTAGATTGCTTTGGGTAGTATAGACATTTTAACAATATTTGTTCTTGCAGTCGATGAGCATGAATGCCTTTGCATTGGGTTTTTTTTTTTTTTTTTTTGCATTATCTTGTGATTCTTCCAACAATGTTTTATAGCTTCCAGGGTACAGGTCTTTCACCTTTCTGGTTAGTCTTTTTTTTTTAATGTTTTATTTATTTCTAGGAGACAGAGAAAGAGACAGCGTGAGCAGGAAAGGGTCAGAGAGAGAGGGAGTCACAGACTGAAACAGGCTCCAGGCTCTAAGCTGGCAGTCAGCACAGAGCCCGACGCCAGGCTCGAACCCACGAACCGTGAGATCATGACCTAAGTGAAAGTCGGATGCTTAACCAACTAAGCCACCCAGGCACCCTTGGCTAGTTTTATAACTAGATATTTTATTGTTTTGAGTATAATTGTAAATGGGAATCTTTTCTTAATTTCACTTTCTGCTGCTTCATTATTAGTTTCTAGAAATGCAACAGATTTCTGTGCAGTGATTTTCTATGCTGCAACTTTACCGAATTTGCATATCGGTTATAGAAATATTTTGGTAGGGTCTTTAGGATTTTCAATATATAATATCATAGCATCTAAAAATAGTGAGAGTTTTGTTGCTTCCTTAACATTTTGGGTGTCTTTTATTTCTTTTTTGGTCTAATTGCTGTAGCTAGAACTTTCAGTACTATCTTGAATACAAGTGGTTAGAATGGGCATTCTTGCCTTGTTTCTAACCTTAGGGAAAAAGCTCTCAGTTTTTCCCCATTGAGTATGATGTTTGCTGTGGGATTTTCATATAAGTCTTTCTATTATGCTGAGGTATGTTCCTTCTAGACCTACTTTGTAGAGGTTTGCTTTTTTTTTTTTTATGAATGGATGTTGTACTTTGTCAAATGCTTTTTCTGCATCTATTGAAATGATCATATGGTTATTATCCTTTCTCTTATTGATGTGATGTATCACATTGATTGTTTTGCAAATATTGAACCACACTTGCATCCCAAGAATAAATCCCACTTGATCAGTGGGATTTTTTAATGTATTATTATATTCAGTTGGCTAATATTTTGTTAAGGATTTTTGCACCTATATTCATGAGAGATATTGTCTGGTGGTTTTGGGTGTGGGTGTGGGTGTGGTTTCCTTATCTGGTTTTGGTGTCAGGGAGATGCTGGCCTCTTAGAATGAATTTGGAAGTTCTCCTTCTTTTTTCTTGGAATAGTTTGAGAAGGATAGGTATACTTTGAAGTGTCTGGTCATGCACTTTTGTTTGTTGGGAGTTTTTTTGATTACTGTTTCAATTTCTTTGCAGGTAACTAGTCTGTTCAAAATTTCTATTTCTTCCTGCTTTAGTTTTGGTTGGTTATATTTTTCTTTTTTATTCTTCTTTATTTTTAAAAAAAATCTTTTAAATCTTTTATTTATTTCTGAGAGAGAGAGAGAGAGAGACAGCATGAGTAGGGGAGGGTCAGACAGAGAGGGAGATACAGAATCCAAAACAGGCTTCAGGCTCTGACCCAGCCTTAAGCACAGAGCCCAACGTGGGGCTTGAACCCACGAACCATGAGATCATGACCTGAGCTGAAGTCAGACGATCAATCGACTGAGCCACCCAGGCACCCCAAGTTATATTTTTCTAGGAATTTACCCATTTCTTCTAGGTTGTCCCATTTGTTGGCATATAGGTTTTCAGAATCCTTGGATATTTTTAATTGGGATGATTATAAGGATGCATTCATTTAGAAAGATCAATTAATTGAGTCTATACATGCAAAAATATTCTATATATTTCCAATTTCTTAGAATTCTGGAAATGTAATTAATGATAGAGATTTTGAGTTGGACCAGATTATTTTCATAGGTAGTAATTTGTATTCTTGAGCTAAAAACTGATACTCATTATATTAGTCCATCCTTTTCATTTACTATTCTTCTCTAATTTGTATTTAGCACTTTATCAAAAAGAGCTTGGTTTGAAAAACAGGAATCATGTTCGTATTTACATATCTATTTTCCATACCCTTTGTTAATAATCTTCCAATAATGTTCATTCCAAGTTTAAATAATTGAGAAAAATTGTTAGCCATGGCCCTTGAATCAATCGATATATATAACTAAAGTCAAGCTAACAATAGAGAGACATATACCACCAGCCACTCACTCTGCTGCCTCCATGCTATATGTAGGGGAGAAAAAGCAGCAGCTGTAAAATAAGAATTTGCGGGAAAGACGCATTGTTTAAAAGTATGCAAAGTAATAGATGCATAAAGGATATAGATTGTCTTTATATTGCACAAAATTTCCTAATATAAAACTTAAAAATGATCTGGGAGGCAAAATGGCAGTGGTGAAAGCATAGCCTTTTTCTCTTTTAATCTTTCTAAACAGGAGTAAAACTATGACTGAATTAGATGCCAGTTACAGTATAAAAATCAGATGTGTATCGTATGTAATTTGATAGATCCTTATCTTGAACACTGGTAGATTTCATGATGCATAAAGAAATATCTTAAGCTTTTTTTCATTTTATTTGACAACCAAATAGTAGAGAATAATGTGAAACCCAGAAAAAAACTGAGAGAGAAAGAGAGAGAGAGAGAGAGAAGGAGGAGGAGGGAGGGAGGAAGGGAGGGAGAGAGAGAAACTTTTCCTAAAAGGGTACAAGAAAATTGAAATAGGTAGTAAGATTTGAAAAGGTTTTTCCTTCTAATTTGAGATTCTCTATTTCTAAGCCATTGAAAGCACATGTAGTATAAAAGTTGTATTCTAAAATTTGTATATTGCATTTTAAAAGGCATTTCCTTAATTCTATCGGGCATTATCCTAACTTGTTTTCTTGTCTTATGACACCAATAATGATATAAATTAATACATATATAATGTTGATTTATTTATTATATGTTTATTTGAGAGAGAGAGAGAGTCAATGAGGGAGGGGCAGAGAGAGAGAGGGACACAGAGGATCTGAAGTGGACTCCATGCTGAGTGAGATCTTGACCTGAGCCAAAGTCGGATACTTAACCTACTGAGCCATAGAGGTGCCCCATGTGTGGTACTTTTTTTGTGTGTATGAAAATATTGTTTGATTGGGGAAGTATTTCTAATGTTAAAAATTGCATAATTATTAGAAACATCTTTTATTCATGTGACTCTATAGTCACTCCATTCAACAATCTGCAAACACATCTTTAAAAGAAGTAACACTGCAGTGATTCATATACAATGCTAACATCATTAAAAACCTCTTTCATGAACCTTTAGATGTGTTTTATTGTATTTATTTCATTTTAATTCCAGTATAGTTAACATACAGTGTTATATTAGTTTCAGATGTACAATTTAGTGATTCAATATATCCATACAACACCCAGTACTCATCATGACAAGTGTACTCCTTAATCTCTGTCACCTATTAGCCATCCTCCCAACCCCTTCCTATCTGGTAACTGTCAGTTTGTTCCCTACAGTTAATGTCTCTTGTCTCTCTCTCTCTCTCTCTCTTTCTCTTCTCTTTTGTACGTTTTTACAAACATTATCTCTGGTCTTTGAAAGGCCTCTGAAACATGCATAGTATCATCTTCATTGACCAGATGAGGAAATTAGGTTCAGAGATATTGAACCTTTTGTCCAAGGAGTTAGAATAGGACATAGTACTTGAATATGATCTACAGCCATGGATTCCAATTTCGCAGATCTCAAGATCATACAAGTTTTGTTGTCTTCATTTATCTGCTAAGCACCTGGCACCATGCTCTCTATGTTGTAGGTGATCAATTAACATTTATTTATCTGACATGAATTTGATGAAGCATTTTAGTCATGTGCATCCAAGAATTCTGGTCCTAATTAATTGTATGAGTCATCAATTAAGAATAAGAATATATCATCAAATCACTAATAGCTTCAATTTCTTCAATTATAACATAAAGATTACAAAGTTGTAAGAATTAAATGATAGTAAAACCAGTACTAAAACCAGTACTTTAAATGACTGTAAAATCAGTCTACATTCACACACAATGCTCTCACCTCACCAGCCAGGTTAATACAGCATTTAACCATGAGGCACATTGGTTCATCATTCTGAATTTCTTCTACTGAGTAAAAATTTTTATCCTGTCTTTTTCTATCTGTTCATAAAATGGCAGTCGTAGAGAATTTTTTATAACAGTGGCAGAAAGAAATATAGGCTTTAGGATCTAATCTGTGAGGCCACAAATGAACACATTTTTATTCTCCAATCTTTACTTTTGGTAAGTCCCACAGGCAGCAGTATATCAATGAATTTAAAACCATGTCCTGTTATTCATTTTTTTTTATTGGCTATTACTTCCTAGCTCAACTCTACAGTATTTGTTAGGCTTGCCAAAAATATTAAATTGTCTGGACAATTTTATGGGATAATAGAAATGTATTTTCTCTCTTCTTGATTCTACAAAAGCAGTAAGTGGTTTCCTTGAGCTGTACATTGTATGATACAGGATATTCCCAGGATACTATTATTATAGTTTATGGGGTTGGTCTGGATAGCTACCTCCTGTGACTAGAATAAAAGACAGAAGTAAGAAGGACAAAGTGACCTACAGGAAATTTGTAATTGCATGTCAAAATGCTCCGAATAGAAAGGCCATGTATCTTATAAAATACTCTGAAAATACACTAAGGGAGAAATTTTACCCTGTAGTGAAGACCAAGAAAAGCATCAACCTTCTGAATACAACATTACATAGCGACTTTAAAATCATTTTCAGGAAAAAAAAATGGCTAGAGATTAAATGTTTATTGAAAATCTTCTTTTGTATAGATTGATATATTTTGCTAAGCCTAAGCACTAATATGCTTGACTCTGATAGGAAATACACTGCTAAAAGAATTCTATCTAGCTGTTAATATTTGAGGCCTGAGACCCTGTTGGTGATACTGTGCATGCTGTGGTACCCCAGTGTTTCTTTAAAATATAATTTATTGTCAAATTGGCTAACATACAATGTGTAAAGTGTGCTTTTGGTTTTTGGGGTAGATTCATCACTTACATACAACCCAATCGTCATTCTTCTCAAAGCTAGAACAGACAATCCCAAAATCTGTATGGAACCACAAAAGACCCCAAAAAGCCAAAGTAATATCGAAGAAGAAAACCAAAACAGGAGGCATCGCAACCCCAGACTTCAGTCTCTACTACAAAGCTGTCATCATCAAGACAGTATGGTATTGGCATAAAAACAGACACATAGACCAATGGAATAGAATACAGAACTAGAATTGGACCCACAAATGTATGGCCAACTAGTCTTTGACAAAGCAGGAAGGAGTATCCAATGGGAAAAAGATAGTCTCTTTAGCAAAATGGTACTGGGAGAACTGGACAGCAACATGCAGAAGAATGAAACTAGACCACTTTCTTACACCTTACAGAAAAATAAACTCAAAATTGATAAAGGACCTGAATGTGAGACAGGAAATCATCAAAATCCTAGAGGAGAAAGCAGGCAACAGCCTCTTTGACCTGAGCCACAGCAATTTCTTACTCAACACATCCCCAAGTCAAAGGAATTAAAAGTAAAAATGAACTATTGGGACCTTATCAAGATTAAAGGCTTCTGCACAGCAAGGGAAACAATCAATAAAACTAAAAGGCAACCAAAAGAATGGTAAAGATATTCGCAAATGACATCAGATAAAGGGTTAGTATCCAAAATCTATAAAGAACATACCAGACTCAACACCTGAAAAATAAATAATCCAGTGAAGAAATGGGCAGAAGACATGAATAGACACTTTGCCAGAAGCATCCAGATGCCCCAGTGTTCATGTTAAATTATTTATTTCTATATCATAAAATTTATAAACTGCTATGGAAGAAAACTTGCTGCCAAGTTAGTTAAAACAAATATTTTTTAAAAAGAAACCAAAAGGGCACCTGGATGGCTCAGTCGGTTAAGTGTATGATGTCAGCTCCTGTGATGATCTTGCAGTTATGAGTTCGAGCCCCTGAATCAGGCTCTGTGCTGACAGTTCAGAGACTGAAGTCTACCTAGGATTCTGTGTCTCCCTCTCTCTCTTTCCGTCCCCCACTCATAGTCTGTCTCTCTTTCTCTCAAACATAAACATTAAAAACTGTCTTAAAATAATATAAACCATATTAATTATGATTGTAAATCAACTATCTGATAAACATCTACTCTCCAAAATATGCAAAGAATACTTCCAACTCAATAACAAAATATAAACAATCAAATTATAAAATGGTTTAAGATCTTTGAATAAACATTTTTTCCAAAGAAGATATGCATATGGATAACAAAAACATCAGAAGATTCTCCAACATCATTAGTAATTGGGGAAATGCAAATCAAAACCAAAATGGGGTACCAATTCAACCTAGTAGAGTAACTAAAAAAACAAAGAGAAAATTTTAAGTGTTGATGAGAATGTAGAGAAATTAGAGCCTTCACACATTGATGGTAGGGTAATACATTGGAAAACAATTTGGCTTTTCCTCAAATGGTTAAATACATAATTATCACGTGACCTAGTAATTCCACTTCTGTATTTATTATCAAATAACTGAAAGCTAATATTCAAACACATATTTCATCGTAATGCTATTCACAATAGCTAAAAGGTAAAAACAACCCAATGCCTTTTAATTTATAAACAGATAAACAAAATGTGGCCTATATATGCAATGGAATATTATTTGGCCATACAAAAGACTGAAGGAGATGATGTAGTGTGATACACACTACAGTGTGAATGAACCTCAAAAACATTATACTGGGCCACCTGGGTGGCTTAGTCGGTTAAGCTTCCGACTTTTGCTTAGGTCATGATCTCGCGGTTCGTGGGTTCGAGCCCCGCGTCCGGCTCTGTACTGACTGCCAGCTCAGAGCCTGGAGCCTGTTTCAGTCTGTGACTCCCTCTCTCTCTGACCCTCCCCTGCTCACGCTGTCTCTCTCTCTCTCCTGGAAATCAATAAAACATTAAAAAATTTAAAAAAAAATTATTATGTTAATTGAAAGAGGCCAGACCCAAAAGAGCACATATTCTATTATTCCATTTATATGAAATATTCAGAATAGGTAAATCTATAACGAGTGCATTGATGCTTACCGGGGTCTGAGGAATGGGCAAATGGTGAGCAGTTTGAGACTTTTTGGTGGAGTCATAGAAATATTTTGCAATTCTATACAGGTGGTTGCACAACACTGTGAATAGACTAAATGCCACCGAATTGTACATTTTATAATAGTTAATTCTGTTATGAGTATTTCACCTCCATTAAATCTTTTTAATGGAAATAACAGAGCCTGGTACTTGTGCAGGGCTAACAATAGTCCCTGTTCTCATCATCCAAACTGAAAACCTCAAGATTCACAAAGTATTAGAGTATGTAGAAAAGCAGTGGGGAATGATCGGTCTTAGACTGAGCAAAAGTTCTCTTTTGCCACCTACCAGATAAAATTTCTGGAGAATTTAACTGCAGTTCATAACAAAGCTCAAGAATACTTACACGAATACAAATATACACAGCACTCAACAAAGATAAAACTCACAATGTCTACCATCTGTTCAAAAATTACCAAGCATGCAAAGAAAACATGACCCTTAATGCATGCAAAGAAAACATGACCCTTAATGGAGAGCAAAATATATTCATAAAATTAACACCAACTGGCATAGATGTTAGAATTACCAGCTAGAATTGAAAATTGTTATTATTATGTTAAAATTAAAAGCTATAACTGCATATCATGCAATCAAAGAGTTAATCATAGATATGACAAATAAAATTCCTAAGATAAAAATTACACTGTCTTTGGGTGCTTGGGTAGCTCAGTCAGTTGAGCATCTGACTCCTGATTTCAGCTCAGGTCATGATCTTGGGTTTGTGGGTTTTAGCCCTGCATCAGGTGCTTTGCTGGCAGTGCAGAGCTTGCTTAAGATTCTCCCTCTCTCTCTGCCCATCCCCTGCCCGCACTCTCTCTGTCTCCCTCAAAATAAATAAACTTAAAAAAATATTCATTTGTTTAAAAAAAATACAGTGTCTAAGATGTAAACACACTAGATGGAATTAATGGAAAATTAAACATTGCAGAGGAAAATAGTAGCAAATTGAAAATACAGTAACTAAAAGTATACAAAGATACATTGAGAAAATAAAATATTAAAAAGTGAACCGGGCTTCAATAAATTAGAAGATAATTTTAAGTAGTCTAATACACATGTAATTGGAGGCCTTAAAGGAGAAGAGAGCAAGGATAAAATACAGAAAATATTTGAAGAAGAAATAAAAATTCTCTCAATTTGATTTAAAAATATAACCCCAGAGATATAAAAGGCCCCTCAAAAACTGAAACACAGAAATATGACAAAATTATATCATGGTATGTATCAAAATCAAATTTCTCAAAACCAGTAAAAGTAGAAAGTATCCAGAGGAAAAACACATGGTATCTACAGATGTTTAAAAAAAAATGTTTAGCCTACTTTTCACTGAAAACAGTACAATTGAGGAGAATATGGAACATTATTAAAGTCCTGGGGAAAAAAGAAAATAGCTGAAAATGTAGGATTCTATACCCTGTGAAAATATCTTTTAAATGAAGGTAAGATAGGAACTTCTTTAGACATATAATAGATGAAAGAATCTGTCACTAGCTGACCCACACTTCAAGATATGTAAAAGGAAGTCCTTAAGGCAGAAGAAAAATTACACTAGATGGAAATACATGTCTACACAATGGAATGACAAGTCCCAGAAACAGTAACTATGTAAAAAGGGCAAGTATATTTTCTATTACTAAAATCTCTTTGAAAGACAATTGACTTTTAAACAAAAATAACACCAATGTGTTTTGGGTTTAAAACTTGCATGAAAGTAAAATGTATGCCAAAAAACGCACAAAAGAGTAGAAGAATGGAAGTGTACTGTGTGAGGTTATCGTAGCTGAAGTGGTATACTAACACAGGAATGTAGACTGGTGAGTTAAGGATACATGACTATAAAACATAAAGCAATAAACCATAAACCAATTTCTAAAACAACAAAATGGAGGATGGTAAATAGTAAGTTAACTAAGAAAATAAAATGACATGAAGAATGGCTAAAATTAATATGTATATAACTATACATATGTGTGAAATTGATGACTCTGTTAAGAAAGAAAACAAGTTTAAGAAAGGAGAAAATATTGGGGTGCCTGGGTGGCTCAGTCGGTTAAGCGTCCAACTTTGGCTCAGGTCATGATCTCACAGTTCGTGGGTTCGAGCCCCTCCTTGGGCTTTGTGTTAAGAGCTAGCTCAGAGCCTAGAGCTTGCTTCAGACTCTGTATCTCCCTCTCTCTCTCTGACTCTCCCCTGCTCGCTCTCTCTCTCTCTCTCTCTCTCAGAAATAAATAAAACATTAAAAAAAAAGAAAGGACAAAATATTCATCAATATTATAATGAGGAAAGTGAAACATATTTACACAGTGGGATATTGTAAAGCAATGAGAATAATGCATACTGCATCCAATAATATAGATCTCATAAATATATTACTGAGCTAAAGATGCCACAGACATGAAACATATCTAGTACTATTTCCTTTATGATTCTATGGTGCTAGAAGTCAGGAAAGTGATTATCTTTTGGGGTCCTTATAACTGGATTTCAGAAAGAGACTTCCAAGATGATCTTAATTGCCTATTTCCTAAAATAAATAATAGTTACATAGAAGTATTCACTTTGTGGGAATTCATTATTTATGGTGTATACTTTATTTATGTGCATATATTATACTTTTTAAAAATGCACTTAAAACCACATAGCATAAGCTGTATATCCTGAGAGCAAAGGTAGTTTAAACTTACAAGCTTTGGGACACCTGGGTAGCTCAGTTGGTTGAACATCTGACTCTTGATTTCAGTTCAGGTATGATCCCAGGGTTGGGGGATTGAGCCCCATTTCAGGCTTCATACTGAGTGTGGAGCCTGCTTGGGATTCTCTATCTCCTTCTGCCCCTCTACCCCACTCTCTCTCAAATAAAATAATAAATAAACTTTCAAGTCTTTCCAGTTTTCAAGCTCTGTAAAATACAAAAAACTTCTATTACAATGCTACCTAGCTCTATATACTTGAAGACTCGAGGGGTTGAAGATAGGGTAGGTATGATGGTGAAGGTAATGGGAAAACGAATGTTTTCCTTTTGTCAAGAACTATGGTATAATTTTGCAATTCTTTAAAAAAAGTGTAGAAAGACGAGAAATTTGAAAAACTTAACCTTAATCTCTCTACCCAGAATAAACCAATGATCTTTTTGTTGCATTTATGTCCAGAGTTTGTGTGTGTGTGTGTGTGTGTGTGTTTGTGTGTGTGTGTGTTTGTGTTGTGTGTGTAGATGTATTTATATTTTGATTTATTTTTTCTATTTAAGTTGAAATAATAAACACATTGCATTAAATGTATTATTTGGTTATTTAATAACACACATTGAACATTTTTTCCACTTCAATAATTATACTCCTATCATATTACTTTATTTTTTTTGTTGGTGAATTATTTTATTTGACTTAATTGTCCTAAGATGTCTCTCTATAGATTCCAAGCTTCTTCTTAGTGTATATTTTATATGTCTATACTTTTCATTTTATTTTTATTATTATTATTATTATTTAATAGTTTATTGTCAAGTTGGTTTCCATATAACACCCAGTTCTCATCCCCACAAGTGCCCTCCTCCATCCCCATCTCTCTGCTTCTGCTCCTCCCCACCCACATCAGCCCTCAGTTTGTTCTCGGCATTCAAGAGTCTCTCATGGTTTGCCTCTCTCCCTCTCCCCCACTATTTTTCCCCTTCTTCTCCCCTGTGGTCCTCCCTTAAGTTCCTCTTAATCCTTCTATATGTGCAAACATATGGTATCTGTCGTCCTCTGCCTGACTTATTTTGTTCAGCATAACACCCTCAAGTTCCATCCATGTTGCTACACATGGCCAGATTTCATCCTTTCTCATTGCCATATAGTATCCCATCGCATAGATAAACCAATCTTCTAAATGATAATAACGACAGCCTATTTCACATAAAGAGACAAAGATTTCCCCTTAGTATTTAACAATTGGATGGGCACAAATAAGAGAAGGAAAAAAGGATTATTTAAAGATTTTAAAAGTCAGTACTCAAAAAAGTTGACTTCCACAATACGCATAGTGAATATCAAAATATATCATTAATAATCTGTTTTTAAAATTTTTTTAATGTTTTATTTATTTCTGAGAGACAGCATGCACAGGGGAGGGTCAGAGAGAAAGGGAGATACAGAATCTGAAGCAGGCTCCAGGCTCTGAGCTAGCTGTCAGCACAGAGCCCAACGTGGGGCTCGAATCCACGAACTGTGAGATCATGACCTGAGCCAAATTCGGAGGCTTAACCAATGCTTAACCACCCAGGAGCCCCAATCTATTTGTTTTTTAATGCCCTCTCTCCACGATATGAATTTTTAAATGAAATACAAGATAGGAGACAAATCTGTTATTCACCTCACAAATTAGAGTGTACGGTACTATTCTATCTATATTAGACTTTTTAGCAGTGAGGTTAGGAAAGTGTACTGGGAGCGACTTTTCCATACTTTCAAGTGGAATTTAGGTTTGAAGAAGATACGCTGTGTTGAGCGAGACAGGACCTACTGATTTTTCTCTCAAGAATTTTCTTTTCTGGGATTGCTGAGGTTATTTGGTCTTATCTATGGGAATAGCTCTAAAATTGTCAATATTCTGCAAACGAATCAGTATTAAATCTTAAACATGAGGTGCATATATGATGAGCTGACTCTTTGAAAACTGGTTCAGTGAAATTCCAAATTTGTTGCTCAAATAACTAAATATAACTAACTGCAACTTTCTGAGTAAGGGCTTGGAGTTTTAGCCACAGTATATCTATTAGTTATGAGTGGGCTAGAGCTCTCTAACTTCATGTAGCATGCTTGAGCATGCAGGACTGGCTAGACATTGAGTAAAATTGGGTCATGGTCAGGGTCTTGCCCTTGGATAAGAGCATTCATAGAGTAAACTTTCTCTTTTTTGAGAGAGCTGAATTAGGGACAATGAGAATCATTTCACCACATCATTCTTTGTTTTTTTATTTTTCTTTATAAGATGAAGCTTTCATCCTGTCAGTTCCCAGAGATTATCTGAGTCATTGATACTCATTAATATAAGTGCAAAATCTTAGGTCATCATTATAGAAGTTAACTGTCAGGGGAATCTCTATTAATTGGCATTTTCTATATAAGTCAAATAGAACTAACTTAGCATTATCTATCAGCATACACAACCACACAGCCCAACACATAGAAATTATCACCATTAATACTAATTCGTGCTAAGTTATAGAAATCACAGACTATCTTCCATAGGACCACTGCAGTTTCTTTAAGGACAGAAACTAATCTGGAAAATGATCAGAGAGAATTTCATTTTCCACAGTAGCCACATCTCTAGGCCCTATTCAGTTTGCAATAGAATAGGGACTTTTAATATGGGTTATAGATCCATTGAGTTGGATTAAAAGGCATCATGAGCCCCCAAAATGTCCATACACTACCCACATTGTAAGTTGCATATTTTATATAAAATAAAAAAGTTCTGTAACTTCCACAAGATTTTCATAAAATCCCACAAATCTGTAAAATACACATGCACCCATTTCTAAACTATTGACATTGTACTATACAAGTGAAATGTAGCATTGTAAAGAAGATTCAGACCTTGATTTCCTTTCCCCTCTTAATATATGTCTATTTCATTCATTCCTCCTATTCCATCTCACTTGCAAATTCTGAGACCCCCTTTTTTTGTAGCTGAGCCGCAAGATCCTGGACTTCCCAGCTCTGTTATTGGTAAAACTCAATGAATATTTGTTGAATATATGCAGTATACCAACATTATATTAGGTCCAATGAGCATACATGGAACAGTAGAATCAGAGCTTCACATATTAGCAAGAAAAGTTGGCAAACATCTGTGTAGTGAGATTTTTATTATATCTAAAACATTGCTCTGACTTAAAATACAATTTGCAATCTCATGTGAATTTTACAAGAGAAGAATCAGGACTTGCATCTACTTTTCAGAGGCAACTGTTCCAGAAAATAAGACAATACAGTAATAATTTTGTTTTTATTTATTTCATACAATGAGATTTCTTTACTCTATATAGCAAATTAAGACAGTAGTCATTCATATGAAGCATGCGGCATGAATAAAAATGGGCAAATTTCAGCATGATATATACTAGGAGTGGAAGATGGCAGACCTCATCAACTAGACGCTGTAGAGAATTTCCAGGCATTAAGTAAAGGAGTAAGTGCCCGGAAAGAAGAGATGTAACCAGAAAGGGAAGAAAGTGAATTCTCTCAGCCTCCTTCATGATTTTGTGATATTTAACTCTGAATACAAAATGGGAAAAGTCAAAACAGCTTTCCATATTACAGAAATAATTCTGGCAATAGTCTTCACGCTGAGCACTGTGTACATCTCCATGGTGTTTTCTGAAAAGAAGGGATGTCAGAGAAGCAGGGTATAAAGGTGAAGCTCGGACACAGGGAGTCTGAGGTTTTATCTTGACACAGGACAAGTTCTGAATTAATCTATTTTAAATTTTATCCCTTAGCTTCTGAATAATAGATTCCGCTATATAAGCAATAGACAGATTATTGATAGGGTGAAAATGAATGGATGGATAAAAAAAATAGATATGTATAGGTACAAAGAAAATACCTGATTCTTGCATGTGACCCCCTGATCCCAGTGCTTTGAGTCAGTCTCCTCTTCTATTTTTCCTCAGGTATGGATCTATAATCAGTTGCTTGGAGCAACAAAGTATTACTCAGGCATAATTTCTGAATATGTCTTGTATAATCACAATAAAAATGTAGTCATCTCATTTCTATTACTACTGTTCTATTTACCCTGGCAAATCCATCCATATAACTCTTATAATTTTCTTCCCAAACTCAACACCCCTGTGAAATGAAAACTAAAAATCTTAAAAACAAGTTAATTATAATGAAAGTAATATATTCACAGTATATTGATAATGTGAACTAATGATAAAGTCAAGAATAAGAACAAATACATAGGGTAAGGGTAAAGTGAAGTGTAACAACCAAAATTTGCAATCAGCAAAATTTTTCATTTCTCTTCTTCAATGTTAAACAAAAATAATGTTTAAGTATTTAATCTCTTAGCACTTTTCTTCTCTAAAAATGCCCTTCTTCAGAAGTCAAGGGTAAGTTTTATATCCGCTCTGTGAAAGACTGTCAACTGATCTCAATGTGAATAAATTTTCTAGATTTTTTTTTGGTTGTTTGCCTTACCTGGTAGGGAAATTCTTGGAATGAGGAATAAAAATAGATAATCAGAGATCAGTGTAGTTATTTGATTCATCACCTTGTCACTAGAGGAAAATTCACATAATTTAATTCCCCACCCTCCTGTCTCTGTGTCTTCTCTGCTGTCTGTCACGGGAGAGCAATGCGGATGCATATTAATGAGACCCGGCTAGGCAGCCACCCAAGGCATTTTTCTCAGTCTAGAAAAAGTGTCTCAATGATATTTACAAAAGTCTCTGGGAGGACAATTACATAAGCAATTGTCAACCTTAAGGGAGTTTGGGAGACAGAAAACAGAGGCAAGGTGAGATGGAGAGGTGGTCCTAACAATCATGGCAAACAGTGTTTATTTTTCATAAAGTTAGATAAGATATAATATGAGCTTTGCAATATTGATATATTTGTAAGGAAATGTCATTGATCTAGGTAGAATGTTATTACAACTTTAATTTGAATATTAATGACATAGAAAAATTAAATGAAGATATTTATTCAGAATTATAAGAAAAATCTATCCGTGAATCACTTTCCATCACAAACTTTGTTAATAGGTATATATTTAAGAGTAAATGAGGTAGAGCTGATACATTATATTTCACAAGACCAATAAAGAACCTGATCCCTCCCTGCTTCCTAAAAAAGACTAGATTCACATTAGAACTTACTATACTAACTTGATATAAAAATAATATAATTTTCTACAAAAATTTAAAAAGCCTAGAGATATATAATAAATAGAATGGTTAGTATGTATACCTGTTACTTTTTAATCTGCTTAGATTTATTTAATAACAATGCCATTACTAGGACAAAATTTTAAAAAGGAATAATTACCAAATTTATGAGTGTCTTAAAAATGAAGAGAGGTCTAGCATGACTTTTTTTTATTTTTTATTTTTTTACAAATAGTTTATTGTCAAGTTGGTTTCCATATAACACTCAATGCTCATCCCCACAAGTGTCCCACTCTGTGCCCATCCCCTCCCCCACATCCATCAGCCCTCAGTTTTTGTCAGTATTCAAGAGTCTCTCACGGTTTGCCTCTCTCCCTTTCCCCCATTTACCCCCTTCTTCTCCCCCATGGTCCTCCGGTAAGTTTCCTCCTCCCTATACGTGCTCCTCAGCTCAGCATAACACCCTCAAGGTCCATCCATGTTGCTACACAAGGCCAGATTTCATTGTTTCTCATTGCCATGTAGTATTCCATGGTATAGATAAACCATATCTTCTTGATCCATTCGTCTGTTGATGGATACTTAGGCTCTTTCCATGTTTTGGCTATTGTTGAGAGTGCTGCTATGAACATTGGGGTACATGTGCTCCTATGCCTCAGCATTTCTATATCCCTTGGGTAAATTCCTAGCAGTGTTATTGCTGGGTCATAGGGGAGTTCTATTCTTAACTTTTTAAGGAACCTCCACACTGTTTTCCAGAGGGGCTGTATCAGTTTACATTCCCACCAACAGTGTAGGAGGGTGCCCATTTCTCCACATCCTCGCCAGCATCTCGTGCTCTCTGATTTCCTCATTTTAGCCACTCTGACTGGCGTGAGGTGGTATCTCAGTGTGGTTTTGATTTGTATTTCCCTGATGAGGAGGGATGCTGAGCATCGTTTCATGTGTGTGTTGGCCACCTGGATGTCCTCTTTGGAGAAGTGTCTGTTCATATCTTCTGCCCATTTCTTCACTGGGTTGTTTGTTTTTTGGGTGTGGAGTTTGGTGAGTTCCTTAGAGATTTTGAATATTAACCCTTTACCTGATATGTCATTGGCAACTATCTTTTCCCATTCCGTCAGTTGCCTATTAGTTTTGTGGGTTGTTTCCTTTGCCGTGCAGAAGCTTTTAATCTTGATGAGGTCCCAATCATTTATTTTTGCTCTTGATTCCCTTGTTTTGGGGAATATGTCAAGTAAAAGGTTGCTACGGTGGAGGTCAAGGAGGTTGTTTCCTGCTTTCTCCTCTAGGGTGTTGATAGTTTCTTGTCTCATATTCAGGTCCCTTATCCATTTTGAGTTTATTTTTGTGTATGGTGTGAGAAATTGATCTAGTTTCATTCTTCTGCATGTTGCTGTCCAGTTCTCCCAACACCATCTGTTAAAGAGGCTGTCTTTTTTCCATTGGATATTCTTTCCTGCTTTGTTAAAGATTAGTAGGCTGTATACCTTTGGGTCCAGCTCTGAGTTCTCAATTCTATTCCATTGGTCTATGTGTCTGTTTTTGCTGGCATGACTTTTTAAAAACCCAAAGTTCAAAATTATGTCAATCTTCTGCAATGTTGGATAAAAAAGTGAAAGACAATACTGAAATTATAAAGAAGAGGGCTGCAATCATATGTCTGTGTGTGTTTGAGCCTGCCTTACTTCCTTTCATAAGCCATCATTTAAATTCCCTTCCCTCCTTGATTATAACCTAATCTCAGTAAAGTGCCTTGTAAACACAATGCAACCTAAGTTGTAAATACACTGGACTCAGACAACACCAATTTTAAAATTTGCAGGTCCATTTATAAGGAAATTTTTTACTATAGAGTACTGTAAATGTGTTTCTCTCCCTTATAATTTTCTTAATAACATTTAAGCTTACTTTATTATAAGAATACAATATATAATACATATAACATGCAAAATATATGCTCATCAATTATTATCAGTAAGGCTTCAACAATCAGCTATGAGTAGTTAAATTTTTGGGGAGTCAAAAGTTATATGCAAATTTTGACTCCGTGGGGTTCATTGCTTCTAACTCTCATGTTGTTCCAGAATCAACTGTGTTGCTGGTTAAATAGAGATAATATCTATGAGTTTGCATGTTTACAGATGGTGACTAACTTCTTAACTAAGAAACTGAAGTTCTAGCTTGAAATTTGGGTCAACAGCAATCTTTATTTTCGTGTGTGAGAAAACATTCCCAAAGACCCACTAATAATATTGCGTGTGAGGCTGGATGATTCCTCCACCAGTATAGAAAGCATAACATTGCTAGACTGCTTGATCAGGGAATAATGGATCCCACTCACAACTCCTGAGAAAGGCATTAAAAAACTGAGTAATTCACTCAACACTGTTAAGTAACTCTAATTTAGGGGGAAAAACAGATTTCAGTGCCCTTGTGGCCTATTCTTAGTCATCTTGATGGGTTCATTATCCTATACCTGACCTTTAAATTTCAAGCTCCTCAAATATCTCTCTCAACTACTTCCTCTCCTGAGTCAGAATCCTCTATGGCTCTTTTTGCTTTAATCCATACCATTGTCTTCAAGTACGGTATGAATGCAGATAATTTTTTCAAATTTTTATCTCTTCTGAGTCTACACTCTTTCATCAAACCACTTTCCTAACATACTTTGCTGACTATACCTTAAAGGGCACTTGATTTAGCATATCTGAAATTAAATTTATTACCTTCCCTCAAAAATGTTTCTTATTCAAGTTTACATTTTTTAAATGTTCATTTATTTTTGAGAGAGAGAGCAATGAGTAGGTCAGGTGGGGAGCAGAGATAGGGGGAGATGGAATCCCAAGCAGGATCCACAGTCAGTATAGAACCCCACTCAGAGCTTGAACTCACGAACTGTGAGACAATGACCAGAGTCGAAATCAGATGTTCAACTGACTGAGCCACCCAGGTGCCCCCAGGGTTACATCATTAATGAGTGAAGCTAGAATTTGCAGAACAGTGCAAGTCAGAAATCTAGCATTTAACCCTGATCACTCCTAGTTTTTCACCATCATAACCAATACTTTTATGTGGTATTGATATTACCTTCTAAATGCCTCTCAAAACTGTCTTTTTATCTTAACAACTCCCTCAGTTTCACCTAATTTCATCCCTTGCTTGGACTGCCCTAACTGGTAGCTAATGGTTTTCACCTCTTTGATTTCTGCCTCTTTTGAATCCATTCTAGACAGAGCAAACAGGACGATATTTTAAAATTGAAAATCTTACTCTTCCTCAATTTCTCTCCCCAGTCCAATCTCTACTTAAGCCACCAGAACTTCTTTCAGCTCTTAGAATACCATTTCCCCTCACAAACCAATGTCTTTGCATTTTGTCCTTTCTTCCATCTGCCTAGAATATGTTATTCCAACCCTCTGTTCCTACAAAAGTCCAGTTCTGCTGTCAGCTCTCAACTCACATGCCTTTTTCTTAAAACAGACTTCGTTGATGTCCCACATTGGATCAGGGCCCTTCATAGGATTTTACAATACTGACAACTTTTCAATATGTTTAGGACTTTGTAAAATATGTTTGTGTGATCGCTCTATGTCTGCTTCACCCTCTATGATATAGATCCCACAAAGGCAGGTGCCACATGTGTTTTGATGATTCGCTGTATAATGGATACTTAGTATACTCAGTATAACCTGTATACTAGTATGTACAAGTTAAAAACGATGTGCTATTTGAGTACATGAAATAAATAATGCATGAGTAAAACAAAGTATTTAAAAATTAGAAACCTACAAAAGAAACTCGTGGAATATTGAAAAAAGGTTTTGCTGTATTTGTGTTTTTGGGATTTAACTGTACTAACAGTTAAATCTTACTGTTAATTTCTCAATAAAATTGAAGGGCAATATAATTTGCCTAAGTTTATTTGAGAGAAATTGCTATGAAATCAAGGACAGGAAGTTTAAGTTGTTTAGGCATTGAACAAGATATTCCTTGGAACATATTTAAGATTTCCCTCAATTTCTAATGTGTTCAAGGCCATTGGTAGACCCTCTTTTAAGAATATGCTACGGACTGGATCAGCATGCTTGAATACAAAAGAGATTTTGTTAAATCACTTTTCCTTAAAATATTTATTTAGTGGCATTAGTGCATAATCCTTTATTCTTTATGTTTTTATACAAGAGAGACATCATTCCTCTTTCTCATTTAAAAAATGCTAGCACATATATTCTACTCTATTCTCCATTTAAAATATGCTTGCATATGTGCAAAATAGAAATGTGTTCAAGCCAGATAGATAGATAGATAGATAGATGATAGATAGATAGATGATAGATAGATAATGATTCAGTGGAAAAGCTAATACACCAAGCATTAATGGTTATAGATTAATTACACTTTAGATTCAAGTACACAAAGTGGTTGAATGACAAAGAATGGATAAAGATCCCCCATAAACACATTAACCATAGTATAATATAGTGACTTTACTAATATGAATCAGAATTTACTTGAATTTTTTAAAAATGTTAATAGAAAAAAAGAGGGTGTGTTATGATGAAAACAATAGCTAATTCATAAGGAAGCAAAGCAACCGCAAACATACACACACCTAAAAACAGAGCACAAAAATACATGATATGAAGAAAAACTAACAGAACTGAAAAGAGGAGATAATACAACAAAGTTAGTTGGCAACTTCAGTAACCCATTCCCAAAAGCTGACTGAATATCTAGACAGAAAATCAGTAAGCATAAAGTAGACACAAATAATACTATCAATCAACTTGACTTAACTTACATCTATAGAACACCTTACTACAATACCAGAAAAAATTCATTACAAGTGCACATGGAACACTCACCAGAATAAATCATAGGCTAGTCCATAAAAACCTCTCAATATGTTGATAATTGGATTCATACAAAGTGTATTTCTTGACCAAAATGGAATTAAATTAGGAAATCAAACACAAAATAAAATTTGAAAAGAATCACAAATATTTGGTAAATAAATAACACATTTCTAAATAGCCCATTGGTCAAAGAATGAATCACAATGCATATTTTAAAATGTTTTAACTTAATGGAGAAAACATAAAATATCAAAATTTATAGAATTAATCTAAAGCAGTATTATAGGGAAATTTAGTCTTAAATACCCATCCTAGAAAACCATAAAATAGATAACTTAATCTTCTATTAAGTTATCTTCTATTTCCATTAAGGAAATGGAACAAAGAAAAGCAAATTAAACCAAAAGCAAGCAAAGGAAAAATTAATAAAGATTAGGATGGAGATGAATGAGAGAGAAAACAAAAACAATGGAGAAAATCAGCAAAACTTTCAAAAGTTGGTTCTTTCAAAGACTGGCAAACTTTTAGCTAGACTGTCAATAAGAAAATAGAGAAGGCTCAAATTATTAAAATTAAGAATTAAAAAGGAAATATTACTACTGATCTTTCAGATCTTTAAAAAATTATGAGTGGGGCAGGGGGTGGGTGCCTGGGTGGCTCCGTCAGTTAAGCATCTAATTTTGATTTTAGCTCAGGCCGTGGTCTCATGGTTTTTGAGTTCGAGCCCTGTGTCTGGCTCAGTGCTGAGAGCATGGAGTCTGATTGGGATTTTTCTCTCCCTCTCTCTCTGCCCCTCCACTGCATATGTTTTCTCACTCAAAACTAATAAACTTTTTAAAAGGTCTTTAAAAGTTATGAAGGTACTATACACATACAATCTACATTAATTAGAAAAATTCCTAGAAAGACAGTAATTACTAGAACTAACTCAAAAAGAAATGAAACTTCTGAAAGAAAAATAATAGGTAAAGAAACTGAATTACCAATTTTAATATTTCCAAAATAAAAAGTCCAGGCCTGGATAGTTTCCCTGTCATATTCTATGTATCATTTATGGGAAAAATAATGCCAATGTTGTAAGATCTCTTCCAGAATTTATCAAAGGAGAAAACAATCTGCAACTCATTTATGAGACCAACATTTGGTAATACCAAAACACCAGATGAAGATAAAACAAGAAAACTACAAGTTAATATCCCTTATGGACACAGACACAAGATGCTCAACACAACAGCAGCAAAGCAATTCCAACAACATAAGAACACCAATAGTATTTACAATTTAAAGGACAAAATCATATGTCCATCTGGAAACAGAAAAAAAAAGTTTGAAAAACACAAATTCACCCATGATTCAAAACAAAACAAAAAATTCCAACAAACTAGAAAGGAACTTAGTCAACCTGATAAGATTTATATGAAAAACCTACAGCAACCATTATATTAACACCAAACCCTAATGCAACAACTCAAAAGTTAGCAAACTCCATTAAAAACATGCAAAATATTTACATCAATATTCTCACCAAAGAAGAACTTATACAAGGGTGTGTATGTGTGTGTGTGTGTGTCTGTCTGAATGGCTCATAAACACATAAAAAGAGGCTCAATATTATTGATCATTAGAAAAATGCAAATCAATATGCAAATATTTTTCTTTTTTTTTTTAACAGTTTATTGTCAAATTAGTTTCCACATAACACTCAGTGCTCATCCCCACAAGTGTCCTCCTCCATGCCCATCCCTCCTCCCCCCCACATCCATCATTCCTCAGTTTTTTTTAGATATCAAGAGTCTCTCATGGTTTGCTTCTCTCCCTTTCCCCCACCATTTCCCCCCTTCTTCTCCCCCTTGTTCCTCCATCAAGTTCCTCCTAATCCTCCTATACGTGCAAACATATGATATTTGTCCTTCTCTGCCTGACTTATTTCGCTCAGCATAACACCCTCAAGGTCCATCCATGTTGCTATACATGGTCAGATTTCATTGTTTCTCATTGCCATGTAGTATTCCATGGTATAGATAAACCACATCTTCTTGATCCATTCATCTGTTGATGGACACTTAGACTCTTTCCATGTTTTAGCTATTGTTGAGAGTGCTGCTATGAACATTGGGGTACATGTGCTCCTATGCATCAGCATTTCTGTATCCCTTGGGTAAATTCCTAGCAGTGCTATTGCTGGGTCAGACACATAGACCAATGGAACAGAATTGAGAACTCAGAAGTGGACCCAAAAGTATACAGCCAACTAATCTTTGACAAAGCAGGAAAGAATATCCAACGGAAAAAAGACAGCCTTTTTAACAGATGGCGTTGGGAGAACTGGACAGCAACATGCAGAAGAATGAAACTAGATCAATTTCTCACACCATACACAAAAATAAACTCAAGGGGCGCCTAAGTGGCTTAGTCGGCTAAGCGTCCGACTTTCGCTTAGGTCATGATCTCGCGGTTCGTGGGTTCGAGCCCCACGTTGGGCTCTGTGCTGACTGCCAGCTCAGAGCCTGGAGCCTGTTTCAGTCTGTGACTCCCTCTCTCTCTGACCCTCCCCTGCTCACGCTCTCTCTCTCTCTCTCTCCTAGAAATAAAAAAAAAAAAAAAAAAAAAAAACCTCAAAATGGATAAAGGACCTGAATGTGAGACAGGAAACCATCAAAACCTAGAGGAGAAAGCAGGAAACAACCTCCTTGACCTCCACCGTAGCAACTTCTTACTTGACATATTCCCCAAAGCAAGGAAATCAAGAGCAAAAATAAATGATTGGGACCTCACCAAGATTAAAAGCTTCTGCACGGCAAAGGAAACAACCCACAAAACTAATAGGCAACCGACGGAATGGGAAAAGATAGTTGCAAATGACATATCAGATAAAGGGTTGATATCCAGAATCTATAAGGAACTCACCAAACTCCACACCCAAAAAACAAACAACCCAGTGAAGAAATGGGCAGAAGATAGGAACAGACACATCTCCAAAGAGGACATCCAGATGGCCAACACACACATGAAACGATGCTCAGCATCCCTCCTCATCAGGGAAATACAAATCAAAACCACACTGAGATACCACCTCACGCCAGTCAGAGTGGCTAAAATGAGGAAATCAGAGAGCACGAGATGCTGGTGAGGATGTGGAGAAATGGGCACCCTCCTACACTGTTGGTGGGAATGTAAACTGGTGCAGCCCCTCTGGAAAACAGTGTGGAGGTTCTTAAGGAAACTAACAATAGAACTCCCCTGTGACCCAGCAATAGCACTGCTAGGAATTGACCCAAGGGATACAGAAATATGCAATTATTTTTCTAATGAAATAATTTTCTAATGAAAAAGTATTTCATATCCATGAGATTGGCTATAATAAAAAAGGCTGACAACAGTATTTGGTGAAATGGATGAGCCCCAACAACATTCTAAGTGAAAGAAGCCATGTACAAAAGACCATGTATAATGTGATTTAATTTATATAAAATAGTCAGAAAGGCAGAAAGTTCTATATGAACAGAAAGTAGATTAGGGGTTGCCTGGAAACAACAGGGTTTGATTGCATGGGAGACAGTTTTAAATTGATGGGCTAAATGGGTATTGGGTATTTTTTTAATGTTTATTCATTTTTGAGAGAGAAAGTATGAGTGGGTGAGGGGCAGAGACAAGTGGGGATAGAAGATCTGAAGTAGACTCTGTGTTGACAGCAGAGAGTCCCATGCAGGGCTTGAACTCACAAACTGTGAGATCATGACCTGAGCCAAAGTCAGATGCTCAACTGAGTGAGCCACCCAGATGCCCCTAGCTGATGGGTACTAAGAAGGGGACTCCTTACGACGAGCACTGGGTATTGTATGTAAGTGATGAACCACTGAAACCAATATTACACTATATGTTAAATAACTAAAATTTAAATTAAAACTTGAAACAAAAAGAAAAAATAAATAAGTAAAAATAAAGTTAACTGGATGTAAAAAAATTAAAATGCCTTAAAAATTCCACAAATAAAAAATAAATAAAACTGATGAAAATATTATAAAATTGGATTGTAGTTGTGCTTCTCTAACTCTGTAAAATATACTAAATATCACTGAATTATATATTAAAATGGTTAAATATCATGATATGTAAGGTACATGGGCATGGAGGAGGGCATTTGTGGGGATGAGCACTGGGTGTTATGTGGAAACTAATTTGACAACTATTTGTAAAAAAATAAATAAATAAATAAATAAGTAAATAAATAAAAGAATAAAGCTATTACAGTAAGAGTTGAGAAGGGCACCTATAGTTTTCAGCACTCAAAAACCATTTATTCATATGCATCACAATGAAGACATTCAACCATGTATAAAATGGAAAACAATTTCATAATCTCACATTACTCATTACATGAGTATGTGTAAAAAGCATTTTTCTGTTCCATGTATGTACATCCATTGTATTTAGTATCTACCTACCCAAGATCTAGAAGTGGACTAGATATACTAACTCCATTACTTAAGACATTTTCCAGAACAGCAAGCACTCAAATACCAACTGAAGATGGTTTTTCTGATTCCATTATGGTTAATAGGATGAGCCAGAAACATATGAGAAAGTGGCTTCTCCCAACTTTTCATAATCATTAACAGCACTCAACTCAGATTTGGTTTGCCACATTCCCTTTCCTGATTCCCTCCCCCCCCCAAAAAAAATCTGGGTAAACTGTCTCTTGATAAACAAAATGTTCCAGATGTGCTGTGAAAAGGTCTGTCAGAGACCCATGCACTGAATCCCCAGCAGTGGAAAATAAGTCAGCCCTTGAGTCACCTCCATGCCACACTTGCTAGGAGGGAGCCAGGTATGTCATGTCAAAGAAGTTCCTTTCTCCTTTCCCATTCTAGAGAGAGTAGCTAATCCCCTCCCTTGACTGCCGGTCCGTTCAGGACCAGATTCATAATTGGTAGGTGCATAATAAAACTGCTGAGTTTCTTTTTCAAAAATCACTAAGAATTTCAAAACAGGGAGAGCAGAGCATTAAGTCAAGTGTTGGACCATTCTTGTAAAGGGCCTGTGTGACTACACAGGTCACAGGTCAATGAAGCCTGTCCTAGTTCCAACTGTTTACTTGGTAGCAGATGTTCTTTCAAGCACTCAAATCATAAGGATTGGCACTCATTATCCTGATATTGCAGTTTGAAGAACCCTCTTAAGTGAGCACTAAAGTCTTGATTGGGAATGAGTCAGCAGTGCTTACCTAATTACTGTCAAGAAGAAAGCTGTCTCTCAAATAAATGAGAGATAAATAAGCCTCTTGTCACAACAGTTAAAGACCAAAAAAATAAATAAATAAATAAAAATGCTATTTGATGTAAGCTAAATGATTAAAGGAATGCAGAAAATATTTCTACTTAAAAGAAACTTGTATCCAGTACCTTAGATTTTTAAGAGCAAAGGACACACATTGTGGTGTCTGTTAAGCATTCCCAATGCCTTCATATTTGGTGATATAGAACTTGGATTAACTCCACACTTTAGACAAATCTTAATTGGTAGCATTTCTTATTTCAAAATTTCAACCATTCAAACAAGCTGAAAACAGGACCAGAATTTTTAAAGCATAGGTAGGACCTGTTTCTTGTTAAATTTGTTCACTTTCAGTAAATACTGAGTGATAAAATATATACATACTAGCACATTTGGACAGGGCAATCTTAATTTCACAGTTGAGAAGTTCCTATTTACTTTTTTCTAGCCATTTATCCACCACCGATTTCATTTGTTTCAGTTCAGCCAAAAGATATTCTCTTGCTGCTTTCTGGAACTTCTTTCAATATTTTGAATTTCTTTCTGCATTTGCTCTGTTATGCGTGTAATGTTGGTAATGTCTGAAAATTTCCTCAGTGCTTGTTAGGTCCTGGGATTTCTCTGATATCTAGAAATGCACTTATGAGGAATAGATTAGGTTTCCAGAGTATCTTTTATGGTTAGACTGGAAAAATGACCAGGAAGATACAAATTTTGTACTTGACTATGCACTTGTTTTCTCTGACCTAATAGAGCTGATGTTTAGGACATCAGTTCACAACTCAGCTGGTCATGGAATCTGTTTTCTACCTGCAACATCTTTCTTCTTCAGAAACTGATTTTAAGGAGCACCTGGGTAACTTAGTCAGTTAAGCATAAGCATCTGACCTTTTTTTTTTTTTTTTTGGCTTAAGCCATGATCCCATGGTTTGTGAGTTCAAGACCCACATCAGGCTCCATGATGACAGAGTGGAGCCTATTGGGATTCTCTTTCTCCCTCCGCCCTCTCTGCCCTTCCCCTGAGTTTGTGCTCTCTCTCTCTTTCTCTCTCTCTCTCAAAGGAAATGAATAAACTTAAAAAAGAAACCAATTGTAAGAGATAATTTACCCTCTATTTCTTGCCTCAGGACTTGACTAGTTTTGGGTGAAAGATTTTTAGAAATGTGAAAGGTTAGTGTTTGCTAATACCAAATTTTCCCTACTTTTTAATTTATTCAAACATATCTTCCCTCCTCAAATAGACATTATATTTGTTCTTCCATTCAATGTTTAAGTTAAACCTTTTATTTGAAAATAATTGTAGATTTTCATGAAGTTATAAGAAACAACACAGAGAATTCTCATCTATCCTTTACCCAATTTCCCCAATAGTAACATCTGGCAAAACTACATCATGAAACAAGGATTTACATTCATACAATCCACTGATGTTATTCAAATATCCCATTTCATGGCACTTGTGTGTGTGTATGTGTGCGTGTCTGTTTAGCAGTATACAATTTTATCATATGTCAGTTTGTTTACCTACCACCATAGACAAGAAACAGAAACAGTCTAGGTCTCTATGTCCCTGTGGTTTTGCTCAGGTTTCTTCTATCTGGAAAAGTATTACCATGTTCTCTACCTGATAAGCTCCTATTTCTCCTTTAAGAAGCAGAAACAGTCTTGGTGTCCCCTTGGGTTACTGGATAAAACTGAAATCCTAGATAACAATTTCAAGAAGAGCAGAAGTTTAGGATGCAACAATACCAAATTAAGAAGTAAACATTTATATATATATATAAAATATATATATATATAATATATATATAACATATATATAAAATATATATGAAAAATATATAAAATATATATGGAAAAAATATATAATATATATGAAAAAATATATATAAAATATATATATTATGTATATATATATATATATATATATAAATTATTTACCTATTTTGAGAGAAAGAGAGACAGTGTGAGTGGAGGGAGGGGCAGAGAGGGAGGAAGAGAGAGAATCCCAAGCAGGCTTTATGCTGTCAGCACAGAATCTGATGCAGGGCTTGATCACATGAACCATGACATCATGACCTGAGCGGAAATCAAGAGCTCTGGCTCCCCTCCACTGCTATATTGATACAGAGGCCACACTTTCAATGAGCTGAGCTAAGCCAATGCCTGAGCAGGATGGGCACTAGTATGCCTATCCTGATGGCTTAGTCACTAGAATTTGATGATTTACTAGGTTCATTCCAATGACTCAATCATTTGAAAGTTGTTTGTGTGTGGTGGAGAACTCCACAAAGTCAGTAGAGTTCACTAGTTATTGCAAAGTTATACTGACAACCTGCAGAGGAATAATGAGAAACGAGGGGACATTAACAAGCAGTTAAAAGCATTATGTGAAAGAAAGTGGGCCTTTTGGGGGACTTAAAAGAAGCTATTATTGGCTGGTAGGGAAGAATGTACATAGATAAGGAGCAAACTCAGGACTTGATAGATTTTCAAAGCTCCAGGGATATGCAAATGATCATCCAAGTGTGTTACACTAAAATCAGAGTCCATCCAAAGCACTAGGATCTTGAAAGAAGGAATAGGGATATCTGGACAGATTCTCTGAGAATGTAGGCTCTGCAGTATCCATGAAACTTTAGAGCTTGCTGAGAGGGTTTATCTTTCCCTAGTTAGTGCTAGGACATATCCCTACCACTTTAGAAGGCGCTGAGGATGGCAATTCCTCACAATGAAATAGGTGTCCCTTTTGAAAGCTATACCACCTCTCCTGGCTATCATGCAGAAATCTAAGTTTAAATCCTAGCATCATAAGGCTGGAGATACAATGCACCTGAAAAGGGAGGGGAAAAAAGATTATATCCTAAAGGGGCAACAGAAATTAGCTAGCATGCTCCAGTAAGATTCAGAATACCACCTCTAGGATTGGATTTTAAGGGTACTTATTTAAGAGAGCTGGAATATAGCACAGAATAAACAAGAATTCCTCACTTGGGGTACTTATTGGGGTATAGGTTATAACGCCTTGCCAAAGACTCCACAGGAGGTAAACTCAGTGATAAGAGAATCTTTTAAGTGTGGAGAAATCAATGACCTATCCTGAATTAAGGGGAAATGACTGAATTTTCCTGAAAGATAGATGAAGAAACAGATTAAGGAAGTGGCAACGAGGGAATGTATATAGTATATGCAACTGTAAGACATAATGAGAATATAATCCATGGAGCCCAAAGGAAATACCATTTGTCAGGTCTATCAGGAACGCATTGGTGAGAGAAGTACAAATGTCACTAAGAAGTTCAGTGGTGGCTCACCTCTGGAGGCCAAAGCTGATGGTAACAGAGAAGTCCCAAGCCAGGGCTCATTAATATTCATGGAGATAGAGCAGTTGTGGAATAATATAGGCCAGGTGGTAGCATTTAACTGCCAGAAACCAGGCAGACAAAACTATCATAATAACCATGAAGGTCAGAGGGACATCCAAGAAGTCTTGGCCCACAGGGTTTATAGAGATGGTTAATAGTGCATGGTGTCCTTAGGGGGAAAATAAAGAACCAACAAAGCTATGGCTTAATGTCTATAGCCAGAAAAAGACAAGAATGAATAAACAGGAGAATGAAAGGTATTGCCCCAATAAAAAGTCATGATCTCTTGCTTAGTTCCCAGACCTGAGCCAATTTTCAGATTAGAACCTGTCATCTAATAAAATGAAATTTGCCTAAGAGGACAACTCTGTAATACTGTGACAAGTATCATCTCCCTGGCCCTGCCATTAAAGAAGTACTGGCTTTTATATTATCCAAATATATTGAAGAAAATATGACACAGAATCTAAGTTGATAGTGATACCCAGATACTGAAAGCATCATCATGGCTCTCCTATTAGGAAGAAGTTTGCAAGGGCCAGGTAATAAAGGGAGTCAGGGAGCCTTGACTGAAATGTGGATACCATTGTATCCACTGCATTCACAGACCCTCCAAGTGGTCATTTCACCACTCTTGAATCTCACAGTTAATATTTATATACTTGGAATTTAGAGAAATCCTCCCACCCTTGTGTTGCTAACTTGTGGAGTAAGAGTTGAAATAAAAAGACAAAAGGAAACATCCTCAATTACCTTCTTCTGTTCTAAGACCAAAGAAATAATTCATAACAATGTTGTATCACAGAGGAATGGTGGAATTAGTGCTTCCATTAAAAGCCTAAGAGATGGTGGTGGTCTTTACCGAATCTCTTTTAAATTCATCAGTCTCACCTTCAGAAACTGCATGGATCCTAGAGAGGGACTATAGATTAATAAGCTCAACTAACTAGATGCCCTGACCCTGGCTGTTTCAGTGAACATAGTATGGTTGCTAGAATAGATTACACAGTATGAAGCCAAGGATTTGCTGAATGTGTTCTTCTCTATCTCAGTTAGAGAAGATCAGAAACAATATGTATTTATGTGGAATGGACAAATATTTATTGACATTTTAACCTCAGAGCTGCATTACTAATTCATTCACTCTGTCATAATATAGTCTGAAAATACCTGGATTGTCTAAAGATCCCACAAGATAGCACACTAAACCCTTACACTGATTACATCATTTGATTATGCAGATTATGCAGATTATGCAGGAGACAGATAGTTTGTATACTGCAGGTAATGCATTCCAGAAGGTGAGAAATTAACTACTGGAAGTTCTAAATTTGACTGGTCTAGAAGCAATACATTTTGAGATGTAAATGGTATATTCAGTATCAAACCCTAGCAGATACAAAAGATCCAAGTAATCTACATCAGCAAGTAACCCAAACCCCCATGTCATCCCCAAAGACTACACCAAGTAAATCTTTCCCCAGGTTGCATGTATGACCATTTGGAAAGACAGATGGTCCTGCATAATCAGCTGAATGTGGAGGGGAAAACTCAAGTTTAGTTTACCAATGAGTTAGCTCAGTTTCAGGGATGGAAGATGAAAGTGATTGGTGGCTATACTGTATCATATTTAAGGGCTGACTTGTAAGAGGGTATAAAAAGTAAATATTCCCAAAGGGAAAAATTATAAGGAGTATACCTGGGCATTCACCTTTTATGAAAGAAGTAGCCTAAGGGGAGATGATAGATTAGATAGATAGTTCACACACACACACACACACACACACACACACACACACACACAATCTATATATCCCTGGGAAGTGACAAATTACCTAGTCTTCTGGTTAGATGACTAAAAGGAAAATGACTATAGACCAGATAATAGAAAGTCAGATCTAGTGGCATGAAGATATACATAAGGGCTAAGCACAAAGCATGGAAACTTTGTATTACACTTTAATACCCACCAGAAAGGATGCACCTGCTTAGAGGAAATGAACAATCAATTAGTCAAAAAACATTGAAGGGTTGACATTAGCTAGTATTCATTATCCGTCACCCTGAAATTGGCACAATATGCACATGAACAGAATGATCCTAATGGAAGAGATAAGAGATAAGTATGGACCCAGAAGTGTGTCCAATCAAGGATGAACTGCTACTGCTCCCTCTGTATACTGAAAGTGTAAGCAATAGACACCAGTGCAGAGCCACTGATATGGCACCTTTCCTCAAGAAGACAAATCACAGGCCACTTAAAGAGCAAGTCAACTATATGGGGCCCCAGATGTTCTGAAAGGGACACTGATTCTCTTTCACTAGCATAAGTACTAAACATATTTTTAGCTTTCCCACCCATAGAAATCAGTAGCACCATTATCCAAGGGCTTACAAAATGCACAGGATTTCAAATTCACATTGAAATAGGAGATACACTGCAGAGCAGAGCTGGTGTCAGTGGACTCATGACCATGTGGTCCATGGATATTATCACATACGCCACTGCTCATAATTCATTGGTCTCACATTGTACTGAAACTATGAATTTAGAGTTTCAAAGGACACAACAGAAGCTCCAGCTGAGAGGAAGCATTCTGACAGGATGGTATGCCACCCTTCAGAATCCAATATATACATTAAATTAGAGACCTATATATGGTCATGTGTTCCGAATAAAATAAATATAGGAGTCTAGAAGGAGGAGTGGCCCCAGGTAACCCACTTGGTTGTATAGCAATACTTCCTTGCCCCATTATATCTGGGAATAGATTTATGCATCATCGCTATCCTGAGGAACCTAGAATTATAACTCAGACATCTCAGACATGTCTTTAAATTACCTGGAATCCACTAGCACCAGTTAAGTGATAGCAGTAGACATAAGATAATTTGACATAAAAAATTGTCATAAATTTGATATAAGAAATTTGGATTAGAAAGTAGAGGCTGATGGGACACCCAGGTGGCTCAGTCAGTTGAGCGTCCAACTCTTGAGTTCAGCTCAGGTCATGATCTCATGAGTTCAAGTCCCACATCTGGCTCTACACTGACAGTGCAGAGCCTACTTGAAATTCTCTCTTTCTTACCCTCCCCCATTCATTTGTTCATTCTCTCTTCCTCCCTCCTTCTCTCTGTCTCTCTCTCTCGGTCTCTCAGAAATAACTAAGTAAACATTTTAAAAAAAGGTAGTAGAGGCTGATGATGAGTACTACTTGTGACCACAAGGTGAACTACAGTAACAAGAATTATAGCTCATCCTATTAATTTCCTTCTTCTAAGTTGCTCCTTGGGAAGTAAGACTCATGTAGTACCATATTGGACATGAATGTTCATGGAAATTACCTGTGTGGTACAAGAGATGGACTAATGTGACCATAAAAATTGCTACTCCAATATCCTACCGAACAGAGCAAAGTAGACTGATAGTCCTAGCTGTATCTCTCTGGGTCTTTCATAATGTTTCATCATGCCACACTTCCCTCATGTTGTTTCCAAACAGTGACTGAGTACCACACAAATCCTACTACATACCCATTCCTGCAGGACACAGCACTCTTCTGAAGCATATCTTTCCCACAGGAATGCCCCATTGTCTTTCTCTTTTTAAAAATTTGTTTAATGTTTATTCATTTTTTGAGAGAGAAAGTGGAGGAGGGGCAGAGAGAGAGAAACACAGAATCCGTAGCAGGTTTCAGGCTCTGAGCTGTCAGCACAGAGCCCAGTACAGGGCTCAAACTCACAAACCATGAGATCATGACCCGGCGGAAGTTGGATGTTCAACTGACTGAGCCACCCAGGTGCCCCAAGAGATGCTAACTTCTTTATTTTCAAAAAAATTTGTTTTTGTTTTATTTATTTTTGAGACAGAGAGAGACAGAGCATAAGTGGGGGAGGGGCAGAGAGACCCATTGGCTTTGTCACAATTCCCTCTAAGAGACTCCTAGAGAATGTTCCTCCCTTCCACCTCTGCCTTCACTGGTGTCAGACTGCATCACAGTCTACAGGATCACCCTGCTTACTTCTCTCTCCTCTCTTTTAACTTAAATGGTATATTGCTAGCACGTACATATTCATCTTGATGTCTGCCTCTCAGCTGACTCTAATTTGCACACCTTTAAAATCAATTCTATGTTGAAGTTGCTGTGATTTGGTGGAAATTATCATGTGTCATTCTCAAGATCTTACTTTTCCCTTAAAATGTTGTCTTCTTTTCCCCTTTTCTTTTTTTCAAAAAGTCTAGTGCCAGCAAACTGGTATAAATTCAGAGATTGAGTAAGGAGGCTAAGAGTAAGAAAGTGGTATTTGCATTCAGATAAAATTGGAGGAAAGTTTTCTACATTCTATTTTTTTAAAGCCATTACATCACTTTTTCCATCTTCAAAAATTCAGAACGAAGCAAGTGAAAGTAAGTTATATTTTTATGCAATCTTGGCCTACTTTGAAATGCTTAAAGGTGTATCGGTCTTTGACAAGTCACTTTACAAACCTACTCTTCTTCTTTAATTCACCTCAATTTTTGTTTGTTATAGTATTGAATATATTTTCTTCACAAGGCTAAAAAGTTGCACTTTGTAGCTTAAATACATATATATTCTCTGGTGTGGGAGCATTAATTTAATATGTTCAAGCTATAAAAAGAGGCATTAATTCAGCAAGTCACTTCATCTCTCTAGGCCCACATTTCTTCATCTCTAAAAGTGGAGTTTGACTAAGTATCTTTTAATTCCTTTTTGCAAATTCTGTGACTCTGTCTTCCTGTAATATATACATTGCAGCACTTCTGAAAGAATTAATGTTTGTGAATTAATTTTCAACTCAAAGATGAGAAGTTTATACTGTTGCCAAATGCCATATATCATATTAGGAAAAAGCTACAGGGAAGCTTACTTTGCCTGCAATGGGTACTGTCGGTGGCATCCTGTACTCTGCCCCTGCACAGCAGATATCTGAATAGGACAGAAGAAGAATTCCCCCAATTGAGCAGCATACCATGGGAGAGGCAGTAATGAATTACATTGCTCTTCAGAGATCATCAACCCAGCAGGCTATGTTGATCAGAAGGCTATCCCTCTAGAAATTGCTTAGTTGGGGATTTCCAATGAACTTGCTAATATAAAATCTGCTAGTACTGGAAATTTGCTGCATACCATAATTGTGCAAATTTATCCTATGTAAAGCAAGGCATTTCAAGTGTGGTAGGGGTTTACTATTTTAAAATATAAGGGGGTGAATTCAGATAGAAGTTGGAGAGGTCATATATAAGTAACCTGCTATAGTGAGTTTACAGATTTACAGACTCCAACTAGCTATGCACACTAATGCTGATGAGTGTGACATCATGCACATGGATGCTAAAAGGTGGTTCTGTAGGTCTTGGGTGACTGATTATTTGATGGACTCATCATTTGTTTCCCTTTCTAACTTTTTTATTTCCCTCTAGAATATGAGCAAAAATTCCAAACTTTGAACCCAGATTAAAATACTGATTTATTCACTTACTGACAATGTGACCTTTCTGAACTTGAATTTATTCATTTGAAAAATATTAACTACTTGAAAGATTGCTGTTATAATTATAAATAACAGAAGTAGAACTTTTTCACAAGACCCCTCAGGCCAATGAGTAGCCAAATATGATATAAAATCATACCTATTAACAAATAATTATTCTCCAGACAAGTATAGTGAATAGTTTAAAAAATGTAAGAATTTTTGGATGTATACTTAGTCTACATACAGTTAAGCTTGGCACTTCAATAAATAAACCTACATATACACAATTCTATATTGATTGAATGCAGTGTTTAAAGCTGCTTGTAAAAATAATTTGCATCTCTAAGCATTTATTTTTAATCAAGTTCATAAACTGCACAAAATATGAAAATAAAATGTTTATATTTATATATATTATATATTTATATTACATTTAAATATTACATATTAGCCTTTGTTATATCTAAAATATTAAATGTTCATCTATATATAACTTCAAGGCACAAGTCTGCATGATAATCTTTTCACGATGTTTTTACTTATTTATTTTGAGAAAGAAAGTGTGCACATGTGCAGAGGAGGGGCAGAGAAGACAGAGAGAATCCCAAGCAGGTACCATGCTGTCAGCACAGAGCTCAATGTGGGGCTCGATGAACCAGGAGATCATGACTTGAGTCAAAAGCAAAAGTGAACTACTGAGACCTCATCAAAATAAAAAAGCTTCTGCACAGCAAAGGAAACAATCAGCAAAACTAAAATGCAACCGACAGAATGGGAGAAGGTATTTGCAAACGACATATGAGATAAAGGGTTGGTATCCAAAATATATAAAGAACTTATCAAACTAACACCCAGAAAACAAATAATCCAGTGAAAAAATGGGCAAAAGACATGAATAGACACTTTTCCAAAGAAGACATCCAGATGGCTAACAGACACATGAACAAAAAATGCTCAACATTACTCATCATCAGGGAAATACAAATTAAAACTACAGTGAGATACCACTTCATTCCAGTCAGAATGACTAAAATTAACAACTCAGTCAACAATAGATGTTGGCGAGGATGTGGAGAAAGAAGGTCTTTTGCACTGCTGGTGGGAATGCAAACTTGTACAGCCACTCTGGAAAACAGTATGGAATTTCCTCAGAAAGTTAAAAATAGGACTACCCTACTACCCAGCAATTGCACTAGGTATTTATCCAAGGGGTATAGCTGTGCTGCTTAGAAGGGGCACACGCACCCCAATGTCTACAACAGCACTATCGACAATAGCTAAAGTATGGAAAGAGACTAAATGTCCATCAACAAATGAACAGATAAAGAAGACATGGTATACATACAAAGGAGTATTACTAGGCAATCAAAAAGAATGAAATCTGCCATTTGCAACTATGTAGAGGATATTACGCTAAGCAAAATTAGAGAAGGACAAGTATCATATGATGTCACTCATATGTGGAATTTAAGATACAAAACAGAGGAACATAAGGGAAGGAAAGTAAAAAATAATATAAAAACAGGGAGGGGGACAAAACACAAAAGACTCTCAAATACAGAGAACAAATAGAGGGTTACTGGAGGGGTTGTGTTTGGGGGTACTAAATGGGTAAGGGGCATTAAGGAAGACACTTGTTGAGATGAGCACTGGGTGTTATACACAGGGGATGAATCACTGGAATCTACCCTGAAATCACTACTGCACTATATGCTAACTAACATGGATATAAATTTAAAAACTAATTAAATTAAAAAAAGAGAGAGATGGTCTCAGAAAGTGATCTCTAGAGTATTAAACCAATACACCTGACATATTTGTTGCTGTCTTTGCAGAAAAGAATAGAAAAAAAAAAACTTGTGATGTTTAATTGTTCTATTTTAAAGCACCAATATTGTGACCCTGATTAAATGATGAAGGATTTGACTGCCTGGTGCAAAAAGCCTATTATTGTAGCTACAGAGGACATAGAAGGACTAGTTTGTACATACATCGAGCAAGTATATGTCAGCTGCACCTAAGTAAAGGGGGTCTAATTATGGAGTGAACATGCAGGTGCAGGACTGTTCCCTTAAACTGACTGAAGATAAGACATGTTTTCCTATTGCTGTCACTTTCATAGTGTTTCCTGTGCAATTTAAATTTTCAAATGGCAAATACCTGTCTCTCAGATTCACTTACGTATTTTGTGCAGTCATCCAGAAGACTGAAAATCAAAGGGTTATGCCAAAAAACGGGTCAACTTTTAGAACTTCCAATTCTTATATCTCAAGACTATTACAAAAGTCACAGTGCATTCCTCTCCCTTCCGCACCCCCATCTTGCTCTTACACATATACATGCAAACATACTACTACCATTGACCAATCTCTGTCTCCATTCACCAGGGTGAGAAAAGGAAACTCAAAGGCAATCTCATCCCTTATTTTCTCCCACTCTGCACATGTCGACATTGCTGGTGAAACATGAAATTACCTGTCTGTAATTAAATTAAGTTGAGAAGACTCTCTTTATCATAGTCTTGTAACAAAAACGTTGTTTAAAGATTTTTCTAGGTATCTTAAGTTCATTCATTTATCAAATATCAAACACTCATAATGAGTGAAAGGCTTTGCTTGGTGTTGTGGGTAGTGAGATAAGCAAGAAATGACCCCTGTCCTTCTTCTAAACGAAATACATAATTTTACCCACATTAAAAGATATCATTTTGACAACTGGTTTCTCATGCTTGGAGTAGAAACAATGATACAAATTCAAAAATCTCATTTCCTCTATCTCCTGATTACATATATCTAAGCTGCCTTTCCCAATCTTTCCCAATTTTTAAGAACCTACAGCCATATATATAATTTCTCTCCAGTGGAATATGGTGGAAGCAATATGTTATGCATGTAAACCTTATTCCTGCAAAACTCTTACACTTTCCTAGGTATCATTCAAACTTCTATTCTCAATCAGGTCTCCACAACACAATTTTTACCTTTCCCTGCAATGAAATGTCATCTGACAAGAGATGATGGATGATACTCAGTGAACTGTTTCCTGAAATATACTTTGGAGATATCATATGTTCTACCTTCCATTTGGTGAGAAATGCAGACAACAGATATAGATTCTTTCTAAATTTTTGAGGGTCAGGCAATGATAGGGAACCCAGAGAAACACATTTAAAAAAAAATTTTTAATGTTTTTATTTATTTCTGAGAGAGAGAAAGAGTGAGAGAGACAGTGAGAGGAGGGGAGGAGCAGAGAGAGAGGGAGATACAGAATCTGAAACAGGTTCCAGGCTCTGAGATAGCTGTTAGCACAGAGCCCAACTCAAGACTCGAACCCACGAACCGTGAGATCATGACCTGAGCTGAAGTCGGATGTTTAACCGACTAAGTCACCCAGGTGCCCCAAGAAACACATTTCTAATCATTGTTTATGACTAAAGTTTCACCTTATGAACATTTCATCAAGAGGGTATTTCTCAGGTAGCCTCTAAATGATGAGGGGCAATGGTCTGTTTGAGTGTCTGCATTAGGTTGAGTAGATCCAAATATTCATAGTGAAATCAGTGGGAATTTCACATAGGAAGTGAAGAAAACTAAATAGAAGACCCAAAGCTTTAGACAAAAGGCATGGAGTAGAGGCCAAAGGAGCAGAGAAAAGGATAGATTAGTGGATCCCCTAGTGTGCATGCCTCTTTGCAAGATACTCCAAAATTAATTAATCTTTACAATGATGCTAGAAACTCAAGTATAATTTCTCCAATTTACAAATGAGAATATATATTCAACATGTTTACTACTTTGCCCACTAACAGTGAAATCAAAGCTCCCTCCATTGGTTTGCTGTTTCCTGTTTACCACAGTGCTCACACCAAAGGTTATACCAGTACATACTCTTATTATTGTCACTGTTATTTTCAGAACGGTAGCTTTTTTTTCCTTCCAAATAAATACATTTCCATCTAGAATAAGATTAACCACTTATTCTTCCATTCAGTGGTTGAAAGAAAATTAAGAAATTGCTTATTGACAAATTAGGAAAATGGAGGATAAACCATAAGGATATGATGTAATTTAATGAAGAAAACCCAAGTTACTCTGTGTATCCATTTTTACCTTACCACACTAGGAGAGTGAGGTTCATTACTGAGAAAGCTTTTGCGGAGGGATAGGTAGGGCTTTAGAATATTAAAGAGAAATGGTGGGGATGTGAAGCTAAAGCAGATTTATTTGATAAGATAAAGATAAGATCTTTTGATATTTATACATCACCCATGGATTTAGAGAGGTAATATTCCTTTCCCGTGAAAAGACTAGAACATGCAAATCATAATTAAATGTTAAATATAATCCTAGTTATTACTATTATTAATATTCATTAATTTTCTTATTTTACTTAAAATTTAGTTTGATGTGGTTTAGTAATCTACTAGTAATTCTGAGAAAAGTAAGAAAATTCAGAGGAAGTAATTAAATGAGAAACCCAAATTGGTCTTTATTACCTAGCAGTCACAATTTGTTCTTTTCCCTCATACACTCAGCCATCATTAGATCTCCCCAATTACTACCTCACCAGACCAACTGTGCCAGAATTGATCCCTGAGTGACATTAACTTATTCTCTGCAACAACACTGTCAAACATAGTCATTTACAAACACAGGGATTGGTGGCTCCAGGTGCTTGTGATCTTAGCCATGATGATAAACTCTCTTGCCACAGGAGAAAGAAATTTATTTCATTAAATGCCCAGATGGCCTTTAAAAATCCGACCTGCACAGATAAGACATGTAGCCATTGGCCATGGTCCATTTCTTACTTCATCTTGAGGAACATAGGGGTGGGAAGTTATCAAGTGTGTCCCTGGTACATCATCCCACATAGCCTGTCTGGGCTAGTGCATGCCAAAAAGAGGTAAGTGAAGGGACCAGAAACTACGTATACTGTGCAGCATTTTATAGCTTATTCTATCTTGAGAAATCATGCTTATTTGCTTCTTCTTATTTCCATTAGGAATTAAAGAACTCATCCCTCAGGGTCCCAAGTGAAAAATGAACAGCTGTAATTTGATGCCATCATGCTTAATCATCTTATTATGAAAGAGACTCTTGGTTCAACTGACCCTTTTGTGAGCCCTGAATCCTGACCACAGCTGGACTTCTCCTTATCTGCCCTTCTTAAGATGGAAAGAGTCTGTACTATATGGAAAGCAGAAACATAGAAATACAGCACAGAACTCCTCATAAACAGCAGCCTAAGTCACCACTGAAGGTAATATATACTATTTATCTAATATTACTTAACTCGAAAATAAAAGGAACACGTTTAAAACGTGGGAAAAAAACAACAATTAAAAAATGATTGATAGGGGTCCTCGAAATTTGAAAAAGCTTTCATTTGCTATCTTATATAAAAAACTACCTGAAAAATAGGCTATGGATAAAAGAACCTCCCCAATAGTAAGCCAGAAACTCATAAAATACCACTTACCGCATGGTGAGCTATTCTAGGCTTTATGATTTTAGAGTTTCAAGTAGGTCTAACGCCAGAGAGTAGTAGACAAAGTATACACCCAATAGGAGAGGTTCTCTCTCAAAGTGGAATGTACAGAGAGTTTTGCAAACCATTCCATTTCCAGCATGGAGATACCATACAGGCTCTCAACAGGACCAGAACTGGATGGGGAACTGTATGCCTATGTTCCATACTTCCTTCTGCTGGCTATTTTGTCTGTTTTATTCAATGGAATTTGTCTAATAGGAACTTTCGTAAATGTCCAAGGCACCATATTTTTCTAATGTTTGGGAAATTATATCCAAGAGGAGAAATTGAAAGGTGGCATTGACATTTCTTTTTCAGAATTAATCAAGCTTTTACAATGGCCTGAAGACTGGCACAACACGTAATGTTTTAGAGAGAAAGTTATTTTCACTTTAATGAGCTCTGGTTATCGTGAAAATTAATCCAGCATTCAAGTATTTCCTTCCTTGAAGATTCAGAAAAAATATATGTTCTTTTTCTTTCATGTTACTTCTGAATTTATTAAATGCATTATATTTCATTGTGTTTTAACTTATTACAGCCTTCATTCACTTAATTAGTAATCTAACCATTCAACAAATATTTAAAAAGCTTATGAGGTACTGGTCACCGTGCTTAGTAATGAGAAAACTAAAGCTGATGTACAGGCATTTCTTATTGTAATATTTATTGCATTCAACCATTCACTCATCCATCCATTCAGGCATTTTCCACCAATAGTCTGTTTTAGAGACAGGGAAACCATGGTACATAAAATAAGAAGCCTACATTCCTGGAATCCAAGAATTCTAACACAGTAGTTAAAAATAAAGCATATAAAATATAAATATGAGAAAGATAGACACTGCATGATCTCCCATCTATGTGGAATTTAAAATCAACAACAACAAAACCAAAGTCATACATGCAGAAAACAGATTGGCAGGAGGCAGGAGGTAGGAGAGCGGGAAGAAGTGGATGAAAGGGGTCAAAAGGTACAAACTCTTTATTTAGACTTTCATAACTTCCATTTACAAAATAATTAAGTCATGGGGATGTTATATACAGAATGGTGACTATAGTTAATAATACTGTATTGCATACTTACAGTTGCTAAGAGAGTAGACATTAGAAGTCTACTCAAGAAAAAAAAATAATATATATATATAAAACTACGTATGATGACATGGTAACTAGAGTCACTAGTTCATTTCATAATAAATACAAATAAATACAATAAATACTAGATCACTGCAATACAATAAATATAAATAAATACAATAAATACTAGATCATTTCATAATAAATACAAATATTGAATCATGTTGTATACTTGAAACTAATATAATGTATATCAGTTATACCTCAATAAAAATATACCCACTAAATGCTCTAATAGTAAATACCACATAATTTAGCATTTTATTGATTTCCAGTATGCTCTGCCCTGCTAATTTCTTTGTTTTTATCTACAATAGTAGCTGTTTTACAGTAGGGGTAATATTATGGACCAAATGCTTCATCTTATTCTGATTTAAGGCATATTTTCTCCAAACACATTATTTTTTAGTCATTACCACTGAGATGTTTATACTATGACATATGAGAAAGTCTGAATTTTGTGTCATTCTGTGACTTAATCTTATTTACAAAGGAGAATTGCAGTAATATGTATTTTTCATGGTGAGTGTGACAGCTAAGTGAAATAATATGACTGAGGTCATTAGTAAATATAAATCACATACAAAAATATAATTAAGGGGCACCTGGGTGGTTAAGTGTCCAACTTTGGCTCAGGTCATGATCTCACAGTTCGTGGGTTCAAGCCCCGTACCAGGCTCTGTGCTGACAGCTCCGAGCCTGGAGCCTGCTTTGGATTCTTTGTCTCCCTCTCTTTCTATCCCTCCCCCACCTCTCTCTCAAAAATAAACAAACATTAAGGAAATAATACTAGCACAACTTGTCATAAAAATTTAAATTATATGTCTAATGATGCAAAGCAACTCCTAAGCCTTTGCAGTTAAGAAAAAGGCTTCTGTTTTGTGATAGTTATATGTTTATTGCCTTCCCGACAGTTATCTGAATCCTTCACCCAGTGTTGCAATTACCTCTGGTTAATGGGGCCAGTACCCCGGTTCAAAGGGTGATAACAGTCATTCTGGATGAAGAATCTAGGAGAAAGGCCCTTGGGAAAGTTGAAGAAGAAATTCTCTCCCCTGAGAGGAGATGAGCAAAGAAAAACAACCTCATTTGTGTGTATGTGCCTTTAGCTATGATTATATGAATATAAGAAGTCCTGAGTTGTTTTGACCACCTTATAAATGCAAAGATACCAGCCTGAGAAGAGAGGCCAGCAGGCTGATGTTGCCACAATGGAAAGAAAAAAAAAAAAAAAACAGTCTGGGTCCTTGGGTCCTTGATGATTGGAATAAGTCACTGTAGAAATTCTAATTCAATTAGAATTCTAATTCTGCCTTGCTTTCAAATCTTGAGGGAGAAAATAAACTTCCTTATTGTTTAAGCCTGTATTTTGCTATTTGCTGACAATGGCATCTTAACCCACCATGTTCCTTCAACTATCTCCTTCAGCTGGTACAAAATAGACACTTAGTTTTCATAGAGATTGATTACAATTATTTTACTCTTTATGTTATACTTTTTTGCTGCTAAAAAAGCCAATATTCTTATTAATTTTGTGAGGCCAAGAAATAAAATCTTAGGACAGTAAAGAACATTATCCAGGTTACATGCCAACATGCTTAATGGAATTTTACAGGCCCAAGATTTTAAGTAAACAACATTTAAATTAAAAGACAGGCTCTAGGAAAGGGGGGAAAAAGCAGATATAAAAATTAATACTGTTCTTAAGTGGAGTTTTGCAATATGAGCTCTGTAGACTGGCAAATTTTCTTAGCTGCATACTGAACGGTTCTCTGTCCTGACTGTGGTTACAACTCAGGCTTTCTCTGTTGTATATTTTTTCCATCCTGACATCTTTTACTGGGAAAGTCCACACTATCAAATGTAAGGAACTTCTGGCCCATAGTGAATTTAAATTTAGAAATGCCCACCTAATATATGCTCAGGGATACTCAGATTTATGGGTAATGCTTTCTTGGGGATGAGGCCGGAGATAGCCTCAACTTTATCATTATAATCTAACTTACTTAAATCAGTTCATCATGAGGGTTTCAGAAATTGTTTTTCAGGCTATAATCATGATATAAATTGCATCAAATAAATTTTACCAGGTGAGCAATCAAGAGTACTGAAGTATTGCTTTCCAATTCTATCCTAGCCAGCAATTTAGCTCTCAGCAAGAAGACACAATGTTTCTTGAATGACTGATGAATTCTCTTCTCAAATGATTGCAGGGTGTTGGATGCATTGCTGGCAGGAAAGCTGGCTGATTGTTCAGTGGCTAAAATGGTTTTATGACTCACGGAATTGATTAGGGGCATAATGGTCATCCACAGCGGCCAGCCAAGCTAAGGTCAGCCCATTTGCAGTCACAGCTGGAAGTGCTGGAAGCCATCTTCCAGATGTCAGGGCAGAGAAACCTGTTCTGAATAGTTCCAGCTGAGGTGCGAAGTGAATTACAGACAGCCTAGGCACCTGCTCCACTGGCCTGGTCTTTCCTCCTCATAACACTGCCAAAGATACATCACCATTTGGGACTGAGCTTCATAATGATGCACACCCTCCTTGAAATGTATTCTATTTTGAAGGCTCTGTGGCGTCTCTAATCTAATCATTCTCGATTTTATTTGTGCATAAAAACCACCGTTGGTGCTTTCTGAAATGCATATTGCTGGAGTTGATTCAGCCTCAGAATTAAAACACTCTGAGGTACAAATTTTAACAATCACTTCTCCAGAAGATTCCTCATAGGTGATTTGACTCTTTTTTCAAAAAGTATACTTGAGTAAAGAAGGAGGTAGAGTGTGTAGAAAAATCAGTATCATTGGTTAGGAGCTGTGGTTAACAACTTAGGGATGTACTGTGTTTACACCTACAGTTTAAAAGATGTAAATTAGATTCTGGATATCAACCCTTTATCTGATATGTCATTTGCAACTATCATTTCCCATTCCATTGGTTACCTATTAATTTTCTGGGTTGTTTCCTTTGCTATGCAGAAGCTTTTAATCTTGATGAGGTCCCAACAGTTTATTTTTGCTCTTGATTCCCTTGCTTTTGGGGATGTGTCAAGTAAGAAGTTGCTGCGGTGGAGGTCAAGGAGGTTGATATCCAGAATCTACAAGGAACTCACCAAACTACACGCCCGAAAAACAAACAACCCAGTGAAGAAATGGGCACAAGATATGAACAGACACTTCTCCAAAGAGGACATCCAGATGGCCAACAGACACATGAAACGATGCTCAGCATCACTCCTCATCAGGGAAATACAAAGCAAAACCACACTGAGATACCACCTCACGCCAGTCAGAGTGGCTAAAATGAGCCAATCAGAGAACTCTAGATGCTGGCGAGGATGTGGAGAAACGGGCACCCTCCTACACTGTTGGTGGGAATGTAAACTGGTACAGCCCCTCTGGAAAACAGTGTGGAGGTTCCTCAGGAAACTAACAATAGAACTCCCCTATGACCCAGCAATAGCACTGCTAGGAATTTACCCAAGGGATACAGAAATGCTGAGGCATAGGAGCACATGACCCCAATGTTCATAGCAGCACTCTCCACAATAGCTAAAGCATGGAAAGAGCCTAAGTGTCCATCAACAGATGAATGGATCAAGAAGATGTGGTTTATCTATACCATGGAATACTACATGGCAATGAGAAACAATGAAATCTGGCCATGTGTAGCAACATGGATGGACCTTGAGGGTGTTATGCTGAGCGAAATAAGTCAGGCAGAGAAGGACAAATATCATATGTGTGCATGTATAGGAGGATTAGGAGGAACTTAACAGAGGACCAAGGGGGAGAAGAAGGGGGAAATGGTGGGGGAAAGGGAGAGAGGCAAACCATGAGAGACTCTTGAATGCTGACAAAAACTGAGGACTGATGGATGTGGGGGGAGGAGGATGGGCATGGAGGAGGACACTTGTGGGGATGAGCACTGGGTGTTATGTGGAAACTAATTTGACAATAAACTATTTGTAAAAAAAAAAAAAAGATGTAAATTAAATATAAGAAAAGTTCTGGGTATAAGGTTGTAAGGTTTAGCAAGTAAAATTATAGGATTCCAGGTAAATTTTAGAAAAAAACAATGCCTTTTTTAAAGTAGAAGTATGCCCCATGCAATATTTGGGACATACTTCTATTATAAATATTCTGCATTTTTTATCTAAAATTCAGATTTAGTTGGGAGTTCTGCATTTTATTCAGAAATCCTCTGTAGGCAGGAAAACCTGGCTATTGTTTAGACTTCTGTGGGAGTACTACTTAGCCTACTAAGAATAAAGTTACACAGGTTATTGCTAATATCCCTTAATGATCTAGGGATCTATGTTTCGGTAATATTTTCTACATCAGAAGTTGGATCCCAGTGCTTCAAAACCCATAGAAGTTTGGACTTGCTAAACTTCCTCTACTAAATCAATGATCTGAATTTAGATATTGAGGATATATTTATCAAATACTGGCAGTTATATCCCAATAGGTGTGTAGGCAAATTTCATATTCCTTGACAGGTTCCTCATAGGTCTTACCCCCTTTCTCCCTCCCCTGCATCCGCGGCAATAGAAAATAAATCAGTTAAAATTAAGGCAAGATGCTTTATTTGCAGTTAAATTCCAATAATTTAATACTTAATTCCTATTAACAGATAAATAAAATTGGTTTTCTGTGACACTATATGACTTTTCTCCTGCTTTTCAGATCCTGTCCTTTAAATTTTTCTCCCAAACGCGTACCTCTGGCCCACTTTTAAATCCTATTTTGTTTTGCCTTCTTTCTCCTCAGTACTAAAGACCTGCGTACTGTGCTGGTCTCTAAAGCAGGGTTGGCAAACTATAGACCGGGGGCCAAATCCAACAATATTCTATTTTGTAAATAAAGTTTTATTGGATCTCAACCACTCTTATTTACATATTGTTTATAATTGCTTTTGTACTATAATAGCAGAGTTGTGTGGTAATGTAATTGTTGCTGGGACCTTATGGCCCACAAAGCCTAAAATATTCACTATCTGAGGCCCTTCACACACACATTATACATATGTACATATATATATATATAAAACACATTATATATAATTATATATATAATATTTCATGGGATAAATATATAAATATATCTCATGGAAGAGATAGATACACAGATCATATATATGTGTCTGTGTATGTGTGCATAAATCACAATGTGTTCTTACACTTCCCATTTCTACTTGGAAATGAAGCAAGAAAAAGCATCATTTTTCTTTTTCTTCTAAAATGTTTTATTTATTTTTGTGAGAGAGAGCACATGCAAGCAGAGGAGGGGAAGAGAGAGAGGAAAACACAGAATCCAAAGCAGGTCTCAGGTTCTGAGCTGTCAGCACAGAGCCTGATGTGGGGCTCGAACTCATGGACTGCTAGATCATGACCTGAGCTGAAGTCAAACGCTCAACCGACCAAGCCACCCCGAGCCAAGAATAAAGCATCCTTATTATAGCAACAAAAAAGTCCAAACAAACCGCAAGTTCATCACAGTGTCTTGAGCCACCAGCGAGTTATGTCTCGGGGCAAACGACTAGCCCAATCTCAAGACAGATACCTGCTGGGAAAGATGGAACACAAGCTGGGCACTCGCTTATGTGGAGCACACACATCTGAATACCAGTAAGGAGATTTCAGACAGAATAGCTCATGAATTGGTAGAAGCCAAAACAGGGCTATTGATAAAGTGTGGAGCAGACCAAGAGGGTGCAAACTTGGACTTCAAGGGATGCTCACCAAAACATACTGGCCTTCCTAAGGAAGGGCCCACTGTATAGCCTGGTCGAGAGGATAATCAATAGTTGAAGGATGGAATGAAATTCTGCATGGACCATTCTATCATGCATGCCCTATAGAACTAACATTTTAATATGAGGAGGGCAACAAATCCTGTCACTCTTAGGTTTCTGGCAAAGACCTGTTGCAATATGGAGAGGAGGAGAGAATGATATCTTGTCTTCAGGTGCAGAGGCAATAATATTTGTGCCCTAGAATTACAGCTGAAAGAGGGATAAGGATGCTGAGAAGGATACATTGTCAAGGCCCAGTGGCACATGCTTGCCTAAGACTCAGGGCTGTGAGAACAGAGAACACTTCTCTCTCATTGGCTCACCACAGGCTAAACGTGCATCAGTTACTTCCAGTGCGATTCTGCTAGGGAAGTTAGCTGCAAAAGCATCAGGAGAGGCCCTATCTGAGGCAAAGGGAATACCTAAAGCTGAGGTTGGAGCAGCTACTGAGAAATATCCACTGACAAATTAGCCCAACTCTGAACACAAAGTATTGTTTGAGGATTTGTAAACTGTACCATACCAAGTATATCCACAGAAACTATAAAGTCTGTCCAGTTCCTGCCTAGATTAATTTAAACCCTAAACTAAAGTTGTAGAAGAAAAAGGTGTGCTCATTTCCAGAAATGAAACTTATTTAACTCAGACTTCTGTCTTCCATAAGATGCCCAAATTTCAATAAAAGTTAAGAGGCATACAAAAAGCAAGGACAACATATTCTACTGCTATCTGACAACAAAGTAAACAGAACCAGACTCAGACATGACACAGATATTGGACCAATGAAACAGAATGTAAAGTAACTAGGAAATAAATAACAGTAAGTCAAATGACCATAAGCAAAAGCCACTATTAAAATATGTTAATTTCAAAAATAAAATATGTTAATTAAATTCATGAATTAAATTAGAAGAAAGAATTGATTGAAAATATTAGAAATGAAAGAGCTAATGACCAAGCTAAGGAGTGCCTTCAGCAAACTCATCAGTAAACCTGACTCTACAATTCCGCTCCTAGGTATACCCCTGAGAGAAATGAAAACATTTCCCCTCAAAACCTCTATAAAAATGTTTATAACAGCACTCTCCATATTAATGTGGAAACAATCCAAATAATCAGCTGATGGCTGGATAAACAAATGTGGTAACTTCATGCAGTAGGAATTTATTTAGTTATAAATATAAGTGAAGTACTAATACACGTAACAGGGGCGCCTGGGTGGCTTAGTCGGTTAAGTGTCAGACTTCAGCTCAGGTCATGATCTCATGGTTCTTGGTTTTGAACCCCGTATCAGGCACTGCGCCGACAGCTCAGAGCCCAGCACCTGCTTCAGATTCTGTGTCTTCAGCTCTTTCTGCCCCTCCTCCACTCATGCTCTGTCTCTCAAAAATTAACATTTTTTTAAAAACACTAATACATGTAACAAGAATGAACCTTTACATGAAATGTCATGCTAAACAAAAGAAGTCAGTCACAAAAGCACATATTTTAGGATTCCCTACATATGAAAATCCAGAATAGGGAACTCTACAGGGACAGATAATAAATTAGTGGTTGTTTAGGGATGGGGGGATGGCTAAGAATACAAGAAAGAGAGGTAACTCAAAGGTATGGAATTTCTTTGTGAGGTGATAAACAGGTTCTAAAATTGACTGTTGTGATTATTCACACGTAACTGTACACATACTAACTATTGAACTGTAGCTACATTTTAATGAATGGTCTGGTATGTGACTGACATTTTAATAAACCTGTTTAAAAAGCAACTAAACTATTTCACTCTTTGAATGGTTTTAAAATGTAGTATTTTTAATTTTTGTCTACAATAAACTTACAATATTTTTCAATGTTTATTTATATTTGAGGCAGAGAAAGAGACAGGTCTAGTGGGGGAGGGGCAAAGAGAGGGGACAGAATATCTGACGGAAGCTCCATGCTGACAGCAAAGAGCCCATTGTGGGGCTCAAATCCATGAGCCATGAGACCATGACCTGAGCTGAAGTCGGATGCTTAACTGAGTGAGGCACCCAGGCGCCCCCAAAATACAATTGATATTTTTATATCTTTTACGTAGATAGTGACAATGCTGAACTCACTTCCCTTTAGATCTCATTACCCACTACCATATATTGTCTTAAATATTTTCTCTACTTACAATAATGACATCACACAGTGAAAAAAGCTTTAGAAAACTCAAAAAGTAAAATGTATTATATGTATCCATATTTTTTATTCTTAACATAATTTTCTTCACTTTTGGCCATTCCAAGATTCCAGTTTTTATAATTTACTTTCTGTTTAGGAAAATTTCCTTACTCATTCTTTATAAGGTAGTCTGTTGACAAATCCTCTTAAATCCTCAATTTTTTTTTCTCCTGGGAATATGCTCGTTTTCCCTTCATTTTAGAAAGATATTTTCATTGGATGTAGAATTCCAGGTTGACAGCTCTCTTTCAGCAATTGAAACATGTTGTGATGCTTCTTCTGGACTCCATGATTTCCGATGAGAAATCTGTTGTCATTCATATTGCTTTCCCCATATATAACAAGGTATCATTTCTCTCTCACTGATTTCAAGATTTGTTTCTTTGCCGTTAGTCAGAAGCTTGGCAATGATATGGGTTGGTCTGAATTTATACGAATTTCTGCTGTTTGGGTTCACTCAGCATCATGAATCTCTAGGTTTATATATTCTGCCAAATTTGAGAGTTTTAAGCTATGATTTCTTTGAGTATTTTGCTGGCCTCACTTTCTTTCTCTTTTCTGGGACTCTGATGACACAAATGTCAGATCAGGGTGTGTGTACTCTGTATCACATGGCTCATCTGTAACTTAAACAGTCATGTAAAATATCTCATAGGTACACAGTAAATGTTAATTGTAAAGAAACTCAGAAACAACTAACAGGCAGGAAAAGGAAATGGAAACCATACCCACTGTACTTCCACCCCTCTCCACAGAGACTATGATTAACTTTTTCATCTTTACCCTTCTCTGGAAATATATTGCCTTCTCTCTGGGAATAAATATGCCTGTAGGTAGCCATATATAATGATATAAAACGAATCCCTAAAGTGACTTCAGGTCACTTTAGGACTTTAGGTCACAGTCCTGTGATCTGCAATTTCCACAATGGACCTAAACTACTTTCACGGTAAATGTTACAATTATGTTAAACTCATTGTAAGTCACGTGATAGTATGACTAGGATCCCACTTGGGATGGATCTACCACCTTTTTGCCCTGTAACCAGCCTCCCACCTCCTGATTCATGTCTTTCGAGGCGAATTCACTGTAGATTTCTAGGCACTGCCATTGCCAGATTTCAAGCCCTGACACTGCTCCCCAGTTAGCAGCTGACTGACAAATTTTCTTTCTAAAATGCTGAATATGACTCTTGACATCTGCTCTGCTGCTGTGTCCCTGCCAGAAGAGTAAAATGAAGGGCAAAGGTTTTTTTTCTTTTCTTTCTTTGTCTTTCTTTCAGCACTTAAACATGGGTGAAAAAAGAAAATGTGATTTCCTTCTGCACAAGAAAAAAATTCCGCTAATCTTCTCCTACTAAATCTGAAATAATGCAGACACAGATGCTCTCATTTTTTTCAGCTTTTAAAGTCTGTGATTGAAAAGGGTTTATAGAGAAAGTCACCAATATAAACAGTACTATAAAAGGCCAGTTCTATTCCCTTATAAAAAATAGTTTTAGATTCTTTACATGTTTCATTAATACACTATTAATATTCTCATTATGATCAGTCATGTAATTTTATAAAATCAGGTTCCTCAGTACTTTCTACTTGATCCTACTTTTTAACATGGAATCAATGGCTTAAAGGTCTGAGTTCAGACATCAACTCCTCCATCACTTCTATATACACACACACGCATGCTCACACTGGGACAAGTCACTTAAGTTCTTTGAGCCTCAACTTCTCCATTAAAAGAAAAAAGTAATTTCAACTGAACAAGATATTGGATACAATTAAATTACAATGTATTTAGTAAGGTTTTTTAATTTTTTGGTGTTAGTCTAATTAGATGCCAGTAGAAACCTCTCAAATTGTGACAACCAAAATGTATTCAGATATTTACATTCATAGGCAATACTCCCTGTTTGAGACCCACTCTACTAACCCATGCACAGGACCTATACAAGAAGCCATACTTGAGTTTTCTGGGATCAGAGGTACCAGGAAAATGGTACCCCCATGATGATCGCATAGAATTAAGCAATTTACACATTTCTGCAGCCCACTCCGGATCAGAAACCACTGAAAGCAAATACAGAGAGAGAGTCACTGTAGACTTTGGCCTTCATTCTGCCTCTTCCTCAATTAATCAGCTGCCCTGGACCTATTCCTGCCTTAATTTGTCTATGATAAATTTAGGAAAGAAACATTTCATGCTGAGAAAGATATTTATTAAGAAATGTTAGAGAAACACATGTATCTATACTGACAAAAATAAATATAATTTTATTCATTCTAACAGCAAAATTCCTCCCAAGTGGAGAGTACAGCTAGCTGTACACTTTAAATTAACACAATATTGTAGGCCAATCATTCTTCAATTAAAAAAATGGAGAGTATGTCTGAATTGCATACAACTATAAGTCAGCTATAGTTTACTGTGTTTGTGTCAATTAACTAGCTAAGAACACTAGTAAGAACTTCTACTTGTATAAAGCTTCACAAGTTTAGATAAGCCTTACTACACAAACACCATATACTTTACTGTCTTTACAGAGCTGTCATTTTCCCATCTGCTGTTTCCCATAATCAATCAAGAGCGTAGCTAACCTCTTACCATCTAGGTTTGATTCAGTCGGTGCTTCTTTTACATGTTGAGCTACTACAATTTAGAAAGAAACTAGATAGTCTTATATAATGTTAGCACTAGGGTCAGGAAAGAGTCTTGCTAGTATTAAAAGATGAGTACTGATTAACCAAAATTATATTCCAGACACTATTATTCTGTCCTCTCCCATATTTTTAATCTCCTGCTAATTTTAAACAAAGCTGTCTACAAAATACTCTTCCGGACTACAATGCTTACCTTCGTATTCTATTATTTGCATTGTCAAATACAATTTTTCATTAATGCTGTGAGCATGGCACCTAGTGAGGGATCCTGCTTCCTCCATTTCTCTCCACTCTGTTTTGGAATTCAGCTATTTGCTATCCTCTGGCTGATAAAGGATTATTCCAGGCTATCAGGTTTTGGACTTAAAAGATTTATTTGAGACTTGATCTGGCCACTTGACTCCTTTCCCATTTCCCTCCTTTATGCAAAAAAATATACAAATATAAATATATAATTACATTACAATTCTTAAATATATTCTATTTCAGGGGTTAGATGACTTCCTAACCAAAACTGACCATCTAAGGGAATATTTTATAGTAATATCATTTAGGAAAGATTTGAAAGTCAGAAATGTCTCATAAAGAAATATTTCTGCAGCCTCTTCAATTTCTCTTCAGAAGACTGAGACTCTAAGTTACCTCAAATTTCACACATGAGGTGTTCTGCCAGATTTGTCTCTTATAGCTGGCTACAAAATGAACCTTGTCCATGTTTAGCCACATTTTATTCCTGTTAAAATTTGCCTCCATTTTAGATATTTCCATTTGATTATTCAACATTTGACACTCCAGAACAGAAACATCCATTGACATATACTGTCCACATATGGCAGTGACTTGAGCCTGAAGTTTGATAAAAGCCAGTAGGAGTAGAAATGCTTTTATCTGTTGACTTAAAAATTATATACAGCAGATATTGAACAGTAAATTACAAACTGTTATTGAAACAACTTTTAAAATAAATTTCTAGCAAGAACTTAATCATTCTGAAACTATTAGATTTTAGTTTTACCATGATCTTATCAGCAGAATGGGGGAAACCTTTTTATTACATGCTAAATATTAACTTAAAGCTTGATTTCTTTCAGAGTATTTATGTCAAAAGCTCTTGCTAGCCTTTTGCTTTTAGTTTCAATATGCTTGAGAGTTATAGAAATTTTAAAGAAACTATTTCAGTCCTTATCTTAAATCATTTTTTGCAGCATTCAACACTGATGATCACTTATTTTTTGAAAGGCCCTTTTTACCCCCTTAACTTCTATAAGGTGACACTCTCATGATTTTCCTTCAACTTCTCTGTTTGTTCTTTCCTTTCTCAGCTTCAGATTCATCCTTATTCTCTCCAGTGGTAACTACAAGTTACTAAAGGCTGAGTCCTAGGTCCTCTTCTATTCCCAAGGTATGCTCCCCATACATTTTCATCCATATCTGTAACTCCAAGTATTTCCCTACACCTAAGTCCTATAATAGGTATTTCTCTCTTAGAACCCCCATTTCAACTCCAAACCCAGATTGATGTTTTCTCCTGTACACCTCAAAGGCACCTCCATTCCATGTGTTCCAAAGAGGACTCACAACTGTCTATTTGCAACCTCACCATCCTCTCTTTTGCTATCTCAGTAAACAGCCAACTCATTAATCTAGTTCCACCAGCCTCAAAAATAGAATAATCAAGTGATTTTTTTCTATCCTTGCCTCCTTGTCAGATTCGTCAAATCTGTCTGGTCAGTTTACTTCTTGTCTCTTGAATCCATTTACTCCCTTTTACATCTCTAGCACTACTTCCAAATTCCAAGCTGCCATCATTTTCCACCGAAACCACTGAACTAGCCCTAGGAATGCAAGGAGTGAGTCGCAGGCAGAAGCACATTTTTCTTCCCAATGACATACACGAAAAGTTTTGTTGTATGGCTCCCTCTCAGCACCATACTTCTCCACTGCCATCTTTCCCTAGTAACTGGTCCACGTCAACAGTTTTTCATCTCTTGTAGTCCTTGTATAACTGTCTAGAATTTTGTTTGCCAATGCTATCTGTTTGCCTAGAACTTTTTTCCATCTTTTGGGAAAATTTGACTTTTCCAAAAGATCTCAGTTAATACCATACTTCTTCCGGAAGCATTCCTTGACCTCTGTAGCTGGGTTAAAATCCACTCTTAGCATTTGTCACAGAATCAAGAACCTCTTCTTCCAGCTTTCTCATAAGAATTAATTTGCACAGTTGTTTGATTGAATCTGTTTCTCTTACTTTACTAGCATTGTGAGGGCAAGATCTATGTCCAGAATTTGCCTGGCACACAATATGTGCTCAGGAAATATTTGTTGAAAAAATAAATGAAACCACGAGCCACTATTAGCATTTAATTTTTTTTGATACATTATCTTTTATATCACAAAATTGGAACATAGGTATAACAAAAACAGAGTAATTAAAATTATGATAAAGAGCTACAAATACATGCTTATTCTATAAAAGTTGAAATTCATGATAATAATTACCCATAATCATCCCATCTCTCATATTCAGTGATTAACATCTGTTGAATTTAATTTTATATATTACTTAATAGTGGTGATTTTACATAATATTACTGATTTTATATGGAGCTGACAAAGGAAAATCTATATTTACTCAATGATGCATATATTTCCATTCAGCTAATTAATTTTGTATTCAAGTATAATTAACATACAGTGTTATATTAGTTTTAGGTGTACAATATGATGATTCAACATTTCTCAGTGTTCATCAAGATAAATGTAATCTTAATCTCCAGTATCTGTTTTACCCATGTCCCCCCCACCCCCCTCTGGCAACCACCAGTTTGTTCTCTGTATTTAAGAATCTGTTGTTGTTGTTGTTTGTCTCTTTATTTCTTTGTTCATTTTTTTCTTAAATTCCACCTATAAGTAAAGTCATGGAGCATTATGCCTTAGATCCATCTATGTTGCTGCAAATGGCAAGATTTCGTTATTTTTTATGGCTAATAGTCCAGTGTGTGTGTGTGTGTGTGTGTGTGTATGTGTGTGTGTGTGTGTGTGTGGTATCTTTATCCATACATCTATCAGTGGATGCTTGAGTTGCTTCCTTATCTTGGGTATTGTAAATAATGCTGCAGTCAACATAAGAGTGTGTACATCCCTTTGAACTAGTGTTTTTTGTATTTTGGGAGTAAATACCCAGTAGTGTGATTCCTGAATGGTAGGATAGCTCTGTTTGTAATTTTTTGAGAAATCTCCACACTATTACTCCACAGTGGCTATACCAATTTGCATTCCCACTAATAGTGCACAAGGATTCCTTTTTCCTCTACATCTTCACCAACACTTGTTCTTTCTTGTGTTTTTGATTTTAGTCTTTCTGACAGGTATAAAGTGATATCTCATTGTGGCTTTAATTTGCACTTTCTTGATGAGTAGTGATGTTGATCATCTTTTTCTGGGTGTTTCTGTTCTTTTTTTTTTTTAAGTTTATTTATTTATTTATTTATTCCCACAGGTTTTTTTTTTTTTTTTTACAAATAGTTTATTGACAAATTAGTTTCCACATAACACGCAGTGCTCATCCCCACAAGTGTCCTCCTCCTTCTGTTCTAATATGTATAGCATAGATTGTTGTCTCAGCCACTGGGAAGGAAATATAGATAGTTCTCACTTGTGTTAAGTCACACATTTATAATATTTTAAGAAACCCTGAAAATCACTGTTAGACATGATAAATTATTTTTCCTTTCTTGTTTTCATACCTTAGCACTTAAAAAAGATGACACTAATAAAATTAAGTGATATAATTCATAGTCAATATACAAAAATAAAGCTATCTGTATATATTATCATTTTGATAGATGGTAATAACCTATTCCAACAGTTATACTTAATTAAAAACTTGCAAAGTTTTTATATTATTAGTGCTACAACATTTTTTCAAGATTCTATTTGCTAATACATACTCTACGAGGCATATACACAAACTATGTTAATTGTGACATTTGGTAAGTGAATTTACCTCTCTACCACCCATTTATCTTCAAAGTAAGAAATGTGTAAATTTATAAGATCAGTCTATATCTCACACTTAATTTCACAATAAATTGCTATTTAGGATTGATCTGATACATAGAGAAAAAATGTTCTCTTTATTAATCTGAATCAATGTTTTCCAAATGGTTATTCATGGAAGATCAACTAAATGGATCAAAAGCATTCTGAATGAAATTAAATAAACATTGGGTGAGGGAACATTCTGAGCTTACCAGTTGTTGAGAAAGACTGTCGATGCAATTCTTCCTATGAGGCACAGAGCCAATCATAAGAACAAATATTCTGAGTAGTCCTGCAATGAAACAGTCTGTTAAACTTTGTTGAAACTGGTATTTTCTAAAAGTATTACTTCTTCTGACTGCATTTAATGTACCATAATATATATTATACAACCCGATATACTGCCTATCATTTTATATAACATCAATGGTTGGGAAATTACAACTTTGTTGTGGAACGGAAGCTCTTTGGTCTGTAAACAGTTGAATTATGTATAACTTTTCTCACACCTTGATGAGCCTGGTTGTTTCAACAAGTCTAACCTGTGTCTGTAAGGCTGAGAGTAAGCAGTTTCACAGCATGGCCATCTGGTCCAGATTCCCGATATAAAAATATCCATTAATCTAACTCAGAAGCATTTTCCTTACAGCAAATTAACAGACTGGAAACTCATGGTGAGTGAATTCAGGGTCATTGTGTTCCACAAAACAACTTTCTTTACAGGGACACAGAGAGGGCTATATTCCATTGTCCCCTGGTCATCACTACCTGAACTACTATACTGAGATGTCTAGAGGTCAATTGTTAGTACTGTTACAGTTACAAACAGTCCTAAAAACATGATTTTGTTCCCCAAAAACCTGCTTCTGCACAGTTCACACACAAGCACTGAAACAAAAACCTTGAGAAAAGTAAAACTTATCCTTTTATGTTACATAGAGTCAGTAATAATTCCTCAACTTTTGATGAGTATTTTATGACCTATAACCTGTGTTTTAACATAGTTTTAAAAATTTAAAATGTAACAGAATTTTATTTAAAATTAATTATAATTTTTCTGTACCTGCAAGCACTCAATAAAATATTTTAGTTATTCAAATTGTAATGTTGAAAGTAAAGCATTTATTTCTTTTTTAATGTCTGTTCATTTTTTGAGAGACAGATGGAGACAGAGCATGCGTGGTGGAGGGGCAGAGAGAGAGGGAGACACAGAATCTGAAGAAGGCTCCAGGCTCTGTGCTGACAGCTTAGCACAGAGGGGCTCAAACCCACGAACTGTGAGATCATGATATGAGCCGAAGTTGGGTGCTTAACCAACTGAGCCGCCCAGGCACCCCAAAAGTAAAGCATTTAAAATCAGTGTTACTAATTTATCCTAATGTAATTTCTTATCCAAAACTGTAACTGCACATTTTGCTTTTCAAAAGATAGTACCGACCTTCTGAATTTTGTGACAGTCTCCTATTAACTTTCCTTCCAGGAAATTTCTGGCCCATGGTGTATGGTGTCATCCCCTTAAACACAGTCAATTTTCCATGGCCTCCAGATATTGGCTTTTCCTTAATCTCCATATGAGATTATTTTATTTGAGGTTTAATTTAACATGCATACACTAAGCTGACTAACAGTTGCTGAAAACCTCTTGATAAGCCTTTCAGCAGAAAATTTTGCTAAAGTGTTCTAATAGAAGTAGGGTGGTAGCTTCTTTCATATAGAAGAAAATGTCAGAAAAGATGGTGAGAATATTCCTTTTCTAATAATTAAGGAAGTCAGAATTAAAATGTTTAGAGAATTAGATTATAAATTTCTCTGGTAGATTATGACCTACCCAAAGGCCTCATTAAATCCCCAATTGTCTATCCAATGTCTTAACATTTTCTAAGTGTTCAATAAATGTCTGTCAAATGAATGAATGAAGTACATTATGTGGAAAGATCAATCACCCTTTAGAATTTTATGAAACACCTTCAAGATAAGTAAGCACAAAGAGGTACCCTGAAGCCCAGAACTAAGAATTAGGAACACATATCATAGACTGAGCCTAAATGTAAAAGCCTAAAGTCCAGGCCTCTGAGTTAGAAACTCAAAGCCATTGTGAAACATCAAACAAGCACAGTTAGGATCACAATCAGTATATGTGGATGCCAGCTTCTATTTCTCCCATCATGCCTCTTCCACTAATGCCACCCAAGAAACAAAATCAGCCTCCTATTGGCTAACACAATTTTTTCACTTTTTCTTCCAAGTGTTTATTTAAATTCCAGTTTGTTAACAAATAATATAATATTAGCTTCATATGTGGGATTTAGGGATTCATCACTTGCATACAACACCCAGTGCTCATCACAAGAGCCCTCCATATCAGGATCACTCATATTATTGCTTAAACCTTAATAACTATACTCCTGTATCATTCCCTCATTAATTTATATGTGTTAACCTTATCTTTCAGTGAATCTAGCAGCCGAAGAGCATGGCTTTTAGGTTTCCTGACCTGTAAACACTTCCAACAATCCTTGGAACACATACTTTCTCAGTACATGTATTTAAAGTGTAGAACCAGATTGTAAGCTGAGAAAAAGTCAGATGGAAAAATATTCAAAGTAATCCTCACATGCTTGATACTATTATCAATAATCAGTAATTAGTTTTTCGAGAAAATATTGTCAGTAGGTAATATTTTTTCTTATAAAGCATTTAGAAAGGAAAAAAATATAAAGGACCCTCAAGTGGACCTAATGCAAATTAAAAGGAGCAATGTAAATCAAAACATAGGGACACTGGTTAATGTTGGATAGCAAGGGTCCCCCAACTACCTCCTCTCTGGTAGGAGTGCTGTCCATGATAACTGGTAGCATTTTTTTGGGAGCAGTGGGAGTTAAGCAGAATATTCTACCCTCAGAGACTCAAGTGTCCAAGCTTGTCAGTATTCTACTGGCGAATATTAATTGGTATGCAAATTAATATTAGGACGAATCATACTATTTTCCTGAAGTGGGAAGTCAAACAACAATCAAGAGTAATAGGTCAGCTGTAATGTAAGAGATAAACTTTATAAAATCATGCACAAAACCATGCCCAAATCTAGAACAACATAATTAAAAGGATTAAAAATAAAGTACATAAAAGACAAAGTAAAACCTTGAAATAAGTACCAGTTACAGACAGGAGACTGAAAGAACACGTCAGAAGAGTTTGTGCTGAACACGACGATAACCTTTGGAATTAAACTGAACTAGGGTTTAGTAAATAAGATTTTAATGCTTGGTTTGTTTTTTTTTGTTTTGTTTTTTGTTTTTGTTTTTGTCTTTGAGAGAGAGAGAGAGAGACAGCATGAGCAGGGGAGGGTCAGAGAGAGAGGGAGTCACAAAATCCAGAGACAGGCTCCAGGCTCTGAGCTAGCCATCAGCACAGAGCCCGAAGTGGGGCTCGAACCCATGAACCATGAGATCATGACCTGAGCCAAAGTCAGACACTTAACCGACTGAGCCACTCAGGTGCCCCTAGTAAAAAGATTTTAGACTGGACTGAGACCCATAACTACAGTCTGAAGTGGTTTTTCATTGTTCTTTTCCCATAGGGAGTAAAAATACATAACATACAGCAAATCCACGTTGCCTAACTGATGTTTTTAATCTAAAACTTTTATTAACCGAAAAGTCATCAGAGAGATAAATGAATAAATTAATAAGGGAACATGCATATGTTCTTGTGGGGAAGAAGGATAAGGTAGAAGTTGAAGTTACCACTAAGGCATATTGAAACTATGATGGGTGGGTTGCAATTTTTTTCCACTGCACTGTGTTTGGCTGGAATGCGATGGATATTGCCAAAAAGACCTTTTGTTTTTAGGCCATTATTCTCCTGATTCTTTGACTAAGGGGACAGGTTTTTCTTGGAACCTTTGAGACTTTTTTCTAGTCTGTGCCTATCGGCAGTTTGGGGCTGGAGATTCTACAGTACCTGGTCTAGGTTATACAGGAACAATAAGGAAATCAGGGAACTTACTACCATCTCAGGCTTCAAGTCTTAAGGTCCCTGAGCTGTCTGACTTTCTACCTTTTCAAATCATCCTCTGCTTGTTAATGTGTGATGTCCATGGTTACTTGGTTATAAGAGGAGGGACCTGGGAGAAATATGTCTACTTCTACTTAGTGGATTTAGATACTATTATAAATCTTTTACAATTTTATCAGAGAACACTTAAAATGAGAAGCATGCTTATGGCACAAAATACAGACTCAAAACATATCGGGCACATTTGTTATTTTTATGTTTCAAGGTATTTAAATTCTAGTTAGTTAATATATAGCATATTAGTTTCAGGACTAGAATTTAGTGATTCCTCACTTCCATGTAACACCCAGTACTCTTCACAAGTACCCTCCCTACTACTCATCACCCATCTCCCCTCCAGCAGCCTCAGTTTATGTTTTATAGTTAAGAGTCTCTTGTAGTGTGCCCCCCTCTTCCTTTTTCCTTCCCCTGCATTCATCTGTTGTGTTTCTTAAATTCCACATATAAGTGAAATCATATGATATTTCTCTTTCTCTGACTTATTTCACTAAGCATAATACCCTCTAGTTCCACCCATGTCCTTGCATATGCAAAGATTTCATTCTTTTTGGTGGCTGATATTCCATTGTGTAAATATTCCACATCTTTTTTTATCCATTCATCAGTCAGTGGACATTTGGGATCTTTCTATAATTTGGTTACTGTTGATAATGCTGCTATAAACATCAGGGTGCATATACCCCTTCAAATCAGTATTTTTGTGTCCTTTGGGTAAATACTTGGTAGAGAAATTGCTGAGTCATAGGGTAGTTCTACTTTTAGTTTTTTGACTAAAAAAAATATATATATATATGTTTTCCAGAGTAGCTACACTTGTTTGCATTCCCACCAATAGTATAAAAGTGTTCCCCTTTCTCTGCACCATCGTCAATACTTGTTGTTTCTTGTGTTGTTAATTTTAGCCCTATCTGACAGGTAAGAAGTGGTATCTCATTGTGGTTTTGATTTGTATTTCTCTGATGAGTGATGTTGAGCATCTTTTCATGTGACTTTTAGCCAACTGGAATTCTTCTTTGGAAAAGTGTCTATTCATGTCTTCTTCCCATTTCTTAAGTGGATTATTTGGTTTTTGGGTGTTACGTTTGATAAGTTCTTTATAGATTTTGGATTCTAACCCTTTATCAGGTATGTCATTTGAAAATGTACTTCCCCATTATGAAGGTTGACTTTTAGTTTTGACTTTGACTAGTTTTAGTTTGACTTTGTGTAGAAGCTTTATATCTTGAAATCCCAATAGTTCACGTCCACTTTTGGTTCCCTTGCCTCCTGAGACATGTCTAGTAAGAAGCTGCTACAGCTGAGGTCAAAGAGATTGCTGCTTATGTTCTCCTGTAGGATTTTGGTGGTTTTCTATCTCACATTTAGGTCTTTCATCCATTTTGAATTCATTTTTGTGTTTGGTATAAGAAAGTGGTCCAGTTTTCCCAACACCATTTGTTGAAGAGACTGTCTTTCTTCCATTGTTTATCCTTCATGCTTTGTCAAAGATCATATAGCTGTGAGACCATTTCTCAGTTTCTATTCTGTCCCATTGATCTACATGTCTGTGTTTATGCTGGTACCACACTGTCGTGATGACTACAGCTTTGTGATATAGCTTAAAGTCCAGAATTGTGATGCTTCCAGCTTTGCTTTTCTTCTTCAAGATAGCTTTGGCTATCCTGTGTCTTTAGTTCCATATAAATTTTAGGATTGTTTGTTCTAGCTTTGTGAAAAATGCTGGTGTTATTTTTATATGGATTGTACTGAATGTGTAGATTGCTTTCAGTAGTATAAATACTTTAACCTTATTTGCTCTTCCAATCCATGAGAATGGAATGTTTTCCAATTCTTTGTGTCTTCTTTAATTTCTTTCGTAAGTGTTCTATAGTTTTCAGCATAAAGATCTTTTACCCCTTTGGTTAGTTTATTCCTAGGTACCTTGGTTTTTGGTGCAAATGTAAATGGGATCGATTTCTTGATTTTCCTTTTTGCTGCTTCATTATTGCTGTATAAAAATTCAAGTAATTTCTGTACATTGATTTTAAATCCTGTGACATTGCTGAATTCACATATCAATTCTAGCAGCTTTTGGTGGAGCCTTTGGGTTTTTTCACATAGAAACACTACTTTGTTGAGGGTTTTTATCAAGAATGGATGCTGTCCTTTGTCAAGTACTTTTTCTGTATCTATTGACAGGATCATATCTTTCTTATCACTTTTTTATTCCGGTAGTGTATCACATTTTGATTGATTTGTGAATATCATATCACCCCTGCAGCTCAGGAATAAATCCCATTTGACTGTGGTGAATTAATCTTTTAATGTATTGTTGGATTTGATCTGCTAGTATTTTGTTGAGAATGTTTGCATCCATGTTCATCAGGGATATTGGCCTGTAGTTTTCCTTTTTAGTGGGATCGGTGTCTGGTTTTGGAAGCAAGGTAATGTTGGCCACAGAGAAGGAGTTTGGAAGTTTTCCTTTCATTTCTATTTTTGGAACAGTTTGAAAAGAACAGGTATTAACTCTTCTTTCAATGTTTTGTAGAATTTTTATAGGGGAAATTTGAAAAAATGTTCAAACTAAGATATAAGAAAATAAGAAGTAGTAAAGTCTGTGACAAACTGAAGAATGCGTAGCATGTCTCAGGGAATTTATATTCAACCATTGTAAAATCACCAGGATGGTCAGACAAAATTTAACCTGGCCTGAGAATCCTAAATTTGAATTGTAAAGAAATGGGATGTCTTGATACCAGTTTCTATTTTATTCCCCCTCCCTCAATTATACTTTGATTCTAAAGAGATGTAAAGAGACATAGAAAATAATTCACTTACTGAAGGGGGAAGTTGTTTCATCATGATATCAGAGTCAGGATAATAGAAAAATATTGGACAAAAGGCATCGTATGGTTTCTATTTTCATGCATGTTTGTTTCAGTATCTTAGATAGGAAAAGACATTTTTATTCTTCAAATAAACTGGACCCCCAGTCTCTTCCCAGACCTCTACTGATTTTTAATTATTTTCCTCAGAAGAGAAAAAAAAAAGTTGATTAGGTGGTAAAGATTTAAACTTTGCAGCTATTTCATTATGTAAACTAAGTATTAATGTTTGCCTTATGAGTGGAATAAATTCATAACTTTGAGTTTTGTTCTAAATTTACAGATCATTTAAAAGAAAACATTCTTTCTACAGAAATATCCTCCTGGCCTGAAAAATCTCTCCTCAGTTCTTTCTAAACCCACTAAGGGCAGTAAGTAGTGACAGGTATGAGCACAGGGGTGAGCCTGATGAAGAAACCTGGCCTAATTATGAATTACAATAAAACCTCTTTCTGACCTTCATCTAATGTTTTGATTCTTGTTGCATCTAATGTGTCCATCTTGGTCTCTACCCAAGAAGCTGGTAAGTATGGACTGCATTACAGTCTGTTCCTTTGCCTTCTGATTCCTATTAGGTTCAGCCATTAAGAGGGTTCTGTTGAGGTCAGAGGTCAGGAGAAGAGTAGGATCAGAGTATTAATTCCTCAACCTCGTTTCTTGCTAGGACCTGGGTTGATAGTGATTATACTCCATTATCAAAAGTCAGAACTCCCATTAGAGGTTTTCTTATAGAATTCTCTGGAAAATGGTCCCTTTACCTAGCTAGTCACAGAGGCAGTAACTCCTTCTCTGCCATATCAGAAGTGTTCTTTATCCCTTTTCAAAAAATGTTTAAGTCTCGGGTACATGGGTGCCTCAATCGTTTATGCATCCGACTTTGGCTCAGGTCATGATCTCACGGTTCGTGGGTTTGAGCCCCGCATGGGGCTCTGTGCCGACAGCTAGCTCTGAGCCTGGAGCCTGTTTCAGATTCTGTGTCTCCCTCTCTCTCTGACCCTCTCCTGCTCACACTGTCTCTCTGTCTCTTACGGAAATAAGTAAAATATTTTTTCAAATTAAAAAAACGTTTAAGTCTAACAAAACCTTTATTTATATTTAGCTATTCCATTTCATTGTGTCATCTATCCTGAAAGGCCCTATTTGATACAATTTTATTCCCTAAATAAATATCTTCCACATCTCACAAAATTAAGACTATCTGAATTAACAAGCACTGTAGACTAACAGCATTTTCTTAGAAGTGGATTCAAGTGAACCCCAGCCAAAGTTATAAAGTAAGCAGAGTTGGACAGGAGTGCTATCTGGGGTGTCAGCATGAGCTTTGGGTCAGAAAACTCCTGTTTGAATTACATCCTCACCGTGTATTAAATAATAATGTATAAATGACTAAATAATGAACAATTAATGCAACCTAGCTGAGCCTAGTAATCTAGCCTAGTAATCTTTAGAATGCTAACAACTGTACTTACCTCACTCGCTAGTGGTGTTGTGTTGATTGCATCAAACACCATACCACCATATTCTTTCTTAGTAAATACCATTAGCTTGAAGAAAGAATTCGTTAATTACTTTCCTCATCTTCTCTTACCTCGGCACAATTCAGAGATTATTCCATTATTCTGAGTAGGTAGGTATGTGTTCCCCTTCCTTCATTCCCTTCTGAAATTAGATAAAACCATTCTTTTGCATTATTTTAGGGAAAATATTCTCTAGCACCCTTATATTCCTTCTTGGATTTAAGTTTGATAACAAAACAATGTGTTTGATTTTTTGTTCATTATCTGCATACCTTTTATGTGTTCATTTAAATGTAGGAAAGAAAATTATCTAGCTGGATGAAGGATTTCTATTTTTCATTTGTAAAATAAGAGGAAGAGAGGATGGCAACAAACTCTTCCAACTGTAAGGCCCTATGAAATGGTTTAAAATATTTTTAAAAAATTTTTAATGTTTATTTTTGAGAGAGAGAGAGTTCACATAAGGAAGGGCAGAGAGAGAGAGGGAGACAGAATTCAAAGCAGGTTCCAGGCTCTGAGCTGTTAGCACAGACCCCAACATGGGGCTTGTACTCACAAACGAGATCATGACCTGAGCTGGAAACAGAAGCCTAACTAACTGAGCCACCCGGATGCCCCTAAAACCTCTAAAGTAGTTTTTTTTGGGGGGTGGGGGTTGGTTTTTTATTTTATTATTATTATTATTATTTTGGTAACAGTGTTAAAATCACTGATGTCACATATGACAAATGCTATTTTCTTCCATGGCTGTTGGACGATCTCCAACCAGTCAGTTGAGCACACCAAAGCTTCCCAGGGTAATGTGGAGGCATCACTGCTGTGCTGAGATTTTTGACCCCATTGGTTCCTCAGAATGAGACATAGTGATATGTGATATTTGGTCAGTGACAAATGGCTATAAATTTCCTCTTCCATCTACTCCAGGGTGCCATTACATCTTATCCCAAGTTATTTTGTCATTGGTGGTAATGATTAGTGTTAAAAATCCAATTGGAAAATATCTTCTACCTGGTGAAGATGTATTTATTTTTACTATTGCTATTATATTAATTTTACTATTGCTGTATCTAGACTGTACCATCTTATGATTGCACTATCTCACATATCATGCGTGTTTAAACATTTTTAAATTTATAATTGTTTCTTGTTTTTTCTTTTTTGGATTTCAATTGTTTTGAATTCTATTTCTTTTGATGTTTGAGACAAAGTTTTACCATGCAAATGTAGCATATTTAAATACAGATGTTAACCCTGTCCTTAACATTTAACATACACATTATTGATAAACATTGTTTTATATAGACAATATTAGATTAAATTTAGCTCAAATATTTACCAATTTCTTTACTCACCCTGGTTTGGGGAACTTTTCCTTTTTCTTGACAGTATTTCAAGATTATAATATTCTTTCTTGAAGGTACTTCTCTCAGTTTGCATTTATTATAAATATCTTTATTTTTACATTATCCCTTTGTCAAATTTTTATTTAAATCCCAGTTAGTTAACATACAGTGTAATACTAGCTTCAAGTGTAGAATTTAGCGATTCATCAGTTATGTACAACACCCGGCATTCACCACAGCAAATGCCCTCCTCAATCTCCATCACTTACTTAACCCATCCTCACCCACCCTCCTCCCCTCCAGTAATGCCTCATTTGTTCTCTATAGTTGAGAATCTGTTTCCTGGTTTGCCCCTCTATTTTTCCCCTATACTCATATATTTTGTTTCTTACATTCATGGTTTTTGTCTTTCTCTGACTTATTTCGCTAGCAGAATACTCTCTAGCTCTATCCATGTCATTAGAAATGGCAAGATTTCATTCATTTTTAATTGCTGAGTAATATTCCATTGTATGTGTATGTGTGTGTATATTTGTGTGTGTGCGTGTATTATGTCTTCTTTGTCCTCTTATCAGGTACTGATGAATGGATATGTTTACATTATCATAAAAGATAATTAGCTAAATACACAATTCTCCTTTCCTATTATTTTTGTCTTTTTATGCTGTGATTATACATACAATATTCTATTTCATTTGATCTTTCATGTCTCTGGATACCTATTTAATATTTTCCATCTTGTCTGTTTTATTCTGAATTTTGAAAGTTTCTTCAGCACTATATTGCAGTTTACTTATCTTACAATTTCTGTCATCTTATCATTGTTGCTTGCAAAGTGGGAGTCATCGTGTAGTTTTCATTGTCTGACAAATTTTGATATGAACAAAAATGCAACAGCAGCACTTATAGGATGGATGTTAGTAAACTAGAGGAGAACCCAGTGACAATATTAAAGCAGCCATTTAAGAAATATCAGATTGGGGCGCCTGGGTGGCTTAGTCCGTTAAGCGTCTGACTTTCACTTAGGTCATGATCTCACGGTTCGTGGGTTCATGCCCCGCATTGGGATCTGTGCTGACTGCCAGCTCAGAGCCTGGAGCCTGTCTCAGTCTGTGACTCCCTCTCTCTCTGACCCTCCCCTGCTCATGCTGTCTCTCTCTCTCTCTCTCTCTCTCTCCTAGAAATAAAGAAAAATATTAAAAAAAAAAAAAAAGAAAGAAAGAAATATCAGACTGAGGGGCACCTGGGTGGCTCAGTCGGTTAAGAAATACCAGATTGACATTTTCAAGATGATACTCAGGAGACAATAGTGAAACACTCTAGATGATTTTTTTTTTAAGTATAAAAACCAAAGGCTCTGATTTAAAAAGTGATTCAGAAGAATTGAATTCTAAATGGGAATATGTTTTGGAAACATGGAAATCAATTTATTTCATCTATATTTTTCTTTTTAAAAAAAATTTTTTTTAATGTTTTATTTATTTCTAGGAGAGAGAGAGAGACAGCGTGAGCAGGGGAGGGTCAGAGAGGGAGGGAGTCACAGACTGAAACAGGCTCCAGGCTCTGAGCTGGCAGTTAGCACAGGGCCCGACGCGGGGCTCGAACCCACGAACCGCGAGATCATGACCCAAGCGAAAGTCGGACGCTTAACCGACTAAGCCACCCAGGCGCCCCTATATTTTTCTTTTTATAGAAGTATAATAGCGATAATTAAAAAGAAAAACCTGTCTAAGTATATTTAAAATACTCTGTCAATGAGTATAAAAAGTTTATTTCTTAATTGTACAATCAAAAGTATTTTAGATATGAAGTAGTATAGGTATCAATACTAATAAGAATCAGATAGGATCTTATAGGGTTGTTAGGATCATTCACATCCCTCCAGACCAGATACCTTTTATTAGAAAGTATTGTATGCTCTCCATTAGATTTATTTTCTGACATCTGTGTTAACATATCACCTCTTTAAATATGTTAAATACATTGGTTCTACAATGATTAAATTACTTTTGTTGTGGGTTTGGAAGACAGAGTTTGTCTTCCCATTTTGTGTTTATTCAATCAGTAATATTGTCAGAAACATACAATTTTACTGACCATTGCTACAACCTGAAGTCTATTTGAAAGGTGAGAGAGGGCACCTTAATAATCAGTATGCCAGGAAAACAGGGAAGAAGAGGGAGAGAATGAAAGAGAAAATGAGAAAGAATGTGTTGTACTAATGAAGTAAAATATTGACACCAGATCCACATCCAGATATTAATTTATCTCGACCAAGCAAGAAGTGATGTGGTTAAATTATTGAAAATGTTAGCAATAACAGAACCATGGGATTGTTTATTATGTCTCCTCTTATTAGCAAAAAATTGCTCCTGAATATGAATCAAGGTTTTTCCAATCCTCGTTGTCAATCAGATTTCAAAATATTTTAATAGGTTTATAGAGAATTGACCTAGCTAAACAGAAAATGGTCCTTATTGCTTACATTCCTTAGTTGAGTGAGGGTAGAACTTTTTGGATCTATATTTATTTTTCTATGAAGGTAAACATACCCATGTATTAAGTATTTCAGCACCCAAGGTATAAGAAAAATCTGGTTACTTGTTCAACAATCAGTTACTATTTATCTATTTACAGTGTGACCTGCAAAGCACTGAGTACTGAATATCTGAACATTAATAATATAAAGTATTGCCCTCAATATATAATGCCAAAATATTAACAGTTACAATATAGTGCTATCAGGTAGTACATTCAACAGCAAGTAATGGAAATAAATTTCAAGAGCTTAAATAAAATAAGTTTACTTTCTCCTCACTAACAGAAGTAAATGTCTTGTACATCTATTCAGTGTTGTTGTCAGAGACTAATTTTTCTTTTCTATTTTACTTTAGAGAGAGAGCACATAAATGGGAGACAGACAGTGAGAGAAAAAGAGAGAGAGAGAGAGAGAGAGAGAGAGAGAGAGCAGGAAAGGGGCAGAAGGAGAAAGAGAGAATCTTAAGCAGGCACCACACTCAGCACAGAGCCAAACGTGGGGCTTGATTCCACAACCCTGGATCATGACCTGAGTGGAAATTAAGAGTCAGACATTCAACCAACTAAGCCACAGAGGCACCTCACCAATGTTCTTTTTCATATTTCAAATACTTAGCATGTTTCTACCCTTACAGTAAGAAGTAGTTATGGACAAAGGAAAAAGCATATAGAAGGAAAAAAGGGAGGAGTGACACCTGAGTAAGAATATCTCCTTTATAATGGTCAACCTGTATCTCATTTGGCAAGAATTGAAATTATTGGATGATCTACCCATGGGATTGTAAAGACATCTGATGGGGCTAATTATTTGACTGGACATATTGCTACCAGAGACAAAGCCTGGGGAATTCCTTAGAAGGAAGTATATATATGTCATTTAAGGTAAGCACCAGACAGTAGACGATAAAATTCTAAAGATTTTTTGCTACTGCAAAGCCCCCAGAGATTGTCTACCAAATATCCTCTAAGAAACTTATTGTTTTCATGCACTATTTATTATGCACCAATGTAATTTGGAATTGCATGACTGTTATTATCATCCTAGGTACCGATGATTTTAGAGGACTCTATTAACTATAATTTTGATAAAGTTGCTTCAGTGGCTCAAATATAATTATGCCTTTCTATGAATGTCTATCTAGCTTTTAGTTTATTCACTCAAACATGGACTTCATTGGCAAACTTTCCACCATTTAACAAAGGTGCATTTAAATAACACTAAAGAGAATTTTTGCACGTACAAGTAGAACCTGTTCATTTCCAATTGTCTGGTATATAGAAACTACAAAAACCTCACTTGATTATTTGGTCTGTCTGGCATCCTGCCCTTAGCTGCCATTGCCTATAGCCAGCATTCTCTGAACATGACTACTCAAGCATTTACATCGTTAATGACAGAACAGATTCTCAGAGCAGCTGAGATCCAGATGGTGGCTTAGGTGTACATTAGGGTAGATGAAAAGAATTACCTGAAGATGCTGTTTTTCAGAAAAAGGATGGAAAAGAAGTCAGCTATGAATCATTTAAAAATGCTTATCAAAATGCCCCTTCATCTTTTTTATTCTGTTGTAAATATGCCTCAGTCATCTCCAGGAGGCAGTGACATTTTATATAACATCATGCAACAGTTTTATTCACTGGAAAATTTATTCTATAACACCACATGCCTCCAAACATGGAGAGCACTGAAAAACCCCATTTTAGATGCTGGACCTCTGCAGATAGGGAGGGTTTGCCAGCTACCTTAACATTAATCTGACTTCCTAAAACAGTGGTTGAGATCTATGCTACCTTTAAAACAGTCAGGCATATATGATCATATATGAAATAGAGCTCTTCAAAGACTAATATTTATAGTTAATTCCAATATATTTGTTACTATGTTTTCTCATTAATTTGAATACACACATATACATTCGCTTCTAGAACTTTTAGCATTTAGTGGGAGGAACTGTTCTTTAAAGTCGCACATAGACAACAACCTTTCTATTTATATACAAATAAAATATTCAGAGTTTTTATAACCAATGTGTTCAGAATCTATAATATCTCAAAGATAAGTCACTGCAGTTGGTTATATTTTTGCATTTGATGGGTTTATCAGATAGCACCAGTGAGAGGCTGTATTAATTGGAATTTATTTACAATATCTTGACCAAATAAGGATTTCTTTTTATATGATAATGTGAAATCCAAAGATAGGCACACCAGCACTGGTGAGTAGCTTCACAATATCCTCAATGTCCTACACTCCTTTTGTCTTTCTCTTCCACAACCCTAAGCATAGAGCTGCCATCCCCATGATAATCTCATAGTCACTAAATACTTGCCCATCATTAGCTCCTGACTGTATTGTTGGAGGAAGGAGGACAGATTAGAGATCCCAGAGGCTCCTCTATCAGAGAAGGAATCCCAACACTGGAATCTTCACTTTGTTTCAAAAGGGTAACCAGAAAATGTAGTAATGTTTGTTTTAACCAGTTTTGTCACACACTCTGAATAAAAATGGTTCTCTTCATAAGCAAGATAGAATGAATATTACAAGATCTCCTGGCAGACTCTACCAAGACGATTTTCTATTTTTATTACATGTATGTTTTCCTACATTCCTTCCCCAAAATACCTATGTTGTTTTGATTAATTTTGTTGATGCACAAAAGTTAATGATACATTTCTAAAGAGGTCATGAATTTGCATTCAGAAACTGGGTTATTGAATACATATATTCTTTTCAGAGACCTATTTTCAAGACAATAGCAATTTTTCAGTGAAAGGTGTGCCAAAATGTTTACTTAACGATTATTCTAAAAAAGTGTTATATAATCACATAGCCAATGTAAGTATAATGACAAAGTACGATGTGGTACTAAACACCCTCATATACTTATTTTTTATCATTACTCACGTAAGAGAATTATTTTTTTCTTGGGCCAGTGAAATCATCTTTCTCATGAGTAAATTTAAAATTAGATGCAATGTATTTTATTTTACATTCTATAAAACTACAATGGGAAAATCCCCAAATTTAATCCCCCCTGCAGTTTAATTATCAAAGTGATATCTGTGACTACATTAACAACAAAATTACTTTCTCTGATTTAATTACTTTCTGAGTTACACTGGTAGGCTCATCCAAAAGCAGGAAGCTGTGGTAGGTAAACTTCTCAGATTTTGAGTTAAACTTTTTGTGAGTCACATGCACTAATTTCTGCATTAGTTCATACCCACCGTTAACATCTCCTTTACCAGAAAGTGTATGAAAAAGGTAATTTTTCAATAAGAAAAATATTTACCAGCCTTAGTCTCAAAGATTAGTTATTGGTTTCTTTTTCCTTAAAAGAAAGGGGGAATTAATTATAAGACTTAACAGAAAGATTGTAATATGACACATAATCAAGACAATATTTCATTGTCCCTCCTGCCATTAAGGCAATCTTTTTTTGATGCATCAACCTACATCACATCAAATATATTAAAATGTATCCATGTATTACATATAATACAATTTCTACATGTATCATTTACATACAATTTTCCAGCTTTTTGAGGTTGATGAAAATTGTATATATTTAAAGTTTACAGGCTGATGATTTGATAAGCTTAAATGCCTTTCATTGCTATGTTTTTGGTTATTTGAATCATTTAAATTATTAGTAAAGTCTAATACTGGATAAGATCTCTGAGTCTGATTGAATAATCTAACTCTTTATGTTAACTCAGCTTTTCTCTACATAAGAAAAAGTGAAAACCAGTTTCTACGTCCCAATTTAGTGAGGAAATACATGCTAAAGAAATGAATGACTGTCCATAGATCCATATTCTCTTTATTTCATAACTAAAGCAAATCTTTCAAATTTTGCATGTAGATTTTTTTTTAATTTTTCAAATTTTAAATGTAGATTTTGTCTCAGTTGCCCTAATTTACTATACATATTATTCAACCATCAAATTCGATCATGATTCTAAAAGTGATTTTCATCTTAAAACCTCTCTGTTCAGGGAAGACTCGAAGGGCATCTCAATATCTTTTAACAAGACTTTTAACAATGGCCTTTTGCCATCTGTGTGAGGTGGATGCTTAATTCTTCTAAATGTTAGCTCTGGGCTTGTCAAATCCTTAAGACTTATAGGATCGATAGGAGTAATTATCATGTAGATGGCCAGTAGTGCATAATTTATGAAGCTACTGCCCAAGTGAATTTCATTTGAGTGGATATATAATTTAATAATCTAGAGGTAAAGAAAATAAATATTTTATTTCACTAGATTGTAACATCTTTTATTCATGTACATGTTCAAGAGCTATAGCGCCTATATTCTTGATGCATTTCAAGGACTGGCGGCGAATCACACAATATTTCACAACACCTCATTCTAAATGGATGGTTTATATGTATGGTACTTCTGACTAAATCAGAATGGATTACAATGTGTAGGTCCTGGACTTAGAAGTAAGATATAGTAAGTCCACAGATAATTTCTATATGATGCAGACAACATAGTGCCTTTATGCATCTAAAATCTACTCTCTTAACAGACTCTTCATCTATTATGTTATAATTTACATAAGAAATGATTCTTATTTCAATCTTCATCAAAACAAAGAGAGGAGAATGCACATAGAGCTCTATGCTCTGAATGTCCAGCTTGATATTCTCTACTTACCTATTTATAAAACTCATTTACACAGTAGTAATGGCTTTTCTATTTAATAACTCCAGGAAAAAAGAGGGAAAAACAAAATCAAGTGAGATAGATGTACCTAGTCTAAAGATAAGATAAATCGTTACAATTTTTGTAATGAAGAAAGATAGGATGACATCTGTCAATACCTATAACAGCCACTGTTGGGGTAAAGCAATGTGAGCTAAGTACATTATTAATACCTTTTATGAATCAATCATATATTTTATATTAAGTCTAGAGTTAACATGGAAAGCAATTTCTGCTAAACTGCAATATAACTGTAGTAAAGCTTCTATTTGTAAACATAGCTAAAATACTATTTTATATTGGAATATGAAAATCATATATGCTAAATGTTCATTGCAACGGCAACGGTCCTCATCTCTCTCTCTCTCTCTCTCTCACACACACATACATGAGAGCTTTGTCATTTAGAGTCACCCTCATACCCCAAGTCTATCACGAAATTGCTGGCAAAATCAACATGAGCTGGATGGAGACATCTCCTCTAATAATTACCATCCATTATGGATCCCAAAAATGTGGTAACAAGAGATATAAAATGCCTCACCTTAGTGGAAAAGTTACTGATAGAATTCATAGCTCCAGAAATGTTCCTGGCATGGGAGAAAAACAGTCAGTCATTTATATTCCTCTTCAATTACAGTTGTCTAGTCCCATGGCAGAAGTGTATGGCTATTCCCATTATGATGGGATAGATTAGTTGGGCTATTTTCATAACACTTTGGCATTTCTATCTTTTTAAGAAAACATGTCCCCTGTCAACTTGTAAGAAGAATTCTTGTCAAAGTATTTCCCCCATTTCTCAAAAGTAATGCCTTAAGGGAATCTGCCAGGTATTTAGATTATTAGGAGACAGAGGTTAAATTGTAGTTAGAAGGCTGTAGGGTAGGCAAAGAGGAATAGAAGAGAAACGTTAAGTAACCACTTCACTCCTAACAACTAAGCAGATTTCTCAGAGGAAAGTCATAGTCACTGGACATTTGCAATGTAGTTAGAATATCTTCCTCTCTTGATGATGTCAGGTGCCTGAAACAGACTAAACGGTTATTCCCTATCTGTATCCCAGCACAAACACAGAGACAACAAAGAATTTTGAAAGGATTTTTAAAAATCTCCCTATCTTAGAAAATAAGCACTCCTTCTTGTTCTAGAAAATATAACTTTAACATACAACTCAAGGCAGAAAACTGCTGCAGACGTTATTGCTCCTCCACAGTACCCAGAACTTGTTTTCCTTAGCTGCAGCCTGAGCTTGATATATTTTCATGTTTAAGATGGATACACTCAAATAGGAAAAGGCACCAAATAAAGCGCTTTGTACATGATAGTATTTGAACAGTCTCTTCTGATTAAAAGTATTGGCTTTCCTTTACTTTTGAATATACATTTTATATTAAACCATGTGTTTTATATAACTTATCTACTTGCATTCTCGGTCTTTCAAGATAAGGCCTTTGATATTGCAAACTGATAAAATTCAACTTGGTCTCGGGGCACATCGGTGGCTCGGTCGGTTAAGTGTCCGACTTTGGTTCAGGTCATGTTCTCACGATTTGTGGGTTCGAGCCTCGCATTGGGCTCTGTGCTGACAGCTAGCTCAGAGCCTGGAGCCTGCTTCGGATTCTGTGTCTCCCTCTGTCTGACCCTCCCCTGTTCATGCTGTCTCTCTCTCTCAGAAATAAATAAAACATTAAAAATTTTAAAAAAAAATTCAACTTGGTCTTTCATATTGTTAAGTTCCCATCAGTATATGTATCACCTCCACTAATAAGAGGTATGTAGATGTTCCAATATGACATTCACCTATGACAATGAGAAAAAGTCACAAATTGTCATGTGAATACAGGGTTTTAATGTAAGTAGTATAACAGTCCTACAATCTGTTCTGAAAATTCAGTGCAATGTTAAATAATCCGACCTTCTAGGCATGAGGATAATTGCCTTGCATGAAAGATGTATAAGTAGCAATGCTCTGGCGTCAGGACTCAGTCATGTAACCGAATCCTCTGTAAGGTGCTGAATAGAAGACTGGTCAGAATCCTAAGCCTGGGGAGTCATTCCAACCTATTTAGGCTACTACATCGAATCCCCTGGATTCTGACACTTTATTTATGCAAGTGAGGTTATGTGTACAATATTTTTCAGCCAACAAAACTATTTCTTCATCCATTATGCTAATTAATGAACCTACTGGCACTGATAAGAGATAATCATGATTGGTAATTTTGGTTAAAAGCCACTTCTGAATCTTTAACTTTGAACAGCATCTAACACACCGCCCCAGATTTTGCATTCTAAATTAGAGAACATCATGGGTTAGTTAACCATTCCTAGGGTATAAATTAAAATTGGGATATTAAAATATTGAAAAATAATTTCAAACAAGTTAGCAAGAACTTAGAGTGCAAATATGTTCACATTATTGTGGAAATTCATGATTTGAATCAAGAATACTGATTAAACTCCATAATGGTGGATAAATAGCTTTATTAAATAAATGCCTTTATTAAATAAGTGCCTTTATTAAATAAAGGCACACGAATCAATAGCTATAGTTTATGTTCCATATATAAATGATGATGTGTTTCCTACCATTCTCAGTATCCTGTAATCAGAGCTTATTTAAAAAATAAAGGAATAGGAAAAAAAAAAGCTGAAGAGATGATGTTACATGGTTGTTGTGAACAAGGCAAGTAAGGGACAAGATAAGAAACTGCCTTACAGGACAAGTTTAAAAGTCTGTGTTATCTGACTGACGAAAACTTCATTTGAAATGCATACAAAATTGCAGAGTAATCAAGCTATTTCAGTCTGAGTCACTATCTTTGTGTAGCTGGCATTAGGACAATTAAGTGTCTAACACACTCTGTGCTGACAGCTCAGAGCCTGAAGCCTGCTTCAGATTCTGTGTGTGTGTGTGTGAGTGTGTGTGTGTGTGTGTGTGTGTGTGTTTCTCTCTCCCTCTCTCTCTGCTCCTCCCCTTCTCACATTCTGTCCCTGTCTCTCAAAAGTAAATAAACATTACAAAAAAAAATTTTTAAGCAAGGTATTATTTCCAATTGGTCAAACATGAGGAACTCAGCAAGATGTACTCTGACCTGGAAGAAAATGAATACCCATTTTGTGAACTGCTTAATGGCAAAACATGCCGACACACTGTGGGCAACCACAACGAGCAGAGATTAGGCCCTCTGACAGCCAGCAAAGACACAGGAGTATCAGTCTTACAATCGCAAGGAGCCAAATTCTGCCAACGGTTGGAATGGCTTGGAAGAAGACTACCCCTTACAAAAAAATTTGAGTTACTGTAAACATGTGTGTAATTTTAAGTCACTAACATTGCAGTAATTTGTTATGCAGAAATATAAATTTAACAGAGAAGGGCTATTCAATCAATGGTTGATATATAAAATAAGCTGCTATGAAAGAGTCTGCAAAATATAACAAAACCATATGCACAAAGATAGCAGATCTTGGATTTATCAGATAAAGATTATTAAATGTATGTTATATTTAAAGAAAATAAGACATTAGAAATAAAAATAATAAAGAAAATAAGACATTGATATTATGGTAAAGGAAGAAAGGTCTGTATTCAGAACAAATTTCATGGGCACCTGGGTAGCTCAGTCGGTTAAACACCTGGCTTTGGCTCAGGTCATGATCTCACAGCTGGTGAGTTCAAGCCCTGTGTCCAGCTCTGTGCTGACAGCTTAGAGCCTGGAGCCTACTTCAGATTCTGTGTCTCCCCCTCTCTCTGCCCACTCCCAGCTTTCTCTGTTTCTCTTTCAAAAATAAATAAACATTAAAAAAGAGAGCACATTTCAAAAGTAAAGAAATCTAATATCTAGAAATGAAAAAGGTAATAAATTAAATTAAAACTCAATGGATGAGGGACACCTGGGTGGCTCAGTTGGTTAAGCATCTGAATTTGGCTCAGGTCATGATCACCCAGTTTGTGGGTATAAGCCCTGTGTCAGGCTCTGTGTCGACAGCTCAGAGCTTGGTGCCTGCTTTGGATCCGGTGTCTCCCTGTCCACCCACCCCGCCTCCCAGCCCTCACAATCTGTCTCTCTATCAAAACTAAATAAACATTAAAAAAAATAAAACTCAATGGATGATACTACATGAGAGGTTTTACATGGTTTAATTTATTAACTAAAGGAAAATAAGAAATTAATTAGGTTGAATAAAATAAAATCTTCCCCAAAATGTGTGAGAAACACTATTCTAAGTTCCATTTTCAGGTTAAATGAGTAAGGCTCAAATAAGTAATTTGCAAAAGACAAGGAAGCTAATAAGAAGTAAAGTGGGGATGCAAACAAGGTCAGATTTAGTCTTTCTGTTAGTTCTTTAAATTTGCTTAGTGGGTTATATAACACAAAGAAGGTATTTATTCACTTTATCTACGCATAAGAATACTCAACGTTTCCCAGTTTTTATAAAAATAATTGAATTTATAAAAGAAGTATATGACCTAAGCTGTTAACCTTTGTCCAATTCTGTTTCTACAAGTTCTGCAGGCCTTGTTTCTGCCCTCATGCCTACTGACCGGTCGAAGATCCAATCATATTTCCTTCTTAGAGGGTGAAAAGTGCGGCCCTCACCTTTCCCGGTGCCCTTTGACTTCAACTTGAAGTCAGTCTCCATGCTACTCCAATCCACCAGTTACATAAGCCCTAAATCTGGAAGTCCTCTCCCCACATTCTCTATCCCCACCCATCTACTGTTTCCAGCAACTTCGCCTCTTCAATATTTAGTGTTACGATCATTTTCTTTTAATCTTTCGATTTTTAAATCTTTGCCTCTTTGTTTTAATCAACCTCATGGAGGTATGATTTACATACACGCATCTGTTTTAAGTATACCATTAACCGAGTCTTGACAAATACAGAAACTCATGTAACCACCACCACAATCAAGATATAGAAGTTACCACCAAAAAATTCTCTCTGCTCATCTGTATTTATTTCCCCAATCCATTCCCATGCCATGGGCAACTACTGGTTTAAATAGGTCTATAAGTTATTTTTATCTCTTCTAGAATTTCATATAAACAGAATCATAAACCACGGACATTTTTGTGCCTGCCTTTTTCTACACAGCATGTTTCTGAGATTCATCCACATTAAGGCATGCAATAACAATTTCTTCCTTTTTATTGATATGTAATATTCTATCATATGCCTGTAGCACAATTTTTGTCTACTCATTCACCTGGTAATGGGCCCACTTTTCAATTTTTGCTATTATGAATAAAGCTCATATAAACATTTATGAACAACTCTTTGTATGGTCATGGAATGGGATTTTGAGGACATATTCTAGATACATGTTTAACTTTATAAGAAACTGCCTAACCATTTTCTAAAGTGCTTATACAAAATCATCTCAAAATGTTTTTATGTCCTCTCTTTTGTTCCAACTCTTAAATCATTTAACTCTGCCAGATACTCATCCATGTCTTTTTTCATGGTTAAAGTATTCCAACAACACTTTATGGATTTCATCATATGGACTCTGTATGTTTTAAATAATGGAAAATTTTACCATCAAATTAATTGATTTATGTTGTATTACAAGAAGTTTAAAATATGCATGAAAAATTAGAGGCTTCCTGACAATCATTTCAACCCAGTAAGTCTATATAATAAAGAGTTTGACCTCATTTTTGATATTTGACCGCTGACAGATCTCAAGCTCCCTCCCTCTTACCCGCATCCTTTTTTGCCCCATTCCTGGGCAAATTAATAAAAAAGCTTCCTGTCCCACTTTTTCCCCCTCTCTTTGCCAAGGAAAGCTATTCCCATACGTGGAAACCCCCATGCAGATACCATCTTATAGCCACAGTTCAAGCCAAAACCAATATACCACTCCTTTGCTTAAAGCCGTTTGGACCATCTTGTGCAGGTCTTTCTTTCCCTAGAAGGTATTTGTGTGAATGATAAACTTCCTTCCAAATGTTCTTGGTGTTTGTGGTATCATTAGTACCAACAGACCAGTCACTAATTGAAGGAGTCTCTATCCCTTTATAGGGTAGCCACAAGAGTTCAAGAGCTAGTGTCAAATGCAGCGGGGGTGTTTGAGTACGGAAATAATGTATAACCTGCTCATGCTTTTGTGTTATGGTAGCATTTGCTTTCACTGCAGCCATACAATTGCATAACTTCAAAAATAACAAAGAACCAGATGTCCCTAACTTTCCACTTCACAAGTTTTTCTATAAAAATAAGCTAGAATATGAATTTTGCAAATCTTCAAAGTATATGAAATGCAGAAGGATGTATGTTAAATAATAAATGGCAAGAAATTTAGAGAACAAGTAGCTAAGCCATATAGGACTATCTAGATAATTAAGACAAAAAGTCTTCTGAACAAGGAAATTTCAAGTAAGCCAATGCAACTATAAAGCATGGTCCCGAGCCCACCATCAACTAGGAATTTATTAGAAATGCAAATCAACTGACAGCACTGAATCAAAATCTTGAGAGAGGGGCCCAGCAATTTATGTTTTAGCCAGCTCTCTTGATGATTCTGATGCATGTTAAATATTAAGAACTACTGCTTCGTGGGACATGAAAAGCAGTTGATGGACCCAGAGTTGCCAAGTGATAAAACTTTTGAAGAGGTTTATAAGAAGTCTCCACAGGCATACTTTCAAAATAAGATCGCTCTAGTAAAAGCTGTCAAAGAAAATATTATGAGAATGAGACATTACTCAAAATATTATGAAAATGAGCCTTACTTTCAGAAGAAAGGCTGTCTTCAATAAAAGATACTTAATATCTCTATATTAAGGGTCAGAGGAAGTAAAGAAGGGATATGCTAAGGATATTTATGTACAGTTCCTCTTGGAGTGGAGGTTTCTAAAAGGGGTTTTATGAAAATGAATTAAGGCGAGTATAAAAAAGAGGAAAGAGCTTTAATAGGTGAATCAACATGAAAGTGGGATTTTCAAAATTAAATATAACTATTCCAAAAATAACTACCTCAAATGTAACCATTATATATAACATAAAATAAAAACTTATTACCATAAGCTAAATCTCCTAGAGGCCCAGACTCTGCCTATTTTTCTGATCTTATCTCATGTGTATCTCTGACTTACCTCTCTCTCTTGCTTGTTTTATGCCATCAGTCTGTTCCTCCAAATCGAATGGCTTCTCTCCTAGACTTGCCCATGGTGGGACCTGCTCATCAGTTTCAGTGCCACATTTGAAGAGAAAACATTCTTGACTACTCAATCTAGTCTAATGCCATTCTGTAATATACTAGCATTTTACTTTCTTCATAATATTTATAATTCACAGAAATTATTTTCTTTTTTCCTGTGTTTATTACATTGTACACCACTAGAATGTAAAATCTAGGACGGCCAGCACCTGTGAGGCTGCAGAACTATATCCTCAATACTTATAATAAACATAGCACATAGAAACTGTTCAATAAATATTTGTTGAAGTATGTCATTCAATAGTGTTAAAGTTTTAACACAATTCTTTTATTATCTACATGTCAACATTTTCCACCAGATTAATAGTTCTTTGAGGAGTAAGTTCACATTGCTTTTCTTTGGCAGGTCTCAAGGCTAGAAAAATACATGATACACAGTAAAATTCTCAATAAGTTGATCATCATAGACAAATTTTGCTGCATAGCCCAATGAGTATTTACTAGTCAATAAAGCAAGTTGAAACTATATATCATCACTTCTGGGATTTTAGACAATCCATTTATTCAGCTGTAAAATGGGTCTAACATTTATTATTATCTATTAGATAATATCTAATTAGACAGTAGATATTAATATCTAACAAATTCTTTCCCTTCCAGAAAATTTATGTTAATGAAGTAAAATGCAGTAAAGTTTCAGTGGATAAATCTTATGATCTATTTATTCTTCTCTGTTTACTAGACCTAAAAATTATTCTATTCTTTTTTTCCCCTGTTCCCTAGGCCAGGATTGGCAAAATACATCCTCTGGGGCATATCTCATCCACTGCCTGTTTGTATACAGTCTGAGAACTAAGAATATATTTTACATTTCTAAATAATTGAAAAGAATCAAAGAATAATGACACATGGAAATATTATGAAATTCAAAATTCAGTGTTCATAAATAAAGTTTATTAGCACCCAAACACACTCAATCCTTCACATATTTCCTATTCTATAGCTGTTTTCATACTACAAACACAAGGGTTAGTGATTGCATCTGAGACCATGTGGCCTGCAAAGCTGAAAATGTTTATCATCTGGTCTTCTGAAGAAAAAGTTTGCAGAACACAACTATCACATACACACCAGTCTGCCCTGGGTTTATTCTGATCCTTTGCTCCCTGGCTACTGAATCATATTTACATCCATAGTACCCTGTAGTTTCCTAACATAATCCACTTAATATTTTATTAAAAGATAGTGTTGCATTTTGTTTTCTGTATTCACTTTTTCGGACCACAAGCTTCACAAAGCAGAGGATGAGTGCTAAAAGCTCTATTGCTAGTGAACTAATGTCTGTAGAAAGATTGAAAAAAGAATTAATATGGGAACATGTATTTAAAATACATGGACATATAAAGAATTTTTTCTTTGCAATTCTAACTTCATGCCATGGTAACTTTAACAAAGTTTTACATTCTTATCAAGAAGCAATACTATCTTCTGATTTAAAAGGTAAACATTCCCTTTTGTTTATCAGGTATGGTTATTTCATTATAAAATGGAATCCCAAGTTCCTTCTACATCAATATAACTATTACATATGAAACAAAGTGCTGCGAGCTATCAGCTTAATTTCCCCATTATGAATTCATATATACGGAATATTTAACACCTTTCTTGAGCCACTCCTAATTACGAGACACTTGCGCACAAGAACTGATTGGTAAGTTATTGATTATTCTGAGAGATGGCGAAGGACTGAGAGTTAAATCTCTGCAACAGAAAAATAATCCAGGGAGATTTGCATCCTGCTGTTCTCTTACTAGTGTTATTATTCCTCATGATTAGAGCTGGAAATATAAGGAGTTGAGTCAATAACACAGTTGAAGCTTAGTCTTTCCCTAGCCAGCGTGGCAGTGACTGTGAGACATCTTTCAGAGAATACTAGGGTTCATTTGTAAAGGAAGAGGCGAAGTAAATACAAGGCTTAAAATGATTCAAAGAGTCAAGGATTTAGATAAATTTACAAAGAAAAGTGCAGGCCTTTGAAGTTTTTTCTGATACTGAAATAAGATGCAGTGCTATTACTCAGATATATGTATATATACACATATGAAACTTGGAAGCTATCTTTTTTTTTTATTTCTGTAAAATAGTAGGTCTTGGATTTGACCTTGGGGTTTCTAGGGAATACTTACTTTTTCTGGATAAGATGATAGTTTATATGGGCCATTCTGCGGATTGCTAGATAAAATGTAAGAATTTTTTTTTTCCCTTGTGCTGTGTTTAGCATAGTCATGCACATATCCTTTGCTGTTCACCAAAATACCTACGTTCTCGTTGTTAACAGGAATTCTGAGCCCAGATGTGTATCTAAGGGTAAATAATATGCAAACCTCTTACAACAGTAATTACTGCTTCCATAGAAATTTTAAAAATATTTTGTCTTCTTCCTAATGAGATGAACCCTCTTGAGCTCCATATCTATTTCCCTAAGTAGGTAAGCTACGCATCAATGTTATATCTTCAAACATTCTGTCATTCTACATTAGTATTGCTATTTTGTGCCAAACAAGATGAATCTAAAAGAGCAATGCATTTGAATGATCCCCCTAAGAAGCAGAAAGTAGGATGAAAGAAACCTCACTGTTCCACCCAGGGGTAGCCCTAAGCTTGTGAATTTGGTCAGAGACATGAAGGACTCAGTTTATTAAAACTGCAAAAGACATGGACATACTTTACCTCAAAGAGGCTAAATCAGTTTTGCAAACAAGCAGAGTATAAGCCAGAATTCAGAGATTTACTGTTCTAAATGAACTTCAGATCACGTAGAAGAAGATTATATGAAAGATTTACTGACTTATTTTAGTATCACCCATTTAATAATTACATGGCTTTGAGTCTACCAAATGACCAATCTGGCATCTGACACTTTAGTATTTACAGTGTTGTGAAATAGTTGATATAAAAGACTAAGCACTTAATCATGGTAGATATAAGCCAGGTTGAAGATCCAAGAAGATTTTCAAAATCTCCCATTCTGACCTGAAAACAATTTCAAGAAACACTGTATTCATGTCTTTGGCCCACATTTTTTTTTTTCCAGATACACAGACTCTGAGTGATAAACTTATAAAGAGGCTTGGGAATGTTGATGTAGACACAGACATTTAAAAAAAAAAAAAGTCAAATATGAATGCATAGCTTCCTCCCTAGTTTCCCTGGGTGGAAACTATGTAATTCAGATAAGAGCAACTACCCAGAAAACATAGTTTTTTAATGTCAGTGGAATTCATAGAAACAGGGAAAAAGGAAGCTCTAAAAATGGTTATAAGGCTGAGTGAATTGGTAGGACTGAAAACATATCTAGTGGCAGTTATTTGAAAACATTTTTGCTTGGTTAGTTTTTTTGTTTGTTGGTTTTACTATAAAGACAATGGTCTGATCTTTGTTGGGAAAGGAAAGATATCTGGAGTCTCAGAAACCACCAGATTTCTGATATATTTCTGTATTTAATCAACACTAGACCTGACTGCTTCTTGGAAATAAATGTTGAATGTATGAACATATTAGCGGTAATCTCACAGAAGCCTGATTTCATTCCTCTACTTTAAAGCCTATGAGGAGAAAATGTTCTTAATGAGTTCCCTTCCGATAAATACAAAACTTCTGAACATTCAAATTAACTCTACCTTTGCCTATTTAAAGACTATAAAATTCTATCTACCAGACTCCTTTTTTTCTTTTAACCAAATTCTCTGTAGGGAAAGGCATAAAAATGATAGGCTTTAGGGGCAGATTTACCAAGAGTAAAATCTAAACTTTATCAGAAACTTTATCAGAAATAAATATATTACTATTTATTAAAGAACTATTTATTTTTAAGCCTTAATCCCCTAGGCCCAACTAGACTCAGATTGCTACAACTCATTTAACAGAAAAAGAAAACTCAGGTAGAAAAATTGGCCAATTGTACAAAGTGATACAACTAATTACTAATAAAACTCAAGTTTCCTGACATGGAGATTGCTATTATATTATTATTATTTGCTAAATATCCATGTACCAGTACAATATTATGTATCATTGGACAATACAAAGTAATGCCTGGTATTTTTATTACGTTTTATAACTTACAATGGTAAATAATTTTTTTATTTAAAATTTGCATTAAAAACTGCAGAAGACAGTGGTTCAAACATATCATTGAATTTAATTTTACAAGAAAGAGGGAAAAAAGGCCCAAGCAGGTTTGGTAGCAAATGCTACATAGAACTTACAGGCTAGAATTATTTCTTCCTGTTTCATTTCAGGGCTGTCAGTTCAATATCTAAAATATTCATTGCATATGTACCTGGTAAGCACCTGTCAAACTGGAAGTGGTTCTGTTTGTCTTAAGCTATTCAAGAACCACTATAATCACCCTGTTGTAGAGGTTTTTTCCCCGCCTCCACCTCCATGAAGCTGGTTACAGAAACAAAGGCCCCACAAAGTCAGAGGAAAGACAAGTTTGCCTGTTTGTTAAAGCCAGCACTTTCCACCTGACTGAATCTGGAATTAAGACTGAGATTGAGATTTTTCTTTTTTGAATATTAATTGTATCTTTTATTTGTTTTAGCTGTTCCAAAGAAAGATCTCTTTATTTTCCTAATAAATATCATTTAGTAAGGAAAAGGCTATCTTTGGATATGAAGCCTGCTTCTGTCTCTTGCTAATTTTAGGATCCCGGACAAGCTACCCACCTTCTTTAAGGCTCATTTGTCTCATCTACAAAACATGTATGTGATTATCTCAAAAGCTTTATTTTTTTTAATTTCCTTAAAAGTCTATTTACTTATTTTGAGAGAGAGCAAGTGAGCAGGGAAGGAACAGAGAGAGAATTCCAACCAGGCTCTGTGCTGTCAGTGCATAGGCTGTAACTCCAGAGTTGTGAGATCATGACCTGAGCCAAAACAAAGAGTCACACACTTAACAGAATGAGCCACCCAGGTGCTCCTCAAAAGTTTTAAATGAGAAGATATATGAGAATATCAGTTAGAAGATACATGTAGATACTAAATAAATATGTTAATCATGATAATGATAATGGAGGCAAAGGAGAATATATAACAGATAATCAAATATTGGAAATGTATTGAATATGCCTTTTCTTTTTTTCTTGACATTTTTAGATTTGTCTCCTTCAAAGTGAGCTCCAGCTAAAACTGGAATGCCTAGGTCTCTAATTTGGATTTGGAAATCAAGATCTAGTTTGGGTGTCAATAGGAATCACATGTGGCATAAAAATTATAGAAAAAAGGATGCAAAAACAAATATACAAGATAGAAAATATTAACTCTCACATAATTCACAAAATGGCTCTGTCAAAGCAAACTCATTTGTAATTGACTATAATTTCTTAAAAGTTAGCAGGACTGTTATTGTCCATTAATTTTTGACTGATGGCTTTTAAATATCTTTACATCAAATAAAATGAATTTAAATATGCAGTTAAATTGCTAAAGAAATTTGTTAACTGAGAATTTTCTAAAAGTTAATTATAGCTGATAGAGCATTTTAAACACTCATTTGTTCTCAATTGAAACTGCAGGATTTTTCTCTGCTTCACAATTCAAATACCCTAGAAACATGTTTCTAAATGTTCAGAACAAAAAAAGGTACGATATATTACAATTATAAGGGCTCCAAAATTTGGAGGACTGGATGAAAAGGAATGAATAAATGAGTACATGTGGTAAGACAGCTCTGATCCCAACTTCTCACTAGTTGTCTTTCTCTAGTAAATATTGACTGTCTTTTTTACAATGTTTACATAAAAGTGAATTTAGAATTTTTAAAAGCATTTGTTATATAGTCCTTTAGGTAAAGCTGACTTTGAAACTTTGTTTTGGGGAACAAAGGATATATTTGAATGCAAAAAGAAATGAGGGATTAAATCAAGGAGACATCCCATTTCAAAAGCTAACATGTAATAGACTAAAGTAAAAAAGAAAAATGCAAATGTATTTCAGATGAATGGAAAACCGATAATGGGTGGAGGGTTTCAATTCTAGTTTGGTAAATCCCATTATGTTTTCTCTCAAATTTCCTGAAATTCCTTCATACCATGTGAATCGTAATTCATTTTAAGTTAGCAACTATTCATAAACTATAAAATATGCTTAATGAAACTAAGATCATGGGCCCAGAATCAAAATGACAGAAAAAGGAATGGCTTCTGTAAGTGAATTTACAGAAAGGATCTCCTGTGATAGCTAACATACCTATACTTTTCTTACCCATATGCCATATTTTTTTAAAAATCACCTGAATTCTAACTGTTAAAAACTCCTTTGTTACCCTTTTCCTGGGCTGTCATTAATGAATGAGTTGTCTGAATGAGGAGACACATTTTCTAGTCACATTCTCAATTGAGATTATGATAAGACTGTCATTGAAAAGAAATGGGATTTCAAAATTGCTGAATAACAGAGGAGGAAAAACCTGGCCCAGTAAAGCACAAGATGGAATTCATCTTGGCTGTTTGTGGCTTTGTGACATGCGCTTCACATTGAAGCCACTGCAGATCGATCTAAGGGCACTTCATCTATTCTCAGCAATGCCAGTAGATCAATTAAGCCCAAGTCCATAAAATAAAAGGGGCTATATTAATCAAATGTACTTAAGGCTGTTTTACTTCATTCTCTGCCTTTTTAAGGTATGACAGATTGTAATCTTGAAGATTTTCCAATAATAAAAAATATTCATTTACAAATGAGATGGTACCCATTGATAAAAAGCAAGGCCTTGAGAGTTAGTAAAGCTGACTTTCTGAAGACTCCAGATGTAATTAATAAGCCTGAGCCATGTTGTGGGTGATACAAATCCATGAAGACTCAACTCTGTAGTAATACTCAAGGATACGGCCTTTAGAGGTGCCTGGGTGGCTCATTCGGTTGGGCATCCAACTTCTGCTTAGGTCATGATCTCACCATTCATCGGTTCAAGCCCTGCAGTCCAGCTCTGTGCTGACAGCTAGCTCAGAGCCTAGGTCCTGCTTCAGATTCTGTGTGTGTGTCTCTCTCTCTTACCCTTCCCTGCTCACTCTGTCTCTCTCTCATAAAGAGATAAAAACATTTTAAAAATTTTATAAAAAAAAAAGAATATGGCATTTCCACCTATTGATGGAAATTTACTATGGCTTGTGGTAGTCTGTGGAAGAGGAAGGCATGGCAGACATGAAATAAATAAACGAGATTTGAGAAATCTATACTGAGATGAATTTTGGTTATGCATTTGGCACAGGTAACTTATCAGGAAATAAATAAATCAAAAGCCTAATTAGTATTTCAGGCAATTTTATCAATAAAGAAACCATGTGCATGAACTAAATAAAGTTTATGATAGTTGGAGCCTTGAAAAAGTCTTATTAATGTGTTCCAAAGTGGCCTGAGAAGACATAGTTGAGAAATCTGTGTAGCCAACAAGGTCTTCCCCTTCAGATACTGACATAATATCTCAACATTGACCAACCTCAGATATTGACATGATGGGGTGGACAAGCTATTCTCATTATAAATTGTAGCATACAGGACCATGAAGAAACACCTCCAGGTCAGAGAAAGAACTTCACATCCTTCAGATGTTAGCCCTTAATAAAGAATCACTAACTACATGGGAAATTGAAGGTAATGCTTCAGGAAAAAATGAATGATTTTTGTCTGGGGAGAAAATAAATTGGATACCAAAAACATGGGCTGAGGAAGAAATTGGCCAATTAATCACAAAATAACTTCCATTCTTTGCTGGGCACAACATTAGACGACATTTCTCAGGCTGCCTTATAGAAGGATGTACCTGGAATGAGATCTGTCCACAGGAATATGGGCTGAAGTGGCGTATACCATTTCCACATCAGCCTATACAACAGCTAGATGTTCCTCCATATTCTCTTCTTCAACTACAGGTGGATGCTAATGACCAGGATGACCTACCTCAAAGGGCAAGTGTGGAAGATGCCAGAGGCTCTGAATCAGTTTGTGTTCCTACATAATGCTGTGAACTACTAGAACTTCCCCAACCCCCTACCCTCACCATGATTAGACATTATGTGAATGGTAAATTTTAATGTCATATCACTGAGATTTTTTTTCTCTTAGTGGGAACTAATTGACCAGAATTAATACAAAAACAAGTCATTTGTGGGTTGGCTCACATAGAAAAATGTGAGCGTTTTGGTGATGTTAATGCCTCTCTCACCAGTGTATTATTAATGTCCTTAGTAAATGGTTTGGACTCTGGGCCTTATTCTTGAAATTAATGTTCTGATGGGTCTCTTTGCTTCAGATAAGATATCCATTTCAGAATGCCCACTCTCTGGTCCTTTTTGATCTTTCCTCCACTGTCTAAAAGGCAATTTTGGAAGTTCTCTATCAGTCACCCAGCTTATCACTTTCTCCAGGCTCCCAAGGGCCAGACTAGGGTGAAGTCACACCATCCTCTAGTGACTTGTCAGGGGTTTAAATGCCATATCCTGAGATATTTGTTTAAAACTTAAAGTTACATAATAATGTGTAATTCATTTAAGGGACTTTAATAATGTGTCCAGGCTTAGAGCATTGGAATCCTTTCTGTACTACATATTTGGTTAGGGTAAAGGTTTAGAAGCTGGAGATTCGAATAGATACCTAATAGTGAGTCATATAATGGAATTTGATAAAGTGGAGCTTAATCCATAAGGACTTGATGAGATTACAACAGAAAACCTTTAATACAATTAAAAAAAAAAAGACTATGTGCTTGATATTTGTTTTAACTGAGTGAACATTTAGTGGACTCCTTGAAATTAGCTATATTCACTTGGATTCCAGTAAAATTTTAATTTACATTTTGTGATAGTTATGACGTTTTGTTAAATCAATAAGTCCAATTAAAATTGTTATTCTATATAAACAGGATTCTTCTATGAAACAGACTTTCATTCTATGAGCTTGTCTAACTAAAGAAGCTATCTTAGAATATTAGAATTAGAAGGGAGATAGCAGCCCGGGGCTCAAGATCTATTGTTGATAACTCATATGGTGTTAATAGTGTTGACACCTTTTTTAATTCAGTTTAAGATTTAAAAATTTTTTCACACTACTGATTAAATTGCCTCATCCTTTCAGAAGCTCTTCTTAATTTATGAAATGTCTAATGTGTCATTAAACGTGTTGCTTCATCAGAGCCTGTTTGTAATAAGACTAAAGCAATTAAGTAATTGGAAAAGCATGTCTGAACACGCTGCATAAACTCTGCTGAAAGAAATAATTTATTTTAATATTTAAATATTAAACTATGAATATGCGGCTAATTTTGTTAACCTCATTGTTTTCACTTACTTGGCAACATAAACTTGTCTGATAATAACCAAGTAAAAGTTTGGTTCACCATCCCCATATATTTATCTTACCTCAGGCACCTTCTTTTTTGTTTACCAAGGATACAATGTATAAATAGAAATAAGCTCTTTGTGTAAATATTCAGTGCTGGTATTTCAAGTCCTTTCTTCCAGGCTTATTACTCCCAAAGCAATGATCAATTCATGATCCTAGGTTTTAGATGAACATAAAGGCATCCAGCCTTTAAACATTTGCCTTTGTTGAGGGGAAGTAGGGATGAAGAAGAAGTGGAGAACTACCACCAGATTGGAGACAGTGATACTGTTTATGAAGAGTAGATAGTGAGAGTCTATAAAATACAAAAGTGGTTTGTTGTTCTCTTTTGCCTTTTCTGTTATCCTGAAATGACTCTTGAACCCACATCAGAGACAGTCCTAGAAGCAAGAGGTTAGTTCTTTAATACTGTCACCTGAACCTACTATTTTTAAAAATAGTAATAATTCATGTTTAAAACATAGGTCTGTATTTTCAGGAATGACTAAGAATGATACTAAGAAGGGGTATGCTAAGGTAATAAAATGTGAGGTATGACCATTTAAATGTAAGACCCCCAAGGGGCACCTGGGTGGCTCAGTTGGTTGAGCCTCCAACTTTGGCTCAGGTCATGATCTCATGGCTCATGCGTTCAAGCCCTGCATCAGGCTCTGTGCTGACAGCCAGCTCAGAGCCTGGAGCCTGCTTCAGACTCTGTCTCCCTCTCTCCTCTCTGGCCCTCCCCTGTTCATGCTTGCGCTCTCTCGAAAGAAAGGAAGGAAGGAAGGAAGGAAGGAAGGAAGGAAGGAAGGAAGAAAGAAAGATTTAAAAATTTAAATGTAACACCCCCAATAAACACAATTTTCCTAGAACTTCTATAAATAGGAACCTGTGTAGTTCATTTTTAGAGACCACTGAAATACTGTATCAATCCTAATAAGGAAATACCTAAGCTGGCTTGGTTCTGAGGAACGATTACGAATCCTTGAGATAAATACAAACCATGGGTTCTTCAAGCTGTGGTAGCTGCCAAGTCTGCTGTCCATTCACACCTCACAACCCTTAGGCCTGGCAGCACAGTGGGTCTTGAGCCAACTTTGACAGAGGTAGGAACCTTCAAGGTGTCAGCCTTAGCTTCTGATGGGCTTTTATATTAACTTACCCACTCAGATCTGGTGCCTGGTTGATATGCTCTCTTTCTTAGGCTTTGCTTACTTCTAGCATAAAAGGAAAAGAACTTTAGAAAGGACCAAACAATTCCCCAAAGAAAACCTGCTCCCATATATTATAACCAAAATAAGATAGTATTACTTTTAGCATACTCTATTCTGATCAGCCCTCATCCCAAATCCTGTGTTAAGGGTATGATGCATTGAGGAATATCCTAAAATTTTATTTTGTTTCTACTTAAATTTGAAGGACTTCCTATGTCTAGAATGTTCTGCCTTCTTTTTATTGCTATTTGAAATTTCTCTCATTGGCTAGAAGTCCAGGTTCAACTGTATCTTCTGGGATTACAGGATTAGTAGCCAGAACAAGGAATGAAATATCATGGATTTAAATACATGATGGGAAGATGGTTACTCACAAGTTAGATCAATATTAAATACCCGTTAGGGGGAAGTCTCAATGCTGAGAAGGGACATGCTATAGTAATGAAATGTGAAGTAAAAGCTCTTTTATGTAAACCCCACCATAAACAGATGGCTATCATGATGTGGATATGGAAAAAAAAAAACAAAACAAAACAACAATGAACCTAAAGTAAAAAGTATGTTCTCTCGCAAATATAGTAGCATTTTGCACAAGCCATTGATGCTGTTTTTCCCCTATGCAAAATAGGTAATAACTTTCTCCCTTGAGTTGTTGAGACTAACATGAGAAAATGAATGTGAATCATTTTAGCAATTTAATAAGCAGTAAATTCACAAAAGATAGGGAAGGTAAAAATATTTTTTTTAATGTTTTTTTATTTATTTCTAGGAGAGAGAGAGAGACAGCGTGAGCAGGGGAGGGTCAGAGAGAGAGGGAGTCACAGACTGAAACAGGTTCCAGGCTCCGAGCTGGCAGTCAGCACATAGCCCGACGCGGGGCTCGAACCCATGAACTGCGAGATCATGACCTAAGCGAAAGTCGGACGCTTCACCGACTAAGCCACCCAGGCGCCCCGGAAGGTAAAAATATTTTTATGAATGGCATTGATCCCTTTGAAAAGAAAGCTCCCCTGATTAACAATGACAAGCTTAGGAACTAAAACTTATTTGAAAATTTAACAAAGCAGCAGATGCTGAGAACTTTCCATACTATATTATCTTAACCATTGAATATTTTATACCCAGGAACAAATTTCTATTATAATTTTTTTATTTAAGAGAAGAGCTCAACTTAGAAAAAAATCTCTTTATTATTTTTCCCCTTTGGTAATTTGTATTAATCTTCAATTTATCCATTGTTACATTTTTACTATTTAAAAAAAATATTAAGTCCATAAATTTCATTAACTTGAGAAAAGACCTAAATTCATAATTCACATACTGTCTTTCCCTAATTCTTTTACTCAAACTGTTGCTTTTAGGATACTTTTGTTTTTAACTGTTGAGCAACTTTAGAGAATTTTTGGAAACATGTTACCAGACCAGTGGATGCATAGCTCAGAGCACAGAGAGAAGCCTTGTTACAGTAAATGTCAGGCCATTCCCCAGCATCCACAGAAGGGCCTGGGAAGTCCTCATTAGTCACAGGGGACTACTTCTAAGAAGGGGGGTGGGAGGAGTCTCAAAGAGATACCATAAACAAATGCCAAATGCCCAGCCTCAACAAGGCAGGGTCTTCTCACATTTTGCAAGTTGCCTAGAGATGTGGCTTTTACACAAAAGACAAATCACTTACATCTTCGTGTTTATTCCCTAAACATCTACTGTATGAACCAGGTAAGGTATTTGGGGCATGGCATTCAAAAGCAAAATGGAGGGGCGCATGGGTGGCTTAGCCGGTTAAGTGTCCAACTTTCGCTTAGGTTATGACCTCGCGGTTCGTGGGTTCGAGACCCGCGCGGGCTCTGTGCTGACTGCCAGCTCAGTCGTGGGTTCGAGACCCGCGCGGCCTCTGTGCTGACTGCCAGCTCAGAGCCTGGAGCCTGTTTCGGTCTGTGACTCCCTCCTCTGCTCACGCTGTCTCTGTCTCTCTCTCTCCCCTAGAAATAAAACATTAAAAAAAAATTATTTTTGAAAGCAAAATGGAAAAAAAATAAGAAAGAAAAAAATAAGAACATATTCTAATAAATTTCCAGAATAAGAACTGTCTTCACAGTAAGGTTATCTGTGACCTCAGACACAAAAACAAAAGCCTTAGTAAGAATTTGCAAAGTAGTAAGTTGATTATGGAATATCCTGTTAGCTTACAGAAAAAAATAATATCTCGGGAGATTTTAAAAATATATTCAAGAGTCAAAATCTGATTAATGATTGACATCTCTTTAGTCTTTCCATTTTTTTCTTATGTAAAGATAATTAGAAATTATCCAGGAAACATGTAGTTTAATTTTAACATTCTGAATTCATTGGGTGAAAATTCTTTTAAATTCTACTTCTACGATAATGTTTACATAATTTGGACTCACCAGAATATATCACCATATAAAGATCAAACTTGGGCTACTGAGCCAGAAACTCTAATATTCCACCCCAAAGTCCTTGACACTTAGCTTCAGTTTCCTCATCCATAAAAACAACATAATAATCCTTATTTTCTGGCATAATGTTGAGGCCTGCAATAATATATGTGAAGACATTTTGATCAGTGCTGGATACACTTCAGGTAATAATGAGGTGGCATTTTCCCATTTTTCAGTCTAATGATCACATAATCAGAGATTTCTGTCAACAAATTCTATTACAAAGTGTTAACACTACTGCAGAGTATTAGAAAAATAGAAATGCCCAACACATGCCTTGTAACCTAAGAAGAGAAAATTTAGCAAATGAGATTCGACGTCAAAAATGTTTTTTCTGGAACTAAGATAGGAGTAGCGGGGAAATGAAATTTGGTGTGCTGGCTTTCTCAGGTAAGAACTCACACAACAGGTTTCAGCCTCTTTATCGGTAAAATGATGATTGTTTATTGGTAATTCACTATCGGTAAAACGTTAATGATAATATTTAATTCTGAGGGCTGTCATCAACTAAAATGAGAAATATGAAAGTCTTTGTTAATCGGATACTACTACTGAATATGATTATGTGAATTTCAGCCATAATATTTTAAATTGCATAGTAATTGGAATTTAAGTAAAGTAGAATGAACTTCCACATTTTATATATTTGGGCTTCATAGAAATTTTAACTCACTCCCTTTTTGGGGGGTTTTGTAGAACTATAAGAGAAGGGGAATATTAATATGTTTTAGGAGACCATACTTTATTATATATTCCTTAGCTCTTTATGAACAAATATAATTTGAAATAAAGTACGTAAGTGCACTTGGTTATCTCTTCATCCTATTTCACATTCTTAAGACGTGTAGAAGATGGTCTCTTCCAAAAAACCCACAACATTTCCATCTCACATGTTTCTTAACAATGTGACCTTGACCCAGCCCTATCAAAGGAGGAGTAAGGCCCTATCTTCTTGAATCAAAGTAGTCTCGCAGCTACTTTAAGATGGAAATGATAATATGATTTATGAAACGAGATTCTAAAAGGAAAATGGCTTCCTTTTTGTGCACTTTATCTTGGAATCCTAACCCCCATATGCTCTCTTGAGGCTACCATACTGTGAGGAAGCCACATACTGTTGTGTGAGAGTCCTGGTCGGCATTACTAGCCTTGGAGCCATCCTACCTTTGCCAGACACGTGAGTGAGGCTTCAGACCATCTCATCATCTAGCTGCTAAAGAAGTCCCACCTTTACATCTCCCAAATGGAGATCCTCCTCACTGTAGACCAGGAATGGGAAACCCTTGGCTTACTCTGTTTGATTCTTGTTGCTTCAGAATCTGTGAGCCTAACGAAAACAGCTGTCTTAAACTGCCAATTTTTCATTACCTTGTTATGTAGCAAGAGTAACTGGAGCAGGATATTGAAACATCCTAATATTCTCCTAATGAATGTAATACAAATGTACTTCTAAATTTATTAATAGAACACAAATGACTTTTAAATCAGTAAGAGCTAGGTTAGGAATACATGATAACTTACTGACTGGTTATGAGCTATTAGAACAAATTAGAAAAAAAAGGATTCTGAAATAATCTAGCAAGATAAATTTGAATAAACAGATTTAAATGCCCTCTCTAGATACACTCAAGGAATATTTTATTAGTAAAAGAATAAATTCAGTTAGCTCTAATATTCTCTCCCAAGCCTGTATTCCTCGAGTGTTATAGGATGTATGTCAATGATGTATGGTATTCATCAGGACGGGGATAGAAGACCAAGTTTCACTGGGTGGTTTAATACCAGAAGTGTAAGGAAATTTCCAAGACTTCCATTTATGTTGTGTCCTCAGGTGTCTCAGCATGTGCCTGCTGGATAATGTATAGAAGGGATTTCTTTAGGTAAGTATTTTCTCCTGTAGGAAGGAATTGAGCGATGATTCAGATATTGCAATAAGGGAGGACTGTTGATAAAAACACCCTGCAAACTTCACATGGGAATTGCTAGTTCAATTTTATTTTGAAAACTAATGAAATGTGTGTTTCTGATCCACACCATAGAAGAAAATTGCTTAGAATCCAAAGAATAAAGTTGCTTTAATTGCATTTATTCTTCTATTCAATATTTGTCCGTAATGTTACTTTCTTCCAATATACAAGTAAAATAGTTTCTTTTCTTAAGTCTTTACGTTACTTCTATTTTCACATTATAAGGCATGTTCCAAAAAATAATATTATTTTAATTATTTACTTAGTGTAATCATTGGGAGAGCATAACTTGGTGTAAGCTCAGTTTTTTAAAAATTCTACCAATTTAAATATTAGTTCTCAGTGCTGCAAATAAATTCTGATTTATTTTTAGAGTCCAAAAGCTAAAAACAAGTTAGAAATAGATCCCTCCACTCTGTATAAGCCAATCCCTACTGCTTATGCTAGGTCTTGAGAGATTCAAGATTCATAAGTATTTATGAAATATTAACCCAAAGTTCCTACAGTCCAACCTAAAATATGGTAACCCTTCTCGCTCTGCCCCAATAACAAATTTGGGATTCTCATTTCTATTATTAAATCAAGGCCACAGGGATTCTGTAAGACTCTTCAATTCTATCTACCTAAGTGCTAGAAGCTTTAACTGAAACTAAGGATTTTTAAATTACATGAAAAATAATAATTTATATGTATTATACAGTATACATATCCTATACTAGCAAATAAAGTTAAAAATTCAGTGTAAAGATAGATACTTTTATTAACCAAAATTGTCTATGTTAAAAATAAAAGTGTATATTTGAAGAGAAAAGGAGGAAGACAGGGAGAAAGAGGGAGAAAGGAGAGAGGAAGAAGGAAAAGGAGGAGGAGATGGGGGGCAGGGAGGAGAATGCAAACAACAGCAGTAGCAGCAACTTCTTTACTTACCATCTGCTAGGAACTTCTCTAATCATATATTTGTTCCTTCTACCCCACAGCCCTATGAGTTTAGTATCATTACTACCTATGTTTCTCATGAGAGGAAACTGAGGCATAGATAAGTTAATTTGTAAAATTGCTTACTTACCTGGTTAGTAAGTAATGTGGCCTGATTTGATATTAAGTAGTCAAGTTTGAGAGATTACACATCACGTGACACTTATCTCATGGAAGGAAAACAAAATGTAAACTAACAGACCTAGAAAGTTATCTTAAAAAACCAGTTTGGTACACAGAAATCAGTTGCATTTTATACACTAATAATGAGGTTGGAGAAGGATAAAACAAAAAAACAATCCCACTGACAATTGAACCAAAAAGAACAAAATACCTGTGAATAAAGCTAACAAGAAGGTAAAAGACCTATACTTTGAAAACTATAAACAATGATGAAAAAAATTGAAGACGACACAAACAAATGGAAAGATATTCCATGCTCATGGGTTGGATTATATATATTTTAAACATCACACTTCCCAATGCAATCTACCAATTAATACACTCTTTATCAAAATACCAACATTTTTCACAAAACAGGAACAAATAACATGAAAATTTTGTATGGAACCACAAAATATCCTGGCTAGCCAACACAATCCTGAGAAGGAAGAACAAAGTTGAAGGAACCATAATACCAGACTTTAAGATATACTACAAAGCTATAGAAATCAAAACAGTATGGTGCTGGCCCAAATATATATCAGTGGAACAGAATAGAAAGTCCAGAAATAAATGCACATGTATAGAGCCAATTAACTTACAACAAAGGAGGCAACAAGAACAATGGGGCATGGTCTCTTCAACAAATAGTGCTGGGACAAACAGACTGTTAAGTGTAGAAGAATAAAACTGGATGCGGCACCTGGGTGGCTTAGTTGGTTAAGCGTCCGACTTTCACTTAGGTCATGATCTCATGGTTCGTGGGTTCGAGCCCCGCGTCGGGCTCTGTGCTGACTGCCAGCTCAGAGCCTGGAGCCTATTTCAGTCTGTGACTCCCTCTCTCTCTGACACTTCCCTGCTCACACTGTCTCTCTCTCTCCTAGAAATAAATAAAACATTAAAAAAAAAACTGGACTATCTTATTAAACCATAAAATAACCTAAAAATGGATTAAAGACCTAAATGTGGATTTAAAACCATAAAACTCCTAGAAGAAAACATAGGCAATAATTTTTGACATCAACCATAGAATTATTTGTGTAGACAGGTCTCCTCAGGCAAGGGAAACAAAAGCAAAACAAACTATTATGACTATACCAAAATAAAAAGGTTTTGCACAGCAAAGGAAATCATCAATACAACAAAAAAGTAGAACCTACTGAATGGAAAAAAATTTTTTGCAAGTGATCTACCCAATAAAGGTTAAGATCTATCTACCTACCTACCTACATATATTTTAAAAGTATACAACTCAATACTGCCACTTATCATCATCATCATCATCATCATCGAATTGAAAAATGGATGGAGGACCTGAAAAGACATTTTTTCCAAATAAGACATCTTCACTAATTATCAGGGAAATGTAAATTAAAACATAATGAAATATCACCTTATACCTGTCAAAACGGCTAGAATCAAAAGGGTAAAAAATAGAGTGTTGGTAATAATGCAGAGAAAAAGAAACCCTCATTCACTGTTGGTGGGAAGGCAAGCTAGTACAGCCGCTGTGAAAAACAGTCTGGTGATTCCTCAAAAAATTAAAAATAGAAGCACCACATGGTTCAGTTATTCCACTACTGAGTATTTACCCAAAGAAAACAACAACACTAATTCAAAGCGATACCTGCATTGCTATGTTAATAGCAGCATTATTTACAATAGCCAAGATATGGAAGCAAGCCAAGTGTCCATTCGTAGATGAATAGATAAAAAAGGTGTGGTGTAAATATATACTTATATATGTGTATATGTGTGTGTGTGTATATATATATATATACACAATATTATATTCGTCTCAAGTGTACAATACAATGCTTCAGTATTTCTATAAGATGCTCAGTGCTCATTACAATAAGTGAACTCTTAACTCCTCTTTATCCATTTCACCCATCTCCCCACCCACCTCCCCTTTGGCAACCACCAATTTGTTCTCTGTAAAGAACCTGGTTGTGTGTGTGTTTACACACACACACACACACACACACACACACACACACGCAATGGAACTAAGCCATAAATAAGAATGAAATACTGGCATTTGCAACTATATATGGACCTATAAGGTATTATGCTAAGTAAAATAAGTCAGATGGAGAAATACAAATACTATATGATTTCCCTCATACACAGAGTTCAACAAACAGGAAAAAAAAGACAAACAAAAAAAAACTCTTAAATACAAAGAACAAATTTGTGGTTGCCAAAGGGGAGGTGAGTAGGGAATGAGTGGAATGGACAAAGAGGATTAAGAGTACACTTACTGTAATGAGCACTGACTAATGTATAGAAATGTTCAAGCATTGGATTATACACCTGAAATAAATATATAACATTTATATTAATTATACTTATGAAAATGTAAATAACAAAACAGAGGAAACAGTCAGTTTAGTTACTCAGTTAGAATTGATATTTACTGAGAAAATTAAATCTTAAAGCCCCAAGGCATTCAATGATGTGATGAATTTACTTCTATCCATTTAGAATATACTAATTATTTGTCATCTTTATAACAAACCAAGAACATAGTTGCTCAAATCACTTTCTGTGTTCTGTGCCTCAAAGAATCCTCATTGCAAAAGGGTGCAGGATCTTTTGAATCAATTTACAATTCTAATTTATCTTTTTCCTGAGGTACATATGTCAAGAATCTTTTTAGATGTTTCAAAAACCCAAGGAAAATATGCAAAATCAGTAATTATTTGGTTCATGTAGCAGGCATAAAAACAGTAATTGCTCACAGAATTAACTGAAGTAGTATAGAATCTAAGACATCAGAGTCTGAAATGAGGACTAAAGTTCAAAGGGAAGTTAACTCTTTCCCACCATTTCTCATTCTTACTGGTCTCTGTTAAATATGATTGGTGGGGCACCTGGGTAGCTCAGTCAGTTAAGGATCCGAGACCGGCTCAAGTCATAATCTTACAGTTCATGAGTTTAAGTCCCACATCAGGCTCTGTGCTGACAGTTCAGACCCTGAAGTCTGCTTCAGATTCTTTCTCTCTCTCTCTCTCTCTCTCTCTCTCTTTGCCCTTCCCCTACTTGCACTGTCTTTCTCTCCCTCAAAATAAACATTAAAAAAATAAAATAAATAATTGTAATTGGTAATTTTTGTGCTAAATTTCTATACTAATCTGTGATCAGGACAATTATTTATACCTTGTTAATCGAGTTTCAGAATGCTCACATTTTGTAGAGTATATCCACATTCAATTTAATCTTTATTTATACAATAAAATAAACTGGTCTGATGGGAAAGAAAAAAAATGTAGGCATCAAAAAGCAAATGGATTAAGTTGTTTGAGTACATTCTACTTCCTATTAAATTAGGTCATCTTTATGAAGCCAGACTATGCCAAGTAATAATAATACATAAGTGTCCCTTCAGTACTTCCTTGCTAGTAAGGTTCCAAAGAGTATCTGATAAGTTTTGTTAAAATTAACTGTAAAAGTTATAATTTCTTATCAACCTATTAAAAAGCCTGTCATTTTAACAAGCTCAATATATCAAGGTTTTTATTTCAGACTTTGAGGGATTGAAGAAATGACTGATTTTTAGTAAGAACAGTGTGTGTTTTCATTTGCTCTAACCTCATCCCCTTCTCCCAGCTGCATGGAAGCTTGGAAGTCGGCAGCAGCACAAGTATGATAACTGAAAACTAGTCTAAAAACCCACTGGAGGGGGGACAAAATGGGTTTCAAGCTCTCTCCAAAAAAACCCATTTTCAAAAATGTGTCACTATTTGAAGTTACAGGTCACTGGATAAAATATATTCACAGAGCTAGTCTTCAGTTAACTTTGCTCAGGTCAGGAGATCTGTGGAAAACAATTGTTAGCAACTGTTTAATGTTATAGTGACTTAAGTTGGTGATACCTGTTGGGGCAACATGAAGCTGGACAATATAAAAGGAAGATCTGAGAAATGAAATGTCCATAAGATCTTTGAAAACAACAATGTATTTTTGGTGGTCACGAAAACCATGTATAAGTACAAAAAACTGTGGACATACTCAGGAAAGATCTGAGAAGGCCCTGGTATGTAATCTCTTGCTCCTAAGCTAATCAAATAGATACTTCAAAGAAACGGGGAAATGGTGTGGGAGAGGGAGAGAGGAAAACCATGAGAGACTCTTGAATGATGAGAACAAACTGAGGACTGATAGGTGTGGGGGGAGGGGGGAGATGGGCATGGAGGAGGGCACTTGTGGGGATGAGCACTGGGTGTTATATGGAAACCAACTTGACAATAAAGTATTTGTAAATAAATAAATAAATAGATAGATAGATACTTCAGTATCTGTCAATGACAACAATAAAAATTACAGAATTAGCTCGGAAAGGTACTCCACAAACAACAGCAAAACCAACAATAACATATCTACAAATATTAGCAACAAGCAATAGAAATTATAGAAAATCTAATTCCAGAGTTGCAATGTTATATTATTTAAACATTCAATAATTCCACATCAAGTTATGAAACACACACAAAAAAAACAGGAAATTATAACTCATAAAGGAAAAATAGTCAATAAAATTGATCCTAAGTAAGACAAAATGCTGTACTTCCTAGACAAAGACTTTAAATTATTATAAAGAACTAAAGAAGATAATGTCTAAAGAATTAAAGAAAGCAATGTTTCACCAAATATTACAATAAATAATACATAGAAATTACAAAATAAGAATATATACTAGCTGAAATAAAAAATTCACTGAAGAACTCATAGCAGATTATGGCTTGCAGAGTAAAGAATCAGTAAACATGAAGATAGGTCAATTCAAATTTTACAGCGTGAGGAACAAAAAGAAATCAATTAAGAAATTTGAACAAATCCTGTGTAATAGCATCAATCATAAAATATATATAAATGGGAATCCCAAAAGAAAGGAGTAAAAGGGATAGAAAGACTATCCCAAGACACAATGAGAAAAAGTTTCCTAAATTTGGTGAAAAAGTCTGCACATACTAGAAACTCAACAAATTCCACATGAAATCAACACCTGGACACAAAAAGAAAAATGGTCAAAAGACAAATATAGAGAATGAATCTCCAATGCAGTTAAAGAAAAGCAATTATCACATATAAGAGATGTATAATAAAATTAAAAATTACTCAATAGAAAGCATGAAGGACAGGTGTCAGTAGGATAACATTTTCCAAGTTCTGAAATGAAAAAGAATGTTGACCAAGAATAGTTTATGTAGCAAACTATTTTTTAAAACTTAAGAAGAAATTAAAACATTCCAGACAAACAAAAACTGAATTTGTCACTAGCAGTCCTAATTAACAACGAATACTAAATAGAGTCCTTTAGTAATCTCTGAAATAAAAGAAAATTGCATAATAACTGTAATGTTCACAAAAAGAACGATGGAGAAAAATTATAAAAGTAAGTATAAATGTATTTTACCTGATTTTAAAAACATGGCATAAAACAATTATTAAATGTGTTGAAGGGCTTATGATATATATATGTATATATATACATATTTCTATGAAAAAATATTTATTTTCCATTTTCAGAAAAAAGGAGAAAACAGTTATATTGGATATAATATTAAAGTTAAAGCTAGTATTAATACAAACAAGTGTTTGAAGTTAAGATGGTAGCTAAAATTCCCAAAGCAGCCACTAAGAAAATAACGTTTTATATGTATTGTAAAAGAAACAAGGAATTTATGATGCTACTGAAAGATATCTATTTATCACAAAAGGAGATAATGGAGAGATAAAGGAATTTTAAAAAAAGATAAAAGATATAGAAAACAAATAGCAACATGATAAGCACAAATTCTATCTTTCAGTAATTACAATAAACAAAAATGCATTAATATTCTGCACAAAATGCAAATATAGGCAGAAAATATTGTTAAAATAAAACATCATTCAACTCCATGCTTTGCAGAAAAGATTCCCTTTGATTAGAAAATAAGAAGTTAAAAGTAAAAGATGGAAAAACACATCTCATAAACTGAAAACAAAAGAAAACCAGAGTAGTGATACTAATATCAAACAGCAAGTGTTACTTGAGATGAAAAGGATATTTTATTATGACAAAGCAGTTACTCCATCAAGATAACATACCAACAACAAATTTATACATACATTTGGAGTCCCAAAATATGTGAAACAAAAACTGACATAACTGAGGAATAGCCACTGAAGCAATAATAGTATCAAGCCTTAACACACCATTTTTAGTGATAGTTTAATAGGTGATAGTTTAAATAGGTGACACTCGGTTGGCCCAGTAGTTAAGGGTCCAAATCTTGATTTCAGGTCAGGTCATGATCTCTCAGTTCCCCTAGTTCATGAGATCAAGCCCTTTGTCACTAGCTCAGGATTCTCTCTCTGCCCCTCCTCTGCTTGCTGTCTCTCTCTCTCTCTCTTTTGCAAAATAAATAAACTTTAAAATAATAATAATAATAACAATAATAATTTAATTATACAGAGGATAAATGGGAAATAGAATATGTGAATATTCTAATATGCCTAATAGACACTGTATTCTATATACTTCATCGAAAAAAACATAAAACACCATCTTCACAGGTACACATTGAGCATTCTCCAGGATAGAGGATATATTAGGCCATAAAACAAGCTTCATGAAACTTAAAAGTTTATAATCATAGAGAATATATTTTCTGACCAGAGCACAATGAAATGAAATTAGAAATCAGTAATTAAAGGAAATTTGGAATATGTGGACATTAAATGACATATTCCTAAATAAACAATGATTCAAAACAGAAATACCAAGGGGAAATGACAAAACACTTTGGTTAAATGGAAATGAAAGCACAATTAACTATACTTATGACATGGAGTGAAAACAGTGTTCACAGGAAAATTTATGTTGTAAACATGTTTAAAACAAGGAAATTTCTTAAATCTATAATCTACATAATAAAGAATAAAGGAGAGGGGCTCCTGGGTGGCTCAGTCGGTTAAGTGTCTGACTTCGGCTCAGGTCATGATCTCACCGTTCGTGGGTTGGAGCCCCGCGTCTGGCTCTGTGCTGACAGCCAGCTCAGAGCCTGGAGACTGCTTCAGATTCTGTGTCTCCCTCTCTCTCTGACCCTCCCCTGCTCACGTTGTCTCTCTCAGAAGTAAATAAAACATTGAAACAATTTTTTTAAATTAAAAAAAAATAAAGAATAAAGGAGAAATAAGTGAAATAAATAATGAAAAATAAAGGGGCACCTGGGTGGCTCCATCAGTTAAGTGTCCAATTTCAGCTCAGGTCATGAGCTCACAGTTTATGAGTTCAAGCCCTGCATCGTGCTCTGTGCTGAAAGCTCAAATCCCGGAGCCTATTTCAAATTCTGTGTCTCCCTGTCTCTCTCTGCCCCTCCCCGACTTGTACTTCTCTCCCTCCCTTCCTCTCTCTCTCAAAAATAAACATTTAAAAAGTAAAAATAAAATAAATAAAAATAAAAATTTTAGGAAGTTCAAGGGAGTGTGCAAACCCTTAACTAAACTGATCAAAGGAAAACATGAGAAGACTCAAATAATTAACATCAAGAATGTAACTCTTGAGGATTCAGGAGTCCCACTACACACCCTGCAGCCCTACAGTGTGTCTCAGGGTGCTCAAAGGCCCGTTCCCATTGGGCACATCTGGCCCACAAACAATTCAAGCTCTATATTTGTAACATTAAACTGTTGCCTCCTGATCGGACCATTTTCAAGCACTAGCATAAGTTTTCATAGAGCTTAGAAGGAGCACATGGTACACAAATAGCAAGTCAATTTAAAAATATTCAGTGGAATAGGTTAAAAAATGGTGGCAGAGTAGAAGGACCCTAGGCTCACTTCATCCCACAAACTAGATAACTATCAAATCAACCTAAATACCCAGAAAATGACCTAAAACCTGGGAGAACAAATTGCACAACTAAAGGTAGAAAAGAGGCACATCAAAGAAAGTAGAAGTGTGGAGACATGGTTTGGGAGAGAAATGGATCACGGCCATTGCAGTAGGAAGAAGGGAGCCTTGGTTGTAGAGAAGGGGGAGAGACAGATTAACACACAGGGGAGTGTATGGGGAAAATGAGTTCCCATGGTAATCGGTTTGGAAAGGGAGAGGTGCCAAGATGATGACTTCTGGCAACCCGCAGGGTAAAGCGCGGCGTTTTAAAGGTCAACAGGCTTGGCTGAGGCAGGGTCCTGAGGGCATCATGCTGCTCTTGGAGAGAAGGCAGAAAAAGAACCCGGGGAAACACATCATAGAAAAAGTGATCTGAAGAATACCTGGGGCACACAGTGGGAAGATAACTTGCTCATCTCAGAGCGCATTACAGAGATAACAGTCACAGAGAGGCTCTTCCAGGAATAGAGGAACAGACTGGCCCCATTTCCCTCTCCCACTCCTCAGAAAAAGCATAGGGTCATTTGTGGAAATTAGTGCAGCCCTGACTAACTTGCTTACACCCAGCCCTGTCCCCTCAGCCTCTCGGGGAAGTGCCCCTCCCAGTCACACTTGCTTCAGTATCAGCAGGAGAGGCTCCCTCCCCCAGAAAGTTGACCCAAATTCCTGTTCACCTGCATCTGCTGACACAGGAGTTTTTCAGACCCTTGGTTCCAGCAGTAGTGGTGACAGGTCTCTTTTCACAAACGGACCAGAGCACACCTAATTAAAACAAGCTACTTTTAGGAGCCAAACACTGCCCACAACGGGCAAAGACAGCCTCTTCAGATGACTGGCCCGAAACCAGGACAAAACAGAGCACAAGCAGGACACTGGAGAAATAGATGGAAGTGCCGGCCCCTGGAAACAGGGAGACGTCATACGGAAGGGCAAGACAGGACCTCTTCTTCATAAGGCCATTACCTTCAAGAATGGGAGAAGCAGCTGCTGACTTGTCTAACACACACACACACACACATAGACACACACACACACACACTGAGAAGACACAGAATTTTATCCCTAATGAAAGAACAGGACAAGGCCATGGGCAGAGACCTAAGTAAAACAAATATAAGCAACATGCCTGATAGAATTTAAAACACAGGTCAAAAAGATACTCACTAGACTCGAGAAAAGAGTTGAAGACATGAATGAGGCCCTTAATACAGAGTTAAGGAATAAGAGCAGAAATAAATGTTACACTATACAAAAGGGGAAGGAAACATGCTAAGCAAAATGAGTCAGAGAAAGACAAATATCCTATCACTCATATGTAGAATTTAAGAAACAAAAACAGATGAATACAGGAGAAAAGAAGAAAAAATAAAATTAAAAACAGAGAGGGAGGCAACCCGTAAGAGACTCTTAAATACAGAGAACAAACTGAGGGTTGCTGGAGGGGGTGTTGGCTTGATGGGGTAAATGGGGGATGGACAGACAGCAAGAAGGGCACTTCTTGGGATGCGTACTGGGTATTATATGTGTGATACATCACTAAATCTCTCCTCCTGAAACTATTATTACACTATGTTAACTAACTTGGATTTAAATAAAATTAAAGAAACAAAATAAAACAAAAAATATAAGAAATAACAGGTGTTGGTGAGAATATGGAGAAAAAGGAAACTCTTACACTGTTGGTGGGAATGTAAACTGGTGCAGGCACTCTAGAATAGAGTATTGAGGCTGCTGAAATAGTTAAAAATGGAAATACCCTATGATCTAGTAATCACGCTACTGGGTCTATAACCCCCAAAATGCAAAAACACTAATTCAAAGAGATGTTATACCAGTCTTATTTACAATAGCCAAGATATGAAAGCAGCCCAAATGTCCACTGATTGATGAGTGGATAAAGAAATGTGGTATGTATATAAAATGGAATATTATTCAGCCATGAAAAATAATGAAATTTTGCTATTTGGAATGACATATACAGAGCTACAGAGTATAATGCAAAGCAAAATGTAAGTCAAAGAAAGACAAAAGCCATATAATTTCACTCATATGTGGAATATAAGAAACAAAGCAAACAAGCAAAGAGGAAAAAAAGAGAGTGAGAGAGAAATCAAGAAATAGACTCTTAACTACAGAGAACAAACTGATGGTTACCAGAAGGGAGTTGGGTGGGGGAATGGGTGAAATAGGTGATGGGGATTAAAGAGTGTCCTTGTCATGATGAGCACCAGGTGATGTTTGGAATTGATGAAATCACTATATTGCACACCTAACACTAATATAACACTGTATGTCAACTAAGTAGAATTCATATAAAAACTTTTAAAAAAAGAAACTCTTCTTTCTTTTTTCTTAATCCTCTTTTTGTATTTTACTTGATTGTGAATTTGTATTCTGGAGAGATTCTGTTTTCTGTTCTTATTCTACTTTGGTCACTGTATATGCCAGACTGATATTAGAGACCTAGAGCTTGATCTTAAATAAACAAAACCCTTTTGTTAAAGAAAAACAATGAAAGGGGATACCTTGGAAGCAAAAATTATATAAAACCAAGGAGGGGGCAACATAAGAGACTCTTAAATACAGAGAACAAACTGAGGGTGGCTGGAGGGGTTGTGGGTGGGTGACGGGCTAAATGGGCTAGGGGCATTAAGACACCTGTTGGGATGAGCACTGGTGGTATACATAGGGGATGAATCACTAGTATCTACTCCTGAAATTATATTGCACTATATGCTAACTAACTTAGATATAAATAAATAATAAATTAATTAATTAAAGGGGACACCAACACTGACCTTACAGAAATAAAAAGGGAACATTTTAAAATTATATTATAGTATATATTATTATATATTAGATTGTATTATATACTATTATTATATTTCATACTATTTTATCATATACTACTTATATGGAAATACTATGAGCAAATGTATTTCAACAAATTAGATAATCTAGATATGTTGGACAAATTCTTAGAAAAAAACAAACTACCAAAACAAACTCAAGAAGAAATAGAAATAGAAAAACTATAATAAGTAAGGATATTGAATTAGTAATTTAAACAAAGAAAAGCCAATATCCATTTGACTTTGCTGGTAAATCATACCAAATGCTTAAAAAAGAATTAATACTAATCTTCTCTTAAGTCTTCCAAAGAATAGAATAAGGAGTAGTTTCCAATTCATTTTATAAAGCTCATATCAAAATGATACAAGAACAGAAAAAGACCAATTTACCTTACGGATACAGATACAAAGATTCTCAAAAAAATTATAAATCAAATCCAACAAAGTATTTTTAAAAATATTATATGACATAACCAGGTGGGATTTATCCCAGAAATGAAGGATCAATTTAATATAAAAAAAATCAACCAATGCAATACAGCATGTCAATCCAGTAAGAACAAACACTGCATGATCAGCTCAATAGTATCAAAAGGCATTTGGATTCTCTTTCATAATTAAATACAAAACAAAACAAGGGTGCTTGCTGGCTCTGTTAGAGCATGAGACTCAATCTCAGGGTCATGAGTTCAAACCCCACATTGTGCATGGAGCCTATTTAAAAACAAAACAAAACTCAGCAAGCTAGAAACAGAAAATGACTTCCTCAACCTGGTAAAAGACATGTAGAGAAAAGTCACAGCTAACATCATACTTAATGGTAAAAGACTAAAAGCTTTTCCCCTTGATTGGGAAAAAGACAAAGATGTCTACTCTCACCTCTTGAATTTTAACCAGAGAAGTTCTAGAACATTGCACTTAAAATTCTCACCAGGAAAAATAAGTGATAAAAAGAATGAAGTACTAACATATATGCCACAACATGGATAAACTTTGAAAGCATTATGCTAAGTGAAGAATGCCAGTTACAAACAACTACATGTGATTCCATTTACATGAAATGCCCAGAATAGACAAATCCATAGAGAAAGGAAACTGATTAATGGTTGCCAGTGATGGAGGGGAAGGGAAATGAGAAGTAAGAGTAACTGTTAACTGTTACGGGTTTCTTTGGGAGATAATGAAAATATTTTAAAAATCAATACTTGTAATGGGTTTTAAACCCTATGAATTACTAAAGAAAACCATGAATTGAAATGCCCAGAGTTTGAGAGACCCCAAAAACAGACCACCAGAGACCAGAGTCAAAGCCAATCGGCAAGGGTTATTTATTTGCAGGTTCGAACCCAGACCTCCGCGCACTCGTTGCCGGTGACGCTGAGAGGCCCCGAACAAAGTCTTTGCAGCCTTTTTATAGACAGGAGTAAACAAGTCTTGGGGAGGGACAGGGGATCTCTATGGTTACAGGTTTGTCATTGGTTGATATTTAAATGTGAACATATACCACATTTGATTGGTTCCTGCCATCAGGTTTTTGGTGGGATCCAATTACAACATTTAGGATACCTTTGAATTCAACCAAACACAGAGCGAGCCTAGGGTCTTGTTCCGCGACTAACAGGTTAACTTTAACATTAGGTAACAGGGTCCTATCTATAGTTTCTATCTCCAGGCCTCTCCCTCAGTAATGTGGAGGGTGGTGCTGGACTTTCCTGACTGGGTGTTGCAAGGGTGGTTTCTCCTGCCTTGGGCAATGTGTAACTGCCTGAGAGTTTCGGGAAAGCTGAAACTCAGCCTTAAGCAATGGTACAGAAGCGGAAGGAGCTAGTTAGGTTTTAGTTGCCCTTAGTGCAAGTGCTTGTACAGAAGCAGAAAAGCTGGTTACGTTTTTGGTTTAGTTTGTCTAGGCCCCTCACTCCAAGGAGCCGGCACCGATGCAAGTACAAAAGGGTCTTTATTACAAGCTTGAGCAGGGGCTCACCCAGCCTGCTGGTGTCATGGCAGCAAGGTGAAGCCAAGAACAATAGCGAACAGGGTTTTTAAGGAGTAAGGGATGGGGGTGTTACAGTACATGTAGCATCATCACATAAGCACCAATTACAATTATAGCTTCGACCATTCAGTGTCTGTGAGGTGTTCATTACTTTTGGTGGGACCCAATCATGACCTTTGAGAAGCCTTTGAAAATGACCAATTGTGAGGTGAGTTCAAAGGGCCCACATGGGGTTCAGACAAGCAGTGAGAAATTGGCTAGTTTGTATCTGCAGTTTCCAGCCTTGACTCAGACCATAGGAATGTTCCTATTTTTTTTTCTTTTTGATTAGCTGAACTGAGGGCGGTCTGAGGATGGCTTTAGCCTTAAACAGTCTGAGGCTTTTCCTGGGACTGGGACTGGGGCTACGTGCAGCCCGAGGTTTTTCTTAATGGAGGACTTAATTTTTGGCTCTTCAGAATAACACACTTCATAAAGTAATATTTATGTAGGCAATTTATATCTCAAAGGTCATAAAAAAAGAAGAAGGAAGGAAGGAAGGAAGGAAGGAAGGAAGGAAAGAAAGAAAGAAAGAAAGAAAGAAAGAAAGAAAGAAAGAAAGAAAGAAAGAAAGAAAGAAAGAAAGAAAGAAAACTGGTGCTAAAATTACTTCAAGAAGGGGGTTCTGGTTCAAGAAAGACCCTGAACTCACCCTCTGTATGGAACAGACCAAACTACACCCATTTATAGAACAATCCCTCCTGAAGAGGAACTGAAGGCTGACAGAACAGCTACTAAACAAGAAAGGACAGAGAAAACAGCAAGAGAACAGCAAGAAATATGTAGACAGAGAAAACAGCAAAGAGAATCCCCACCACCAATGCTGTGAATGGCAGTGGGGAAGAATGGTATTGTGGACCTGGGAACAAATCCCTCTGTCTTTGAGCACAGGAAAAAAGCTGTGGCTTAAAAGACTAACTAACATATAAAAGAGAACGCTAGAGCTTTCCCAAGTAGAAAAGAGATGCAAAAAAACTCTCTAGGTCGGAAGGACCAGAGAACAATACCTTAAAAGCCTGGAATGGAATGTGGCACAGAAATGGTGGTGGATCCCATCTTTTCAGTGAGCTTGTGAATTCAGAGAGCCCAGGGGCCATAAACCCAAACCAATCCTAGTTGCATTGGGGCACAGAAGAATAAGACAGAGTTTAAAACGGCCTAGAGAACTTGGGAACATTCTCTCCCCCTCCATCTTAAAAGCGCAGACAAGGGCTGGGTTGGGCTTACAATGAGTTTATCAACTCACAACACAGGGTCCACAAGCCCACCCAGCCATCCTGTGGTGCTGGACACAGAAAATCAGCTGTGGTTTTGTGCTGTTGTTGTTGTTGAATTTTTTTTTTTTAATTTTTAAATTTTATCTTGGCTTGGTTTTTTTTTTTTTTTGCTTTTTCTTTTCTTTCTCATTTTTTTTCTTTTCTTCTACTTTCTTTTCCTTTTATCTTTTCTTCTTTTATTATTTTCTTTCTTCCTTTTTTAACTTATTATTATTCTTCCTATTAAAAGCCATGGCTTAAAAGAGTAACTAGTATATACAGCCACAGATGCAGCCAGCCAAACAGTCACAAAGCATACACAGTCTGCATCGGGGATACCAAACACAAGACCATTCCTTTAACTTTAGAAGTAGCCATTTTGCTTAATCCATCAAAATAAAAAGAAAAGGTCAAGCAAAAAGAGAAGACAAAGAAATATGTTCCAAAAGAAAGGATAAGAAAAATAACCTCAGAAATAAAAATGAAATGAAACAAACAAGCAATATGGCTGACAAAGAATTTAAACTAATGATCATTAAAGATACTCACTGGACTGGAGAAAAGAATGCTAAAACCAGTGAGACCCTCAATAAAAAAGATAGAAAATATTAAAAACAACTCATCAGAATGGAAGAATACACCAACTGAAATAAAAAACACACTAGAAGGAATCACAGATTAGAAGATAAAGAACATATCAGTGATCTGGAAGAGAGGCTGATGGAAAGCACACAAGCTGAACAGCAAAGAGAGAAAAGTATTTTCAAAATTGAGGATAGATTAAGACATTTCTTGAACAGTATCAAGTAAACAAACATTCACATTATAGGGATCCCAGAAGAAGAGAGAAATAAAGGTATAGAAAACTTATCTGAAGAAATAATAGCAGAACACTTCCTAACCTAGGAAGGCAAAGAGCCATCCAAGTCCAAAAAGCACAGAGGTCCAAACCAGATGAACCCAAGGAGGTCCACATCATGACACATAAGAATTACAGTGTTACAATGTTAAAATAAAGAATTTTAAAAGCAACAGGAGTGAAACAAAAAGATACTTAAATGGGAAAGCTCATAAGGCTACCAGCTGATTTTTCAGCAGAAATTTTGCAAATGAGAAGGGAGTATACTGAATGTTATATTCAAAGTGCTCGTAGGAAAAAAACCTACAACCAAAAATACTCTACCTGACAAGGCTATTCAAATTTAAAGGAGAGATAAAGAGTTTTCCCAACAAACAAAAGATAAAAAAATTTATCACCACAAAATAAGTCCTACAAGAAATTTAAAGGAGCTTCTTTAAATGGAAAAGAAGGGGCGCCTGGGTGGCTTAGTCGGTTAAGCGTCCGACTTTCGCTTAGGTCATGATCTCGCGGTTTTTGGGTTGGAGCCCCGCGCTGGGCTCTGTGCTGACTGCCAGCTCAGAGCCTGGAGCCTGTTTCAGTCTGTGACTCCCTCTCTGTCTGACCCTCCCCTGCTCATGCTGTCTCTCTCTCTCTCCTAGAAATAAATAAAACGTTAAAAAAAATTTTTAAAAAAGGATTCTTTCTTTAAAAAAATGGAAAAGAAATGGCCATAAATAGACATAAGAAAAATATGAATGTAAAGATGGAAAAATGACAACATAGACATAAAATGTGGAGAAGGAAGTTGTAGGGGAAGTAGAGGGTAAAAAAAGATTTTTGTTGTTTTAATTCTTTTTGTTCTTTTGTTTTGTTTCAGAATGTGTTTGAACTTAAACGACCATCAAATTAACATGAACTGCTATTTTCTTAAGATGTTATATATGAACCTCAAACAACCATGAACACAAAACCTATGATAGCTATAGAAAAAATAAAGAGAAAGTAAGCCAACCATATACACTAAAGATACACATCGATCACAAAGAAAGAGAAGGAATGAAAAATACTACAAAATAACCAGAAACAAATATTAAAAATGGCAATAATACTATCAATAGTTCCTTTAAACAGAAAAACCCTAAATGCTCCAATCAAAAGACACAGAGTAGAAGAATGAAGAAAAAAAACAAGACCCAACTAAATGTTGCCTACAAAAGACTCACCTCAGACCTAAAGACACATACAGATAGAAAGTGAAGAGATGGAAACATTCACCATGCAAATGGAAGCCAAACTAACAAACAAGCAAACAAAGAACCACCACCACCACCACCACCACCTTGGTAGCTATAATTATATCAAAGAAAAATAGACTTTAAAACAAAGAAGAGACAAACAAGAGCAGTACATAATGATAAAAGGATCAGTCCAATAGAGGATATAACAATTGAAATATCTCTATACTCAGCAATGGAGCACCTACATATATAAAGAAAATATTAATAGACATAAAGATAGTGATAGTAATACAGTAATAGTAGGGGACTTAACATTCCACTTACATCAACAGATAGATCATCCAGACAAAAAAAAAATCAATAAAGAAACAATATCTTTAAATGACACATTGAACCAGATAGCCATAACAGATATATGCAGAACATTACCACCAAAAATAAGAGATACCCTCTTTTCAAGTGTACATAAAACATTCCCAGAACAGATCATGTATTATTAGGGCATAAAACAATCCTCAATAAATTTAAGAATATCAAAATCATACCATACATCTTTTCTGACCTCAATGGTATGAAGCAAGAAATAAATCAAAAGAAAACTGAAAAAAAAAATGTGGAGAGTAAACAATATGATACTAAACAACAGCTCAGTGAAGCAAAGAAAAAATACATGAGACAAATGAAAATGAAAACACAATGGTCCAAAATATGTGGGACACCAAAAAGCTGTTCCAAGAGGGAAGTATACAGGAATACAGGCCTACCTCAGGAAATAAGAAAAAATTCAATCTAACTTTACACCTAGAGGAACTAGGTACAGAAGAAGAACCTCAAGTTGAGTAGAAGAAAGTAAAAAAAATAAAGGTCAGAGAAAAAAAAAGATGTAGAAACTAAAAAAAAGACCCAAAAAAAATCAATGAAACCATGAAACTAAGAGCTGGTTCTTTGAGAAAATAAACCACATTGACAAACCCTTAACTAGACTCATCAAGAAAAAAGGAGAAAGACCCAAATAAATAAAATCAGAAACAAGAGATAAGTAACAACTAACAGCACAGAAATACAAAGGGTTATAGGAGAATACTATGAAAAGTGATATGCCAAAAAAATGGACAACATAGAAGAAACACATAGAATTCTAGAAATAATCTTCCAAAGCTGAACCAAAAAGAAATAGAAAGTACAAACAGACCAATTACAAGTAACAAAATTGAATCCATAATCTAAAAGCTACCAAAAAATAAAAGACCTGGACCAGACATTTAAAGTTAATTCTAACTGGGGTGCCTGGCTACCTCAGTTGGTTAAGCACCAGACTTCAGCTCAGGTCATGATCTCATAGTTTGTGGGTTCGAGCCCTGCATTGGGTTTTGTGTTGGCAGCTCAGAGCCTTGAACCTGCTTTGCTTTCTGTGTCTCCCTCTCTCTCTGCCCCTCCCCTGCTTTCTCTCTCCCTCCCTCTCTCTCTCAAAAATAGAAAAACATTTTAAAAAATAAAGTGAATTCTACCAGAATTTAAAGAAGAGTTAAAACTCTTTCTTCCTAAACCATTTCAAAAACATAGAAGAGGAAGGAAGTTTCCGAATTCACTTTAAGAGGCCAATGTTACTCTGATACCCAAACCAGACAAAGACACCATGAAAAAATAAAACTACAGGACAGTATCTCTGATGGTTGGTATACATACAAATTTCTCAACAAAATATTATCAAACCACATACAAAGATGCATTAAAAAGATCACACCATGATCAGGTGGGATTTATTCCCAGGATACAAGAATGGTTCATGTCTGCAAATCAATCAACATCATACACCACATCAACCAATGAAGGATTAAAACCATATGATCATCTCCATAAAGGCAGAAAAAAAGCATTTGACAAAATTCAACATCCATTAATGACAAAAACTCTCAACAAAATGGGGTTAGAGGGAATATGCCTCAACATAATAAAGACCATCCATGAAAAGCTCACTGCTAACATTATCCTCAACGGTGCAAAATTGAGAGCTTTTCCTCTAAGGTCAGGAATAAGACAAGAAAGTCCACTCTCACCACTAGGTGAGAGACAGTCCTAACCACAGTAATCAGAAAAGAAAACAAAATAAAAGGCATTCATATTGATAAAGAAGAAGTTAAGCTGTCATTATTTACAGATGACATGATACTATATAAAGAAAAAATTACTAGAAGTAATAAATTCATTAAATAAGGAGGATACAAAATTAATACTTAGAAATTGGTAGCATTTTTATACACTAACAGTGAGGTCACACAAGGAGATTTAAAAAACAACATCATTCATAATTGCATGAAAAAGAATAAAACACCTAAGAATAAACTTTACTCTGAAAACTATAACACTGATGAAAGAGATTGAAGAGGACTATATGGAAATTGTGGAAAGATATTCCATGCCAATGGATTTGAAGAATTAGTATTTCAAAATGCCCATATTATCCAAAGCATTCTACAGATTCAATATAATCCCTGTCAAAATATCAATAGTATTTTTCACAAGACTACAACAAATAATACTAAAATTTGTATGGAATCAGAGAAAACCCCAAATAGCCAAAGCACTTCTGAGAAAGAGGATCAAAGCTGAAAGTATCACAATCCCAGATTTAAGATATACTGCAAGGCTGCAATAATCAAAACAGTATAGTCATAGCACAAAAAAAGACACATAGATCAGTGAAACAGAATAGATGCTCCAGAAACACACCCACATTTACATGGTTATTCGATCTATGATAAAAGAGCTAAGAATATACAATGCAGAAAAGATGGTCTTTTCAATAAATGGTATTGGGAAAACTGGACAGCTACATGTGAAAGATCACTTTCTAACACCACCCACAAAAATAAACTCAAAATGGACTAAAGACCTAAATGTGAGAGTGCTGAAACCATTAATGTCCAGGAAAAGAAAACAAACAGTCCTTCTCCGACAACAGCCATAGTAAAATTTTTCTAGATACGTCTCCTAAGGCAAGGTAAACAAAAGCAAACAAACAAACAAGCAACAACAAACAATTGGGGCTACATTAAAATAAAAAGCTTTTGCACAGCAAAGGAAAAAATTAGCAAAACTAAAAGACAATCTACTGAATGGGAGAAGGTATCTACAAACTATATATCCAGCAAGGTGTTGATATGCAAAATATATAAAGAACTTTTGCAACTCAACACCAAAGAAAATCCAAAAAACCCATTAAAAATAACGGGCAGAGGACTTGAATATACATTTTTCCAAAGAAGACATAGAGATGGGCAACAGACACATAAGAAGATACTCAACCTCACTAATCATTAGGGAAATGCAAATCAAAATCACAATGGGATATCACCTCACACCTACATTAGTGAGAATGGCTAAAATCAAGAAAACAAGAAACAATAAATGTTGGCAAGGATGTGGAGAAAAAGGAAACTTCATATACTGTTGGTGAGAATGTAAATTGGTACAGCCATAGTGGAAGAAAAGTATGGAGGTTCCTCAAAAATTAAAAATAGAAATACCATATAATCCAATAATTCCACTGTAGGATATTTAACCAGGGAAACTGAAAACACCAACTCAAAAAGATATATGCATCCCTATGTTTATTGCAGCATTATTTATAATAGCCAAGACATGGAAGCATCCTAAGTGTCCTTCAACAGATGAATGGACAAGAAAGTTGTGACATATACATATCACATATATATACTGCAGCATTATTTACAATAGCCAAAACATGGAGGCAACCTAAGTGTCCTTAGAGAGGCAAATGAACAAGAAAGTTGTGATATATAGATCTATGTATATATGTGTATAAATATAATAGAATATTACATTGCCATAAAAAGGGATGAGACCACACCACTTAAGACAAGATGTATGGGCCTAGAAGGTATTATGCTAAGTGAAATAAGTCAGACTGAGAAAGACAAATACCATATGATTCTATTCATATGTGGAATCTAAAAAGTAAATGAATAAACAATAAGCTGAATCATAACTAAAAATACAGAGAACAAACTAATGGTTGCCAGAGAGTGGGGCAGTTGAGGGACAGGCAAAATGGGTAAAGGGGAGAGGGAAATACAGCCCTCCAGTTATGGAATAAGTAAGTCTTGGGAATAAAAAGGAGAGCATAAGAAACACAGTCAGTGATACTGTAATGGTGATGTAATGGAAGAGATGGTAGCTTGTAAACACAGTGTAAGGCATAAACTTGTCAAGTCACTAAGTTGTGTATTTGAAACTAATGTAGCATTGGGTGTTAACTATACTAAAAATTTAAGAATAAAACATCAGGTAAAATCACTACAAGTTAGGGGCGCCTGGATGGATTAGTCAGTTAAGCGTCCGACTTTCGCTTAGGTCATGATCTCGCGGTTCGTGGGTTCGAGCCCCGCGTCGGGCTCTGTGCTGACTGCCGGCTCAGAGCCTGGAGCCTATTTCAGTCTGTGACTCCCTCTCTCTCTGACCCTCCCCTGCTCACGCTGTCTCTCTCTCTCTCTCCTAGAAATAAATAAAAAATATTTTTAAAAAAATCACTACAAGTTAAAGTAAATGACAACCTGTGAAATTCAATCATACCACAGCAAATAATTATTGTCCTTATTATATAAACAACTTCTAAACACAGAGAAAGAAAAGTCAACAACCCAGTAGGACATCCCAATGGAAAAGGCAAAATTCCAATGGAGTTATGAACGGATAAGTTTACAGTAGTAGTTGTCCCCCTTTTGGTATTGCTTAATTAGCTTTCACCTTTCTAAAGCAACAATTTCTTCCTTCTTTTTGAAATATGTTATTTTTACACTTCTCAGTTCTCTTATATAGTTTTGATGGAATCAGCAGCAGTTGGCCCACCGTTGCTCTATTTTTGCAGATCATTCACTGATGTATCTAAAACCTCGTTTTAGAATGGGGACAGAAGATCCTCAACTTTGGAACTTTGGGCTTAATTCAAATTTCCCAATAGAAAAAGTCTCAGTGTGCATCAAATTATATATACTTATATCCACAGATAAACAGTGGATTCTGACACCAGTTTCCTATTTTCCCCTTAAAAAATCTTCTGAAAATCTCCTGAAAATCCTTAACCAGTAATATTAAGAAAGTAGAATTTCTGTTGCTTTACTTTTTTCCTTTGAATTCCTAACAATAACTAAGGACGTTACTATTCAATTACTTCAGGTCAAATATTATTTGGTTTATATTTACTGACTACAGAGTACAGAAAAACAAACACTAAACATCAAACAAAATATCAGAAATACACCTCTGCTCTAACTACGCATAAGTATGAACAAGGCTGAAATATCATAAGACAATAAGTGTATAAGAAGTGGCATGCTTTTGCTTCTAAAATCCAATGCAAATTTACTAATTTAGATCGGTCAGTTCACTGTGTCCTCCCTTCCCCCTCTGTGATGGAATCCTCTCCACCCCTCAGGACTGACATGGGGAGTTCTGGACATCTCTTTCATTAATTTGTGGTTGTACCATGGCTCTTCTCAAAATTATAGTCAAGAGCAAGATGAAAAAATAATGTGAAGGCAATTTTAAAAGGGAATACTACATGGCAATGAGGAAGAATGAAATCTGGCCATTTGCAGCAATGTGGATGGATGTGGAGGATATTATGCTAAGTGAAATAAGTCAGGGAGACAAAGACAGACACCATATGTTTTCACTCATATGCGGATCTTGAGAAACTTAATAGAAGACCATGGGAGAGTGGAAGGGGGAAGAAGTTACAGAGAGGGAGGGAGGCAAACCACAAGACACTCTTAAAGACTGAGAACAAACTGAGGGTTGATGGGGGGTGGGAGGTGGGGAAAGTGGGTGAAGGGCATTGAGAAGGGCACTTGTTTGGATGACTACTGTATGGAAACCAATTTGACCATAAATTATATTTTAAAAAATAAAAATAAAAGGGAATGAAGGACTGTATAATTGTAAAACATCAGTGTTCTTTTGGTCAGGAGGAAAAATAACAAATTGGTTAGGTCACAGGGATGTGGCTTAGACCTTACTTCTTGCCACTTTGCATTTCAGGACAAATATGAACCCAAGTGCTTTCTGATTTTTTAATTTTAGAATATAAACCTGAGGAATAAAATACTTTTAAAGACTTTAGAGGATGCTTTCTAATAACCTCATTAGAAAGTTTATGAGAAGGTCATTTTTACACATTTCTATTCATCTATATGATCAATAAGTGCTCATTTCACTAGAGCAGGACTAGATTATACTGATAAAAAAGAAAATCCAGTAATAACTTAGGTTCCAATACTATATATTTCCTGAAACTCCTATGAACATGTAGAACACAAATCCAATAAAAATATGCTTGTTTTTTATAGCCTTGCTTTTGTACTCTTACTCATGAAAAACAATGTGGTCAAATGTTATGTCTAAATGAATGGATAGAAGTTGGAAATGGATTCTGGCTTCACGATGAAAGAACATTTCCTGGTGGAGAATTATTGTGGCAGATGACTTTTATACATCTTTCAGTTTCAGCATTAATCTAAATACTGAGGTATTTGGGGGGAAGGGGAGCAGAAATATTTGCAAGAAAACCAAAATGGCCTACTCATGAGTAAATTTCCCCAAGAGTTAATATTTTCATCTTGACATCAGTGCACAATGCAAAGATTTTTTTTAATGTTAAAATCCAGAAGTGATAAATTTTCACTAGACATACATTTGTAGAGGAACAGTTTAGGAAATAATTAGGTATTTTGCTCTTACAACTCAAGGACAAAGTATTTTCCCAGATAACTAGGATTGAGAAACTGAAAATAAGTGCAGTATTCTGGATTTTGTGATCTTTAAGGCAATGCATCTGATTAAAAAACAATTATTTCTGGAGCCATCTTATAGACAAAATGGTTGAAGGAAATCAAAAGGTACAAACTTCTAGTTGCATAGCACAGTGACTACAGCTAATAATATTTACATTACATATTTGAAAGTTGTTAAGAAAGTAGACCTTAAAAGAAAAACACATCACAAGAAAAAAGATTTTATAACTCTGTGTAGTGATGAATTGTTGATGCCTTTGCATGTATTAAATACTGAATAATTATATTGTACACCTGTAACTAATATTATATGTCAGTTATACTCCAATAAAAACAATTTAAAAATTAAAACAATAATTTCTGTTCCTCATGATGTCTATTCAAATTTGTACCTAAATGGGAGAAACATTTTAAAAGGCCTGAGACAATTAATCAATATTCAGACTGGAAGGCTCTTTCTCCAGATGTCTGTCTTTGCCCGGCAGCAATTCCACTGGACTCAAACATTTTTGGCAGAGGATGTTGGACAGAGGAAGGGAAAGAGATTCAGAATCTATATAATGACCTCTGAAATGGGAAAATGTTATGGACTTATGACATAAGTTAAAAATACCCAAAAAAATTATATAAGAGAAATCTCAGAATGATTGAAGAGTGAGTTGTGTGACAAAAGATTACTTTTTCTATCCTGATTTAGAGAGGTGGGAAGATGACAAGTATTTCTGAAACCTTGAGGAAATATGCTTAAAATTGAAAGAAGATGGCCCCTGGTTGAAGAAGATGTCCCCATGAATTTAATCATCAAAATGCTCAGGCCATTCATTTTTCAAAAAATGTATAGCAAACATTTAGCTACAGTTACTTCTAGGATGCTAACATGTCCATATTATACTCTTATCTAAAACCTATAGTCATAGAAATAATGTTCATGCTGCTTATTTCTACCTGAAGATTTTAGTACTCTTGAGTTTATCCTAGAGAAATCCAATTAAAATTCTGACCTACCTTGATTTTGATTAGTTTAAGAGATTTTAAGATCATTATCTATGAGGAGATATCTGATTAGGAAATAAGGAAGGTAGACACCTGTCAAATTACCCCAAACTGATTTTCTCTCTAGATTATCAGTTTCATTACTGCTGGGAGTTGTTGGTGCATGTACAGCAGCTATAAAATACAAGGTATCCCACCTCCCAAATTTGGGCCAGTCTCTGAAAAATAACTTTGAAACGATCACAATAAGCTTTGAGATTCACAAGGTCAAGTATTTATCTAACTAAGGGTTGAATCAGGTTTCCCCCCAATATGTTGAATTCCTAACCCCCAGTATCTGTGAATGTGGACTTATTTTGAAATAGGATCCTTTGCAGATGACCAAGTTAACATGAGTTCATTAAGGTAGATCCTAATCCAATATGACTGTGTCCTTATAAAAAGAGGAAATTTGGAAACAGAAATAGACCCACAGAGGGAGAGTGCCATGTGAACAAAGGAGCAGAACCTGAGGTGATATACCTACAAACCAATGAGCTGCCAGCAAACCACCATTGCTAAATTGTAGGAAATAGAGTAAATAGAGTGAGGGGGAGCAGAGTGGGCCACTTCAAAATGTGCCTCAATGGTACAGGGGTTATTTTAGTCTGATTATTTTTAAGAAACAGTAGACAAAGGGGATGACTCAATCACTAGATATTTATCTGCGAAGAAGGCAACAACCTAAGTCTTTATAACAACCATACACTCCTTCACTATGCTTTACCTGAAAACTCCCATAACTGGCTCCCTCTGCCTCAACATCTTCTTTTGCCTTTAACTGGAGATGTTATTTAAGGTGGTAGGTTGGCCACTTGGGGAGAGTTCGTTGGTTTTCCTGGGTCTCTCCCAGGCATGCTGTAGGTATATATGCCATTAAATTTATGTTTGCTTTTCTCCTGTTAATGCCTTTTTATTACAAGGGTGCCAAATCCAAGAATCTTAGAAGGGTACAGATAAAATTATTTTTTCTCTTTCACAGAAGAAACATGGTAAACAACACAGTGAATGTATAATCAAAAATACGTATGCTATGGGAAACTCCACAAGTCCAAAAGCCCTCTTTTCAATTTATAATTTATAACACAAAGAGAAGAGATGGGTGGGAAATCTACCCATTAATGAGACTTAACAGACATATCAAATACAACAATGGGAAAAACCATAGTACCAGGAATAGACATTTATGCGTTAAAACTTTAAAGAAACAAATGAAACGGACTGGCATATAGGTCAGCATAGTGTAGGTTTTAAGCCATTTCAACTTGGGAAAGTTTTCATAGGAACACTCTACTTTCAGATGGTGGGGTAAACCTGCAATTATTTTTGGGAGGATAAAAGGAATGGGTATAATTAAGATGGGGGATAGAGAAGAATTGGGGTGGCTGGTAAAAGTACATTTCTTGACCCGGGTGGTGATTATGAAAGACCTTATTTTAAAATAATTAACTTAAAAAATTAAAATAAATAAAATAAAATAATTAACCTATATATTAGTTTTGAGTTTTTTCTGTATCTGTATTTTATTGTACAATAAATTTTTTAAAAATGAAATTCATATTTCTCCCTGTCATTTCTACGGAGAAAACAAGTTTATAGAAAGGCAGGATTCTTTCTCAGTCCAAACCAACTTCAAATATTAGAGTTGTAAAGTAACCAATGAGATCCACGGGGTTAAAAGGCATGTGTCACATAGATGGATAGAAGTTTCATTTCTTCTCATTTCAGCGCTTTCCTCTCTCCCCTCCACACCTCCTCATCACTGCCTTACCTGGATGAGCAAGCAAAGGCTTTTCTGCTGGCTAAGTAAGATGCAAAAATGCCTCCAAGTTTAGGGACTCCTGCTGGGCAGCCAAATGTGGAGGCCAGTCACCCACCACTGATCACACAGGTATACTGAGAAACCAGAGAGATATTCTGACAGTTCCAGAGCTCAGCTTCACTTCACAGACTAATAGAAGACAGTCAAGCAGCTGTTTTAATCTACGGAATCTCTGAGGCAAGACCATATTATTTGTGTAAAATGGCATCTTTGCTGAGAAAGCTATTTCCACAGGTCAGTGGGGGAAAGGAAACATTTAAGTAGTTGTCAGAGAAAACATGGGAGGGAAATAATGTTAGCAAACGCTAAATAGCGTCAGTTTAGAAACATACTTTTATTTTTCTTTTTACTAAGGTTTTGGTAAAAATTATACCAACACCCCAATGTAATTATTTGAATTACATTATCTGATTTGAAGTATTCAAAATCTTGAATATTTTCCATATTCATATGCAGATGATCAATTTCCATCTACCTTTTCTGAACAGCCACCCTGTGGATTGGTAGCAACTTTCCTATACCTTCTGTTTGAATATCAAGATTAGTATATGCTAACCCCTAAGTGTCCATTCTGAGGCAGCAAAAGATGAGACTTCCCTGTCCGTGCATACACATTCAGAATGACGGAACTTTGTGTTGTACTGTCCATGATCACACACAGCATTCTTAGAAATTAAAAGGTACCTTATAAATTGCACTGATTTGATTTTACTATATAGGTCAAAGTAAAGGAAAACTCAGGAAAAACTAATATGTGAACAATAACCCTTTTTTCTTGAGTCAGTTCCTGGGGTTCTGGTGAATTTCTGAGGCTATATTTAAAATAAGAACTTAATGGCATTATTGTTGCCACCAGAGGGTGTAGAAGGGCCTTGCTCCTCCCTGCCATCAGTTATCCCCTCTAGTTAGAAGGACGTCAATAGCAAGAACTTTGGCCAGGATCTTAATTCTCGTCTCCAACTAAGTGCCTTTGTTTCTAAATAAAACTTCTCTCTCCTACTCCAAAAGACTTCATTTCTATCCAGTGAATAACACCTTCCTTTCATTTCTTTGGTATTATCTTTAATCTTTTATCTCTTTCTTTCCAAACCTTGCTTCATTAAATGTTTTATGTGGTTGGGGTGCCTGGGTGGCTCAGTCTATTGAGTGTCTGACTTCAGCTCAGGTCATAACCTCATAGTTCTGGGTTCCTAGGTTCAAGCTCCGTGTTGGTCCCTGTGCTGACAGCTCAAAGCCTGGACCTGCTTCACATTCTGTCTCCGTCTGCCTCTCCCCCACTTATGCCCACATGCATACTCTCTCTGCATGTCCTCTCTTTCTCTCTCTCTCTCTCAAAATTAAATAAATATTTAAAAATGTTTTATATGGCCCATTTAATGCCTCTTATATTCATTGAACATTCGTGTTATTGCTAAATCCAAACTTTGAGCTTTGCAAGAGTTTTTCTCATGCATTCCTGCCTCCAGTCTCCTATCAACACCCCAGTGTTTCCAAACCATTCTTTACAGAGCCCCCAGATGGTCTTAAAATGTTACAATGTTGGAATTCATAGAAGAAAGCAGAGGGGTATACACCAGGAATCGGCCTTCCCACATAGACAACAATTGCACTGGCAGAATGTCTAATGTAACTATTTTGCAACATCCAGGGGAATGCTTGGAAAGTAAAGTGCTAATTAGTTTTGGTCAATTTCAGGTCCTCACACAGTAGTAGCTACTATCTCCCACGCTAGCCCTGTAGCAGGCAGCCATGCACTTGCTCAGGGAGCAAACTGTATGCAGTTGGTGGGAGCCAGGGTGGGCAAAATTACCCTATCCTCCAAATATCCAGCATCTGTGCTCTGGTGTTTATTGCTACCTCTGATCACAGCTGTACAAAGAGGTAGGACCATTGTTGTTGCACCTGATCCACTTATTGCAAATCTCTCCCTCTCTGGCTGAAGACCATCCCAGGGACTTAAAGGGCCAGCACCCCTTATTTATTCCCTTTATTGTTCCCTTTTGGGAACCGGACATTAAAAACTAGGAGATTAAAACAAAACAAACAAACAAAAAAACACTGCATATACAGGGAAAATAAGAGAACAACAATAGATACCCAGGGAAAGACTTAGAAAAGACTCTAAGTTTATACCTTAAGCAGACTGTAGGGACAGAGATAGCCTACAACAATCTAACAATCAAAAACAACATAAATAGTAACAAAACAGCAAACCCTGGGGGAAAAAAAAGGAGAAGCTTATATCCAGTCCTTCCCTAGTAAGGGTGACCAGTGGGGGAATGTACGTGAGACACAAGAGTCTTTTCCTATCAGGGTCATTTTATCCTGGGAAGCCAGTAAAATAATCTTCTCAACCCCACAAACCCCAGAGGGTCCCAGCAGCTGGCCCTGGCTTCAGAGGTTAGATGCTCTAAGTATAAGCAGTCATGCATTTGTAGACCATATATTTAAGAGAACCACAAGAGATGTAAACAAACTTTTTCCTTCTTAGAGTAACTCATTTAAAGAAACTAAAACACGGGGCACCTGGATGGCTCAGTTGGTTAAGTGTCCGACTTCAGCTCAGGTCATGATCTCATGGCTCATGAGTTCAAGTCCCTCATTGGGCTCCACGCTGATAGATCAGAGTCTGGAGCCTGCTTCAGCTTCTCTCTCTCTCTGCCCCTCCCCCACTTGCACTCTGTCTCTCTCTCTCACACAAAAATAAACATTAAAGAAACTGAAACATAAAACAGGCCCAGAAGTGTGAACACCTAACTCAGTAACTACAATTAATGAGTGGTTTTCTTATCCAAAACATAAGTAGGTTGAACTGGAAAAGCTGTTCTTTAGTTTGGTGATCAAGGATATCTTTAAGCAACTACTGAAAAGTAGAACCCCCTCTACCCAGGAAATCATATGCCTTCACATATTCATTTACTTTCATACCACTTAATTTAAGGGAGTTTACCATAATTGGATTAAAGTTGCCCTTCTTCTCTGACATCTAAAAAAAAAAATTCTAGAGGTACCTGTATGGCTCAGTCTGTTGAGTGTCCCACTTCAGCTCAGGTCATGATGTCATGGTTCGTGAGTTCGAGCCCCCCATCAGGATCTGTGCTGATAGCTCAGAACCTAGAGCCTGCTTCAGATTCTGTGTCTCCCTCTCTCCCTTCCTGCCCCTCCCCTCCTCGCATTCTCTCTCTCTTCCTCCCTCCCTCTGAAATAAATAAACATTAAAAAAAATTCTATCCCATGATCAGTGGTGATATTCCAAGGTTTTCCATGATGGTAGGAGTTCTACTCCTGAAAATGTAAATCAATTAGGATTTAGAGTCACTTGGATTGTAATATTTATCTATTAAAAGCAATTAAGCCCTAGAAAATTGACCTATATGAGTCACCAACCATTTCAATGGTTAAGTAGAAATAGCTGGTCAAAGTACGTGAGAAACTGAAAAAACAATGCCAGAGGAGAAAAACAGAATATGATGTGACTACAAGCTAAGAATGCTAAGGTCATGATTTTCCAGCAAAATAAATGAGGTTTAATGTATACTTATTTAGATAATACACTACCACCAAATAAATATAAACCCACCAGGCAGTATGAAAGCAAATTTCCTGACTAATGAAGGTCAGGGAAAAAAATGTAGATGATATTACTCAAATTATCTATTTTTTTAAAAGTAAATAACTGTTAAGGAACGCCTGGGTGGCTCAGTCGGTTGAGCGTCCAACTTTGGGTCAGGTCATGATCTCACGGTTCATGGGTTCGAGCCCTGCGTCGGGCTCTGTGCTGACAGCTCAGAGCCTGGAGCCTGTTTCAGATTCTATCTCTCTCTCTTACAGAGATAAATTTAAAGACAAAAAAAAAAAAAAAAAAAAGAATCTTTAGGGGCGCCCGGGTGGCATAGTTGGCTAAGCGCGTCACTTTCGCTCGGGTCATGATCTCTCGGTTCGTGGGTTCGAGCCCCGCGTCGGGCTCTGTGCTGACTGCCGGCTCAGAGCCTGGAGCCTGTTTCAGTCTGTGACTCCCTCTCTCTCTGACCCTCCCTGCTCACGCTGTGTCTCTCTCTCTCTCCTAGAAATAAATAAAACATTAAAAAAATAAATAAATAAAAAATAAAAGTAAATAACTGCTGTTCTTGATGTTATGGAAGATAAAATAAATATATAGGAAGTTGGAAATATCACTAATTCTGACAATAAAAGAATGTAACAAGGACATAAAAATGCAAATGCACTCTATCAACGGAAGATAGCTTATCACAGAGACAAAATCCTAATGCTAGTGTGTTTTATTTTATAGAACACATAGAATACAATGACTGAAAACTAAATTAAGGATTCTTGTTACAAAGGAGCTTTAAAGGAAGATGGGGTTGGGGGGGAAGGTATGATACTGCTTAAAACAAAAACAAAATGGTAAATGAGTCAGAATGTAATATAAGAAATTTTGAAGAAAGGCAGTGATTGAAAATGATGTTAAGCCTTTGAACCCACATTAAAGAAATGTTGTTGGTAATGAGTAAAGATCAGGAAATGTATTTATAAGAGCCAAAACTTGAAAATGGGCAGATAAGATATGATAAGGGAAATTTGCAACTTTTTAAAAAATGTTTCTTTCTTTAAGAGAGTGCAAGGGAGAGTGAGAGTGTATGAGAGCAGGAGAGAGGCAGAGAGAGAATCTCAAGCTGTCAGCAGAGAGCCAGATGTGGGGCCCAAACTCACAAACTGTGAAGATCATGACCTTAGGCAAAATCAAGAGTCAGGCTCTTAACCAACTGAGCCACCCAGAAAGTTTCAACTTTCAATGTTCATGGACCGGGCCATGTTTCTGGCTCCTAGGGAAGCTATACTTTAACTTTTACCAAGGTCAGAATGATTTCACCAAACTGCAAAGCGTGTACATCTTTGTACATCTTTGCACACATTGTACATCTGCTTCATTAGCAAATAAATATTTCAAACTAAAGATAAGGAGTAAAAACCTCCCTAAATTCCATTCCCATACCTCCAAAGCCTGCAACCTTGAACACACTAAAAGCATAAGATAAAGCTTGTAATTTTCTGGAATGCCCTTCCTCACGATGATTTGTAACTTTCGATATAGTAGAAAATATTAAAGCTTCCTGCATTAAAGCTTCCTTCTCCAGAGTGCTTTCTTCTTTGTGAAGATTGTGTATCCCCAGCAGCTATCCTCATCTGGGCTCAAATAAAACTCTTCTCATTTTTTTTTAAAAGACTGTAAAAGATTTGTTCATTTTGCATCAACAGATAACACAGTTACTGATAATGAAACATCATCAATAAATAAATGAATGTTTGCAGAATGAAGGGAGGGAGGGAACATAAAGAGTTGTTTAGTAAAAAGATAAGAAAATTTACCTTGTCAACACTGCACTAGTCAGAGGTATCACGTTAACCTTCTTTGCACAATATCTATGCTTAGAGTACTGTTGGGCTTTAGTGTGTCCTCAATAATTCAGTGAATTAATGGTTGACTGAAGGAGCCACATGAGTGGAGACCTATGGCCTGTTCTCTCATGGAGCTCACCATCTTGGCATTGGAGCATTTAACCCAACATGTTTATGGATTCATTTGCACAAAGTTGTTCCCATTGCTTATCTCTTCCAATACTGTGCTTATTTGGGAATCAGAACTCTGAGCAGTTTAATGGAGCTTTTTGCTTTTAAGCTGACAATGTTTGTATTCAAATTTCTTAGAATACTTAGATCCAAACATACAGACAAGCCTTAGTAAGAAACATCGTTAAACTGCCTTGTTTCATGGGTGCTACGTGGTCTTAGATGCCATCGACCCTTGCATTTGGGGATATGTCCACATTCCAGGCAGAACCAGCACCAATATCAGAGATATTATGATATCTGAAATATTTTAATTACTAGTATTCTGAAAACTGTTTGTTTTGGGTGATCAACCAATTTACATGAACAGGGATGCCCTGTTTGTCCATTGTCTTCTGTCCAGAAGTAGGACCATCTGTCAGATTCTGATAGCCATCTTCCCACACTGAAAATCAATAGCTTATCTAATGCCTAAAATCCCCTTCCATGAAATCTGGGTTGAAAAGGCAGGTATCCTGAAAATCGATTTAACATTGCTTTTCTTAATAACAAGGTCATAAAGGTTTGTGAAGTGTATATTAAAAAAATTTCAAAGAGAGAGGAAAAAGTAATATTTATATCTAATATATCTAAATAAATAATATTTAAATATTTACATCTAAAACACCTCCAGGAGCATTTAAGAAATATTCTTTTCCAGAAGAAAAAAAAACCCACTCTTATTCATAGCTTATCATGAATAGCTTTAGAGCTAGTAGGATGATGCCAACATTTTTAAAGGAATTGCTAGGATCATCAAATCGGTTTAGAACAAGAATAGGAACCAAAGTTCTATCTCCTTATAATGATGTGTAGCACATGAAACTATGCTGTCACCTCTCATTTGCAATGCTTCTCTGGCTTTTGACTTTATTACTGTTACCATCATCATCATTATTTCCTTTTGCTGATGCAAGTCTCCAATTGTAAAGGGGCATAAGAAGGGTAACCTATTCAACAAAATTTTTACTTATGCTCTTGAGTGGTATCAATTTTTATAAGTTCAAAATCCTATTTTTTCAAGTAAAAGAAAAATGAAACACAAAAGTAACTCATGTTTTCCTTGTGGAACCACTTTGCTGACACAGAAGTGTCATAGTAACAATGATAAAATGAGATTCTTCTGTTTTAGGAGCCAGTTTTGAGAACTTTTGCAGTGGTGGCATTCTTCTGGAATCTTCAGGGAGCCTCCACAGGCTGTCTCCAGATGATCACCAGCCTCCAGGTTGGCCCATGGCATCTATCATTTTACTTACTCTGATCCTGCTGTTAGCTTTTTGGAAACCTGACCAACAAGTTGGCCCTACATTACTCTCACAATCCTTTTCTCTCCATGGTTGAAAACAAGTCTGCCCGTCCTCATTTCTACATCTTAATTCACTTACTTCTTTGAGAAAGAGCAAGTATCACCAACCTCTATTTATAAAAGTAACTGAGATAGCTATGCTTGTAAGATGACTCTGATCTTACAAAAGTACTAAAGAAGTGGCTCTTTTAGTCTTTTCTGAGGAATCCTCTCCTGAGGACTCCAAATGATTCAGGGAGACCTGGGTTAGCAAGTAATCTCAGTCACACACAATACTCTATATTCAACATCTGTCTTTCTCTAGGCCAAGCTCCTGGCCTAAGCATAATGCAGATAGCATCAACCAAGCTTTCAGCTTCCATTCTGGCTCAGAAGAATGTCTTTCCAAAATTCTCTCAAAAAATAAATGATTAGAGGAAGCACCCTCAAAGCTTTCTAGACATTCGTGAGCATCCATACATTTACAGTGACTATGGAATGGTCCTTTACTTCAATGTACTTCAATATATTTGTTTCAACATATTTATCCCCTTTGTATGCAGACAAAAGGAAAATAACACTTAAATGAATACATCATCTAGCACTCCTCTAGGGCTTTAGATTGCATAATTTATATTCACAGTATAATTCTCGCTGCATCAAACCAAATGAACCTACAAAAGAGAAAAAGTGGAATTCTGTTCCATTCCAAATACTGATCTTCCATACATAAAAGCCAGAAAGAATGATAAACAATGATAAGCCCAATTTCTAAGAAAAATATACCTTTTCATTTCCGACAAACATTAATGTAAATAGAATTCAGATGCCTGCAAACCTTTGGATAACTAATCCATAAATTTACTAAATAATCCCTGACTGGTGTAAAATGGAGTGTGGACAGATACTCTTCCAGAAAGGCCAGGAAGTATCCTTTACTTCCAGACAACTCAAGTATCAGAAAACACTGATATCATTTAGCAGTGTGTGATAGGCAACCTCTAACTGTCTTAGCTCTGTAGTGGACTTGACATTTGAGATGTCAGATCTATTATTGGACATCCCCAAATAAAAATAAACCACACAGTTCTACAAGTTACGATTTGACAAGAAAAAAAGACAAAACATGGTTTTAAGCATATGATCCAATTCCTCGCTGCCTTTAAATGTCCATTACTGTACGAGAATTTCCCTTCATCTGTCATAAATGGGATCATGTTTCTAGAGATCAAATGTTTTAGAAAAGCTATAGGAGATCCCTCCTTCCTATTCTTATCTTTTACCCTCCCTCCACTTCTCTTCCCTTTCCTTCTTTCCATTTTATCTGTCTTGTTTCAGAATAAACACATAAAAAAATTATGCTAGGGGCTTCTGGGTGGTTCAGTTGCTTAAGCACCTGATTCTTGGTTTCTGCTCAGGTCTTGTTCCCACGGTTCCCAAGTTCAAGTCTCCTTGGGATCTTGTGTCTCCCTCTCTCTGCCCCTCCCCTGCTCGCTCATTCATTCATTCATTTATATTCTTTCTCTCTTTCTCTCTCAAATGAATAAAATAAATAAACTTAAAAAAATTTTTTTTTAAATTATGCCAAAGATGAACAGATTGCCTAATTGAAATTTCCCAGAAAGAGAAAGAAGGAAAAATAGATCAGGGTCTGGTTCTGAGGGACGCGTAAACACACATTGCCCTGCCTCTCCCGCTGAATGCAGCTCTGAAACCTGGAGAGAAAGCTAGGTACAGCTCTGTGAAGACTGAACATAGTAAATACTGGCAGGTTGGTCAGTGAAGAAGAGCAGATTTCTAAGTACGGTACTCCTGGACCAGTGGCTTGCTTGCCGTTTTTATCTCTTTCCTCCAGAATCCTGAGGCTGCCACTCCACATAGGCTAAAACCTAAAGTGAGCATCTGGATGCAGTCGGTTCTAGCCTAAGGAGTAAGAAAGGGATCCCCTAACCTTCAGAGAGCGAGGGGGACTCTCTCCCTCATTTGTTCTTCTTTCCCCCACTCTCTGGTGCCCCAGAGCCCAAGCAGTGTTTGGACAGTAGCCGCAGCAGTGACAGCGGCAGCAGCCAGGGCCCCACAGAAAGAAGAGAGTTTCTCTCTCACCCCAGCAGTGGTCCCAGAAGGGTGGGGGTAAAACCACATGACTGTTTTCTCTTCTTTGATAAATGCTTACCCCCTCCCCCCATCCCTTCTCCCTATCTCTGGAGGAAAAAGCATTTCACACGCATTTGACACGAGTGAGTTCTCAGTCTAAACGCCCAGAGCACTGCGAATGGGGTCTTCCAGAGACCCACTGGGAAGGTCAGATAATGATACCTCTTTGAGAATGAGGCATTGAGCAAGTTGCAGTTTGGTTCCGCCCCCTACCGTGGCTTCCAGGCTGCTAGTTGGCACCACAGATGTTGGCTATTCGTTTTTGAGGTTACCAAAAACACTGTAAGCAGGAGATGAAACCAAGTTACTGAAACCACCACTGTGCTCCCTGTTTTTATCCTGATTCAATCATTTTTCTTCCATAAGTGCTCCCTGGACTGCAGTAGGCCTCTGGCAGAGTTCTGAAGTTCCCATAAAGTTGATTCTGTGACCATTTTTGCGCTTTTAGGGAGAGGAGAATTTTAGATGTCCTTATTCGACCATTTTCACCAAGATACCATACTTAGCTCTTCTATGTAACTTAATTTCACTTAACTATAATTTAGTTCTTTTTTCTCCCCTCCGTTCTTTCCTAACTTCCATTTCTTAGTTTCAAATCTGTTCTAATAACTTAACAGTTACACGTGATTTTTTTTTTCTTCTAGAGGTTACCCCTAACTTCACAAGAATCCACCATGTGCTTTTTCTTCTGCCAGTTTTCTGAAAGTTTTAGATGTTTCTCCTTCACAAAAATGACAGCTATTAACACACATATATTCAGCCGTTTTTGCCATCTTGCCAGTTGATGTGGGATACCTTCCTAGACTCCATGGTGGGTGCCTAAAAACATGGAGAGTAGTGAACTCTATATATGTTATTTCCTAAATATACATACCTAGGATAAAATTTAATTCATACACTAGGCACAGTAAGAGATCAACAATAATTAATAAAATAGAATAATTATAATGATATACTGTAATATAAGTTATATGAATGTGGTTTTCCTCTCTCTCTCCTGTCAAAATCTTACTGTATTGTACTCACCTTTCTTGTGATGATGTGAGAAGATAAAATGCCCCCATGATGAAGTGAATTTGGTGGGCACCGTGATGTAGCTCAGGGCTGCTACTGACCGTCTGACCACGCAGCAGAAGGAGGGTCATGTGCTTCTGGAGGGCTGTTGACCCTGGGAAGCCTTGGAAAGTGAAACAGAAACATGGGATAAGGGGGAAATATGGGATTAAGCTCACCTGTGACTCTAACGCTGCTATTTAATCAGGACCGGGCCTGTGTCCTCACGTGGGCCTACAAAAGCTCTGGCCTCTGTCGTCCACTTCGTTAATATAATTTCCCACCACTTTATTGTTTTACTCAGGGCACTGGACCACATTAGTCTTCCAATTTGATGGCCAAGTACACTGAGTTTTTTTCTCCCATGTGGCCTTTGTACTTTGGTCCCTCTGCTTAAATATCTTCTTCTGTCCCACTGTTACTTCATTAAAGAGTTCTGTTACCTGATTCAGTACTGAGCACTGGCAGTACTCTGCATATGGAAGGAATTTCCCTACTCATTACACTTAGAAAATAGCACCATTTAAACCATAGCTGTTCCTACAGATGAGACTGAGCTCTGTGGTTTGCTCAGCTATATCCTCTATGAAATAGCCTATTTCATGGTTACTTGGCTTTGGGGATTATTGTTATCAACCTCAGATTTTCAATAAACTTTTGCTGAAATTAAAATAATCTCATTTGCTCTGTGTTACCAAGTTGAATGTCCAGTCATAGACTACATCTGATAGAAGCTTCCTGTAACTGAAACGAACATTCTCTCCCTTAGAATTTTGACAAATTGAGGCATGTATCCTGTTAGGACACTATTTGGTTTGGAAATTCAAAGATTATAGCTTCTTTTCTTCTATTCATTTTCTAAATTTGGTTCTGGAGTTTGGGGAGGGGGTGGAAACACAGCTGCCTAATATATTTTTCTCTTGGTAAATGCACACAAACAATAATTAACCTGCACAGGAGATATATAGCCACATCCAGAGAATATAACTCTATATATCAGGGGAAATATAAATCTTTCATTATTTAGAGTTGTCTCTCTATTTTCCTAACAGCCTGAAAACATTAATTTTAAATGCTAATGGGAATTACTAGAGTGCTCCTAGATACGGAATACATCCAAATTCAGTCTTAGCAGCTGTAGGCAATCATCAAACTGAATTACCTGAAGGGATATGACCAGATGCTGGTCAATTATCCTAACTTAATTGCAGCAGGGCGCTTGGTATATATATGATAGTAAAGTTTTTATTAGGCTGCAAAAGAACTAACATTTAGGAGATTTCAAGCAGTTTTTGCCTACCAAGGGAACAAACTGAAATTTGTCTTTGGGGAAGACTCTTCTGAGAGGGCCCTTTTAGTAATACAAGTACCTACTCATTATTTGGGGGAAAACATATGCAGTGGAGAAACTCAAATAGAGATGCTCCAGAATGAACTTAATACTATGAATTGAAGAGCTTCGACAGAATCAGAATGCCTTACAGATTTGTTTTGATCATTTCCAATTGCCTACAATTTTTTCTTGTTCTTGATAGGTTCCATGATTCGTATCCAAAATAATTACTACAGATACTGAAAGAAGTATGTAAAAAGGCATTTTCTTGGCTCAACTCTGAATATTCTGATTGCAATGCTGTCATCAAAGGCTGAGTAGCCTAGATTTGTGAAAGGAACAGCAGTGATTATTTCTGTCTGGGCCATTGGGAACTCACAGAGATGGATGACAGGCTTTGGATTTCTCAAGAGAAAGAAAAAGCATTTTTGATGTCAGTCATTCTCAGAAAAGTTTAATTACGAGGCAGAAAATAAAGTAAACATTGAAGTAAGGAAGCAAATAATTTCCTTTTCCCATCGCTGGTTCTCTTAGGTGTAGAGATGTGAGAGGCATTCTTGATTGTTAGAATGTGCTTCAGGTGAAAGCCAATCAAGACCAGAAAGAGAAGTGAACTCTTCAAGAACTGGCCAAGAGGGACTTAACATTCCCCCTTAGCCTGAGTAAACTTCAGACAGACTTCTCTCAGATTCTAGGTCTACTCTGTCTCTTTTTAGACCATTTACTTTAGAAAACTTATAATTTTATACTATTTCTCTCCCCCTTGAGATATTTCAAAAGCCTCTTAGTTATTTCACGTCCCAGGAGTGTCTTTCTCAAGGACCTGGGAACCATCCCTTTGAAATATTACCAATCAAGAAAAATAGCCCCCTGTTACCCCAGTGTGGTGTGTGGGCAGGTAAGAACCTAAACTCTTTGGGTGCCTTGCTCCAAGTTTTAAAACTACCTTCAGTAAGAGGCACCTAGCTGGCTCAGTCAGTGGAACATGGAACACTTGATCTTGGGGTTGTGGGTTCGAGCCCCATGTTGGGTGTAGAGATTGCTTAAAAAAATAAAATCTTTAAAAGAAAACAACCTCTGTCATGAAAATAAGAGAAAGTTTACTTTCCCTTTCAGTAAGGCCAGTCAGCAAATGTAGATGTCCTGTGGCACGCCTATCCCCAGCTCTGAAACTCTCCAGACTTGCTCTTTGTTTCCATAGAGTTGAGTTCAGACTGAGTTCTCCTCTCTCTGCCTTGTTACGACTGCTATGGTAAAGTTTTCCTTAACTGCTGAACTATGTCCAGGGCAATTTTATTTTGACAGGTTTGATCCTTTGGAATGCTAGGTTGATACTATCTCATAGGGTATGCAATTCGCTGTAATGTTTAGTATTTGCTTTTATAGGGACTGGATCTTTTTTTATACCAACAGAATGGTGACACTGTTGACATTCATTTAGTCTATGTATGGCTCTAGAGTGCCGCTGACACTAGCAGACCCAGATCCACTTTGCACTCAGTTTTGTGAAAATATTTAGGAATTTTGTATAAAAAGGACCTTGGGCACTGGAAAGCACATTCTTTAAACTTCACTTTTTCAAATGATTGCTTACTTAGCAAATACAAAATCATGATCCTCTCTCAAAAGTTTTGACCCCAGAATGAAAACTTCTAGGTTGATGGAAATGTTGGGTATCTTGATGGTACAGGTTTCACGCATGTTTACATTCCTCAAACTCACTGAACTTGACAATCAAGATAGGCGAGTTTTATTGTACATAAATTAAACTTCGATGAAGTCGAAAACAGATTTTTATTTTTTTATTTTTTTTTAATGGTTTATTTATTTTTAGGAGAGAGAGAGAGAGAACGTGAGCAGGGGAGGGTCAGAGAGAGAGGGAGTCACAGGCTGAAACAGACTCCAGGCTCTGAGCTGGCAGTCAGCACAGAGCCCGACGCGGGGCTCGAACCCACGAACCGTGAGATCATGACCCAAGCGAAAGTCGGATGCTTAACTGACTAAGCCACCCAGGCGCCCCAGAAAACAGATTTTTAAAATAACCAAAAGCTATCAGCAGAACAACAAAACAAAACAATTGGGTTCTGTTGCGTTTCTTCAGTTCTCTTTCCTCAGCTATTTTATAGAAGCAATCAGAATAAAACCAGTTGTCACTGCTCTCCAAAAATACTTTAGCCAGTTAATAAACAACTAAATTATAAGAACTAATTTCCATTTTTTATCTATTGCAATTCTGTCTGTGAATTATAAGACAGCTGACAGAGAAGATAACATTTAATTCGAAAATATACAATTCTCATTTTTATTTGGCGCTCTATGATAACAAACCATAATGACATTTAATAACGCTATTTCAGTGGTTTCTCTACCAAAACAGTGGTAAATCTGTATCACTTTTTCAGTGTCTTCCTGATTTCATATTTGGTAAACTACACAAATGTTTGAAAAGACAGGGAATAAAAAAGGTGCTTACTAGTGCCCAAATCACCTTCCACTCAAAATTTACAAAATGGATATTCCCATTTTTCAGTGTTGTTCTTTCTCTGTCCCAGTTTCATTATTTTTCACTGCGTTTCTTTGTAACCTTTCCTTTATAACTGAGGGAAGTATCTTATGAAAGTCCCTATTTAAGAGCCCTAGTGGGAAAAAGAGAGGGAGTTCTCTTACCGATAGAGAACAAACTGAGGGTTGTGATAAGGGAAGTGGGTGGGGTTGGGCTAAATGGGTGATGCGTGTTAAAAAAGGCACTTGCTATGATGAGCACTGGGTATTTTATGTATGTGAAGAATCACTAAATTCTACATCTGAAACCAAGATTACACTATATGTTAAGCAGAATTTAAATAAAAATTTACAAAAAGAGCCTTAGTGGAGTGTCTGCTTTTTGCTGATTATATGGCATATGCCTTGGTAAATCATGCCTAAAATTTTTTTACTTATGTCCTTTAGTTTGACCACAATCATCAATAAAACCCCCAAGCCCCAAGCAAAAAAAGGACTCCTCCTCCATTTTCTTTCTTCATCTCCCAGATGCTCCATCTATATCTGCTCTCACTATATCTTCAGTAAACTCTGCTCTCACTTCCTTCTGTCTCACTTTTGATTTCTGTTCTGCAAGGACCTCCTTGGCTGGTCTTGTGGGACCCATCTGGGTCCTCAGACTTAGCCTGCTGGCATCAGTAGTACCCATGTTTTCAGGCATTCGTGGGGGTCTCTGCAGGAAAGGGGTAGAGGGCTGCTGTACTCTAGTCAGTACCCATAGCTTAGCAATGTTTATATTTTTAAGTAGCATAAGTAGATATCAATTCCTATATGGGCTGCTAATTGCACTTAGTGCCTCTGGAGATGATTATTGGTCATACATAAGCCCAGTAGATTTCAATGTCAGGGTCATTCCAACTAATACTTAAATATGACCCAGGCTTCCTGCCCTCTTCCTCACTCATCTATCTCTACTCCCCTTTCTTCCTTCCCTTCTGTCATTCCATTATTCCTTTTTCTCTTTTATAAGTTTTCTTTAAACAACCAGACTTATTTCATCCAGAGCATTTCACGTCCAATTTATTTCCTTCTTCTTTTCTATTCATGATATCTCCTTTACATTTCCTTATATATATTTTTTTTCTATGCTGGATCTTATTTCCTTCCTGCCTTCCTTCTTTGAACACTTACTAGTACTTTTCAGGCACTTATGGCTACAAAGAGAAATAAAACATGGTTTTTTTTCTCTTAGTAAGGTCAGAGTACACTTCGCTCTCTCTGTGTTCTTATGTAAGGGAAAACTGATCAAGTTTCGAGTAGGGAAAAAGCAAGACCATGGGCAGCAAGGTGTGAGATGACCTTTTAGTGCATGAGGCAGTAATTAGTCCCAGGCTTACCTTATAATGATCACTCTTTTTCAAGAGGTTAAGCATTGTGTATTTCTCCAAAGAAATAAGTTCCATGTTGAAAATATGGGTATATCAGTGTAGAGTATAACAGATAACTTACTGCCTGCTCTGTTCTTAACTTTTAGAAGAGTAGAAAAAATTCTCCTTAAGATGACCTGTTTTTCATTAAAATCACTAAGCAAATAAATTGAACTATTTCTACCCTGCACAGAGGAAATAATTAAGTTACTAGATGTAGCCTTGAGCAAAAGGACAAGTGTTAAATTGCCCTGGTTCTCTGGCTATTTTCAGCACAACGGAGGGTACAAGGGTAAATAAACACCCAGTAGGTGGTTAAAGCTCATCAAGGAGAAATCTTCACTTGCAGCAACTTGACTAGTTATCAGTTTTCTAGTAATAAAACACCTTGTTAGCCTCTCACATTCAATACTCACTAAGCTCCAATGTATCTTCATTTCCAATTTCTTATGTCTCCATTTCCTTTCCTTCGTTCCTATTAATGTTCTACCTAAATTCTTTATCTTCATTACCTCAACACTCTGTGCAATCTTTTGCATTACCGTCTAAGCTATAGACCTAAATGTGTTGAAATATTTTATTCTAAACACCAAAACTTAAATGACTAGTTGGTGTATGAAGTTAGAAGGTCAAACCCCTTGGGTGCCTGGGTGGCTTAGTCGTTAAGTGACCGTTTTGGCTCAGGTCATGATCTCAGGATTCGTGAGTTCAAGCCCCATGTCGGGCTCTGTACTGCCAGCTCAGAGCCTGGAGCCTGTTTCAGATTCTGTGTCTCCCTCTCTCTCTGACCCTCCCTGCTCATGCTGTCTGTCTCTCTCTCTCTCTCAGAAGTAAATAAAAACATTTTTTTAAAAAAAGGTCAAACCTCTTGTAATATCTACATACTACTTCCTCAACTCCCCAAATGTTTGTGGATTATTTTAATGACTATCACCATTGTGCCAGACCAAAGCGGTACAATAGCAAGCAAAAATAAACACAATGGCACTTTGCAGGCTAATGTAGGAAACACATATTAATCAAATAATCGCAAAAATTAGGTTCACCTAAGATAAAGCACAAAGGGAGTTTTTCATAGGGAAATCAGGCCTCATCAGGAAGATTGTCCTATGGCTGTGGTGCTTGGTCTGAGAGCTTAAAGAGTATGAGTTACTCAAGGGCAGAAAAGAAGAAAAATTTCCTGGCAGAAGGAGCCATAAGACTGTAATGCACACTAGGCAAAAGTCTCCCTTCAGCCCAACCAGAGCTCTGAAGCAAAGATTGCTTGTTAGAGAAGTCCTGCATTGGGAGTAATGGCGCATTCAGCACCTTCTTGCTCATCATTAGCCAGGGGCTTCTTCAAGAAGAGTGCAACCATGACCTGAAAGCTAAAGCAGACCAGTTAACAGCTGAGGTTCTCATGTTGCTAACAACTCAGCAGGGAGTTCTTTCCTGAAGAGGGAGCTGAGCAATGCTTCCCCCTATCTTCCACAATCCCCTATAATATACAATGCCAGAGAGCAGGAATAACATTTTAATAGCATAATAGGTGCGTGTATAAACAGAAATAAAGGTTTAAGCCACTTTAAAAAATCTACTGTGTTTGTTAGTGACAAGAATTCAAGTCTGAACTTAGATCTACATAATGCCAAAGTCCACCATCTTTTCACTGTTTAAATTCACATATCATCTGAGCATCTACTTGGTGCCAAGTTCTGCCCTAGATACAGGGATGGGGTTTGGGGTGTGGGCATAATGAATAAAACAGACAAAAATCCCAAGATGTGAAGCTAAACATCCAGTCCCCCGAGATACTGAATAACTTGCAGACAGCAAACCACCCACTGACAGTCATTCAGAGTCCGTGAAGAATAATAAATAGTGTAAGTAGAAGTTTAAGGTATTAAATATTCTAGTTTCCAAGGAGGGGGGAAATGAATGTAGTTAGACAAATAAGCTTGACATCTGTTCATGAAATATTCCAGGATGCATTTTAAAACAGACAGCTAAAAATACAAAAGATAATAATCATTAAGTAATAATACGACTTCACTAAAAATAAATTAGTTCTAGCTTATCTACTTCCTATTGCTACAGGAAAAAATAGGCAGTAAGATCCTCTTTTAGAAAGATGTTAGAAAAGGGCAGGTTTCTTAACTTTTGAAGAGGAATACATATCAACTGAAAAATAATATAGTCAGGTTGGGGCGCCTGGGTGGCTTAGTCGGTTAAGCGTCCGACTTTCGCTTAGGTCATGATCTCGCGGCTCGTGGGTTCGAGCCCCGCGTCGGGCTCTGTGCTGACTGCCAGCTCAGAGCCTGGAGCCTGTTTCAGTCTGTGACTCCCTCTCTCTCTGACCCTCCCCTGCTCACGCTGTCTCTCTCTCTCCTAGAAATAAATAAAAATGTTAAAAAAAAAAAAAAGAAAAATAATATAGTCAGGTTTACAGCTGGTGGTACTGTTCTCCAAAATATATGTATTAAGATAAAGTCACTCTACCTGACAGAAGGCTTCATGTCACAGGCTTACAAACTGTTTCTGATCTTGTTCAATGTCTTTATCCAAATGTAATGAGAATAGGAGTGCATGGGTAGCTCATTTGGTTAAGGGTCCAGATCCTGATTTTGGCTCAGGTCATAATATCATGGTTGTGAGATCCAGCCCCACATGGGGTCCCACACAGGGCATGGAGCCTGCTTAAGATTCTCTCTCTCTGTCTCCGTCTGCCCCTCCCCTGCTCATGCTCGCTCTCTATCCCTATCTATCAAAAAAAAAAATATATATATATATATTTAATGAGTATAAGTTATGCTCACTACATAAACACAGAGTGGCATAGAGGTGGGAGGAATGATTAACCCATTAGGGAATAAAATAATACCTCAAAACACCCACTACACTAGAATAATAAGCCCAATTGCAGGGGCATGTTATTATTAATATATTATTATATATAATAATTATTAATATATTATACATTATTTATAAAATAATTTTATTATTATGTGTAATATATTATTAATTGCATGGCTACAAAAAGAAAATCAATTTTATTAATTTATAATGGATACTGTCTGGTTTGGCAAAATTCTTGTGAAAAAAATTGCTTAAAAAATTTAGTTGACCAAAAGTATAAGCTGAGGTGACTCCATAATATAAGTACTAAACCACCATGTCCAAAGCTACATTATTAGAAATACAGTTGGTTCTGGATCAGTGAGACAGGAATACTAAGTGCAAACAGAAGAGCAAGATGCCTACAAAATTAGGCTCCTACCCTTTCACAGACTCTCTCTAGATGCCTACATTTTAAAGAGATGATGCTCAGCTCCCTGAACAACACATTCCCGAGTTGTAAAACTTGCAACAGTTTTTTATTAAAAAAAAAAAAAAAAAAAGAGGTACATGGGGCATCTGGGTGGCTCAGCATCCAACTTTGGCTCAAGGTCATGATCTCATGGATCATGGGTTCTAGCCGCACATCAGGCTTTGTGCTGACAGTGCAGAGCCTGGAGCCTGCTTCAGATTCTGTGTCTCCGTCTCTCTCTCTCTCTTTCTCTGCCCCTCCCCCTTTTGCACTGTGTCCCTCTGTCTCAAAAATAAATAAATACTAAAATAATGTTCAAAAACAGATGTACATATAAGCCAAAGGGACAGAAAAAAATGTACAATTCCAAATTTGCAAAAGAAAATGTTCTAAGAAAAGAGATAAGGAACATCTTTTCCTTTATTCTTCGGAAGAATGAAGCCTCATTTTTTATTTTTATTTATCCTTAACGTTGGTTGGGAATTTTTATATACACCTAGTGCAATTCCTCCCCTTTTATATTGTTCTCTTTAAAACAAATCAGTAGAAAAAGTGGTTTATCACTTCCTCACCTCCTACATTCTTTCAAAAATTTTTTCCAATTTTTGTTTGTTTGTTTGTTTGTTTGTATAATGAGGCTAGAGGAAGGCAAGGGCCTTTTGGCATAATATCCTGCTTTGAGGTAAGTAAGGAATGACCTCACCCTTCACTTTGCTAACCAGCTCCTCTGTGCCCTAGGGTTTGCCTCGGCAAGGAGTTGTTCACCTTGCCTGGGTGGCTACAGGCGATATGAAGGTGTGGTGCTCATAGGACTGTTTGATGGTGGAGGCACCAAGAATAAGCTGTTGCAGACGGTGCAGACATGGCGGACATGCTCTCTTCATGCCACTGTTTCCTTCCCCACGCAATTCAGTGGGACAGAAGCAGCAACCCAGTAGTGACAAGTCCAAAAATAGCCATTGCTGGAAGCTCCAGACCCTCTGTGAGGTCTGGGGTAAGTTTGCTAAGAGCTGTGTAGGTTGGATTTCTTTGGTTAAAAAACAAAACAAACAAAAACCCTCCAATTTTGACTCAACATGTACCCTTACTTCATTCTGAGCTTTCTCAGTGGATACAAATAAATAGATTTTCATTTCCTCATCAAGGGAAGTTCCAGGGATTTACTTTCCTGCAATGATTAAACAAACAGGGAAGTAATAGAGGTCGGTTTAATATTAATAAATAATTAATATTTAATAATTAATAATATTTATTAATTTTATTTTAAATAAAATAATAATTTTACAATTAAATTTATTTTATATAATTTATTTATATAAATTATTTAAAATAAATACTTATATAAAATAATTATAATTAAAGCAATAATTAATAAATAATTACTATTTGATTATTATTATTATTTATTAATATTAAACTGACCCCTGTTACTGTTATTACTGTATTATTACTGTTCCTGTCATTACTGTTATTACTGTTATTTTAATAATTATATAAAATAATAATTATAATTAATTAAAGTAACAAATAATATATAATTATTATTATTTATTAATATTAAACTGACCTCTGTTACTGTTATTACTGTATCATTACTGTTATGTTAATATTATATGATAATTTATTTATAAATTATCATCTATTATATTAATTATATATATTAATTTTATATTATAATAAATTATTATTTATAATATTAATTTTAAAAGTATGTATTGACAATAATATCTGCTTTTTAACTAAAATTTCTTCAAATAACTTTCATTTTTTGGTTCAAGGAACCGAATAAAAAGACAATAAAAGTATCACTTAGAGAATGCTTTCTCTTTATTAAGGATTATATCATACCAGTTTTCTCTAAAATGTATAATCTCCTTTAACCCTTAGAATAACTCTGTGGAAGCAATGCTAATATTTCCATTTTACCAACAAGGAAATTTAACTGGAAAGGACTTTAGCAACATGGCCAAGTACAAACAGTAACTGTGAGGGTAGGAGCCAACCCCAAAATTATCTGCCTGTATTACCGACTGTGCTAATGACTGGCAGGAAATCTTGCTTTGGATAAAAAATAAACCCACAGTGGAGTGAATGACAGGTATAAATCATTCAAATGCTTGAAAGGAATTCATACTCCTTTTCTGCAATTAAAAAAAAAGTATTCTAATCAACTTTGAATGGTTTATTCCATATTTGTGTAGGTCAATTAACTCTTGTGTGCAAAATCCAGTCCTCTAGAAATCACCCTATCTAAAGACTGCTTCACTGGTCAGGAGAACAGTTTCCCTGCTGTGCTCTGACACAGGCATGCATATACTGATTACCTCAAATTGCTGTCACTGGCTCTTTGAAAAATAATGAAAGTAGGCAAGATATGTTTCATTTTTCCACCCTAGCCGAATCACCTGGAAAGCTTTACAAAATGCTACGCTGGGCCCCACTGCAAATCAATAAAATCAGAAGATGTGGATATGGAATGTCAGCATCATATGCTTTAAAAAGCTCTTCGGCTTTTGCCATGTTACAGCCAAGGTTGAGGATTTTAGATAACATAAATCAATAGTTGCGTGATGGATGAGGCCTTTTTTAGTACTATCAATTTCTAATTTCAGGAACAGCTCAACTACCTCTTGTACTACTTCATTTGCGGGACAAATTTACCAAGTGCTTATTATGAACCCGACAGTGTACCAAACAGGGAAGATGTAAAGATCAACTGGCCCTGGTCACCAGGATAACTCACATTCCAGAAGAAATTTATGACTATCTCTTAGTATTGTAGCAGAGGAAAAAATTTTACTCTACCTTTCTGGATTCTTTGCCTAGTCTGTTGATTCAGTTGACATAAAACAGATTAAAAGACAAAAACAGGGCCACCTGGGTGGCTCAGTTGGTTAAGCATCTGACTTCGGATCAGGTCATGATCTCACAGTTGAGTTTGAGCCCTGCGTTGGGCTCTGTGCTGACAGCTATGGAGCCTGGAGCCTGTTTTGGATTCTATGTCTCTCTCTCGCTCTCTCTCTCTGTCTCTCTGGTCTTCCCTGCTTGTACTCTTTCTCTGTCTCTCTCTTTCAAAAATAGATATTAAAAAAATTTTTAAAGAGAAAAACAACTTTAATTGCACACATATGAGGGCCCCCCCGCCATAAGACTCTGTGTCTCATAGACAGTCAAGCAATTGAGGCTTATATGCCATCCTGGGCTAAAGAAAAGGGGGTAAAGGTCTGAGACTTCAAAGAAGGGGAAGACACTTCTTAGGAAGATGGGAAGCAAATGTTCCGTGAACAATTGTTTACCCAAGCTTGCAGAGACAGTGGGACGCACAAAAGAATTCGATTTCGAGGCCTTGTGGGGCCCCAGTTTACAACACCTAGCCTATAATCTTTCTAATTATCCTAGTGATCATTTCTTCCTGGACCAAGCCCTCTACTTCAATCTTCTTAGGCCTTTAGGTAAAAGTTCTTCCTGAGCTTTTGGGCCTCGGTTGACTTCAGCTCAAAGTAATCCACATGTCAAAGTGGCACATTTTAGGACTGTCTCCCCCAAACCTCATTAGACCAGTTGGCCCTTAAAAAACATGGGGATTAGAGATGCCATAACTTTTGACTCCTCAAACTTAACTATGGGTAGTTGACCAGAAGTCTTACCAATACTATAGTCAATTAACACATATTTTGTATGTTAGACTATATTCTTGTAAGACTACCTATTTTTTTTCTTAATTTTTTCACTGTTTCTAGGTTATGTGGCTCATCTGCAAGGTTTTTTTTTTTTCAAGTTGTCACCAATATCCAAAAAAAATTTCCAATATATTTGTTGGAAGAAAAGTCTTCATATAAGTGGACCCATATTCAACCACATGTTGATCAAGGGTGAACTGTATACAGGGTAAATCCAATGAATGCTCATTTTTCATAGGACCGTATCAGATAAGATCCTGGAGGGCCTCACACCTAGATATCCACTTCAAATCATTGTTCTGCTGTCAAAGAAAGCACCTGGAGCAGATTCCTTCTTCATATCTTCTCCATTGATTTTTTAAACTAAATTAATTTTAAAAGTGTTTAAATTTCTTTTATAGTTTATTTATTTTTGAGACAGACAGAGCACAAGTGGGGGAGGGGCAGAGAGAGAGGAAGACACAGAATCTGAAACAAGCTCCAGGCTCTGAGCTTTCAGCACAGAGCCCGATGTGGGGCTCGACCCACGAACCATGAGATTCAACCTGAGCCAAAGTCGGACGCCTGACCAACTGAGCCACCCAGGTGCCCCTAAAAGTGGTTTTTAATGTTTGTTTATTTTACAGACAGAGACAGAACACAAGTGAGGGAGGGGCAGAGAGAGAGAGAAGGAGACACAGAATCCAAAGCAGGCTCCAGGCTCTGAGCTGTCACCACAGTCTGACACAGGGCTCAATTTCATGAGCTTGGAGATCATGACCTGACCCCAAGTTGGACATTTAATGAACTGAGCCACCTAGACACCCCTAAACTAAATTAACTATTAACTTCACTGCTGCATTTGGATGAATGATAAAGTTATATATATATATATATATTTAATCTACAATAATGTAAAAACATTTAACCACAATCCCTGCATCAGGTAATTAGAGGTCATCTGATCCAGTTTTCCCACCAATGAACACTTTAGTAAAGTGATTTGCCCAAGGTCATAATGGCTTTTTATTGTTATTGACAGAGCTCAGGTGTTCTGTCCTCAGTCCAGTGATTATTCCATTATAGTCACTGTTCAGGACATTCAGGCAGGTAATATATCTTTTGCTTAACTATCAGAAGATGTGGAATGCTGAGTTCTGTTTGCTTGATGGTAACCATCATACTTTTTGTTGTAATTATAATAAACATAAGACAATTAAGCACTGTTTGAAAAGCCACTTCTTGGGGCACCTGGGTGAGTTGGTTGAGTGTCTGACTTCGGCTCAGGTCATGATCTCACAATTCATGAATGAGCTCAAGCTCCAAGTCAGGCTCTGTGCTGACAGCTCAGAGCCTGGAGCTTGATTCAGATTCTATGTCTTCCTCTCTCTCTCTGTCTCTCTCCCACTTATATTCTATCTCTCTCTCTCAAAAAAAAAAAACATTAAAAATTTAAAAGAAAAGAAAAGTCACTTCTTTGCAGACATTCATTTGACCTCCGGTTATTCCGTCCCTATAATTTTATATACAGTAACACTTTAAATAAAGGAGAAAATATTATAGATAATTGTATTTTCCAATGGGTTTTTTGTTATGCATTTTATCTTACTAAATTGGTAATGAAAATTCACTTTCTATTCAAATATATATTGAAAATTGATTTGTTATTATGAATAATAAATGTTATAAATATGAACTTTATTCTATTGCAAAAAATGTCTTTTTTCCAACTTAATTAAGGTACAGTTGTCATGTTACATTGTGTAAGTTTAAATATACAGTTGATTGATTTGATATACTCAATATACTGAGAAATGATTAACATGAATGTAACCTTTTTGTGACGTTAGAGTATAACTTTGCAAGATGTTCCCATTGCAGGAAGCTGGGTAAAGTGCCTATTGTATTACTCTGTATTATTTCTTACAATTGCATGTAAAACTACAATTATCAAACACACACACACACACACACACACACACACACAATGTTTTAAGCAAGAAGTTCCTCCAAGCAAACAAAAGTAAAACCTATTTGCACAGTCTCATGTTATCTGCCAAACTTCTCAAATCGCTAATAAAATTCCAGTAAGACATATGCAGCCATAGAAAACTGAGGTGAACCACATCAGGACTCTGAATAGTTAGATGGATAGCAGGAATGAAGAAGGTGGCAATAGTTCCAAGTACAAAGCATCGATCAAATAATCCCATTGACAAAACCAGTGAATTGTTACAATGAGGAGGCCAGGATGGCACTCAGTGACCCTATCCAGATACTGCAACCTTGACTCATGCAAAACAGTGTTCTCTTTTCTTTTGAATTGATTTCGTTTGAAGTCACAAAAATAAATGACACTGCGACTCCAACTTGGCACAAAATAAATTTACACAATATGAAGAATCCATTGAATTTAGTATTAGTGTTTTGTAAAAGTTAAGCATATATAGGAAGACAAATGTTGTAACTGTTGTCATGATTTTTGTTTGTTTTATCTGAGTTTACGTTGCTAAAAGCACTAAGGAGAAGCAGGCATGTAGGACTCAGTGCTATTGAATTTAGACTAGTTAAGTTTACAATTAATTTAATTCTAACTAGTTAGGTTAGAAGAATTTGACTAGTTTGCAATGTTTAAGTTCTTAAGAGATTTATCTTTATAAGATCTTGGTTTTTATTAACTATATAAAAGTATTAAATATTTAGAGGAATAGTTTAGTATATACTTTAAGTTAAATATATTAAGTATCAAAGCAAACACAAAAAGCAAAAGCCCTTTGGATGGTAAAGATTTCAGATATGTGGCTAAGCCAAGGCCAGCACTCCTAGTTGCTGAGGGATCAATTCTAAGACTCTGGGGGATTCCTTTTAGGATAACAACCTCACACAAAATCAATAATTTGTAATTCCCCAAGTATTAGCAGTATCAGAACGAGCACAGCACCTGGCATGAAGCAACTGCTCAATAAAAGTTGGCAGAGTGACTTATTTTGTCTGTTTTATAGACATATAATTGTAGCTGAGCTTATTCTGAACTAGAATTTACAAATGCAACTTCTGGGAAAGGTATCATTACAATGCATGGCCATGCTAGGGCTATTTGCAATCCACTAAGTGGTGGTGAGATCAATAGTTACCCTTGTGACAAAAATGTAAAGAGAAAACAATCAGCTTGATTCTGACATTGCCCAGTTGAACTGCAGTCCTGTGTATTGTTAATCTAACAGGATAATTTACTTTGAGTGGGGTCTCCCATGCTGGGAATCGGGAGCGATAAGCTCGGTGCACAGTTATACATGAGTTTGGAAAACTCCTAGAACTGTGCATTGCACAAAATCCAGAGACAAGAGAGACGTAACCCTCAGCTAGAGGTTGGAGGTAAGGAAAAGGATCCAAGGAAAAGGTATGAAAATTTTAAAAAGGAGTTTACACCTGAGCCAAAGAGAGTAAGTAATGTGAGACTGTAACTGTGTAAGTCCAATGATCAAAAGTTGGATTCCAGATGCCCTCACATTGGTCTAAAACCTAGACGTGCATTGGAAAAGGCTCTGAATGCCTGATGGAAAGAGACAAAGATGGAACTACTGTGAATTTGTGCACATCTTCCATCTAAAATTGGAAGCACTAACTCTTTCATGCTTGGAGTTGTGGGAGAAGAATCCCAAGAGTGAAGTGTTCTGATGCCTTCAACCGCTTCACCCCCTAAATTGATATTCTCTGGCAAGAGCCAGCAAAATTTACATGAAATAAATCTGAAGGGACTGGAGGAGAAGCTTTCCGTCTCCTGGCAGCCAGGAGTTAAATCCTAGGTTATTTACCTTGCATTATGAGACAGTTACAGATGTATTACAGCTCTTCTCAATCACTTTGTTATGAGCTTATTAACTTTCCTAGCAGCCGGAGTAATATCTCACTATTTCAGAAAGAGAGGAGAGGTGTTAGTGATTAAACGACTTAATAAACAATCTGTCACTTTTCATGTTTCATAAACCTGAGCGCATCTATGAAGGACAAGGAGGTAGATTCCTTAATGCATTTGATATAAAGCTTATGAGAGTTGAGGGAAGGATAATTTCAGGGTATCTCAGATGCCTTTACTGATTTACATTTAATCTCTGATAAAGCAGAGAAAAATTAGACCTATTTAGAAAATAGGTCCCGTATTTGCTATTGAGCAATAAGACATACAAGAAGTCATATACATTCATATTCATATCGCATATACATGTGTGTGCATATATCATTTAAAGTTGTAGAAGTGAGAAAATGATCATTTTTTAACTAAGAGGAAATTGGCCAGCCCCAACTGTTCAAATCCCAGCTTTGCCATGTTATTTGCTACCTGTGTGACCCTGGGAAGGTTACATAAGCACTGTGATTCTGTATCCTTCTCCACATGATAAGGGTGGTAGTAGTACTTACGTCTTCGATGAGTTGGGAAGTCACTAAAATTATTTTTAAAAATACCTTGAACAGTGTCTGGAATATAGAAAGCACACAATAAATAGTAACAAGTTATTTTCTTTAATCAAAGATGGGACAAAAATTAGCTTTGTTAGGCAAACCAACCTTAAAGTGAATTTACTATTAATTTGTGTCCATTGGGTAGATGATTTATTTGGAGTGTTCATGGTGCCATTTTCCTATGTCTCTTTAGTGGATGATTTAGGGCAAGAAGGAAACCTAAATCTGCTCTTTCTATAACAAATTATCAGAGGATTGGTAGAGGAGTCTGCTTCCCTGCCCCAGAATATCCTGATGGTGTAAAGTTAAGAAGGAAAATAATTTTCTGCTTTCATTCTGTTTGTAAATTAAAGTTCCTTGCAAAACTATTAAGTTTGCTGCAACATTTTTAATGGTAAAATGGAGTGGGGGAATCTTACTTTGTGGACAGGAGTTCTCTCTTTATTCCACAGCTGAACTCAGTTCGTACAGAATAGCTGAAAACAGAAGTCCTTGAATTATGAGATCACCTTGCACTTACAGAACATTTTCTTTCCTACAGCATGAAAGCAATTTTAAATCTAGCTTCAATGAATACATCATAGAATCTCAAGGGTCTAAATTAAGCTGATTGTTAGTTTGAATATGAAAAAATACAAAAGCATTAATCATATGCACTACTTCCTGAAAAATTTGCAACTGAGTTATGAAAGCTCTACTGGATCTCCTCATGCTACTATCATTTTTCACCCAGTGTGTGGTCAGTACATCACTCGAAGCTCAAAATTCTTCACCCTGTTCATTGCCGAGTCTGCGACGTGAATGCCAATGTAGGAAAAAGAATCTAAATAACACCGCAAAGTGTCATGTTGCACAAAACCTTGAGGAGTGTAAAACTAAATCTTGAGAGTCTGATTTTAAGAGAAGATGCCTGTGTTTTAAAATCAACTTAAGATCATCAGGTTTTTGAGTTCATCTACATTTGACAAAATTCGTGACAAATCTCTCTCCTTATCTTTCTATTGCCTTAGTTGTTTTATGTATGTATGTATGTATGTATGTATGTATGTATGCTCTATCACACAGAGAGCATGTGAGCAGAGGAGAGAGGCGGAGGGAGAGAGAAAGGTAGAGAGGGGGAGAGAGAGAGAGAATGAATCTCAAGCAGACTCCATGTCAGTGCAAAGCCTGAGTTGGGGCTAGATCCCATGACCCTAGGATCATGACCTGAGCTAAACTCAAGAGTCAGATACTCAACTGACTGAGCCACCCAGCCACTGGCTTAGTTATTTTTGAAAATCCAGGTTATTTTATGAAACACAAATCTTACATACTTCCTCAGACCCCCTCAGTGATGGCAGCCTCCTTGACATGGACGAACCTCTGATGCCACCTTGCTGAACTGAGTTTGCCATGGTCCTTTCAGTCCTCCTGGGGCCGACCAGTCACTTGCCCTGGGAGTGCCACATCTAGTACCCTAGACTGTACACTGCTAGGCAATCTGCTACATGGCTAGAACTTCAGCCTCCTCCTTCTACTCCCAAATCTGATGCAACACCACATCACAAGAGCCAAGTTGATAGTCTGAGTTTATACAAACATAGAAAAAGGATGCATCACAGAATACATGGGAGTTCACTGCCACCATGGCTAAACGTTGACTTAACGGGAAGCAGAAAATAAGTGAGGCAAGAAAGTTCTTTCTCCTCCCTCCCTCCAATAGATGCCCAAAGTCATAGTCTTTGTCGTTGACAAGATTTCTCCTTGTCATCCTCCAGAGCAGCCCCTGTGTTTGGCAATGCTCTCGCTAAGAAGCTGTGTCTCTGTGGGGCGCCTGGGTGGCTTAGTCGGTTGAGCGTCTGACTTTCGCTTAGGTCATGATCTCGCGGTTCGTGGGTTGGAGCCCCGCGTCGGGCTCTGTGCTGATTGCCAGCTCAGAGCCTGGAGCCTGTTTCAGATTCTGTGACTCCCTCTCTCTCTGACCCTCCCCTGCTCATGCTATCTCTCTCTCTCCTAGAAATAAATAAAAAACATTAAAAAAAAAAAAGAAGCTGTGTCTCTGTGCAGCAGGTCATGAAGTGGTGGCTGGTGTGGCCATGCATTCCTGTGGCTTCCTCTCTTTCATTGTCTACCTTCTTTTTCCTCACCTATGCTGCACTGGGCTGGGTTTCACATTTAACTGCTGCATTATGACTTTTATCATTGTCTCAGGCTCTCTTTTCTAGGGAAACTGGACAGTGACAGTTATATTTTTCTCGTATTTTAAGATAAGGAGACTTATCATTTTACTCTTTTTGTCTTCCTGAAGAAAATTGTTACTTTTAGGGATTAAGAACCCTAGCATTCTATTTTTTTAATTTATTTCTGAGAGAGAGAGAGAGCGTGAGCAGGGGAGGGTCAGAGAGAGAGGGAGACAACAGAATCTGAAGCAGGCTCCAGGCTTTGAGCTAGCTGTCAGCACAGAGCCTGACGAGGGGCTCAAACCTGCGAACTGTGAGATCATGACCTAAGCCGAAGTTGGACGCTCAACCGATTGAGCCAGGCAGGTGCCCCAAGAACCCTAGCATGCTAAATGAAAAGTGAATTGGAATATTGTCATGGGCAAGAAGAACAAATAACTTTGATAAGGCCTGGAAAAAAAGAACATAATTAATGTCTACTTTCACCCTATTGGGAGACCAAGATAATTCAAAGCAGAGCAATGCATCTATTTATAAATACTCTTAGTGGGGAAAAAATACAATTTCTTTAACAAGGCTCATGACTTTTACTTTTCTGAGAAACGTTAGAAGAGGCTAGCCACTGGTAGTCAGAAGGAAGCTTGTTAAGGCAAGCATCATGCATAGTGCAGAGAATCGACTCAGGAAAGGCAGAAATAAAACATGATTCTAAAGGATAGTAACGACGTTTTACAGAAGATAATAAACTCAATTTCCTGCCTGAACTCGGGCTCATAAACCTAGAGTTGGTTAGCTTTTTTTTTATTTGTGTGTTTGTTTTTGTTGATCTCTGGTTTGTTTCTTGGGAAAGGAATGTAATGGGACTCAGAAACCTCCATCCTCGACTCCACTCCTTGGAGCAAGAAGGAGTTTCTCTATGTGTTCCTTCACTTCCCACCCCCTCATCTCAACAGAAAGGACCTATAATATGGCAGCCCAACAATTACCTTTTAAAGTATCTCAAATATATTATTTAAAATTTTCGATGTTTATTTATTTTGTACATTTTTAATTTTTTTAATGTTTTATTTATTTCTGAGATAGAGAAAGACAGCATGAGCAGAGGAGGGTCAGAGAGAGAGGGAGATACAGAATCTGAAACGGGCTCCAAGCTCTGAGCTAGCTGTCAGCAGGGTGTGACGCTGGGCTGGAACCCACAAACCGTAGATCATGACATGAGCTGAAGCTGGACACTTAACCGACTGAGCCACCCAGGCGCCCCTATTTATTTTTGAGAGAGAGAGAGAACAGTGGAGGGGCAGAGAGAGAGAGAGAACAGTGGAGGGGCAGAGAGAGAGAGAGACACATAATTAGAAGCTTGCTCCAGGCTCCAAGCTGTCAGCACAGAGCCTGATGAGGGACTCAAACTCACAAAGTGTGAGATCATGAGCTGAGCTGAAGTCAAGACCCTTAACTGACTGAACCACCGAGGAGCCTCTAAAATATATTATTTAAAAAAAAAATTTTTTTTTTAATGCTTTATTTCTAGAGAGAGACAGCGCGAGCAAGGAGGGTCAGAGAGAGAGGGAGTCACAGACTGAAACAGGCTCCAGGCTCTGAGCTGGCAGTCAGCACAGAGCCCGACGGGGCTCGAACCCACGAACCGCGAGATCATGACCCAAGCGAAAGTCGGACGCTTAACCGACTAAGCCACCCACGCGCCCCTAAAATATATTATTTTAAATAAAACAATTAAGTATACCTTGACCACCAACTCTCCATCTTAACTGAACACGAATTGTAATGAATCTCAGAGAAGAGCATGAGGAAAACCCCACCAATTTTCAGGTCCGCTGTTTTATTTGTATTTATCTAACAGGCAGTGATTCTACTAGATAAGAAATGACCTTGAAGGATGGCAGAATATGCCACCCCCAAATATGCCACTTTGGCATAAGGATTATTTTGAGTTAAGACACTTAAAAATCAGCAGATACAAGAAGGCTATTCTAATTTCCCTCTTCTTCCTGAAAGCAGGAGATTAAAAGCTCCCATGTGAAAGAAACCCTCTCTGTACTGAGAGGATAGGAACATTTCTTTGATGGCGGATCAAAGCCGAGAGAATCCTGTGCAGACTGTTAAAACAATTCTTATCTTCCTTTAGCAACCCCCCCCCCCATGTTTTTTAGTCACCTTTTCACAATTGTCTCTCTTTGTAAACTTAGCATGAAGATCTCTAGTTTTCCCTATGCCGCTGGGTCCTCATTTCCTTGTGAAGGCACCCATGTCAGGTGAATCTTGCAAAAATATGTAAGCTTTTCTCCCGTTGCTGTCTTCTGTCTGTTGAATTCCTTGTCCCAGCTGCAAGACCCTAAGAAGGGAGGGGTGAACTTGTGCCTCCCCTACAGTCTCCATATTCCTTTCCCTTCTCCACAGCATGTTTTGATTCCTCCTCTGCTATTGCTTGGGGCAGAATCAGTAGCAACAGCTGCTCCTGGAAGCAATTGGAGTCCAAGGCAGCTGATCTGCATAGAGTAGGAGGTAATCAGTTGACACAGGATGCAGCAATCAACTAAATGTTCTTTCCCAATTCTGTGTGGGCTGTTTAGGACTAAAGATTATTTCATGGTTCCAGAATGACTTGAGAAACAACAGTGATATAAAAGGGAATAGTCATTTTATGTTTTCACATAAAAATGAAAAGTCTTTATGACCCCCCCCCCCCAAATGATAAATACATGGTCTTCATTGTACTGTTGCATTTGATACTTTACCCTTTGGAAATTGGTCTTATTGTGGCTTTAGAGAGAGACTCTTCTCTCCTGTTTGTTTCTCCTTTGCATTTCACCCAGGAAATGCTAATTTTCTCTACGATACCAGTCTCAGCCCTGTTTAAATAATGTAGATGAAGAGCCTGGCATAGTGTCTATAGACTATAAATAAGGTCTTCTTTTCTTCCTATCTCTTCAGACTCTCCCTTCCCACCCTTTGTGGGCTTATTCACCACCAACAATTCAATGCTCATCTCCATCGGAGCCTGCAAATCTGTCACCAATCCTGAAACCTCGACAAAGGCCCAGGGCCATGTAGATAAATGTTTTCACTTTCCAAACTGAAAACTTTTATCATCACTCCCTAATAATTTTTTCCTCTCCTATGCTTCCTATAGCTGTCTATGTCATCGTAATTATTTGCCACTACCACTAAGAAGATTTTCATCCTTAGAGTTTCTCATTTCACTTCCCTCTATTTTCACTGCTTCTAGTCTATTCTATCCCCCAAAATTCTCACCGAGACAATGCTGATCACTTGCCCCCTGATTCCTGTGTCCTTCAACACGAGTATATCCATTCTGGTGCATCAGAATTATATTTTTATAACCCTTCCCATATCATTCTATACTTCTGCTCTGAAATCATCTATAGCTCTAGCTTATTGCCAGTGGCACCAGATCTCTATTTACTGTTCTTGATATACCCATTTTGTGGCACCATTGTTGACATAATTTCTTCTGCCTGAGATTCCACCCCTCTGACTTGATTAAATCCATGTCACCATTTAAACCTTAACTCACATTTCTTTTCACTGAAACCTTCCTTTGCTCGGGTGTGATTCACCACTGCTTTCTCTATATTCATGTAGGAATCCATCAACATTTTTATAGATGTTAACAAATGTGTATGATTAATGAATGCACTTCAGTCTTTCCTCAATTCATCAGCAGCTTAAGGTTTGCAGTTATAACCTTTACTGTGCCGTATCATTGGCCTATTTATATATACCAATCTCCCTTCCTGTATATGTCAGCTCTTTGAGAAAAGGGGCAAAATCCTTGACACTTTCTTATACTCTGTGCCTGCCACCAGTACCTTGCTTATAGAAAGTCCTGATAATATTGTTTCTCAATAAGCTTCATTGCACAAGAATTCAAATTAGGTAGTTTGACCTTTAGTGTGAGGATCTCACTTATTTTTTGATAATTTCTCTTTATGTTTAATTGCATATCTGTTACTACTGACACTTGGGAAAAAGACCTAGCCTTTCCAGCTCACATGAGATGCAATTGGAAATGATGAATACCGAGGGAAAAGAGGAGTTAAGATGACAGAGCAGCATGGGGACCCTCAACTTGTTTCATCCCTGAAACTAAATCAGCTAGGTAGCTAGATCAGCACCAAAACATTTTGCACACCTAGGAAATTGATCTGAGGATGAACACAACAATCTGCATAACTCTAGCCACAGAACTCAGCAGGTACAGTGTGGAGGGTGAACTGGGGAGAGAGGAGCTCTGGAGGGTGGGGAGATGTTTTTGTGGAGAAAAGATAAAGGGGAGAGTGTGGCATATTGGGAGAGTGCAGGAAAAACACTACTCCAAAAGTAACGAGAAAGAGTGAAAACAATCACAGGGGACTGAATAAGAAATCTGTTCCACAAAACCACTGACATGAAGAAAGAAGAGGGTTTCAATACCAGCAGGATTAATATAAACAGTGGAGTGCAGAGTCTGATGTTTCAGAGTTCATTGCCTGATGCTGCACTGGTGAGGAGGCAGGGTGAATCCCGAGGTGCAGGCAGAAGGGTCCGAGGGGTCCATGTGCCACATGAGGAGAAGCAGTTTCCCTGCTTGGAGAGCATTTGGTAGGGGCCATATGGCCTCCCCACCAGCAAAGGTCTGGCCTCCCCACCAGCAAAGGTCTGAGCAGATCCCAGAGAACAGCTACATTTGCTGCTTTTGGGACCAAGACACAAAAATGTGGTGAAACCTCGTGCTGGCTGTGTATTGTGATTTGCCATGATTTCTGAACCTCTGGCACTACATGGTTGCATGGATGTTTTCTGGGGAAAGCTGACACTGGACCATTGCTCAGTGAGGCTCTCACCAGAGTTGACACAGATCCAAGCCACAGGGGTCTTTGAAGCTTGGGATTTCAAAATACAACCCCATCTGAGGTAAAAATCTGGAGGGAGGTGCTGTCTGGCAGGCTGATGGCTTGGGCATGGACAGGACAGAGGCAGGGAGTGGGTGGAGGCCTGAGTAAAATAAGAGGTGCTTGATCATGGGTCAGTCAGAGCATAAAATACCTGTGCCAGAGATTAGGGAACTGGGTGAAGCCATTAACACCTCTGCCACACATGCTCATGCGCACCCCAATGATCCACTCCTGTGAGATAAGCAGTGCCACCTGGTGGACAACGGAGCCATTACACCAAACCCCACCCAACTGCACCCTCTAAGCACATCCCCTAGCCGACCAACATGAGCCCCCTCCACCTGCTTAGTGTACGGACTATAAAGTGCTTCATAGTTTGAGTTCTAGGGGAAACTGGATATAACTTTATTTAGGTTTCATTTGTTTGCTGGTTCATCTATTAGTTCATTTTATGTGTTTGGTTCTGTTTTTGTTTCAATTGGTTTTTCCTTTCTTTTCTTTTTCTTAGATACAGAAAGAGAAAAACTTATTTTTATTTTCTTTTTTAAATATTTTTTTCATGTTTTAATTATTTTTTTAAATTTTTATTCTGCTTATGGGGTGCCTGGGTGGCTTAGTCGGTCAAGCGTCTGACTTTTGCTTAGGTCATGATCTCGCAGTTTGTGGGTTTGAGCCCCACTTTGGGCTCTGTGCTGACTGCCAGCTCCGAGCCTGCACCCTATTTCAGAGTCTGTGTCTCCCTCTCTCTCTGACCCTCCCCTGCTCACGCTGTCTCTCTCCCTCCTAGAAATAAATAAAAATAAAAATAAATTTTATTCTACTTAATTTTCTTTTATTTTATTCTGTTTTTTAATTTTTAATTTTTTCTTACCTTTGTCTTTCCCCTTTTTCTTTATACTATCAAGCTTCTTTCAACAAGCATATCAAAACAAGACTAAGATCTAGCTTCTTTTATTTGATTTTTGTTTTTAATATTTTAATTTTAATTTTTTATTTTATTTCTTCCTCCTCCAAAATGACAAAACAAAGGAATTCACCCCAAAAGAAAGAACAGGAAGAAATGACAGGCAGAGGCTTAATCAACACAGATATAAGCAAGATGTCTGAACTAGACTTTAGAATAATGATAATAAGAACACTTGCTGCTATTGAGAAAAAGCATAGGATCCCTTTGTGTGAAGATAAAAGAAATAAAATGTAGTCAATATAAAATTAAAAACGTTATAACCAAGATGCAATCTTGAATGGATGCCATGACAGCAAGGATGGACAAAGCAAGGAGGTGAATCAACAATATAAAAGACAAAATTATAGAGAATAATGAAGCAGAAAAAAGAAGGAAACAAAGGCAAAAGAGCACGATACAAGACTCAGAGAACTCGGTAACTTATTAAAAAGGAATAACATCCAAATCATAAAAGTCCCAGAAGATGGAGAGAAAAAGGGGCAGATGGTATTTGTGAGTAAATTATAGCAGAAAACTCCTAATCTGGAAAAGGGCACAGACAACAAAATCCAAAAATCACAGATAACTCCCATTAGAGCCAACAAAAATCAGGCATCAGCAAGACATAACATAGTCAAATTCACAAAATACACAGACAAGGAAAGAATTATGAAAGCAGCAAAAGAAAAAAAAGTCCTTAACCTATAAGAGAAGACATATCAGGTTTGCAACAGACCTATCCATAGAAATTTGGCAGGCCAGAAAGGAGTGGCAGGATATATATATTCAACATGCTGAATCAGAAATATACAGCCAAGAATTTTTTATCCAACAAGTCTGCCATTCAAAACAGGAGAAATAAAGAGTTTCCCAAACAAAAACTAAAGGAGTTTGTGACCACTAACTCAGCCCTGAAAGAAATTTTAAGGCAGACCCTTTGAGTGCAGAAAAGATGAAACAAACCAGAAAAACCCAAAGCAACAAAGACTAGAAAGGGCCAGAGAACATCACCAGAAACACCAGCTCTACAGGCAACACAATGGTGCTAGATTCATATCTTTCAGTACTCACTCTAAATGTCAATGGACTAAACACAATCAAAAGACATAGTGCATCAGAATGGATAAGAAAACATACCCATCTATATGCTCCTTACAATAGACACATTTTAGACCTAAAGACACCTACAGATTGAAAGTAAGGGGATGGAGAATCATCGATCATGGCGATGGATGTCAAAAGAAAGCTGGAGTAGCCATACTTATATTAGACAAACTAGATTTTAAAATAAAGACTGGAACAAGAGATGAAGAAGGGCATTATATCATAATTAAGGGGTCTATTTGCCCAAGGAGATCTAACAATTGGAAATATTATGTCCCAACATGAAAGTACCCAAATATATGAATAAATTAATCACAAACATAAAGAAACTCATTGATAATAATGCCATTATAGTCGGGGACTTCAACACCACACTTACAGCAGTGGACAGGTCATCTAAGCAGAACAAGAAAAAAAATGGCTTCGAATGACACACTGAACTTGATGAACCTAACAGATATATTCAGAACATTTCATCCTGAAGCAGCAAAATACACATTCCTCTCCAGTGCACATGGAACACTCTCCAGAATAGATCATATACTGGGACACAAATTAGCCCTCAGTAAGTACAACAAGTTCCAGATCATACTGTGCACATTTTCAGATCACAATGCTATGAAACTTGAAAACAACCACAAGAAAAAAAATTGGAAAGACAATGAATAGAGTAAAGAACATCCTTCTGAAGAATGAATGGGTTATCCAAGAAATTAAAGAGGAATATTGAGGGAAAATACTAATATAAGCATATAATGATTTTTCTCTTATTTAGAAGATCATTTAAAAATGCTTTCTTGAGATGATTTTTCTTTTATTTATTTTTTTATTTGATAAACTAAAGTAAAAATCTCACCGTTAAAATATTATCTATTTGTTTACTTACTTGATTTTATTAGTTTCTTTTAATATGCCAAATATACGTATAATGTTTCTTGTTGGCCAGTTATAGCATGCAAAGTCAAATAAGACATTGCCTCTACCCCCAAGATATTTATAAGCTAGTACAGACCTAGACATGTAAACAATTAACACCCAAAGCCAAATTAATCAAGTGATAGAGGTATAGGAAGTGCTGTGAAAAGAACAAAATAGGAAAAATTAGTTTAAACTGAGACCAGGAGTGATGTCACCAAGATACTGAGATAGGTTGTTCCTGCTTTAACTCTCCCTCATGAAACCAACTAACAGCTACTCAAGAATAAAACACCCTGAGAGAATCCTAGAATATAGGGGTGAGGCTCAAGTCTCACTCCTGTACCACAGTGACCAAGACATCATTAGAAGGGTAAAAGAAGTATCTACACATTGATCTCATTGCCCCTTCCCCCAGCCAGCACAGTACCATGTGGAGAGGTCTCCCCTGGGCCTTTGGTTCCTCCAGTGTAAAAAGAGAACCCTGAGGAGACAACCAGAACCCCCCCCCCGCCCCAGCATTTTGTGTTGCTTTGCAAGAACCCCTATTCTGATCTCACACCATTGAAATTTCAAGGTAATCTGTGGGGCTTAGCCACGGGGAACCTGACCATGATGGAGAATAAGAAAAGGCTTTCAACAACCAGGACAAGGATCTTGGAAGACTAACTTCATACCAGCGATACCCAGGTAGTAATTCCAACCAGCAGCTTTGCTCATCTGCAGAATGAAGTTAGGAGAGCACACTGGCCAAGGAACTCAGTTGGATACAGATCTTCCTGATGCAGATCCTCAAATAAGGAGTTTTTCTGGCAATAGAATCTGGCTTTTCATGCCTGAGCAAGGAGCTGAATCACAGCCCCACCTGTTCTGAAGAGTATCTTCTTCCCATATCTGACCAGAAGGGCTAGAAACAAATCTTGGAAGCTGTGAGGCTCAGGGGCACTTGAGCTGAGAGGTGGGCAAGAAAGGCTGATCACCTGCAGAACAAAGTCTGTATCAGGAGCAGAGTTCCCATGCTATGCACAGGCAGACAGGTAATTAATAGCTAACGATGAGGTAGCTTTCAGCTCCTCCCAAATGGAGAGACTGCTTGGGAAAATGAGAGTAGCCAGAAGTGACTTTCCTCCCTCCTGCCCAGGCAAAAGAGCTGAGATACAGCCTCCACCACCGTGAGGAGTGTGTTCTGGCCACATCTGACTGGAAGAGCTGGAAAAATCACCTGGAAGCAGAGCTCCTGACACGTGAGCTAAGAGGTGGGTAGAGCTAACAACTTCCAGAGCAAAGCCAGTGGCCCTCTTTGGTCAGGAAACTTGGAGGGTAGGTCAGCTTGAGTTAAGATAACAAAATGCTTTACCAGCTCTTGGGCCACTTCTGCTGAACCAAAGAAAGAAATTTAATTCATAGCCCCACTCATTGCTGAATACAGCCTTCAGCCTGTTCAACCAGCAAACCTAACCAGAGCATGTGAGAAGCTGCATAGCCCATTCAACAACCCTAAGTACAGTAGCAAGTGAACAGAGAACACAGCCCATGGCTTCTTTTTTCAATGGAGCAAAACTCGCGGCCTCACCTGACCAAGTAATTCAGCATTATGGACTGATATGGGTCCTCAAACAACAAGCTGTATAAATTCTGGGTCCCATCCAGTTGCCCTGCCAGGGCAGGGAAGCTAAGTCATAGCTCCATTTACTCCTGAATATAGTACCTAATACCAACCACCTAGCAAGCCTGACTAGAATCCAGGCAACTGTGAATCCCATCTTTCAGCCTCACTTTGGTAGGGAATCAAGCCAGCAGTCCTATCCAACTATTTCAGCCAGCACCGCATTCTCTCCTCCCCCCACCCTCGGAGCTTGAATAGTTGGCTCACTGAAAATCTGACCATAATAGCAGGCCCCACCCACCAAAGGACATTACCAGTAGACACACTCAGAAACTAATAGATGACTGGTGAAAAGCTGTCTCTGCCACAGGAAATCTGTAAAGTCTGGAACAGGAGCCCAATTATTCAAATATGCAGGTATAAATGTAAGGATCATGAAAATCAAGTAAATATGACACCAAAAGTATAATAATCTGTTATTAGCTGTACAACATTTTTTTAACTTTTTTAATTTATTTATTTGAGAGAAAGAGAGTGTGTACAAGCAGCAGAGGGGCAAAGAGAGAGGATGACAGAGGAGAATCTGAAGCAGGCTCTGTATGGAGAGCAGAGAGCCCAACATGGGGCTCAGACTCACGAACTGTGAGATCATGATCTAAGCCCAAGGCAGACACTTAACTAACTGAGCCACCCAAATATTTTTTGTAACAGTAATAACCTAAAAAATGAGAGTGAGAAGAAATAAAAGTGTAATGTTTATGAATTCTATTGAACTTAAGTTGTTATCAGTTTAAATAAGATATTATAAATTTAAGATTTTGTATAAGCCTCATGGTAAACACAAGGAAAAATTCCTGTCATTATTACATAAAAGAACATGATAAAGAAGTCAAAGCATGCTAATACCAAAAGACATCAACACACAAAAAAGACAGCAGAATAAGAAACGATGAGCAATGGATCTACAAAATAGCCAGAAAACAGTTAACAATATAGCAATAATAAGTCCTTAAGCCACCAATAATTTCTTCAAAAATAAAAGCATTAAATTATCCAGTCAAAAGACACAGAATAGCTGAATGGATTAAAGAAAGAAACAAAACAAAACACTAAGAACCAACAATATGCTGCCTACAAGAGATTCACTTAGTCCTTAAAGATACAAATAGGCTGAGAGTAAAGGAATGAAAAAGCATATTTCAAGCAAACGGTAACCAAAAGAAGCAGGAGTAGATATACTTACATCAGACAAAATAGACTTTAAATAAAAAAAGGTAAGAGGATACAAAGGTCATTATATAATAAAAAAATGGGTCAATACATGAAGAAGATATAACAATTATAAATATTTATGTCCTCAACATTGAAGCACCTAAATATATAAATCAAAACTTAATAGAGCTAAAAGGAGAAATGAACAATAATATAGTAATAGTTGAGGGCTTTACTCCATTCTCAATAACAGATACATCATGCAGACAGAGAATCAATAAGGAAACTGTGGATTTGAACACCACTTTAGACCAAAGGGACCTAACAGACATATATAGAACATTCTATCCAACAACAGCAGAATACATATTCTTCTCAGGCATATATGGAACATTTTTTAAGGATAGACTATGCATTAGGCCACAAAACAGGTCTTAGTATATTCATAAGGATTGAAATCATATTGAATATCTTTTCTAACCACAATGACATGAAACTATTAACCAAACAGGAGGAAAGTTGGGAAATTCATGAAATGAAACATATGGAAATGAAACAACACTCTTCTAAACAATTAATGGATGCAGGAAGAAATTAAATGTGGGGGAGAATTCCAGAGAGTTTTCAATGGAAATGGAAACACAACATACCAGAACTTGTAGGACACAGCAAAAGCAGTTGTAAGATAGAAGTTCATAGTGATAAACATTTATATAAAACTCAAGAAAGAATTCAAATAAACAACCTAACTCTACACCTTAAAGAACTAGGAGGGGGAAAAAAAAGACACAGAGAAAGCAAACTGAGCCCAAAGTTAGCAGAAGGGAAATACAGAAAAACAATAGAAAAGGATAACCAAACTAAGATTTGGTTCTTTGAAAAACTAAACAAAAGTGACAAATCTTCATTAGACAATTCAAGGAAACAAGAGAAAGAACTCAAATCAACAAAATTATTAATGAAAAAGGAGATTTTAGAACTAGTAACACAAAAATTCAAAGGATCATAAGAGACCTGTGAGCAATTATATGCCAACAAACTAAACAACCTAGAAAAAAAATTTTTTTAAATCTTAAAAACAAACAATTTGCTAAAACTGAATCAGGAAGAAATCAGGAAGAAATAGAAAATCTCAATAGATCAATTACTAGTAAAGAGATTGAATCAGTAATTTTAAAAAAATCTCCCAAAGAAGGAAAACTCAGGACAAGATGGCTTCATAGGTGAATTAAAAATTTAAAGAAGATTAACACCGATCTTTCTCAAACTCTTCCAAAAAAAGAGAGAGAGAGAAAGGAATACTACCAAACTCATTTTATGAGGCCAGTATTATCCTGATATCAAAACAAGAAATGAACACTACTAGAAAACAAAAACAAAAACAAACCCAAAGAACTATAGACAAATATCCTGATAAATATAGATGTAAAATTCTGAATAAAATACTAACATATTGAAATCAACAACACATTAAAGGGGTTATTTATTGTAATCAGGGGGAATTTATCCCTGGGATGCAGAATGGGTCCACATTTGCAAATCAATCAATGTAATATATTACATTAATAGAATGAAAGAAGCAAATCATATAATCATCACAATAAAAACAGAAAAAAATCATTTGACTAAATTCAACTCCCATTCATTTCTTTAAAAATTTAAGAAATTAGGCATAGAATAAATATATCTCAACATAATAAAGGCCATATATGGAAAATCCACAATTAACATCATACTCAAGGGTGAAAGGTTGAAAGCTTTTCCTCGAAGATCAGGAACAAGACAGGGATCTCCATTCTAACTATTTATGTTCAACATAATATTAGAAGTCCTACCCAAAGCAATCAGGCAAGAAAAAGAAATGAAAGATATCAGAATTGTAAAGGAAAAAGTAAAATTGTCTCTATTTGCAAATGCCATAATTTTACATATAGAAAATCCTAAAGGCTTGACCAAAAAACTGTATATCTAATCAGTAAGGTCAGCAAAGTTGCAGGATACAAAATTAACATATAAAATCAGCAGCATTTCTATACACTAACAAAAATTTTTCTGAAAAAGAAATAACAAAATTGATCATTTACAAGGGCATAAAAAACAAGAAAGTGCTCTGAAATAAATCTAAGGAGACATTGATGAAAGAAATCAAAGAAGACACAAGTAATGGGAAGCTATCCCATGTTCCTGGATTAGAAGAATTGCTATTTTTAGAATAATGATATAATAATGATCTACAGATTTAATAAAATTCCTATAAATATAGGAATTCCTATAAATAAAGTTCCAGTTTCATTTTTATAGATGTAAAACATTACTAAGTTTATATGTACCACAAAAGACCTTGAGTAACCAAATAAATACTGAAAAAGGAGAAGCAAAGCAGGAGGCATCACATTTCTTTATTTCAAGGTATACCATAAGTCCAGAGTCAGAAAAACAGTATGGTACTGGAATAAAAACAGATAAATAGACTAATGCAACAGGATTGAGAGCCCAGAAATAAATCCAAGCATACACAGTTAACTAATATCTGACAAAGGAGCCAAGAATATTTAATGAAGGAAAGACACTGCAATAAATGGTGCTGGCATAATTGGATCTTCACATGTAAAAGAATGAAACTGTAGCCATATTTTACACCACTCACAAAATTAATTCCCCAAGTGGATTAAAATGTACTCTAAATGGATAACAAAATTAACTCCCAATGGATTAAAATGCAAAAGAAGAAACCATAGCTAGGAGAAAATATAAGAATAAAGCTTGGTAACTCTTTTTTGGATATGATACCTAAACACAAGCAACATAATAAAAATAAATGAGATCATATTAAACTAAACATCTTCACAGCAAAAGAAACATTCAACAAAGCATAAAGACAACCTAGTGAATAGAATAAAAATTGCAAACAATATATGACAAGGGATTAATGTCAAAACAATATAAACTCACACAACTCAATAGCAAGGAAACAAATAATCTAATTTAAAAAATGGGCAAAAACCCCTGAAGATATTTCTCCAAAGAAGATATATGAAAGGCAAAGAGGTATACGAAAAGATGTTCAACATCATTTTCATGAGGGAAATGGAAATTAAAAATTAAAACCACAGTGAGATATAACCTCACACCTGTAAAATGGCCATCATCATAAAAGACAGGAGATAACAAATGACATTATGTGTGAATGTGGAAAAAGGGAAGCCCTCATACATTGTTGGTAGAATGGTAATTTGGTACAGCCACCATGGGAAACACTATAGAGGATCCTCAAAAAAACTTTAAAAAGACCTACCATATGATGCTATAATTCCCTTTCTGGGATTATATCCAAAGAAAACAACAGCACTAATTCAAGAAGGTATCTGTGCCCACATGTACATAGCAGCATTATTTACAATAGCCAAGACATGGAAACAACCCAAGTGTCCATAGATGGATGAATGGGTAAAGAAGCTGTGGTATATATATACAATGGAAGATAATTCAGTCCAGAAAATACTACTGTTTGTAACAACCTGAATCAACTTAAAGGCATTACACTAAATGAAACGGGTCAGAGAAGGGCAAATACTCTGTGATATCATTTATATGTAGAATCCAAAAAGAAAAAAAAAAGAACCAAACAAACAAACTCATACAAAAGGAGATCAGACTTGTGGTTACCAGAGGTGGAAGGTTCTGGGAGGGAAAATGGAGGATGGTGGTTCAAAGATATAAACTTGCAGTCATAAGATCAACAAATACTACAGACGTAGTGTACCTCATGATGAGTACAGCTAACACCGCTGTATGATATACAGGAAAGTTCTTAAGAAAATAAACCCTGAGGCACCTGGATGGCTCAGCTGCGTAAGCATCTGACCCTTGATTTTGGTTCAAGTCATGATCTCAAGGTTTGTGGAACCTAACAGCACAGAGCCTGCTCAGGATTCTCTCTCTCCCTCTCTCTTTGCTGCCCGCTCCCTCTATCTCCCTTTGTCTCTCTCTTAAAATAAATAAACTTAAAAATACAGAGAGAGTAAATCCTAAGAGTTCTCATCCCAAGGAGAAAACTTCTTTCCATTTTTTTTCTTTTCTTTTTATTGTATCTATATGAGAAAATGGGCATTAGCTGAACCTATTGTGGCAATCATTTCACAATATATAAATCAAACCATCATTCGGTACACCTTAAACTCATATGGTATTGTATGCCACTTACTTCTCAATAAAACTGGAAGAAAAAAAGAGAATATATTTCATGGAGGAGTTGTACATTTAAAGGATATTTAACAAATCCGACCTTGATTCTTGGCCCATTTGCAGCAACGATTAACTCACCTTGGATACACTTATTGAAATTGTCTCAAACAGTAACTTCTTTATTTCTGTTTCATCTATTCTGTTTTGTCATAGAATAAAAGAACCTCACACGTTATTTGTACTTGTTATTTGTTGTTTAACCATTACAGAGTTAGGTACTATTAAATCTACTTAACAGAATGCATAAAACTTTCAAGTTAATTACCTGTAACAATGCTACTCATCTACCATTTCTGAACTCAGGATCATTTACAACAGCTGATTAGAGAATAACTTCAAAAAGTACTACAGACTTCACTGATTATTTTTTATGAACAAATGAAATTTTTCCTAATGAATTGCTTCGAGACTGAAAAAAGATAGTTGTGTTGGGGCGCCTGGGTGGCTCAGTAGGTTTAGTATCTGACTTCTGCTCTGGTCATGATCCCACAGTTCATGAGTTAGAGCCCCTGTCGGATTCTGTGCTGAAAGCTCGAGCCTGGAGCCTGCTTAGGAATCTGTGTCTCCCTCTCTCTCTGCCCCTCCCCCACTCACACTCTGTTTCTCTCTGTCTCACAAGAAATAAATATGTTAAAAAATTTTTTAAAGATAGTTGTTTTGAAGTACTTATTTATACCTTAAGAAAATATTACATTTTATCAATCTATAAGTTAAAATTAGTTTTCATAAACAGACATTCATTTATTGATTATAATCGGAATATTAATGGAGCCAACTCTTTTGTAGACTAGTTAAAATTGTTATCCTTAAAAAAAGGTAGTGGAAAGAACAATTTCTCTAATACTGATCTCTAAGGCAATAAAAATAGCCAAATTACTTTATTTTGTATTTTATGTTACCAGTATAAGCATAGTAGAATGTTTTAAAATGTCTCAAATTATTTACAACCTTTTTCTGCATTCCTGACCCTGTTCCAATTTCCACAATATAATTTAAGATCCTTTTTCCTACCTACAATCAATGGACATAAGGAATCACATTCCTAGATTTTATTCTTAGAATAAAATAAAATTTTATTTATTCTTAGAATAAAATAAAATCTAGGAATGTATCAATCCAAAGCAGACTCCTACAAACTGGAAAGAGTAATCACTTTGGTGGAATAGGAGGCAGAATAGGAAAAATATGTGCTGCTCTTTAAGTGCATTCAGTTATGAATTCCTTCCCTAAGCCTCTGAAATTTTAAAGACATTCTATGCATCATTAAGGTATTTATGCCAAGGAAAGGTAAATGATTAAAGAAATGTCCTAGACGACATCCTCCACAAGGAGTATCAAACAGACATAACGATTATTAAAGTATTAGCTACTCATTAGTGGCAGTGCTGATTAATGGAACTGTTATTTGACGCTCAATAATTCTGTGTTGTTGAGCAAGATATGCTAAGTCTCTGCCTCATGCTTTATGTTTTCTTAAGTGTGAGTCACACACACAATACCTCTAAAAAACTTCAAGGAATACAGTACTTTGTACAGGCTTTCTAGAAGAGAGTTGTGACTAATTAAAGTCATGATCAAGCCATTGGATAATAATAATTTTTATAAACTTTTTTGGTTCTACATATACTATGTACTGTGTAATCCACTTTATAAGCTTTCAACAGCTTGGGATAAAAAAGAAGAAAATGTAGAGCTTATGAATCATTTCCTTTACCTTAGATTAGTCCTTGGTACTGTGACTTACGCTACTGGGAGCTCCTGTTAGCTGGAGGAGAAGACATTACAACAAGTACTTTCTGTTTTTCCTCTTACTTTTTTCATAGACAAGCAAGAAGTAGGAAATATAGAGACTATTATACTGCTTTCACAAGAAAGCAACATCTGCAGTTTCACTACTAATAAGAAAGCTTCTTGGTAACTTCTGCTGGACCTGTTTCTAAGACACAGAGACAAGCATGTCTGGGTCTGATGATGATGGGCAACATTTATGCAACATTAAGTCTATGTAGACATTCACCCCTCATAAGCTACACATAAAGTAGACACCATTATTACTCTCATTTTAACCTTATTTAGCAGAAGTAAATAAGAAAAATAAGTTAGGAGAATACACATTACCTATGTAACATCACAAAACTATTAATAGCATGAAGAATCCAGAGTTGAGGATCTTAGCTATGTGGTATACATCCAGGATGCTTTCACCTGCTAGAAGGTCCAGAAAAGCATCACTGGCCCCACTAAACGATTTCCTTTGCTTTGCATTATATTTTGTTCAGTTCTCTGGAGATTGTCTAAAGTTGATATGTAAGACAATGGTGGGGTAGTTTTGTGAACATCACATATATCAATTTAATGCTTTGTTCACTTTCAGGTTCCTAAATCCCCCTTTTAAAATAGTACATAAGAGCGTGTATTTCCACAGACTCTCACAGACCCGGTGGGAGACAAAGAAATACATTTGATCTCTTTTATTGCTTTTAATGGAACTCAGAAAAGGGAAACCAGAAAATCACCCCTATAGTTTTTAACCTTGTAATGAAAAAAAAACATTGTAATCAAGTTTGTATCCTGATATTTCCATCTTTAATGCTTTCTATAGTGGGTTACATTTTCCTAGGATAGTGGTAACTTTAAAAATTTAAACAAAGTCACAGATGAAGTGACAGACACAAAGAAAGAATGATACGTATAGAACCTAGCAGGACTGAACTTTCATACTCTTTTAGTCATAAGAACATTCGAGAGAAAGACAAAAAGTCTATTATCTATAAATAGTTATTCTTATTATAATCCATATTTATAAGGACTGTGAGGTTCCACAAATGATTTGAATTGAGGTCATTAGTTATCATTTTTAAAATTAAATTTGAAGAGGAGTGCCTGGGTGGCTCAGTTGGTTAAGTGCCTGACTTTGGTTCAGGTCATGATCTCATGGTTGGTGAGTTTGAGTCCTGCTTCAGATTCTGTGTCTCTCTCTCTCTCTGCCCCTCTCCTACTCACTCTCTCTCTGTCTCTCAAAAATGAATAAACATCAAATTTTTTTAAATTAAATTTGAAGATAAATTAAGACAGCCAAAATTTTTTAGTTAACCCAAAATTAAAGGAAAATAAATTTCAAATGACTCAGTCTCTGGTCAATCCATTTGTCTTAATGCTGGGGAAGAACCATGACGTAGAAATCCAGAATCAACTTGTGACATTGGTTGAAAGGAAGGAGAAAGAGCACCCCATTTAATTCTTGATGATTTTTTATATTTGTTTTAAACTAACATCTGACTATACTTTTTCATATACTACAGAGGAAAAGGACTATCAGGCATGTATATGATTTGATCTTTTGCATCTTTATATGCTTAAAAAATAATTAATTGTATATATGAGAAAATAGCTTAAGTGTTACTATGGTAAGAAGGATAGCAAAGCATGGGAATGGCTGGGTGGTATAGCTATCTGTGTGTAGCTGTGTAAATTCTACTCCCAGATGTTTACTCTCACCCCAGGAAGAACCCAACATTTTCTCTAATATAATAGTTCTCAGAAATGCAGCTCTTTCTAGCTAGCTGCCTGTCCATTCTCTCTGCCAAGGTTAAGCCCTGTGTGAAGTTGCCCCTAGGTGAGCCAAGTCAGATTGAATGTATCTCCTTATTTAGAAGGTCACCAAGGTTTCCAACCAATGAGAAAAAATAAAAGGTAATGTGTACATTTTGATTTTAAGACTAAACAGAAGTGTACAGGTAACTCACTGTATTTGAAGATGGTGATTCCAAATACAGAAATTTTCATTACTACAAGGAGAAAGAATGTAATAGTTACAGAGATATGCCCTAGTCTGGAAATTCATGATATCATAGACTGTTACTGCTCTGTGGGACACTAAGGATCATCCACCATCAACCCTACTGTTTTGGATAAGCCTTAAGAGACTGGGAAAGTGAAAGAACATGTGTAGCCTTAAAAACTTAATAGATTAAAACTAAAATGAAAAAATTCCTGGCCACAAAACAGTGGTGCCATCATTATATCACTTTCTTTAACTTATTTTTTCAAAAACACCATCCCAGGAATACCTACATCTGAGTTCTGAAAACTACCTTGTTGAACTTTTTGGAAGTTCCTTGGAAGAGGGAATAGGTTTAAATTATGATATCTACATCCAAGGCAATGCAATATTCTGTGTGTGTGTGTGTGTGTGTGTACAAATAAAATCACTGTAGTCAAATCAGTGTACTAATGACATCAAACTAGAAAGACAACTCATGGAACAGAATAAAGAATCCAAAAATAGATCTCAATATATGTGGTAATTTAATAAATGACATAGATGACATTTTAATGGGAAAAGTTAGATTATAGCACAACTGGTCATATACTTATGGAGGAAAATATATGCTGACCCCTGTACCTGTTAGGATTGTGTTTCAGCTTTAAGTAACAGAAGCCTTGTGATATAGTAGCTTAAATATATGTAGGGTTATTTTTTCACATAAGTCTAGTGAAGTATAATTCTGCCCATGCCAGCTACTTCAGGACACAATCTCCTTTCTATTTATCTTTTCCATCTACCATTGTCAGTGTTTGGTTTCATTTTCATCATGCAAGATAGCTACCGAAACCGAAAGCTTAATATCCAAATTACAGGCAAGAAAGAAGGGTAGAAGGACACAGGGAAAAGAGGTTTCATGGGGTTTTATCTTAACAGGCTTTGGATTTTATTCCGAAAAGGATGCCATGCCTTCTTCAGGGGCTTTTACCAATAGCCCAGCCAAGGTCATATGGCCCCAAAATTGCAAAGGAGCCTGAGATATCAAATACTAGCTTTAATCCTTGATAACAGAAAAATGCCAGGAGACAGGATTTGTGGCATTGTTAGAGAATAAGCCAACCCACAGAATCTGACACATTAAAAAAGAAAGTAGGTGCTCCTGGGTGGCTTATTTGGTTGAGTAACCAACTTCAGCTCAGGTCATGATCCCATGGTCTGTGGATTCGAGACCGTCATTCTGTGCCAAAGGCTTGGAGCCTGGAGCTTCCTTCGTATTCTGTGTCCCCTTCTCTCTCTGCCCCTCCCCAGCTTGTGTGCTGTCTCTCTAAAAAAATAAACATTAAGAAAGAAAGTAAACTCTAGGTACATTAAATAATAGAATTTAAATTTAAATAAAATAAAAATTTGTAAAAAAAAACATTAAGGAGAATATATATCCATCAGGAGCAGGGGAGATATTCTTAAACAAGACTGGAAAATTATACATAATAAAAGAAAAATACTTATTTAATAATACAATTTTTAGTTAACAAAAAACAAAGAGTTTTAAGGAGTTAATAAACTCTTTAAAATAGAGTTTAAATAGAGTTAATAAATAAACAAAACATTCAGAAAATGCCTGTGATATAGTTGGCAAACCAGACACATAATACACATACATACATACATGCACTCCACACCCACAACCAACACAGATAGTCCTTACAAATACACAAGAAGGATATAAAGCCCAAATGAATACATGGGCAAAAGATATTGGTGGCATAATTCATAGGGAGTAAATTCAAAGAGAAAAAAACATTAAAGGGTCTCCAACCTCCCCAGTCATAAGCAAAATGCAAATTAGATTAATAATAAAATATCATTCTTATTTATTAGACCTGCAAACATTTTCTAAAAAGAGAAATATGTGTCCTATAGCGGTGGAAATGTCAAGTTTTATATCGTTTTCAAAAACCAATCTGGCAGCATCTTTTAAAATCTGAAATACACACTTGACCTTAGAAATGACATTCTTAGGATCCTAATAAAAATAAAAGCATTTCTGAGAGGGGGGGCAAGATGGCGGAGAAGTAAGGAGCTCCGTACTTGCACTCGCGCCCATACATCACACAGAAAAGATCTGAAGCCATTGGAAACCATACAAAACCTGAGAGACTGGGAGAAAAAGGACGCAGAATCCACTGAGAAAGCCTTCTAACCGGGCTCAGGCTACGCGGACCCGGCAGGCAAGCCCCCGCGCATGCGCACCAGCCCGACCCAGAGAAGGAAGCAGCGATCCTGACTCCGCCCCCAGAGCTCAGCAGGGAGCCTGGAATTGCCCGAGGGGGTTGTCTGGGAAGCTGTGTCTAAGGCAACTTCAGCGGGGCGCGGACTGGGATTTGGAGATTGGAACTGGCCTGTGTTGAAGAGTGCAACCAACTTCGGCTGCGTCCCCGGAACGGGGAGTTGACACGCCAAAAAAAAAAAGCGAGCTGCAGCGCGGGGTTCAAGAAGGGACTGGAGCACCATCACTCTCCTCCCCACAATCGCCAAGGCAGAACCCCCGCCTGAGGCATCGGATCACGCCACGCCCATCCCTGCCTGAGAGGTGCCCTCCTCCCTTTTTTTTTTTTTCCTTTTTTTTTCTTTCTTTTTTTTTCCCCCTTTCTTTTCTCTTTTTTTCTTCTTCTTTCTCTTTTCTCGCCTTTTTCCACAAAACACTGACCTGATTAACTCTGGTCGCCAGCTTGCTTAAACAATCACAACAAGTCCATTCTGTAAATGTAAATTCTACACCTACCGACTTTTTCAGCTATTTCTCTCAGGAGTAATTAGACTATATAGTTTCTCTGGATAATTCCAGCATCCTTCTCTCACCTATCCAACCATATTCTATCCTTTACCTCTTTGAAAAAAGTTTCTTATCCCTTCTGCCTGTTCATTCTATTTCCAAATCTGCCTTGTCTCACCCTGCCTTCTCTCTTTTTCTCTATGCTCTTCAACCAGCACTGCATACACACGGCTATTTAACTGTAGCTGGGAAATCCAGGTATATGCTTTAAACCGTTCTTTGTCCATCGGTTTTCTTCTTTTTCCTTTTCTTTTCCCCTTTTTGACCCTTTTATGTATTTTATGCTCCCTATTCGCCCTCCCTCCTCCGTCTTTTCTATTAACTTTTTCGTTTTCCCTCTCACTTTGCATGTTAGTTGAATCAGCCTGTGCGTTTGTGTGCTCCTGCTCCCTGTGTGTTTGTCTGTCTGTTTTCTTTTCCAGGGCTACCTCAAGAAACAAGCTAGAGTACACAAGGTGAAGAGTCCCAAATATCACTACGAATAGGAAAATAAAATAACTAAGGTCCCAACAAGAGTGACCGAGGGATACCATTCAAAAAACAATCTCTGAAAGGATAGGCCCTGGAAAGTCAAAGAGTTTCTTGGATATAGCAGTGCTCATAGAAACAGAGAGCATAACAGGTCTTTAAAACCAACAAGAGCCGGAAAGCTAACTAAAATGACGAAACGAAAGAGCTCTCCTCCAAAGAAACTCCAAGAAGAAATGACAGCTAATGAACTGCTCAAAACAGATATCAGCAGCATAAGTGAACAAGATTTTAGAATAATAATGGTGAAATTAATAGCAGGGCTTGAAAAAAACATAGGGGACATCAAAGAAACTATGGCTACAGACAGAATGGAAAATAAAAATAGGCATGAAGAATTAAAAAATGCGATCAATGAGATCCATAATAAATTAGAGGCCTCCAACGCACGGCTTGAAGAGGCAGAAAGGAGAATAAGTGATTTAGAAGACACCATTCTAGAAAAACAAGAAGCTGACAAAAAAAGAGACAAACTGATCCAGGAACAGGAAAGAAGAATTCGAGAGCTCAGCGACACAGTCAAACGCAACAATATCCGTATCATAGGAATCCCAGAAGAGGAAGAGAGAGGGAAAGGTGCTGAAGGAGTCCTGGAACAAATTATAGCAGAGAACTTCCCCGACCTGGGGAAGGAAGTCAATGTGGAAATACAAGAGGCTCAGAGGACTCCTCTCAGACGTAACTTGAATCGATCTTCTGCACGACATATCATCATAAAAATGGCAAAATACAAGGACAAAGAGAGAATTTTGAAAGCAGCTAGGGAGAAAAGGGCCCTCACATACAAAGGGAAACCCATCAGAGTGGTGACAGACCTATCTACTGAAACGTGGCAGGCCAGAAAGGAATGGCAAGAGATCTTCAATGTGATGAACAGTAAAAATATGCAGCCAAGAATCCTCTATCCAGCAAGCCTGTCATTCAAAATAGAAGGAGAGATAAAAACCTTTCCAAACAAACAGAAATTGAAAGAATTTGTCACCACGAAGCCAGCCCTACAAGAAATTCTGAGGGGGGTGCTCTGAAGGAAAGGTTGCAAGGAACAAAGATTCCAGAGACACCACCACAAACATGAACCCTACAAAAGAACAAAGACTCTAAACCCACATATTTCAATAATAACACTGAATGTAAATGGGCTGAATGCTCCAATCAAAAGACATAGGGTAGCAGAATGGATTAAAAAACAAAATCCATCTATATGCTGTCTACAAGAAACTCATTTTAGATGGGAAGATACCTTCAGATTAAAAGTAAGGGGATGGAGAAATATATATCATGCTACAGGAAATCAAAAGAAAGCCGGAGTAGCGATACTTATATCAGACAAACTGGACTTTAAATTAAAGACAATCACAAGAGATGAAGAAGGGCACTACATAATAATTACAGGGTCCATCCATCAGGAAGAACTAACAATCATAAATGTCTACGCACCGAATATGGGAGCACCTAAATATCTAAAACAATTAATCACAAACAGAAACAAGCTTATAGATAAGAATGTGCTAATAGCAGGGGACTTTAATACTCCACTTACAGCAATGGATAGGTCAACCAGACAGAAAATCACTAAAGAAATAATGGACTTGAAAGATACATTGGACCAGATGGACCTGACGGATATATTTAGAACTTTACATCCTGAGGCCAGGGAATTTACTTTCTTCTCAAGTGCGCATGGCACATTCTCCAAGATAGATCACATACTGGGACATAAAGCAGCCCTCAATAAATATAAAAGAATAGAGATCATACCATGCACACTGTCAGATCACAATGCTTTGAAACTTGAAATCAATTACAGGAAGAAGTCTGGAAAACTTCCAAAAACATGGAGGTTAAAGAACACCCTTCTAAAGAATGAATGGGCCAATCAGGCAATTAGAGATGAAATTAAAAAATATATGGAAACAAATGAAAATGAAAACACAACAATTCAAAATCTATGGGATGCGGCCAAGGCAGTCCTAAGAGGAAAGTACATTGCTCTCCAGGCCTATTTCAAGAGATTAGAAAAAGCGCAAGTCCAAAATCTAACAGCTCACCTAAAGGAACTAGAGGCAGAGCAACAAGAACGCCCTAAACCCAGTAGAAGAAGAGAAATAGTAAAAATTAGAGCAGAAATAAACAACATAGAGACCAAAGAAACAATTGAACAGATCAATGAAACCAAGAGTTGGTTTTTTGAAAAGGTAAACAAAATTGACAAACCTCTAGCCAGACTTATCCAAAAGAAAAGAGAGAGCACCCAAATAGACAAAATTATGAATGAAAATGGACTTATTACAACCAACCCCTCAGAAATACAAGCAATTATCAGGGAATACTATGAAAAATTATATGCCAACAAATTGGACAACTTAGAAGAAATGGACAAATTCCTAAACACACACTCACTACCAAAATTCACACGGGAAGAAATAGAAAACCTGAACAGACCCATAACGAGTGAAGAAATTGAATCAGTGATCAAAAATCTCCCAACAAATAAGAGCCCTGGACCTGATGGCTTCCCTGGGAATTCTACCAGACATTTAAAACAGAATTAATCCCAATTCTTCTCAAGTTATTCCAAAAAATAGAAAGCGAAGGAAAACTCCCGGACTCATTTTATGAAGCCAGTATCACACTGATTCCCAAGCCAGACAGAGATCCAGCAAAAAAAGAGAACTACAGGCCAATATCCTTGATGAATACGGATGCAAAAATCCTCAACAAGATCCTTGCAAATCGAATCCAGCAGCACATTAAAAGAATCATCCACCAAGATCAAGTGGGATTCATTCCTGGGTTACAGGGCTGGTTCAACATTCGCAAATCAATCAATGTGATACATCATATCAATAAAAGAAAAGATAAAAACCATATGATCCTGTCAATAGATGCAGAAAAAGCATTTGACAAAATACAGCATCCCTTCTTAATAAAGACTCGAGAAAGTTGGGATAGAAGGAACCTACTTAAACATCATCAAAGCCATCTATGAGAAGCCTTCAGCTAACATCATCCTCAACGGGGAAAAACTCAGAGCTTTCCCCCTGAGATCAGGAACACGACAGGGATGCCCACTCTCACCACTGCTGTTTAACATAGTGCTGGAAGTCCTAGCATCAGCCATCAGACACCAAAAGGAAATCAAAGGCATCAGAATTGGCAAAGAGGAAGTCAAACTTTCACTCTTCGCAGATGACATGATACTCTACATCGAAAACCCGACAGACTCCACCAGAAGCCTACTAGAACTGATCCAAGAATTCAGCCAAGTTGCAGGGTACAAAATCAAAGTACAGAAATGTTTTTATACACCAACAATGAAGCAACAGAAAGAGAAATCAAGAAACTGATCCCATTCACAATTGCACAAAAACCATAAAATACCTCGGAATAAACCTAACCAAGGATACAAGAGATCTGTATGATGAAAACTATAGAAAACTTATGAAGGAAATTGAAGAAGACAAAAAGAAATGGAAAACATTCCATGCCCACGGATAGGAAGAATAAATATAGTTAAAATGTCATTACTACCCAAAGCAACCTACACATTCAATGCAATTCCAATCAAAATTGCACCAGCATACTTCTCAAAACTAGAACAAACTATCCAAAAATTTGTATGGAACCACAAAAGACCCCGGATAGCCAAAGTAATCCTGAAAAATAAAACCAAAACGGGAGGGATCACCATCCCAGACTTTAGCCTCTACTAAAAGCTGTCATCATCAAGACAGTATGGTATGGGCACAAAAACAGACCCATAGACCAATGGAACAGAATTGAGAACTCAGAAGTGGACCCAAAAGTATACAGCCAACTAATCTTTGACAAAGCAGGAAAGAATATCCGATGGAAAAGACAGCCTTTTTAACAGATGGTGTTGGGAGAACTGGACAGCAACATGCAGAAGAATGAAACTAGATCATTTTCTCACACCATGCACAAAATAAACTCAAAATGGATAAAGGACCTGAACGTGAGACAGAAAACCATCAAAACCCTAGAGGAGAAAGCAGGAAACAACCTCCTTGACCTCCACCGCAGCAACTTCTTACTTGACACATCCCCAAAAGCAAGGGAATCAAGAGCAAAAATAAACTGTTGGGACCTCATCAAGATTAAAAGCTTCTGCACAGCCAAGGAAACAACCCAGAAAATTAATAGGCAACCAACGGAATGGAAAAGATAGTTGCAAATGACATATCAGATAAAGGGTTAATATCCAGAATCTATAAGGAACTCACCAAACTACACGCCCGAAAAACAAATAACCCAGTGAAGAAATGGGCAGAAGATATGAACAGACACTTCTCCAAAGAGGACATCCAGATGGCCAACAGACACATGAAACGATGCTCAGCATCGCTCCTCATCAGGGAAATACAAATCAAAACCACACTGAGATACCATCTCACGCCAGTCAGAGTGGCTAAAATGAGCCAATCAGAGAACTCTAGATGCTGGCGAGGATGTGGAGAAACGGGCACCCTCCTACACTGTTGGTGGGAATGTAAACTGGTACAGCCCCTCTGGAAAACAGTGTGGAGGTTCCTAAGGAAACTAACAATAGAACTCCCCTATGACCCAGCAATAGCACTGCTAGGAATTTACCCAAGGGATACAGAAATGTTGATGCATAGGAGCACATGTACCCCAATGTTCATAGCAGCACTCTCCACAATAGCTAAAACATGGAAAGAGCCTAAGTGTTTATCCACAGATGAATGGATCAAGAAGATGTGGTTTATCTATACCATGGAATACTACATGGCAATGAGAAACAATGAAATCTGGCCATGTGTAGCCACATGGATGGATCTTGAGGGTGTGATGCTGAGCGAAATAAGTCAGGCAGAGAAAGACAAATATCATATGTGTGCACGTATAGGATTAGGAGGAGCTTAACAGAGGACCAAGGGAGAGAAGAAGGGCGGAAATGGTGGGGGAAAGGGGGAGAGGCAAACCATGAGAGACTCTTGAATGCTGACAAAAACTGAGGACTGGTGGATGTGGGGGAGGGGGAGTGGGCATGGAGGAGGACACTTGTGGGGATGAGCACTGGGTGTTATGTGGAAACTAATTTGACAATAAACTATGTTTAAAAAAAAAGAATAAAATAAAATAAAATAACCTTTGGCTGTTGAATTGAGCCTCTTCCAACATAACTCCATCCAGAACTGAGAAATTTCAAGGATTCATATGGGTTATCTGTGTCATGGCTCAATCACCTAGAACCTATAATCCAGAAAAACTTTAAAAATAAAAATGTCTGTATATCCGTTGATTTGTCTGATAGAGCCATGTAGATAAAACAGTAACATTTAAAAGTCACTGACATTATCATACCAACAGTAGGAAAAAGAAGTTTGAAATATTATTCTTTCGTTAAAGTAATAAATCGATGATATAATTAAATGAAGAATAATGGGATTATTTTTCCAGTGGTAGTTGTAATCATCTTAAAGAAAATATTAAGAAGGCATATAATTCTTTGACTTAAGGCTCTCAGAGATATATTTAATCAAATGTATTATTTAATTAAATGTATGTAAAAGAATCTTCTAGACTAAGAGTACTGTGTGTTCAGACTTATTTTTACCATTGTATATAAATGGTCATGAGTGGTTTCTTCATGTTAATATCCTTAAATTTTAAACTTATTTAGAAACTAAATTCAAATATATTTTAGAAACACACAGAGATCTTTTAAGTTCCCTCTCTGGAGGGAAGCATGGCAACCTGTTTTTTCACTCTCCTATGGAAATGATCATGAGTTACAATCTCCTCTTATCAGCCTTTTTATTTCATATTCACTTGAAGATTCAAAGCGAAGTCCTTAGATATTTAAGATACAGCTGGGTCTCTTTATTTGTATCTTCTCGAGGAAACCATGACAATCCATTTATCTCACAAAACGAATCACATGACTGAATCTGTCACTCTTAAAGTACTATCTCCTTTTAACAAAGGAGAAATGCCTTCTTGCATTAAAAAGCTTCAATATTTAACCAGGAATTACTTCTACTAACATAGATTGAACTACTGGGATAGAGGTAAGGAAAGCAAGCTGCGATGACTTCTGACACCAACTACCCAGAGTATGGCCAAACTTCACAGGCTAAGATCCAGTCCTCCACAAGATTGTTCTCACTTCAGATAACAGCTAAGGGTTCAGGGGTCCCCAGCCTATATGCACTTCTGACCAGCTGGCTATAGATTTGGGAGTTTCCACTACCTCTTCAAGTCAATAATTCACTAACATGACTCATGGAACTCAGGAAGGTGTTATACTTACTACTACGGTTTCATTATAGCAAGAGGATATAAGTCAGAAGCAGCCAAACAGAACATTGCAGCGCATGAGGTATGGGAGAGTCCCAGACATGAAGCTTAGACTTTCGTCTTCCTATGAAGTCAGGACACATTACACCCCTGGCAAATGAGTGTGTGACAATATGCAGAGTATTATCAACTGAAGAAGCTCACTTGAACTTCAGTGTCCACAGTTTTGATTGGAGTTCCATTATACAGGCATGACTGATTACTCATTGACCCCAAAGTTGAATTCAATCCCTACTCCTCATCTCCTCCCTGGAGATTGGCCTAATATGTGGTTCAAAAACACAACCTTCCAATCATGTGATTGGTCTTTCTGGCATGGTCAGTCCCCATTCTTTGTCATCTGGTTAACATAAACCATCTACACACTCACGATAATTAACAAAGAAATTTGTATTATTTGAGAAATTCCAAGGGCTTAGCGGTCAACTCCCAGGAACCAAGGACAAAACCTGGACAAATTCCTAATTACACAAAGTCTATGGAATCCTATGTCTTACTGAATTATCTTACAGTCAATTTTGAACATTTAAGGGTAAGTAGAAACATTTATGGGAAGTAGTGTTAAACTGGACCCACAGGTGGCCCTTGTCTATCGATTTATTCCCAAATTAGGTAAGAAACAGTTAACAGCTTCTAAACATAAATGCAGAGCTTTCTATTAAATACACCCTTGCTGTAAAAATGATTTCCTAGGAGTTTTATTTCAAATAATGATGAACACGTTACACATTTTCCAAGGGAATAACTATACTACTAACCAGATAATCCATTAGAGTAATGATAAAAACCAGGATTTGGAGTTAGTCTTAGATATGGATTTCAAATCTGCATATAGATCCCTGATTTTCTATTCATTTCTGAAATGGGAAATAGATTAAACATTTTTGAAATGATTTCATAAGATAGTATATTTCTCGAATATACTGTGTTCAGCAAATGGAGTCTATATTATTATTGCTATTAATATATGTGAGGTGAAATATATGGAGATTCTGATATATATATATAATAAATGATAACAAGAGAAGAAGGTTCCTCAGAGAAATATAACTAAATATCTTGTTAAACCAATAAAATTTTATATATTGACATTCTAGTATAAGTCATAAAAGGCTCTTGGCTTTTATGGGCTTTTCTGAACTATTGACATGTATCAGAATATATGAAAATAATAAAATCCAGTGCTGAATTTCTTAAGATCCTTAGATTTCCTAAAATTCTTCTGTTGTCTGTAGGTCTAAACACTGGTTTATTCATCTTAATGGTATCTTAAGATAATGTTTTTATTCATTCATTAAACATGTTTATTAAGCACATATTATGTACCACCTGGGGATTCTCCAAATAGTAACAATACAGCAGTTAACACAAGAGAAATAATCCTTTCTCACAAGGAACTTCAATTATAGTGGAGAATAATTAACAAGGTAAAAAGTAAAATGTTTTAGATTATAAATCTATGAAAAAATGACCTAGGAAGATGAGGATATAGACAGTGGGTGAGGATTTAAATAGGGTTTGCAGGGCAGTTAAAACCTGAGGGTGGTGAAAAAGAGAAGTATGGAATCATCTGAGGGAAGAACATCCTGCTGTTCAAAAGCAGCTAATGAGGTCAATGTTGCCCAAGTGGAGTGAGGTCAGGGGAAGAAGTAGGACATAAGGTCAGATAGGTAATGTGGGGGTAAGGAGTGTGCAAATTATATAAAGCCTAGTAGGTCACTGTAAGTTTGGTTCTTACCTTAAGGAGCCTTTGAAGGGTTTTGAGCAGAAGAGCATCGTATTTTTAAAGAATTACTGCCGCTGTGTTCAGAACAAACTGAAGGGAAGTAAAGAAATAGAACTATTCAGGATGTTATTGAAATAAACCAGGTGAGAGATAAGAGTGGTTGGGACCATGGTGTTAGCAGCGGGTTGGGCGGAGGGGGGTGTTTCATTTCTGGATATATTTTGAAGATAGAATCAACAGGGTTTGATGGCAGATTGTTTGCAAGGCTTATAAGGAAAAGAATGATCAAGGATGATAACAAGACATTCAGCCTGAAGTATAAGAAGATGAGAGTCACCATTAATTAAGATGGAAAAGACTATGAGAGAAACAGACTTTGTGGGGAGGGAAGGAGAGGGAGGAAAGAAGAAGCAAAATGAACCAGAGTTCTAATCTAGATTTGCTGATTCCAAAGCAAGTTCTTAACTACGATACCAGTGTACCAGCTTTCATTTTTTGGACACCTGTGATATTGCAAGGGCTATAGTCTACATCTTTTTGTCTTACTAAATTCTTGCAAGAAGTCTATGATGATGAAAATAATAATAAGGCAAATATTTACATAAGTCTTAGTATGGATCCTGAACTGCTGTATCTCCTCTCTCTCTCTCTCTCTCTCTCTCTCTCTCTCATAATCCTCATAACAATCAAACAATCATAGATAGCTCCCAAGTCTATGTACTGTCATCCCAGGAGGGAGACAGAGATAAAAACAAAGGGTCAAAGGGTTTGTCACTTCCTAGAGATCACAATGTAAGAGCTGGCATTTTAATCTTTGTTCCTTCCTCAGCCCTTTGACCAGTGGATTATAGAGAACAGCATCTTTCAACTTTTGGTGAGGGGCTAGGAGTAATAATAGAATCAAAGGTCTACTATTTGGGGGAACTCTGCATATGGATTCTAAAGTAACCTAAGTGTGTGTGTGTTTATATATGTATGTGTATGTGTTTAGTTTTACTGTATTCATTTGCTAGGACTGCCATAACAAAGTACCATGGACTGGGTGGCCTAAACAACAGAAATTTTATTTTCTCACAATTTGGAGGCTAGAAGTCCAAGATCAGTGTCAGTAGGTTAATTTGTTCTGAGGCCACTCTGTTTGGCTTGTAGATAGGCTTCTCCCTATGTCTTCATATTGTCTTCCATCCATGTGTGTCTGTGTCCTAATCTCCTCTTCTTAAAAGGACACTTGTGGGGGTGCCTGGGTGGCTTAGTTGGTTAAGTGTCCAACTTCAGCTCAGGTCATGATCTCACAGTTAGTGGATTCAAGCCTTGCATGGAGCTTTGTTCTAACAGCTAAGACCCTGGAGCCTGCTTAGGATTCTGTGTCTCCCTCTCTCTGTGCCCCTCCCCTACTCACGCTCTGTCTGTCTGTCTCTCTCTCAAAAATAAACAATAAATTTTTTTTTTAATCTTAAAAAGAAAATAAAAGACACCTGTCATATTGGGTTAAGGCTCACCTTAGTGACTTGATTTTCTCTTTAAAGACCCTCTCCAAATACAGCCACATTCTGAGATATGGGTAGTTAGGACTGCAACATATAAATTTTCCAGGAATGGGCCACAATGCAGTCCATAATTGTTATTACTTATAATCGACTTATAATGCAGAAGTTGGAAAATCTCTTTCTCACTGAACCTTAAAGGCAGTTTCTAAACTTATGTCAACTGCATGAGGGACATAGAAGTGTGATACCACCTGGCTCTCTTTTTGAGTCTAATGACCTCTTCTCTTCCAGACTACATCTCAGACATGGGAAGAGAGGATGCAGGTAGCAACAACACCTGGTTCACTCCTGGGTCTCTCAATACAGCGTGTAGTGAGGAAAATTCAGTCCGTCTGTCACTAGTTCAGGAAAATGACCATTCACTGCCCTCTACTACATGATAGAAAAGAAAAAGTGCTTTTGAAACTCTTGAATTTTTTAGGCTAAGACTAAGTTTAAGTTGGCAGACATATATAGATGTTGAGCTTTTATGTCTTTAAGCTGGTTTCATAAGATTTACTTTTAAGTTGAATTGGATACTTCAATTTTGTCAATAGGAAAGATATTGAGAATTATTCAAAATGTCTATTGATGGAAAGGAATTGGAGATTTTTATTAAAAATCTCTATGTAAATATATTCCCCCAAGATTATAAAGTGTTATATCCTCTGAAATACAAAGCTGATTAGACCCACCTAGAAATAATCTAGACTCTTTCCACAAATGAAATGAGTACACTTTTCCTAAGGGAAAACAGGCACTGTGTATTTTTCAAGAATTCTATAGAAACAGTAGACCTACAAAACTTCACTAAAACAATGATGTGAAATAAACTTGCAAGTTACTTTCAGAAATGCTTTACTATTCAATGGATACTAGCGACTGTAACCTTGGAGATGGAGCTAATGTGTCAACCCGAATATTGGAAAAATAATGAATATGTACGGAAATGCATCTATCGCACAGTTGAAAGGAGTATAGCAGCACTAGATACATGTTGTAAGGCTCTTCAAGTTCCACTCTGAACAAGAGGCATTAGGGAGAAGAGAGCTTGTGATCCACAGCATCCAGTGTCCAGTTTTGTATTCACATCCTAAAGCTTAATGGGTTAGATGTGTTTTCTGCTTACATGGCTTTTAGTTGATTCCCATTGGGGACCTGGTATTAGATAACCCACTTCCCCAAGGCCTCCAGAGAAGGTCTTGAAGGCCAGGGCTCTTCTAACCACAAACTCATTACATATACCCAGAAGAAAGGCAGATCCTTAGTTTAGAATAAGTATCAAGATAAACATAGTTTGGGAAGAGCTCAACCTTCTGAAGCTTTTCACAGTGGGATTAAATATTCTGGTTTGAACTAGAAATGGTAAATTTCAGGTTCTAGAATTTATTAGATTATTCACCCCAAGATATAATCACAACTACTTGTATTTCACAATACTTTCATAACTTAAGAAGCTTTTCCCATTCATTATTTCATTTAATCAAAATTTTACAATAAGAAAAAAGGCCCAACTTTTGGATTTCTGAGGCTTTCACCCATGTGTCTGAGTCTTGGTTTCCTTACCCATGCTGGAGATAACCACATGAACTCTATTTACTGCAAGGAAGTTCTGAATGTCAAAGGATAGATACAATGTTATATGAAAATTATTTCAATTCCATTGTAGGTGCTACTTTTATAAAACTACAACGTATCAGTTAATCATTTGTCATTTTTTTACGGTGATTGATGGCAATAATGGCTTTTGTCTTCACGTTGTAACTGTCGAGGCCTTTAAAAATCAAAGTTTAATTATTCTGTTGAGTTGAGGAAATATAATTCCTATAGTCATTTTACCTAGAAAGACTGAGAGTTTAATTTATTTAATGAATGTCTTGGGATCTATCTCATCTGGTAATGATGGAAAAAGATTTAAGAAATTGTCAGTAGGGGCGCCTGGGTGGCTTAGTCGGTTAAGCGTCCAACTTTCGCTTGGGTCATGATCTCGCGCTTCGTGGGTTCGAGCCCTGCATCGGGCTCTGTGCTGACTGTCAGCTCAGAGCCTGGAGCCTGTTTCAGAGTCTGTGTCTCCCTCTCTCTCTGACCCTCCCCTGTTCACGCTATCTCTCTCCTAGAAATAAATAAAATTAAAAAAAAAAAAAAGAAATTGTCAGTAGAGAAAAACAGTTATTTTTTCTTTTTACAAATGTGAAAATACCAACAATCACTACTTATTGAGCATCTACTTAGCATCAAACATTGTTCTAGGTGCTTTTTATAATTCATCTTTTGATCCTTACATTATGACAGTAGTATTATTATTGTTTGTTTGTTTTAGTGGAGCTGGGGTTCTTGCTTGCTCTTTCTAATCAAGATTTTACCACAGAAATATTAAGACACTCAATTACCATGTGTCTTTGCATTGAATACATAGGGTTCTGGTAGGACTAAGTCGAAAATGTACATGCTTATTGGCATGTTAGAATGGGCATGGACACCTCTGCAAAAGGTAGCAATTACATTTGATCTTGTCTCAGCTTCTGTATCTAGTCCCTCTCCTCTCATGTGCTTCCTAAGAGCATCCTTACTAATGCAACAAGTATAAAAGAGATTATTCACCAAACACTTTCTAGAGAGCCATTGTTTGTGTTAGGAAGAAATACACTGAGGAGTCACTATAAGGCAAATCTCCACGTGTGGGGAACTGTAGCAAACAAGAATTATTCATATCCTATGCATAAGTCAAAGAGATAAAATGTTCCTAAGAGGGAGAAGGGAAAAGTGAAATAAAGAAAGATAGAGACCTAATAAGCTTGGGTTCCGAGCAATGAAATAGCCAGAGAATGAAGTTCCAAAGAAAGTGTTGGGAGAAAACAAATGCATGTTAGTGGTTGTTCATTAGTTGGTTGAAGTATATAATGTAAAGACCCTCTTCTGCTTCCTTCAAGAAAATTTACTGTAAAACCCTATAAGGGTTTTGAGATGCTATGGCCTGAATTTGAATGTCTCCCCACCAAATTCATATGTTGAAATTCTAATGCCCAATGTAATGGTATTAGGAGGTGAGGCCTTTGAGAGGTGGCTATGTCATGAGGTATTAATACTCTTGTAGAAGAGACCCCCCCCATCCCCCAGAACTCCTTAGCCACTTCTAACCATGTGAGGACCCAGCAAGAAGGTGGTGGCTATGAACCAGGAAGGAAGCCCTCACCGAAACATGACCATGCTGGCACCATAATCTTGGACTTCTCTGCCTCCAGAACTGTGAAAAATAAATTTCTGTTGTTTGTAAGCTACACAGTCTGTTATATTTTGTTATAGCAGCCCAAATGGATTAATGGAAGGAGACTAGAAGTGATGGATTCTCAGTTAGGGTCCACACAGGATAAAACATGCAGTACATGTGGATGGAGAAACTGGAGGATGAGGAACACCCAACATCTGCATTATGCAGTCCTCTGGTTGTGGCATCCTTTTCCATATTACCATCATTTCTATCCTCTCTTAAAGTGAACCAACTTCTAAAATATTACTGCCCCTTTCCATCAAACTTATTCTACAAGTGTACTAAAACTAGGAAAATAATCTGATATAATTAATAAAAATAGTTCAGAAAATTTTAGTATTGTGTGGAACCTCAGAGGTAATATAATCCTGCACCTTGGAGTTTCCTTGGAATATTAGAATTCTTTGTGAAATATCCTTGAATATGTTTGGAACATAGCAAATATTGACAAAGTGCTTGTTAAATGCCATATTGTATTACTACTCACCAATATCTGTCTCCTCTTCTTTTGCCTGGAGGAGGATTACAGTATCTCCCCCATTAAAATAGAGACTAGTAGCCTTACTTGCTTTGGCCAATGGTGTGATAAAATGACATGTGCTACTTTAAGAAGAATCATGTGTTACTTGAAGAAGAAGGAACTAGAGCCCAAGGGTTTTCAGATATCTCAGATGACAGTTAAGTGTGCTATATGTTTTGAGAAATGGACATGGATTACTTACCGATGGTCAAAAGTTAGAGATTACATTAGGGTCCAGAGAAGAAATTACTGGAAGTAGGTTAAGATAACTTATTTCAGTTCTTTTTATTGGCCAAAGAGGGCTTGGATGAATAACCTGAAGTAAAAGTGAAAACTCCACCGTCTCTGAAAGTTGAAGACGTCATGAATTCTAAATCATATTATATGAGGAAAGTCAAATAGGATTGTGGGAAGATGCTGAGAGAGGGCGACCATATTGTAGGTCTCAGAAAATATGGCAAAGCACAATTGCCCACAGTAATCCAAGACAATTGTACAATAAGAATATGTGTGTTCACTGGCTGCAGCAGTCATCAAACCTAGTTAAGAAAGACCTTGGAGCGACGTGAGATGTAGGAAATGAATAATCACACAGATAAACCATATTTGTAAGAAACTGTCACTAAGCCCAGGTGAAAGGGAAATATTCTGCATTGTTAGCAACCCCAAGATCACCACAGTTGTCATGGCAGAAGATATAAACTAAAAGAATCCAGCACACACCAAACATGATGTCACAGGTCCTTTTGCCACACACCCTTCAGTAACGCTCCTGAAAATAACCAGTAAGAAACCATCTCATTGAAGAGTAGAACAGAATCTATATAAATATCCTTCGAGAGGAAAAAATGAGTGAAGAAACAAAAAAATTACAAAAGAAGAATACTTATTAGAATAATATTGCCATATATTAGATAGGCAATGAAGTATGTGGTCAAAAAGAGAAAGCCTAAATAAAGCAATTGCTTCTATAAATCAAGGACACAATATATAATTTACCTGCATGGTGGAACAATAAGACAACAAAGGAGATGAAAATGAACTTAGCTAAAGATGTTCAAGTGATGTATAAAATAAAATATAAAACACCTCTGAAAGTAAAAAAAAAAATCTGCACAAATGAAAAGCATGCAATTGATTCAAGTAGAAAGATTCAATATCTTGGTGAGCGAACCTATAAATTTAATACAATTTAAACCATAATGCCCATGGCAAGTGTTTTGGAGCTATACAAATAAAAGTTAAATTTTTTAAAAACTTAAAAAGTAGGAATAATCAGGACATTTCTGAAACACAAAAGTAATAAGCGTAGGAGAGGGAGAACTAGCCCTTCAAAATGCTGAAACTTACTATAAAGTAAAATGTTAAGAGTTTGGCATGAATGGTCAAACAGATCAATGGAACAAAAAGAAATTCCAAAAATTTAAAAATTATTGTAGGAAGTAGAAGGCATATCAAATTAGAGGAGAGAAGATAAATTAATCAGTACGTAATATTGGAATAATGATTAACCGTACTGAAAACAATTAATTTAGATCTCTACATCATACTTTACACCAAAATAGATTCTTTTTCTTAAACTTTTTAAATGTTTATTGATTTTTGAGAGGCAGTGTGCAAGTGGGGGAGGGACAGAGAGAGAGAGAGAGAGAGAGAGAGAGAGAGAGGGAGACACAGAATCATAAGCAGGCTCCAGGTTCTGAGCTGTCAGCACATAGCCTGACACGGGGCTTGAACTCACAAGCTGTGAGATCATGACCTGAGCCAAAGCCAGAAGCTTAATCCACTGAACTGCCCAGGTGCCCTCAAAATAGATTCTTGATGGATCAAAGATTTAAAAGTAAATATACAAAACATATATAAAAATTTAACAAAAAATCAGGCCAGGAAAGACCTTTCTAATTATGATACAATAGCAATAAGATGAAACACAAAATAGAAAAATGGGAAAGGATTTGTAAGTTGGGGATCCCTGAACCTATCCTCAACCTAAATAATTCACCAGCAGCACTCTCAGGACTAAGAAAAGCTGTTATATGCATGATTACTGTTTATTACAGTGAAAGAATATAGATTAAAATCAGCAAAAGGAAAAGACATATGGGTGAAGTCCAGGAGAAACCAAGTTCAAGCTTCCAGGTGTTCTCTCCAAGTGGTCACATGGACACACATAATTCTTTCAGCAATGAAAGGTACATTCAGCCACAGAAGCTTACATGAACCTTGGTGTCCAGGACTTTTATGGGGGATCAGCTATGCAAGCATGCCACATCTCTGCCCCTGACCTCAGCTATTCACACTCCAGCCCCTCTGAGTCAAAGCAGTTGTTCTCCACAAATCACACTGTTAATCAAATCCATGACACAAGGTAGGGGGGCATATATAAACACCTGTATCAGGTAGAATATTCCAAGAACTCAAGAGTTCACTTCTCAAGAGCCAAGTGAAGGGTCAGTCTTACCAACAGATCTTTCTTGGGAATGTGCAGGCTCTGAGAATCCAGGTCAATTGTGTTAACACTTTACTTGTTTTAGGGAATGAAAAGTGTTACAGGCATTTTGGAAACAGCTTGGCAGTTCCATAAAATGTTATACATAAATTTGCCATACATCCCAGGAATTCCACTCCTTCATATCTACTGGAGAGAAATGAAAACATGTGTTCACACAAAGACTTGTGTGTGGACATTCATAACAATGTTACTCATAAAAGTCAAAACATGGAAACAAGCCAAATGGCAAATCAATTAATGGATAAACCACACGTAGTACACACATACAGTGGACTACTTCTTGGCAATAAAAAAAAATAAAGTACAATGTATATGAATCTTAAAAACACTGGGCTAAGTGAAAGAAGCCAGTCACAAAAGACCATATATATTATATGATTGCATTTATACAAAATGTCCAGAAAGGCCAGTCTATAAAGAAAGTAGATTAGTGGTTTCTTAAGGCTGGGATGTGAACAGACAATAATTGCACATGGTTACAGGGATCTTTACCAGTGATATAAATGTTCTAAAAATTGGACTGTGGTGGGGTGCCTGGGTGGTTCAGTGGGTTAAGCATCCAACTTCGGGTGAGGTCATGATCTCGTAGTTTCATGAGTTTGAGCCCCGCATCAGGCTCTATGCTGACAGCTCAAAGACTGGAGCCTGCTTCAGATTCTGTGTCTTGTCTCCGTCTCTCTCTGCTCCTCCCCAGCTCTGTCTCTCTCTTGCAGGTCCTCTCTCTCTCAAAAAGAATAATAGTAATAAAAACCCTAAAAATAAAAATAAAAATTGGACTGTGGCAGTGGTCATATAACTCCACACTTACTAAGAATCATCAAATGCTCCCTTAAAAATAGATGAATTGTACCTGTGCAAATGACATCTAAATAAAGCTTTTTTTCCCCCAGAAGGGCTGCACATCACTTTGTTTGCATTGCTACCACTTGTGGAAAAAAAGCCAAATACCTCTGGAAGCATATATAAGAAACTGGCAGCAGTAGTTGCCTCTGGAGGGGAACTGGCATAAAGGGCCGAGGTAGGAAGAGCTCCTTTGTAATGTATAGTGGCTTGTACTCCTTGGATTTCATACCATGCAGGTTTAGCCATAATTCAAAAAATAACAACTAAAAATATTTTGCATCTCTTGGCAACTAGGAGACACATGACCACAGTTGATAGTAAAGAGGTCAATAACAGTAATGGAGTCATTGCAAAGAATAGTTTGGGAGATAAAAATGTTGCCTTGTCTATTTCCAGAAATTACAATTTTTACATTGTGGAACCAATGTTGAGTGGCAATATCCTAGAATAAAGGGAGTTGAAGAGAAGAGTATACAGAGCCTGAGATAAAGATACCTGCATATTTCACTGTAGTTAGTGGAAGAGCTAACAGCTGTGGGAGATAGTTTGAGGCCTTCATTTTTTTGATGGGAGAGTGATCATTCAGAAGGTTTTCAGAGAGCAATGTATTGCCCACACTTGATATTTCCGTCATTTTGTCATTATCCTTTTTTTTCTATTAAATACCTTAACTGTAGTAATTCAAAAGCAGACTGTAGGAAAAAATATTCACCTCCCCTTCTGTAGATTTTTACTTTCTCAAATTCTTTAATTCACTGTGTTTCTTTTGGAATCTAAGTGGGTTTATTTTTTCATATGGATGGCTTTCCATTCAACTGAAATTGCTGAATAATTGTCAGTTAGTTGTAACAGGTTAAATCCTATTATAATCAATTCTTTAATAATGAACGTATCTGTAATCTCAAAGATTTCCAAGTTCTAAGCTCTGGCTCAATTAAACCTGATGTTGAACACAGTGATATTCCAAACAAATGCAAGGTTTTGATCATCCCTGAAAACTTGCAGTAATGAAATTTCAAAATGGTTAACAAGAGAAAGCATACCATAAATTACTAATACTTGAAAATCTGTAAAACTGTATCACTTAGAAATGAGTCTATTGTGCTTAACATGACTGTTTTCTATTACCTGGAATCTGTGAATCAAAACAGGATGTTATGATATCTTTTCTTTTGTGACTAATACCTGTTTAAAACCTTAATGTTCCATTATGACTAACTGTTCTCAATGGCCTGGAGATAAATATGATATCATAGTCTGAGAATACATTAAATGATGGTTTCTAAATGAAATGCTTCATTTAACCTCGGTAACCCACTGAAAATTTTATTTCCCATATGATAATTCTCCGTTAAGACTAAGGAAATAGAGAAGGTATGCACAAGGTAACTAAGGGAGAGCAATACAAGCTAATAGCTAATAATAGCTAGGATTAGCCCCTAGAAATGCAGGATGTGGAGAGTTAGTTTAGAGCATAGCCTTCTAGTTGGATTACCTAAGTTCAAATTCTAGTTTGGACACTAACTTGTTTGTGTAATTATGTCCAGCAGATTACTAAAATTGTTTAAAATCAATTTCTTATATACATAATGGGGATAATACTGTGCCTTCCACAAAGAGTTAAGAGGATTATGTAACACAGTCATTCATTATTATTCAAGTTCAGTGTTTTGATGGAAGCTTCAAATTTTACAGCATGAGGAAAATACATTTACGCATAAACAAGGGTGCTTTCAATTTAAACATCATCACAGCTTCAAATGCTATCCAGAGAGCCAAAGATGTGTCATAGAGAAAGCTGAAGATTAATCTGGATAATGAGTGAAGTAATCAAATTACATGGTAAGTAAAAATGGCATTGGGATTCTAAAATTAACTCTGTGAAAGTAACAAGTTATTTACCCTTCTGAGTCTTACTTTCCCATCTATAAAATGAATATGATAAAGGGGTGCCTGGGTGGCTCAGTTGGTTACGCATCCGACCAGCTCAGGTCATGATCTCACGGTTGGTGGGTTCAAGCCCCACGTCAGGTTCTGTGCTGACAGCCAGCTCAGAGCCTGGAGCCTGTCTTAGGATTCTGTGTCTCCCTCTCTCTCTGACCCTCCCCTGCTCATGCTGTCTCTATCTCTCTTTTCAAAAGTAAATAAAACATTAAAAAATTTTTTTCAATAGATATGATAACAACATCTTGTGAGAATCTAGTAAGTCTGTGAATATAAAGCAGATAGCACAGTGCTTGGCACAGATGAATGACAGGTACTTTTACTGACAGAATTATTAAAATTATTGTTATGTGACTCTGGAGACAAGAACAAAACTGTCATACAAAGTAAACTGTATATAAGCTGTGTGTAGAAAAAGAAGCCTCAACCTGACACACAATAAACTAAGAAAAACAAGCAGCGCTGGGCGGGAGCTAGGTCACCATGATGAAAGGGGGCATCCAACAATTGAGCAGGTAGCATCTACCCACAATGAATTAAGAAGATACCTTGGGGCACCCAGAAAAGAGAGGAGAAAATAAATACATTGATCTCCAGACAGTAGAGTGGGTGGAGAGGGAAGGAAAACAAAGGAGGTAGAGAAAAACAACATCTGGGGCAAAAATGAAAACAAAAAACCATGGCCAGCAATGCTAGGTGAGCTGGGTCAGCAGAGACTCTTCTGTCTGGGATTGAAATGCTCAGATTAGAGGCAAAGACACAAGGAATCTACAGATATCATAGCGGTAAGGAGAAGCCAGCAGCAGCCCTGCAGAGACAGAGACGGCCGCCACATGTAACAGAGCCCAGGCATCTCATTAGGGCCTGAAATTAGAGAAAGACCTGAGCCAGAGGGGAAGGAAATGCAGTTCCAAAGAAACCATGAAGCACTAATGAAGCACACACCTGGAGGAAGGACACTCAAGAGAAATAAATCACAGAGATAAGAACACAAAAAGCTGGAACTATGGTCTCCAGGACTCTCAGAGAAGAGAAACTGGATGTATTCTTAGTGCAAAAGCTGATGGGGGGAGACAAGTATTCCTTATAGAAAAATTCTAAATAACACATAGAGATACTCCCTCTCTCAGAGGACCATTTTAATTCTAAGTCCACCTTCCCCGAGGGCGGGCTATGGTTAGTGATTTACTTCCATAGAATAGACAAGGAGAAACCTGGCAAATACCACTTTAGCCAGCTGACAAAGGTTAACATCATTAGAGTACCTTTATGCAGATGTCATGTGCCCTTTGATGTGATGTGATGAGAAGGGCATTTCACCCTCCATGGTATTGTTTCCAAAACCCCATAACTCATTCTAATCATGAGAAAAATATCAGACAGACCCAGAATGGGAGTCATGCTGCAGAATACCAGATCAGTACTCCTCAATACTGTCAAGGTCATGAAAAACAGAAAAGGTGAAGAAACTGTCACAGAACAGAGGAGACTCGGAGACATGAGAACTGATGCAATGAGGTACATGAGACTTGATCCTGAAACAAAAAGAGGACATGAAAGATAAAAACTGATGAAATCCAAATAAAAACCTACTCGAGTTTTTATTTGGATTAGTAACCTACCAATAGGTTTTTTAGTTTTGACAAGTGTACCATGGCAATGTAAGATGCTGACCATGAGGAAAATAGGGTTAAAGGTATTCTGTATAAGAACTCACTCAATCTGGCCATGTGTAGCAACATGGATGGACCTTGAGGGTGTTATGCTGAGTGAAATAAGTCAGGCAGAGAAGGACAGATACCATATGTTTGCACATATAGGAGGATTAAGAGGAACTTAACTGAGGACCATGGGGGAGAAGAAGAGGGGAAATGGTGGAGGAGAGGGAAGGAGGCAAACCATGAGAGACTCTTGAATGCTGAGAACAAACTGAGGGCTGATGGATGTGTGGGGGGAGGAGGTGATGGGCATGGAGGAGGGCACTTGTGGGGATGAGCACTGGGTGTTATATGGAAACCAACTTGACAATAAAGTATTTAAAAAAAACATGCAATAGGAAGGTATCTACCTTTGGGCCAAGAAAATGACTCACTTATTGGGGATGGGGGGAATGTCCAAAAAATAAACTCACTCTACTATCTGTGCATCTATGTAATTTCTCTTCAAATCTAAAGTTGCTCTAAATTAAAATAGCTTCTTTTCAAAAGATGATAACATGTCAAAAGGACACAATAGCCAACTGAAATAGTTTCCAATGGCCAAAAAGTGATAGAATTGGATTAGAACCAAGAAAATAAGTATACATGATTATATACTGACATAAATAAATGAGTCAACAAATTAATGGGGCAGAAGAGATAATTGTTCCTCACATAAGAATTCCTATCAATAAATATAGAAAATGAGGAAAATAGAAAACACCTATAGAACATCACAGTAATAACTGCTATGATCAACCAATAAATGTTAAAGTAAGTGAGCGAAAGTTTATGGAGAAATAGAAATGTTTGCATAACCCTGAAATGTCTTCTTCCCAGTATTTGTTAATTACAAGGTAGGGAAGCCTGGCAAAAATCATCTTGGTAATTAAGTGATCAAGATTAATATCCCCAGCAATAGGAGCAAACATCAGACAAACTCAAAATGAGAGACATTCTACAAAACTCCTGAACAGAACTCTTCAAAAGCAGCAAGGTCATGAAGGCCAAGGAAAGACAGAGAAACCATCACAGATCAGAGGCAACTAAGAAGACATAATAACTAATGCAGTGTGGAATATTGGATAGGATACTGGGACAGAATAAGGGCATTAGTGATATTAAGTCTGTTGTTTAGGTAATAGTATAGTACCAGTGTTACTATCTTAGCTTTGATAAATGCATCACTGTTATGGCAAGATATTAAATTAAGAGATGCTAGGTAAGGATAAATGGGAACTCCTTGTACTATTCTGCAAATGTTTTATCAATCTAAAGTCATTTAAAACTTAAGAATATATGCAAATCACACATATGTGCACGCGCGCACACACACACACACACACACACACACACACAGCCAAACTGGTTTGGTGTCCAATACTACCACATGTCCCTCTTCAAGTCCAGAATGCTGGCTGATAATGCATGCTCACAAACAAAAGAGATAACTGGCTAATTTGTAAGCTTTCATTGACACAAGCTTATTATTATGGCTAAAGAATATAGTGGAGTCTCTCCCACAGCCCTCACCGAGCTCAAGCCTGGGGTCACCTACCTCCCACACTTAAATACCAGGCCTGTCAGAGAAGCTAGAGAACAATGTGCTTCCTGCTCTCCCCCCCTTCACCCCCCCAACCCCGACAGGAGAGCACGCCTCTCATGTTCATCTTATGGAGAAAAGTAAAGAAGCAGCAGCAGCAGCTCATGATCTGAGAGCCAACAAGTCCAAAGGAGTAAAAATGGTTTTCAGTCCAGCCATAGCCCAGGCTCCCAGGGCTCAGTAGATAGATCTCAAGCTCTCCCCAGTCCCCAGTGTCACCACGCAAATGGATCACTCCTCTCCCCACAGTGAGATTCTGTGAATTAGCTGCAATTTTTCTCCAATTTAACAAGAAGTTCAGTATAGAAAGTTTTCTTCTATATATTCTTCTCTTAGTGAGTGGATTGAAAATCCTGTCATTAAAATGTAGGAATGAGGAGAATGAGAATTTCTTCCTAAAAAACAAAAACAGAAAAACAACAAAACGTTTTCTCAAAGGATGAGTCACAGAAAGATTTATTTTTCTTTACTCTTGTGATGAATATGGTTAAAAGACACGTGACTTTGTTCATGAAATATAGGGTTGAAGATACAAAGTAAGTTGGGGAAGATCAAATATGTGAAAGTTGATGTTTCCCAAAAGAAATATAAAAAGAAAGATGTGTTCGATAATTTGGCACCATCTCTGAATTTATTAACATGGGTAATGTTAAATGAAGAATTTAAGTGCCTTTATAAAAATGAGGAATGCATTGGGAAGTAATTAAAAACAATTGAACCATAAACCCAAATATTTAGAATTGCCCACAATAACATAATATTGAACAAAGACTAAGAATGTGGAATATTCTCTTAAAAATTAGTAACATTTAAAATATGAGATATAATGAAGGATAAGTGAGCCTTATTCCATTTCAAGACTCTAGAGACCTGTGGGCAACTTAAAAAGATATAAAGTTATAAGGAGTGAAAAGGATGCCCCTGCTTGCAGATATAATTAATGGAGAGACATTTAGGGGAAAAGTTAATAAGGCAAAAAATGAAAAGAACAATGACTCAGTAAATAGGTGGCACCAATACAGACATGATCAGATTTTTTGAAGAAGGAGGAGGAGGAGGAGGAGGAGGAGGAGGAGGGAAAACAAGAAAAAAGGAAAGTCAAAGGACAGATGTGTCATAGTCTTGTTCAAGAAGATGAAACAAAGGTGGATGTTGGTGTGGAAACAACATTGACTTTAATGAGCAACTGTGGGGAAAAAAGTGCTTTGTACTGAGCTAATTTAAGAAAAAGAAATGCTTAGAGAGGAATGTCACTGATATACTTCTGAAAAGGAAAAGTCATGTGATTTAACTGTAGACATCAAAGTTCATAATGTGAACACATTTCATTTGTTGATCTGAGGAAGGAATGAGTGGGTGAACTGAGTGACCTTAGAACTTCTTTCAGCAAAGCTTTTGAGAGCCGATCATTTGGTTGTTTTAAGTAACCTTGGAAGAAAGGTAGAAGTGACCAGTCACTTGAAACAAGACATTGTCAGCCATGATGTGCTAAAAAGGAGAAAGGGGGGTGGGGGCACTAGGAAGTGGAGGAAGTGATCAATGCCAACACCAACTCACATTGCAGAAATACTACTGCACAGGCTGAGTTATAAGGGCCTGAACACAGGGCACTTCAAGGAACCACAGAGATGCAGGAATTAGCTAAGACCTGGAGGAGATGAAGGGAAGTTTCTTATAGTTATATCAAGAATAAAAGCTTTCAATAGATGGTGATTTTGCAAAAACAAACAAACAAACAAACAAACAAACAAAAAAACAGAAAGATTCTCCAGATGAGCTTTGAGGACATCATAGACCAAGGTAAGTAGCAGAGAGAGAGAAATTAAAGTGAATGGGGCTATCTAGTATATGTGGCTATCCATCAGAGAAAGTCCATCTCCAATATAATAAGTTCAGTATAGAAATGAAGGCAGGGATCATAAGGAAGCAGAGGCAGCTCTATATGAAGAGAACTTGGTGACAATTATGCATGAGGCAAGGTGAATTTTTCTAAAGTCACCTGTTTTTAACATTTTGCAAACTGAGTCTTCTGACTGACATTCTTTGCAAAATCTGATTCTTTGCCTTTTTCATCTTTTTCCCTCATTTTTTGTATGGTTGTAACCTTACTAATTTATTACTAATTAATAATAATTTCTTCCCAGTCATGGTAAATTGTCTTTTTAATTGGTTAACGTGCCTATAAAATCCCTCATCAGTTATTACTACAGCATACTTGGAGTTTCCCTAGTTAGCAAGGATGACTAAACTGTGTATGTGCATACTTAGATTGACCAGGACTTCACAGAATTCTTATTGGCTAAATACTGCTAACCTAATTATACCAAATGTGAGTCAATGACTCTTTGTGTCAGTCTTAAGAATATAGGTCACGGTGGATGATTTTGCCTGAAGTAATAATAATAGTTAATGGTTTCTGAGCACTTACAATGTATCAGGCACTGTGTTAAGTGCCAGATGTATCATCTGATTATCTCTTCCCTGCAGTTCTATGACATATGCTATAGTATTATCATACCCACTTTGCAATTAAAAGAAAGAAAAAACCCAAGGATCAAAAAATGTAATCTGATTTTAATTTTTACTGCATTAGTCTGCTCAGGATGATAACAATATATCACAGACTGGGGGATTAAACAACAGAAATTGATTTTCTCACAGTTCTGGAGGCTAGAAGGCCAAGACTGAGTGGCCAGCTGGGTTGGTTTCTGATGAGGTCTCTTTTTCTGACTTGTAGATGGCTGCCTTCTCTCTATGTCCTCACATGGCCTGTCCTATGTGTGCAGAGAGAGTGCATTCTGGTAGCCCTTCTTCTTATAAGGACATAGGTCCTATTGGATTAGGGTCCATCCTTATGACCTCATTTGACTTCAATTACCTTTTTTAAAGACCCTGTCTCTATATACAGTCACAAGAGGGGTTAGGGCTTCAAATATGAATTTTAGGGGGACATAATTCAGCTCACAACAATCGCATGACTAATAAAGGATGCAATAAAGATTCCAGCCCAATTCCAGATCCTATTCTATTATACTCTCCTGCTTCCATATGCTCTATAGAGTACACACTTGTTTTTATCAATTCTAAGCAAAATATTTGACTATCCATTTTACTGTTAATCACAGTTGAAACACCAAAAAATCTGTCTCTCATGAAAAAAAATGGCTGAATATATGTGAAAATCCATACTCTATAGTTTGTGGAAACTAAACTCATGTGAATGAAAGGGAACGTGCTTGTCATTTGCCCTGTGGAGGATTCTGCATTACAAAATTAGGCCAGATGGCATTCACGAGGTCTAATATACAGTGCATGGGGTAGAAATATAGTAGGTGCTCTCCTGAATTGACTCAGGATAAATTTGAATCTATATACAAGCCCAGTCCAGTTGAGAATGAAAAAATTTATCCATTTATTCAGTAAGGATGCATTATAGTTATATTACATGCTAGCCACTGTGCCATTACATAGGCCATTAGGATAGGAAAGCAAGTGAGAATAATGCTCACTCTTTGGGTAGGAAAGCATAACAGGTGCTAAATTTGTGCATTTAGGGTGCAGTGGGGACACAGAAAGGATGTGGCATTCAGATATGGAATGGATGGAGATCTACAGAGGGGTATGTGCATGCCAGGCAATTTAGATAAAAGGAAAGAAAATAAAAAGTTAACCCAGATAAAAGAGAGACTGAGGGAGAGTCCATTGTGCTGATTATTTAAAAACAGAAGATGAGATGATCAGATGTCTCCAGTATCCTCTGATGGGGAAGAAGTTGAGATTAGGAGTTAAATCTTCCAAATGTGCAAAATACATCAAGCTAGTGATGTTTGCTGTCTCTATATATCTTAATATTTTCTTATATATCTCTGTGAAAAGTATATGGATCAGTGTGAAGTACCTATGCACATAAAATGTCAAAACAATAAAGGAAAACTTATCAGTAGAATGTGCACAAGAAGGTAGCAATGTGGGACATAGCAACTCATGAAAACAGAATATAGAAGAAAGCGTGCTTTTTTTAAAAAAAAATTTAAGAGGCCATTGGAAATAGAATTATCAGGACAAGGCAGAGTCGCTGTATATCTGTTTTATGTATGTATGCATGTATGTATGTATGTATGTATGTATTTTATGTAACAAAAGGCCAGCTAAAATGAATCTAAACTTGTGGTTCAGGAACGATGGCACCTGGACCAGAGAACAGCAGAGAGAAGATGGGGTAGCAATGGGTCTGTGAACTGCTAGCAAGAAGGCAAATGTTCATAAGACATATCCCCTCCAATTTCAGGGGAAGGCTTCGTGGAAAAGGATATGGTTGATCACATCTGGCTCTGCCATTGTGTGAGCTAACTACAGAAGGAGAACTTCAAGTTCACTGCATAAGTACTTTGCACAGACTTTTCTGGCTTGATGTTTAGTCAGAGAAAGGCCTAACACTGTCCAGGGTGTTTGCCCAATTTCCCATAGTTTGAAATTTAGACAGCAAGATAAACATCCATGTCCATATTCAAGATGAAAAAATAATCTCTCCCTCTCTCTTTCTCTCTTCACACACACACGTACATAACATACATGTCTTTATGATATAATGTGCCAAGTATATCGCTATTAACTGGAGGGTGAATCATTATTAAGAATCAAATATGTAAGAGATAAGGAATTCCTGTAGCCTTTGAATTTCTATTGAAAAAAATTGGGGGCAGGTCATGTAGTGGTAGAAGCCAGATTCATTATGAACCTGCTGAAGTGGCTAAACTACTATCCAATCAATTTTGTTTCTATTTAATTGCCACGATGCTTGGAAAACTTAAATAACCAAGATGTCTTGGTGACAATTTATTGCTAGAGATACATAGCATTTAATGAATTTAAGATAAATGGTCAATGTTAAAAAATGTCTCTACCTTTCTTCACACATTTTCTAAAGATTTTCCCATAACTCTTTATCAAAAAAATAAATTAACTGGCTTAGCACAGACTAGCTATCAGATAATCTTGTCATTTAAGCAACATCACCTATAAAAGAGAATATCTTTAGAATCTGTTTCTACCTTGGGGTAGATGTATTGCCATAATGGATCTGTTTCTAGTTTCTTACCTAATTTTAAATAAACATATACAAATGTGTAAGGCTTTTTAGAAGCAGAATTTAGCTGTCGCTTCAAGATTAAGAGTTTGGCATCCTTCCAGATAATTCTCCTATTTTGACAATTAAGGTATGCTCTTTCTACTGCCTGAAGTTCTTCCCTTGTGGTTTTGCAATTTTACACTGTATAGTCAGAAGTCCCTTATTGTTTTCCTTGTCCTTCTTCTCCTCTTGTTCATCCTTTTTTCTTCTCCTTTTCTTCCCCTCTCCTTGACCCATACTACAGCACTGAGGATGAGAAAACAGTATATTCTGTTGGCTGAAAGACCAGGTCTAACTCGCAAAAAGGCTCATCGGCGGGAGTCTGGGGTGAGTTCTCAATAGCAGTTTGCTGGGTGCTCTCCATTCAGTGGCTCTAGAAAGACCAATCCAGCATCATTCATACTACCTATTCCTTACAATCCCATTCGATAGACCTACTGAGTCAATCCACACTTGTTTAGATACCACTCTCCCCACACTCCTCACTGTGCACAAGCTTCTCCTCTGCTTCACCCCTTCCCCACTTCTACATGTATCTCAAGACCACGTCAAGCAGACTTCCTTCTTTGCCACATTTTCATGCTCAGCCTTGATCGGGCACCACTTTCTCTGTGTCCCCCTAGATCCCTGTGCATCTTTCGATCATGGCATTGACCAAGACGCTGTGCTTTTTCATTAACTGTTTTGAGAGGCTGTCAACTCCCTGCATCAACATGGCACCTGGCCCAGAGTGAATGCTTAATAAATTCTGTTGAATGAATGAGGACAGAGAGGGCATGCAGATAACATTTACAGAAGACACAAGGTTGGACTTGAGAGCAGTCATGCTGGATAATAAAAGCAGTTTCCAAAAGCACATCAAACTACATCTAACAGGAAGGAATTTTATAAGGGAAAAATGTCAGATTTTGCACTTAGCTTCTAAACAATGTACTGCAGGTGTGTAGGGTTGTGGAATATTAGTTTAGGTAAATATGACTTCAGGATTTATTTGACTCTAGCTCAAGCTCATAGAATCTGAAAATGTGAAAGCACATTACAGCTCACCTTGTTATATTCTCTTCATGATTCACCAGTCCCCTCCACCATTTGCCTGGTAAGGGACACTCTGTCTTCTGCATGAACACTGCTATGCCTTGGTTAGCCAGGTGCTGGTTGACAAGAAAATTTTTTAAACAAAATAAAATAATCATTTTTGCCTCAGTGAAGATAGAGTGCCTGGACATGGGGATAATAGTTGATTGTTTTTCTATTATGACATTACCACATTGCATTTTTGAGAATCATCTATTCCTTATCTCTATTACTCTGTGAGTTCTTTGAGGACAGAATCTCTGCCCTCTTAACCTTTATATCCTCAATATCCAGCACAATGTAGTCAATGAACAAACACTGAATGAAAGAATAAACGACAAGCCCACATTTGTGGCATGCACAGGTTATCATGCTGGATTAAGAATGCCAGGTTCTAAATGTGAGGAGTTAGAAAACCACCCCCACCACATACTAACTGTGTGACCTTCAGCATGTCTTCCAAACTCTCTAAGCTTTGTTTTCTTTGTCTGAGATGTAGTACATGTTGTGAGGATTAGAGGACAGGATACGATAAAGTACCTAGCATTGTCTTCCTTCTGGAAACCATAGGGACAGAGATATTGACTGGGCTGAGTCCTGAAAGCCCCCATTTCTGACAGGCTCCAGGTGATACTGATGCTACTGGTCACCAGATCACTCTCTTAGTAGCAAGGCTCCAGACTGAAATGGTACACTATCCTGCCTCCCACAGCTATCTCTCCCTTCTACCTCTTCTACTTTAAGAAGTCCAATATACATCTCTTCAAAGGACACCCTCACTGGAGATTGAGCCACAAGTGGAAGCATAACCAAACAGTCAGATCAATATGCCAGGTCAAGGAATTTACTTCAAGCCTGCTGCCTTTGACTCAGCCAAAAGCTTCCCAGAGACCCCAAAATTACAGCAAATAAACAGCCAGTCTGAAGACCTGCTGTGTAAAGAAAAAACTCAGAACTTTCCTTGGTTGGGCTGGTATGGGTATATTCGAGGGTTCTAAGAATAAGGATTTAGCCCTTTCAAAGCATAGAATAAAATTTCTTGGGGAAAAAAAGAGGGGCACTTGGTTGAGCAACTGACTTTGGCTCAGGTCATGATCTCATGCTTCATGGGTTCAAGACCTGCGTCAGGTTCGGTGCTGACAGCTCGGAGCCTGCTTCGGATTCTGTATCTCCCTCTCTCTCTGCCCTCCCTGACTTGCATTCTGTTTCTGTCTTTCAAAAATAAATAAATATTTTTTAAGAAAAGAAAAAGAAAGAAGGAAATACTGACTAATGAAAGAGCCTAGAATGATGAAGAAACATAAACGCATATCATAGATGTATAGGTAAGGATACTTGAAATACTTGCTCTAAAGATGGGAAGATTTAGAGAGTAACATGATAGTTGAAGAGCTATTAATTCAAGTAGAAATAGCCTATTTTCTTAGTACTTTATATTTAAGGAAAAGCTTCCATATGCTTTTTGTTTTTTATTTTCACAGTAGCTGTATAACTTAGGAAGGGAGAGTAGGCGTGCGTCATTACTCTTAGTCTACAGATGAAGAAATGGAGGTACAAAGGTGCTGCTTGCCTAATGTCCCCTGGCTGAAAATGGTGAAACTGGAGCTGACCCTAAGGGAGCCATGTTATAGTCCAGTTCTGTTTCCACCAGAGCACAGAGCTTCTAAAGAGGCTCGGGGGGTGAATCTTATTTGTATGACCCTGGAAGTCAAAGTTAAGATCAATGGGTGAAAAAACATGAAGAGGTAGATAATGTCTCAATAGAGAGATTTTAATAGAGTAATTATAATCACTCTCAAATCACAACTGAATGAACAGCCTTATAGAGAAGTAATTTCCTATCATAATTCATATTTAAACCGAGAATGAATGCCCATCCACTGGAGAAGTTGAGAGAGAATAACAGCCATGATAATGTTTAAGTTTCCTTTGAACACTGGCTCTGATTCTAAGTCACTTATCGACAAAAATGTTGAAATCTACACATTTAAAATTTCCCTATGTACTCTTCACAAGATTACTGAAATGACAAAACAGCAAGACTTTTGAGTCCTTAAAAAGGAACTGTCATGTTAACGCAAAGTAATTTTATATTAATCAGTGAAAAAAATCTTCTATATCAATATAAGAGGTGATTCTTTGCTGTTGATCAATGAAAATTTCTTGACTCTCACATTGTTAATTGATATTCTGATATGTTTCCTCTCTAATCGAGACTAGTAAATACTGTCTATGTCATAAGTACTATTATAGCCCAAAATTTCTGACATCATGGATAGTATTTTAAATATGTGTTACTCTATCCCAACTGAGATCATCTCAACAATGTTTATAGGCAATGCACAAATTAAGCATAATTAAAGATGACATATTCACATGTTTTAATTATTGCTCTCTTCTGCAGTAGTTTGACTAAATATGAAAATTATTTCAGGCCACAATATTATGAGATGCACAGCAATAAAACTAGTTCTGCAATTTTAATTTACTCTACCACCCAGCTATGTGAATGTCATTCATTTTTCCATATTATTATAGATATGATTAATTACATTTTCCCCAAATCCATTTCATGCAAAGTTATCAGGGAAAATTCATAGGATACACAGAAAAAGAGATTTTGATTCCCCATAGTATAAAATGTTAACTCCCAATGAAAGAACGTTGCCATTATTTCTTTCTAAGGAATTCTAAAACTCACCCATTAATCTTACTTTTCAGTTAAGTTTTCAAAACAACAAAAAGATACCATCTTGCATAAACTTAGCTAAACTATAATAGCATAAGTACCAAATAGAGTAATAGATTTTCTAACATTTTATGTATGTATTTGAACATAAGTATTGCTGAACTAATAAGAGATTATCTAAATTACGTTTTAAAATTATTCTAAAAATACTAAAGAACCTATGTAAATCCCAAATCACTTAATTTTTAAAAAAAGATATATGCCTATATATTTAGGAATATGGAAAATCTTTGTTAGTGGTGGAAATTGATCATTAAATATTTAAATGTTCAAATAGTCAAAGTTAAGTCATTTGTATTCAAGATAAGTTAAATGCTCTTCAACTTTTATTTAACCTTTAATAAGTGAATGTTCTCATAAAAGAGAATAGATTTCATTTTAAACTACACTTCATTCAATTATGTGCTGAATATAGAATGAAAAGCTGAAGTGATAAAACATTCTGACAAATGAAACAGAAAAAAGTACCAGTATTCTCTGTCAATTTTTACTGATTATCTGAAAAAAACTCAATCATAGATTTTGTGCTTTCAAAATGAAACAGCTATTTAAAAGGTAATTATTATATTTGGGAATTTCCATAATGCTTTGAAAGCACAAAAGCAAATAATAATGATCTTTCTCCTGAATTACATTAGCTCATATATATTAAGATCAGGAGCTGATTTTTTTGGTATTGTATTGATTGTTCAAATTAATGTATGCAATTCTATAATTGCCTTTGGTAAAGTGTAAGATATTTAAGCTCACTGTTGGGTTATCTTAAGCATAATTTAGAGAACAAGTAATTAAACACATTTAAAAATAATAATAAAAAATTCTGCAGTCCAATGAAATAAGGGATTTGTTGTAGTTATAGGAAATGTCAAGAAAGTGGGAAGGAAGATATTTAGCTACCAAGGGTATCATAGAGGCTAATGGGAGAAATCTCTACCCTAACAGTGGGTTGAAGTGGACACATTTGAGGAAATAGTGTCAATTTTCAAAAATCAGCTGAACTATAACCCTGGAAATCAGAATCCATGCTACATTTAACCAGGCTGTATGGTAAGGCATTATATCTAGGTTCTAGGAGTTGCTAGAAAACTTTGTTCAGTTTGTGTCACTGTAATGGCTGTGGGATGTCTAGCACTATTTACTACATAGTTCATATTTACACATATAGTTATTGAAACTTCATGTTAGTGAAACGTTTCTGTGGGAAAAGGGGTTAAATAGTTCTTTATCACTGAGAGTACCTTTTTTGAACTGGTATTATTTCTAATGATTTGAACCAAAAATATAGTGAGTTAATATTTAGGACTTTACCAGAATATCCATTTTTGAAATTTCCCAAATGATCCTTCAGATAGAGCAGTGCACTTTATTCCTGATATGTTTATATATTAGAATTTCTAAGACTTTCATAGGCATTGTATAATTTGATACTTTCCAGGGAAAACATTAATTTATAGCTACTTGCTACTGAAGGGGAGTGAAATATGGCACTTTGGCATATTATTTTGAACTAAAGTTACTTAAGAAATAGGAGGTGCAGACAGGCACTCTGACCTTCCTTTGTGTTCCAGTGTGAAGGTATTCTGCCTATGTCATGACCATGCCTCCTTACTGTCTGAGACAGGGAATTCAGGACCAAGAGGCTGGATGACAGAAACCTGTTACTTCCTCACTGATTTTCTACCCCATGCCCAAACTTCTTTGTCTGGTCAATTTTTCACAAATCTATTGTTTGTCTGTCTAAAAGGTATAAAATTTCCTGTGTTAGTCACTTCTTGGAGCCTTGTGTCTTTGGAGCTCTTGCATGCATGAAATTAAATTTTTCTCCTGTGAATTTGTCTAATTCAACTAAAGAACCTAAAAGGGAAGTGGGAAAAGTTTCCCTCCTCTACATTACTCACATTCTCTCTTTTGAGATGAAGATGAGGTTAACATCGTGCAGTGGACAAGAATTAATAGGCATAATGGAGGACATACTTTGTATCTTTTAGAGATTTACTGTCACTCATATTTTAAGAACAGTACATTTTATTAACTGTATTAGGTACACTTTGACTTCTGTTTAAATACAGCAAATGTGATCATTTTACCAGATGTGAAGTACTGCAAAAAATGTTTTTTGGATCTATCCTAGGAGAAGACATTTTATAAATAAAAAGGAGAAATGATTTTACTTTGCTCAAGGAGAATGTGTCATACAAGTTAGGAACCTTGACCTTGCACAAAATAGGTAGATAGCATTATATGAAGTAATTGAATTAAGAAATGGGAGGATAGGGACACGTGGGTGGCACAGTCAGTTAAGTGTCTGACTCTGGAATTTCAGCTCAGGTCACAATCTCATGGTTTGTGAGTTCAAGCCCTGAAAGTGAGTTCAAGCCCCAGTCTGGCCTGGCATCAAGCCTGCTTGAGATTCTCTCTCTCTTTCTCTCTCTGCCCCTCCCCTGTTCTCTCTCTCTCTCTCACAAAGCAAATAAATAAACTTTTAAAAAAAAGAAATGGAAGAATTATTTACAGAGAAATATAACACAGATCACCATCCTCCACCCTGTCTCTGTCTCTCCTCTTTCCATTTTTTGCCCCATAATCATTAAGGAAGTTCTTTCCCAGGTCTATGTCATTGTTGTTTTAAAGTGTTAAATGACTATTAAACCTAGGCATTTAATATATAATATTTAATAAGTGTTAAGTCCCAGAAAGCAGAAATAATGGTAGCTTTAAATACAGGTATCTGCAAATCCTACAAAGTAAACGTGAACAGCCAGGCACAAAGGGGCTGTGGATCTGTTTGTAGTCATATACATGATTGCAAATATGTTATAAGAAGTAGCAAAACATTCTTTTTGCAAATACAAACCCTACTTAACAAACAGCCTTCATTCTGTTTTCATTATGAAATATTCTTGATGTTCAAAGCCACTTTCCGTGGGTAACGCAGAGGAAGGAAATCTCACCTGAAAAGTTGAGCACTGCCAATTAGACCACTGGAATGTGGACTCCTTTTGTGCTGAAGTGAATAGAGCAGCCACGCCAACGTGCCTCGCTGACACTCGGAGGCCGGGAGGTGAGGAGACTTCAACAGACCACACAAGAGGAGCTGGTTGAGAAATGTGAAGATATTGAGTTGACTCAGATTTTTTTTTAATGTTTTTTTTTTTTTTTAATTTATTTCCAGGAGAGAGAGACAGCGTGAGCAGGGGAGAGTCAGAGAGAGAGGGAGTCACAGACTGAAACAAGCTCCAGGCTCTGAGGTGGCAGTCAGCACAGAGCCCGATGCGGGGCCCGAACCCACGAACCGCGAGATTATGACCCACGAACCGCGAGATTATGACCTACGCGAAAGTCGGACGCTTAACCGACTAAGCCACCCAGGTGCCCCGAGTTGACTCAGATTTTTTTTCTTTCCTGATGCTGGAAAAAATGAAAACAAGTTTTGCAATATATTCAACTCAACTTGGTAGGGAAGTCTAGAACTTTGCAAGCTCTCATTGGCTACACATTGTGCAGAATGGTAACATGAAAATTCAAGACAAAGATTATCTGTGAAGAGGGAGCCAGAGAGAAAGAAAAGGGGCACATCAGTATATGTATAATAATTATGACATTCCAGTACTTTGGTCTAGGTGGTGTGTCTGTACTTATACCTGTTGTTATTGCTCTTTGAATTCGTGTGTGTGTGTGTGTGTGTGTGTGTGTGTGTATAAATATAAAAATTCTTTTAAATGTAACATATATTACAGTCAAATAGATACAAAAATTCTTTTAAATGTAACAAATATTACACATCAAATAGACACAAAAATTCTTTCAAATGTAACAAAAAGGCATTAATGTGGAAAATCAATTTTTAAAAAAAGAAACAGGGGTGCCTGGGTGGCTCAGTGGGGTAAGAATCCCACTCTTGATTTCTGCTCAGGTCATGATCTCATCGTTGTAAGACCGAGTCCTGTGTCAGGCTCTATGCTGAGTAGGGAGCCTGCTTGGGATTCTTTCTCTCCCTCTCTCTCTCTGCCCCTTCCCCAATCACATGATCTCTCTCTCATAATAAATAAACATTTTAAAAAGAAAAGAAAATTGAAAACAAACACTGGTGTCCTTTGGAGAGTGTATCGTACAGGTTCCATAAAGATTCAAGAACTAAACTTCTGTCTGGGAAAATAAAAGATCAAGCTCTTCACAATTGTTAATATTTTTATTGCTTCTATTTTTTAAAATTTATTTTTTTAAGTTTTTATTTATTTCTGAGAGAGAGAGAGAGAGAGAGAGAGAGAGATAGCGAGCAAGGAGGGCAGGGTCAGAGAGAGAGGGAGATACAGAATCTGAAGCAGACTTGAGGCTCTGAGCTGTCAGCACAGAGCCCGACGCAGGGCTCAAACCCATGAACCATGAGATCATGATCTGAGCCGAAGTTGTTCTTAACCGACTGAGCCACCCAGGTGCCCCTATTGCTTCTATTAATAACACAGTTTTGTGTTTCATTTGTTTCTGCTTTTCTTCCTTTTATATTTGTCCTCCATTCTTGTAAAGCTTTGAACATCTATTTACATCTTGCCTGCTCTCGACCAGCCCTCACCTCTGCCCACCAAGACTTTTCCTCTCTTGCCCTTATCTACAGGACTCTAATCTTCCCTGCCTTTATAAATACTGCTGAATGACTATCCTTCTTGCTGAGATGGGGAACATGGTGTACATCCTGTATCTTCCCTCCATCTCTCCCTCTTCATCAACGTGCCCCGCTTGTAGTACTCTACGTCTCCGCCTCTCCCATGCTTCACCTTATCCTTTCCCTCACCAATTCTTTCAAGTGGATATCAAAGCACATTTGACCCTTTTGATGTTTTTCCTCCCCACAAATACGTTGATTTGCTTTCTGCCTTTGGCCTTGAGAGAATGAAAGCTTCTGGGCTGTCTCTGTACTGAGAGTCAGCTACTTGTAACTTCTATCATCTTTTCTTTCTTTCCTGTCCATGTATTGTTGACTGTCAATGGTTTCTTTTCAATTTGTACTACACTCTTCTTTGCCTCTGCAGCCTCATTGCCCAGGAATGTTTCTTAAATTTTGCTGAACTTTGTGTGTACTCTTCTGTTAAAAAATCAGTCTGCCCCCGCCTTTCTTTCTCACACACATACTTTTCTATAGCACCCAAGAGAGAGGGAAGTCTTTTTAGGTTTTATTCATTTTATTTGCCTGTGTCTCCTTTGAGGACTGTGACTGTCCTGCAGTAAGAATGGTTAGATTGCCCATGAAGATTTCTGAGACAGAGATGTATAGTGTACAAAAATGGACGATACAGTTTTGTATCTTCGCAGGAAAATAGAAGGGAATGTGTTTGTCTTAACGCACACAGATCCTTGTCTGCTGGTTTTGTGTGAACTAAACAATTAGAGGAGATCTCAAAAGGGGTCATGCAACCACTTACTCTTAAATAAAAATTAATACTTAACACCACGGCATGGTGCAAATGCCTTTATTACATGCTAGGAAGTTCCCCATCAGCTTGGCCTGTGTATCATATCTGAGAAGAATTTCTGTTAACAACGAACCTCGGGAGATAACATTGTCTTCTGTGGGGTTTTTTGCTTGATTCAGTCAGCATTTGTTACCATAATGCCCGGTTATAAATGACTCTCAAAACACAGGGGCAGACAATAATACGCAAACACAATCACAGTTGCTGGTCTGCATCACACGTTCTCATTGCTCTGGGACTAGCGCACTGCCTGAGGGCTATTCTCATGCGATGGCAGGGGTGCCAGAGGGGTGACCAGAAACACTGCCCTGCTTCTTAAGAACCCCCTCAGAACTGGCACACCGGCATTCCCATCCACAGTGTGTCAGCCAAAGCAATTCACAAACTCAACGTGATAGAGAATATTCCACACTCCTAAGAAGAGGAACCTCAAAATCATAGGAAGAAGGGTGAGATTATGAGAACGTGGGAAGGATTCAGAACAAATATCTGCCTATTTCACTGTGAGCCCTTCCAATCCAAGGAGGCCCTGACACTTATTATTTCAGACATGAAGCTCTACATCCTTACTTAAATATTTTCCAAGAAAACACTTAATAATTTTTTTTCCTTATTGTGAGAAATCTGTAAGAAAGAGGCCGACTAAAGTTTTTTTGTACTTAGAGGAAATACAATATTAGCAGGAAATGTCAGTTAATCAAATGTTTAGTAGCCACCGGTGGTGTATAAGCCATGGGGCGAAGATAAGAAAAACAGAGTGCAAGATGAGTTCACTGCCCTTATGAAAAAGCCAGTCTGCCATATGACATGCAGACAGGAGGAGAGGAAACTTCACGGGAACAAAATAAAGACTCACTAATCCTAGTGAAACCTTTCGAACAGGCCCGCAGATGTCTCAGGGCGTACGTCTGTTAGAGAAAGAGGTTCCCACCAAAGGTCTTTTCAGTATTCTGAAAAGGATTCAGAAGCCTGTCCCAAAAATTAATCCTCTCCTGGAATAGAAAACTCTGATTTTCTCATTACATGTCACAATTGTCTTCTAAGAATAAAGAGGGCTGTCCCATTACCCTCATATAGCTCTAAGTGGGTCTCAAAGATCAGAACAAAGACTTCTGACTTGCAGAGAAACTTCTCTGTTTGACTAGCCTGACATTTAGAATGGTGGTTTCTATTTGTTGCCTTGTGTGAGGATTAGCGTCTAGAATTTGACAAACATAGAAATGTTGGAATTGGTGCTCTCTACTCTGCCTTACAGTGAGAAAACCAAAGTATAACCGTGTCTCTAAGTTTTACAGAGCACTACGGTAGCAGCACTAAAATCCAGGATTTTTCAGACGCAGGGGTCAACAGTGGAATCCTGTTGGAATGAAGCAAATTTCCTTTAGAAAGTAAATAGAATTCTTCCAAGTAGCCATAACCTGTATCTGAATTATGGCCTTAAATAGGACTTTGTGTATTGTCTATAACTTATTAAAATCCTTAAAGATATTTGCTAGCATGTTCTCCTCCTTAAGGGCTATATTTTCCACAAGTCTCAGTTTCTATGAACAGGGACCTCACTGGAGGAAAGAAAATACAGCATGTAGAGAAATTATATTAATCAGTGGGTACTTTAAGTCCATTCATAAAAGTATACACCTGTCACTTGTGTCTTGCCTCACTAACAAGAGACCAGATATAATAGTCCATTTCCTAACCAATAATAAAGCAGATTTATGAGCTTGCATACAGTTCCAAGGTTGATGTTTGATACATACTTGCCAAATTAATAACTAAACACACTGTAAGAAAAACTTCGCTATTATTAGAGTGGAAGAGGAAATGATTAGTAAGAAATGAGTAATAAAATAGATCAGTGATTCTGATATGACCTGATCTTATTCAAGTGATCTTATTCACTAATAGCCCTATTCTCCTCATTTTTAGGTTATGTAGCAATTCTACACAATGGTTTAAAAGCCACTATGTTAAAACTGGAAGGTCATTAGAGATTATAACTCACACATTATAAAGAATGGAACATTCAATCAATGTTTTCCCATGTAGACTATAAATGACTAAATCTTCTGGATTTTAGAATCACAAAAAAAGTGAAAATAGTATCATCTAATTTTTTCCTTTTATAGATGATGAAAATAAGCCCCTCCAAAAATTAGTGTTTCAAAAGCTGGTTGTACACTAAAGCTTGGAATCTAGGTCTTTGGATTTCTAGCACAACATTCTTCCCATGGGAAGATATTCAAAGCCTATGTTTGACGACTATGGTGTTCCTCTTCTTTTGCTTCATATGAAATTTGTGAAATCCATCCATGTTGAGGTGTGTATCAATGGTTTATTCGTTTTAAGGCCCAAGTGATGTTCTATTGTATGAATACACCATGACCTGCTCATTGATTCTTCCAGTGATATGCATTTGGCTTGTCATTATTCTATTGAAGCTCATGTTCTATTTGTTTTCTCCATTTTCTCTACTAATGCTCTTTTGGGAAATTTAGACTTCCTTCTTTCCACAATTGTAGAGGCCAACGGGACCTCATCTATGTGCCTTCCCACTCACTAGGGCTCCACACTGTTTCTGGATTCAAGAAATACATTATGTCTGTGGGTGACTTAGGAAAATAGAAACCTAGGGTGGCTCAATCGGTTAAGCATCTGTCTCTTGATTTCAGTGCAGGTCATGATTGCACAGTTGTGAGATTAAGCCCCATGTTGGGCTCTGCGCGGAGTGTGGAGCCTGCTTGGGATTCTCTCTCTTTCTTCCTCTTTGTCTCACCCCTCTCTCTCTCCCCTCCCCCTCAAAATACAAATTAAAATAAACATTAAAAAAAGAAAGGAAAATAGAAGCCTGACGGTGACGTGACAGTCAGTTCCTCCATCTCCAAGGCAGTAGCCTTGGGTTCTTTGGGCTGGGCTGCCTGTGCTCTTGTTCATGAGGAAGAGGATGGGCAGGATGGGCCATGGAGCAGCAGTGGTGCCACACAATCTCTCATGGAAACACATGACTAAAAGAAGAATTACGTTGATGGGAATAAAAATATGGAGTTTAATTTGTCTGATTGTATCTTTCATTAACTGCATGATAAGCTCCAGCAGAGAGTTCTACCTCCAGGGCAGTATTACTAATATGAATCTGCATTTATCTTACTATTACTATGGGGAGTACTTATGTTTTCAGCCTCATGATTGCTAGATTTCTGCTCAGCTACAGGTATTAGAAAACTGATGATACATTCAATGGTATTCAAGGACACTGCATGCGGTGGGGGATGCTTTAGATAGCTGGATTATTCTTGAAATGCAGAGCATAAGGCAGTCAAATGCAAAATATTCATCCCTCCTCTGAGCTCATTTTAAACATTCCATGGCCAGGAAAAGAGTCACAGAAGATTCAGTGCAGAGTTTATACCTTCCCAAGGTAGGCATTTTTCCTAATAAAAATTATGGGCTCTGAGAAAAATGAACCATCTAGAAGAAAAAACCCTGCAGAAATAATGAGGAATAAAATAAAAATGGTCTCATTTCCTTCTTCCTTCAGTATAGGGACTAAATTCTAGAAGGCTTGCTGTTTGTACATTATAAGTTACTCTCCAAGTACAATCACAGATAAATTAGAATTATTATTTTCAAAGGCCAGACATCTCATTTCTTATCACAGATGTATCACTGAAATCAGGTGGCCATTTAATTTTAAACATTTAAGATTTAGCATTTACTCTTGGGAATGGTCATAATTCGGTAAAGTTTTGCGTGGTCTTTGTAATCAAATTTTGTGGGTGTCACTTTTATCATTTCCCCATTCAATCAGCAAAGTATGCTTTAATAACTAACATGTATGGAACACCATGGGTGTGAAGAAAGTGAAATTCATCAGTCCCTTCCAACCCTCTTGAGGGAACTGTGATTACTTCTCAGGACCAGAACTCAGGCAAATGCTGAACTTTGCTCTGCTGACAATGCAGAATTTTGGTGTGGGTGACGCATGGCCCAGGATCTTATATTTCAGAAGATGTCACAGGGAAGAGTGTCAGTCCCACAGGCAGCTGGGGGCTCTAGGATGCCCATGGATCCTGAGTTGCCTCCATCCCACACTTCCCTGGCCTTACTGTCCTCTGTTCCCCTCATCTCACTCTTAATTTAAGTAGTTGTCAATACATGGGGCTCAGATTGAGCCCTGGGAATCTCAGCTTCTAATCTGTTACCTGACTGAATCCTGTCCATCCCAGCCTCTGCACCACCTCTGCTCCCAGTAGCAGAGAACCCAACACCAGTCCTATGCAACACACAAACTTTCAGGACAGCTTTGTCCTGAAGCCACATCCCCAGAGGTTCTTGGATGCTCAGGAAGAAAAAACACAGCCATGAAGATTTGTACCCGATGTGCTATGCCCAGTGAATAGTCACAAATAGAGGGTAAACTCCTCTTCTCCAGGTCCACAAAACAGCAGGCTTTAGTAATGCAGCAATGGAGAATGGGAAACTAAGAGACAAGGGAGAGATGAAGCAAGAAAGAAGTCAGTTCAAGAAAGAAGGAAGAAAGTAACAATTAGAGGTGAGAAAGCAAGACAGGTGATTTAAAAAAAGCAGTGGTAGTGATGATTATACCTGAGATGGGGGAGAAAGTCCTTCTCTAGTACAAGTCAACTAAGACAAGCATGGGAAGTCATTGATCAGCTGAAGAGAAAATGGACACCCATTTAACCCTGTATAGGGCTGACTATAGGAATGTATTAGTAGATAAGCACAATATTCTTCCACATATTATATAAAATATCAAGAAGTAGAATGACCTATATTTAAAGCTTAATAGATTTTCAGTTCCTCAAAGTATGGAGGGAGCAGTGCTCCATGATGCACTCACATAAATAAATTAGGGAACTATATGGTGTTCTGAGTGAGTGGTCCTCAGTGAAAAGATAGAAATGTCCTTGTCTCCAACCCAGCGCTCTTTGAAAAGGCAAAAGAACTTTATGAGCAAATGCAAATGACTGATTCATGTGTATTTTTGGAGGAGTATCTTTGGCATTTTAAAAAGACCCTTGGTATTAAGAAGGCTAGATATAACATGAAAAATAGTCAGCAAATGACCATGCTGCAGTAGAATGTTGTGACATTTTCAGAGAGCTCATTTCTTAGAACAATCTCTCCTCTATGCACTTCTATGGAGCTGCTGGTAGTGCTGAAATCAAGCCCCTTTGGGATTCAATATAAGAAGGACTATTTTTACATGTGCAAATCGAACAGACTCTCTGAAATAAAACTGCTGGGCTAGAAACTCCATTATCCTACAACTTCCAAAACCAAAAAGCATCTTCACTAGCTACTCACAGATTCCCAGCCATTGTGGGGTGAACAAACACTTGTTTTGTGTTGATACCCAGAGCAGTTCAGACATACATTTATAGCTTTAGGAAGAAAAACATTTCCAAGTCATTGGTTGGTTGTCCAAGATTAAAAGTTATTCCACCCACTCTGAGGTAGCAGGATCAGTTTGGGGAATATTTTTCCCATATTCCGATTAAAATGCATTTCATTGATTTGACTCATTGTTTTTTGAATCATTTAGAATATCAAATAATTCTAATAATAGCTAACATTTACTTAGTGTCAGGCAGTTTTAAGCAATTTATAGATGTTTACTCATTTAGTCCTCACTAGGGTGATTTTACCAGGCACCATCAAGGTGAGTTTTTTTTTTTTTTTTAAACTCTGACAACTAATTGGACTTTTGACCATCATGATTTCTTGCTATGATGATCAGAAATGAGACAAAACTGAGAAACTAAGCTCATCTGTCAAGCCAGGAGGGCAGAACATATCCAGCCGTAAGTCTTGAAGAATCCAAAAGGCTGAGTAATTTAAGATACTTAAAGATGACAGATGACTTGTGCTGAACTTGGTCTTATCAGAAAGAGTGATATTTACTCTTAAAGGATTTACAGCTTAAAGAATGTACAACTTAAAGGTTGTAAAATTGGTCTTGATGCAGGGATTTTATATATGGTCTATGCATGAAAAATTGAAACTGTAGATATTTTAGTAGCTAAACATGTATCCATGTTTTATTCCAACATATTATTTCTTAAAAATCTTTTATAAAATATGCCTAAGAAGGTTTTTATAAAAAAGCTCTGCCCAGAGTCAGTCATTTGTTAGGGCGGTCATTGGTCTTGTCCCACTAAGTATTCTTTGCCCAGATACAATAATATTGCAATAAAAGAATTAATTCTTATTATACTGGGATTCGAATAAATCAACACATTTGTAGCTGGTTTGCCTTTTGGAGGGAGTGGGTGACATCCAGTACATTTTTGAAGAACCCCTATGCCTTAGGCATATTCTAGGAAACCACAGATTCAATCACCTAGTCTTCTAAGATCTAAAAACCATAGTTAACCTAGTACCGTTATCCACGGACAGAGGAAATTTGCCAGTTGATGTCTTAGTATCAGGGGAACCATGAACCCCACTCCTTCCTTCCTCATGGTATTTATTGTATGCCATATAACGTCTTAGGCCCATATGGGTTACATGCATCACAGCTCAAAGAATATCTTCCCATATGGCAGAAGCGATTGTCTTTAATTAAAAATTTGTCTTAAAAGAACTATTCTTCCAGATTGGACTGAGGTCATCAATGACTTTTCTACTTTTTATATAACAAAAGATATGCTGCCAAATGTCTCCTGTTCCTACTCTTCCTAAAAGTATTCTGAAATGAAGAGGAAAGGATAGAGCGTCTGTAGCAGACTCATAGGACAGTGAAAGGTGGTTCGCATTAACTTCAACTCAAATGGCAAGGCAATTATTTCTTCCAAAACATCCCATGTCATCCACTCAGAGGCCAGATTTATGGGGAGAAATTCTCAGTTATAGCTAGCCCTCCACATGGCTGACAACTGTACTTCACTTACAGCTTTCACAGCGGCCTTTCGGAGGTCAGTGGTAAAACCCCAGCAACAGCATGCAGCCTTCCAGGGCGGCGCTCTGATGAGGACTAGCGGGCTGGGTAGAGAGGTGCTCTCTGAGCTCAAGGGGCGGGCAGTGTCCATCCTTTTGGGAATTGTAGCAGCCCTTCTCACACTAGCAGCCACCAGCAGTATGATGGCCAGATGAAATGCATTTTGTAAAATGTTCTAATACATGAGAATGTAGTCAGATTGAAGATATTTTAAATTTATCCAATGAGTGTTTGTTCAGTTTAATTTTTGTTCTTGTTAGGATCAACCATAATTAAATGGTATAAAACCACCTCGAGCTAATTTATTTTTTCTAAGCCCTTTATATAAATTTCACGAGCAAATAGCTTTCTCTTTCAAGTAAACCATGTAATGCCGTTGCTTTATCACAGATCATAAGAAATAGGAACAAATTTTACTGGTGCAACATAATATCAGAAAATCACAATTAAAACAGGAGAGAAAAAAGTGTCTTCTCTACTCTTTCCAACACTATTAAGTCATAAAATAAGCTAAGAAAAGTACAGATATATAAAAACACGTTACCTAAAGCAGTGAATTTAACTTAGTAAATGTCCTTCTACAGTGCTCTAAAGCATTAGCTTTTAGAAAAGTCATTTTTCATGGTTATTGTTCTAAGTGCTTAGAGTAGCAATATAGCCCTTAATTGAAAAATGTATGGTCTTCATCTTAAGCAGACAAAGCTTAATATGGACATAGCGAACCAAGGTATGCATGGGATGAAATTATAGTAGGAGATTCAAACAGAAACAGGTGTGCAGAGAATAGTGTTTAATTTTTCTGCAGAGAGCGCCGTCTCTTGCAGTAAAATTCCCTATCCCTGAGGCTCTGAATGTCTCTAAAACAGACTTGAACAAAACTGTTCACTGCAGTACTGAAAAACAATAAAGGAAATAACCCATCTGTAGGGAATACATTAGAGTTTATTCACACCTTGGAATACTATATGGTAGCTAAAATATGTTGGTATAGATAAATTTCAAAAACATAATGTGAGGTAAAAAAATCAAGAAAATTGAAAAAGAAACATACGTAGAATATTGTATATAAAGCACACAATAGTACAATAGTATGCATTATTTCAGTATACCAACACAAATAGAAAAAGCATTAAAATATATATGGCCGGGTGCTCAGTGGGTGCGTCAAGTGACTCTTGATGACAGCTCAGCTCATCATCTCACCATTCCTGGGATTTTAGCCCTGTGTCAGGCTCTGCGCTGACAGCACGGAGTCTAGTTGGGATTCTTTCTCTTCCTCACTTTCTGCCCCTTCCCTGTTAATTCTCATTCTCTCTCTCTCTCTCAAAATAAATCAGTAAACATTTTAAAAAATTAAAAATATGGGGCACCTGAGTAACTCAGTTGGTTAAGCAACTAACTCTTGATTTCAGCTCAGGTCATGATCTCACAGTTTGTGAGTTCAAGCCCCACATTGGGCTCCACGCTGACAGTGCAGAGCCTGCTTAGGATTCTCTCTCTTTCAGGGGCGCCTGGGTGGCTTAGTCGGTTAAGCGTCCAACTTTCACTTACGTCATGACCTCGCGGTTCGTGGGTTCAAGCCCTGCTTAGGGCTCTGTGCTGACTGCCAGCTCAGAGCCTGGAGCCTGTTTCAGAGTCTGTCACTCCCTCTCTCTCTGACCATCCCCTGCTCACGCTGTCTCTCTCTCTCTCTCCTAGAAATAAATAAAACATTAAAAAAAAATTCTCTCTCTTTACCTCTATCTCTGCCCCTGCCTGCCTTTTCTCTTTCTCTCTCAAAATAAATAAACTTAAAATTAAATATATATATACTGATATCTATCTATATGTATATATAGGAATGGTACACCCCAACTTCTCAATAGTGATTATACCTTGGGGGAAATAAAACAGATGAAATAATTGGATTTAGGTGTGCCTACAAAAAGCTATTTTGAGAGAGATCAGATGCAAATATAAAAAAATCTTAAAATTTGTTAAATCTGGGAAACAACTAAATGGATGGATCTTATTTTATTAGTCTGAAATATTTTATTAGGCATTAAATAGAAAAAGAAATTAAATGCCTTCACATATATTTTATATATGATTATATATGATTATTTGGGTACACTGGCCTATTAAAACTGGAATTGAGTTGTATCCTATTGGTAGCATATTAATCATGTAGTTATAACATTATAAGTATGCATGTTCTCTCATTTCTCCCTTTCCAATGGGAATGCAATTCTCAGCTTTCTCATATCATTGTCCCTAGGGAAAAAAAAACTATCAAACACAATTAACTTAGCTAAGACCATTTGTGATGTTCTCAATCCCATCTAAAAGAGTAGGGAGCAAATTCCTGGTGAATATTGGCTTTTCTTACTGTCTAAATTTTATTAGAATTCAACCTAATAATTTTTAGCACAAACATCACGAATTGTACCTACATGGTTTAAAATAAATTTTAGAAGATGCTTAACTTTCAACCAGCAAAAAACTTAAATATCACAAAAATAAAATAAATAATTATAGCATCTTAATATGGAAAGTTCGTAATCAAATTTGTCTTAACAAAAGAGTTTTAAACAAATTAGCCATGGATCAAAGTAAGCATTTATATTGGGGAGGTTATAGCTTACTCAGCAGAATGATCAACTATAACAATATTGAAAATTAGATCCATGTACATAATGGTAAAATGGTCATTATCATACTAAGAAAGAAGTACATTTTGTGACAAAATCAAACATATCATATTCATGTGATCTTAAAGGACACAATGTTAAAATTCATATATTTAAAATGGAAACAGGCGCCTGGGTCAAGTCATGATCTCACAGTTCGTGAGCTCAAGCCCGGCATCAGGCTCTCTGCTGACAGCTCAGAGCCTGGAGCCTGCTTTAAATTCTGTGTGTGTGTCTCTCTCTCCCCCTCCCCAATGTGCTCGCTCATGCTCTCTCACTTTCTTGCTGTCTCTTTCAAAAATAAATAAACATTGGGGTGCCTGGGTGGCTCAGCTGATTAGTGTCTGACTTTAGCTCAGGTCACACTCTTACAGTCCATGAGTTCAAGCTCTGCATAGGCTGAGAGCCTGAAGCCTGCTTCAGATTCTGTGTCTCCCTCTGACTCTGCCCCTCCCCTGCTCTCTCTCTCTCAAAAATAAATTTAATTAAAAATTTACTTTAAAAATTTAAAAATAAATAAGTAAACATTAAAAAACTTTTAAATAAATAAATGAAATGGGAACAGATACAGGCATTGTTTCACAGGCTTTGGTAAACCCTGCAGAAAAAAATTTCCTGGGAATAATATTAAAGCATAATTTGCTTATCATGGTCATTCTAAGACTAATCTGTTTCCAGACAAATGAAGCAGAGTCATGACTTGTGAAGAAAGAGTCTATGATCTTTGGAATTAAAACTTTCCTGGACAATCTACAGGGAACAGAAAGATCAGATGGAAAAATAGGATGGATTATTGTTTCATTTTTAGTTCTGAGTAAGAAAGATTTAAGTAAAATTTGACATGAATCCATAAGCACCTGATTACATTACTTGAACCTACCAGAATATACTAACTGCTTGAAAGCTACAAACATATTAACGGCTTTCCATTTATTTGTACAATTTTTGAAAACATTATTGGAATAAAGAAAGCTTAGAAGCAAACAGAATGAACTATGTTCAGATGCAGCCTTGTGGAGGTGTTAAATAGTGAAATTCCTCAGGAAACTCAACCATGTGTTCTGTGCCTTATCAGCTCTGCATAAATAATGCAGCCTGTCTGCCAAATTAAGAATCTCATAATAGGTTGTTCAGATGGTGTTATTAGCAAGAGACTTGGATTGGGCTGTGCTCTCCTGAAGGAAATGGGAAGATGACATTGGTGGATAAGGAAACTGCACATTATTGGCAAGAACACAAAATTAAAAATGACAGAATAAGTGTGAGATAGGAAAGCAGGAGATGAAAGGATTTAGACAGACAAAAAGGATTCTCTTAATTAAATGTGATTAAGCATCTGTTATTTTTTTTAAAAAGGAAATCAGAATAGTATTGGGACACATTTTTGTGATTTTTATGATTAAGGAGCTAGATTCTACCACTCCATTTTTTTTTAACTTTCATTTTTGGTGGATGTATACAAAAGTAGGTCTCAGACATGAGTAATTTTAGCCTAGAAGCTATAAGAAATAGAGAATTTTGGAACAAAGTTTGTAACGTTAGTCATTGGAACTTCTCCAAGTAATAAAAGCATATAGTTTTATTAAATGCTGATAGAGTCCTTTTTTTTTTTTAAAGAAAAATACATAACTCTTTATAGAGACAGGGTCCTTGCAGAATAAATCATTCTTTTTTTCTTTTTATGTTTTATTTATTTCTGAGAGAGAGAGAGAGACAGCGTGAGCAGGGGAGGGTCAGAGAGAGAGGGACACACGGAATCTGAAGCAGGCTCCAGGATCTGAGCTGTCAGCACAGAGCCCGATGCGGGGCTCAAACCCACAAACCGTAAGATCATGACCTGAGCTGAAGTCTCATGAACCATAAGATCATGACCTGAACCGAAGTTGGACGCTTAACTGACTGAGCCACCCAGGCACCACCAGAATAAATCATTCTAAATATCCAATTAATTAATACCAAAACACGGAATACTATGTCAGTCTGCAGGAAAACCTCAAAGATTTTTTCAAATTAAAGCATCTTTAAAAATTACATTTTTTTAATAGCAGCTGCATTTTGATACTCTTAGTGTTATAATTGACTAGATTCCTCTTCAGGGGTTTGCTTTAAAATTAATTACTCGGAATAAACTAGGGGGGGGACAAGATGGCGGAGAAGTAAGGAGCTCCGTACTTGCACTCGCGCCCATACATCACACAGAAAAGATCTGAAGCCATTGGAAACCTTACAAAACCTGAAAGACTGGGAGAAAAAGGACACAGAATCCACTGAGAAAGCCTTCTAATGTGAGTGCGAACCGGGGAAGGTAAAATCGGGCCGGGATCGGAGCCTCCAGGGTGGGAGGCGATCCCCCTCTACCCTCTACGGGGAGTGAGAGGGGAAAAGGGGAGAGTCCGAGACAGAAAAATCTCTGCTCGGTGCATAGAAAGACCGTACTTGCCAAATATCTGCACACCAGGTCCCCTCGCGACAACTGGTCCTGGGGGAGGCTGAGCACACAAACTGCTTCTTTGTGCCGCTCCTGGAGGTTGGGTTTTAAAGCGGCGGTGGCGCGCCTGCCGCCATTGTAGCTCCAGGGCGGCTGGGACCCCTGAAAGAGACGCGCAGACACCGGGCGTCCGCGCTCCTGGCTGGCTGGAACTCGAGAGGGAAGGCAAAGAGCTAAAAACTGGGAAATTTGCCTGTGAGTTCGTGTTTTGGGTGACAAGCCATAGAGAGACCCGGTTTTCCTCACTCCAGCGGGCTCAGGCTAGGCGGACCCGGCAGGCAAGCCCCCGCGCATGCGCACCAGAGCCGACCAGAGAAGGAAGCAGCGATCCTGACTCCGGCCCCAGAGCTCAGCACGGAGCCTGGAATAGCCCGAGGCGGTTGTCTGGGAAGCTGTGTCTAAGGCAACTTCAGCAGGGCGCGGACTGGGATTTGGAGATTGGAACTGGCCTGGGTTGAAGAGTGCAACCAACTTCGGCTGCGTCCCCGGAATGGGGAGTTGACACGCCAAAAAAACCCAAAAAAAACAAAAAAACAAAAAACGAGCTGCAGCGTGGGGTTCAAGAAGGGACTGGACACCGTCACTCTCCTCCCCACAATCGCCAAGGCAGAACCCCTGCCTGAGGCATCGGATCACGCCACGACCATCCCTGCCTGAGAGGTGCCCTCCTCCCTTTTTTTGTTGTTTTTTTCCCTTTTTTTTGTTTTTTTTCCTTTTTTTTTCTTCTTTCTTTTTTTTCCCCTTTCCTTTCTCTTTTTTCTTCTTCTTTCTCTTTTCTCGCTTTTTTCCCCAAAACACTGACCTGATTAACTCTGGTCGCCAGCTTGCTTAAACAATCACAACAAGTCCAGTCTGTAAATGTAAATTCTACACCTACCGACTTTTGCAGCTATTTCTCTCAGGAGTAATTAGACTATATAGTTTCTCTGGATAATTCCAGCATCCCTCTCTCACGTATCCAACCATATTCTACCCTTTACCTCTTTGAAAAAAAGCTTCTTATCCCTTCTGCCTGTTCATTCTATTTCCAAATCTGCCTTGTCTCAACGTGCCTTCTCTCGTTTTCTCTATGCTCTTCAACCAGCACTGCATACACACGACTATTTAACTGTAGCTGGGAAATCCAGGTATATGCTTTAAGCCGTTCCTTGTCCATTGGTTTTCTTCTTTTTTCCTTTTCTTTTCCCCTTTTTGACCCTTTTATGTATTTTATGCTCCCTATTATTCGCCTTCCCTCCTCCGTCTTATCTATTAACTTTTTCGTTTTCCTTCTCGCTTTGCATGTTAGTTGAATCAGCCTGTGCGTTTGTGTGCTCCTGCTCCCTGTGTGTTTGTCTGTCTGTTTTCTTTTCCAGGGCTACCTCAAGAAACAAGCTAGAGTACACAAGGTGAAGAGTCCCAAATATCACTACGAATAGGAAAATAAAATAACTAAGGTCCCAACAAGAGTGACCGAGGGATACCATTCAAAAAACAATCTCTGAAAGGATAGGCCCTGGACAGTCAAAGAGTCTTCTTGGATATAGCAGTGCTCATAGAAACAGAGAGCATAACAGGTCTTTGAAATCAACAAGAGCCGGAAAGCTAACTAAAATGACGAAACGAAAGAGCTCTCCTCCGAAGAAACTCCAAGAAGAAATGACAGCTAATGAACTGCTCAAAACAGATATCAGCAGCATAAGGGAACAAGATTTTAGAATAATAATGGTAAAATTAATAGCAGGGCTTGAAAAAAACATAGGGGACATCAAAGAAACTATGGCTACAGACAGAATGGAAAATAAAAATAGGCATGAAGAATTAAAAAATGCGATAAATGAGATACATAATAAATTAGAGGCCTCCAATGCACGGATTGAAGAGGCAGAAAGGAGAATAAGTGATTTAGAAGACACCATTATAGAAAAACAAGAAGCTGACAAAAAAAGAGACAAACTGATCCAGGAACAGGAAAGAAGAATTCGAGAGCTCAGCGACACAGTCAAACGCAACAATATCCGTATCATAGGAATCCCAGAAGAGGAAGAGAGAGGAAAGGTGCTGAAGGAGTCCTGGAACAAATTATAGCAGAGAACTTCCCCGACCTGGGGAAGGAAGTCAATGTGGAAATACAAGAGGCTCAGAGGACTCCTCTCAGACGTAACTTGAATCGATCTTCTGCACGACATATCATCGTAAAAATGGCAAAATACAAGGACAAAGAGAATTTTGAAAGCAGCTAGGGAGAAAAGGGCCCTCACATACAAAGGGAAACCCATCAGAGTGGTGACAGACCTATCTACTGAAACGTGGCAGGCCAGAAAGGAATGGCAAGAGATCTTCAATGTGATGAACAGTAAAAATATGCAGCCAAGAATCCTCTATCCAGCAAGCCTGTCATTCAAAATAGAAGGAGAGATAAAAACCTTTCCAAATAAACAGAAATTGAAAGAATTTGTCACCACGAAGCCAGCCCTACAAGAAATCCTGACGGGGATGCTCTGAAGGAAAGGTTGCAAGGAACAAAGATTCCAGAGACACCACCACAAACATGAACCCTACAAAAGATACAAAGACTCTAAACCCACATATTTCAATAATAACACTGAATGTAAATGGGCTGAATGCTCCAATCAAAAGACATAGGGTAGCAGAATGGATTAAAAAACAAAATCCATCTATATGCTGTCTACAAGAAACTCATTTTAGACGGAAAGATACCTTCAGATTAAAAGTAAGGGGATGGAGAAATATATATCATGCTAGAGGAAATCAAAAGAAAGCCGGAGTAGCGATACTTATATCAGACAAACTGGACTTTAAATTAAAGACAATCACAAGAGATGAAGAAGGGCACTACATAATAATTACAGGGTCCATCCATCACGAAGAACTAACAATCATAAATGTCTACGCACCGAATATGGGAGCACCTAAATATCTAAAACAATTAATCACAAACAGAAACAAGCTTATAGATAAGAATGTGCTAATAGCAGGGGACTTTAATACTCTGCTTACAGCAATGGATAGGTCAACCAGACAGAAAATCACTAAAGAAATAATGGACTTGAAAGATACATTGGACCAGATGGACCTGACGGATAGATTTAGAACTTTACATCCTGAGGCCAGGGATTTTACTTTCTTCTCAAGTGCGCATGGCACATTCTCCAAGATAGATCACATACTGGGACATAAAGCAGCCCTCAAGAAATATAAAAGAATAGACATCATACCATGCACACTGTCAGATCACAATGCTTTGAAACTTGAAATCAATAACAGGAAGAAGACTGGAAAACTTCCAAAAACATGGAGGTTAAAGAACACCCTTCTAAAGAATGAATGGGCCAATCAGGCAATTAGAGAGGAAATTAAAAAATATATGGAAACAAATGAAAATGAAAACACAACAATTCAAAATCCATGGGATGCGGCCAAGGCAGTCCTAAGAGGAAAGTACATTGTTCTCCAGGCCTATTTCAAGATATTACAAAAAGTGCAAGTCCAAAATCTAACAGCTCACCTAAAGGAACTAGAGGCAGAGCAACAAGAACGCCGTAAACCCAGTAGAAGAAGAGAAATTGTAAAAATTAGAGCAGAAATAAACAACATAGAGACCAAAGAAACAATTGAACAGATCCATGAAACCAAGAGTTGGTTTTTGAAAAAGTAAACAAAATTGACAAACCTCTAGCTAGACTTATCCAAAAGAAAAGAGAGAGCACCCAAATAGACAAAATTATGAATGAAAATGGACTTATTACAACCAACCCCTCAGAAATACAAGCAATTATCAGGGAATACAATGAAAAATTATATGCCAACAAATTGCACAACTTAGAAGAAATGGACAAATTCCTAAACACACACTCACTACCAAAATTCACACGGGAAGAAATAGAAAACCTGAAGAGACCCATAACAAGTGAATAAATTGAATCAGTGATCAAAAATGTCCCAACAAATAAGAGCCCTGGACCTGATGGCTTCCCTGGGGAATTCTACCAGACATTTAAAACAGAATTAATCCCAATTCTTCTCAAGTTATTCAAAAAAATAGAAAGCGAAGGAAAACTCCCGGACTCATTTTATGAAGCCAGCATCACACTGATTCCCAAGCCAGACAGAGATCCAGCAAAAAAAGAGAACTACAGGCCAATATCCTTGATGAATACGGATGCAAAAATTCTCAACAAGATCCTTGCAAACCGAATCCAGCAGCATATCAAAAGAATCATCCACCAAGATCAAGTGGGATTCATTCCTGGGTTACAGGGCTGGTTCAACATTCATAAATCAATCAATGTGATACATCACATCGATAAAAGAAAAGATAAAAACCATATGATCCTGTCAATAGATGCAGAAAAAGCATTTGACAAAATACAGCATCCCTTCTTAATAAAGACTCTCGAGAAAGTGGGATAGAAGGAACCTACTTAAACATCATCAAAGCCATCTATGAGAAGCCTTCAGCGAACATCATCCTCAACGGGGAAAAACAGAGCTTTCCCCTGAGATCAGGAACACGACAGGGATGTCCACTCTCACCACTGTTGTTTAACATAGTGCTGGAAGTCCTAGCATCAGCCATCAGACACCAAAAGGAAACCAAAGGCATCAGAATTGGCAAAGAGGAAGTCAAACTTTCCCTCTTCGCAGATGACATGATACTCTACATAGAAAACCCAACAGACTCCACCAGAAGCCTACTAGAACTGATCCAAGAATTCAACCAAGTTGCAGGGTACAAAATCAACGTACAGAAATCGGTTGCATTTTTATACACCAACAATGAAGCAACAGAAAGAGAAATCAAGAAACTGATCCCATTCACAATTGCACAAAAAAAACCATAAAATACCTCAGAATAAACCTAACCAAGGATACAAGATATCTGTATGATGAAAACTATAGAAAACTTATGAAGGAAATTGAAGAAGACACAAAGAAATGGAAAAACATTCCATGCTCATGGATAGGAAGAATAAATATAGTTAAGATGTCATTACTACCTAAGGCACTCTACACATTCAATGCAATTCCAATCAAAAGTGCACCAGCATACTTCTCAAAACTAGAACAAACGATCCAAAAATTTATATGGAACCACAAAAGACCCCGAATAGCCAAAGTAATCCTGAAAAATAAAACCAAAACGGGAGGGATCACCATCCCAGACTTTAGCCTCTACTACAAAGCTGTCATCATCAAGACAGTATGGTATTGGCACAAAAACAGACCCATAGACCAATGGAACAGAATTGAGACCTCAGAAGTGGACCCAAAAGTATACAGCCAACTCATCTTTGACAAAGCAGGAAAGAATATCCGATGGAATAAAGACAGCCTTTTTAACAGATGGTGTTGGGAGAACTGGACAGCAACATGCAGAAGAATGAAAGTAGATCATTTTCTCACACCATGCACAAAAATAAACTCAAAATGGATAAAGGACCTGAACATGAGACAGGAAGCTATCAACACCCTAGAGGAGAAAGCAGAAAACAACCTCCTTGACCTCCACCGCAGCAACTTCTTACTTGACACATCCCCAAAAGCAAGGGAATCAAGAGCAAAAATAAACTGTTGGGACCTCATGAAGATAAAAGGCTTCTGCACAGCAAAGAAAACAACCCAGAAAATTAATAGGCAACCAACAGAATGGGAAAAGATAGTTGCAAATGACATATCAGATAAAGGGTTAATATCCAGAATCTACAAGGAACTCACCAAACTACACGCCCAAAAAAACAAACAACCCAGTGAAGAAATGGGCAGAAGATATGAACAGACACTTCTCCAAAGAGGACATCCAGATGGCCAACAGACACATGAAACGATGCTCAGCATCGCTCCTCATCAGGGAAATACAAATCAAAACCACACTGAGATACCACCTCACGCCAGTCAGAATGGCTAAAATGAGCCAATCAGAGAACTCTAGATGCTGGCGAGGATGTGGAGAAACGGGCACCCTCCTACACTGTTGGTGGGAATGTAAACTGGTACAGCCCCTCTGGAAAACAGTGTGGAGGTTCCTCAGGAAACTAACAATAGAACTCCCCTATGACCCAGCAATAGCACTGCTAGGAATTTACCCAAGGGATACAGAAATGCTGATGCATAGGGGCACATGTACCCCAATGTTCATAGCAGCACTCTCCACAATAGCTGAAACATGGAAAGAGCCAAAGTGTCCATCAACAGACGAATGGATCAAGAAGATGTGGTTTATCTATACCATGGAATACTACATGGCAATGAGAAACAATGAAATCTGGCCATGTGTAGCAACATGGATGGACCTTGAGGGTGTTATGCTGAGCGAAATAAGTCAGGCAGAGAAGGACAAATATCATATGTTTGCACGTATAGGAGGATTAGGAGGAACTTAACAGAGGACCAAGGGAGAGAAGAAGGGCGGAAATGGTGGGGGAAAGGGAGAGAGGCAAACCATGAGAGACTCTTGAATGCTGACAAAAACTGAGGACTGATGGATGTGGGGGGGAGGAGGGATGGGCATGGAGGAGGGCACTTGTGGGGATGAGCACTGGGTGTTATGTGGAAACTAATTTGACAATAAACTATTTGTAAAAAAAAAAAAAAAAGAATAAACTGTAAAAAAATTTAAAAAAAAAAATTTTAAATTAAATTAAAATTAAATTAATTACTCAAGTTTCCTATATCACTGACACTATGGAATAATTAATTTAAACAATAGTTATTGGACAATCAATGTATACAAGATACTTTGATAGATGTGGGGGTAAAAAATAAAGAGACGTTTATAGCTCAGCCCTTGTTTTTTTTTTTTTTAATAATTTTTTTTAAATGTTTTATTTATTTCTAGGAGAGAGAGATAGCGAGAGCAGGAGAGGGTCAGAGAGAGGGAGTCACAGACTGAAACAGGCTCCAGGCTCTGAGCTGGCAGTCAGCACAGAGCCCGACGCGGGGCCCGAACCCACGAACCGCGAGATCATGACCCAAGCGAAAGTTGGAGGCTTAACCGACTAAGCCACCCAGGCGCCCCGCTCAGCCCTTGTTTTTAAGAAGCTTAACATCTAATAAGGGCTATTCAGGAAATGTGTGATCAGGGAAGACTTTATGGGGAAGGTAGAGCTTGAACTGGACTTTGAAGGATTCTTCACATTTTAAGAGCCATAGCTGGAAGAAAAAGAGTAAGCAAGTAAGTCTGAAAAGAATCGGCTATTTCAGGCCAGCAAAACAATGGTTTCTGCCTGCCCACATAAGAGAAAGAAACTTGATACTAAAAACGAATTTATAGCTAAGAGATATGTATGAATTAATTAAATCAAGATACTTGAAATAAGAACTGCAGTGATTTCTAAAATAAATGAGCAGTTCATAACCTGAGAACTTCAGACCCCTAGAGGGATCACTGAATTATTGCAAGAAATCCATGAATCGAATGTGAGCCCAGGCTCACATATAGTGTTAATAAATCATATCACCTATAAATACAAACCACCATCTTTCTAAAACTATCGTGAGTGCTAAAAATATATTCACTTAATAGCACTATTGCATTTTCTGTTACACTAAAAGAATACTGAAATTTCATATCATTTAATTGTTTTACTCAGATTAAAGAAATTATACATATATGCATTACACTATTGCCATTTTTATCTGCATATTTAGCTGATATACTATGAGTATATTTTTATGTAAACAGACATCAAGCTTATAAATCATTTCAAAATATTGAGCACTATTTTGTTCTATTCTACACTTTATTTAAACATTTCCCTATTATTTAAAATTTAATTCTTCCATATTTTACTATTGTAAACAATGCTATTACAAGCATTTTCTCATGGCTAAACATTACATACATTCTTAATTATTTTGGGGGATAAATTCTTACATACAAAGTTGTTGAGTAAAAACGTATATACTTCTAAAAATTTCAGTATAAGGGTGCTTGTGTGGCTCAGTCAGTTAAGCGTCGGACTTCGGCTCAGGTCATGATCTCACGGCTCATGGGTTTGAACACTGTGTCCGGCTCTGTGCTGACTGCCAGCTTAGAACCTGGAGCCTGTTTTAGATTCTGTGTCTCCCTCTCTCTCAGAAATAAATAAAACATTAAAAAAAATTTAATAAAAAAATAAAAATTTCAATATATATTGCTAAATTACCTTCCCAAAGATTCTTTCATTTATATGTTCCTTCCATAGGCTATAAGATCCTTAGTTTTCCTGCTATTAGGAAACAATGTTATATATTTAAAAGGTCAAAAAGTCAAAGTAATAGTAAAAAAAAAAAAGGTATATATTTCCAAGCTACAACTAAATGGCATGTGTGGTACACAGAGAATCAAAACATATTTAAGTGTCTGTGCATGTGTCTCAGATCAAAAGACTCACTATAGCTAATAAGAACTGTGTACAGTGTTTTCTATCACCAACCACTCAGGCTTTCCTAAGGAGATATTCACTCTGTTGAAAGCCTTTTTCTTGGTAGCATCAAAGAATTACAACACAAGCTTGCACTCAAGAAAGAATTGGTGCAGTTTAAAATATTCTAGTCTTCCAGTATGCAACATGTGAGAAAGACTACTTTCCCTTGAAGATCTTGTTACTTCAACAGGAGCTATATGTATAGAAGGGAATGAGAACAGTAAAAATGTGGTCTCTGACAACCTGGCCCAGAATGAAGAGAGCAATAGAATCTGAATTTTTATCAGTTTGGGAACTTAGAAAAAGTGCCTTCTAAACACACATTCACTGTTTTCTGTGCATGACAGGAAAAAAAATGATTTTTTGCATTTGATTATAGTGATTAAAAATCCAAAAGCTTACCTTTGATTTCTTTATGTGATATCTTTCCATTTGGAAAATATCCTTTGAAAGAAAATACAGGGCTTAGGAGCCTGTAGGAATAATTTCTATTAATTACACTTTGAGGGCTCTGACTATCCACACATTTCAATGACGTCCACTTATGCCTATTAGATGAAAATAAGAAATGTTCCTTTGGAGAGATAGAAATGATGATATACATAGGCAAAGGAGAAATTGAGATTTTAAAACTTGAAGTCCTTCAAAATAACTTAAATGCTGTATTTAATTCTGCACCTAGGTCTTCTTCCCTCACTTGGTTATTGGTTCTTTTTTTTCCTCAAATATCAGGTCATTGTCTTATCTTGATGCCACCTTGTTTATTAGAACTACAGTTTACCCTACAAATTCACAATGTCTAATTCCTTCAGTATCTGTTGTTTTGTTCAATGCTAGAGAGAGGAAACTAAGAATTCCAAACAAGAATCCAAAGTCACTGTTTAAATAAGCTTCCAAATACACTGATCATGGAAAAGGTTTGCTTTTTTGGACCATTGTTGAAATCTATCGAGCAAATCAGGAGAGTAAGGGAATGGGACTGAGGTCCAAGGGAAAAGAGGTGAACTAGTTAAAATTCAGGGTGTGTTATACAGGCTTGAAAATAACAGAGCCACTAAAGGGACTTATGGGAATTCAAAAGAGTGAGATGTAGGAAAAAATATCAATAAAACTTCTTAAAATGAAATAATCTAGACAGATAATACAAGTTGCTGCCTGAAAAGACTAGTTAACAATAAATATGACCTAAAACATAAACACTCATCGATCAAAAGTTTTCCTACAGAATGAAGCTGACGCCAAACTCTTGCATTAGAGATACTGACAACTGAGCTCTATTGGGAAACTGGAAGGAAAAAAATACTGTTTTTTTTTTTTTAAGCTTAAAAAGCTTAAGAAAACTTGCAAAGATTTCACAGAGAATTTCCAGATGCCCTTTACCTATTTTATCCTGTTGTTAACATCTTACATTCCCTACGGTACCTTTTTTAAATCTAAAAAAACAACTTTGGCATATTGCAATTAACTAACCTTGATATTTTATTGAGATTTCTCTAGTCGTCCCTCTCCCCCAATAGTCCTTTTTATTTTCTAGGATTCCATCCAGGGTACCATACTGCACTTAGTCATAATGACTCCTTAGGTTCCTCCTATTTGTGATTGTTTCTCAGAATTTTCCAGAATGACCTTGACAGTTCTCAGGAGCTTTTTGGGTTTTTGTTTATTTTTGCTTTTCTGAATGTCCTTATTTTGAGTTTGTCTGATTTTTTCTAATGGTTAGGCAAAGATCAGGGGTTTTTATGAACAAAACCCACAGAGGTAAAGTGCTGTCTTTAGAACACTCACTGATTTTTATTGAAGATAAAATTAATAAATTGTCCTCAAGTCTTTTGAAACATTCTTCCTGTGACTCCATCTCATAATTAAGTCAGTCCATCATAATACAATGACATCAGCAAGGATGCCATGACCATGACCTTTTCCGTCAAGAATTTCTAGAATCTTGCAGTTGTGACTTTTCCTCAGCAGTGACATTCCCCCTCTTTTTCTGAAGGAGAAATTTATTGATGCCATTCAGTGTGTGAGTCCTAACAGCCAGAGGAGTACAACTGAAAGAAATACAAATTCAAAACGACTGCATGATACAACAGATACCAGCCTGGTCGTCCTCCCAGCATCCTTTCTCGGCTTACTTTCATCTTGCTCACCTTCTATTGGAAGGTTGAAAAAGCCATCTACCCAGTTTCCCAGCTTCTTTTGCGTGGGATCGAGGGTCTCCCTAGAGATGAGAACTTGTCTGTTGGAGTGTTCTGAGAACAAAACACTTCCTCCTTGATAAAAGAAGGGGTGCATGGCAAGAAAGCTCTTTTCTCACCTGATGTGTTCTGATGTGGGTGTGCCTGGATGAGATGCTATGCAATGTTTCAGCCTTGAGGCAACAAGCCCAAGGATAAATAGCTTAATGCTGAAAATGGAAGAACAGAAGATGGAAACAACCCGACTTCTAGAAGACATCACTGAGCCACTTAATCAACCCTGGATCTGCTAAGGGAAGTGTTGACATCCCTGCTGTTCATCAGCTTGCAGATCAATGTATCCTTATGATACACATGGCAATATTTGACATTTCTCAAGATAACTCAGAGGGGTAAGTCGGTGACCTGTAGACCTGTTTTGTTTTGCCTACACACTTAAAAATGTCGTGGGCTTCTCTTTAAATTGGTTGATTTCACAGGAAAACAAAAAGGTTTTCAGTTCCTTTATAAAATCAGCCAACCTGATTAAAAATTTTTTTAAAGGGGGCTCCTGGGTGGCTCAGGTCATGATCTCAACTGTTTGTGAGTTCGAGCCCTGCATGAGGCTCCGTGCTGACAGATCAGAACCTAGAGCCTGCTTCAGATTCTGTGTCTCCCTCTCTCTCTACCCTCCCCCACTCAAAAATAAATAAACATTAAATTTTTTTTTAAAAAAAATCAGCAAACCCAGCAACCTGGCCCACTGGTCTATAAGCCAACAGTCACTAGGAACTGAGTAGCAGTTGCCACTTTTAAATGGAACCTGTACTTTGCACTCAGTTTACTGTAGTCCCCAGATGGTCGGCTTCATGCATTTATATTATCTGTTGGCTGCTGTACACATCTGTGAAAAACTCTTAGTAGTTGAGTTTTATTTAAAGCAAATATCCTTCCAGTTGCCCCTTTTAATTTTTGTTCACAGTTTTGCATAACAGAGTGATCCTTAATTTTGGAAAAAATATGCTCAATGAAAATCATAGAAATATGGCTGATAAGCTTTGCAATCCCTTTGTGGTACCACATCTCCTCCTCTTCCCTTTGTCTCCTCCTTACTCACTGGCCTCTCACAAGGCTGCTGAGGAAAAGTGAATTGGTCCCAGCTAACATATCCCAGGTGTTTTATTTAGCCTGGTAGCTACTATGGTCAGTCAAGAAAAAGATTTAAACAAACTCACCTAACTGATTTAGACTTATCTCTTTCGATGGAACCTCGCAAAGCTTTCATCAGTGCCATGTTTGGAGTTTACAGTTCAATGTTCCCAACTAAGGGAGTGCAATGCATGCCCCATTAAAACATGCTCCAGTGCTGTATGTATACCCATGATCTGGGGATTACAACTCTTCACTGGGGCATATCCTACAGCTACAAAAAAAACAAAAAACAAAAACAAAAGAAATAGCACCCCCCCCCAAAAAAAAACAAATAACAACAACAACAATAAAAACTGGCAGAGAGGAAATTTCTTTCCAGTGAAATATACTGGGCCATTAAAGGTATTTGTATGATTAAAAGGGAAAATATAAGTCAGTATAGATAAGGCAACTCGATAGGTGGGGGGGAGGGGAGGCAAACATTTATTATTACTTCTGTAGAGAATAAACATGAAACTTCTCTACAGACAAATCTCTGAGACTTGCCTCATGATTTTAAAGCCATCTTTGGGGTCATCCCCTGCCTTACTGTAGTAAATCCAGGAGTAAATATGTACCTCCGTGTGTCATCCGCAGAAGTCACATCACAATGCCACGGGAAATGTGGACAAGCGGGAAAAGCCGGAAGTCTGTGACTCAACAAACACTCTGTGGGTGACAGAACCTGAGGCATGTGACCTCAAGCCCGGTTCACATGGGCAGTACCAGTCAGCTATATGTAGTCTCACTTTCCCAGGCAGGTAGTGTAGAATACCTGTAACACGTCTCTAAGCTCACCTATTTTTCTGATATGAAATTTTCATCATTTCTAACCATCTGATGTTCAGTGCATTACAAGAAATAGAAATGGATATAGACAAGACTTTCACACAAAATGGTCTGTTCAGTGTATCGGTTCATTATTTTTAACAATGACTCCCTTGGAACAGGTTGGTTAATTATTCTCTCAAATGTCAGCATCCTATGTTTCCAAAACCTATAATTTTAAACTTTTTAAACTACTAATATTTCAAAAACATAATTTCTTATTTTTATTACAAATACTTTTCAGGAGGGTCCCATATTTCATTACAGTGTTTGCCTGGACATCACAACATATGACAGGTTGCCCTGAGGGAGGTCATAAGTTTACAAAAGAATAAAAGGAAGGAGAATATGCCACCTAATACATCATAGTAATGATGAAAATTCATAGTTTGAAATAACAAAAATACAACTGCATGCTCATTTTCATGGTAAAATTGTATTTCCAGTCATATAAAATGGCATAAAAATAAGATATAATAGTTACATCTATATATATGACAATTATACAAAGGCCCTCAGTATATCTGTATCTATATCTGCCTATGTATATGTAACTAAACAAATCATATCATAAAATTGACCTAACACTAATGTAATGCCTACCATAAATATTAATACTTTTGTTTGAACCCTTGGCATTTAGAAGAAGTTTGGGAGAGATATTATTTGGATTACTTATAAACTCTCAAGTAATATCTCACAAAAGTTTGAATTAATGCATTGAAACCTGAGAGACTCCACCAAAGAACTGCTAGAACTGATATGTGAATTCAGCAAACCCACAGGCTAAAAATCATTGTACAGAAATTGGTTGCATTTCTATACACCAATAATGAAAGCAGCAGAAAGAGAAATCAAGGAATCAATCCTGTTTACAATTGCACCAAAACCATAAGATACCTAGGAAGAAAAGATACCTAATCAAAGAGGTAAAATATCTGTACGTTAAAAACTATTAAAAGCTTATGAAAGAAATTGAAGAAGACACAAAGAAGTGGAAAAACATTCCATGCTCATGGATTGGAAGAACAAATATTGTGAAAATGTCTATACTATCCAAAGCAATGTACACATTCAGTGCAATTCCTATCAAAATAACACCAGCATTTTTTACAGAGCTAGAACAAATCATCCTAAAACTTGTATGGAACCAGAAAAGACCCCGAATAGCCATGGTAATGTTGAAAAAGAAATTCAAAGCTGGAGGCATCACAATTCTAGACTTCAAGCTGTATTACAAAGCTGTAATCACCAAGCCAGTACGGTACAGGCACAAAATCAGGTCATTTCTTAAATTATTGATAATCCACCATACCAATTACCAAGTCATTATAAAGTACCAATATAAAGACTAATAAAATGTTATGTATGGTGAAACTGCACAGTGTACATATATTTGTGTACATTTTTTGTCTGTGTTACACCATTCAAAAACCACAATGCCAATACTCTTGCCAGAGTGGATTCAAGTGGTAAAACTGGCCATTAACTCCCATACATCAAGTGATTTAAGTTGCAATGTGTGAAGGAGCGAATGGAAGGAATATGTTCCCTTTCACTTATATTGTGGGTTAAGTAGAATTTTGTGCTGTAAACTGAAACATGAACAAAAAAATACATATTGAATGTGTTTGATTATGGTTATATTGATTAATAACATATGTGTGAAAAATGTCATTATGAGATATGAATAATGGACATACACTTTAATTTTTTAAATAAACCCTATTCATTATTCGAGAAATTCCCTTACCATCCTGGGTGTTATGCCTACTTTAAAACAATGCTCAACAGAAATACATTATTTAAATTTGTTTAAAGTTTTAAATTTTACTATTAACAATTTTGGTTATGGAACTATTTTTAAAAGTCATGGATTTAGTTAATGAATGTTCATGGATTTAAAACGTTTGTTAAATGCCAGGAACTGTATCAACACATTAAATGTTGCCTCATTTAAACATTCACATTATCTCATTATTATTGTCATTTTAAAAATTAGGAAACAGAGGTCCGGAGAAATACAGTCATTTTTCAAAAGTCTTAATGCTTGAATGGGTAAGCCATGATTTGCACCCTGGAATGATCACTCCCATGGTCCATGGTCTCTCCCTTACACTTTGCATCTTAGCCATTAGTGAAACATTAGTGTGAATACAGTCATGAAATGAGAACATTGTGATTTTGGACCTTCTGATGCCTTCTAGGTAAAGTCTCCAGAGGTTCTCAAAAAATGACTTGGAACTGGCAGACACTGCTGTGAATGAGACTCTACACCGAGGGTTTTCATCTTCTTTAATCCTCTAGTCTGGACATGATGTCCTCTATTTGTTTTTCAAACTATCCTAATTTTAATTATGTGATACTCTAGTCATCCATCTAGTTTTCTTTGTTCTCCATTAGACTGTGAATAATTTGAGGGCAGAAATGTGTTGTCTTTTATATTGATATTACTGTTGCTTTGCCCAATGCCAGTAAACACATAGTCCACAACCTGACTGATGCTTATAACTATTTGAAATGAATGAATGAATAAAAAGACAAGAAGCATTACCTTAATTCTAAACCAGTCCTTGCCATATAAATAGGATAAAATGCAGAAAACCTACTTCACTTACTGTTTAGTATTTTAAAAGATGCCAAATTTCCCCTGCTATTTCTACTTTTTCCTTGTAGATTACTGATTCCCTTTCCCCAAGGATTTTGTGAAGATTGGTACAATAAGTTCCTTGGGGAAAAACATCTGTAAAACAAAGGTAAATTTTTATGGTTCTTATTTTATGCAAAAGATTATAGGTTACAGTTTCTAAGTTTTTATTATAAAAAATATGGATGGTTCATTACTTTTGGACTTTAAAAAAAGCAATAATAACCAAGACAATTCAGTTATACTCAGGACAACATAAACATATTTTCCTTCCTTGCAACTTCAACCCATCACTGGTTATGCAATTAAACAGAAAGAAATGTTTCTAAGGAGACATTCCTTCTATTCATTTCTGAACAAAAGTGAAACTTTTTTACCAATACATTACTAATTAGTATCTCACTATATGTGACAGTAAAAATTTTAAAAAAGCACATACAAAAATAAAAACACCTTTGAACAACAAAGCTGTAAAAGCACACTTCTATTTTAGATAGCTGGTTTTCTAGACTCTTCCTCACCTATACTGTTTATGCATCTCCCACCTACAAAATTTTACTAACAACTTCTTTTCGATTCTATTAATTGCAAGATAAACAAATCCTCAATAGAAAGGGACCCCTTTCATTCTAAATTTTGTCCTAAAAAGGTACTATTTAATGGAAAGAAAGGCAGATGTTCAACCTACACTTTTCACACATTAGCCTCCAGGAATGTGGGGACTTTAAGATACATGGAATCCAACATCTACCTACACAGCTTTTTATTTCTAGGCCCATGACCAGCAATTTTAAAGAGCAAACTCAAGTATAAGCAATATAGGAGGAATATCAAATAAAATCAAGTTTTTTTAGCTATTCATTTATGATTTCATCATTTATGGAATCTGTACTAATCAATTTTATGATGGTCTTTGTGCCTCTTCATAATTTATTTGCAGTAAAGATAGCAAATCTCTATCTGTGAGCATTCCCTAGGCCAATCATAAACTAACAGGTATACTCCAAGCTGATATTATTCTCATTTTCTGAAGAGGACTACCATGTGAGTGGGGAAAGCACTGATCTCAGAAAAAGTCAGCACATTTGGGTTTACTGTGTGTCTCTCATTAATTTGTTACATGCCTTTGAACAAGTCACTTAAGCACTCTTGACCTTGGCTTTTTGACCCTTGAAAGAAAGGCATCAGCACTGATAAGTTTTAATATCCCTTGTCAATGTAAAACTCAATCAAAATTTCAGAAAAAAAATTACCTTTAAGGTTCAGAAAATATTTGTATTTGTGTGAAATTATGGATGTTAACTAAACCTACTGTGGCAATAATTTTACAATGTAAGTCAAATCATTAAACTTAGTGCTGAATGTTGATTATATCTTAGCAAAAAGGAGGGAAAAGATTCAGAAAATAATAGGTACATGTACAATAAAGAGATTATCTATGAATATCAGTTCTCATTCTACACAGGCAAGGGGTTGACTAAAAAGAGTTCTGTTTAATTAGACTCAAGTTTTAAAGTCATAAAAGCTAAGGGGAGCCTGGGTGGCTCAGTTGGTTAAGCATCAGACTTCTGCTCTGTTCGTGAACTCACAGTTCGTAGATTCAAGGCCTGCATCGGGCTCTGTGCTGACAGCTCAGAGACTGGAGCCACTTAAAATTCTGTCTCCCCCCTCTCTCTGTCCCTCCCCTGTTCACACTCTGTCTCTCTCTCTCAAAAAAAAAAACATTTAAAAAATGTTTTGGGGCGCCTGGGTGGTTCAGTCCATTAAGGGTCCAATTTCGGCTCAGGTCATGATCTCACAGTTCATGGGTTCAAGCTCCACACTGGACTATGTGCGGACAGCTCAGACCCTGGAGTCTGCTTTGGATTTTGTTTCCCTCTCAGAGTTCCCTCTTAGTCGAACTCTGTCTCTTTCTCTCTCAAAAATAAACACCTAAAAATTTTTTTAAATGTTTTTACATCATAAAAGCAATATTTATGACCACTGAAATTGCAGTCTTTTTATTATTTCTTTTAAACATAAAACCATTCATCCACTTGATAAATATCATTCTAGTAAATGGGTTTGTGATCATTGAGATTGTTACACCCAGTGCTAGCACATGGCTCAGTTTTGTCATTTTGGTACAACCTCTCGGGATATTAGACGATGCTTTTTTTTTAAATTTTAAATGTTTTTATTTATTTCTTAGAGAGACAGAGACAGTGTGATTAGGGGAGGGTCAGGGAGGGAGAGAGGGAGACACAGAATCTGAAGCAAGTTCCAGGCTCTGAGCTAGCTGTCAGCACAGATCCCGACACGGGGCTTGAACCCACAAACTGTAAGATCATGACCTGAGCTGAAGTTGGATGCTTAACCGCCTGAGTAACCCAGGTACCCATAGACAATGCTTTTAGAATTTTCTTTGAGTCACAGTAGCAATTGGACTAACATGGAAAACTACTTCTCCCATGTCAAGTACATATAACTACTAGACAATGATAAATGTAATCATGCCCCACATTTGTATGCATTTAAGCAAGATATGAATTAATAATTGTATCCACATGCAAAAGAATGAACTTGGACCCCTACCTCGTATCATATATAAAAATTAACTAAAAATACATCATATTTCTAAGTATAAGAGTTACAACTATGAAAATATTAGAAAGAACACAGGATTAAGTCTTTACAACTTTGAGATTAGGCAAGATTTCTTTGATATGACACCAAAAGTACAAATGACAAATGAAAAAATAAGTTGCACTTCATCAGTATTAAAAACTTTTATGCTTCAAAGGATACCATCAAGCGGGTAAGAAGAAACACAATTGGAGAAATATTTTCAAATCATATATCTAACAAAGATTTTTTTAAGTCATAATATATAAAGAATTCCCAACTCAACAATAAAAAAGATAAATTAGACAATTAAAAATGGACAAATGGCTTGTTTAGGCATTGCTCCAAGGAATGTATAAAGATGGGCAATTAGCACATGAAAAGATGCTCAGTATCTTTTATCACTAGGGAAATGCAAATCAAAACCACAATGAGATGCCACTTCATATACACATTAGGATAATTCTAAGCAAAAAGACACCAATAAATATTGAGTACTGAGAAATTAGAAACCTTACTCATTACTGATATGAATTTAAAATGGTACAGCCACTGTGGAAAACAGTTTGGAATTCCTCAAAATATAGAGCATAGGTTTACCCCTTTGTCAAGCAGTTATGTGCCTCGGTATATACCCAAGAGAAATGAAAACATACATACACACAAACTACTTGTACACTAATGTTCACAGCAGCATTGTTAAAGATAGCCAAAAAGTGCAAATAATCCAAATGTTCATCAACTGAGAATGCATAAACAAAGCATAGTGTATCCACACGATGGAATATTATTTGCAATAAAAAGAAATGAAGTACTGGTAAAGGTCATGGCATGAATGAATCTTAAAAACATTAAGCTAAGTGAAAGAAGCCAGTCACCACAGATCATATATGCACGATTCCATTTATATGAAATACCCAGAGGAAACAAATCTGTAGTGACAAAAAGTGAATTAGTGGTTGCCTGGGGAGGGGGAGGGAAGATAAAGGGAGTGACTGCAAATGGGTATGCTTCTTTTTGGTGTAATGAAGTGGTCTAAAATTAGATAGTGACAATAGTTGTACAACTTTGTGAGTATACTAAAAATCACTAAATCTGTACTTTGAGGGGGTAAAAGTATGTATGTGAATTATATCTGAATGAAACTTTTGAAAAAAATTACCTAAACTAAAAGAAAAGGGGTAATTTTGACAGTATATTAGATAGGAGTGAAAAGAAAATTGGTCAAATGGAATCTAGATATAAATAGATCATTGAGGATAAGCTAAAGAAATAGAAAATATAAATAAGTAATTGTAAGAAATAGATGCTAATATGAAAATTTTGAACATTTATCTAATAAGAAATTCAGAATGACAATAGAAAGAATAGGAGAAAGGTAATATTGAGTGGGTAACAACATTTCAGACTTGAAAAAGGGTAAATTGACAAGATATAAGAAGTCCTGAGCAAGATGAAAAAGTAAAGCAAAAAACAGAAAACATTAATTTAAACAATTTTTTAAAAAACAACTTATAGGGTTGGGGTGCCTGGGTGGCTCAGTCAGTTAAGTGACGGAGTTCAGCTCAGGTCATGATCTCATAGCTCTTGAGTTCAAGTCCTGGTATCTGGCTCTATGCTGACAGCTCAGAGCCTGGAGCCTGCTTTGGATTCTGTGTCTCCCTCTCTCCTGCCCCACCAGCTCTTGCACTCTGTCTCTGTCCCTTAAAAATAAATAAACAATGGGGCGCCTGGGTGGCTCAGTCGGTTAAGTGTCCGACTTTCGCTTAGGTCATGATCTCGCGGTTCGTGGGTTCGAGCCCCGCATCGGACTCTGCTGACAGCTAGCTCAGAGCCTGGAGCCTGCTTCAGATTCTGTGTCTCCCTTCTCTCTCTGACCCTCCCCCATTCATGCTTTGTTTCTCTCTGTCTCAATAATAAACATAAAAAAAATTAAAAAAAATAAACAAGTAAACATTAAAAAAATGATAGGGACACCAGGAATTATAAAAATTGAGGAGAAAAATATTTTAAAACTCCAGAAAGAAAAAGATGAACAAAGGAATGAAAATCAACCTAAAATTCTGCCGATATAAAATAAAAGGCAAAAGTTAGGGTGAAAACACAATTTTCTTGGTCGAAGACTAGTTACTACTCACGACATCAACAGAAAGAACTGTTAAAGTTGGACCTACAAAAAGAAAATTGAACCAAGATGGGAAACACAAGGGGCGCCTGGATGGCTCAGTCATTTAAGCGTCTACTCTTGATTTTGGCTCAGGTCATGACCTCAGAAATGCCCTGCATTGAGTCTCTGTGCCGACAGCGCAGAAACTGTTTGGGGTTCTCTCTCATTCTTTCTCTCTGCTCCTCCATACTCCCGTACACACGCGCGCGCGCGCGGACACACACACACACACACACACACACACACACACACACACTCTCTCTCTCTCTCTCTCTCTCAAATAAAATAAAATAAATAAAATTTGAATAAAAGAAGGGAAACACAAGGAGAATGGTGTGTGAAGAAAGCAATAAGTATATTTTGAATCTAAATTATATTTGGCAGCAAAAGATAATTGTAATTATGTGAATAATTTCTTGTTTTTAAGTTTATTTATTTTGGGGAGGAAGGAGGAGAGACAAAGAATCCCAAACAGCCTCATGTGGGGTTTGAACTCACAAACCATGAGAGGTTTGTGCACAAAGACTGGCTCACCTAAACCTTACATTGTTCAAGGGTCAACTCCATATTTTTTAATTTATCGGTTTCACACAGTGAATATGTGTAGATATAACCAACATAAACAAAAGGTCTCTGGGGCTCTGAATGTTATTTGAGTGTAAAAGAATCTTGAGACCACATAAGTTGGAGAACTGCTACATAGACACTCTTTTTGTAATAATGGAAAAAAGTGAAAAAATCTTAAATGCTCATTATGGTAATAAATAAGGTAGGGTAGATTTATTTAACAAATGATAGCCAATATCTGAAATGAATAAATAAGACATATGAGAAATATGGCTACATTCAATAAATATCTTGTATTTAATAAAACATACTGCAGTTGCATTGGCATTTATTTAATTTTTAAAAACAAAATGCTATACATCTCAAAGATAGATATGTCTATATATAGCATATATGTACATGTGTTTAAAACATATATTTATTTTCATAATTGAAAATGAAAAGTGAACCAGAAAGAGACACACAAAACTTTTATAACTGGCTGCTCGTGGAGATGGGAGAAAGTCCTAGAAAGCAATAATAAAATGGATTCCATCTCCTTACTGAAAATATGTATACATGTGGCAAGTATGATCAAATGCTAACATTTTTTTATTTGCTAATTCTGTATGGTAAGTACACGGGCAAATTTATGCCCTACTCTGATGGAGATAAATCAATGCAAATTATGCAATAAAGTCACAAATGAACTACAAATACCATGTAAAAATTTTAAAACTTAAACAAGTGACAGCAAGAAGGGCCTGAGGATTCATTTCATATACCACTAACTCTGAGGTGTGTAAATATCCATAGCCTTTTCCAAGTGCATAACGAGTAAAAACCTAAGAAAATATGTCCAAATGATAGCAACGTCAATTTGTCTTAGCACAGGGCTATGTCAAACTTAATGGAGATGCAGATCTTTGAAGCAGATTACATTCTACATGGTGATGCATTTCGCTCCACATGGAGGAGCATGCAATATTATTGGTATCATGTGTCCAGATGCACCTGTATGTGGCTCTTTCCTGCTTTCCACCCACTCTGAGATCTTGGGACAGTGGGAAGACATCAACTTCTCAATTTGTGGGGCCAGGATTATATCTAGGCAGTAAAATGCCAGGGTCTGTAGCATCAGACAAAACACTTCATCTTTATTCCTTACTTTCCTTATTTATAAAATGGAGATAATAACATTTAAGCCTAAAGTGATTATAAAACCTAATGAAGTTATATATGTAAAGCACCCAATGCTTGGCACGTAGTGCACTCTAAATAAATATTAGTTATTTTTGAAGGAATACTCACAAACCACAAATTGGGAACAAGCATTAGCTACAAATATGTGAATGATTTAGTTGTTACAATGTATATAGTCCTACTTAACAGGATTCCTTTCTCCTACCTTATATAAACAGAAAAATGAAGGGAATAAATGCATAGAAGATATTACACTGTATATTAACTGGAATTTATTTTTTTAATGTTTTATTTATTTCTGAGAAAGAGTGAGAGACAGCGTGAACAGGGGAGGGTCAGAGAGAGAGGGATACACAGAATCTGAAGCAGGCTCCAGGCTCTGAGCTAGCTGTCAGCACAGAGCCTGACACAAGGCTTAAACCCATGAACTGTGAGATCATGACCTGAGCCAAAGTTGGACGCATAACCGACTGAGCCACCCAGGCGCCCTAGCCATTTTTTCTTTTCTTTTCTTTTTTCTTTTCTTTTCTAAAATGTTAACTGGAATTTAAATAAAAACTTTAAAAAATGAAAAAAGCACGTTATATGTATGGCTAACAAATGTGAAAAATATTCAGCCTCACATACTAGAGAATTAGAACAAAGATGTCAAAATTATAAAAACCAAATATAATACCATATTTGGCCAAATAGACAAAAATTTTGTGTTTATTTGTTTAAGTCATATTTACCTCAGATGTGATGAACTCAGCATTTTTGGTAGAAGGCAGGAGAAAAGTTCATTCAGCTGGGTTAAGAGACAATTTTATACTGCTTAACAGAAACCTCAAAAATTTAGGGGCACATGAGTAGCTCAGTTAGTTGTGTCTGACTCTCGATTTCAGCTCAGGTGATGATCTTGCTGTTCATGGGATCTTGCCCTGCATCAGGCTCTGTGCTGACAGTGCAGAGCCTGCCTGGGATTCTCTCTTCCTCTCTGTCCATCCTTTGCCCTCTCTTTCTCTCTCAAAACAAATAAATAAACATTTAAAAAAACTCAATAATTTAAACTGATTAACTAATTCCACTTTTAGAGATCTGTCCTAAGGAGATATTCAGAACTATGGATCAAAAATCTATGCAAGTGTGTCCAATTTTTTGCTATTATAAAAACTTCCATTGTTTAACAGTAGAATATGACTTAATGAAGTATGCTTCATACAAATAATGAAGCTTTGTGCAGATATTTAAAACTATGCTTTCAAATGGTTTAAATAGCATGCCAAAATGTAATATATAATTAAAATAGTAAGAAGAACAAAGCAGTACACAAACACCATACTTACCCAATTTGTTGGACAGATATAGATACAAAGTATAGTAATGCACCAAAAGGTGACAGTTTATCTATTTTTAAAAATATTTTATTATGCATCTAGTTCATATTTGTTTAATAATAATGAGAAAACAGTTAAGCAGGAAAAAAGAAAGAAAGAAAGAAAGGAAGGAAGGAAGGAAGGAAGAAGGAAAAAAGAAAGAAAGAAAGAAAGGAAGGAAGGAAGGAAGGAAGGAAGGAAGGAAGGAAGGAAGGAAGGAAGGAAGGAAGGAAGGAAGGAAGGAAGGAAGGAAGGAAGGAAGGAAGGAAGGAAGGAAGGAAGGAAGATTGATTTAAGAAAGAAAAAGTAAGAAAATCATCTCTAAGTCTATTAAAGAGAGAAGAACAATAGTAACAGGTGATGCATACCTACTTTTGGATATATGTCTATATATGTATGTATGTATTTTTTTTTTTATAAAAACTGTATCATGTTGCATATACCTTCAACTTTATTTTCTGTATTTTCCAATATTTTATTGTAAATAAGTGTAGTATGTTGAACTAAATTTTTGCATTTGTTATTAATAGAATAATAAGTAACCTGTAGAATAAATTCTTACAAGTAGATTTTGTGGTACATTTACATATAAATACGTTACACACACACATACACACACACACGTTTAACTTTATGGGTCAATTTACTTAACTGGGCCACAGGGCCCAGATATTTGATCAAATATAATTCTGGGTGTTTCTGTGAGGGTGTTTTTGGATGAGCCTAACATTTAAGTAGATAGACTTACTAAAATGCATTGCCCTCCCTAATGTGGATGGGTCTTGTCCAATCAGTTGAAGGCCTGAATAGAACAAAAATGTTGGCCCTAGGCTGAATAAGTCAACCTTATGGTTGACTGCCTTCAAGCTGGAACTGAAACATCAAGCTGAAACTGGCTTTTTCCTGCCTTTAGACTTGAACTGAAATAAGATTTCCCTGGGTCTCAGGCCTGTGGGCCTTCTGAGTATAACTATATCATCAGTTCTCTTGGGCCTCTAGCTTGCCTACTACAGATCTTAAGATTTATCAGCCTTTATAATCTTGTGAGCCAATTTTTTATAACAAACGTCTTTTTATATATATAGATATTCATCCTATTAGTTTTGTTTCTCCAGAGAACTTACACTAATAGATAGGGTTTAAGAAAGGCATATAAATTTATGCTGCCATCAGCTGCATATCAAAGTTCCCACTGCCTGCACCAAGGCCAATGCTGTGTTCCTAATTCTCTGTACTTACCAATTTGCTAAAATAAAAATACTATCACATTGCTATTTTAATTTATATTTTATTAGTTAAAAATAGATATTGTTATATCCTTAATGTTATTTTCATTTTTTTCTCCAATATGATTTCTTGGTCTATTTTTCTATTTTTGTATAATTACTTTGTAAGGAGGCTTTATAAGTCACAGATACTAGGAGGTTTTTTTTTGTCATATACACCATATATACCACAAATTTTCTCAGTTTTTAATCTTTGTTTTAAGTTGGTTTATATTTTATTATCTTATAAGGACATTTTATTTAGGTATGCAAATCCAACATTTCTCTCCTTCACGGTCTCTGGTTTAGTGTTATCCTAAGAAAGTCTTTCCTCAAAACAAGACTATATGATCTTCTAGAATTTTTATCACTTCATTTTTATAATAAACTCTTTACTTCACTTGGAATTTATTCATTTTGGTGTAGAATGTGAGATAGAGATCCAATTATTTTCCCCCATTACATAATCTGTTCTTAGTACACTGAAATGAGCTGTTTGAGGTGATCCACTGTTAGGTGCCATCCATTTTTATCAGAATTAGCATTAGCAAAATCAGGCAATAGGAACTATGACCCCTTCCTTCAGTAGGTCCTGTATGGTGGGTTTTAATTTCTGTAGGTCTCGCTTAAATACAGGGCTGTATTAACTATTTCACCTGGGAATGGGGGAAGGGTAGTCCAAGGAGTTACATTTTATCAAGTCAGTTTTAAGTGTCGAAGGCTTAATTTTATTTTATAACTTTTTGGGCCAGAACATGAATGCCCACTATGGATATTTTATGGCACTAGACACTGCGGCCATGAGAAATTTAGGCAAGATAATATTTCTGGTGGTAACGGTGAGGCATACCTCTTTGTCCCCCATTTTATGCTCAGTACCTCCCCTAAAGGTGTTTAAATTTAATAGGCATAACTGCTACTCAAACCCAAGTATCCATTTAGGCCACAAAGGTTTGTCAATTAGTGCATCTTAGCAGATATTAAAGTCCATTTAGAACCTATATTATAGAGACACTACACCCAGTGGGTACCCTTTTTATCCTTCTTTTGCATAAATTCTTTTAGAAATGAATTTCCAATTAGGTCAAATCACAGACCCCTGCTACAGCTCCTGTTTCTTCCCACTGCATAAAGAGATCATTTTGTTTTAGTTTTTGGTTTCTGTATATACTGGAGGAGAGGGGAGTCCTCTCTATCTTTATACTATTTATTATGTCTCCTATCCAAAGTATACCAAGGCAGTTACATTGAGCTTAGGGCCTTTTCCAAAGTGACTGTTATTTTGGGGGGTTGATGGACCTTGAAATTAAGGTGAGTTTTAATTAACCACTTGATGTGTTGATAAGGTTTATATTCAATTAAATCTATAGTCTTTATCAGTTTATTTTATGGTTACCCAATAAAAGGGTGGTGTCTTCTGGTCCATGCCATTGGATGCCATGGGAATTTTCCCCCTATAACCTGGAGGATTAAGATCTTTGTGGCAACAAAGGCATGGGCAGCAGCAGCAGAGGCATCTTAAGGCACTTGAGAGTCCTACTGAGCCCTCTGAATTTAGGGACGTGGACCAGAGCATGCAATACGGTGACTGCTTTTCCCCACACAAGCAACCAACTAATGGGTCCACACATCACACAAGGGTTAATGGCTGTTTGAGACACACAATAATCAGTGGTCTCAGGGTAAGAGTTCTTCCCCTGAATCTAGAGTCAGCCCTGGTTCATGCTGTAAATGAGACATAGAAACAGGTCCAGGTTAAAACGTACAACCCAGGGCCACTTTAAGGAAGGACTCAAATCCCATAATCCTATCCCCGAGTGCTTATCAAAACTTCCAACTTGATTAGTAATGCTTATAACAGATGTTTGATAGGACTCGGCAAATGCATCACAGCACAGCACAACTCAAAATACAGCAAAATGTAAGCTTACCAGCCCTCAGCGAAACACCTCAAAACATATGCTAGCCAGCAGGCAGCAGCTCAATCCCTATGCTCACCAGCAGGCAGGAGAGGCCATCAGCAAGCCAAAAACAAGATAAGAAAGACCTCACAATGCCAACTGTTTTGTAGTTGCTCTGCAAAATGTACATCAATCCCTGACCTCAAATTGGTAGATAAAGAGGGTATGGAAAGATTTATGACTCCTATAAGGGGCATTTTGGGGAGGGCAAGGCAGGCACCAAAGCAGATCCAAAATGACTTGAGTGAAGGAAGGCATAGGTGGCTTTGGTTTTTATTGCCGTTAGGGGGTGGGGCCTGGGTCGGGGTTTGCCTGCCTTGAATTTCTTTAGTGCCCGAGGAGGAAGAGCTCCGGGTTTCTTATCAGGTTGTCCAGACTGGAGGCAATAGCAGAAAGGAAGGGGCAGGGTCCGAAAGCCACCATCTGTCAAACATTAAAAATGGAGTCATAGTTTCTACCACAGCACTTGTTTTTCTTTTTGTCCCATCATTGTTAGACTTTAAGATCAGTGTTGTATAAAGTGAGGAAACATGATTTTAGAAGCTTTCTACATTTTTCTATTCTGTAGCATAATTTAATGAGTATGTGAGTTATCTAGTCCTTAAAGATTTGCTAGAACTTACACAAAAGACCTTATGAGTCATTTTTACAGCTAGTTCTCTGACAATTTAATTTTTTCTAAGGTTATTGATATTCTTGACTTCCATCTCCACTTATGTCAATTTTTATAATGTTATATGTTCCAGATTATTTTGTTTAGCTCATTTATATATATTTTTATCAAAGTTTATTTATTTTTAGGGAAACAGAGACAGTGTGACATCAGGGGAGGGGCAGAAAGAGAGAGAGAGACAGAGAATCCCAAGCAGGCTCCATGCTGTCAGCACACAGCCCAATAGCAGGGTTCAAACTCGAAATCATGAGATCAAGACCTGAGCCAAAACCAAGAGTCAGGTGCTTAACTGACTGAACCACCCAGACACCCCTAGGCCATTTATATTTTTAAATAGCAATATAAGTTTTCCTTTCTACTACTTTCCTATTTTCTAAGTTTCCTTTTTATGTTTGTAAGTAGAGGAACCTAACATTCAGAATGCTGAGTTAATAATAATCCCCATTTCACGATGTACTACATCTATTAATCTGTTTCTTCAATTTGAATCATCGATTTGTTTAATCCATTGCATTCCCTCACCTTCCCATTTTTCTTCCTCTCACAAGAAGATACTCTAATATGTTCGTTGTATATCCTTTACATGTATGCATTATTGTGAGTCTTGTTTTGCGCATGCATTTTCATTTAAATAAATAGCATCATTCTGTAGAAACCATTCTGAGGGTAATACTTTTTAACTCAGTACTGTATTTTAAAAGATATAGCCAGAGAGGAGAAGGCAAGATGGCGGAGAAGTAAGGAGCTCCGTACTTGCACTCGCGCCCATACATCACACAGAAAAGATCTGAAGCCATTGGAAACCTTACAAAACCTGAGAGACTGGGAGAAAAAGGACGCAGAATCCACTGAGAAAGCCTTCTAACGTGAGTGCGAAGCGGGGAAGATAAAATCAGGCCGGGATCAGAGACTCCAGGGTGGGAGGCGATCCCCCTCTACCCTCTACGGGGAGTGAGAGGGGAAAAGGAGAGAGTCCGAAACAGAAAAACCCCCGCTCGGGGGGAAAAACCTCCGCTCGGTGCATAGAAAGACCGTACTTGCCAAATACCTGCATACCAGGTCCCCTCGTGACAACTGGTCCTGCGGGGGGCTGAGCACACAAACTGCTTCTTTGCGCCGCTCCTGGAGGTTGGACTTCAGAGCAGCGGCGCGCCTGCCACCATTGTAGCTCCAGGGCGGCTGGGGCCCCTGAAAGAGCCACGCTGACACCGGGCATCCGCGCTCCTGGCTGCCTGGAACTCGAGAGGGAAGGCAAAGAACTAAAATCTGGGAAATTACCCTGTGAGTTCGTGTTTTGGGTGACGAGCCATAGAGGGACCCAGTTTTCCTCACTCCAGCGGGCTCGGGCTCAGAGCACCCGGCAGGCAAGCCCCCGCGCATGCGCGCCAGCCCGACCCAGAGAAGCAAGCAGCGATTCTGACTCCACCCCCAGAGCTCAGCAGGGGGCCTGGAATTGCCCGAGGGGGTTGCCTGGGAAGCTGTGTCTAAGGCAATTTCAGCGGGTGCACAGACTGGGATTTGGAGATTGGAACTGGCCTAGGTTGAAGAGTGCAACCAACTTCGGCTGCGCCTCCGGTACAGGGAGTTTACACGCTCAAAAAAGCGAGTTGCAGCGTGGGGTTCAAGAAGGGACTGGAGCACCCTCACTCTCCTCCCCACAACCGCCAAGGCACAGCTCCTACCTGAGGCATTGGATCACGCCACGCCCATCCCTGCCTGAGAGGTGCCCTCCTCCTTTTTATTTTCTTTTTTTGTTTTTTTCCTTTTTTTCCCCCTTTTTTCTCTTTCTTTTTTTTCTTCTTCTTTCTCTTTTCTCTCTTTTTTCCGCAGAACACTGACCTGATTAACTCTGGTCGCCAGCTTGCTTAAACAATCACAACGAGTCCATTCTGTAAATGTAAATTCTACACCTACCGACATTTTCAGCTATTTCTCTCAGGAGTAATTAGACTATATAGTTTCTCTGGATAATTCCAGCATCCTTCTCTCACCTATCCAACCATATTCTACCCTTTACCTCTTTGAAAAAAGCTTCTTATCCCTTCTGCCGGTTCATTCTATTTCCCATTTTGCCTCATCCCGCCCTGCCTTCTCTCTTTTTCTCTATGCTCTTCAACCAGCACTGCATACACACGGCTATTTAACTGTAGCTGGGAAATCCAGGTATATACTTTAAACGGTTCTTTGTCCATCGGTTTTCTTCTTTTTTCCTTTTCTTTTCCCTTTTTTGACCCTTTTATGTATTTTATACTTCCTATTATTCACCCTCCCTCCTCCATCTTTTCTCTTAACTTTTTCGTTTTCCCTCTCGCTTTGCATGTTAGTTGAATTAGCCTGTGTGTTGTGTGCTCCTGCTCCCTGTGTGTTTGTCTGTCTGTTTTCTTTTCCAGGGCTACCTCAAGAAACAAGCTAGAGTGCACAAGGTGGAGAGTCCCAAATATCACTACGAATAGGAAAATAAAATAACCAAGGTCCCAACAAGAGAGACCAGGGGATACCATTCAAAAAACACTCTCTGAAAGGATAGGCCCTGGACAGTCAAAGAGTCTTCTTGGATATAGCAGAGCTCATAGAAACAGAGAGCATAACAGGTCTTTAAAACCAACAAGAGCCAGAAAGGTAACTAAAATGATGAAACAAAAGACCTCTCCTCCAAAGAAACTCCAAGAAGAAATGACAGCTAATGAACTGCTCAAAACAGATATCAGCAGCATAACTGAACAAGATTTTAGAATAATAATGGTAAAATTAATAGCTGGGCTTGAAAAACACATAGGGGACATCAAAGGAACTATGGCTACAGACAGAATGGAAAATAAAAATAGGCATGAAGAATTGAAAAATGCGATAATGAGATACATAATAAATTTGAGGCCTCCAATGCATGGATTGAAGAGGCAGAAAGGAGAATAAGTGATTTAGAAGACACCGTTATAAAAAAACAAGAAGCTGACAAAAAAAGAGACAAACTGATCCAGGAACAGGAAAGAAGAATTCGAGAGCTCAGCGATACAGTCAAACACAACAATATCCGTATCATAGGAATCCCAGAAGAGGAAGAGAGAGGGAAAGGTGCTGAAGGAGTCCTGGAACAAATTATAGCAGAGAACTTCCCCCACCTGGGGAAGGAAGTAAATGTGGAAATACAAGAGGCTCAGAGGACTCCCCTCAGACGTAACTTGAATCGATCTTCTGCATGACATATCATCGTAAAAATGGCAAAATACAACGACAAAGAGAGAATTTTGAAAGCAGCTAGGGAGAAAAGGGCCCTCACATACAAAGGGAAACCTATCAGAGTGGTGACAGACCTATCTACTGAAACGTGGCAGGTCAGAAAGGAATGGCAGATCTTCAATGTGATGAACAGTAAAAATATGCAGCCAAGAATCCTCTATCCAGCAAGCCTGTCATTCAAAATAGAAGGAGAGATAAAAACCTTTCCAAACAAACAGAAATTGAAAGAATTTGTCACCACGAAGCCAGCCCTACAAGAAATCCTGAGGGGGATGCTCTGAAGGAAAGGTTGCAAGGAACAAAGATTCCAGAGACACCACCACAAACATGAACCCTACAAAAGATACAAAGACTCTAAACCCACATATTTCAATAATACCACTGAATGTAAATGGGCTCAATGCTCCAATCAAAAGACATAGGCAGAATGGATAAAAAAAACAAAATCCATCTATATGCTGATCCAAGAATTCAGCCAAGTTTCAGGGTACAAAATCAACGTACAGAAATCGGTTGCATTTTTATACACCAACAATGAAGCAACAGAAAGAGAAATCAAGAAACTGATCCCATTCACAATTGCACAAAAAACCATAAAATACCTCGGAATAAACCTAACCAAGGATACAAGAGATCTGTATGAGGAAAACTATAGAAAACTTATGAAGGAAATTGAAGAAGACACAAAGAAATGGAAAACATTCCATGCTCATGGATAGGAAGAATAAATATAGTTAAGATGTCATTACTACCTAAGGCACTCTACACATTCAATGCAATTCCAATCAAATTGCACCAGCATACTTCTCAAAACTAGAACAAACTATCCAAAAATTTGTATGGAACCACAAAAGACCCCGAATAGCCAAAGTAATCCTGAAAAATAAAACCAAAACGGGAGGGATCACCATCCCAGACTTTAGCCTCTACTACAAAGCTGTCATCATCAAGACAGTATGGTATTGGCACAAAAACAGACCCATAGACCAATGGAACAGAATCGAGAACTCAGAAGTGGACCCAAAAGTATACAGCCAACTCATCTTTGACAAAGCAGGAAAGAATATCCAATGGAAAAAAGACAGCCTTTTTAACAGATGGTGTTGGGAGAATTGGACAGCAACATGCAGAAGAATGAAACTAGATCATTTTCTCACACCATGCACAAAAATAAACTCAAAATGGATAAAGGACCTGAACGTGAGACAGGAAACAATCAACACCCTAGAGGAGAAAGCAGGAAACAACCTCCTTGACCTCCACCGCACCAACTTCTTACTTGGCACATCCCCAAAAGCAAGGGAATCAAGAGCAAAAATAAACTGTTGGGACCTCCTCAAGATTAAAAGCTTCTGCACAGCCAAGGAAACAACCCAGAAAATTAATAGGCAACCAACGGAATGGGAAAAGATAGTTGGAAATGACATATCAGATAAAGGGTTGATATCCAGAATCTACAAGGAACTCACCAAACTACACGCCCGAAAAACAAACAACGCAGTGAAGAAATGGGCAGAAGATATGAACAGACACTTCTCCAAAGAGGACATCCAGATGGCCAACAGACACATGAAACGATGCTCAGCATCCCTCATCAGGGAACTACAAATCAAAACCACACTGAGATACCACCTCACGCCAGTCAGAGTGGCTAAAATGAACCAATCAGAGAACTCCAGATGCTGGTGAGGATGTGGAGAAACGGGCACCCTCCTACACTGTTGGTGGGAATGTCAACTGGTACAGCCCCTCTGGAAAACAGTGTGGAGGTTCCTAAGGAAACTAACAATAGAACTCCCCTATGACCCAGCAATAGCACTGCTAGGAATTTACCCAAGGATACAGAAATGCTGAGGCATAGGAGCACATGTACCCCAATGTTCATAGCAGCACTCTCCACAATAGCTAAAACATGGAGAGAGCCTAAGTGTCCATCAACAGATGAATGGATCAAGAAGATGTGGTTTATCTATACCATGGAATACTACATGGCAATGAGAAACAATGAAATCTGGCCATGTGTGGCAACATGGATGGACCTTGAGGGTGTTATGCTGAGCGAAATAAGTCAGGCAGAGAAGGACAAATATCATATGTTTGCACGTATAGGAGGATTAGGAGGAACTTGACGGAGAAACAAGGGGGAGAAGAAGAGAGGAAATGGTGGGGGAAAGGGAGAGAGGCAAACCATGAGAGACTCTTGAATGCTGACAAAAACTGAGGACTGATGGATGTGGGGGGGAGTGCGGATGGGCATGGAAGAGGACACTTGTGGGGATGAGCACTGAGTGTTATGTGGAAACTAATTTGACAATAAACTATTTGTAAAAAAAAAAAAATAAAAGATATAGCCATATTTCTGGACATATATCCATTGCTTCTGAATGTTGTATAATTGTCCATAATGTGCATTTAACATTATACTCCTTATCCATTCCCCTAACGGTGGACAATTAGATGGCTTCCAATTCCTCGTTACCACAAATAAGACTAATGAAAATTCTACATGTCCCCTCATAGGCCTGTGTATGAATGTCCCTATGATATATAACCAGGAAAGAAGCTGTTGGAGTCCAAGGTGCACATCTACTCATTTGACTACCCCAGATTTTTTTTCTAGAATGACTTAAACAGTCTACTTAAGAGTGGAAATGTATTTTAGTTAAAAAATGTTTTTGACAGGGGTGGCTGGGTGGCTCAGTTGGTTAAGCTACCGACTTCAGCTCAGGCCATGATCTCACAGTTCGTGGGTTTGAGCTCTGCATCAAGCTCTGTGCTGACAGCTAGCTCAGAGCCTGGAGCCTGCTTCAGATTCTGTGTCTCCTTCTGTCTCTGACCCTCCCCTGCTCGTGCTGTCTCTCTCTCTCTCTCTCTCTGAAATAAATAAAACATTTAAAAAATTTTAAAAAACGTTTTTGACAAACATAGGTAACTTTTTCAAACTCTTTCAAAAAGGAGGGCACACCTTCCTTATTCAATCATTCATTTATCATATAGTTAATGAGAGCTTATCATGTATATGGTGGCATGTGCTGAACTTACGGAGATGGCCAGACATAGTTTCTACTCCACAGGCATGTCAAAACAAATTAAATATATAGACATGAAGCCTATGGTGACAGCCATGAGCATACAGGTTTGTAGAACATGTGACTGGAACATCAAAAAGGATACTATCATTTCTACAAGTCATCACAGAGGAAGCCATACTCAAACTAAGTAGACATGGAGGTTATTTCTATATATAAAAAATAACACAAGACAGGAATAAAATTACCTGGTGCAGGCTAGATCTGCAAGAGGTTAAATAAAGCTGGAGTATAGGATAAAGAAATGTGGGATAAGACTGAAACATTACAAAACAACAGATAATGGATGGCCTTGCAGGAGCTAAAGGATTTGGGCATGAGCAGATTAATACTATAGAGAGGTCTTTCTGACATCATCAGGAAGTATAGATTAAGATCCCCAAGGATATGAGTCCTGCAAAGAGTTATATCTATAAGACTAGAGATCAGGAAGAGATCTGGAATAGAAAAAAGTATTTGGAGTCCTATTCATATACATAGCATGTATAGCCAAAGGTTTAAATAAAAGTATACATCATATGACATGAAAACAAATTATATATAGTACATACACAAGACAAAATGTAGTAGGAATAATTCTGCTGAGGTAAGAAGACTCGGGGAAAAAAGGTAAAATTGTTATCCTTTAACTTTTATTTCTACTTTAAGTCTGTCCAATTACTCATCATCAACTTAATGTGCTCTCTACTCTTGCATTTGTTCATATGTAGCTTTGAAACTGTCTTTCAGGGCACCTGGATGACTCAGTCAGTTAAGTACCCAACTTCAGCTCAGGTCATGATCTCACAGTTTGTGAGTTTGAGCCCCGCAAGAGGCTCTGGGCTGACAGGCACACAGAGCCTGGAACTCTTCAAGTTCTGGGTCTCCTCTCTCTCCCTCCCCACCTAATGCTCTGTCTGTCTCTCTCTCAAAAGTAAATAAACATTAAAATAAAATAATCAATTAAAAATAGAAAGTGTCTTTCAATCTTGTTCAAATGTTTTACTACACTAATTAGATGTCACTTGAAGAAATTTTTAATAACCATAAAGTAAATCTTAAAAATTAAAAGTGTAAGTGTTTGTATAAAGAAAGTTTGTTAACTTTGTTTCTTTGTTTTACATCCATAAATACCTGGTGTACAGTAATGAAACAAGGTGCTGTTACATAGTGATATTAATAAGACATAAAAATTTTTAAGAACTTCACCTCATTAAGTCAGAACCATCCAGAATAACAATCTTCCTTTTAACTCAAAGACAATTGATTTGAGATCTTAACTAAATCTATTGGATAGAAGCAAACCACAAGATCTGTCTACACTCAAGGTAAGGGAACTACACAAAGGTATGACTCACTGGGAGTCATCGTAGGGTATACCACTTGCTCAATGAGTATTTATTCAGTGCCTATTCTGTTCCATATGATTGAGACAAAACAAAGTTCTTGATCTCACATAAGATATGTTCAATTATGGTAGATAGATAAGAGAAGATATGGTAGATAGATAAGAGAATATACGCATACACACACATATAATTCTAGGTGTAGTAAGTGCTATTAAGGAAGTACAGCAAGACAAGGATATAGCGAGAAAGGGAGGTCGGTACTTAAAGTAAGAGAGTCAGGAAAGCTCCATCATGTTCCTGAGAGAATAAGACATTATCCAACAGAGCAAGGCAAATAAGTATTAGATAACCAACTGGAAGCTGGGCCTCATATTCCTACGAAAGGTGTTTTGAGTGAGTTAAGACCTAGAGGAAGACTCACTGTTTTCAATCGTAACAACACTTAAGGCGTGATGAGGTTGTATGTCTGCTCCTTACTGTACTGCCCCCACTTGGTAGCTTATGTCTCCAAGACAAGTAAAGACCCACTGAAAGCATGCCTTCTACTATCCAAAACAAAGGCCTGAGAAATAAAACTTGTCCTAGTTTCCAAAACTCTGCTTGCTTTGTCTGACCTCCCATGTCTATTTTGGAGTAGGGATTACCCCAAAATAGAGATTACTTACTTCCCCTTGGGAGCAGAGAAAGAAAATAGATTTTATTACAAATGTGGTGACGTTTAATCTAGAGACGGAATTCCATTCCTAGGAAATTAGGTCTAATGAGAGTGTCTTGACCCTTCTCTTCCTTGGAAAGCATCATGTGAACAAACAGGAGGTTTGAACTCTCTCTAAAATAAAATATCAAAATAACGACAGAAAAAAAATCAATAACAACAAAAAATATTAAAATGGTAATAATAGTAGTCATTGTTTATGTTTCAATATTCGGCAATACTGTCATGGAATGGTAAGACCCAGAGTGGTAAATAATGTCAGTCTTCATTAGAATAGTTAATACCAATCAAAATAGTTAAGGCCCACTACCCCTTAAAGTTACTTAAATATGTGCATGTTATAAAGTGTTGCCCTGATCCAACTGACTGATAAACATTTCACGGACCTCAGAGAGTAATTCATAAAGTTATGGAACTTAAAAGTTTAATCTTAGCCTGGTTCAATCCACTTTATTGAAATGAAAAAATATTAGTAAAAGGACATCACTGAAGAATAAAAGACTTCGGTATATATATTTAAATTTTTTCACTTTCATCTGAAATGAATTGAACATTAAAAATATTTCATAAAGTTTATGAGCAGAATTATACAACCTAGTAATGAAATGCAAATATCCCTGTTCATTAAGGCTCAACTGTTTCATCAATTTTGCATACTAGTTCAGTGGGGACTGATAATTATATTGCAGTTGAAAAAATGTTTATTAAGTATCAGTATGAGGCAGCTAGGTGTATCCAATTATACCCGTATAATACAATTTCACAAAATGATTTGATTTTTATTTATTACTTCATGGTCTTAATTTTAGCAGATTTGATGGAGTTTGGCATATTTTCAAAGTGAATTACAAATGATAAGAACACTTAAATAAATATCCAGAGTCCTTAAAATTAGGAGTCTGATTTTCATTGCATTGTATATATATATGTACCATAACCCTCTTTAAGATTATATGAAGAAATGCCACTAAATTTTTAAGTTTGTGTGTATACACTATATTTGCTCATTTGATTAAGTGCTTTTATAAATTTAAACCACTTAGAACTTGGATCTTATATTAGAATGTTTGCTTCATAAATTAGTTATGCCAGATTCCTTTTTCAACTCTATTATACCAATTCCATAAGATAGAGTGTACAAATAGGAAAAATTGCAACACCGAGCTGAGTCTTCAAAGAAATGGGGTTTCTCCTGTAACACAATAATATAATAATGATATTGTTTATAGGAATTTGCAATTTGATGTGCAGATCAACCACATTCACAGTCAGAGTTGCATGGACATAAAGCAAGTATTCAGTGAAATTCTTTTGTGAATATCCTGAAATTGTACGTTATTCTTTAGCAATCATCTCCAATAACTTTTTACAAACTTATTCCTAAAGTTAGATTTTCCTCCTTCCTTCAACCCCCAAATTAACTCTTCCAAACACACGCAAACAAAACTGGGCAGATGGCTTCACCACCATGGATAGATCTGTCCTTCTTGTGAGTAACTGCTGATCTGAATTTATCTTGCCTTTTTTTAAATTTAAATTCAAGTTAGTTAACACACAGCATATTACTGGTTTCAAGAGTAGAATTTCATGATTTATCACTTACAGGGAACACCCAGTGCTCATCCTAAGTGCTCTGCTTAATACTCATCACCCATTTAGCCCATTCTCCCACCTACCTCCATTCCAGTAACCTTCAGTTTGTTCCTTGTATTTAAGAGTCTCTAATGGTTTGCCTCCCTCTCTGTTTCAATCTAATTCCTTCCTTTCCCCTATGTTCATCTGCTGTCTTTCTTAAATTGCACAATTGAGTGAAATCATAGGATAGTTGTGTTTCTCTGACTCACTTATTTCACTTAGCATAATACACTCTAGTTCCATGCTCGTTATTGCAAATGGAAAGATTTCATTGTTTTTGATCACCAAGTAATATTCTCTTGTATATATATACCACATCTTCTTTATCCATTCATCAGCCAATAGACATTTGGGCTCTTTCCATAATTTGGCTATTGTTGATAGAACTGCTATAAACATTGGGGTGCATGTACCCCTTTGAATCAGCAGTTTTGTATTCTTTGGGTCAATACATAGTAGCACAATTATTGTGTCATAGAGTAGTTCTATTTTTAATTTTTTGAGAAATCTCCAAACTGTTTTCCAGAGTGGCTGCACCAGTTTGGTTTCCCACCAACAGTGCAAAAGTTTTTCCCTTTCTCTGCATCCTTGCCAACACCTGTTGTTTCCTGAGTTGTTAATTTTAGACATACTGACAGGTTTGAGCCACTGTCTCATTGTGGTTTTAATTTATATTTCCACGATGATGAGTGATGTTAAGCATTTTTTCGTGTGTCTGAACCATCTGGAAAAGAGTATTCATGTCTTCTGCCCATTTCTTCACTAGATTATTTGTTTGGGGGGTGTTGAGTTTGATAAGCTTTTTATAGATTTTGGAAACTGCCCTTTATCCTATATGTCATTTGCAAATATCTTCTCCCAAGTGATGTTAAGCATTTTTTTGTGTGTCTGAACCATCTGGAAAAGAGTATTCATGTCTTCTGCCCATTTCTTCACTAGATTATTTGTTTGGGGGGTGTTGAGTTTGATAAGCTTTTTATAGATTTTGGAAACTGCCCTTTATCCTATATGTCATTTGCAAATATCTTCTCCCAAGTGATGTTAAGCATTTTTTTGTGTGTCTGAACCATCTGGAAAAGAGTATTCATGTCTTCTGCCCATTTCTTCACTAGATTATTTGTTTGGGGGGTGTTGAGTTTGATAAGCTTTTTATAGATTTTGGAAACTGCCCTTTATCCTATATGTCATTTGCAAATATCTTCTCCCATTTCATTGGTTGTCTTAGTTTTGGTGACTGTTTCCTTTGTTGTGCAGAGGTTCTTAATGAGGACTCAATAGTTCATTTTTGCTTTTGTTTCCCTTGCCTCTGGAGACATGTCTAGTAAGAATTTGCTGTGGCCAAGGTCAAAGAAGTTGCTACCTGTTTTCTCCTCTAGACCTCACACTTAGGTCTTTCATCCATTTTGAATTTCCTTTTGTGTATGGTGTAAGAAAGTGGTCAAGTTTCATTCTTCTGCGTGTTGCTGTCCAGTTTTCCTAGCATCATTTGCTGAAGAGACTGGTTTTTTTTCCCATTGGCTATTCTTTCCTGCTTTGTTAGCCATATAGTTGTGGGTCCATTTCTGGGTTCTCTATTCTGTTCCATTGATCTATGTGTCTGTTTTTGTGCAAGTATCATACTGTCTTTACAATTACAGCTTTGTAATAAGCTTGAAGTCTGGAATTGTGATGCCTTCAGCTTTGGATTTCTTTTTCAACATTACTTTGGCTATTTGGGGACTTTTCTGGTCATACAAATTTTAGGATGGTTTGTTCTAGCTCTATAAAGAATGCTAGTGCTATTTTGATAGGGATTGCACTGAATGTGTAGATTGCTTTGAATAGTGCAGACATTTTCACAATATTTGTTCTTCTAATCCATAAGCATGGAATGTTTTCCAATTTCTTTGTGTCTTCTTCAATTTCTTTCTTAACTTGCCTTTCTTTATTATAATGCTTTCTTTTTGTTTCTAAGAGGTAAACATACTTTTATCCACTTCATTTTGTCCCGTATGCTCTATGTCTCTTATTGACATCTTCAATCTTTCACACTGGTTAATTTCCTTTTTTTCTCAAACATATATAATTTTTCCCATCAAAAACATGAGATACAAAACCCTTACTCTATTCTATTATTCCTCTCAATACATTTTACTTTTGTCTTTTCCTTTACAGTCACTGTTCCTGAATACTTTAATGAATGATTCAATTTCTTTATCCCCTCCTTTCTGCTTAAAAGCCTGGAGTCTAATTTTCAACTACACCATTCCACTAAAGGTACTTTTTGAAAATCATCTCTTACCTCCTAGTTAAATTTAAGCCCGTTTCTTTTTCCTTATGTTAAACTTACTTCTTCTTTGGCCCTGCCCTTCTACCCTCTCTTGGTTTCTGTAATATTTCATTCTTCTGGTTCTTGTCCCACTTTTATGACAATGATTTCTTGGTCCTTTCACTGGTTTTACTCCCTTTTTCGAACTCCTTAATGATTTATTGAAATACAACATAAACAAAAGAAGCATAATTGTACATCTTTACAAAAATTTTTACAAACTATATATAACACACAGGCCAAGGGACAGAATGGTGCCACCATCTTAGAGGCCAATAACTACTCTATCCCAAGCTATACTTATAGCTAGTCCTTAACTTCATTCTTCTCCTTTAAGAAATGACTTTTGTGAATTAATTTATAATCTCCATATTGCTAAACCTCATATTGATATTTTGAGGACTGATGCATGATTTGAAATCTTTTTTTCCTCCGTCTCCTAATCCTTTTATTCAAAAAGATACTGGAATATAATAATTTTTTTCAACATCTGAAATTGTTTCCTTCTTTCATTTCCATGACACCACTGTGGTTTAGACTAGGGTCAGTAAATTGTCTCCTGTTGGCCAAATACAGCCATCTGCCTATATTTGTAAAGGAAGTTTAATTGGAACATACCCATGCTTATTTGTTTACATATTGTGTCCAGTATGTCACAGACATGATATAATCTAAAAAATCTAAACTATTTACTATCTTACCCTTTACAGAAAATGTTTACCAATCCCTGATTTATGTCTTCACTATTTTACACTAACAGGCTGCAGTAACCTCCTACTTGGTCATATTAATTCTAGCTCTCTCCTGCAGTCTTTGGATAAGTACCTTGTTAAGCCTACTGAAACATGTTCATTTTCATCATTAATTCCCTTGCTCAATATAGGATCAAAGTGCTTTGTCTGTCAACCAAAATTTCTATTAGACCAGAAAGTAAGAAGTATAGGCTTTAAAGAATGGTGCAGAGATGTACAATTTTCAAGCCACATTCCACTACCGCTTTCCTTGATCCTTTAAGTTCCTCCTTTTTCCTATACCTTAATCCTTTTCACACATGCCTCACTCATAGCTATATTTTGCTATAACCAGATGTTCCCCTCTTCATTCTCTATGAGCATTTCCTCGTCCAATATATCCATCCCTTCAAAGCTGACACACTCTTCACACCTGGCTCAAGTTCTATCTCCTCCTCAGAAAACTCCAAAGTCTGTGATCTTCCCCATTGCTGGCATCCTATAACACTTGTAGGTGGTAATACAGGACCCCCTTCCTGATTATTTATTGTCTTAAATCACTTCCTCATTGATTTGAAGCTCCTCCAAAGCAGATAACATTATTTCTGGTTTCTAGAAGCCACTGGGCATATAGTGAAAACTTAATAAACACCAGTAGTTTTGATTTGTAGCCCTTATGAATAAATTATTATCAGCAATAAGAATTCTTGTTCAAAAAATGATGCTATAATCTCAGTTACCATGGCAGATTCAGGAAACTACATTTTTTATTAAGCCTTAGCATGGAATAGAATCTAGAAATTTGGGTCCCTGAGCACAACTGGTGAAGAAAAATATTCTACAGAAGGTTGCAGCTCTAAAAGCCTTCACTTTCATACCTTAAATCACCTACAATTTGTCATTCTAGGTACAGTAACTTAGAAATGGCATATTTCACATATTTCACATTTGGGAAGTTTTCCTCCTTGATGGAATGTTCATTTTCTTAATACTTACTCAATATGTCTCAAAAATCGCATCCAGAGTTTTTCACCATATTTTTTCTGGTTCCAAATCTAAAAAAAAACAAAAACAAAAACAAACCATAAATACTTTATTGCAAAGAATCACCAAAATAATTTAGAAGAATGTGAATTCAAATGAAATATAAAATCTCAAAGCAATATATATATATATAGTGTATACACACACACACACACACACACACACTTGGAAATATTTATCAAAAGAAAAAAAAGAACAGGTAAGAGTTAAGATCTTGGAACTGCTAAAAATACTCAAGGATAACAATTGCCATATGCACTTTCTTCCATGAAAAGGTCACTGTGAACAACCTTACAAGTTCTTTATCTTGAATGTAAGAAAAGATCTCACTTGCAATGAAACCAAATGCTTGGTCTGAAGTTCTCAGGACTCTGAATTGCAGGGTTACCCTACAGAGAGAAAGCAAACCCTCTATGCCAAACTTATAATAAGGCAGTCAAGGCAGAAGGAATAGAAGACCACAGAATTTATCAGACTAAGCTCTTTTCCTGCAATTGTGATATCCAAGAAAATATTCTGAAAGATTCATTGTAACCTAAAGACATTGACTGTAGTCTGGTAATATTCCAACTATAAATGCAAATAGCAGTAGCAGTAGTAGTAGCAGCAGTAGTAGTAGTAGTGGCAGCAACTTAGGCTCTAAGATAGTGGGCACAAGGCATCCAGCATCCATTTGAGAGACCTTTCTAATCTACACTTCTTGCAGCCATGGTAACACACACATACAAAAAAAAATGCCATTAAGAAATCCTAAATTATAGAGGCACCTGGATGGCTCAGTCGATTAAGCGTCCGACTTCGACTCAAGTCATGATCTCAGTTTGTGGGTTCTGAGCCCTGCATCAGGCTCTGTGCTGACAGCTAGCCTAGAGCCTAGAGCTTGTTTCAGATTCTGTACCTCCCTCTCTCTCTGACCCTCCCCTGCTCAGCCTGTCTCTCTCTCTCTTTCTTAGAAATAAATAAAACATTAAAAAAATAATAAGAAATCCTAAATTATAAATAACATTTTTATTTTCCAAAGTCTCTTTTATTTTTTCTTGCCACCTCATATTTTCTTTTGGAGTTTCCTGGAATAGAAAGCAACAAACCATAAAGAACAAACTCACAAGTCTTTAGGGTATCATGATTAGAATAAAGCAAAAGTTTATGGAGATTTAAATGGCCTTTGGGAAAGTCTAGTTTGCTGTGATTTCTTTTTTGTTGATGGTGAAGTATTGCAATTTATTTTTTGCTCCATGATTACTTCAGGGTTCTCCGCCTAATCTCTTTCTTGCACTCTCAAGGCTCAAGAGTGACCCTTTTTCAAGGGCTTTTGGGGCCTCTGTTCACTGACTGGGGAAGGAAGCATGACACAAAGGTGATGCCCCAGAGCAAATGTAAATTTTACCTGGGTTCTGCTCCAACAGACTTCTTGTCAGTTAACAGTGCTATGAATTTTAATATGATTCGTATTGCAACTCAATGGCTTACTTTTAATCTTCAGTCTTTGGAATGTATTGATCAGATTCATCAGGTCACAGAGGTGCTCTTGCTGTAGGCATCAAAGCTTTGATTGAGAAGCATATTCAGTTTTTGTTTAAATTCTTAGTTATTTCATACTTCTCTCTGAAAATTATTCCTGATTTTATTTTTCAACTTTCTTTTTTTTTGTTTGTTTGTTTCATTCTGATTTTCCTAGACGGAAATTAACTTCAAAATATTGTCACCTGTAACAACTGACAGACTTAAACATTCATGTATCTAATATGTATCCAAATGTTCTATTCAGAAGCATTCATTCAAATCACGCACATTAAGTAACTACTGCATACACAGGCATTGAGCTCAGAACTGGGAACATGTTGATGAATAAAACCAAACACAGTATTTGTCTTCATGGAGCTCAAGGCTTAGTGCGCAGATATAGGCACTAAGCAAATAACTATAAAACAAGTATGAAATTTCTATTACATCATGTGTTATACAAGAGTCATTTCATGCTATGAGGACCTGAAATAATAATTTTTGAAAGATCAGGTGATTCTTTCCTAAGGAAGTGATGTTGAAATTTAGATCTGAAGGATGATTAAGAGTTAAAGCAGGCTAGGGGCGCCTGGGTGGCTTAGTCGGTTAAGCGTCCGACTTTGCTTAGGTCATAATCTCGCGGTTCGTCGGTTCGAGCCCTGCGTCGGGCTCTGTGCTGACTGCCAGCTTGGAGCCTGGAGCCTGTTTCAGTCTGTGACTCCCTCTCTCTCTGACCCTCCCCTGCTCACGCTGTCTCTCTCTCTCTCTCTCTCTCCTAGAAATAAAACATTAAAAAAAAAAAAGAGTCAAAGCAGGCTAAGAGTGGAGGAGTGTATTAGGTATAATAAATGGCATAATGAAGACTCTGCGGTAGAAGGTACCTGGTGAATACAGGAATTGAAAGTACATGTAACTGACACAGTGAACAAGAGACATTTTGGTATAACAAGCTGAAGCCTATTGATTCTACCTTCAAGCTATCTCTTGATTGTGTTCATTTCTCTCTGTCCTCACTCCTACCACCTACTTGAAAGTAGGATCAAATACAGGTCTCTCCTAGAATGATCAATCTGCTGACTATTTGGTCTTACTATTTCACACTTGCCCCCTACAATTAATTGTCTGCATTCTAACCAGTGATCTTTTCCAAATACAAACTATATCATGTCTCTTCTCTACTTATCACCAATCAATGGCATTTCACTTTCTCACTGAAAAATAGAACTACCTGAATGGTCAGGCCTTACCCATTTCTCCAATCTCCTCTCTCACTACTCTTCCCCCATGCCTCAGAGTTTTGTCACTCTGGCCTCTCTGTTCCTTCAAAAACATTTATACAAGCTGTTACCTCTACAAAGCAGCTTCTTATACCTTCAGCTTGTAACCAGATGTGGTTTCTATAAAGAGAACGTTGGAAATGAAAAGCACCCCCAACTAGATTAGGCCTTTCTCCATTTCTGTATATATATGGCATCCTATACTTTTCCTTTCTGACTTATGTGGTGGATTTCATCATTGGCCCATTTTTTCATTCTTCTTTATGTCCAAACTTTTTGTTATGTAACATTTTAGCTCTTGCTAAATTGTTACAGGCAGATATTGCCTATAGTTCTCTACTTCTTGCCTTTGAACTTGGTTATGCTTTGGCCAATGAGATATTACCAGACAATAAGTAAGCTGAGACTTTAAAACGTCTTTTGTAGTTAGATTTCCCTGATTGTGAGAACACATCCTGGTTATCCCACTGCTCCAAAAAGAATGCTCAACATGTAGAGCAGATTCAACCTTAATGTGCTTCAGCTGAGCCCAGCAGAGATGAGCAGAGTCATAAAACCATGCCCAAATAAACAGCTTTTATTGTATATATGTCAGAGATTTTTGTAATTATCTATTACACAGCAGTAACTGATGCACCTTGTAATAGGTGTGAACTGTTTTAAAATAGGAAATAGAAGATATGTCACATTATTTGTTTAAGCCAATAGAGTACTATAAATATTATAGGTAACCACTGAGTAATTTTTATAGATGATGATTTTAGTTACCTGGAAGAAGTTAGTGAAAACCAGAAAAATAGCTCACTGTCACTAACTACAAGGATGATCATGAACAAATTACTTAACTGCATAGATACTATCTTTTACTATCTTTAAATGAGGGGAATGGATTCAGCATGGGTAATAAATAGGTTTGTCTTGAGGACTCCAACTGATCACTGTGACTTTCTAGATAGAATACTATGCTGACAATGACCTTAAGGCCGAATTTAGGCTCAGTCAACTGAGTGTCATGATCAATTATCAGTGTCTTTCCTGAATAAGAAAAGAAGGTTTTGTAGCCCCAGAGCCAAACACTTGACATCTCTGGATTAAAGGATCTCTAATGTTCATTCCATATTTGACACCCTCTACCCAGAGAAGTCAATAAATTGACAGAAACAATAGAAGTGAGATCTAACTACAGTCTCGGACAGGCACAAATGATCTATTTTCTCTCTGTTTCTCAGCAAGGTGTTAGGTACACAGAATAGTTTAACAAAGAATTGTGACTGTTTTACTGCTTGTGGTAGCTCCATAGTTCAGAGGTTCACTCAATAGACTTACAAACCAGAAGTCTTTTGGATGCAGTTAACAAACACTCACCTTAAACTAACTTAGGGAGAAAAAAAGAAGTGAAACTTACTGTCCTACATGACTGAGTTGCTGGTTTCTTGCAGGGCTAGATTTTTGGAGTTAGGCCTTTTTTTCTCCATCCCCCCAACTCAGCTCTTCTTGGGGACTCCCCATGGTAACATTGGCAGTTCTAGGCTCCCTTAATAGTTAAAAAAATAAAATAAAAAGAATATCGAGTCTCAGTGGCCATAATTCACCCATTTTAAGTCATGTACTTACCCCTGAACCAACCAGTACTTCTAGGGAAGATGTGGTATTGCATTCACTGTGTCAAGGACATAGTTGTGCCTGCGTCAGATATTATAGTTGATTTTATTTTCTATATTTTTCTATATATTCCAACTTTTCTATCATGACTATATGATACTTTTATGATCAGAAAAGTGAAGACATTATTTTTTTTAATTTTAAAAAATGTTTATTTATTCTTGAGGGAAAAAGACAGAGTACAAGCAAGGGAGGGGCAGAGAGAGAGAGGGAGGCACAGAATCCAAAGCAGGCTCCAGGCTCTGAGCTGTCAGCACAGAGCCCTATGTGAGGCTTGAATTCACAAACCATGAGATCACAACCTGAGCCAAAGTTGTATGCTTAACCAACTGAGCCACCGAGGCTCCCCTGGAGACATTATGTTTAAAAACAGAAAAAAAAAAGGAGGAGCAGAAGATCTGATTCACTCTTCTTTGGGACAATATAACAATATATAACATTACTATCACTGAACCTGTTTCACTTAGTTCTAGAGAAATAGATCTTAGGTCTACTCAGTTTTTCACACATCACGCTACAAATTAAGGCTTCTTTTGATCCAGGCCATTTTTAATTCTGCTGAAAATAATTTGAGCATGGAAGCTACTAGACAGCCAGGCATGAGACAACTTGCTTTAAAATGTGCTTGTGGTAACAAAAGATCCTGGACACAGTGGTATATTTCTTTGTTCCACAGAGAAGCCTCCATTATTTCTTCTGTTTTACATGCAGCTCTTATTTGCAGGATTAAAAGATGCTTCTAAGTATAGACCTTCCACATAAACTTTGAGACAAACAAAAGGATAAAATTATAAATTCAGGAAAAATCTTGTGTGCCCAAAGCAAATCTATGGTGTAATGACTAGCCTTAACAATACTAACTTTGAATAAGTATTGTTCATCCAGTGCCATGTACTGTATGAGATTTCCTTCAAGACTGAAAGTGCATTGTTCAGGTCTTAAAAGGAATTCTAAAGAAGATCTCTCACTGTATAAGAACCATGGACTAAGACTCCAGTTGATGTGCGATTGAGTTGCAATAGTATAATTAACAATGTTGATTACATTTATTTTTAGGCCACAATGCACTAAATAACCAATTCTCCACCCTGCTTATCCTAGATCATCAGGGTATCTCTTCCTTGTCTGCTTTCCTTTGGCCAAATTCTAACCCTGAACCTTGCTTGACCCCCATGCTACCTTGCCTTCAGCCCCAGTTCAATTTCTTTAGATCCTGCTTCTGGAAGAAATCAAATACAGTAAATTATGCTAGGTTAAAATAAACAATTCAAAAATGTTCAAAAATATATATATATTCTACAACTGGTTTTTTTTTCCCTTCTAGGGAAGAGAATGCTTTTAGTTCTCTAAGTCAACACCCTAACCAAAAGAAATGGATAAAAATTTTGTCAGCTTAGTGGACTAGCTAAGCAAAATGATACACACACATAGATATCACACATGTATATACACACATTTTACATATATTTGTAAAATTTGGATTTCAGGATGTTCAAATCACACATAAAGAACAACAGCTTAAGATATATATGTGTTTCTTAAACCTTCCTCCTTTGTGCAACTTTGACCCAAATATCTGCACAGATATATATCTCGATTTTATTCTAGAGAAAGACAATAAAGATTAAATCGAGGGAATAACTGAATTTTAAATAACAAAGTTTTGTGTTTCAGAGATAGCCCAAAATTCAAAATTGAACATTAAAACTCACTCTAGTATCATTTCTTTTTAATGGTAAAAACAAATATCTCTGGAACACAGAAGCAGAAATAAATGGGGACCTATCATATAGAGATTAATTCTGTGTAGGCATTTGTTCAATGTTCCTTCTTATCTATCTACACCTGCAACTGAAAAGAGTTACATTTTGGTTGGACTATAGGAGTCACTCTACTCTGGCACACTGAAATAATGAGACTTTTGTGCAAAATCTAGGATTGCTTCATTTCTATAGTTTAGGTACAATTAAAATACTTAATTAAAGATGGCATATAATTAGTAAGGAGAGCATTTATGATGAGCACTGGGTGTTATATGTAAGTGATGAATCACTAAATTCTATTCCTGAAACCAATACTATACTATATGCTTTTTAAAACATTTATTCATTTATTTGAGAGTAAGAGAGACAGAGAATGAATAGGGGAGGGGCAGAGAGAGAGAGAGGAAGACACAAAATGTGAAACAGGTTCCAGGCTCTGAGCTGTCAGCACAGAGCCCCACACGGGTCTCAAATGCATAAATAGCAAGATCATGACCTAAACTGAAGTTGGAGGCTTAACAGACTGAGTCACATGGGTGCCCCTACATTATATGTTAATCTAACTTGAATCTTAAAAACAATGTTAGAAAGTAAAAAAACAAAACAAAACAAAAACATAAAATTTGGAAATAACAAACTGCTTAAAAGCAAGATTGCTTTAGTCCATTATAGAAAGTGTTCTCATAGTATATTGTGCAACCATTTTAAAGGACATTTAAACTGCTCTGTAGAAAGAACAAATATATTTGTATCATTTTATATATAAAAAATTGAATGAGAGCATTGTGTCACAACTATAAATAAAATGATTAAAGACAATGATCAGGAAACAATGTGTAAATGATGAAAAGTTATGTTTGAGTACAGGGATTAGGAATGACTTATTTGAATATATTCTTCAATTTGATAATAATGCTTTCAGTTAAAAGGCACAAAGTTAATGTCTTCATATTAGCTGTGACTGTTCCCACCATTAATGGATATTCATGGATGTTGCTTTCAATCAAATTGTAGAAGGTCATAAATCAATCACCTTTCATTTCTTAAACACCTGATTGTGGAACATAAATCCCCCTGTTAAAGCATTCTGTATTTAAGATTTCTCATCTGATTCTCCCATTTCTTCTTAATCAGTGAGTGCTATCAGCTGATGAGTTTGATTCATTTTCCTTCAGTTAAGAGCAAATATTTTCATTATTCAAATTATGTTCTGAACATCATGCTATTAATTATACACAAAGCATGGTTCCTTCCCAATTTGTCATGACATTTTCAGTAGGAAGCAAGCATATGCACACATCCACCAAGAATTTCAAGTGCAGCATTCAGCTTAGAAAACATGTCTAACTGGAAATATGTATATATTGGCTTTATTTTGATTCTATAACTATAAAAGAAAGTAAAAGGGCAACTGGAGAATGTAAATAACCCACTTACATAAAAATGGTTTATTGGCTATCAGACTAAGGATACCTCCGCTCTCCTGGAGTTCTTAAAATTGAAGGTCACAATGCATAAATGGGTGTGTTTGATTTTTTTCACTAGTTTGGTCCCAAAGAGGAACCTCTGCATACCAAAAATTAAAATTAAATCATATATCTTAAATCCCACAGCACTACATCCTCCTTCTACTATACTACCTACATTTCTGAAACATCTCAAAATGGCAACCCCAGTCCATAATATGTATGCAGAACCAGCACTTTGTTCTAGCCACCTCCTGTCTTGAAAAAGACCCCGGTGGTCTTGGTCTCAGCCTCACTCATCTTTCTGTTGTTTGTTTTCAGGAAGAGACTGAAGAAAGAGATAGGCCTACTCCATGTTGGGAGGTGAAAGGTTTACAAAGAAAGGGAACTTACTGATGAGACTTGTTTTGGGGGCTGCAAGAGGATTAGATCTCTACACCTACCTGCCAGAAACCTAAAAGTTTATATACAGGCTTTAGCATGGTTCAATCATATATACCATTCAGATGATCTGAACACCACAACAGTATCTCAAGGCTGTGTCCTTAGGGCAGACAGTTTCTAGCATGGGGAAGATAAACAGAGTACACATTCCAAGAACAGGGAAGAGGGCTGAAGGTCTGATTCAGAATCTAAGCTTGAGAAATAGGTGGTTATGTCCTCCTAATGACCTCCTCCAGAATCTGTCCAGGCCCCATTATGGTTAATATGTAACTATACCTAATTTTAATCATCAGTGTTCTAGACGAATTCTGTCTCAGTTTAGCATCAGATTGACACTACAAATTTAATTTTAGAACCTGTCCTAAGCAAGAAGAAATAAATGGGTTTACTTTGCTGTGTCATCATGGGAGTCGTGATTTCTTAAGCACTTGGAGGCCAGGCATTATACAAAATACTTCTAATCTCATTTAATCCACACAAAAGCCCATCTGACAGATCAAAACTTTGAGGAATATTCAAATACAGGTCTGACAGACTCCAGTAACTAACACCATACTCCACTATCATTCAATACCTATATTGAATATACCTATACCTAAACTCAGTCCCCATTCCTAACTAAACCACCCTGTCCATCATCTCCATGCTCAAGCCATAGGGCCTACATTCTTATTTATCAGAGATCTTAAAAAATACTCTATTGTTAGATGTAAAGTGAGACAGTCTCTATTGTCAATTTCTGCATAACAAACTATGCTGAAATGTAGCAGCTTAAAACAGACATTATCTCACAGTTTCTGTAAGTCATGAATCTAGGCGTGGCCTACTTGGGTCACTCTGGCTCAAAGTTTCTTATAAGATTGCCATCAAGCCGTTGGCCAGGCATACATTTCATGTGGAGTCTTGACCAGAGGCGGAGAAAATGGGAGACTGTGTTTCCATGCTTACACACGTGTTTGTTGGCAGATCTAGGTCCCCTGCCACAAAGACTTCTCCACAGGACAACCTCATGATATGGCAGCTCACTTCGTCTAGAAGAGAGATGTGAGAGAAAGCAAGAGAGAAACGCCCCAAGACAGAAGCCAGTTTTTTTTATAACATAATCTTGGAAGTGACACCCCAAGACTTCTGCTGTATTCCTTTCACTAGAAACTAGTCATGAATACAACAAAGGAGATTCCATATGGGTGTGAATACGAGGAAGCAAGATGAATTGGGGCCACCCGGAGGCTTCTTTCTGCACCACCACCCCCAGCACTCCCTCCCCCCTGTATCTCACATCCCTGTGTCTCTTCATCTTTATCATTGCCATTGTATCGCTGGGCTCTAAAGATATGTTTGTTGTTCCCTTAGCCATCATTCCTGGGCTCAAGTTCCTGACTCCTTTCTGAAAATGATACCTAAAATCTCCATTCTATAATTCTTGAAGTTGTTTTTATGGTCCTTAATGTCAGTCTAAGCTGCTCAGACTGTCACTGAAGCTAGATTTGAATTGGAAGAAATCTTGGCCTTATCTTCATCCACTTCTCAATTTATCCACTTCCCAATAGTATCCCCTAGTGTTAGCCCCTAGACTCAGTCTGCCCTTCTCTATTTGTTTTCCTACGTATATATAAGAATTACTCTGAATACACTCATCTGATCTTCAGATAATTTTTTTACTAGCCTCAAGTGCTCACCCATTCCTCATGCCCCACCATTCTTGTGTTTCCCAAGATAGACCTTTTGCAGTACAGACCTTTCCCACTCTGACCTCCAGAGATCTTCCCATGTCAGGCACACCTTTCTGCACTAGCATGTCAGCATCTTTCACCATCGCTCCTGGAAACTTCATTGACTTGGGACCCTAGGAACTCTTCAGCCCTATTCAGATTGCTGTTGCAAAGCTCTTCCCAAGTTGCTAAGGTTGGTTCTGCTCTTTGGTGAAGCTTAGTTCTAAGGTCCAACATAATGTTAGCATTTGACATCTCCATAGCAATGTTCTTAAAATTTATTTATTTTGTTTTACCACAGTCATTTTCTGGGTGAAGATACAACAACCTACTTCCTTTATCAGTCCTCACTTTCTGGTAGGAGAAAAACACGATGAAATATCGATGAACTGATAAGACTTTTGAGTATTAAGATTCACGTATCTGCTTTAGTGAAGGAACGTAGATAATTGATGTTTGAATTGTCATATATACCTGTTTTATATATGCTTCAGTATTCACCAGAGGGATAGCCAAACAATCTATAATAAAATGCATTGAAAATAATGAAGAAAAACCAATGATAAATTGTTAGAAAGAAGAGCAACAATCAAAAATCACAAACAAACCAAGGTAACACTGATGATTTACTGCTACGCAAAGCATTCTTTCCTAAAATTTCAGAAACTCCATCTACCTGCCTGTATGCATGTGCAATGGAACTTGCCACACAGTAACAAGCATTAGTGCAAGACCGGAATAGATATCTTTAATAATATGATAACATCCATTTAAACACTAATTACTAGTTAATCCTTTATAATGCATTTATTTTACTGGTTAGCAATGCTTACTTTTACCTAACAAGTCTATGGATTTGTCTACCATCAATCTATAAGAAATAGAAAAGCTGAATTTTCAACTAAATTCATAGCACAGAAGGGGAAAATTCTTGACTGATTATTAGAATTCCACATCCCTTGTCTGACACCCATAGGTTTAGGTGTATTTCAGAATTTTTCAGATTTAAGAAAGAATCTAGTGCACAAACTGTATGTGATATGCTGCAGCACTGCCAAGGGCAGTGCCCGGCAAACAAATGCATTTTTATGTCTACTATAAAACATACATAGGGACGCCTGGGTGGCTTAGTCGGTTAAGCGTCCGACTTTTGCTTAGGTCATGATCTCGCGGTTGGTGGGTTCGAGCCCCGTGTTGGGCTCTGTGCTGACTGCCAGCTCCGAGCCTGGAGCCTGTTTCAGTCTGTGACTCCCTCTCTTTCTGACCCTCCCCTGCTCACGCTGTCTCTCTCTCTTCTAGAAATAAATAAAAACAAAACAAAAAAATAAAACATACATTAAGTGGGATAAAGACAGACCTATAAAGAGCTTCAAAGCACTCAGGTCAGGATTTACTGCCAAATGAGTTTACACCAAACTTAACAAAAATCTTTTGGTTCCATTGATTTGAGGATTTTTAATTTGTGGCTAAGAATTGCATATTTATGTAGTGTTTCAGATGGCATTTCAGATCTGAAATGTTTGAATCACCCTAACATTAGTAACCACTAATGCCACCTCCAAATGCTTTCTTTAAAAACTCTCTTAGATGCTCATTCTCAAGCCACGGTGTTAGGCAGAAATTAGTGATTTTTCAGAACATTGGAAGGTGCCCACAACTGGCACTAGTGTATTTTTTTTTTTTTTGTCACTTCAAAGCACCTATGAACAGTCCTTTGCTTTTCCATACAAAACTAAGCTTACGAATGCTTTGCTTCATTCTAGGTCAGGCCACCTGAAGATATAGACCCTTTTCTCTGCTGCCTTATTGCCATTTACATTAAATACAGTGTATGACAATAATTTATTAAATACTGTACTATAGTGAATATCCATGCGAGCATATACAATGGCCTTACGCAGAGAAAGATTCCTTTGGGCCAATAGATAGCAGTGATTCCACTAGTGATAGTGAAAGGTGTCCTACACAAAAGCCTTCCTCTCTCCTGTCTCCCTCACACCAGCCATAAAGGGTTTCAAAGATAAGTGCAGGTTAATTTCTTTATTTTTCTTTATATTTTATGTTTTATTATTTTGTATTATATTAAAGTATTATAATCGTTTTTATATGAATATTTTTAAGTTGTACAATGAAAATTCTGATTTTCCATTATTTCTTATGGGGAAATTTATTTTAATATACAAGTGCTTTGGATCACAAGCATGTTTCCAGAATGAATTATGCTCACAAAGCAAGGTTTTACTGTACTTGTTTTGTTATATTTTTACTTATTTCACTTTTTGAGGTTCTAATGTAAATAATACCGTGCTTTTAATTTCAAATTCCAATTTTTCATTGCCGGACTTTGGCTCTGGTAAGGACTGTCTTTATCTCTCTATTTTTCTCTCCAGGGTACATAGGTTTGTCCTGTAATCTCAATTCTCTGATGGCTCTCAGAAAACCAGCTTTTGACATTGTTGATTTTCTCTATTGTTTGTTATATATTTCATTGATCTGCTCTTATCTTTATTATTTCCTTACTTTTGTTTATTTTGGGCCTACTCTTCTAATTTTTCAGTTGAAACATTAGTTCACTGATTTTAGAATTCTATTCTTTTCTAATATAAGCATTTAATATAAATTTCCCTCTAACCACTGTTTTTTCACCATTCCTCAAATTTTAACAGGTTATATTTTTATTAACAGTTAACTTGAAATGCTTTCTAATTTTGTTTGTTTCCTTCTCTGACCTAAGTATTTAGAGTTGTGTTGTTTCATTTTCAAATACATTCATGGTTTCATGGATAACTTATTGTTGTTGACTTTCTAATGATCTGAGAACATATTCTGCACTGATCTTTTAAAATATATTCACTTATTTTACATCTTAACATTTGATTTATTTTGGTGACTGTTACCATGTGAGCTTGAAAAATAATGTATATTCTGCTGTGCTTGAATTTCATGTGGAGTTCTAGAAATATCAATTATTCTAGGTAGCTGATAGAAAAAAAAAGAATGGTAAACCTAAAATTCTACCTCCAACAAAAATATCATGTAGAAATGAAGGTGAAATAAATATATTTTTAGATGAACGAAAACAGGAAATCATTGCCACCAGAAATACACTACAGCAAACACTAATGGAATTCATCAAGCTGAAGGCAAATGATACCAAAAGGAAGCCTGAATCTCTGGAAATGAATGAAGAATATTGTAAACTATAAATAGATAGGTATTTGTTTTAATTTATTTAAAATACACATGACTATTTAAAATAAAATTATAATATTGTCCTTTGGGCTTTAGAGTATATAGAGCTAATACATATTCATTTGCAGCTTCTGTTACAACGGGAAAATTTTTTTTTTAAAAACTACTAAAGTTGGTTGTTTGGATGAACAATGCAAAATCTTTGAGGGTTCTTTAAATACTGTTAACTCATGAATTTTTTACCAACTTCAGAAAAAAATATTATGTTAATAAAATAATTTCTTTGGTGAATATTAATCCAAATTTATGATTTTATATAAAGATGGGGTTGGATAGGAGTTTCAAGATTGTGTAGTATTTTAGATGAGAATTTTAAGGCTCTAAGGGTAAGAACTTATCTCAGGTCACAGTTCAGCCTAGGAAGGATCTGGATTCCCAGACTCCTCAACAAGCACTCTGTATCCCTTTGGTTTCTTGTATCCTTGCTATTGTGCCATAGTCCGTGTTATTTGTAATTCACTTTTTTATTACTTTTCTTTTTTACACCTGTTTTCTTGGAGTTTTCTATACACAGGGATGGTGTCTTCTATTCCTCATGTATCTCATCAAATGCCTACATGTAATAGAACTCTACAAATAGCAGAGGCCACAAAAATTCTCGTTGAGTAAATGAATATTATAAAAAAATGTTTGTGAAAGTTCAGAAGGACTTCACAGCAGTGTGTGCAAAAGGAAGGAGTGCTCACACTGCTTAAAGAATAAGCAGAAAAACTGAATTCGGCCACTGAAATCACCAAATTCAGTGATTCAGACACTGCCCCTTCCTAAAATATCCCTGACCAGATTTGCTGAAACAGACAGCTTCATTCCACCCTCTCCAGGATCTACATGTGTTCTAGTTGAGCTTATTATTATCCTTTCAGCTTCCCTATAATTCAGCCTCTGTTTACATTTAATAAATTAAACATGTTTCTCTAGGCTGCTATTTAAACCAGAACTGGAACCATAGTTCTTTGCACAAAAAACAATGCATATGGTGATACCACTACTTGTACCAGCTTCAAGTAACACCAGCCTAATTCTCAATAAATCATTTAAATGGAAAATTTAGTTGTATTTTTAGATGGTCATTTAGACCTTGATTTTCTTTTTTTCATTATAGTAAGTCTCTATGTACTGGAAGACATGAGTCCTCCAGATAAATTGATCCCTCTCAAAGGTTTATTGATTGAGAGTAGAGAATACAAAACACAGAACAAGAAGCTTGGCTCATTTGCAATCCATCCAAGTAGCTATAATGTTGAATTGTATGATTTGTAGAGTGCCTAGAAAATTTTTTAGCACGCTGCAGCATGTAAAAATTAAATGCTGATTTTTGTTAAAGAAAGTAACAATTTGAAAAATTTACTTAGCAAATCGAAGGTGTTATTTCCAAGCCATAAGTTACGTAGTTCCCTAGCATTAATTGACGGTAGTAATTATAGAATATTGGCAGATTCTCAAGCTAAGGAAATGATTCATAACATCTCTTCTACCTATACTTTCCTTTTCATTTCCTCTGTTGGCATCTTATTCCATTGTGTCTACCCTTGGCTCATCGATGGCTATAATAGCTACCTTGTTTGTTTCCTTGACTTAAGTCCCTCAGCCTACTTCAAACTGCACTGCCAATTATTCTTCCAAGAGTATTTCTTTCATCAGTTACTTCCTTGCTTAAATTATTTTAGTCACTCAGGTTATCTCCTCTATATATTCCAAATTCCTTAATCTCACATTCAAGATTTAACCCCCCTATTTAGTAACTTTTGTTGCCTCAATGCCTGTCCCTTCCACCCCAGCCAGACACATGTATTTTCTCCTGTACTTGTCTGATCCTATGTACCTCTGTGGGAAGCAGACACCGTGTGCCCTCTTCTCCACTCACTTGAATGCTACAGTCCTTCATGGCCCACATGATGTCTCAGGCTCAGTAGTACTTTACATTAGATTTGCTGCTTCAGAGTTTAAGTTGGATTCAGTGGGCTCAAAAACAAGTTGCTCTCTTAATCATATCCCTGACTTTCCCTAAAAATGATGAGGGATCAGGATGCCTGGGTGGCTCAGTCATTTAAGCATCTGACTTCCACTCAGGTCGTGATCTCAAGAAGAAATCTCACAATCTCTGTATCTCACAAAGTCTGTGGGTTTGAACCTGGCATTGTGCTCTGTGCTGACAGCTCAGAGCCTGAAGCCTGCTTCAGAGTCAGTGTCTCCCTCTCTCTCTGCTCCTCCCCAGCTCATGCTCTGCTTCTCTCCCTCTCAAAATAATAAATAAACATTAAAAAAATTTTTTAAGATGATGAGGAATCAAGGGCCATTTACTTCACCCTTTCTTCTCCCTCTCCTGACCACAAAGTTATGAGCTCAAGAGGCCCAGGTCTGGCTGGAAGCAAAGCCTAATAACTTCTTTGAGCTATAGCTTCATCATATGTGAAATGGAGATAGCCCTACCTCATGTAATTATATCCTAATAATGGCATCCACTTCATATCCTTATTGTGAGGATCAATGAGAAACCTATAAAAGGTATTTAAGGTATCTGCTGCTCAGTATTAGCTAATACTATTATTTTCATATTTTTATTAGTATCAGTCCATCTTCTTCTTCTTTGATTCCGTGCAACTTTTAAAGGTCTAGAGACAATTTCCACAAGATGTGAGGGTGACCAAGGCATGCTTGGCTGTGGACAATGGGTTTAACTCACTGTCCCTTGCTCTCCATGTTTCCCTGCCAATTTCTCTGAGGTCACTCATATCACTAGGAGTGAAAAGATTTGGCACTTAGAGTTAGACTTGTCAGAAGTAGAAAAGGCAGGGCTTTTCCCTGCTTTAATCTGGGGCTATAGAACCAACCAAGAACTACTGCAAAAGTCGCTGGAGGTGGTAGTTGCAATAATTAGGTCCTAGTAGCTCATGCGTGGTGAGTACTGTCAGGCTCTTGTTAACAAAGGTATTAGCATACAGAAAGCCACCAGCAGATAAGGTCAAAAGAACTGAGACTAGGCTGTGCTGGTGTTGAGGATGCAGCATCACTATCCGCTCAGAAAGATCAGAATGACCTTTTATTCCATAGGCAGTACTAAAAGCCAAGCTACTTACTATAGGAAATTATCCGCTAAGTCATTTCTATTTTACTGAAATTTGTCAGTTTTAGACTGAGCTAACTTCAGGGAAAAAATAGCTCTTTCACAAAAACTCTCTATAAACGTTTTTTTCTTTTACTTTTTTTAACCTGTTACTTGAGGTAAAGAAACGTGACTCCATAAATGTTGATGCCTTCCTTCTTACAAAAGTATGGCTATCAACATCCTCTGGGTATTTTCTGCACACTTCACAATTGTTTACCAAGAACAACCCTCTTACCAATTGTCTGAATTGAATAGGATATTCTGTGCTCTGAAAACTTTCAAAGATCCTTCAGAGACCAGAAAAAGACTCCCCCCCTCCCCTGCCCATGCAGCCAGCTTGTATTCAGAATATTCCAAAATTTTATTTCAGCCTCTCTTAAATCTTATCTCCAAAACTTCCCATGGCATCCCTCATGTTTTGGCCTACTGCATTCATTCATTCATCTAAGACACAGCTATTAAATACCTACCTACTTAGAGCCAGACTCTATTTAGAGATGACTGGGACACAATGCCTAAGCCAGTGAGACTAAGAATCTAACATAAGAGTTATATAGTAAGAAAATAAATTACTTAAAAATTTAAATACAGTTATGATAAGTACAACACAAATATAAAGTGTTCAATGGCAGTGTATAATAACAGAACACCTTACTAAGTCTCTGGACATTAAACTTTATAAAACTTATATATAATCCTGACTATAAGATTCAGTGGGTTTACTCAGGTGAAAGTAAAATGGGCAAAAGGAATGTTTCAGGATGAGGGAATGGCATATCTAAAGGTCCTGTGGTAGGAAGGTACTTGGTAGAGCTGAGCAAAGTATCAGCAATTAAGTCTAAAGAATTAGTCAAGGGCCAAATCATGTAGGACTTGTGAAATCATTTAAGTATTTGACCAATTTTTTTTTATATCATGAGATTTCATGATTTGGGCTTTTGCACATCCTGTTTTCTTCTATTTCTCGCATTTCTATATACGACTTATCCTGAAAAGTCAACTTTAATAACATTGTGTTCTCGATCCAGCCATCCCTGTTCCTCAAAGTCAAGGTAGAAAGGGGCTTTTCTGGTCCTCAGTATCCAGTGGCTTCTGTTCAAATGCCTTGACCACTTTGTTCCTCAGAGTCATTTAGCTCCTGTGCCTCAGAAATCCATAAACTCATGGAAGTCCAGCCCACCTAAATGTACCGTGCAGACATTTTCTCTTAGGCTTATCAATACCACTAGGGCGTTTTCACCAAATGTGTCTGGAGGTCCTTTCTCTCTGAACCCTCTTTTTCCTCAGATTTTGTATTTGTTTTAGCTAAATCAGTCTGCCCCTCCTACCTACTCAACCCCATTTGCATTATCCCCATGATCTCAATAAATCTAGGCTTTAAGTACGCAAAGCAGGGGAGGTACATGTTTCATAATCACCTTTTTCTTTGGGCCCTCTAACTTAGACACTAAAAGCTATGAAGAATAAGAAAATTGAAAATATAAATATCCTGCAATATTTTCACTCACTAATTGGATGGGACCTGACTATGGTGTTCATTGGATTTTCACATGCATTGTTCCAACACATAAAATAATGATAACTGTATGGATATTTTCCCAAGTTTTTCCAGGAGACAAGTTGGTGAGTCTGTGAAATGGAAAATGTTCTTGTCCTTCCTTGAAGAGTCTCCTGCTTTCTCAACTCTGACCACAAAATATCCCCCATGTCTAGAAATCACTCTTATCCAGTGTGCCTTATATCACTAAAAACAACTACATGAAGATTCAGTTCTGGAAAATTATGAGGGCAGCCCTCCTACCCAGACTCCAGTCAGGGCTTTAACTTTCTCCTGGTCATCACTTGGGAGGATGCCCATATTAACTTATTCAAACTCATTTTGGAGAGTGAAAGTTAGGGTTATATATACTATGCTGAACAACAGGCATAAACTGAGAATGTCCTGAGTGACCTAGGACTTAGGTCACCATATTAGACATTCCCCAACTCCAGACTCCAGCTTTTAGGCATGACCATTAGAAGACAAAGTGGGAAAGTATCTGCTATGTAAGTACTCCGGCAGCCTGGTGAGTGTTTCATCCTCTTTCTTTCCCATCTTCTCTTCTAGTTCTCCATATCTGGTTCCAGTCTTGGTTCTTGTCTGGTCTCCCAAGACACTCCAAGCATATCTTAACTCCCGTGTTACTAGCAATAAGACCCCGGTCATGGTCTACCATAAAATAGTCATCTTCTCTACAAGCAAAACAAAAACAGTGTTTTTCTTTTCACTTTCCAAAACTTCTGGAAGCTAGTTATCTTGGAAATATTCACCATTTAAGACTAAGAAACCATCTTCTAACAATTCTTTTGGAGTCTTATGTCCCAATTTCAAGTCCCATTCTCTCAGTCTTGAGGCACCATGTTAGTAGCTGATTAGAAGTCATGTAACTCTGACAATATTCCCTGGTCCTTTCTCCTGTCCATGTTGGTCACTGAAGACAATGATGAAGATTCTGACATGATTTCCAAAAAACACTATAAAGTGGCTGTTGAGGCATTTACTATTTCAATAAGTTGTTATCAGTCTCAACTGGTAGGGCATGGGTAAGGTCACTGGAATCAACCAGTTTGTGTCAGGCTCTTCCAAACCATCAAGATGAGCAGATAGCTCCAGAATCTCCTCTAGCAGCTTTTATAGATAAAGTTCAGAGAGATGCTAACATCCGGTAATGTTAAATTTGGAGTGGAATATGCTCTTCGATTCTGTAACTATCTAATACTACTTTAAAGAGACTAAATATACACACCCAAGTCTGGAGTTTCTGGGGGTGGGTCTCTAGCCAAGTCTTTAATCTTTTCTTATGATAAAATATTAACTTTACTAAATGTATCAGTCAGGTTGCAATCAGGAGACAGGAACAACATAGAAAAAAATTAATATAAAAATTATTAATTAGTGAGAGGTGGTTAACTACTAAGAGAAGAAGGAAAAGAGAGCTTTAAAGGAAACCACATGGGGAGCACTACTACATCTAGGCCTCAGAGTAGTGAGAAAAGGAATCACTTGGAAGAGGGTCCCCAACCCAACACTGAGATTCAGACCTGAGAGAGGGTGTGAAAAGAGTTCATGGAGCTGCCAAGTCTTTAATGTTAACCTGATGGATACTTAGAACATTTACATTTTCACACGAATTCAAAGCCTGTTTCAAAGGACACGAATATTCAAACAAGTCTCTGAAGAATTATTCCTTTGAGGGTATGATGGCCTCCATATCTGGGCATAAATTCAGATATCCCTCCAGTGTTGCCCATTTGGACCTCAGTTGCACCTGCCAGTGCTGCAGTACCTCCAAAGTGTAATCCAGGATCCAAAGGTTTCTTCTAAGTGACATTTTCATGTCTAGAAATTCTGCCTCTGAAAGTTCATAATTGCCATTTTCAGTAAAACAGCTTTCCCCGTCATCTGTCCCATTGCATTAGCCAATGGCTCAGGTGCCTTGGGTAGGTGTGGTGCTGTGTAAGTGTTTTTCTACTATGTGATTCTGCAATTGTGGCTGCCAGATACGATTCTCCAACTTAGAAAATAAAAGTCAACATGAGGAATTTAAAGTCGATCTTTTATGATCCTCTTTTTCAAATTATTATTTTGTGAATAAAAGATACACAAATCCTATCAACAAGGCATTGAAAGGTGTATTTTCCTTCTTTTCCTTCTCTTTGCCAAGAGCTTATAACTTTGAAAGGGTTTTAAAGTCATTCTCATTACAATACACTGGTTTACCCCAAATCAGTAGCTCCTGAGAGCCCAAACTCTTCCCTGAATAACAATCAAGTTTTCAGTTATTGTATGAAAATATGTTGGTTCCATTCTAAGGAACCACAGTCAGTCCATGGAGTAGATCTGGGCTTTTCAGGGATTGATAGTAAAGCCTAGTAAATCTCTCTGTAGCAGATATAAAATTTAGTCCACAGCTCACATGAACAAGAAATAATACATTTTATTTTTTTCCCTTAAGTCCAATCATCTCAGACTCTGAGACCCCATTTTTCTCAAATATTACTGGAGCTCCTATCCTAGGCTGTTTCAAGGACATGGTGCCAGGGAGACCCCTCCATTGATGTCACTGATTCACACAGATTTACATTGTGATGCCCATTGCTCACTCCACACAGTTACCATGACTCATGTGGTTCTGTCTTTGTGCCTATGTAGACTCCAGGAATCTTTAATAAAGTAGAAAGTTCAATACCTGGGTTCCTGTTTTCTCAAGTAAATCACATACACAGATAGATATCCCTTCGAGACTCTACCATTCTGTGGAGGGACTCATCACATAGGGCCCAGCTTCCCAGATTCTCTTCCAACTGTTTGTTTTCATTACAAAGAAGTTATTCATTCTTTTCTTTTTTTTTTAAATCATATCTATTTTCCTATCACATTGAGGTTGCTGTGCATATATAAGAGGGGTTCTTAGGATGAAATGGAATACTGATCATGAACATTTGTACCCACAACTACTTCAAATTATAGTAATTATTGGGTCTGTTACTAGATCTTGTGATTTAATTCACTAATAAAGAAGTCATAAATTTATTTAATTTATTTAATTTACTTTTTTAATTTACATCTAATTTAGTTAGCATATAGTGAGACAATGATTTAAGGAGAAGATTCCTTAATGCTCCTTATCTATTTAGCCCATCTCCCCTCCCTCAAACCCTCTAGCGACCCTCTGTTTCTTCTCCATATTTTAGAGTCTCTTATGTTTTGATCCCCCTCCCTGTTTTATTATTTTTGTTTCCCTTCCCTTATGTTCATCTGTATTGTATCTTAAAGTCCTCATACTCATTCTTTTCTCATTGACACATACTTAGCATCATCTCTTCAAAGAACTCATGCTTTAGGACAAAATAAGCCAGTAAGTCAAGTGCCCAATAGACAGCCCTACACCAGGCAAAGAGTCACCAAAAAAACTGATTATCTCAGGGAACTGAGGGACAAATATTAACACATGGTAATATTTTAATAAATTTTCTGTCAAAGCTACATATAATTAATTCTTCCTTCTTATAACCATAGTATATTATCTCATTATTTTTGGCCTTCTGTATGAATATGTATTTATACATATTTGTCTATGAGTTAATAAGATTTATAAAGGAAGTAATACAACTCATTTTTTATAATGCTTCATAATAATTTATGTGAAATGGCTCTGAATAAATATTTGAAAAATAGATAAATGAATGAATGCATATAAAACAATGATAACACTATTTCAAGTTTTAAATGTAAAATACTTTCTATGTAGAAAAAAAACAAGACGAAACAAGGGGCTCCAAGCAATTTAGTTTTTTTTTAAAGTCACTCAACTATACATGTTCAAAAGGCTAAATGTGGTTTTGAATATTAAATTTCTGACTGAAATAAGGAATAGTCTAGCAACAATTATTTAGGATTAGTAGCTTGCTCTTTGAGAGGTTCTTGTCTCAGCGCTACTAAAGAAACAAACCTACATTCTTATCTCCCAAAAGAAAATGTCTTGAATTGCTTTCTCAGCCAAGTATAAACACTCAAGATCTAGGTCTACAAACCTAGACAAAAGTTATATTACAAGTTCATTCCCAAGGACAAACATTGGATCTTGCCCGTGAAACAATAATTAGATGATAATAACATATGTGTATATTATAGATGTATTGCACAAATATTCACAAAGTTGCAAATTGTATAGCTTATGGTTTTTAGTGCTCAGTTCACCCTAGTGAGGTAGCAGATACCTTGGGTTAGAGAACTGAAATCTTACTCAGTTTCACATTCAAATCACAGATGAGTAGCATAAGAAAAATATTTCACAGAAACAAAGTTCCTTAAGGATTAAGAGTTCTATTTTTCTTACTTATTTTATGCTCTTAAACCTTAATTATTACAGGGCATTCATGTAGTAATACATAGTGAAACAAGGCAGACTATGTTTAGTTGTCTTAGAAATACATTTGCTTCCATTAAATAACCACATTCATTTTCTATCTTAAACTTAATTTATCTTGTCACATTGTTAGATTAAAGCATTTCCTAAATATCTAAGTGTCAAATAAAACCACCACCCTCATTAGCTTAAGGAAATTGGAAAGATCAAATTGATGAGAAATGTCAAGAGTTCCAAGTTTTCAATTTTGATTGTGGCAAATAGCCCAGCCACATGTTACTCATGAATAGCAAAATCTAACCTGGAATGCACATGTCCACACACATATCGTATACACATGTGCACGAATATACATGTAGGAGATTCTGGTGAAAAACTTTCCCTCAGGCACTTTGATATTCAAGCCTTCTAAATTCCTCTTAGCATTTTTTTTTACTTGAGAAGAAATCATTTTGGAAAAGCATGAAAAACATAGCAAATGTCAGTGTAACACAAACAACATTCTTAATCCTTTAGCAATGTGCTTTGGGCCTAGATACCTGCTCTCCAAGAAATAAACTGAGATTACATTCTCCTTTGAGTCCACTAAAACACAATTTTATATCATTTACTTGGTCAAGAACTAATTAGGCAAATCCCTTAGGTATTCACCTCCCCACTCCAATGCGAACAGCAATAACAACAAACTCCCTTTATTAGGCAGGACCTATTAATAAAATACTCATAGATAGTAATTACTGTTGACCACAAAATATCACTTAACAGCATTCCAGAAACCAAAATGTATTACCAGGACTCTGCAAGAAGCTAAATTCTAGTGAGTAATTCATGCAAGAGGGAGATAAGATTGAATACAGACAAAAAGAGAATTCTAAAAAGAATACATGGGGCTTATATTTTAAGGAAAGATCAGGACAAAAGCATGAGGACATAAATAATAAATCACTTTGAATTTTACAACTCAAAATTTGGCTTACAAACTGTACGCTGGAATTGCATTTCCCTACTTCTTTGATGAGGACAAATCTCTTTTTAACTGCAGCGAACATTCAGCAGCTCAGTGTATGGCATGATCATTAAATCAATGAGCCAGCTTTTAGAAGCAGCCTATGATAATGAGACACTCACAGCCATCTCTCTTAGCACTTCTCAGCCATCATTTTATTTTACTCTGCTCTTCTGACCTCAGTATCAATGCTCTATTTTACTACTACAAAGATGATATTTTGAAAGCAGATTCAACCTTTAGCCGCACATCCTCTCACTCTGATTTTATCCCATAATGTCAAAGAATGTTCTCAAAGAAGAAAGCCAAAGGAATAAAAATTCTTTTTAAGTGGTCAACATTTTTCACTGACACTATCTCCTTCATTTGCATAAGTTGTTAGACAACCCCCAAAAAATCAATCAGCACATATTTATTATGTATCTGCTTTGTTCAGGGCACTGTGTTAGCTACAGAAGGCACATAGATAAATATCTCACATTCTCACCCTCTAAGAGCTTATACTCTAATTGAAGAATGGCAAATTTGTGACACATAGGCCATTATTCTCTTCTCAAGGGCCAGTCTCAACATCGCTAATCAATTTGAGTATAAAACCTTCTGATCTCCAAGTTGACCTCAGAATCCTTCTCAGTGATTGAAACTAATATGTAAAATAAAACTCATTTGTCAATGATCATCCAAATGGAGAAATGGAATAGATATTAAAGAGAACAACCAATAGACAGAATGAAATGTACTCTAAATGAATGATACAGACATTAAGTGCCATAGTATTTCAAATGAAGCAGAGCCCACTGGGAATGGAAAAAGAAATATTTCTGAAGGATTCAAATTCTCAACTGGGTGGCCTCAAAAGATAACTTGAATGTAGCTAGAGAAAATGAAGGAGAATGTTTCAGGCAGTAAAAATGGCAACCAAGACACAGAGGCAGGAATGAACAAAACAATCTTGGGGGATATTTGAAGCTGGACTTGCTTGACCAGAGTCAGATTCATGTGGATAATAGCAGCCAATAGGATCAGAAATAAATGTAGGGGATCAATTGCAAAGAACCCCAAATGCTACACTTGAGTGCTGAGCTTTAATCTACTTCTCGTTCAACCCTAATTTGAATTTCTAAAATCCAAAGGTAGCTATGATTGGCTTGATAGTCCAAGACACCTGAAATAGAGGTTTTACTACTAAGTCTTTATTTGTCCCATCCAGCTCCAATTTCTGTCCATCTTTACTGTGCTTTCTGCCCCAGGATACTAATTCTGCCCTAGGATGTATTCCTAGGCTCTCTTGCCTTCTGACTTCTGGATGGCTCTACCCAAGACACCAGGAGATCAGAAAGCAGGTGGAAAGAAAATGTAGGTGTTTATTTCCTTCACATCCTCACGGCCAAGCTGTGACTTCAGTAGTGCCTTGGTTCCTTTACGTATAGTTTATTTCAGATGGTCCCTTTCCCATGACTATGGCTTTTATGACAGTCCAGAAACTCCATTCCTCTTCTGTCAACATTAGACCTCAAGATGGCACCCTGTTGCTAGTTGCCAGATATGTTACCATTCTTTGTTACTTATTTGTTTTTTAACCTAGCCATATTTTTGTCCCCTTACGCTCTCTTCAGTAAACCATCTTTGAATGCACCATCTTTTTCATGACATGATTCTGACTGATACAAAGCTCAGTTCATTGTTAAAGAAGCACCAACCATAAATGATGTCAGTCCTACTTCAATGTGGTGCATTAACAAGTGAATTGCCGCACACCAAAGACTGATCTCCTTTGTAAAGTTCTCAATTCCTTCTCCCATGTGTGTGTAGACTATGAACAACTTAAGACAGGATGGAAAATCAGTTCATCATATGTGCCAACTCTAGTAAGTTGGTGGCAGAAGCCATGTCAGGTTCACTAGGAAAAATTTCATGACTGATAAATGATGTCTGCCTTGGATACAACGCCTTCTTTTTGCTTATTTGTATTGCCTCATACTACCAAATGTCCTCTCTACCTATAAGTTTTCAATAGTCAAAGCTTCAGTCATGTTGATGACTTCTGTGTGATCCTTAGCCCACTGGAAACCAGTTAGTTAGCCATCACCTTTGGATCACCTAAAACTTTATTGACACTGGAAACTTTATTGCTGAGCATTTGCTGATGCATGACTTTGGCAGACACCTGCTCCCCACACCCAACATCTTTTCCAGCCCCTTCCTTCATGAGGAGGATTCTACCTATATCACTTAAATCAGCTGCTTCCCTCCAAGGTCATGATCAACAGTAGGGTCAACATACACTGAGAAAGAATTGCCTGGATAGCCAATATCAGTTTTAGCAATCCCAAAGTTTCCCTCATATATTTGTTACTTAATACTTTACTTTAAACCATTTATATTAGTTGTCCCATTACTGCATCACTCTAGTCAATGTCCATGCCTGTACTGCTATATTGTCTGGGCCGACTTAGAGTCCCTAGTGGGAAAATAGTCCAACTAAATCTTTGAAACATATTTATCTGTAAGTACTTAACACAATACAGACCTGATTTATTTCCAGTGATTTATAATTTGTCATTTCTAGATTTTAAGTTTCACTGTGCTCTAACTAGAATTATTTTTAAGGGTTTCTGTCCAGAAATTAAATTTGTTTCTTTTAAGTAGACTAAATTGGCCAGAATTTGACTTTTTTTGGAGAAGAAGTCAGAATTTTTCATTCACAATCAAGGTCAACATCTACCTTCTCTAAGAAGACGCATTTAATACTCTCTGGTTTGTTATCAAAATATTGCAGCAGCATTTGACTCCAAGGAAATACAATACTCCCAGAAATAAAAAAATAATGTGAAAAATGTTTCCATAGTCTCCATTTCTTTCAGTGTTATGAAGTCCTGGTGCATATCTTTGTAATTTTAGGTCTGAGAAGACATGTGTGTCTAGTAAGTTGTGGCTAGGTAGACCTGACTCATAAAAATGCTGTCAGAAGAAACAGACCTAGCATATTATTGAACTACCCAAATAAAGGACGAATTGAGGAGATAACAAGGGAGCTTTCAACAACGTGATTTAAGACACAACGTAATGTAAGACACAAGCCTTACATCATTTGGATTGCTAATGCCTGAGAAATGATCTCTGTATTCCCTTAATTCTCAATCCTTCTAATAAGGGATTAGCTGAAAATTTTGAAAACATTGACCTATTGTCATACACTAAAAGTTGAAATAATAATAATAAGCTGAAAAAATTAACCTATTATCATAAACTAAAAACTAAGAGTACTTTACGGCACTCACAGAAAAAAAAGCCTGACCCAACTGCACCTCATTTAATTTGTTCCTAAATTTCCTGATTGATTCTATACAAAGTAGCTTAATGAGACTGATTCCTGTCACTTTTGTATTTTAGGGAAATACTTTCAACATAGTATTTTCTACATTCTTGGAATTTTTTTTCAGCCCTAACGTAGGGCATGCTCACAGCCAACAAATTCAGGATAAGAATTAAGTTACTAGAGAAATTTGCAGCTAGCACTTTTGACACACTAATGCAAAAAGCTAACAAAACATAAGTAGCTTAAGTCTTTACTTCTCAACCTCCAACTGCACAGGTTTTTTATAGTCTTTGTTATTCATCCAGCTGGCATACTCATCGTCTAGCAGTGGTACGTTACTCTTTCTAGCACAGGTACAATGCATCTATAAGAATTTCTTTAAAAAAAGAATTTGAGGTCTTCTCAGATTTTATCATTCCCCTGAGAAGTCTTTTATACCATCTGACTCTAATCTCAAGTTAGTGATAACTTGCAGTGTTGGACTTACCATTTTTTGAATAAACAAGCCTTCCGGGTCTAGCATTAGTAATATCATTTATCTAAGGGTTCTGTAGCAACCTGACACTTTAAGCACACCTTTGGAGCCAAGAACCCATAAATGCTGGAAAATATTCATCTATATGTATCATTCTTTGTCAAAGATGACACTACTGGGAACATCTTCAATAGAACTGAGGAAAAAAGATTAAACAAAGTAGCCTGCATTACGCTGTCTCTTCTTAATTATTAATCTTCCAAATGCCAAATGTTTTCTTAAGAGGGCAACTGAGAAAGCTGAGATATAGAGGAAAAGAATGACCTGTGTAGAATAGATATTCAATAAATATTTGCTGATTAAGTGAAGAGATGCTCTAAGTAAGGCAGAGAAAAAAGAGGTATTAGTTTCCTAATGCTGCCATAACAAAGTACCACAAACTATGTAGCTTAAAACAACAGAAATTTATTCTCTCACAGTTTTGGAGGCTCGAAGTTCAAAATCAAAGTGTCAACAGGGCCATGCTTCCTCTCAGACACTAGGCAGAATCTTTGCCCTTTATATGCTCATCAAATCTTGATGTCCTTTGGCTTGCAGCTACTTCTCTCCAATCTCTACCTCTAGCATCATATGATTTTATTCCTTGTGTGCCTCTGTCTTCACATGGCTTTCTTTTCTTGTAAAAATGTCAAACACATTGAATCAGGGTTCATCCTGATGACCTCACTTGGTTACTTCTGCACAGACTCTAATTCCAAGGTCACACTCACAACTACTGGGAGTTAGGACTTCAACATATCTTCTTAGGGGACACAATTCTCAACCCATAACACAAGAAAATGAACGTAGAATAGAAATCTTGCTTAGAACACTTCTGAAAATAATTCTGAATACTGATGCATTAACTGAAGTAGTGGCTTCTAAATTCACACATTTAGGTTGGGCTATTTAAGTATGTCCTTTTTTGTCTTTTTCTCACTTTTTACTGGCAATGTGTTCTAACCATTACAACCAAAGCTCATTAGTTTCCACCTATTTACAGTTTCTTCAGAGTTATAGATCTCCTCACCATCCATAAATGTTCTCCGTAGCGAAAAATGTATCAAATTATTAGGGTACAAAAGGCAGGATCACACCTGCATTTTTGCCTCCATTAAAAATTATTATCTGATCCATCATGAGATATTTTCCACTAATCCCATCCCTGGTGCCAATAATAAGTGCAGATTCTATATAAACACCAATCACCTGGGTAATTATCCTTTACCTTGTCCTTTCTCCTGAATATGGTACATATTTTTGCAACTACCTAGACATTCCAAAATTACTCCATGAGCAAATATTAATTGAAATCCTAGCATGCCCAAAGTCAGACTTGCCATCTGTACTTTAAAACTCATTTCTCATTCCCTGGGTAATACGATTCCATTAGTGGCAAACATTTTCTTCTAAATAAAGCAGGCCAGAAAGTTCAAAGCCTTTGTTCTCAACACTCAATCTGTCTCCAAATCATGTCATTCTATCTCGAAAACTTTTTCTACCTTGTTCATCTGCATTCTCATTGCCTGTGTCTCCTTTTATAGGTTGTTAAAATTGTGTATATCCTTATTCTCTTACATTGCCATAAGCTTTTTGGTGACAGAAATCATATTGGAATCACCCATATGGAAAAGACCAGGGTCATGGCATAGAGTATGAAATTAACTGAGATGCACATCATTATGGGAAAAAAGGAACTGAAGATATAAGCAGAGGGAAGAAAGATTTTTAATAAGAGTCTTTATTTAGAAAAGTGATGATGTGCCACTCAGTACCCTTCTTTCACTACTCTTACCCCAACTATCTGTTGAATATAATTCTGCTCACATCATCTTTCTATTCTTCCCTAAGGTACCTCATGAAATCTTGAATTTTTTGAAGTCAGTTTTGAAATCTTGAATGGTTGAATAGACCTATTACTGTTACTCTGGCCATTAAGTAATGAAAGCATCTGCTGAAATCCACTATTTGGCTAATCAATTATTGCTCTATTAACCAGAAAACTATTATCTTGATAAAGCTATAAGTTTGCTCAGTGGACTCAAGAGAACTATCACAAATAATATAAAAAATGTCTGAGTCTTTGACAAACTTTGAGTATATGTGCTGCCAACGCGAACACTGACAAACTTTGAAAATGACCTACTGTGAGATCAACCTTAACATGTCACAAAGACAGCCAAAAATGGCAATTTGCAATAGGAGATTTTTGCATATATTAAAGTCATTCTTACCCTTATCCTTTTGTCTTTTCAGGTGTTCTTGATATTTCTCTCTGGATATTTGACTATATATACTTTAAATATTAACTGAGGACACCTGACATGTTTCAGAGATTCTGTAAGTCTCTAAGGTCTATTTTACAATCTCTTCCTTACCAAGCAATCTAGCTGAAAATAAAGGGTAGATGGAGTGCTTTGTCATCAGTGTGATAACAAACACCCTAGTCAGACAAATGACAGAATTAAATATTTTCATGAAACACACTGCCCATAACAGCCTATGCTGGCTTGCTTTCCTTACCATTTTAAATGACACCTAATCTGTTTCTCTGTAAGAAGCTCTGCTAATACATTATTTAGCTCAACCCAATAATTACATTCAAATAGCAATTTAGACCTTTGAAAGAACTTTTGCATGTTTATTTTATTTCACTGTCAAAACCATTCTATCAGAATTAAAACAGTATATCTGAGCTACAAGTATTACAGAAATAAGTTGCATATAGGAATGAAAGTCTACACAGAAGTGATAGGAGCTGGACAAATGAAGGTCTGGAAGTGGGAAGAAAGAAGACTAAACAGAAAATAATCACTAATTGTGTTAGCCAGAGTACCAGCTCAGAGAGAGACAGGAGGGAACTTTAGGGAAATTCAACAATTATTCAGACTCTATGATCTACCTCTTCTGTGGAAACTTCTACTTTGGGGAAGTTTCTGCCTTTTGGAAATCACATCTGTGGGCCTAGAACCTACTGTCTCCTAGTTGGCTCAGGACTACTGTTAATCAGCAGGGCCAGGAGTGAAGAAAATGAGCTGAGTGCAAAGCGGGAGGAGAATAACATCCTAGTACTCACCAAACACCTTTGTGTCTGTCCATCCCTGTCTTTGTCAGTCTCCATCTTCTAAAATCTCTCTACTTCACTTCTGCCTTCCAACTTCCATGTGAGTTTCCCTTTCAATTCATGGTAACTTGAAACCATGCAGGAGAGGTGATTCAGGTAAATATAGTTCTCCACCCTGCCAAGTTCATGCTATTGTGATAAAATGTCAGAGTCAGATTATATTACCCCATCCTGTAGATGAGGAAATCGAGACATGGTGCGTGATGAGGTTCAGGTCAGGCTGCTCCAGAATGTGCCATTTGGACATGTAGATTATTTGAGTTAAAGGCAATCAAGGCCTGACAGACTCAAGAAGAGCTTTTTAGTTCCCCCTTTTATTTTTTTTTTTAAGTTTCAGAATTTTTTTCAAGCTCATTTAAGAGAGATTTTTTTAATAGGGGACCCTCTTCCTATTTCTCAATTTAATAATATAGAAAGAGAGTCTCAAGTGGTTTTAAATATGCTGATAGGATGGCTATTAGAAACTTGAAAATAGTTATGGCCCACGTAACATATATGCGAAATTGTTGTGATAGACATTGCAAGAAGAAATCAACAGGCTGAGAGAAGTATGCATGCTCAGACAGACCTATCATATAATCAAAAACCCACCAGATGACAATGTGCCTAGAGATAGCCAGAAAATACTCCTCTGCCAAGGCAATAAAGAATGCTCAGATCAGGGGTCACCAAGATCAGTGAAAAGTTCAGATGTGCCGCTTCTCTGCAGACCAGTACTGATAGTCAAAGACACTACTGTAGAACTGGGATCCTTAGTAGCAATAGGTATAATAGGAACCCAAGCTAGGAAAAGCCAAAAGGTAGCATGTAACCCTCATAGATGAGATAGATGTAATTATTCAAAATGGAGAATAAGTTAGAACAGCATCCAAGAGATCATGACTCAAAGGGTTCACATACACTTCTTGCATATTTCTAGAGGCAAGAAGTTGGATTGCCAACAAGAGTATTGCATACATAATCAAACCAAATCAAGTAAAGATGAGCTGAAGGCTGAGGTCTGGCCTCCATGAAAAATCATAATCCCTTGTCCCATTTCTAGACCTAACCAAGCTCTCTGACCCTGAACTCCTCTACTGAAAGAGAGCTTGTTCCCCTTGAGTAAGGCCCTGAAACACTGAGGCACTATACAAAGTAGTGATTCCCTCAGACTTTCCATCAAAGAGCAATCCAGCTCTTTCACATTATTTGAATAACCCTATATCAATTAATGAAATTAAATTTATTTTTTAAATCCTTTAACTTACCAGTGGTTCTCATGGTGAATTCTAGCAAACATTTAAAGAAGAAATTATACCAATTTTACATAAATTTTTCCAAAAAATTGAAGAGGAGAGAATATTTTCCAAATATCAGAAACAAAAACTAATATCTGATAGCTAAAAATACCATTAAGGCCCCCCTTATAGAGTAGGGGTATGTGGAAGTTGGACAATATAATGATTCCTGGACTAAGATCATCCTATAATGAGTGCACTGAGTCCACAGACATACCCAGTGCTATTTTCCACGTTCCCAAATGGGGAACGTCCCATTAGAATGGCCATACCACACACTTCTTCCTTGTACCATCCTCAGCTTCTTTTGAAATTAAAACACACACACACACACACACACACACACACACACACACACACACTAAACATCAGAGGAAAAGTGTCAAACTAATTCTAAGCATCTTAGAGTTTTATTAATACTGTAGAATGCAGGTACCTGTGTCTGGTACATTTTTCATAATTTGTGTTTCTGTCCATCCTTTCAATTGCTATGTGAAATCAATTGTTCTTAGCTCATGCTATTAAGCCTGAAAGAGGGAGATAAAATAGTGTCAAGGTAATAATATTATATTGACCAAAAAAGAAAAAAAGACCCAGACACTCAAACAGCTTGTATCTTTGCTATTTTTACTTATGTACAGAACCAAAATTTCAACACATCCTTGAGACTTTAGTACAACACTTCTTATCCTGTCTCTCTAGGAGACGAACTCTGTCTGGTACAACGGATAGAGCCAGGTACTCAGAACACTATAGAAATGGCCTCACAGATACTATTGCTGCTGTTGTATGTAATTATTTCTTCTGTAATTGCCATTAGTTTTCATAGAATTTTAAAAAGCATTTCTTCTTTTAAATTTTCTAGTTTTATTTATGCTTCATGGTTAGGAAAAGAAATACATTATATCAGTATCATAAATTGATCAATACTTGAATATTCATGACAAAGGTACCCACACATACATTCCTATTCATAGAAGTCCAAACGGGTCACTTTCTGTCCATGGACACTTATAAAGTAAGCATCATTCAGAGTCTCCCCCTCCATCACTGTCATGTCTAAGTCAGAGTCTCCCAAAGAGCCTGAACAGCTGTAGAAGCTCTTCATCCAAGGTTTGTGCTTTGAAACAACCAATGAAAGTCTGAGCCATTTTGAGCAATGGGGAACGCTTGCAGACTGTGTAGTAATGAGAGATCTAAACACCAAGTGCTCCAGAGGCTTTGGGTTTGTCACATGTATGCCACTGTGGAAGAGGTAGATGCAGCCATGAATGTAAGGCCAGACAAGGTGGATGGAAGAGCTGTGGAAGCAAAGAGAGCTGTCTCAAGAGAAGATTCTTAAAGACCTAGTGCCTTCTTAACTTTGAACAAGATTTTTGTTGGTGGCATTAAGGAAGACACTGAAGACCATCATCTAAGGGATTATTTTGAACAGTACGGGAAAATTGAAGGGATTGAAATCATGGCTGACTGAGGCAGTGCCAAGAAGAGAGGCTTTGCTTTTGTAACATTTGATGACCATGACTCTGTAGACAAGACTGTCATTCAAATACCATGCTTGAATGGCCATAATGTGAAGTAAGGAAAGTCCCAGCTAAGCAAGAGATGGCTAGTGCTTCATCCAGCCAAAGAGGTATAGGCGGTTCTAGAAACGCTGATAGTGGTCATGGAGGTGGGTTTGGTGGGAATGACAACTTTGGTCATGGAGGAAACTTTAGTAGTCAAGGTGGCTTTGGTGGCAGTCAAGGTGGCAGTGAATATGGTGGCAGTGGAGATGTCTATAGTGGATTTGGTAATGATGGAAGCAACTTTTGAGGTGGTGGAAACTATAATGATTTTGGCAATTACAACAATCAATCTTCATATCTTAGACCCACGAAAGGAGGAAATTTTGGAGGCAGAAGCTCTGGCCTCTATGGCGGCGAAGGCCAATATTTTGCCAAACCACAAAACCGACATGGCTATGGTGTTTCCATCAGCCATAGCTATGGCACTGGCAGGAGGTTTTAGTTACTGCAAGGAAACAAATCTTAGCAGGAGAGGAGAGCCAGAGAGGTGACAGGGAAGCTACAGGTTACAACAGATTTTTGAACTCAGCCAAGTACAGTGGTGGCAGGGCCTAGCTGCTACAAGAAAAGGTATGTTTTAGACAACACTTGTGTGTATGGGCAAAAAACTCAAGGACTGTATTTGTGACTAATTGCATAACAAGTTATTTTCGTTTCTGTTCTGTGGAAAGTGTAAAACATTCCAACAAAGGGTTTTAATGTAGATTTTTTTTTGCACCCATGCTGCTGATTGCTAAATGTATAAATGTGTCTTAAAAAAAAAGTCCAAATGGTCATTTCTGCTTTCTATTTAATTAACAGGAAAAGCAATTAATCTAAACTCTTAACTTATTCAAGCCACGGTGAGCAACTGCCTACCAAAAAACAGTTTGTAAATTATTTTGTAATGAGCTTTAAGTTGTGTTTGGACTTTTTAGAACTGAAAATACATCATCTTCTCTTCTTTAAATAGACAAACATTTCAAGAGACTCAAACTGAAAATATTTAGGTCATGACGACCTACCTTTTCCTGAACTGATTCAATTAACAGAAAGTTTATATCCTCACAGAAGAGCATCTCCCTGTGTTGCCCCTCCACACATCAAGCTTAAGAGGTTGACATCAACCCAAGATTCTCAAAGTTGGAGATAATCCCAAAGGTCATTGAGTCCATTGGTTCTCAAATGGATCCACTTATGTTGTGGTTCTAGTAGTTCTCTGTGAAATAAGTAAAATAAAGACAAACTAATGGGTTTTTATGAAGCTGATTTCATTTAATTCAGATTCATGTCCTTTAATCTCTGAAAATACCCCTTTAACTTTTTTGGTATTACAATACCCTTTTTAATGAAAAAGTAATTAAAATTAAGTGGCTGTCTTTTCTTCTTCTTTTTTTTTTTATATATATTTTTATTTATTTCTAGGAGAGAGAGAGAGAGACAGCGTGAGCAGGGGAGGGTCAGAGAGGGAGTCACAGACTGAAACAGGCTCCAGGCTCTGAGCTGGCAGTCAGCACAGAGCCCGACGCGGGGCTCGAACCCACGAACCGCGAGATCATGACCCAAGCGAAAGTCCGACGCTTAACCGACTAAGCCACCCAGGCGCCCCTGTCTTTTCTTCTTTTTAATGCTCTTATTGAAAAATACATGACTCCACATTAGTTTTCTTAGGAAATTCTCTGTTTCATGTCTAAAGTCCAAGATCAGGCAAACAAAGAACTTGTTTCTGCTCAAGCCAGGGGTAGCTGGAAAACAAGTCCCTGTGGGATGTGATGGGGAGTGAACAGCTTTGGAGGCAAAAGGAATAAGATTTGAAGTCTGTGTAACTTTAGAGAAATGACTTAATCTAGTTGAGTACTTTCTTTGCCTATATCAGCTGAACTAATATTGCCTTTGTCTCACATTGTTGTAAAAATTCAAAAAGGAGTAGTTGACTCACTCTCCGATAGTTCAATGCAAATGCCACCTTTCAAAAAGGTCTTACTTTCTCTATCCTATCTCATGTTTACCCTCTTTGTATCCCCTCACCCAGTCATTCATTCTCTATCCCACACATCGATGTACTTATCATTCTCTGGATTCACTTTATTTTCTCAACCAGAATATAAGATTCATAAGAGAAGGGACTGAGTCTGTCCCATCCCCACTGCATTCGCAGAAATTAAAATATATGGCCAAAACATGGTAGCACTCAATAAATATTCATTGGATATTGAATAAAAAGGAAGTGTTTGACATAGAAAAGACTCAATAGATGCTAGTTCCCTAACTTTGGACTGAGGGGAGAAAATCCATCTCCCTAAAATGTCACAATGGCCTTCATCCTTTGAGGCTGTCAAAACCCATGCAAACACACAAGGTATCTCTCTTTCCAAACATATATTCACAAGTGGGAAGTAATTCTTTGGGTAATTGTCATTTGATAAGGTCATCTTTATTTTGGAACTGGCTACATTAAGAATGATTATATGATAGTAACTTCAAACTGTGCTTTGGATGCATATTTAATTTATTGAATAAAGAGAATGTCCAATCTTTGGGATTCACACAGATTGCCAGGGAAATGTCATTTAAAGCCTTCCATTTTAAGACCATGTATAATATCTGGTAATTGCTTATCTTAATTTGCATTTAAAATCAGTATTGAAAAGTCTCACCAGGCAGCTATCTTCAGCTAAATTGTCTTATTCTGACAAAAGCTATCATTAAAGAGTAAAATGTTTAACTTAACACAAACACGCTAAATACTAATATTAAAAGGAAAAGGAAGGAAGGAAGGAAGGAAGGAAGAGATGACGGAGGGATGGACAAAAAAGAGAGGAAACACGTTGCCATCGAGTAAAAGCAAAACCATAAATAAGAAAATTCAAGGCTGTCTATATCTCAGCAGCCAAGACCTCAGAGAAGGTCCTATATACCTGAGATGCCAGAAATGGACTTTCCTGAGGAGGCTGAGAGTCCAGCCCAACAGAGATGGGTTTTTGGCTGTAATGCAAATAGACATGTCTGGAATAAGGAAACAAGAAATTAATTGAGATAATTCTTGACTTAATCCTGGTTGTTATCCATCACCCACTGTAAGTACTAAGTTAGTACCTATATTTCAGAGTTTGGCAGTCATTAGAACACAACTTGCCAAAGCTCCAAATCTTTTCCTTTGGCAAAAAGAGTGTCCTATGCAGCTGTGGGAAGTGTAAGGGAAATGGGCCAAGTAGCACTGGCGGAAACACAAGCCAAGACATGGTGCGCTGATGCCTGTTTAATGCAGCACCAGATACTATAAAAGAAATATAGACTTCCAGTTCAGGGTCCAATGTGCTAAAAGCTTGTAAATAATTACTTCCATTCTTAGGAAAAGCTAATATTAAACTGGCTGAAAATCAGTGACTTTCCTACAAAACATCAAGGCATGAAAACTGTAAGGCAAACCACCATGCCAAATCCTGGAGAGCCAGAACTGAGATTTGTTCTTCTGGAGCAGAAGCCACTGGGGGCATAAATTGGTAGAAACATTTAAATGGAAATTTGGATGAAGTGCTGGAGGCTGAGTATGGACTAGCATGACAATGAGAACATCCTGAGGCCTGCAGGTCTTGCAGGACCCTCACACGTTCATGGACTTCACCTCCAGGAATACCACCAGATTTTCATGGAGAAGGGCCACGAAAGATCATCTCGCAGCTATGGTAACGGAAGGGCAAGAGTAACCATTGTGAAATACACCCAGAGTGTTCTCCATGACCAAGGCCTACTCTCTAGAGCCGTATCAGACATGGAGGTAGGGCATTTCTCCCACTACGGTCCCCTCTAACCTTCCTCTCATTTAAAGGAAAGGGAAAGGAAGCTAAGAAACACATGTTAAGGTCTCAGCCCTGAGGCACAAGGCCGCTAAACAACTGAGATTTAATCATAAGATTCTAGAATGCTTCCTCTCTTCCATACCTAACCACCATACCTACATTATAATAACAGTGGATTCAGCTTTAAAAAACTGCAGGATTGAGACTTTGTTTAAGAATGCATTCTTAGGGGAGCCTGGATAGCTCAGTCAGGTGATTGTCTGACTCTTGATTTTGGCTTGAGTCATGGTCTTGTTTCTGGGATTGAGCCTCATGTCAGGCTGTTGGGCTCTGTGCTGACAGTGTGGAGTCTGCTTGGGATTCTCTCTCTCCCTCTCTCTCTCTCTCTGCCCCTCCCTTGTTTGTGCATGCTTTCTCTCTCTCTCTCTCTCTCAAAATAAATAAATTAATTAAAATAAAAAAGAAGGAAGTCTTAGGGTAACTAACCCAAAGGCAACAGGGCAGACCAAAAAAATTTTAAAAACAAACAAACAAACAAACAAAAAGGTTAGAGAAATTATAGAGTCTGCTACTGACGGCCTTAGCAAACATGAAGCACAATCCAACCACCGGCCAAATTAACATAAAACCTCACACTAAAGGCCTGTGTACTTTAGTTCCATACACCATGACCAGCTCTCAATAACAAAAATAAATTACAAGGTGTACTGAAAGGTGAGAGAAGACACAGTCTGAAGAGGCAAAACAAGCATCAGAACCATACTCTGTATGACACACATGTTGTTTTTATCAGGCCTGGTCTGGAATTTCAAATAACTATGATTAATATGCTAAGGGCTCTAATGGAAAAGGTAGACAAGAACAGGTGGGTAATATAAGCAGAGAGATGGAAATTCTAGGAAAGAATCAAAAAGAAATACTAGAAATCAAAACCACTGTGATGGAAATGATGAATGCCTTCATTGGGCTCATTAGCAGACTAGATGTAGCTAAAGACAGAACCAGTGAACTTAAAGATAGGTCAATGTAAATTTTTAAAGCTAAGATACAGAAAGAAAAGAGAATGAAACAGGAGGCGAGAATATAATATCCAAGGACTGGAGGATACTTTCAAAAGGTAAAGTATACAAATAATTGAAATGCCAGAAGAAGAAAAAAAAGAGAAAAGAGGAGGAGAAATACTTGAAGTAATAATGGTTGAGAATTCCATAATTAATGACACCAAACCACAGATCCAGTAAGTTCAGAGACCACCAAGCACAAATTTATATATGCATTATATATGCACCATGCATAACATATTCAACTACAAAAAATTAAAGACACAGAAAAAATCTTGAAAAAAGCTGGGGTGAGAGGGGAAAAAATAACCTTTACCTATAGAAGAACAAGAATTACAGTAGGCTTCTTGTTGGATACCATGCAAGCAAAGAGAGAGTGGCATGAAATTAATGTTAAAAGAAGGAAACCATCAGCCTAGAACTTTATACCCAGTGAAATTACCCTTCAAAAGTAAAGGAGAAATAAAGACAGATACCAAGAAGAGTAAGCATCAGTTCCTGCTAACTGTAGTGGCTTTTAGCTCCACTCACCCACAAAAGGGAGCAACCAAGGAACTGCAAGCTGATCATCCTTACTGGAAACACCAGGCAGAGGAAGTGACAGAGATCAAGTCTGTCATTAGGAAAGACAGTCCCTAAGACAGAAAGATCAAACTAAGAGCATTGTTGGTAGGGGTGGAGAGTTAATGCAGGGACAGAACCCAAGTGTGCTACCCTAAGTATGCAATTTACCACTGGTTCCTTCTATTACTAGACCTCATTTTCTGCCTAAAAGTGGGAGCACTTTCCAAACACCATTTGGACTTAAACCTATCCTTTAAAGAATGTTAAATCTATGATACCCAGACAAATACATGAATTGTAACAACAAAATATCATGGTAGTAGAAACTAAAATTTAGTAGAAACTAAATGGTGAGCAATAAGTAATAATCTTTCAATCAAGTCATTCAAGAAATATTAATTAAGTTTATACTTTGTCAGAGAATTTTTATTTAAGTAGTAGAAACTAAAACAAAACAAACAAATAAATTAGAAAGATATAAAGAACACATAAATCCTAAGACCAGCAAAAGGTGGGAAATAATAAAGATTAGAGCAAAAATAAATGATACAGAAATTATGAAAACAATAGAAGAAATCAACCAGGAGCTGGTTCTTTTTAAAAAAATCAAATCTCAGGGGCACCTGGGTGGCTCAGTCAGTTGAGTGTCCAACTTTGGCTCAAGTCATGATATCATGGCTCATGAGTTCAAGCCTCACATCTGGCTCACTGCTGTCAGTGCAGAGCTTGCTTTGGATCCTCTGTCCCCCTTTTCTTCCCCTCCTCAACTCATGTGCACTCTCTCTCTTTCTGAAAAATAAATTTAAAAACACTTTTAAAATACTAAAATAAAATTTGATAAACCTCCAGCCAGATTTATCAAGAAAAAAGAGAAATAACCAAAATAAAATCACAAATGAGAGAGAGGAAATAACAAACACCACCGAAATACAAACAATTATAAGAGAATATTATGAAAAACTAAATGCCAAAAAATTGGACAACCTAGAAGAAATGGATAAATTCCTAGAAACATATAAGTAAAAAAAATGAAACAGGAAGAAACAGAAAATCTGAACAGACTAATAACCAGCAAAAAAATTGAAACAGTAGGGGGAAAAAAACCAATAACAAAAACAAAAACAAAGAACTCTCAACAAACAAAAGTCCAGGATGAATTTCACAGGAGAATTCTACTGAACATTTAAAGAGTTAATACTTATTCTTCTCAAACTATTACAAAAAAATTGAAGAGGAAGGAAAGCTTCCAAATTCATTCTGAGACCACAATTACCCTGATACCAAAAAACCAGATAAAGACACCACTGAAAAATAGAACTAAAAGCCAGTATCTCTGATGAACATAGATGCAAATATCCACAAAATAGTAGCAAACTGGATCTAACAATACATTTTAAACAGTATTCACCATGATTAGGTGGGATTTATTCCTGGCAAGGAAGTTTAGTAATTGTAAATCAATCAACCTGATACACCACGTAAATAAAAGATAAGAACCATACAATAATTTCAATAAATGCAGAAAAAGCATTTGACAAGTACAACATTCATTCATGATAAAAAAAAAAAAACCCTTCAACAAGGTATATTTAGAGGGAACATACCTCAACAGAAAAAGGCAATATATGAAAAATTGACAGCTAATATCATACTAAGTGTGGAAAAACTAAATGTTTTGCTGCTAAGGTCAACAATGAGACAAAGATGTCCATCCTCACCAGTTTTTTTTTTTTAACATTTCTTCATTTCTGAGAGACAGAGGGAGACAGACCATGAATGGGCGAGGGGCAAAGAAAGAGGGAGACGCAGAATCTGAAGCAAGCTCTGGGCTCTGAGCTGTCAGCACAGGGACCAATGTGAGGCTCATACCCATGAGCTACGAAATCACGATGTGACCTGAAGATGGACTTTTAACTGACTGAGCCACACAGGTGCCCCAACCCTCACCACTTTTATTCAACATATTCTTGGAAGTCCTAGCCCCAGCAGTTAGACAGCAAAAAGAAATAAAAAGCATCCAAACTGGTAAAAAAAGAAGTAAAACTTTCACTGTTTGCAGATGATATGATGCTATATTCAGAAAACCCAAAAGACTCCACCAGAAAACTGCTAGAACTGATATACTAATTCAGTAAAGTCTAAAGATACAAAATCAGTGTACTGAAATCTGTTGCATTTCTATATACCAAAAACGAAGCAGCAGAAAGACAAATTAAGAAAACTATCCCATTTACAACTACACCAAAAATAATAATATACCTACGGGTAAGCCTAACCAAAGAAGCAAAAGACTCATACTTGGTAAACTATAAAATATTGATCAAAAAAGTTGAAGATGACACAAAGAAATGGTAACATTCCATGCTCATGTATTGGAACAACAGATACTGTTAAAATGTCTATAACATCCAAAGCAATCTACACATGTACTGCACTCCTTATCAAAATACCAACAATGGTTTGCCTGGGAAGCTCAGTTGGTTAAGCCTCCAACTTGTGATTTTGGCTCAGGTCACAATCCCACAGTTCATGAGTTTGTGTCCTGCATAAGGCTTGGTGTTGATGGCACGAAGCCTACTTCGGACTCTGTGTGTGTGTGTGTGTGTGTGTGTGTGTGTGTGTGTGTGTCTTCTTCTCTTTCTCTCTCCCTCTCTCTCAAAAATAAATAAATAACTATTGTTTTAAAAACCACCAAAAGCATTTTTCACAGAACTAAAACAAATATTTCTGAAATTTGTATAGAACCATAAAAGAACCCAAATAGCCAAAGTAACCTTGAAAAAGAAAAGCAAAGCTGGAGGCATCACAATTCCAGACTTCAAGTTATATTATAAAGCTGTAGTCATCAAAACAGTACAGTACTAACTTAAAAAAAAACAATACAGTACTGGCACAAAAATAGTCACATAAATCAATGGAACAGAATAGAAAACCCAGAAATAAATCCACAACTATATGGTAAGTTAGTCTTTGACAAAGCAGGAAAGAAGATCCAATGGGAAAAACAGTCTCTTCAACAAATGGTGCTATGAAAACTGGACAGCAACATGCAAATGAATGAAAGTGGACCCTCTTCTACAGCATTAAAAAAATAAATTCATAATGGATGAAAGACCTAAATGTGAGACCTGAAAACCTAAGAATCCTAGAAGAGAACACAGGCACCAATTTACTTGACCTCAGCCAAAGCAACTTTTTTCTAGATAGGTCTCCTGAGGCAAGGAAACAAAAGCAAAAGTAAACTATAGGGTCTACAATAAAAGAAAAACTTCTGCACAATAAAGGAAACAATAAAAAAGTGAAAGGTAGGGACTGAGGCAAGATGGCGGAGAAGTAAGGCGCTCCGTACTTGCACTCGCGCCATACATCACACAGAAAAGATCTGAAGCCATTGGAAACCATACAAAACCTGAGAGACTGGGAGAAAAAAGGACGCAGAATCCACTGAGAAAGCCTTCTAACGTGAGTGCGAACCGGGGAAGGTAAAATCAGGCCGGGATCGGAGCCTCCAGGGTGGGAGGCGATCCCCCTCTACCCTCTACGGGGAGTGAGAGGGGAAAAGGAGAGAGTCCGAGACAGAAACATCTCCGCTCGGTGCATAGAAAGACCGTACTTGCCAAATATCTGCACACCAGGTCCCCTCGCGACAACTGGTCCTGGGGGAGGCTGAGCACACAAACTGCTTCTTTGTGCCGCTCCTGGAGGTTGGTTTTTAAAGCGGCGCGGGCACGCCTGCCGCCATTGTAGCTCCAGGGCGGCTGGGACCCCTGAAGGAGACGCGCAGACGCCAGGCGTCCGCGCTCCTGGCTGGCTGGAACTCGAGAGGGAAGGCAAAGAGCTAAAACCTGGGAAATTTGCCTCTGAGTTCGTGTTTCGGGTGACGAGCCATAGAGAGACCCGGTTTTCCTCACTCCAGCGGGCTCAGGCTACGCGGACCCGGCAGGCAAGCCCCCGCGCATGCGCACCAGAGCCGACCAGAGAAGGAAGCAGCGATCCTGACTCCGGCCCCAGAGCTCAGCAGGGAGCCTGGAATAGCCCGAGGGGGTTGTCTGGGAAGCTGTGTCTAAGGCAACTTCAGCGGGGCGCGGGCTGGGATTTGGAGATTGGAACTGGCCTGGGTTGAAGAGTGCAACCAACTTCGGCTGCGTCCCCGGAACGGGGAGTTGACACGCCAAAAAAAAAAAGCGAGCTGCAGCGCGGGGTTCAAGAAGGGACTGGAGCACCGTCACTCTCCGCCCCACAATCGCCAAGGCAGAACCCCCGCCTGAGGCATCGGATCACGCCACGCCCATCCCTGCCTGAGAGGGCTACCTCAAGAAACAAGCTAGAGTACACAAGGTGAAGAGTCCCAAATATCACTACGAATAGGAAAATAAAATAACTAAGGTCCCAACAAGAGTGACCGAGGGATACCATTCAAAAAACAATCTCTGAAAGGATAGGCCCTGGAAAGTCAAAGAGTCTTCTTGGATATAGCAGTGCTCATAGAAACAGAGAGCATAACAGGTCTTTAAAACCAACAAGAGCCAGAAAGCTAACTAAAATGACGAAACGAAAGAGCTCTCCTCCAAAGAAACTCCAAGAAGAAATGATAGCTAATGAACTGCTCAAAACAGATATCAGCAGCATAAGGGAACAAGATTTTAGAATAATAATGGTGAAATTAATAGCAGGGCTTGAAAAAAACATAGGGGACATCAAAGAAACTATGGCTACAGACAGAATGGAAAATAAAAATAGGCATGAAGAATTAAAAAATGCGATAAATGAGATCCATAATAAATTAGAGGCCTCCAATGCACGGATTGAAGAGGCAGAAAGGAGAATAAGTGATTTAGAAGACACCATTCTAGAAAAACAAGAAGCTGACAAAAAAAGAGACAAACTGATCCAGGAACAGGAAAGAAGAATTCGAGAGCTCAGCGACACAGTCAAACGCAACAATATCCGTATCATAGGAATCCCAGAAGAGGAAGAGAGAGGGAAAGGTGCTGAAGGAGTCCTGGAACAAATTATAGCAGAGAACTTCCCCGACCTGGGGAAGGAAGTCAATGTGGAAATACAAGAGGCTCAGAGGACTCCTCTCAGACGTAACTTGAATCGATCTTCTGCACGACATATCATCGTAAAAATGGCAAAATACAAGGACAAAGAGAGAATTTTGAAAGCAGCTAGGGAGAAAAGGGCCCTCACATACAAAGGGAAACCCATCAGAGTGGTGACAGACCTATCTACTGAAACGTGGCAGGCCAGAAAGGAATGGCAAGAGATCTTCAATGTGATGAACAGTAAAAATATGCAGCCAAGAATCCTCTATCCAGCAAGCCTGTCATTCAAAATAGAAGGAGAGATAAAACCTTTCCAAACAAACAGAAATTGAAAGAATTTGTCACCACGAAGCCAGCCCTACAAGAAATCCTGAGGGGGATGCTCTGAAGGAAAGGTTGCAAGGAACAAAGATTCCAGAGACACCACCACAAACATGAACCCTACAAAAGATACAAAGACTCTAAACCCACATATTTCAATAATAACACTGAATGTAAATGGGCTGAATGCTCCAATCAAAAGACATAGGGTAGCAGAATGGATTAAAAAACAAAATCCATCTATATGCTGTCTACAAGAAACTCATTTTAGACGGGAAGATACCTTCAGATTAAAAGTAAGGGGATGGAGAAATATATATCATGCTACAGGAAATCAAAAGAAAGCCGGAGTAGCGATACTTATATCAGACAAACTGGACTTTAAATTAAAGACAATCACAAGAGATGAAGAAGGGCACTACATAATAATTACAGGGTCCATCCATCACGAAGAACTAACAATCATAAATGTCTACGCACCGAATACGGGAGCACCTAAATATCTAAAACAATTAATCACAAACAGAAACAAGCTTATAGATAAGAATGTGCTAATAGCAGGGGACTTTAATACTCCGCTTACAGCAATGGACAGGTCAACCAGACAGAAAATCACTAAAGAAATAATGGACTTGAAAGATACATTGGACCAGATGGACCTGACGGATATATTTAGAACTTTACATCCTGAGGCCAGGAAATTTACTTTCTTCTCAAGTGCGCATGGCACATTCTCCAAGATAGATCACATACTGGGACATAAAGCAGCCCTCAATAAATATAAAAGAATAGAGAACATACCATGCACACTGTCAGATCACAATGCTTTGAAACTTGAAATCAATTACAGGAAGAAGTCTGGAAAACTTCCAAAAGCATGGAGGTTAAAGAACACCCTTTTAAAGAATGAATGGGCCAATCAGGCAATTAGAGATGAAATTAAAAAATATATGGAAACAAATGAAAATGAAAACACAACAATTCAAAATCTACGGGATGCGGCAAAGGCAGTCCTAAGAGGAAAGTACATTGCTCTCCAGGCCTATTTCAAGAGATCAGAAAAAGCGCAAGTCCAAAATCTAACAGGTCACCTAAAGGAACTAGAGGCAGAGCAACAAGAACGCCCTAAACCCAGTAGAAGAAGAGAAATAGTAAAAATAAGAGCAGAAATAAACAACAAAGAGACCAAAGAAACAATTGAACAGATCAATGAAACCAAGAGTTGGTTTTTTGAAAAGGTAAACAAAATTGACAAACCTCTAGCCAGACTTATCCAAAAGAAAAGAGAGAGCACCCAAATAGACAAAATTATGAATGAAAATGGACTTATTACAACCAACCCTCAGAAATACAAGCAATTATCAGGGAATACTATGAAAAATTATATGCCAACAAATTGGACAACTGAGAAGAAATGGACAAATTCCTAAACACACTCACTACCAAAATTCACACGGGAAGAAATAGAAAACCTGAACAGACCCATAACGAGGGAAGAAATTGAATCAGTGATCAAAAATCTCCCAACAAATAAGAGCCCTGGACCTGATGGCTTCCCTGGGGAATTCTACCAGACATTTAAAACAGAATTAATCCCAATTCTTCTCAAGTTATTCCAAAAAATAGAAAGCGAAGGAAAACTCCCGGACTCATTTTATGAAGCCAGCATCACACTGATTCCCAAGCCAGACAGAGATCCAGCAAAAAAGAGAACTACAGGCCAATATCCTTGATGAATACGGATGCAAAAATTCTCAACAAGATCCTTGCAAACCGAATCCAGCAGCATATCAAAAGAATCATCCACCAAGATCAAGTGGGATTCTTTCCTGGGTTACAGGGCTGGTTCAACATTCGCAAATCAATCAATGTGATCCATCATATCAATAAAAGAAAAGATAAAAACCATGTGATTCTGTCAATAGATGCAGAAAAAGCATTTGACAAAATACAGCATCCCTTCTTAATAAAGACTCTCGAGAAAGTTGGGATAGAAGGAACCTACTTAAACATCATCAAAGCCATCTATGAGAAGCCTTCAGCTAACATCATCCTCAACGGGGAAAAACTCAGAGCTTTCCCCTGAGATCAGGAACACGGCAGGGATGCCCACTCTCACCACTGCTGTTTAACATAGTGCTGGAAGTCCTAGCATCAGCCATCAGACACTAAAAGGAAATCAAAGGCATCAGAATTGGCAAAGAGGAAGTCAAACTTTCACTCTTCGCAGATGACATGATACTCTACATAGAAAACCCGACAGACTCCACCAGAAGCCTACTAGAACTGATCCAAGAATTCAGCCAAGTTGCAGGGTACAAAATCAATGTACAGAAATCGGTTGCATTTTTTATACACCAACAATGAAGCAACAGAAAGAGAAATCAAGAAACTGATCCCATTCACAATTGCACAAAAAACCATAAAATACCTCGGAATAAACCTAACCAAGGATACAAGAGATCTGTATGAGGAAAACTATAGGAAACTTATGAAGGAAATTGAAGAAGACACAAAGAAATGGAAAACATTCCATGCTCATGGATAGGAAGAATAAATATAGTTAAGATGTCATTACTACCTAAAGCATTCTACACATTCAATGCAATTCCAATCAAAATTGCACCAGCATACTTCTCAAGACTAGAACAAACTATCCAAAATTTGTATGGAACCACAAAAGACCCCGAATAGCCAAAGTAATCCTGAAAAATAAAACCAAAACAGGAGGGATCACCATCCCAGACTTTAGCCTCTACTACAAAGCTGTCATCATCAAGACAGTATGGTATTGGCACAAAAACAGACCCATAGACCAATGGAACAGAATTGAGAACTCAGAAGTGAACCCAAAAGTATACAGCCAACTAACCTTTGACAAAGCAGGAAAGAATATCCAATGGAAAAAAGACAGCCTTTTTAACAAATGGTGTTGGGAGAACTGGACAGCAACATGCAGAAGAATGAAACTAGATCATTTTCTCACACCATGCACAAAAATAAACTCAAAATGGATAAAGGACCTGAACGTGAGACAGGAAACTATCAACACCCTAGAGGAGAAAGTAGGAAACAACCTCCTTGACCTCCACCGCAGCAACTTCTTACTTGACACATCCCCAAAAGCAAGGGAATCAAGAGCAAAAATAAACTGTTGGGACCTCATCAAGATTAAAAGCTTCTGCACAGCCAAGGAAACAACCCAGAAAACTAATAGGCAACCAATGGAATGGGAAAAGATACTTGCAAATGACATATCAGATAAAGGGTTAATATCCAGAATCTATAAGGAACTCCCCAAACTACACGCCCGAAAAACAAACAACCCAGTGAAGAAATGGGCAGATATGAACAGACACTTCTCCAAAGAGGACATCCAGATGGCCAACAGACACATGAAACGATGCTCAGCATCGCCTCTCATCAGGGAAATACAAATCAAAACCACACTGAGATACCACCTGACGCCAGTCAGAGTAGCTAAAATGAGCCAATCAGAGTACTCTAGATGCTGGCGAGGATGTGGAGAAATGGGCACCCTCCTACACTGTTGGTGGGAATGTAAACTGGCACAGCCCCTCTGGAAAACAGTGTGGAGGTTCCTCAGGAAACCAACAATAGAACTCCCCTATGACCCAGCAATAGCACTGCTAGGAATTTACCCAAGGGATACAGAAATGTCGATGCATAGGAGCACATGTACCCCAATGTTCATAGCAGCACTCTCCACAATAGCTAAAACCTGGAAAGAGCCTAAGTGTCCATCAACAGATGAATGGATCAAGAAGATGTAGTTTATCTATACCATGGAATACTACATGGCAATGAGAAACAATGAAATCTGGCCATGTGTAGCAACATGGATGGACCTTGAGGGTGTTATGCTGAGTGAAATAAGTCAGGCAGAGAAGGACAAATATCACATGTTTGCACGTATAGGAGGATTAGAAGGAACTTGATGGAGGAACAAGGGGGAGAAGAAGGGCGGAAATGGTGGGGGAAAGGGAGAGAGGCAAACCATGAGAGACTCTTGAATGCTGACAAAAACTGAGGACTGGTGGATGTGGGGGGGAGGAGGTGGGGCATGGAGGAGGGCACTTGTGGGGATGAGCACTGGGTGTTATGTGGAAACTAATTTGACAATAAACTATTTGTAAAAAAAAAAAAAGAAAGAAATAAAACATTAAAATATTAAAAAAAAAAAGTGAAAGGCAACTTACTGAATGGGAGAAGATATTTGTAAATGACATGTTGGATAAGAAGTTAATATCCAAAAAATATAAAGAACTTATACAACTTGACATTCAAAAAACAAAATCCAATTAAATGCACAGAAGATATGAAAAGACATTTCTCCAAAGAAGACATACAGATGGCCAACAGACACACAAAAACATCACTAATCATCAGGGAAATGCAACTCAAGAAATAGACTCTTAATTCTAGAGAACAAACTGATGGTTACCAGAGGGCAGGTGGGTGGAGAGATGGGTTAAATAGGTTATGGGGATTATGGAGAGCACCTGGTGATAAGCACCAGGTAATATATGGAATCGTTGAATCACTATGTTGTACACCTGAAAGTAATATTACACCGCATGTTAACTAGAATTTTTAAAAAAGAGATATTTACTGGCACAGGTTGTGCATAGAATTAAAATTAGATGATGTGATTGATGATAGACAATAGATGGCAAATGGATAAACAGATATGTAGCTAAAAATGATGTACAGACACTATATAAGTTGAAATTTAAGTAACAAGAAGAAACTTGCTTTGAAAAGTTTGGGTATTATGTTTCAAACACAGGGAACAATTTAATTAGCAGAGATGTGAAGTAGGAAATTGGATATGTAAGCCTAGATTTCAGGGCAAAAGCCACAATTGGAAATATAGATTTGTGAGGCATATGGATGGGATTTAAAGCCAAAGGACTGGTCATGCAGAGTAATTATATAGAGCACAGGACTGAGCTCTTGGATATTCTAAGTTTTCAAGGCTAAGCAGCATAAATACCTGCAAAGACATCTGAGAAGGCATAGTAAATGAGGTAGGAGGAAACCGTACTTTAATTCTGCTCAAGAGAAGCCTAAAGAAAACATGTTTCAAGAAGAACTGAATCATCAATGTCATTGATACATGAAGGAAAATGAGAACACAGAAGTGACCCTTGATCCTGGCAACATGGTGGTTAGGAGGGATCTGGACTAGGGCAGTCTTTGTAGCATAATGAGGACTAAAAGCCTGAATGGAGTCAGGTATGGAAGAAAGTGAAGTGAGGCTGCAGAGACAGTGACTCAAGAAGTTTTGGTATGAAATAGAGTAGAGAGATGGACAATGTGGAGTAAAAAGAAAAATCTATTCAAGTTTAGAAAGCTTCATGGACAAGACAGTGCCTGAGCCAGTGCTTGAGTGTTTGATAAAAGACAGAAGACCTATTTAAATACAGTTAGCCTCCCTCTGTCTCCTCCTAGCAGCCTTGAGCTAGAGCTTCCTTCTTCTGAAGTGGTAGTGTAGTCCTACTATGGGGGAAGATATGAGCCAGCATATTTCCTTCTTTACTTATATTGTGGAGAGGGCATCTTCCCTCTTAAACATTAGGATATCTAAGCAAATGTAATGTAGAATTTATGGTAACAACCAAAGTTTCATTACTAACATCAATAAATAGCTTCAATATTTGGCTCCAATTTCCATTGGGGAAATTGGGGGAAATATGGCATTCCATCAGCAGTAGCATTAGAATCTTGGGGCGCCTGGGTGGCTTAGTCGGTTAAGCGGCCGACTTTCACTTAGGTCATGATCTCGCGGTTCGTGGGTTCGAGCCCCGCGTCGGGCTCTGTGCTGACTGCCAGCTCAGAGCCTGGAGCCTGTTTCAGTCTGTGACTCCCTCTCTCTCTGACCCTCCCCTGCTCACACTGTCTCTCTCTCTCCTAGAAAAAAAAAAAAAAAAAGAATCTAAAGGAAGACCCATTTGCCTTTCTCTAAAAGCTTCCCCCAACCTCTTTCTGCCAAAGAAATATCACAGACTTTCCATATAATTCTTTGCCTAAACAGGAAAACAGTAGCTAGTAAGAGATTAGTGTCTGCCATGCCCTGAGTTCTTAAACTCAGGAAAAAGTCTCTTCTGCCTCTACAATCTTTGTCTCTCATAAAGTCAGTATTAGTCAGGGTTCTCCAGAGAAGAAAGAAACCAATAGGATGTACAGATGTATAAGTGGAGAGGTGAATAGGTTAGATAAATGGTAGGTAGGTAGGTAGGTAGGTAGGTAGGTAGGTAGGTAGATAGATAGGGATTTATTTTAAGGAACTGGGTCACATGATTGTGGAGGATCACAAGTTCAAAATCTGCAGAGTAAGCCTCACCCAGGGAAGAGTCAATAATCCACTTTAAGCCCAAAGGTAGTCTGCTGGCATAATTCTCTCTTTTTTCAGAGGTAAGTTCGGCTTCTGTTGCAGCCTTCAAGTGAATAGATAAGTCACACTGACATTATTCAAAGCCTAGTGATTTCAACATTAATCTCATCTAAAAAATACTTTCATTGACATCTGAAACTAGTGAACATTGTGTGCTCAACATACTCAAATTTAAAAAATTATTACTTTCACTCAACCATCTAGAATAATGTTTGACTACTTTGTTACCAAGGCCTAACCAAGCTGACACGTAAAATTACCTATCGCAAGCCCACTCCTTAGTGGCACCCAAACAGATCTTAAACCATACTTAATCCCCAAATAAAGACAACAACAGGGTCACATTTCCACCTGTCACACAACTATCCTGCATACTCCACCTTTCCTCCAGAAGAGGATGCAAAGTCCTTAGGTGAAGTACTCATTCTGCCAGCAGATTTCAGTTCTCAGAACAGTGCCCAGTGAGGATCCTCAATAAAAAGAACAGCAATGAACACACGGTCTCCCACAGAATGTCAACTTTATGGCTGCTATTTTAAGAGGTCCTTTAATGACTTGTTTTCTAGGGTAATAGGTTTGCCACACAAAACTGTTTTCTTTTAGCTGGTGAATATTCTAACTTAGATTTTATTTCTGACTGTGATATAAATACTATGTAAAAGAATAAAAAAAAAACTCATGAATTAGACTCAGAATTCATCTTGCATTTTCTTCCTTTTCCCACATGATATTTCATCCCTTAGGGGGAAGAGACAGAAATTTGTATTACCAAAAAGATACTTTGTGCAAATAGCATTACATACTAATAACTGATTGGAGACCTGAGGAAAAGCTGAACAGTTAAGTTGATACTAATGAATTTTCCACCTTAAAGACTCTGGTTTAACTGATAATAAATTTAAGAACCATTTTCTTAGAAGAAACTTACCAATAAGAAAGGTACAGTGTTGACAATTTTGCACATTATTGACCATAGATTTGCCTTCTCTCCTGGTTCACAAATGTTTTTTTTGCTGTGTAAAATTTTCAATATCCTGGGGGCACCTGGGTGGCTCAGTCAGTTAAGTGTCCGACTTCAGCTCAGGTCATGATCTCACAGTCTGTAGATTTGAGTCCTGTGTTGGGCTCTGTGCTGACAGCTATCTCAGAGCCTGGAGCCTGCTTCGGATTCTGTAAAAAAAATTTTTTTCAATATCCAAATCATTTGCTTGGTAAATGTAAGTTCTAATATTGTTTTAACAGAGTGTTTACATATTCTCTATCCCTTGCAAATAGCAGGTCCATGACATATGGAATAAATACAAGAAATAAGAGAATTAGAAATAGCAAGTGGTAGCGAGAATGTGGACAAAAGGAAACTCTAGTGCACCACTGATGGGACTGTAATTTGGTGCAGTCACTATGGAAAATAGTACGGAGGTTCCTCAGAAAAGCAAAAATAGAACTAGCATATGATCTAGCAATTCTACTCCTAGGTATTAACTCAAAATGAAGTATGTATCCCCACTTTCATTGCAGCATTACTTACAATAGTCAAGATACAGAAATAAACTAAGGACCCATTAATGGATGAAGGAATTTTAAAAATGCCATTATGTCTTTATCATCTATATCTATCTATGGCTAAATCTATATTTAGATCTATATCTACCAGAGATAGAGAATATTATTTTGCCACAAAAGAAAAAAGAATGAAATCTTGCCATTTGCAACATGGATGGACCTTAAGAACATTAGGCTAAGTGAAATAAGTCAGAGAAAGACAAATACTATATGATCTAACTTATATGTGGAATCTAAAAACATGTTTTTTAATGTTTATTTGTTTTTGAGGGAGAGAGATACAGAGCATGAGCAGGGGAAGGGCAGAGAGAGATGGAAGCACAGAATTCAAAGCAGGCTCCAGGCCGTGAGTGGTCACCACAAAGTCTGACATGGGGCTCGAACTCACAAACCGTGAGATCATGACCTGAGCTGAAGTCGGAGGCTTAACTGACTGAGCCACCCAGGCGCCCCTCAAAACATGTTTTTCAAAAACCTCACAGACACAGAAAACAGATTGGTATTTATCAGAGACAGAAAGTATGGGGTGTGTAAATGGGTGAATGGAGTAAAAAACAAACAAACTTCCAGTTATAAAATAAATGAGTCATGGGGATGTGGTATACAGCATGGTGACTATAGTTAATAATACCATATGGCATATTTGAAAGTTGTTAACAGTAGATTCTAAAAGTTCTCACTACAAGAAAAGCTTTGGTAACTACGTATGATTACATGTTAAGGAGACTTATTGTGATTATTTTGCAGTTTAAACAAAGATTGAATCACCATGTTGTTCACCTGAAACTAATATGCTATCATCAACTGTATCTGAGTTTAAAAAGTAGTAGCCACAATAAACATGTAAACATAAATATTTTTATTTTTTAAATATTTATTTTTTGAGAAAGCACAAGCATGCGAGGGGCAAGAGAGAGGGACAGAGGATGAGTAGGCTTGTGCTGACAGGCTGACTGCAGCCAGCCCAATGTGGGGCTAGAGCCCATGGCCTGAGCGAGATTATGACCTGAGCCAAAGTTGTATACTCAACTAACTGAGCCATCTGGGTGCCCCTAAATATTTTTATTTTTAAAAACTATATTTAAAGAAAACGAACTACAGGGACACCTGATGCTCAGTTGGTTGAGTGTCTGGCTCTTGATTTCAGCTCAGGTCATGAACTCACAGTTCATGGGATTGAGCCATGCATGCACTGTCAGTGCAGAGCCTGGGACTCTCTTTCTCCCTCTTTATCTGCCCCCTCACCCATTCATGCTCGTATACTCTCTCAAAATAAAAAAATAAACTTCAAAAAAAGAACTATAGAGTCCTCTTTCTTAACCCACAATCACTCATAGAATGTTCTTATCAAGTATAATGGCAGGTAACTTGCCCAATTTCATATGTTGCCATATCTCATTGAACCTGAAGACACTAACTGTAAAACATGTAGCTTTATTTACCATTAGGCAATTTTAAATGCTGTTAGTTAAACTATGTCATGTCATCAGCTGTAAGAAAAATCCCAGTTTTAGAAATATTAAAATGTGTCTCTTGGGGCGCCTGGGTGGATCAGTCGGTTGAACTTCGACTCAGGTCATGATCTCACAGTTCATGGGTTCAAGCCCCGCATTGGGCTCTGTGCTGACAGCCATCTCAGAGCTTGAAGCCAGTTTTGGATCCTGTAACTCTCTCTCTCTCTGCCCCTCCCCTGCTCATGCTGTATCTCTCTCTCTCTCTCTCTCAGAAATAAATTTTAAAAAGTATAAACAAATTTTTTAAATGTGTCTCTTAGAATCAGTAGGTGCAGTGTTGACATTCATAAATCAAGCTGCAAGATCCTCAAAAGCAAGGAAATTCATGTTGTGTGCCCTGCAGAGCCTTGTGTATAGTAGACAATAATCAGGAAGGAAGGAAGGAAGGAAGGAAGGAAGGAAGGAAGGAAGGAAGGAAGGAAGGAAGGAAGGAAGGAGGAAGGGAGGGAGGGAGGGAGGGAGGGAGGGAGGGAGGGAGGGAGGGAGGGAGGGAGGGAGGGAGGGAGGGAGGAGAGGGAGGGAGGGAGGGAGAGGGAGGGAGGGAGGGAGGAAAAGAAATTAAATTTGTAAATTAAACAAAACTTCATACCAAAAGTAAAACTAGAGATTAAAAAAGGGACTAAAAGTTGCTTCATCCCAGAACTGGAGTGGTAGAGTGAAGTGGTAGAGGGAAGTAGATTCAAATCTAAGGCTAGAGGAGAGATGAAGTGAAGGCTTGTTAGGTTCTCCAAACCTATAGCAGTTGCAGCATCACATAGAACTCCCATTCTGCGCCAGTCCAATGAAGGGCCACAAACTGTAATGGTGGCATGCCTGCCAAGACAACAGTCTTCAGAAGTGGTGTTTTAACACATAAAGCTCATTGGTTCTGACCCTTGTTAGCGTTTGTACTGGGGTGAATTGTGCTTGCCCAGAATTCAACTCCATCCAGAACAACAGAATATGACCTTATTTGGAAATAGGGTCTTTGCAGACACAATTAGTTATTTTAAGGTAAGGTCATATGGGATTGGAGTGGACCCAAAATCCAATGGCTGGCATCCTTATAAGAAAGATATGTGAAGATATAGAGAAGAACAGAGGAAAAAACCACATGAAAACGGAGGCAGAGACTGGAGCTATGTGTCCACAGGCCAAGGAATCCAAGGATTACTGATAGCTGCTAAAGAGGCAAAGAAGGATTGTTTCCTAGAACCTTTGGAGGAAACAGGGCTGTACCTCCATTTCAGAATTCTCACCTCCAGAATAATTTTGTTTTATTAAATCACCTAGTTTGTGGTAATTTGCTGTAGTAGCCCTACGAAATTAATACAGTGTTTTTAAAGTAATAATAATTAACAACCAGAGTCTACAATTTTATGGGTTTTAAAACTGTTTACTGGGTTTTTCATTTATAATAGTAACACAGATTCAATCTAACAGATTAAAATGTAGAGATTTATAAAGTTAAAAGCAGAAGCCCTACCTTTTTACCCTACATCTGGCCTCTGTGTAATTATACATTTTACGTTTTCCATGAATATACACATAAGCACTATTTCTTTACAAAAATGGGATTATCCTATGCATGGTGCTTTTAGCTTGCTTTATTTTTCAGTAACTATATTATAAAATATACGGGCATCTTTACACATCACGATATAGAGATCAATATCATTTCTTTAAGAGGCTGTATAATATTCCATTAAAGGCACCATCTCGTAATTCACAACAATCTATCAGTACATATTTACTGTTAGCTATGAGCTAGGCATGGAATCCCTGTCTTCAAGGAGTAGAAGAGATAAATAAATAAAAAGGAAATTATATTACAGTGTGATAAATGCTTCAACAGGCACAAGCGAAGAGGACTATAAGAAGCATGGGGAGGTGGTCTAGACATGAGGGGCAGAGTGCACAAACGACAGGAGATAAAGGGAACAATCTTTGGGAGAAAAGAACAATCTCTGGGGTAAAACAAGAAGCACCTCATCGTTCTCACAAGTAATTACAAAGAAAGAACCATCCACACAAGAGCTCTGGAAGGTTAAACCTAGTCAATTTTCCTGGTTTTAGATAGACTCATGTCAAGAAGAGAATGTAAAATTATTCAAGGATCAGTTGTCTCAACGCAGTGCACTGTGTGGCCTGAGTACTACATCAATGTCAGCAACTATAATTTGCTCTACTGGTGCTTTAAAAGATGTCTACTTCTTATCATATGGGTCTTGGCTGCTGGCACATGGACCCTAATGAATCACTGCTTACATTTCTAGGAAGCTTTTTCAAGGATGTGGCTCTGAGATGAGGCTCCAGACAAGTACCCTCTTAGCAAATGAGGCCAAAGAGCATAGCTAAAGTGATCTTAATAGTGTTGAAGAATTCTGAAGGCAAAATCCTCAAACTCAATCTGAATGAATCCCATAAAAGCATGATTTATTACAAAAGGACAGAGGAAAATGATGAGCCTTAATGAAGCACCTCGTAGTTTATGCAAATTGGATCTGATTCACCACTGATCTTGGACTCAAAATTCCCAGTGACTTCTAACTAATCGGCTTTAATCACAGGCATGTCTAATGGGTCTTTGTCTAGGGCTTGATATACTGCCTGGCTTTATTATTAGCTGATGGGGTGGGAGGGCACATGCCTACAATCAGGAATGGAGTGGGACAGACTAGAGGCCAGATCACTTCCCTTTGGAAATACTTAAAGGGTTCCTTCCACTTCATCCTTCTGAGTCCCAGTTACTACAGGGGGAAGCAGATCTAAGTTCTCCACTTCCACTGATGAAAAAGGGCTCAACTGCATCAGGAAAGATTAGGACAGATCGCCCCAAATCAGTTCCAAAATATAAAAGTTATTTGATAATCTAAACATTAATACAAATAGAATACCCAGTTCTTCATTCTGTAGATCTTTGGAGTAAAACTGGCATTATTAGAGACTCAGGAAAGAAAAGGAAGGAAGAATCTGGAAAACACCTTTCAGAAAATTTTAGCTCAGTCTGAGACAAATATGTAATGGGGGGAGTAATTGTGTTATGAAGTATAAATTATCACCGGATTATTCCCTAATGGCTGACATCTCAGAAACTGCTTGGGAAATGCTTGTAACAAGGGTGTGTGCATGAGTCCTGGCTGAATGCAATCTACTCACACACATGGAAGTCAGTGAAAGTGTCTGCAGCAGTGGAGTCCTGAATAGGACCAACATTTCATCCAGTTACAAAAGCAGTTTAATCAGCTGCAGGCACAGAAAAACTTCCTCAGCTAGTTGAGGCTTGCCTTACAATCTCCCGTTCCTAGTTTTCATTTAGCAGATTCTGCTTCCCGGCTTTATTGCTGAATCAGGGAATAAGAACTAATTTCACATCTCCTTTGAATCCTGTCAATCTGACTTATTTTGAGGAAGAGAAAATGGGAGCGTCAGTCAAAGCAGTCACATTTCACAGTCCCTCAGACAGCTTAGCAGGAGAAATTCAACTAAATCGCATTCCGTTCACTGGGTTGGATATTTAATTCAGAGATGCGGCAGCCAGGGGACCTGGGCCATGAGGAGGAGCTGGCCAAGCACATGTCAGAGGACTCCCCACACTGCAGGATAAACCTGGCTTTAGTGCAGCTCTGCCATGGATGTCTCTGACCTCGGGCTTTGGATTCTAGGAACAAATAAGATTTTATTTATTTATTTATTTATTTATTTATTTATTTATTTATTTATTTTTAAAAGCTTATTTATTTTGAGAGAAAGAGAGCACTCAGGCAGGAGAAAGGGCAGAGAAAGAGGAGAGAGAATATCTCAAGCAGGCATCACACTGTCAGCGCAGTAGAGGAGTGTCAGCGCAGAGCCAGTCATGGGGCTCAATCCCACGAACCAGGAAATCATGATCTGAGCCAACATCAAGAGTCAGGTGCTTCACTAACTGAGCCACCCAGGCAATTATTTTTGTTTGTTTGTTGGTAACAAATAAAAATTCAAACACCCATATATATTTACCACTTTTTAAAATCTGACCTGGTTAAGCAAATTAAAGAAAATCAACTGCCATCTACTATGGCTATCATTGCAGAAAAGGACATCTTTAAATAATAAAACAAGAAGTTCTTAACTAAGACTTTTTCAAATTGAAGCAGAAAATTAGCATTATGAAAAACTCACTATGTTGTCTTTTTTTTTTCCATTTTTCTTCAAATGGGTGGAAAAATTCTCACATTAAAGCACCCTAGGGGACAAGACCAAATGTTTTCCTCCTGACTCAAGGAAGACAAATAAGGAGGGAAATGCAACAAATGAATCAGATTATAACTTTGGACACCAGTCTGTCTGTGTCTTTCTCCAGCAAATGCTCCCAGGCATGACCTGAGAACTATTCTGTTCTATGACCACCCATTATGTCCCAACCCCCAACTCAAGATCCCTTCTAAATTCCCATAAAACCCCATACTCCACACTGTCTTTTTAATAAGTATCACTTATTACATTCAAAATGGAAAACAAATTTTGGGAGAAAAATTCTTTTTACAAACCAATGCATACAAGACACAAAAAGAAACCTTACACTGTTTCTAGTTCAAGAAATTTATACTCCATAATAAAATACCTGTTTTCTCTCAAATTAATGTGAAGTTTTCTTTAAAGAAGGCTTGACCACATCTGGGGGAAGATGGCAAAGTAAGAGGGTCCTAAACTTACCTGGTCAGTCACAGAGATACAACTAAGTAACTCACACATCAGAAAATGACACCAAGACTGGAGAACAGGCTCTCCACAACTAAATGTACAGAAGAGCCCACATCTAACAGGGTAGGAAGGACAGAGACTTGGTGGAGAGCCAAACTGACCCACAGGACTGTCCACAGAAGAAGACTCTGCCTGCACAGAAAAGGGAAAGGAACAGACCCCATACCAGGGACCCCAGGCACAGGAGACACTCATAGGAAAGACAAATTCTTACAACATTTGGTTTTGAAAACCAGAGAAACCTAACTACAAATTCTTACAATCAGTAGGGCTTAATACCTGAAACTTTAAAAATCAGTGGACTCAGCTCTGGGAGAGCCAGGAGGGAAATAGGAAACTGAGTCCCCACCTTAAAGAGACAGCACAACAGACCCACAGAGCTACAGTATAGAAGCAGCAGTTTGAAAACCACCTGTGGTATATTGCAAGATTATTTACTAACCTCAGAGCAAGTACTGGAGAGGCAGGATCTTTGAAAGACTTCTTCAACAACAGAAGTTGATGGACATGATTTCCCTCCCCTGCCCCCAGCCTAGATGCATGGATACCAGCAGCAACCAGCACAGCAGGAGCACTCTTTACTTAACTTGCTAATAGCCTGTTCCACCCCTGTGCACTTGCACCAACTGGCATTCCCCAGCCAGGCCTTTACTCCAGGTCTCCCTCCACAGCAGACCCTTGAAAAATTTGCTAATACCATGTGCCCTGCCTCTGTGCTCTTCTGCAAACTTGCACCCTCCAGCCAAGCTAAGATAGTTTTCTAAAGTGGCGACAGGTCCCTTTCCACAGCACACTATAGCACAACTTGCTGGCACCAAGTGACCTGCCTCCACCTTCTCCTGTGGACCCACCCTCAGCATTTCTCCAAGTGAGAGGTCCCCTCCCATAATGGACTCATGCACATCTTGTTAACACTGCATACCCCACCCCTGGGTTCTCCTGCAGACCTGCCTTCAGCAGGAGTCCATCAAAAGCTGTGCCAAGCCTGGCAATAAACAAGCAGCACTGACAGAGGCCAGCAACACTCCAAAGTGAAACCTGTCCTGGGGACAGAGGAAAATAACCACACACGCCAGTCTGACTGCAAGCCCCATGCAACAGTGAAAGCTTCTCAGGTGACAGCATGGGGAGAGTACCTTGCAGTTCAGTGTTACTACAGCTCTGGCAAATACCTGGTCTGCTCAACTCAAGGCCAAGGAGGCCCCAGACTGGCAAGAATCAAAGTGAGCCATTACAGATGATAGGACTCAAGGTAAATATGGCTCAGCCACAATAGGACACAAACGATATACATAGTAGATACCTGTGAAATACCAGGTTCAGATGAACAGGGGACTATATAGTACCACAGGGTTCTATAGGAGATGGACCCATGAGGCCACTATGTTCAAGAGTAGGAGATGTAGATGACTTTCCTAACACATAGGCAAAGACACAGAGTTAAATAAAATGAGGGAACAGAGGAATATATCCCAAATGAAAGAATAAGACAAAATCACAGCAAGAAAGCTAAATGAAACAGGGGTAATATGCCTTATTGAGAATTTAAAGAAATGGTCACAAAGATAATGGCCTTGAAAAAGAGTAGAGGACTTCAGGGAGACTCTAAACAGAGATTGAAAAAAAAAGAAAAAGAACCAATCACATATGGAGCACTCAATAAGTGAAATTAAAAACACACCAGAGGGAATGAGTAGTAGACTAGAAGAATCAGAACAATGGATCAGTAACCTAGAAGACAGAGTAATGGAAAGCAATCAAGTTAAAGAAGAGAGAGAAAAAAATGACTAAGACAAAATGAAAATAGATTAAGAGAACTCAATAAGCATAATAACTTCACATTATAGAGATACCAGAAGAAGAAAGAAGGAGTAGAAAATCTATTTGAAGAAATAATAGCTAAAAACTTCCTGAATTTGAGAAAGGAGACAGAAATCCAAATCCAGGAGGCACAAAAAGCACCCAGCAAAATCAACCCAAGGAGGTCCATACCAAGACACACAGAAATTAAAATGGCAAAAAGTAGTGGAAGAGATTTTTAAAAACAGCAATAGAAAAGAAAACAGTTACATACAAGGGAAACCCCATAGGGTTATCAGCTGATTTTTCAGCAGAAATTTTGCAGGTCAGAGAGAAGTGGTGTTAGAGGCACCAGGGCCTCTCAATTGGTTAAGTGTCTGACTCTTGGTTTAGCTCAGGTTATGATTTCACAGTTTGTGAGTTTGAGCTCCATATCAGGCTTTGCACTGACAGCACAGAGCCTGCTTGCAATTCTCTCTCTTCCTCTGCCTCTGCTCCTCCCCCACTTACATGTGCCCACACTCTCTATCTTTCTCTCTCTCGCTGTCTTTCAAAAACAAATAAATATAAATTTTTTTAAAAAATTAAAAAAGAAATAAGGGAGTGACATGAAAGTGTCACCAAAGTGCTGAAAGGGGGAAAAATTCCTGCACCAATAATATTCTATACAGCAAGACTCTCGTTCAGAATAGGAGAGATAGTTTTCCAGATAAACCAAAGTTAAAGGAATTCATGACCCCTAAATCAACCCTACAAGAAATGTTAAAGGGCACAATATTAGTAGAAAGAAAAGACTGTAAGTAGGAACAAGAAAAGTAGGAAGCAAGCAGAAAAGCAATATAATCAAGTATACCTATAAAATCAGTCAAGGGATTCACAAAACAAAAGGATATAAAGTATTACACCATACACCAAAAATGTGGGGTTGTGAGTAAAGAATGGGTTCAAATTTTAGTGACCATTGAGACACCTGAATGGCTCAGTTGGTTGAGCATTTTACTTTGACTCAGGTCATGATCTCATGGTTTGTGGGTTCAAGCTCTGTTTTTGGCTCTGGGCTAACAGCTCAGAGCCTGGAGCCTGCATTGGATTCTGTGTGTGTCTCTCTTTCTATCCCTCTCCTGCTTGAGTACTCTCTCTCTCAAAAATAAATAAACATTAAATTTTTTAAAATTTAAGTGACCAACAACTTCATATAGACTGCTACATGCATAAGATGTTATATACAAACATAATGGTAACCACAAATCAAAAACTAGTAACAGATATGTAAATAATAATTAAAAATGAATCCAAGTACAATACGGAAGAAAGCCAGTAACCCATAGAGAAGAGAGTAAGAAAAGGAACAAAGAAGAACTACAGAAACAACCATAAAACAAGTAACAAAGTGGCAATAACTACAGACCTATCAATAATTACCTTGACTGTAAATAGACAAAAATCTCCAATCAAAAGACATTGGGTGACAGAATGAATAAAAAGGCAAAACTCATCCATAAGCTTCCTGTAAGAGTCTCCTTTCAGATGTAAAGACACGTGCAGATTGAAAGTAAAAGGATGGAAAAGCATTTAACCTCCAAATGGAAGTGAAAAGAAAGCCAGTATAGTAATACTTGTATCAGTCCAAATAGACTTTAAAACAAGACTGTAATAAGAGACAAAGAGGGATCTTACATAATCACTCATGGGACAGCCAACAAGAGGATATAACAATTGTAAATATTTAAGCACCCAACATGAAAGCACCCAAATTCATAAAGCAGCTAATAATAAACAGGAAAGAAGCAATCAATAGTAATGTAATAGTAGTAGGAAATTTTAACATTCCACTTACATCAATGGATAAATCATCCAAACAGAAAGTCAGCAAAGAAACAATGGATTTGAAAGACACATTGGACCATGTAGATCTAACAAATATATTCAGAACATCCCATCTTAAAACAGCAGAACACACATTCTTTTCAAATGCACATGGAACAATATCTAAAATGGATAACATATTAGGCCACAAAATAAGTCTCAACAAGTCCAAAAAGACTGAAGTCATACCATACATCTTTTCCAACCACAAACTATGAAACTAGAGGTCTATCACAAGAAAAAATCTGAAAGATCACAAATGCATGGAGGTTAAATAACATGCTGCTAGACAATGAATGAGTCAACCAAGAAATCAGAGGAAATTTTTAAAAAATACATGAAAACAAATGAAAATGAAAACACACCAGTCCCAAATCTCTCGGGTGCTGTAAAAGCTGTTTTAAGAGGGATGTGTATAGCAATATGAGTCCACATCAAGGAGCAAGAAAAATCTCAAATTAACAACCTAACTTTACACTTAACAAGCTAGAAAAAGAGAAACAAACAAAACTCCCAAACCAGTTGAAGGAAGGAAATAATAAAGATAAGAGCAGAAATAAATGATATAGAAACTTAAAAAACAATAGAAAAGAAATAAGAAGCTGCTTTTTTGAAAAGATCAATAAAATTGATAACTTTTAGCCAGAGTCACCAAAAAAAGAAAAACAAGGAGAAGACTCATATAAGCAAAATCAAAAATGAAAGAGGAGAAACAAGTGATGCCACAGACATGAAAAAGGTAATGAGAGAATGTTATAAAAAATTACATACCAACTAATTGGACAACCTAGAAGAAACAGATAAATTTCTAGGAATATATAACTTCCCGAAACTGAATCAGGAAGAAATAGAAAATTTGAATGGGCCAATAACAAGTAATGAAACTGAAGCTGTAATCAAAAACTCCCCAACAAACAAAAGTCCAGGACCAGAGGACTTTAGAGGAGAATTTTTCCCAACATTTGAAGAAGAGCTAATTCAAATTTTTCTCATATTATTACAAAAAATAGAAGAGGAAGGAAAACTTCCAAATTAATTGAGGCCACCATTATCCTGATAATGAAACCAGATAAAGACCCACTGAAAAGGAAAACTACAGGTCAACATCTCTGATGAACATAGATGCAAAAATCATCAACAAAACACTAGCAAACTGTATCTAACAGTACATTAAAAGAAGTATTCATCATAATCAATTGAGGTTTATTCCTGAGTTGCCAGGAGGTTCAATAATTGCAAATCAATTAACATGATACATCACATCAATAAGAGAAAAGATAAGAATCATATGATCACTTCAAAAGACGCAGAAAATGCATTTGCCAAAGTACAACAACACTCATTCATGATTAAAAACAACAACAAACTTCAATAAAGTAGGTTTAGTGGGAACATACCTCAACAAAATAAAGGCAATATATGAAAAACCCACAGCTAACATCATACTAAATATTGAAAAACTAAATGCTTTGCTGCTAAGGTCAGCAATAAGACAAATATTTTGTCCACTCTCACCACTTTTATTCAATATATGTTTGTAAGGCCTAGTCAGAGCAATTAGACAGCAAAAAGAAATAAAAGGTATCCAAATTAGTAAGGAAGAAGTAAATCTTTCACTATTTGCAGACGATATGATGCTATATATATAAAATCCAAAGACTCCACCAGAAAACTGCTAAAACTGATACACAAATTCAGTAAAACTTGCTAGATACAAAATCAAGAAATCTGTTGCATTTCTATACACCAATGATGAAGTAGCAGAACAGAAATTAAGCAAACAATTTCATTTACAATTGCACTAAAAATAATAAAATACCTAGGAATAACTAGGCATTACCTCTTAACTAAAGAGGTGAAAGTCCTGTATAAAACTATAAAATACTGAAAACTATAAAACTATAAACATTGATGAAAGAAATAGAAGATGACACAAACAAATGGAAGATACTCCATGCTCATGGATTGGAAAGTGAATATTGTTAAAGTGTCCATAATATCCAAAGCAATCTACAGATTTGATGCAATCTCTATGAAAACACCAACAGCATTTTTTACAGAACTATAACAAAAAATCCTAAACTTTGTATGGAACCACAAAACATTCCAAATAGGCAAAGCAATCTTGAAAAACAAAAGTAGATGCATCACATTCCCAGATTACAAGAGACACTACAACGCTGTAGTAATAAAAACAGTGGAGTAATGGCACAAAAACAGACACACAGATCAGTGGAACAGAATAGAGAACCCAGAAATAAAACAACAATTACATGGTCAATTAATCTTCAACAAAGAAGGAAAGACTATTCAATGGGAAAAAAACAGTCTCCTCAACAGATGTTGCTGGAAAAAACTGGACAGCTACATGGAAAAGAATGAAACTGGACCACTTTCTTATAGTACACACAAAATAAACTCAAAATGGATTGAGATCTAAATGTGAGACCCAAAAATATAAAAATCTCTGAAGAGAACATACTAGTTTCTCTGACATCAGCCATAGCAACATTTTTGTAGGTATTATTTCTGAGGTGAGGGACACAAAAGTAAAAATAAACTTGGGTCTATATCAAAATAAAAAGCTTCTGCACAGCAAAGGAAACAGTCAACAAAACTAAAAGACAATCTACTGAATGACAGAAGATACTTCTAAATGGCATATCTGATAAAGGGTTAGTATCCAAAATATATAAAGAACTTATACGACTCAACCAAACCCCTCCCCAAATAATCCAATTAAAAATGAGCAGAAGAGATGAGCAGACATGTCTCCAAAGAAGACATATAGATGGCCAACAAACACACAAAAACATCACTAATCATCAGGGAAATGCAACTCAAAATCACAATGAGATATCACCTTGAACCTATCAGAATAGCTAAAAGCAAAAGCACAAGAAACAACAGGTATTGGTGAGGATGTGGAGAAAAAGGAACCCCATGCACTGTTAGTGGAGCAGCCACTGTGGAAAACAGTATGGAAGGGACTCAAAAATTAAAAATACCTCAGCTGCACCAACTTCTTACTAGATATGTCTTGGAAGGCAAAGGAAACAAAAGCAAAAATGAACTATTGAGACCTCACCAAGGCAAAAATCTTTGCACAATGAAGGAAACGATCAACAAAACTAAAAGGCAACAGACAGAATGGAAGAAGATATGTACAAATGACATATCAGAACTTTATCAAACTCAATACTCAAAAAACAAATAATCCAGTGAAGACATGGGGAAAAGACATTAATAGACCCTTCAAAAGAAGACATCCAGATGGCTTACAAACACATGAAAAGATGCTCAACATCACTCATCATCAGAAAAATACAAATCAAACCACAATAAGATATCACCTCACACCTGTCAGAACAGCTCAAATTAACAACTCAGGGAATGACAGATGTTGGCAAGGATTCAGAGAAAGGGGATCACTTTTGAATTACTGATGGAAATGCAAACTGGTAAAGCCACTCTGGAAAACAGTATGAAGGTTCCTCAAAGGAACCAGCAAAGGAAAACAACCCAGCAATTGCACTACTAGCTATTTATCCAAAGAATACCAAAATGCTGATTCAAAGGGGCACATGTACCCCAATGTTTATAGAAGCACTATGAACAATAGTCAAATTATGGAAAGAGGCCAAATATCCACTGACTGATGAATGGATGAGGAGAATTTGTATTTAAACACACACACACACACACACACACACACACACACACACACACACACACACACACCAGACTATTACTTGGCAATCAAAAATAATGAAATCTTGCCATTTGCAACATGGATGAAACTAGAATGTATTATGCTAAGCAAAATAAATATGATTTTGCTCAGATGTGGAATTTAAGAAATTCAACACATAAACCTATGGAAAGGGAAGGAAATATAAGAAACAGAGAAGGAGGCAAACCATAAGAGACTCTTAAATACAGAGAACTGAGGGTTGCTGGAGGGGTGTTGTGTGTGAGGATGGGCTAAATCAGTGATGGATATTAAGGAGGGCATTTGTTAGGATGAGCACTGGGTGTTATACGTAAGTGATGAATCACTAAGTTCAACTTCTAAAACCATTATTTCACTATTTGTTAACCAATCTGGACTTAAATAAAACATGGGGCGCCTGGGTGGCTTAGTCGGTTAAGCGTCCGACTTTCGCTTAGGTCATGATCTCGTGGTTCGTGGGTTCGGGTCCCGCGTAGGGCTCTGTGCTGACTGCCAGCTCAGAGCCTGGAGCCTGTTTCAGTCTGTGACTCCCTCTCTCTCTGACCCTCCCCTGTTCACGCTGTCTCTCTCTCTCTCTAGTAGAAATAAATAAAACATTTAAAAAAAAATTTTTAAATAAAACTTTTAAAAATTTAAAAATAGAATTACCATATAATCGAGTAATTCCATTTACCATATAATTAAGTAATTCCATTACTGGGCATTTACCCAAAGAATATGAAAACACCAATTCAAAAAGATATATGCACCTCTGCTTACTGCAGAATTATTTACCATAGCTAAATAATGGAAGCAACCCAAGTGTCCACTGATAGATAAATGGACAAAGAAGAGATAGTATACACACACACACACACACACACACACACACACACACACACACACACACCATGGAATATTACTCAGTCATAGAAGAGAATTAAATCTTGTCATTTGCAACAACATGGGCAGATCTAGATGATATAACGCTAAGTAAAATAAGTCACTTACAGAATACCATATGATTTCACACACACGTGGAATTTAAGAAACAAAACAAATGAACAAGGAAAAAGAGACAAACCAAGAAACAGACTCAACTATAGAGAACAAACTGATGGTTACCAGAGGGCAGGTAGGTGGGTAGATGGGTGAAAATAGGTGAAAGGGATTAAAGAGTACACTTAATCATAGTGAGAGCTTAATGTATAGAATTGCATACCTGAAACTAATGTTGAGTGTGCTGGAATTAAAATTTAAGAACAATAAAATAATAAAATAATTAAAATAAAGAAGCTTTGACCACCCATTGCTGGTATTCATTACAGACAATTCTGTCACAAAGCCACCTAATGTGGTTTATCACCATGTTGTGCCACCACCACATGAGTTACTTCAATCATTTCCCATGTTAGGCTCTAGGGGGTATGAAAGAAGATTCCCAAGTGAGGTGAGCATTGCTAAGAGTCATTCAAAATAGGACTGCGAGGATACTGAGGAAGCATGGCCTATGCAGTCTTTTATTTCAAATTTTGGAACACCATGGACTTTTGAGTTTTGTCAATTGCAATTTGTCAGTCGATTGCACCTGAATCGTCCTATGGAACACATTCTACTTTGGACTGAAATAGAGATAATGTAAAATCTATTAACTAAACAGCCAATACGATATTATATAGTTTAACTCTGTCAGCACCAATCATAATTCTTTCAAAACAAGTTATATAACTGTGGAGTTTTTGCCTTTATAAGGGTATACTGCCCACTTGCAATTTGGAACACACTTTCAATTTCTGTCCACTCTATGTCTTTGAGACTGCAGTCCCTAAGACTCCAAATAAATTCTTTTGGTCGCTTTATAGCCCCTTCTTCCTGGTCAACAGCAGTTAGGACAGTAAACATCACAAGCTCCTTGTGTTTATCCTGTGGACATTACTAAAAGTTTCTGAGACTTTCTGATCTGTACTGTGGAGATTCTAATCCTTCCCAAGTCAGAGCATTGTTGTGAAGATTAGATAAAGCCAGTAAAAATACTGTGTAAACTGTAAAATTATCTACTCATATGAGGTATTATTGATTCTGCTTTTTCAGAGAAAGAAACAATGAAAAACAGTAATAATATTTCAAAAATAACCTCCAGAGTGACGATGATAATGTTGATGATGATGGCAACAAAAAAAGCAACAATAAGAAAGTAAAAATATTTCTCTAGGGCTTTTTTTTTTTTGTGCCAGGTTTTATACTAAGAATTTTTCATGTTCTTTTTTTATGTAATCCCCACAACAATCACATGAGGTAAACACTGATGTTATCCCAACTTAATAAATGAGAGAAATAAACTCTGGAGAATTAGATAGCCTTGCCAACTTCCCACAACTAACATAAAGTAGAACTGAGATCCAAGCTCTGGTTCTGCCTAATTCCATAAACTCTATGGCTGAGGCTTAGCAAAAAATTCTAAAGCCACCAAAAGACCTTAAAAAAAAACACACAAAAAACCTAGACTTAAGACAAAGAGAGAAAAAAAAAAGCAGAGCTTGGCCTTAATCTTAAAGCAGATGGTATAACATTAACTGATGGCAGAAAAAGAATAGAAATATTCAACTATTTCCCTTATTTACATGCCATCAAGAATAACTGTCAAACAAAAAAAGAAGAATAAGTATTATTCTTAATAAGTATTATTTAGAAAACAAAAACTGAAATAGAATTGAAACTGGAAGGGGCCTCAAAAAAAAAACAAACAAGCCATACAGCTCAATGTTTTTGGTTTACAGATGAAAAAAGCCATGAGATTAAGTGTCTTGCTCAAAGCCACACATAAGTCCATGGCAATGGTTGGATAGAAGACTTTCCCTGCCTGGAAAGAGTTTCCTGTTTTACTGCTCTTTTCCCCTACTGCATTTGAGGGATGATAATGAAGTGCAAGTCCCTGAATTCAAATGAATCAAATCACACAGGGTACTGAAAAACAGAATTACAGTACGTCTGACGGTAATTTTTGAAATCATAGGAAATGAGAAATGAATTTTTGAAATCATGGGAAATGGTAAATGGATTAGAAAGTAGTAGTGTCCTCCAATGTTCATAGCAGCACTCTCAACAATAGCTAAAGCATGGAAAGAGCCTAAATGTCCATCAACGGATGAATGGATCAAGAAGATGTGGTTTATCTAGACCATGGAATACTACATGGCAATGAGAAAGAATGAAATCTGGCCATGTGTAGCAACATGGATGGACCTTGGGGGTGTTATGTTTAGTGAAATAAGTCAGGCAGAGAGGGACAAATATCATATGTTTGCACATATAGGAGGATTAGGAGGAACTTAACTGAGGAACAAGGGGGAGAAGAAGGGGGAAATGGTGGGGGAAAGGGAGAGAGGCAAACCATGAGAGACTCTTGAATGCTGACAAAAACTGAGGACTGATGGATGTGGGGGGGAGGAGGGATGGGCATGGAGGAGGACACTTGTGGGGATGAGCACTGGGTGTTATGTGGAAACTAATTTGACAATAAACTATTTGAAAAAAAAAAAAAAAGAAGAAGGTAGTAGTGTCCTTAAACTGCATAGTGACTAAAATAAGCACTATTAATTCAATAAAAGGTACTGTTTAACTGGTTTAGTCACTCTGTGCTAGAATGTTTTCCTAAGCAGTAAGGAGAGTTCAAAATTCATTTAGCTATATATCAATACCTAGAGAGTTCCTTAAATTTAAGATGCTATAAAAGTGAATTGAAAATGGGTACTCCTTTACTAAAAATTAAGAATTGTATGCATCTTATTATAGATATATTTAGCTATATCACCTGCCATGATTAAAAGAATCATCAACTTTTAGAGTTTAGTAGAAAATATTAAAAATTAATGTTGATGTTTTAGTAATTTCTTATAATTGTAATTATTGTTTGGTCAAAATAATTTTCAGCTTTGTAGTAAATTATTCAGTTACCACAGTTTTTGATGTCCAGGATACAAATGAATAAACCCATATTACTGCCTCATCCTGGTAACACTACATAAAGTTGCTCCTGTAAGAGGTCATTCAGTGTAAGCATCTGCCTGTTTTACTTTCTGACAGTCATAACAATGCAGATTCTCTCTAGAATCTACAGATATTTGCAAGAAAAGATGTTCGATGGAACTGATGTTCTCCAAAGCCAAGCTGTCACCAAAACTCATTGAAATACAGAAGGCTATTACCACTGTTGGTTTTTTTAATTGTCTAGATTCTAGATGTTACACTCTTAATGATTTCTTTAATCTGTTGCTGTCTCCAATGTATTGCATTCCAATGTGATTTTAGCAGTGGAACGGTATGTCCATTTAAGCCCAGTTTTACATTTCAAACCTCATCAGTGTGTTGGGGGTGGGGGTGGGGAGCTGAGAAACAAAATAACATAATCAATGTGAGGTTCATTATTTGTTTTCCTTGTCAATAGTTTTCAGTACATATAGCGTGTCATTATCAACAGAAAACCAAACGTACCTGTAGCTGGACTTTATTATAGGTGCCTGTGGGAAAGGAAAACTATGTCTTTCTTAATTTTTAGTATGTTCAGTTGCACGTTTCTCTCAACCCCCAATTTCTCCCAAAAGTGAATTCTAGCATGCTGTTTGGCCTCTTTTAAGTCAAACAATTACAGTATTTACAATGGTTATTATATGGTTATCCTCCATTTTTAGTGAAAAGCCATCCAGCCTTTTTGGTATTCTGTGGAAACAGACAACAGACACTTAATTTTATTTCAGACTGCAAAGCAGATGATTAGAGTTCTAGTATAAATATACAAGTCTTCATCCTGAAGGGAGGAAAAATTTTTATCTATTATTTTAGGTTCTTCTGGCTAGTCTAATAATTAAATTGATGTGAGACCAATTAATAGAAGAAAGTCTAATTATGTGCATATATGCATAAGAAAATGAAATGCACAGGCAGTCAGGCAATTAAGACTTAGATGCCATTCTGAGCTAAGAAAATGGGTGTGGGGGACCAGAACTTCAAAGGAAAGAAAGACAATTTATAGAAAGATGGGAAGAGCAAATGTTTGGGAAACTACTGTTTGTGGTGCCGCAAAAAGACAATAGGACACAGAGGACTTTGAACAAACAGACCTTGATGAGTCCCCTGAGACTTCTACTCCTAGCCCATATTCTTTATAGTTATCTTTGGTGATAGCTCTCTTCCTGGACCAGGCCATCTACCTAAATTCTTTTAGGCAGTTAAGGGATTGTAAAAGCTCTTCCTAAGTCTTTTGGGCTTTGATTGTTTTCAGCTTAAAATACTCTGCATGTCAAAGTGGTACATCCTAGGGATACTCATTCTGAATCCCATTAGGTCCTTCCTCTAAAACTTCCCTAGAAGGTTAGTATATTTTAAAAGCTATTCTGGTTGCTGTGGAAAGAAGAACTGGGTTAGTAGTCAAGACATAATAGAACTACAAAGGGAGAAGTGAACATAGATTAGAATGAGGATAAACAAACAGAAAAGGGCAAACTGAAGAACATTTCCCCACACCCTATTAAACTAGCCTCCTAATCCTAGAAATAGATCTGCCCAAAAATGTTGCAGTGCTTCATTTCTCTTCTGGAAAGTATTAATATTCTCTTTTAATACATGTGAGTTAGAGACTATTTGTTCAGTTTGATTTAAATAGAAGCAGCATTTTTCAGCAGTAATTGCACAAGCTCCTCCTTGCCGGGCAGTCGGGGTTATCTAGAGCATGACAATTCCCGAGTACAATAGAGGCTAAACTGTTAGCTTCTGACTGGAGTAGTTCCGAAGTTTGCATAGCTTCCAAATGCTAAATTTGGAGTGATGATACACAATTAGAGTTCTATGGTTTCTTATCAAACACATTTATATGGAACACAATTTTTTAAAGTTTATTTATTTATTTTGAGAAAGAGAAAGCACTAGCAGAGAGAGGGAGAGAGAGAATCCCAAGCAGCCTCTCTGTTGGCAGCATGGAGCCTAACGTGGGGCTCACACTCACGAACCATGAGATCGTGACCTGAGCCAAAACAAAGAGTTGGATACTCAACCAACTGAGCCCCCAGGTGGCACAAATTTTTTTAAAAAGGGAGCCCAAGTTTGTAATTGGGCTGGCATTGAAGATGAAGTCTCTTGTGACAGAAAGAGCCACGTGACAGAAAGAGCCAGACATCCAAGTCAATATCATTCTGATCATTTATGTGGGAACATTTAATATACCTTGTCACCACCGCATAAGACAAGTGTGATTCAAAGATAGGGTCAGAGTGGAATCTATAATTTCCCAGATTTGGGACATTCCATTGAGGAGCCTGAAATTAAGTCCTCCATTAAGAGCAAACTTGGGCTGCACGTAGCCCCAGTTCCAGGAAAAGCTTCAGCTGAAGCCACCCTTGGGCCACCCTGGATCAGCCAATCAAAAGAAATGTGTAACATTCCTATGGTCTGAGTCAAGGACTGAGGATTCTTGCCTAAAACCCCATGTAGGCCCTTTGAACCTCATAATTGGTCATTTTCAAAGGATTCTCAAAGGTCATGATTGGGTCCCGCCAAAGGTAACGGGCACTTCACAGATACTGAACGGTCAAAACTGTTACCATGGGTGCTGTACAATTATGATTGGTGCTTATGTGATGATGCTATACATACAACGTGTGCACTGTGACACCCCCGTCCCTTACCCCATAAAAACCTGCTCGCTATTGTTCGGAGCTTCACCTTGCTGTTGCTGCACCGGTAGATGGGTGAGCCCCTGCTCAAGCTTGTAATAAAGACCCTTATGTACTTGCATCGGTGTCGGCTCCTTGGTGGTCTCTGGGGACTCGCGATTTGGGCACAACACCATGACCTTTGCTACTATAGCTGTTAGCATCCATACATCTCTACTTTTCATGCAGTCCTGTCACTTTGGAAGAGAAAAACAGGTTGCAATGCATCTGATATAGGAGGCCTGCAGTCTGGCTTTGGCAGCTATAAAGCTCAGTTTTATCACCTGGCTAAGTTAGTACAGACTTTATGTCAACACATACATACTTTGAGGTACTGGGCTGTGTAACCAGGGGAGAAGCTGAGATACCCCAAGTCATACAGTGATGGCCTGTGAACCATTCAAAATATGTGGTGGTTTGGCAAACATCTGCACTGTAGAAGATAGCACTAGAGTCATTTTTAATCTCCTTGACAGGTTCAAAGATGGCATTTATTGAATCAAAACACAGGGTTTGATTGCAATATTGTCTAGCATATAACCCAGGAAAAGTCTAGTGGCATGACTGTCTTCAATACAAAGAGAAAGTATTTCCTCTATTGTCTTTATCTGGGCAAGAAACAGTCCTTGGGCTCCTATAGAGGTTTTCCTGGGCCCACATATCTTAGGAGAAGATGAGGTAGGGTGATGCTTTTCTATTCATGGATACCATGCCATGTTGTTCATCCATCTTCCATGCTCATCCTACCAAGTATTCATATCAGCAGGAACAAAGACTAGTTCAGATTCTTTTGTAGAATCTAGATGTTGACATAACTAACAATCAGACTGATTAGTGAATGTAGCCAGGGTTTGGTAAAGTGGCACTAGGGGTGTTTGGTCTGTGTTGAAAAAGTAATAGTTTTGTATTTCCCTGATGAGGAGGTATGCTGAGCATCGTTTCATGTGTCTGTTGGACATCTGGATGTCCTCTTTGGAGAAGTGTCTGTTCATGTCTTCTGCCCATTTCTTCACTGGGTTATTTGTTTTTCAGGTGTGTAGTTTGGTGAGTTCCTTATAGATTCTGGATATTAACCCTTTATCTGATATGTCATTTGTAACTATCTTTTCCCATTCCGTTGGTTGCCTATTAATTTTCTGGGTTGTTTCCTTGGCTGTGCAGAAGATTTTAATCTTGATGAGGTCCCAATCATTTATTTCTGCTCTTGATTCCCTTGCTTTTGGGGATGTGTCAAGTAAGAAGTTGCTGCGGTGGAGGTCAAGGAGGTTGTTTCCTGCTTTCTCCTCTAGGGTGTTGATAGTTTCCTGTCTCACGTTCAGGTCCTTTATCCATTTTGAGCTTATTTTTGTGCATGGTGTGAGAAAATGATCTAGTTTCATTCTTCTGCATATTGCTGTCCAGTTCTCCCAACACCATCTGTTAAAAAGGCTGTCTTTTTTCCATCGGATATTCTTTCCTGCTTTGTCAAAGATTAGTTGGCTGTATACTTTTGGGTCCACTTCTGAGTTCTCAGTTCTGTTCCATTGGTCTATGTGTCTGTTTTTGTGTCAATACCATACTGTCTTGATGATGACAGCTTTGTAGTAGAGGCTAAAGTCTGGGATAGTGATACCTCCCGTTTTGGTTTTAACAAAACCACACTGAGATACCACCTCACGCCAGTCCGAGTGGCTAAAATGAGCAAATCAGAGAACTCTAATGCTGGCGAGGATGTGGAGAAACGGGCACCCTCCGACACTGTTAGTGGGAATGCAAACTGGTGCAGCCCCTCTGGAAAACAGTGTGGAGGTTTCTCAGGAAACTAACAGTAGAACTCCCCTAGGACCCAGCAATAGCACTGCTAGGAATTTACCCAAGGGACACAGGAGTGCTGATGCATAGGGGTACATGTACCCCAATGTTCATAGCAGCACTCTCCACAATAGCCAGAACATGGAAAGAGCCTAAGTGTCCATCAATGGACAAATGGATCAAGAAGATATGGTTTATCTATACCATGGAATACTACATGGCAATGAGAAACAATGAAATCTGGCCATGTGTAGCAACATGGATGGACCTTGAGGGTGTTATGCTTAGTGAAATAAGTCAGGCAGAGAAGGACAAATATCATATGTTTGCACGTATAGGAGGATTAGGAGGAACTTAACTGAGGAACAAGGGGGAGAAGAAGGGGGGAAATGGTGGGGGAAAGGGAGAGAGGCAAACCATGAGAGACTCTTGAATGCTGAGAAACAAACTGAGGACTGATGGATGTGGGGGGGAGGGGGGAGATGGGCATGGAGGAGGGCACTTGTGGGGATGAGCACTGGGTGTTATATGGAAACCAGTTTGACAATAAACTATTTGTAAAGGAATAAAATAAAATAAAATTTCAAATATATAAAAAAAAGAAAACGTAAGAGTTATTATTTTTAAGTTTACTTATATATTTATTTTGACAGAAAAAGAAAGAGGGAGAGAGAGAGAGAGAGTGCACAAGTAGGAGAGGGGCAGAGAGAGAGGGAGAGAGAGAATCCCAAGCAGGCTCCTCACTATCAGTGCAGATCCCCATGTGGGACTTAAATTCATGAACTGTGAGATCATGACCTGAGCTGAAATCCAAAATTGGACACTTAATTGATGCAGCAACCCAGGAGCCCCAAGGTAATGGTTATTAAGAGCAAGACACAGCTGTAAAAGATCCAAAAGTGGAAACCTAGAGAAAGAAAGTAGGTAAAATATAGACAAGAACTCTCTGGTCAGCCTTCTAATAAATGATTAATAAATGCAGGGAAAATGTTCATTAATAAGAGAAGGTAGATTTTTGCCTTTTGGTTTCTGGCTTTTGGGATTTTTTTTTTTTTTAGTGTATATATATAGGGAGTCTTTTTTTTTTTTAATGTTTTATTTATTTCTAGGAGAGAGAGCAGCATGGGCAGGGGGTCAGAGAGAGAGGGAGTCACAGACTGAAACAGGCTCCAGGCTCTGAGCTGGCAGTCAGCACAGAGCCCGACGCGGGGCTCGACCCCACGAACCGCGAGATCATGACCTAAGCGAAAGTCGGACGCTTAACCGACTAAGCCACCCAGGCGCCCCGGGAGTCTTTTAAAAGGCAGAAAATAGGTGAAAGTAGTTTCTCAATCCATGACCTTGGGGTAAAACTTTTTATCTTTAGATGCTGGCTGCTTCTGGGTCCTGGGAATTCACCCTGGAAATCCTTTATTTAAAGTCACTTGCAGGGACTGTCTCCCAGTTATCTTGAGAGTGATATTCTGGGTCTATTTTGACATGGCTTGTGTGAATTCAAGAGGGCTTTTATTTTGATTGCAGTACTTCCTAAGATCCTTCCCACTGAGGTGACAGTAAGTACTTTCTTCTAAAGATCTTGATGTATACCAAGGCTCATTGAAAGACATGGCAACTCTCATGATGCATCACACAACTCTCATGATGCTCACTTAACCCATGAATAGGTTTAGATATGCCAGTAGGCATTAGATGATCAAACTTTATTTCATAAATTGTCAATCCATGTTTCTTATTTGAAGTACTCCAGATCTTTATAAAGACTGGGGGTAATGCTTCCAACCATTTGAGTCCAGTTTCTTGACAGATCCTTCCTAAAGTTCTTTTTATGTCTAAAAATTTTATAATCCACTTGCCCTAATAATTGAAGATGATATGGGGTATGAAATTTTAATGAGTACCCTAGAGTTTTTGCAAGCAAGTGGTTTATCTCTGCTATAAAATGAGTTCTTTGGTCTTATTCAATCCATAAAAGATTGCCAAAATGAGGAATAATCTCGGTTATTAATTTCCTTACCACTACTGTAGCACTGGCCTGTCTGGTCAGAGAGCATTTAGTCCATTCACTAAGCATGCAGACAAGAACCAAACATTGAGAATAGCCTAATAAAGCTCAGGGAAAATCTATAAAATCCATTTGGAGTACTGCCAAGGACAGCGTGGGCCTAGGAGAACTTCCTGATGTATACTTACTTCTTCCAAAAAGTTGGTGTATTTATAAGTAGTGCACTAAGAAATAATTTGATTAGAAATTCTGTGGATGTCAGGACAAAATCAATTGTCTTTTAGTTCCTTAACTATATCCCCCATCTTCACCTATGTTCCATTTGATAAGAGATAAGTGCAAGCCACCAGGTCAAAATTAAAGAGGCTTCAGGGGTGCCTGGGTGGCTTAGTCGGTTAAGCATCCGACTTCGGCTCAGGTCATGATCTCGCAGTTCGTGGGTTCGAGCCCTATGTCAGGTTCTGTGCTGGCAGCTCAGAGCCTGGAGCCTGTTTCAGATTCTTTGTCTCCCTCTCTCTCTGCCCCTCTCCCACTCATGTTCTATCTCTCTCTGTCTCAAAAAAAATAAACTATAAAAAAAAAAAAAGAGGCTACAGGAGTCTGTTTGGCCCAGTGTTTTATCCATTTGATAGTTGTTTGGCAGCCTTTTGTATCCATTTGTCTTTTTAAGATTGTGAAGCATTTGCCTGATAGTTGATGATATCAGTCAGGGATAAAGGCAGGCTTAGAAACTGGGCAGAGAAAGGATAAGGTACTTCATTTTGGGCTGCATATTTAGCAGCTTTGTCAGCCCTACATTTCCTAAAGATACCATATCAGCCTTAGTATAGGATGAACAGTGAAGAATAGCAATTTTGTGGGCCCCTGGGTGGCTCAGTTAGTTAAGCATCTGACTTTGGCTCTGGTCATGATCTCATGGTTCATGAGTTCAATTCCCAAATTGGGTGAGTTCTAGCCCGACTTTGGGTAAGCTTGAGCCCCTCTTTGGGTAAAAAACTTGAACCTCACTTCTCTCTCTCTCTCCCTCTGTCTCTGTCTCTCTCTCTCCCTGCTCCTCATCAGATTCTCTCTCTGCCCCTCGTTCACTTATGCCCCCTCTCTCTACAAAACAAAAAAGAAGAAGAATAGTAATTTTAGAAAGGAGGTGAATATCTTGCAATGGGGTAGCAATTATATGCCAATTAGTGATTGGCATATAAATCACTAATTGATTTATATCAGTTAGTTCCCACAAAAGTTAAGGGTTCACAGGATTTGCTAACTGTGCCCAAAGCATGGCAGACTCCAAAAGCATATGTGGAGTCTATGTAAATAATGGCAATCTTTCCTTTTGCCAACATGCAAGCTCTAGTAAGACCTATTTTTTCAGAAGCTACAGCTGATTTTACACTGAGCAAAGAATATGCTTTAAGTGTTTCAAGTGGGGAAACTACAGCATAACCAGTTATTACGTTTCCCTGGAAATTTCTTTTACAGGAGCCATGGCAAAATAGAAGTAAATTCAGGTTGTCCAAAGGGGTGTCTAAGAGATCCTCTTGTGGCTCTGAGACCATTTCTATAATTGCCAGCCAATCATGTGGAATGGAGTGTGGCTCTCCAGCATCAGGAAAGTAGTTGAATTTAAAGTGTTACAATGATGTGAAATAATGGAAGGTTAGTCAAAAAGAGCCTGTTTGTAAGTGGTCTGTTGCCACCTAGGGAGGTGCTATTATATGAACTTGTAAGACAGCAAACACAGCATGGGGGCATACCTGATGCCACAGGTATGAGAAATATGCTAGACAATGTATTTGAGAGGCAAAAGTTTATCCTAGAACACCTGAAGCAGTCTCAGTATTTTCATGGCAGTATAGATGAAAAGATTTGTCAAAATTGTAAGAATTGGGGGTATGGACGACAATGTTAATTTCGAGGTTTCAATGGAGGTTAATGCCTTTAAAGGTAGGATGATGGGCCCTGGGGTATTATCTAGGAAGAGAGTATGCAGAGGTTTTGCAGGGATGGCAAAATTAGGAATCCATTGGTGGCAGTAGCCAGCTGCTCTTAAAAATTTACATAACTGTTTTTGCATTTGGGGAAGAGATACTGACAGAGTTGACTCAAGACATTTTGAGGTGAGCTTTTGAGTGCCCTGAGATACCTCATGTCCTAAGCATGTACAAGGACTTTATATCCAGTGAAATTTAGATCAGGAGGCTTTAGTGGCCTTGTTCAGCTAGTGCTTTTAGGAAAATGAAGGGGTCTATAACAGCTCCCTGCTTCGTTTGATTACAGAACAAAACTTCACCAACAAAAATGGAGCCTTGGTAAAGGATACAAAATCCAAGTCAGCTTTAAAGACTTGGAAAAAGATTGAAGACTCATAATACTCCTGAAGTATGCAAGTCCATGTTAACTGTCTTCTAAATGTAAATGCAGAAAGAACATGGGAGTCAGGATGCAATAGGATGAAAAAGAAAGCTGGGCAGAGGTCAATTACTGTAAACCTGGCTTCTTCAGCAGGAACTTGAAATATGAATAGCAGTTGGATTAGGGACCTTGGGGTGGCAAGGAATCACAAGAGTTATGGCTCGTAGGTCTTACACAGATCAATAGATTTGGTTTCCATCTGAATCAAATTTATCTTCTTTCTTTATTGGCAATACTGGAGAAGTTAGAGGGTGAAGAAGGAAAGACAAGTACACCCTGCTGCAAAAGACTCTATTAGAGGCTCAATTCCTCATTCTGCATCTCTGGAGAGAGGGTATGGGACCACTGATAGTAATAGTTTATTCTTTTTTCAAGCAAGGCACACAGACTCTGCACTTAGTAACAATCCAACGTTATTTGCATGTGTAGCCCAGACACTAACTGGGACATCTTTTAAAGATTCATCTTCTTCAGAGGAATTTAACAAGATGAGTTTCCATAAAGAAAAGTAGAAATTTAAAGTTTGGTCTCAGGGAAGCAAAATAAAAATGCCTGACTCCTTGCTGTTTATAGTGGCATTAAATTTACATTAAAAAATCTCTACCAAAAAGGTTTGCTGGCCAGGAGTTGGGCAGTAGAAAGCTATGATGATGATGGTGATAATGATCATATTATTAAGATATGATCAATGAAATTGGTTGTTCAGAAACTCCAATAGCTTGAATAGAATCAGAGATGACAAGTAAACATAAATCCTGAACAGATGGTAGAGAAAGTCACACCAGTGTCAATTAAGAAATTTAGCTCCTGGGGCACCTGTGTGGCTCAGTCAGTTAAGCGTCGGACTTCGGCTCAGGTCATGATTTCATGGGTCGTGAGTTCTAGCCCTGCGTCAGGCTCTGTGCTGACAGCTTGCTCAGAGCCTGGAGCCTGCTTAGGATTCTGTGTCTCCTTCTCTCTCTGCCCCTCCCCCATTCGTGCTCTGTCTCTCTTTGTCTCTCAATAATAAATAAATGTAAAAAAACAAAAAAAAAATTTAAAAAATCTAGTTCCCAATCCTCTATGTTAAGTTTAATGGTGAGCTCCAGGGTGCTACTGAGGGTCAGCTAACCATATCACTTGAGGGGGACCTGTCCCGCAGTAGAACAACAAAGGTAATGGGGTCTTGGAAGATTTTTTTCTTAAACTTGCCTTTCTCTTAAGTGCAGGACAATTTTTCTTCCAGTGTCCTGATTTTTTACAATACCTGCAATTGTTTGGAGGCATAGAAAGGAGGGATCCGAGTGGGCTTTAAGTTGCTCTCATAGTCATGCTTTTGCCTTTCTAAAGATTCAAGCTGCAAAGCTTTTAACTATTTTTATTTCTGCATTCTTACAATTTTCAACAATTGAGTAGCTGCCTTTATTAGGACACTGAGAGGTTGGCTGGACCACCCAAACATGCTGTTTTGAATTTGTACATATCAGGGGGAAATTTTTCCACAAGAGCAGAAATTAAAAGGCTTCTATGTTCAGGAGCTTCCAGGCTCAATGTAGTATACCTTTAAAAAGTCTGTATAAAGTGCTCAACAAAGACCTTCAGATGTTATCTTTCTTTCTGAGTGCAAAATTCAACCTTAAACCAATTTACTTTCTGGAGGAAAACCTCTACTATTGCTCCTATCAAACCCTGAATACCTGCCTCCAACTGAGCTATTTCCTGGTCATTTGTAGGAGGATCTGGGAGAAATTCCAGCCATCTGTTTTCTCTGTGAAGGGTTTTTTTCCTCAGGGGGCCGTCTGACTTGTCTGATAACCACAGTATAATCATGGAGAGGAAGAATACCTTTTAGCAGCCAATCTAGGTCCCTATAAGTGGGGTTGTGAATGGCCACTAATCTTTCTAACCTGTCTCTAAATTTGGTAGGATCTTCTGAAAGTAGAGGTAAAGGACTTTATAATTTAAAAGATCTGCTGCTGTCCAGAGGACATGAATTCTTTGTGGTGGAGGTCCAGGATATACCCACAAAGGACACTGTGTAGGAATGCCTGACGCTGATAGAGGCTGATTGGGGAGCCCTGGACAGTAAAAGGAATTGTAAGAGAGAGCAGAGCAAGCCCTATTGCCTGCCTCAGGTACTTCTGCTGATTTCATTTCCTGGCCTGTAGTATTTACATGAGTAACCTGTATAACTCAAACCTGGAGATCAGGTCTGAGTGGTGTCAGTGAATCTTGTTTAAAAAAAGAAGTCAAAACAGGCAGCTAGGTGTTTAAGGGATTTTCTGGGGAAGTTGGAACAGTTCTAGAATCTATGGAAATAGGCTGAGAAGATGGAGCTGGGTTTTGAGAGGGGGTTTTAGTCCGGGGCCTAGAGATCCAAAAGATCTTCTGAAAGGTCAAGGACACAGAGTTGGGAATAAAGGGCATATAGGAGGGAGGAGAAGGGAATTCATGTTAGATGTGGCTTTAATTTTTTGTTCTAAGTCCAATTTCTTCTGTTCTTTCATCTTACTGAGGGCATCCCTATGACTAGCTGTTATGTTTCTTAGTATCTTTTCTTCAATTTAATCTTCCCAGGGGTACCAATAGGATAGGTATTTAGGATGAGAGCTCTTTAAGCATTTTTTTCAAAAAAAATTTAAGAATTTTTCCAATTCAAAAGCTCAAACATTTGGCTATTGACAGGATCTTCAATAGTATATTTATTCCAATAGCGATTCAATTTAATGAGCTTTTTCATTGAAAGACCCAGAGGTAACTTTCCAGGCTTGCAATAATCTTTAATAAGGATGCAAGAGGCATCCTGGAATGGGTGCTGAGGATGCAGCTCCCATGATCCAAAAAGTTCACTCCCAAAGATAGTCTAAGAAAGTAAGAGCCCTTAATTGCTGCAGGAGGTAAGAATGGTGTAGTAAAAACAGTACCTCTGGTTTGCCATGAGAACATGAGACACCTCCAGTTTCAGACTTGCTATTGTGTAACAGCGGGCAGGTGCTGTTGGAATGGGATTTCTTCTAGTATTAACAAAGCAATGACGGTTAAGACAACAGAACCCCTTGTGGACTGGGGCCCATTATGACAAACTTTCCTGAGAGCTGGCACAGTTGGAGAAAGAAGAGTGCAGCTTGTGACTTCACATCGCAGAATCCCAATCTCTTCCACTGGCCACCAGGATACATGCTGGTATGTGCACCTTCCAGCTGGTGGAGACCAAAAAGAATGTTCTCCCTGGTCACAAAGCCAAGCTCTCAGAACATGGAACAAGATGACAGGAAAATTTCATGCAGTTTTTCTCATACACACATTAATAGCTTTATCTAAGACTTGGGTCTCTCAGAGCCAAACTAAGACCCAAGAAGGATGTGCTTCAGCGTTAGAAATTGTGTGGTGTATTTACAATACACCTCACTGCACAAAAATTTTCTTGAGGTTGGCAGACGACCTAGTGTCAGTCTAACCCAATCTCTGACCAACTTACCCTAATACAGGAGTCTTTGGGTTAGGAAACAAGCATTTAAGTGCTTAACCTGTGTGCTCACCAATTTTGCCACTTTGGCTTCAAGATGTCCCTTAGCAACAGTGGGCACATTAACCTGCAGCAAAATTTGTTTAAACAGATACTGGTCTGATGAGAACCATGAACTCACTCGTCTGTGAGGCCAGCTCAAATAGTAGGCTTGTAGGACCTATGCCCGAGTTTTGCATATGATTACCATCCTTGTGACAAACAACTAACAGATAAAGAGAAAGAAAAACAGTGACCCTCCCTAGGGAGAAAAGGATCAATAAAAATCAGGAGTACTCAGAACAAATCTTTATTGGAGTCACTACACCCAAGGAACTGGTGCCACAAAAATTTTTCCTGCTAATTTAAATCTAGAAAAGAACAAAAGTGACCCTCAGCACTCTTGCTTTTCCACCGAACCCTGTGGGCAGAGATCCAGGAGACTGATACTGTAAGAGTTTTTACTGTAAGAGTTTTTGTCAGAGGTCCTGGGATCTCTCAGCGACAGCAGCCAATAAGGTTGATCCTGCTGACTATGCCAACTGGAGGAAAAGGAAATTTTTCCTCTAACCTTCTTGGATTTTCTGGCCCACCTAGTTAAGGTGACGTGAGACAGATTAACAGGAGAAAATAAATTTAATTATGTGTGTACAGGGTCCCATAAGAATATGAAGCCCATAGGCAGTCAGGACGATTGAGGCTTATATGCCATTCTGAGTTGAGAAGGAGGGGATAAGGGTCCTGGACTTCAAAGTGGAGGACTTCAATCTATAGGAAGATAGGAAAAGCAAATGTTTGGTAAACAAATATTTGCGGTGCCATGCAGAAACAAAAGAGGACTTTCAACAATCAGGCCCCTTCTGAGACACACCCCTGCCTACTCAGCTTACTACGCCTAGCCCATATTCTTTATAGTTTTCTTTGGTGAGAGCTCTCCTCCTAGACCAGGGCATCTACCTAAATTCCTTTAGACAGTTAAGAGGAAGGTAAGAGCCCTTTCCGAGTCTTGTGGGCTTTGATTATCTTCAGGTCAAAATAGCCTGCATGACAAAGCGGCACATTCTAGGGAGACTTGTTCTGAACCCTGTCACTCCAAAGGGAAGTAGTGATAACCTTAGTAATCTGACTTTTGTGGTATAGTTTGGATTTTTCTTTTCATTAAACATGGTCTACATATGTTTCTTCTTCATATCCTATGCTGTTTTCATGCCATCTGTTTTAGGATATTACTTTCTTAGTTTGGGGTGATCATTCCTTTTTAAGGAAACTCACCAGCTTTGGCTTATGATCCCATCTAAGCCTATGTGTTAGCAACTAATTTCTATCAAGTGATTTCAGGATACTGTTACATAAACTTCCAAAGTAACTATCCTCTTCCCAACCACACGCCTCACTCTGCTGCCGCTGAAGCCTAGGGTAGTGTTTATTGCAGGCCCAATACCGTGATTACAATCTGATTTTCAAAAGAAAGGGAACAAATCGACTTCAGATTTTTTTGTTATGACTATTACACTGATTAAGCAATAATTAACCAACTAATGTAAAAATTGATCAAAACGCAGAAAAATAGTATATCTTAATATCAACAAGGTATTTTTTTAAGTCTTATTTATTTTGATAGAGATAGAGAGTGTGTGTGTAGGAGAGGGACAGAGAAAGAGAGGGGGGAGAAAGAGAGAGAATCTCAAGCAACATAGCCTGATTCAGGGCTCAGTCTCATGAACTGTGAGATCATGACCTGAGCCAACATCAAGAGTCAGAAGCTCAATCAAGTGAGCCACCCAGCCACCCCAGCAAGGTATTATTTAAAAGTCTTATATAGTAGCCTTAGTATATAAGGTAACCTTTAAAAAAAAAAAAAAAAAAAGACAGAAACATTTGGATAGTAAAACATCTAGGTAGATTCTTATGTAGTTGAATGATTCTTCTCAAATAATGTCGGGCCATGACCTCCAAGTTGTGCCACTGACCCAACTCTATTAACATGTTTAATTGATAATAGATAGGAAAAAAAAGATTAATAATAGGTAACATATATTGAATCCTTACTCTGGCTAAGGTTAGGAACTTTAGGTATTTTGCATATTAATTGATTTATTCCTTACACAAACCCTATGAGGCAGGTACTATTATATGCTCCATTGTAAAGATGAGGAAATAAGGATGAGAAAGTTAAGGGCACCCTTTCAAGATACACAGCTAGGATGTAGAGCTAGGGTTTTCCCCAGACTGCCTGACTCCAGAGCCCAGGCTTATTTCCACTCAGCTTCCCTGCTTCTCTAACCAACTATGCATAGATCCAGAAGGCAGTCTTGTTAAATCTGTACATTGCATAAGACCAAGCAAACTGGCTAATTTTTTGAATGACAGAATTGAGACAAGGGAAAACTAAAAAGATAAAATTCAAACAGGATGAAAATGTTAAGCCTGCATTTAGATTCAGTGAAATCAATACCATGCATATAAAAAGAAGGCCATTTGTAACAATTTATGTAAAAAAAAATACTGAGTTGTCTCAGTTGACTAAAAGCTGAATATAAGTCAACTGGTTTTCTATAAAGAAATTTGCCCTAGATGTGTTTCTAGACCAAAGGAAATAACACTTCAATTTTCAGTGGTCAGGTCATCTTTAGAAAAGTGAGTTATATTCTGATATCTCATTTTAGGAAAAATCCTTGGCCATTTGGGATGTGTTCAAAGAATAATGACTAAGATAGTAAGACATCTTATCAAAGGCCTGATGGTTAAATAAAATATATTATGTTTGATGAAAAAAAGTTCTGTCCTCTGAGAGGACAGAGAAGAAAGGTAGATATCATAATCCACACACAAAAAATTTAAATATTTGCAGATTACAAGATAGTCTTATGAAAGAGAAGTTATTCTGCATTGTTCCAAAAAGACAAACCAGGGCCAATGAGCCAAATTTATAGAAAGCCAATTTTCAGCATAATATTCATGAAAGAAATTTCTAATAAGTAGAGTTATCTAAAAATTAAATGGTTGATAAGTAGTGGGTAAAAGTAGTCTTTATGTATTGGACACACTTGCTAAAATATATATGAGCTTAATAAGTTGATGAATAGGATTTGCTTTAAAATAGTATAGCAAAGAAAATGTGGATGGGAGATAGCAGAAATAAGAATAGAAAAATATTTATTATTGTTTATTCATTATTGCAAAATACTCAAAGCTGATTTATACAATTCTTTCTATGTTGCATATAATTGAAATTTTTGCTTATACAAAAGGAATACATTGCCTCAGTGGGTAGTGAGGTCCCATTTTTGTATATGGTCACATTAATCTATATGTCCACTTGAACCAGATATTGCAGAGTATACAGAATGTTGGGCTTTAGGGGTCTTTCTAAGATTCTGATTCTGGGAAGATTCTAGCAAAGGTGTGCAAAGTAATTCAGAGAAGATAATCCCTAACCAGCCTTTTTATTATTGACAAATTTTTGCTGCCAGCTCATCCTGTCTCTTGCATGCTAACTTTTTGCTCTCTGGATTCCCTATTCCACTTCCTGATGGTTTGGATGCTGTCAAGGCCAATTACTACACAATAGAAACTCTCATAGTAAACTCTGTGGCTAAAAGACACAAAATTGTCAAACAGCCTTCAATTGACAACTTCCTTAGAATGAAACTTTCACACATAAAAACAGATTATTCTTCGAATAGAGAATCAAAATGTTTCACCTCCTTTATAACTACTCCTTGAAATCTACCACTATATAATCATGAGAGGTCTCAAAAAAGGAGCTACAGTGCTATCAAATGTGAATTTGAGAGGATCACATTTGATCCACATTTGATCACATTTAAAAGCATATTTCAGAGGATCTTTCTGAGAAAGACAGCTGAGTGCCACATTAGCCTTTCTGTGACAACCTAGATATATAAATAGGTGAAAGTGACTGGCCAGATATTTCAGTTTCCTAGGCATTTGGTAGTTTTGTACTTCCTGGTCCTCATATGGTTGAATGAGGTCATGTAATTTGGGCTAATAAATTAAGAGTAAAGCATTGTCAAAGCAGGACCCTTCAGATCTGTCTTTTCTCATTGGTATGGCCATCAGCAATGTTTAAAGGCAATTGTCCCTTCGGTGTAGGTCCCTGCATGAAAACTATAAACAAAGCCCCTTTGAAATCTCATGATGGACATGTAGCTTAAGTGCAAAATAAGACTTCATTGCTGTAAACCACTGATATTTTTGGAGGTGCTGGTTACTACAAGTGGTCAGTAAACTTTTAAAATGACCCCCTGATCCTCTCTCCTTGAGTGTGGGCAAGATTTGTGAATATGGTGAAATATTATCCTCACGATATGGCCAGAAGAAAGTCTGCAGATATGATTATGATCTTTAATCAACTGACTGAGTTAATCAAAAGGGAGCTTATTTTAGGTGAGCCTGACCTAATCAAGTAAGCCCTTAAAAGAGATAAAAAGTACAACCAGACATTTCAAATGGCTTAAAAGAAACAAACAGCCATGTTATTGTCTATGGACAAGGACAGAACGTAGAAGCTGAGGGCAGTCCCTGACTGACGATAGCAAGAAAATGACTTGCAGTCACGCAGCTATAAGGAAATGATCTCTAACAACAACCAGTGAGCTTGGAAGAGAACCTTAAGCCTCAGAAGAGATTACAGCTGACATCTTGATTTTCAGGTCAGTGAGACTCTGAAGATAGAACCAAACAAACCCATACCCTGAATTCTGACCCACAGAAAGTGAGAGATAATAAATTCATATTGTTTTATGCTGCTAAACTCATGGTAATTTGTTACCACAATAAACACTAACACAATGCAGCATATCTGAGTCTATCCTGGCTGAATAAAGGGATAAATTAACTGTCATGTTATTATTATTATTATACTAGAAATATTTAGGAAAGCAGAAAAATAAGACTGATGAATAACACATCTGTATAGTGGAATAGCAGATAGCCATTATAATGAATGCAGTAGGTCTATATGTGCTATTATAGAACAATCTTTGACATTTTTGTCCAGTAAAAACTAAGGTACAGATCATGTATACAACATGATCTCGTTTGTACTTTAATGGATATATAATTGTATATCCACAGACAACTTCTGGAATAATAAAGAATTATTAACAACGACTATAGGGGTGCCCGGGTGGCTCAGTCGGTAAAGTGTCTGACTTCAGCTCAGATCATGATCTCACCATTTGTGAGTTTGAGCCCCGCCTCAAACTCTGTGCTGACAGTCTGGAGCCTGGAGCCTACTTCAAGTTCTGTGTCTCCCTCTCTCTCTGCCCTTCCCGCCCCTCCAAATAAACATTTAGAAAATTTTTAATAAAAAAAAGACTATATCAGAGAAGGGGACTTGAAAGCCCAAGGTAAAAGGAAGAATGACTTTCCATTGTATAAACACTTGCACTCCTTTAATTTTTATCATGTGCACATACGGCACTTCCAATTTTTGGAAAATGGATACAAATGAAAAACAAACTAATCAACCCACATTTATTAAATATATACTGAATGCAAATCACTTTCCTAGCTAGGTACAGAGTTGCACAAAAGATGATGGAGTAGCCGCTTGTTTGGCAATGCACTGAATGAGATAAGTTTGTAAAAGCTAATGGCAACACAGAGAATTATAATTTCTGTGTAAAACTGGGAAGCCAGTCTGGCAGTTAATGAAGTCCTGAGAGGGCACAATAAGATGCTGCAAGTATGGAAAAAGCTAGGCTTTGAAGGAAGTGCACCATCTCTGACACTGTGGAGTCAAAAGTTGCCATAAAAGCGCTTTGTCCTCCATCCAAGCAAGTCTGAATCTGATGAGTTAGGTGCTTAGGAAGGTAAATTGGATTGGTAGCAGACATTGCTGGGGTCTTAAGCTCTCTGCTTGGCCCAACTCTGTTCTGTATATCTTACAGCTTCACACTTCATCAAACCTTTGCTTTTCTGCTTAGGACCTTTTACCAAATCTGTGGGAACCCAGTGTGTGGAAGTGCTAGGACATTAATATCTCTGCGGTTACCCTCAACCAACGACAATGGAAGCCAGTGGATAAACTCTCCCATTTCCCAAGCCTAAGAGAGAATTCTAGATGGCATTCTGAGTTGAACCCTAATTGCCTACACATAGTAGAGAATTTAGAATGCAGCCTTTTATTGGCTTTTCCTTCTCTCATTTAACTCCTCCTTCTTTTCCTCCTACTTCCAGAAGCCACTTCCCAAATAAATTATGTGAACTAAATCCTTATTTCAAGCTCAAGTTTTGTGGGTACCCAAACCAAGATAGTGTTTGTTAAAGAAGGGGGAAAAAGCATGCGGTTTTAAATAGCTGACTATGAAAAACAATAGAGAATTGCTTTTTGCAACCTTATTTCTAGTGACAGCCTAAGGTATTTTCTTTTTTTTTTTTAATTTTTTTAAATATTTTTTATTTATTTCTGAGAGAGAGAGAGAGACAGCATGAGCAGGGGAGGGTCAGAGAGAGAGGGAGACACAGACTGAAACAGGCTCCAGGCTCTGAGCTGGCAGTCAGCACTGAGCCCAACGCAGGGCTCGAACCCACGAACCGCGAGATCATGACCTAAGCGAAAGTCGGACGCTTAACCGACTAAGCCACCCAGGCGCCCCATGTATTTTCAAATCCTCAGTAAAGGAGTTCACAGTGCCTCTCTGGAAGAAAGGATTCTACAGTGAAATGGATGGCATTCAATCCCAGAGAAAACACGTTGTGTTCAATCAGGCCTGTTCTAAGAAGGCTAACCTGTAGTTGCTCCTGGCAGGAGGTATTGCAAACACTCACTAAATTCTCCTTTACTTTCATTTTACCTTGTTACGCTTCATTATGCCCCAAGTAACACAGCAAATAATTCCCTCTGGCCCTTGCGATTTACTGCTTTCCAAATACAGAACCAAATACTTACCATTCTCCTCCTCACTGTCTAGCCAAACTTACTGATCACCCTTCTTAACCTCATTTTGCCCAGGCATTCTAACTCCCCTTCTGTGAATTCCTTCTTGCTGTTTATATGTACCAAGAACTCCAAGTAAAGGGTCTCATCTCAGAAGTAAGGTACGTTAGACAAGCCTTGGGAAACCTTCAATTTGAATAACAGCAACAAAGAAGAAAGCTCCTTTTTCCACCTTCAAAATCCTGACTACCTGCAAGAGCCAGTAGAATTTGTGACCCACTTAATTCCACAGGGGCAATCTAGGATTCTCAGATTCCTCTCCATCAGAGGAACTCTTTACTGTAGATTTTCCTCAGATAGACCTATTCCCTTTGTGATACTCCTTTTGATGTAGGTATAATTAAGTTGACTGCAGCCCCAGGTGGCCACTATATCCAAGGAAGAAACCCAGTGGCAATTCAAAATGATTGCTCTAACCACTGCAGTCTTCTCTCTGCCTTGCTCACCCTGAGGATGGTTGTATGGCTTCAAGGCTCTCATTGTTAATATTAGATAAGATTTTATTATTTTGTAAATCTTCATGAGCCTCTTCCCCTTTCTCCAGAATGGCTTTTCTGGGGACCCAGCTGGTTTCTTTTGATAACCATCTTTCTTTCCTAAAGTTGCTCAGGATACAGAAAACCTGCCTCTCATTGTCCCCCACATTTGTTCCTCTGATCACCTCCTCTTTCATGTGTGATTCCTCTCGGAGGCAATTTAGTTTCTGAAGTTCACTAAGCAAAGGTCAACTTTACTGTAAATGATGTCCATATCTGCAAGTTAATTAAGGGAAAGAAAATTAAGGGGAAAAAATCCTTAATCCTTCCTACTAATTTTTAACTACAGGGAAGTAAACAGACACATTGTGTAAGTGTTACACCACCAGATTTAAACAAAGGACTTAGGATAGTTTTTCTGAAGACGTGATCAGGCTAGTACTTCATGTTAATACTCCAATCTGTATTTGGAAATTTTGTGACATATTATGTGATAATTTCTGAGAACTCAGTTGGAGACCACTCTGCACACTGAGTGAAAAGAAGTACTGATACAGAAGTAATGTTTTTGAACTGGCTCTTCCACCATATTTCACACATGTTGGTTCATTCGATTCCACAACAATCTGCATCCTACAGGTTATCAAACTTAGGATAAGTGATCTGCTCAATTTACTAATTACATTGAAGGTAAAAGAAAATCTATCCATTCTTACTTCATCACACTGCTTTAAATAACAGACATACTTTCTCTATGTGCTCACCATCATCATGAGCATATATAACTCAGCATATATAGAATGCCTCCCTACTCTGTAAATGTTGGGAATACAGCTTGTTGAATAGGCAGAAAATCCAGACCTTCAATACTTGTCCTCTTTAGGGGAATGATAGGATATAATCTCTTGCTTCCTGCTAATATCCCTGTGATATCGAGAACTATTTTTCACAAACCCTATTAGAAAGCTGTGGAAGACAATGTTTGTTGCTTGGCTATCCTAACCATGATTCCCAACCCATTATTCCTAACCATAATCAAATGAGTGGGCACAGAAAATCCCTGGGGCTTAGATACCCACCAGAGTTGGCTAAGGAATTTCTAGTAAAGCTTTTTCCTTCCTGACTCAGACGCCACACCTTCCTCTTTTCTTAAATATGGATATGATGATTGGAGCCAAAGTAGCCACCTTTCAACCATGAAGAAAAGACTAAGAAAATCAAGGTGATATGAGCTCTGACACTGTTGAAAAGCTGAATCTACAATAGAAATAATAACCCTTCTTTGTTTAAGCCACTGTAGTTGAGGTTTTGTTATTTACAGCTGAATACATTGCTAACTGATACAGAAATAAAATATTTTACAGCACAACTTTGATTCTATTAAATGAGAATGTATTTTATCACTAGGTATCTATATGAAAAATAATCTAGATCAGTGTTATCCAATAGGCTTTCTGTGATAAGGGAAACGCTCTATAGCTGCGCTGTCAAATATGGTAACCATACACGATTACTGAGCAACTGAAATATGGCTGGTGCAACTGAGGAACTAAATTTATATTTTATTTAACTTTAATTAATTCAACTTCAAATTTAAATAGGTACTGGCTAACAGTGGACAGTCCAATTTAGATATATTGTGAGTCATGACCGATATGTCATGTTTGTGTTTGGGATAAAAAACTGAAAACTTGCACAAACCTACCCGAGACAACTGAATTATTTGTTATTTAGCCTGAACATAGAAAAATACAGTGGCACTTGGGTAGTTCAGTCAGTTATGTGTCTGACTCTTGAGTTTGGTTCAGAACATGATCTCACAGTTCTGAGTTCAAGCCCCACATCAGGCTCTACGCTGACAGCACAGAGCCTGCTTGGGTTTTTCTCTTCATCTCCCTATGCCCTTCCCCAACTCATTCTCTCTCTCCTTCTCTCTCTCAAAAAAAACTAAAAAAAAAAAAAAAAAAATATATATATATATATATATATATAGCAATAATCCAATAACTGCAAAAAGTAGCCAAGTATTATAGTAATGTTTAGTAGACTGTCTCTATTGCCAAACAGAAATTCTTCAGCTGAAAAGTTGCTCATGGTCTAACTACATCACAGTTAAGGTATATATCTTTTGGATGACAGAAAAGAGCAAATTCTGAGCCTGAAAACACAGAATACTGTTTCATTTTTCTGAAAGAGCCCCTCTAAAGCACTGAAACAAAGGAATAATTATTCTTAAGAGACATCATAAGTTAAGTTCATTTCTTTTCACCCAAGTCATTACCTCTATAAGGACAGCAGTGAGCACAGCCTACACTCAGCAAAGGTTGTCTTCTGGGCCCTCCAATCCACTTCACTGGCAACTTTTGCTCCCAGACTTCATACCTGTTCCTCCAGTTATATCCATCTCCACTCTGGTGGTCTTTATTCCCTTACTCCTAGAGAACATTTTAAAAGAATCTTTCTAGAGTCAGTACATTATGGGCTGAATTATGTCTCCTCACAAATTCACATGTTAAAGAACTTACCCCTGGTATCTCAGAATGTGACTACATTTGGACATAGTGCCTTTACAGAGGTACTTAAGTTTAAGTGAGGCAATTAGGGTGAAATATAACCCAATATGACTAATGCCATTAGAAAAAGAAATATTAAAAAAGCAGATAACACACAGACCCAGAAGGTAACATATGAGGACACAGTAAGAAGGCAGCCATCTGCAAAGTAAGGAGAGAGGTATCAAAATAAACTAAACCTGCTGACACCTTCTACTTGGCTCCTGGCCTCCAGAACTGTGAAAAAGTAAATTTCTGTTAGTTAAGCCACCTCGTCTGTGGTATTTTGTCATAGCAGCCCTAGCAAATTAATATACAGTATCTGCCAACTTTCTCATGATCCCTCAAAAAGAGGCTCTATTTTGGGAATTTCAGGCAATGTTAGATAAGGCAAAAGCATGGTGGCAAGCTCATGGGAGAGATATGTGTCATCGTTGGAATTTTGAGGTCTGCACTGTTCACATGTATGAAATTAGCTCCTCAGTTAGTCAGATGTGTAAGAGAGTAGGGGTTGCATAGAGAATGCATAGAGGGGGATGGTAATGGGAAATGGATCACCTAGAAAAATTTAGAACTTAGGCAGTTGAAACCAATTATTTCATACAATGTTAGGTCTGAAAGAGACACTACAGATAATTTAGTTCAACACTTTCTTTGTATAGGTGAAAAAAACTAGCCCTGAAAAAACAGTAGTTTGTCCAAAATCACTCAGGGGGTTGGCAAGACAAGGATGGGACCCAGGTCTCTGGTTCATGGCTCTTTCTTTAATTCCTTCTCATTTTGAGGCAAGAACATACTCGGGTTCTTATTTTTTTACTAGAATTAAATTGCAAAATGCTCTTAAATCAGAACTTGTATTTAAAAAGTTAGCTCAGCGTCCGAATTTTAAATCCACCATTTATCAGTTTATGTCCTTAGGCAACCACTTAACCTGTTGAGGAATCAGTTTTTTCATCTGTAAAATGATGATGATAATGGCTGCCCTTTCTATCTTATAGGACTGTCTTAATAACAAACAGAAAGATAATGCATGAAAATGTGCTTTGAATATCACAGTGCTTTATCATTTTAAGGTGTAATAATATTATAGCTGAAGGTTAAAGTCAATTTTTTATTACTCATGATGGCTTTACTCTTAAGCAAGTCCACGGTATCAGAATAGATATTTTAAAAATAACTTATTTTAAACCCAAACTGAGCACCAGAGCTAGTCATCTCAAGGGCAAATATCCATGAACTCTGCAAGAGGTTTCACTGGAATGGTCCTCGCATCTGCGCTTATGCTGCTGGAAGAAAGTCATTGCCTCTGGCAAAGAAATCAGGAAATCTGTAGCTCATTTCCCCCTTGATTACAAGATGATAGATAAGTGTTCATATACAGCTGTCTTTGGGGGCTCCAGATAAACATGTACTGTAAATCCAAGCCAAATGCTTGCAAGCTATTTATAAACAAAGTCTAAAAACTCAGAAACCCCAAATTCCTACCCAGAAACCCCTCAGCCAACCTGGTCTTCCTCACTGGGGAACTGGCCACAGGAATAACACTATTTTATTAATTCCCCAGCTTCCTTGTGAAAGGTCTGTGAGAACTGAGCTCTTTGTTTACAAGTCCACTTTTGGTTCTTCACTAAAGAATTTGCACAAGAACTTAGGTGGTAAGTGGAGCAGGCAGTTACCAGAGAAGTCATATAATGAGATGTGCCCTACAGAGCATCCATCTGCTGTGTTGTTAATATTTTACTATTAAGTGATACATATGTATAAATGTATGCCACTTATTAAAATCAATAAGAACAATGAAACCTTATAGTTAATCACACAGTTGAAATCAAGACAGCAGTTAGAGTATTTTATCAGCGTCGCTTCCAAGTTATTTTTACATTTAACTTTATAATATTTTTTAAATCACCATTCACACGTATAAATAGTAGAGGTGATAAGAGTATGAGTTGCGTTACCATGATACACATTAACTAAAATGCCTCCCCAGTAAAATTTATTCTCCTGAGGGCAGAGGCCCTTTCTGTCTTACAGGGTAATGAAGCCACAGCATAGGGGATAACAAAGAAGTCTTTAAAAGAATAATTATTGGGGTGCCTGGGTGGCTCAGTCGGTTAATCGTCTGACTTTGGCTCAGGTCATGATCTCATGGTTCATGAGTTCGAGTTCCACATAAGGCTCTATGCCGCCAGCTCAGAGCCTGGAGCCTGCTTCCAATTCTGTGTCTCCTTCTGTCTCTCTGCCCCTCCCCTGCTCATGCTCTGTCTCTCTCTGTCTCAAAAATAAAATAAACATTTAAAAAATTATTTTAAAAAAGAAAAGAACAATCATTTACTTATTAAATGAATCCACTGACCAAAAGAATATTATTGGGAAATTCTGTTTTCAAAATTAATTTTCTATTAATGTCTAAACACTGCTTATATTTTTTTCTTAAAATAAATTAGACAGGAAGCTCTAATAATTAACTGTATTACTCACTAAGTTACTCTCTCTCTGTTTCAAGCCCTCCCTTCTATACTCTTTTTTGTGATGCTGGGCCAGGAATCTGCAAACCGTATTTCAGCTTTGCAGGTTGGATCCTCCTGAGGCCCGTCTCACCTAGGGCACTAGACAGATAATGCAAGTCTCCAGGAGGAGGAAGAGACTCAGTCTGCAGTTCCTATGAGTATCCTATCCTTCCAGCCTTGCTTGCTCACCTCGGCAATGGAAACAGTAGTTCCTTCCTGCAGCAGCATTGAATCAGTTTTCAGTTCTTTCAACACTTACAAAGCTACCACTTTTTTCCCCACCCCCAGAGAAATTGGCACTAGGCACTATCCAGAGAATGCCTTGTCTTCAGAGGTGTGGGTCCCAAGCCCGTGGAGACCTTCCTCTGAATTCAGAGTCCAGCACCACCAAGCAGCACCTCTTCCTCAGAGGTCTGAATTCCAACCCTGCAAAGTCTCCTGCTCTGAGCTTCTAAGCTGTAATAATTACAACCTCTTCCTTTTGTTCTTTCAGCAAACCTAGAGGTGATTCCTGCTCCTCAAGCTTGAGCATTCGTCAAAATCACCAGCAGGACTTGTAAAATCACAGAGCAGACCCCTGGCCCCTCTCCCAGAGATTCTGATTCAGTATGTCTGGGGCAGGGCCTGAGAATTTGCCTTTCTAACATGTCCCCAAGCAATATGGAGGCTTCTGGTCTTGCATTCCATTTGGATCATGTCTTTCCACTTCAGTGTAGTACTGAATTCCTAGCCAAAGAGAAATGGGAGGTGAAAATCCAAGATAGCAGTGGTGACTTTAATAGTTAATCAAATTATCGGGGCACCTGGGTGGCTTAGTCGGTTGGGCAGCCGACTTTTGCTTAGGTCATGATCTCGCAGATCATGGGTTCGAGCCCCGCGTCGGGCTCTGTGCTGACTGCCAGCTCAGAGCCTGGAGCCTGTTTCAGTCTGTGACTCCCTCTCTCTCTGACCCTCCCCTGCTCATGCTGTCTCTCTCTCTCTCTCTCTCTCTCTCTCTCTCTCTCTCTCCTGGAAATAAATAAAACATTAAAAAAATAGTTAATCAAATTATCAACTGTGGATGAGTGTGATAGAGTTCTGTGGGGGCTCAAGCAGCTGTAGCACTTGACCATTATGTCAATATGTCGATGGAGATAAACACAAAGATAGTACAGTGAGGTGGATTCTTCTGAGTTCACTGACTTACTTAAAAAAAATCAAAAAGACCCTTGGGTTTTTAAACTCTCATTTCAATTCATGTCAAAGAAGTAAAAAGTTTCCATAGCAGCCCTAAAAGAATTTCTTATGTCATTTATTCATAATACCAATATTGTTGAAAAACACATACAAAATTTAAGTTTTTGATTTGCAGGATTCACAGCCACTCAAAGTCTCCCTTGAAAGTTATGATGTTGGGGGCGCCTGGGTGGCTCAGTCAGTTAAGTGTCCGACTTCAGCTCAGGTCATGATCTCACAGTTCGTGGGTTCGAGGCCCGCATCGGGCTCTGTGCTGACAGCTCAGAGCCTGGAGCCTGTCTTCAGATTCTGTGACTCTCTCTCTCTCTGACTCTCCCCTGTTCATGCTGTCTCTATCTCTCTCTCAAAAATAAATAAAAAACATTAAAAAAAAAAAAAAGAAAGTTATGATGCTGGAGGTCAGAGGACCAACAGGCACATCTGTTTTCACTTGGATGAAACTTAGAATTTTGAAAACTCAAGTAATTCTGAGCCTCTTTTGCCAGTATAAGAAGCTTGCTCTGCTAGGGTCTGGAGAGCCTTCCTTTGCTTAAAAACATTATTAACCTCGCCTAGAACAGCTGTCCAGGCAGGATGCCCATTTTCTCAGAGCTTATCCCCTCAAGGGAGAAGCCCATTATCCCAACAAGTTAGTGTCATTAGACTCATAACTAGAGTCAGACCTCTGCGTGGAGAAGGGGGACATCCTTATTTAATTTAGTCTGTTTGGTAATCACAAGGTCAGTAAAAGAGGGAGGCAGGATAGTCAGAGTCAGAGAGAGAAAGAAGAAGATACAATGATGATATCAGAAATCAGAACGAGAGAAATTGAGAGAGAAGAAGAGAGAGAGAGAGAGAGAGAGCCAGAGAGAGATTTGAAGATGCTATCTGTTGGTTTTGAAGATGGAGGAAGGGGCCTCAAGCTAAGAAATGCAGGTGGTCTAGAAAAGCTGAAAAAAACAAGGAAATGGATTTCCCCCTAAGGTCTCCAGAAGGAATGTAGCCATGCCAACACCTAATTTTAGTACTTTTGACCACTATGACCATAAAATAATAAATGTGTATTGTTGTAAGACACCAACTTTGTGATAATTTGTTACAGAAGCAACAAGAAAGGAATATGCTGGTCCCTACATTACTGACATTATGCTGATTTGATCTGATGAGCAAAAATTAGCAAGTTATTTACCTTTATAAACATGTGAATCAGAGGTTTGGAGGTAAATCTCATAAAAATTCAGGGCCCATCACTTCATAATGTTTTAGGCAATTCTAAGACCTAATTATAGCACTTATTACCTCAGCTGGGATATTTAGAACAAAGTATTCTCTAATTTGGATTTCTTTTGAAGTGACTTGTTTTCCAGAGTCTCTTCAATAAACATACATCTGCCTTATTTCATGCTGACATAGAACTTGACATTTTATTGTCAGCAGAATTTTAATTTTAGTATCAAAATGACACAGTCAAACACAGATTCAAGATGTTTTAAAATTCTGAGGTTAGAAACTGTCACCAAAAATAAGAATTGTATTTTTATAATGCTAAGTTTAAAACATAAATTAACTGTAGATATTAAATTTACAGATGCGATATTATAGATGAACTTTTCACACTAAGAAATAAAAGAGATCCAGTTAAGAAAATAACTAATGTGGGGCGCCTGGGTGGCTTAGTCGGTTAAGCGTTCGACTTTCGCTTAGGTCATGATCTTGCGGTTCGTGGGTTCGAGCCCCGAGTCGGGCTCTGTGCTGACTGCCAGCTCAAAGCCTGGAGCCTGTTTCAGTCTGTGACTCCCTCTCTCTCTGACCCTCCCCTACTCACGCTGTCTCTCTCTCTCTCCTAGAAATAAATAAAAATATTTAAAAAAAAAAAAATAACTAATGTGCTGCACTTTAAAAATAAATGTCTTAATGTCTACCTCCATTTGCTAAGCTTTTATAAAAGCGTTTTTGTTAAGAACAAAAAAACTATAGCAATATAAAATGAAAATTATAATTACTTGCTAAACATATAATATGTACTAAGCACTTTAAGATGCATTCTGTTAACTGTAAAGTTGGGGGATGCCTGGGTGGCTCAGTCAGTTAAACATCCGACTCTTGGTTTCTGCTCAGGTCATGATCTCACGGTTCGTGTGACTGAACCCTGCATTGGTTTCTACGCTGGCAATGTGGAACCTGGTTGGGATTCTCTCTCTATCTCTCTCTATGCCCCTCCACCATGTCTTTGTCTCTCTCAAAATAGATAAATAAACTTAAAAAAAAATATTTGAAATTAGAAAGGTCATGGCTTTTACCCTCTAAAAGCAAAGCAATCTGGAGCTTAAAGAAGGTATCAAAATGCTAAAAGTCACATAACAATAAATAACTACAGTGTAAAAAAAATTACCATGTAGTGACATTAGATGCCAAAAGATTTGAATAGTAATGTAAAGGAAGCAAAGGAGATCATTGCATTTGGAGGAACTGCACTTGAGTTGAGTTTTCAAGTAAGGAAAGGTGAAGAAAAAGAGACAGAGTATTCTAGGTAAGTGGAATGTTGAACAAATATTGTGGACTCTCATAAAATAAAAGGACAATTTTTAATACTCCATTTTAAAGACAAAAGTTTGAGGCTCAAAAAGGTTAACACTGGTATGATTCTGCATTTGTATCTTTGAAATGTGAAGACGTGTTCCTCAAAGGCTTCAAAGATTCCAGGATTCTCAAGTCTACAACAGGAGGTTCAGAGATGTCCAGTGCAACAATTTCTACATTCAGCTAGTAACATGTGAATTGACTACAACATCTGTAGAAAAATCTAAATCTAAATCAGCAAGGATGCATTAAGGATACTTATGATCCCTAAACTTAATGGATAGCCATTGTGTTTTACATTTTTTAAGAGACAAAGCACAATATAGTGGGAAAAGCTGACCCAAGGGCAGGAGACCGGAATCCCTGACCCATCTGAACTACATGATTTCTAAGCCCCACCTGCTCTACAATCCAATGGAAATGTGAAAGTTTTGTCAGTGCTAGGCCAGGATAAAAACAGTTAACCAGAACAATATTCTTCCACTCTAATCCCAATGCTGTATTTAGGTTAACTTCTCTCTTAAAACTAATTAAAATCACTGGCTCTTTTAGAACAAGTTGATCTTCATGTCTGATTCATTTTCCTGGAGTGGTAGAAATGGGAAGAAACACAAAGGAACACCATTCAGAGTCCACATGGCCCCATCTGTATGCAAATCGCCAAACGGAAAGCAAAACACTGAACACCAATAATGTCAGAGTTATTAAAGCAAGTAATTTCCTTTTCCTGACACCATTTTCATGAACCTTGTCAAAACAGTCTCTTGTAAGTAAGTTAAGTTCTAAAAGGCTTTTCCAAGAAAATAGCCTCCCATGTTAATGCAAATTCCTTCCAGTTTTCAGCAGAGAAGAGCTCACAGGAAGAATCTCTCATGGGAACAATGGCCATACAAGTGATCCTTACTCACTTCTGAAACTTCAGTACCTCCTGAGAACTTTCTCACTGCCATGACCACTACCGTGCCAGGACCTCAAGGATACACCATCCCCCTTTTTAAATTCTGGCCCAGATTTCAATTCAAACAAAAGTTCTTTTCCTTATATTCTTTAGGGTGCATTAAACTGCTATTTTCAAAAGGGCTTTCTGTAAAAATTGGAAGAAAACAATCAAAAGGAAAAAAACAAAAGGCCCAGCCTACTTTTTGAAGTGTGCTTTTCCTCTCCTGAACTAGCTAATTCATTCATTTATTCATCATCTGTGCCTTCTCCATTCTATACCTGTTGGAAGCACAAAATCACTTTGAACCTCAGGTTTACCTCTTCCTTCTATCCCATTCATGGTTACCTCTACTCCCAAATCACAGTGTGGGGTCAGAGTGTTAGCTGCTCAGACCTTATGAGGAAATGAATAGCCACTGGGTTTGATGTGCAGTGTAACTTTCACATTGTGGTAAGAGCCCAGCAGTGAAGAGTCAGAGCTTAATTCTCTAGCTCTCATTCCCCAGTGGTTGGAGCTCCTTCCTCATAACTTCATTATTTTAGTGGTCTTGACCCAAAACGAAGCACCACCACCAACAACAAAAAATCCCTCAGAAATTACGCTATGATTATACAAAGTAATTTTTTAAAGTTCCATCGATTTTAAAAATTCGGGAATATAGGAAAATAAAATAAAATAATAAATAAATAAAAATTGGGGAACAGCCACCCCTCCTTTCCCACTGCATCACAAGACAAGCAGTGTGCATCCCAGCCCCTTCTAGGAGCCCTGCATGCTTTCTCCACCATCACTGTCACGCTGCACAGACATTGCCAAAGGTGCAAGTTTCTCTTAAACTTAAGACTCAAACATTCATCGTAGTTACCAACTCTTCCTCCAGTCTGATGCTGGGAATAACATGTGACATTAATCTCCTCTTCCCTCTAGGGCTTGCCAAAGATCAAAAAAATCTTTTGGCTGTAAATGGCTCTCAGCATTAATATATCCTGAAACCATCTGTGTACATCAGGAAAGAAGGAAAGCTTGCTTGCTTCTAAGAAAAAAAAATCATGTTTTTTACGCTGGAGGCCTTACTCCTGAGAATCAAATTGGAAAACACCATTTCAAAAGGCACATTCAAAGACAGGGACAATCTGTGAAGGCAAAAATATAGCTGCTAGAAACAAGTAAACAATTCTATACTTTGGATCTTTGAAAACAAGATAAAAGTACTTTACAAAAGAACAAAATCTAAGAAACTCAGAAACACTGAAGTTAGTTGTGAACCTGATTTGTTGCTACTCTTTTCATAAGAGGAAGCCAGGGCTTTTCTTTTTTTTTTTTTTTTTTTTAAGGTTGCCTTGCCTATTATATAAGAAGCAGTATTTTAGTTTTTTTCCTTATAATATACTGATAGGAGCTTCATAATATACTGATAAGAACTTTGTAATATACCGAGAGGAATATTGCCTTCATGATATACATTGAAAGTAATTTCCCATTGTCTATAGAATAAAGGACAAACTCCTTGATATAGTTTATGAGGCTCTTCATGACTTGGCCTCAGCTCAACTCTCTGGTCGTATCTCCCCATAATCCCTAGGAATCCTTTGTTCCAGCAATACTGAACATTAGTAATTTCTCACATTTGTCACATTCTCTCAGGTCTCTGCACATATATCCCTTGCTATTTTTGGAATGCTCACCTCTCTCACTCCACTGTCTAGCTAACTTCTATTTCTGCTTCAAGACTCAATATAAGTGTCCTCTACTAGAAGTCTCTGATTCCCAAAAGGTGAAAAAGGTCCCTCTTTGTTCATATTGTCCTTTGCATTCATTATGTTAATGCCCAGGGTGGGTGAATTTAGGTCAGGAAGTCCTCTAATGGCATAATGATTTTAATCCATTTTCCTTCATGGACTGAACTTATAGAAAGATTTTTAAAAACTGTATCCACAGTAAGTATTTTACAAATATGAACACTGAAGAATAGCTCTGTAAAGAAGATATAATACCAAAGCATTAAATAATAAATTTCACATGTTTTAAATTATACTAAGGTTTATATTCTTCCATATGTTTGAAGCAATCCATTTTACTTATTTGTAATTACTGATTTATAAGTACATAGAGATTTCACACTATTGGAAACAATAGTTACCAGTTTAAATTTTTATAGCTTCTGGGGTGCCTGGGTGGCTCAGTAGGTTAAGCATCTGACTTTGGCTCAGGTCATGATCTCACGGTCGTGGGTTCAAGCCCCACATTGGGCTCTGTGCTGACAGCTAGCTCAGAGCCTGGAGCCTGCTTCAGATTCCGTATCTCCCTCTCCTCTGACCTTCCCCTGCTCTCGCTCTCCCTCTCTCTCAGAAATAAACATTAAAAAGTTTTTTAAATAAATTTTTATGGCTTCTAAAACATATAAGCTAACATTTAAATGAATCCAATGGTGAATCAAATTTATAAAAGTAATCATAATCTTATATATATTATAAATGCTTGTTCACTGTACTTTCTTAAATAAGGCATCTCTGTATAATCAATTACAACTAAATAATATCATCTTTAAAAAGCTTCAGGAATGACTGGAGTAGCATTAAAATGGACATACTTCTTATCTCCAGTGTGTTTTGAGCAGGGGTCAGAAGAAGAGGATATGAATTTTTATGGAAGATAGTAAATAATAAATACTATAAAACAGTGTGCCTGTATGATTTTCTGTAGATGTTTGGTGAATTACATATGGCAATGAATTTTGCTTTGCTAAAATAAAGAAATATGAATAGCTTTGTTTTGCTGAAGTAGAAATTAGAAACCAAGAAGTAGTAGGAGACGAATACACATTTGAGTTGCGAGGCTTGGGGGGAAGTGAGATTCTAGATGACAGTTGAAGACATTTTAAAATTCAGAGTAAAGGCCTATTTGGTTGAATTAAGCAACTGGTAGTCCCCATGGCTTCTAAGAAAAAAATAGACAAACATAATATTTTTTAACAATGAGAAGCAGTGTGGGGAAAGAGGTTGATATGGGATTGTTTAGAAATAAAGTCCTAATGGAGAAGGAAGGGAAGAAGAAAGAGAAGATCTGAGAAACACTGCCACAAGGAAAGGGTCAAGGATAATTCCATAGTTACACTTGAAGAAGCTCAGGGATCTACTGGTCAGCAACACTAAAAATAGGTCCAAGGATAGGAAAGTTCCTATCACATGTACCTTCAATATTTTAAAATGTCAATCTTTCTCAGAATAGCATATGAACTTATTTCAGATCAAATAAACTCCCAAAGGAAATTTGGGGAAGGGGGTACAGAGGGAAGAGAGGTGATGTGACAAAGTGATACTAATGATTAGCTGGAATACAAATGGACAGAAATAGCTAACAAAAAGGTTTAAGAAATAATGAGAGGGAAGGGTTTTTTTTTTTCTAGTTACTAGAGGTTTTGATAAATGCTAAAATAATAAGAATTAAAAGCAGTGTGTATCTACCACAAGAATTGGTAGATATAATTACACAAAAGAAGAGAAAGCCTAAAAATAATCCATAGTGTATGTAAAACCTCAGTGTTTGATTCAGTGTCATTTCAAATCATGAGAGATAGATAAATTATTCAGCAAGTGGTACTCAAATAATTGGTTAACTATTTTAAAATAAAAAGTAAGATTCCTGGGGGCCTGGGTGGCTCAGTCAGCTAGGCGGTCATGATCTCATGGTTCAACGTGGATTCAACATGGGTTCAAGCCCCATGTCGGGCCTATGAGGACAGCCAGCTCAGAGTCTGGAGCCTGTTTCGAATTCTGTGTCTCCCTCTCTCTCTGACCCTTCCCTTCTCGCGCTGTCTCTCTCTCTCTCTCTCAGAAATAAATAAAAAATGTTAAAAAACATTTTTTAAAAAGTGAGATTCCTTCCTTATGTCATAAACTGAAATGAATTCCAGTTGGATTAAAAAGTTACATGTAAAACACACACACATACACACACATGAACACAAGGATATATAAATTAAATTATTTTTGTTTGAAAAGAGAGAAAACAAATTTGAGAAAATTAGCTAAATTGACTAAAATAGAAAAGACTCAAATTACTAGAATCAGAAATGAAAGCAGACATTACAATCTAGTTAAAAGAAATGAAAAGGAGGGGTGTCTGGGTGGCTAAGTCAGATAAGCATCTGACTCTTGATTTCAGCTACAGAGTCTGCTTGAGCTTCATTTTCTCTCTTTCTCCAGCTCTCTCAAAATAAGCTCTCTCAAACTTAAAAAAAAAGAAATGTAAAGGATTATAAAGGACTGCCATGGGAAATTGTATGACAATAAACTAGAAAACTTAGATGAAATTGACAAATTCCTAGAAAGACACAAATTGTCAAAACTGATTCAGGAAAAATAGATACTATAAACAGATCTATAACAAGTAAAGAGATTGATTAGTAAACAAAAAGTTATCTACAAATAAAAGCCAGTCTCAGATGACTGCTGAATTTTACTAAACATTTAAAGAAGAATGAATACTAATTCTTCACAAATTCTTCTAAAAATCAGAATGGGAGGAACTACTAAAAGACATCATCTGAAAATCAGTTAATGTAATACAGTTTATCACTATATCAAAAAACTAAAACCATATGGTCATCTTAATAGAAGTAGAAAAAGAATTTGATTAAACTCAATAAGCTTTCGTGATGGACACACTCAGCAAATTAGAAGTAGAAGGGAACTTCTACAACCTGATAAAAGGCATCTATTAAAAGCAAACAAACAAACCTACATCTAATATAATTTTTAAGGGTGAGAAACTGGACACTTTCCTTCTAAAATGAAGAACAAGATAAGAGAGGCACCTGCCTGGATCAGTCAGTAGAGTATGCAACTCTTGACCTCGGGGTTGTAAGTTTGAGCCCCACATTGGGTGTAAAGATTACTTAAAAATTAAATCTTAAAAAACCCCAACCAGGTAAAAATGTCTACTTTTACCACTTCTATCCAACATCTAGACCAGGCAATTAGGCAAAGATAAATGAATAAATAAATGCTATTCACATTGAAAAAGAAGTTAAAACTATCTCTATTCATAATTAACATCATCTTGTATATAGAAAATACAAGCCATCCACCAAAAGTTTAGCAAGTTTACAAGATATAAAATCAACATACAAAAATCAGTTATATTTCTATATACTTGCAAGGAGCAATTTGAAAATTAGCTTTTAAAAAAAGAATAAAATGTTTAAGAATGAATTCAGTAAAAATATAAAATAGATGCTGAAAACTATAAAACAGTACTGAAAAACTAAGGAAGATTTAAATGAATAGAAAATCATCCCCATGTTCATGAATTAGAAAACTTAATATTTTAAGATGGAAATATTCCTCAAAATGACCTATAGATTTAATGCAATCCCTGTTAAAATTTCAACTGACTCTGTTGTAGAAATTGGCAAATTGATTCCAATATTAATTTCAAGGAATCCAGAATAACCAAAGCAATTTTGAAAAAGAACAGAGTAAAAGGACTCATACTTCTCAATTTCAAAACTTAGTATGGTATGATATTAGCATCAAAATAGACATATAGACCTCAGAAATAGAATTTAGAGCTCAGAAATGAACCCATGTGTCTATGGTCAACCAATTTTCAACAAGAGTAGCAAGATTATTCAATGAGAGAAAGAACAGCCTTCTCAACATCTGGATAGCCACATGCAAAGGAATAAAGTTGGACCCTTACCTCACACCACCTTCAAATACTGAATTAAGAGAGATCAAAAGCCTAAATATAAGAACTCAAGCTATAAAATTATTAGAAGAAAACATAAGGGTTAATCTTTATTGGTTAAATTTGGCAACATTTTCTTAGATATGACACTAAAAGCAGAAGCAATTTAAAAAAATAGATTAAGTTGAATTTTATCAAATTTTAAAAACTTTTGTACATCAAAGGATGCTGTTGCAAAAGTGAAATGACAATCCACAAAATGCAAGACAATTTTTGTTAATCATATACGTGATAACAATTTAGCATCCAGAATATAGAAAGAACTCTTACAACTCAACAACAAACATGATTAAAAAATGGGCAAAGAACTTGAATAGACATTTTTAAACAAATAACCAGAAAATATATAAAAGGATGTTCAACATCATTAGTAATTGGAGGGATGCTAATCAAAACCACAATTAAAATCTACCTCACGCCCAGTAGGATGGCTCTATATAAATTTTTAAACATGTAAACACTTTGTTTTCAAGAACATGGAGAAATTGGAACACTTGTACATTGCCGGTATAAATATAAAATAATGCAGCCACTGTGGAAATCAGTTTGACAGCACCTCAAGTAGTTAAACACAGAATTACAGCACAACCCAGAAATTCCACTCATAGAAATATACCAAATAATTAAAAACAGATACTCAAGCATTACTCCATGTGTGTAATGTTCAGAGCAGCCATATTCACAATAGCCAAATAGGTAGAAACAACCCAAATATCCAATAGATGAATACATTTAAAAATTTTGATATTTTCATATAATAGAATATTATTTGGCCATAAAAAAAGAAGGAAGTACTGCTACATGCTATAACATGGATGAAATTTAAAAATGAAAGCTAAATGAAAGAAATCAACCACAAGAGATCAAATATTATAGGATTCTATTTACATAAAGCATACAAAATAGACAATTCTAAAAGTGGTTGCTTAGAACCAGGGTTGTGGGGGGGGGAGGGATGACAGGTAAAAGATAGAGGGTTTAAAGTTATTGTTGCAATGATAAAAATATTCTAAAATTGACTGTGGTGATGGCCGCACCTATCTATGACTATATTAAAAATCACTGAATTCTACAATTAAATGGGTGAATTGTATAGTATGTGAATTATATTTCACATATATTATATTTCATTATAATGTTGCTTAAGAAAAAGAGAGTGAAAGAAAACTAGAGAAATAGAAATAACCAGTGGAAATAGAAATAACAAAATGTTAACAATTGTGAGATTATGAGCAAGCAAATATAGTTTTCAAATAGCCAGTGGCCCACATTTACACTTTGTGCAAATTTCAAAGAAAAAATAATTTTAAATCACTCCAGTTATGGCCAAATGGAGAAAAAGAGACTAAATTTACCTTCCTCTTGAAGCAGCAGAAGGAAGGAAGGAAGGAAGGAAGGAAGGAAGGAAGGAAGGAAGGAAGGAAGGAAAGAAAGAAAGAAAGAAAAGAAAGAAAGAAAGAAAGAAAGAAAGAAAGAAAGAAAGAAAGAAAGAAAGAAAGAAAAAAGAAAGAAGAAAGAAAGAAAAAACACACATAAAAACATGTTTAAGGCATTAGATATCAGATAACAAATGACAGTGATCTCTAAGAAAGCAAACAAGGTGAGTCCCAAAATTGCCCCAGTGTATTGTATTGAGTTTCTAACCATGCTGCAAGGAGGGGAAAACCAAGAAGTGACCAAGAGACTCTGTGAGTTGAGATCAAAGCTAGACTTCTCAGGACAAAGTTTCTCCAGAAAGGAGGAAACTGCATAAAAGTGAACTCAGAGAACTCCAGAGAGTCTCTCGAGTTTTCAGCTGATTACTGATCAATACATGTTCTTGTGAAGATTACCCAAGGCCAAGGAAAGAATGACTCCAAAGAATTAGGTAACAGTGCCTGGTTTTCACACAGGTCCGGTAGTGCTTGTTCCCACAAACCAGACAGGAAAACCTCATAATTCACAGCCACTGAGTAGAGAGTACAGGAAGGTATTGCTTCAGTCTGGTCCCAACTAACAAGTCTTAAAATTAAGAATAGCTACAATATATAAAGAATTATATATTCCAGAAACTCAATAATAAGAAAACAATCCAATTGCAAAGGCAAGGAGTAAAATTGTGGGGAATAAACCTAGGGATCCCCCAGTCTTAAACCAATCGGTTAACAAGGCATATGGAAGTACAAAGCCATAGGATGCTCACACCCAAGTTTGAATAAACAAGATTAGCATCCCAGAACAGGGAGGTGCAAAGGCACCCCAGAATAGAAGGGGAGGGGGTGCAGAGCCCCCAGAATAGAAGGGGAGGGGCAAAGGCTCCAGAATAGAGAGGGGTGCTAATGCACCCAATGCAAAGGTATATGAGGTAAGCAAGATTAGGCGTTCAGGGCAAAGTGCCCCCCCCAGTTTAGTAGTATAGCAGAAAGCTGCTTTCACAGGAAGGATCAAATAAGGTAAGCAGGTAGTAAGGCTGCAGGTGATGCTGCCCAGGATGGAGCTGATTTACAAAAGAAAAGGTGCCTTGTTAACCTTGAAGTGTTTTGCCCTATCTGTCTTATCCCCTAGGCTAGCTAAGATAAACAGACATGCTGCCTCCAGTCTGCCATTAACAACCGGTTGCCCATTTGCCCATCTGCCCGGTGCCAGGATTTTGTTTTATATTGACCCAAACCCCAAACACTGTATATCCTAAAAATCCGCTTACCCTCATGCCCATGAGTTAATGTTCACTAATTCATTGTCTCTTTGTGCACACCCATCACATTTGTAAGCCTTCCAATCCTAATAAAAATGGGGCAAGGACCCTTATTTGGGGCTCCTCTCTTTTCCCAGACATTAGCCATCTCCCTCCTATTTTTCATCCTGTATCCCACTTTCTTGCTAAGACAAGAAAGAACTTTAGACCCAGGGTCTATGACAAAAAATCTGAACCGACACTTCAATACAGAAGACATACAGAGGCCAAATAAACAGATGTTCATTATCATAAGTCATTAGGAAAATGCAAATGAAAACCACAAGGAGATACTACCTTATACCCACTAGGGTGGCTAAAATTTAAATAAATGACCATTCCAGTTGTTGATGAGGATGGAGAAGAACTGGAACTCTCATACACTGCTGGTAGGAATATAAAGTGGTACAATCACTTTAGAAAACAGTTTTGTGGTCTCTTAAAAGTTAAATAGACATCTACCACAAGATCCAATCATTCCTTTCTAGATATTTACCCAAAAGAAAGCATATGTCCATATAGAGACATACAGGAATGTTCATAGCAGCATTATTTGTTGTAGATAAAAACTGGAAACAATGCAAATGTAAATCAGTTGGTGAATGGATGGTCACATTTTTATCAACGGAATAATACTCAGCAATGTAAAGGGTTACACAATTGATAAATGCAATAACATGAGTGAGTCTCAAAATAATTATGCTGTGTAACACAAGTGAGACCAAAAAAAATATATACATACTGTAGGATTTCATTTATATAAAATTCTATTCAATGCTAACTAAACTATAGGAACATAAAGTAGAACAATGGTTACCTAGGCACAGGGCAGGGAAAGGACAAAGAGGGGAAGAAATGAGGGGTTGTACCAAAGGCCTGAGGAAATGTGGGGTGATGATTTCATAGATGTATACAAATGTCAAAACTTTTCCAACTGTACACCTTAAATAAGTACAGTTTACTGTAGATCAATTGAGCTTCAACAAAGGTGTTTAAAAAAAAAGAACATGTCAAGATGAAACTCATGATTTCCTATTATATAATGCAATTCATATTTTATACTTTACATTTTACCTATTTTCTTCCTAAATGAGAAATAAATTGCAAAAAAGAAACCATGGCCATTTGTAATGAAGAAACCTTGGGAATTATTCAAAATACTCCTCTCTTTTTCAGCTAAGGAACTTGAACCCCAGAGAGGTCAGTCTGCCCAAGGTCATATGGTTTGTAACATCTAGTGAAGGACTTCTGTTAGCATGCTTTTTATATTCCATGAGTCATTCGGTGTTTCATAGCTTATGAATAAAATGTTCTCTACGAATATACAGACTATATATGTTATTACAACTACTCCAGCAGCTCGTTCTAAATTTTCAATTGGTAGGTAAGTGTATTTGCAAATGTATAAATTTTTATCTGAATTGTTTGCTTACTGAAACTATATTTACTTAGTGACCTTAGTTTTTAAATGAAATACATTTTTTTATATGAATGAGCTTGACATATATGTCTGCTACCAGGAAGCTTGTAAGATAGGTCTCATAATATTTGAATTTCTTTCTTACTATGCTTTGTGTAAAAACCATAGACTATATCTTTACACTGGCTATAAAATCAGATGTTTATATAGTATGTATATTTAAGATAAAGTCTAGGTTTATTCCCAACTATGGGCAGTTGAACTACAAATAATTTGATGCCAGTAACATAAAAATGTATCAAGATTGCAAATAGTCTTAAAATGTAAAGTAAGGTCTTTTGAAACAATTTTTTACCAGAGAAATCTAATAACCAGAAATTTACTTTAGAATACTATTATGGTTGTTATTCATTACAGGAATATGGGAGACACATTCAGAGATCTTTTCTTATATAATAGGCAAGTGGGGTGCCTGGGTGGCTCAGTCGGTTAAGCGTCCGACTTTGGCTCAGGTCATGATCTTACAGTCGTGGGTTCGAGCCCCACATCATGCTCTGTGCTGACAGCTAGCTCAGAGCCTGGAGCCTGCTTCAGATTCTGTGTCTCCCTGTCTCTCTGACCCTACCCTGTTCACGCTGTTTCTCTCTCTCTCAGAAATAAATAAAACGGTAAAAAATTTTTTTAAATAACAGGCAAGAAAACTAATGTTTTCTACTGTAATCAAATACTATAAATGTATACACTGTATTAAACTTTTCACTCCCCACATTTGACTCCTTTTGTTCTCCTTTCTTCCCAAAAAACATAACAAAGAAACAAAAAGAAAACCAGAGTATAATAGTCTCTCCATGTTTCCTCAAGGCCCCCATTTCTCAGTGACCTATGTTCTAGAAGAGCAGTAGAGAGACACTGAGTTGAAAAACTAAGAGACTCAACATTTACGTGCCAATCTCTAGGGTTTACCCAAATTCAATGGTTTTAAGAGAAAAAAAAATTCAACAAATATGCATAAATAGCCATGCTTAGAACTTTTGGGTGCTTAGGGATTCATTCATAAGATATTCTGAAACATTCCCCCAATATGCTATGCTAAGCAAATATTAAGTAGCAATAATGCTTTTGCTTTCCCCTTAGGCAGAAATTTTCACACATTAAGAGAATTGAGGATAATGGTATTAGGCTGCTCACGCCTTGGCCTGGCAGAGTGCATTTGCAGCACTTAGTATTTACAGTGTGCACATGACAGATTCTCCTACCTAATGAAAACCTCGGCCTCAGTCCCTGCTAATATTTGACTCTATGTAATAGAATATAGATTTTTAAATGCTGTCTTGACCCAGTTTTGAGAACCCGACTAGAGCCTGGTCATGTCCCCTTCTTAAGCAGCTAATTAAGTCCACATCTCCAACCACCTTCCAGATTAGCCCCCACACTCTGGGCCACTATACACCTGCTCTAATTGTCCAAGGGCCAGGCACCTACAACCAGGGCCAGCCCCTAAGTCCCAAACCTCACTGCAAGTATTCAAATTAGCCAAACCTTAACCTGTTCACCCTGCCTTACCTTTTCCTTCCCTCAGAAATGAAGATAGAGGCACTTACCCATAGTTCCTTTTTCTCCTCCTGCATCCTGACTGATTGGTGCTTCCCCTGAGTGGCCTTATGTTGTGTGCTGGGTTCTCCCTAGAGAACTGTGAGTACAACAAACTACAAAATTCTTCCTGGTTTCTCTTTCTTGATCTGTTTCTGACCTCCTTGTATCTCACCCCAGGTAATATGGTTAAAACACATGGGAAGGGGGAATGGAGAAGGGGGATGGATTCTTTTCATTGCCTCTTAAAAGCAGCATATGTTTCTTTTTGCTAAAATTCAACTCAAACCAACAATATGTGTGCAGAATATAAGCTCTTTATGAGAGGGTAATACAATGCATGCAGCAACAATTTACAAAATATAATAAGCTACATCTGTTGTGTATTGAGCACTTAATGAGTCAGACCATGTGCTTATCTCCTATTACATTATTTCATGTAATTCTGGAAAAAAAAACCCTCATGACTATTATATCTATATTAAATACAGGAATCTAATATACAGAGAATCTTTTAAAAGTTGTCTGAATGACTGAGCTAGCAAATGGTGGAGCTGTGATTTGAACCCAGATTTCTCTGAATCCAGAATCTAACTCTTAAGCAGTAAGTGATACTACCTCCAAGTAGCTAATCATACAAAACTATTTATAGAGCATTAAATAACAGACTTTGTATTATGTGTTAGAGAAAAAGCCACTAAACTGATGCTCAGGATGCTTACATATTAGTGACAGACAGGTTATTTTATCTGAAAGAACCAGGTAACTTGGTATTAGAGGGATTTTATCTAGGACACTACAGAAGTAAAACTATTTACTTGATTGAGTATCACATCATAGCATGCAAACAGATTTCTACTATTCATATCCTTTGCCCTCTGCCTACACACACACACACACACACACACACACACACACACACACACACACACACACTGCATTAAAGTTGCTCTTTGGGCTAGTTCTTCCTCTCCCTGAGGATGAAATCATGAGAAAAATCTCAAAAATTTTCTTCTGACTATTCTCAAATACTAAAAATTACTCAGGTCACTTTTAGCCAAAAGAAATTTCTCTTTCCGTATCTGAAATGTGTAGTGCAGAGCAATAACCAAACTCTGCATATCCTTTAAAAGGTCTCCAGTTTGAGCCTGCTGCAGCCTAGGAAGTCTGCAGTGAGGGAGGCACCTGCTTCAATTCCTCACATGCCCTTCTACTCCTCTCTCCCTCTCGTCTGTGGCTTCTGACCCCCTGGGAGTGGGGAGTACAGGTGTGGAGAGCTGTTCTCTGAGGTTGGTAGATATCTGTTTACACTCACAAGGGACTCCTGTGGGTTTCTCAGGAACTCACCACCCCCTGCTCCTTACCAGAAGTCTCCCATTTCATATCACAGGACAGAAGTGATACTTCTATTTCCACCAGCCTCTTCCACACCCGACCTTAGCCCTAAGACTCTGGTGATTCACCCCACACAGATTATCTTGTTGGAAGCTTGCCAACAGCCACCCACCACTACCACCATCTGATACCCCTTTGCAGACTTGCCGTAATGGTGTTTTCTTCTACTGCATGGCCCTCAGGGGAAACACCCTCCCCCCGACCCCCACTGCCATTGGTAGAAGTACAGTTTCCACACACACACATAACCCAGTGACTTCTCATCCTCAGAGCTCTTAGACCTGAGGAAGACCCCAGTCCATTTGGGCCTCCAGCTCTTCATGCCAGGCTCTGCCTCCAACAGGCTTGAGGTTAACAGAAAGCACTTGGCCGTGGGGATCCTGGGTGGCTCAGTTGGTTCAGCTGCCAACTGGATTTCAGTTCAGGTCATGATCTCATGGTTCATGGGATCAAGCTTCATACCAGGTTCTATGCTGACAGCATGGAGCCTGCTTCGGATTCACTCTCTCTGCCCCTCCCCCACTGTCTCTTGTGTGCGCATGCTGTCTCTCTCTCAAAATTAATAAAGAGCCCCCCCTCCAAAAAGAAGAAATCATTTGGCCATCCCCCTCCATGTAGACAGGAGGGAAGGTAGAGAGGAGCTCAGGCCCATCAATTTGTATTCTTCTATTTAGTGCTTTCATACCCTAGATGACCATATCCTTAGTATGTCTAACACAGGTGGCCTAACACTTCACTCTGGAATACAAGGATGTTCAGAAAATATAGTTTTGTTCTCAGCTTTTGAGGCCTCAGCAAAAAGCAAGACAGAGATTCTTTTAACATCCTGTTTCAGAAACACACGCAAAAAAATGTTCACCAGACTGCGTAACACATTGCACAGCAAAAATTGTCTGTCTCTATGTGATCATTTTCTAATATTTCCCATTAGGAAAAAATGCATTTGTCTTCTAATTCTGACTCTTCTCCTAGAAATGCTTTGTGAGCCTGAATAAATTATTAGTCTTCAGAATCTTCACCTTAGTTTATAAAAAATTATAAAACTACTTAAAGGCTGTTGAAAGGTCTCTCCAAGAAAACCTGTCATTTGAGGTTCACATAGATCAGGCTTCCCAGCCAAGATAATGGAAAGAAACTAAACTTTAGCCAGAGAGCAGCAGGAGAAGTACCTTTAAGTAAACATGAATCCCAGACATCATCCTCTACCACTCCAGGAATAATTTAAAATTCTTAACCTTTCCGATCTCAGAAGCAGGTCACCCTACTCTCGCTTGGCCCTGAGCCCCAGTTCTGGCCACTGAGCCTCTGCTTTGTTCTCCTTGCCCAACTCCCTACCTTGTTAACCTGCCTAGCAGACAAGTTCATCTAGAACTGTCCTCTTCCCAAAGACAAGGAACTGCCCTGAATTTAAGCCAAGCATGAGGACCCTTGTGCCTATTGGCAAATATCTCTGCCAGTGATAAATGAGCACCTCCTGATTTATGAATGCCCCATGCTCGTGGAACCACTGTTCTCTCAGGGATGCCACCACCTCAAGATGACCTCCCTGTTAGCTGGTCCCTAGGGCAGGCCACAGAGGACTGCCACTGTATCAGAGCACCTACCCCAGCCCAGGATCATATGCAGAGTATGCAAAGGATCTACATAAATGCCAAATAACTAGCTAAAAGGATGCATCTTTCCAACATACATCATTTACAGTGTTTCTTTCTTTATCCTCCTAGTTCTAAAGAATAAATTTTTCCTAGTGTTTTACATGTCCTCCTTATTATGATTAAAATTAAAAATTGCATTATTTTCCTCTGTCTTTACAGCATAGATTCTACAAACTTAGCATAGGTATCGATGTTATTTTAAGAGATTTGCAGTGGAACAATCAATAAAAACAATTAAGTGCTAAGACTCTAATGTAGATGTGCTGAATCCAATATTTCGCCAAAACTTTTGACGATGTCCAAAGCTGCATGAAAATATTTGGCAATGAGATGCCTGAGTGGCTTAGCTGGTTAAGTATTCGACTCTTGATATCAGCTCAGGTCATGATCTAACAGTTGTGAGATTGAGCCCCACATGGAGTCTGCACTCACAGAGAGAAAACCGCTTGAGATTTTCTCTCTCCCTCTCTCTCTATCCCCGTCCTGCTTGCACACGAGCTTGCTCTCTCATTCTCTCTCTCTCTCTTTCAAAATAAATAAACTTAAAAAAAATACTTGGCAGTGACATCTCAAAATTTCAATATTTTAGCATCCAAAAATGGAAGGCTTTTTATGGAAGATACAACTGATAGGTTGTGGAAAGCAAATCTTTAGCACAGGTCCTTTTTTCTCCATTGAAGCCTAATCTGAGGCACTAGTATTTCTGAGTCCATAGCTGAGGACTCCATAGGTTCTGGATCAATGTAATCTTTCCTGATATTGTGGACTAAATATCTGTACCCCCCACACACAAAACGCATATGTTAAAGCCCTAACGCCAAGTATAATTGTATTTTGAGTAAGGAAGTAATTAAGGTTTAATAAAGGCTATGGGGTAAGACCCTCATGTATTAGAATTAGTATCCTTGTGACACCAGAAAGCATAGATAATGAAAAGCATGTGAGGACAGCAGAAGGTGGCTATCTACAAACTAGAAAAAGGACTCTCACTAGAAACTGAATTGGCTGGAACCTTGATCTTGGACTTCTAACACCCAAAACTGCGAGAAAGTAAATTTCTGTTGTTCAACCCACTCTATGTGTGATATTTTGTTAGGGCAGTCTGAGTCAACTAATACACCCAAGAACCTGTCAGTGGAGGAGAGGATAAAAAGGCATTTTCCTCCTCTTTCTCAAAATGTGATACCAGAAACTCCCAAGTGTATATAAAAAATATCAATACACACACAGTATTTATTTATTTATTTATTCCTCACAATCTTGTAGGTAGGCAGAGATAGCACTTTTAATCCCATTTTACAGATGAGGTAGAATACAGCTAAGCCAAGATTAGATCTAGAGCTTTTAACTCCTAGCCCAATATTCTTTTACTCCACCTCATGCCATTGGACTCAGAGTAGCTTTACAGATCTTTCCATTCTTGAGTCAGCTCATCGTTAGAATATCTCCAGGTAGCCTAGCACTGGTTCAAGGAAAAGAAGCTAGACTCAAAAATTTGCCTTCTTAAGAGATTAGCAGAATTACCTGTTACTGCTCAGGAGAACCATTAATTCTATAAAGTTTGTGAGGAAATTAAAATTAAAGGTGGAGTTCTGCTAATTTTAATAACTTTAATGACTAAATTACAGTGATAATTTTCACCTTTTAACAAATGCTTCTCTATACAGCACAGTTGAGCTCTGACCATCTGTGACAAAAGGGAATCTTAGCCATTCCTTGCTCTGGAACATGCATCGAGTTCCCTTCCTGGAAAAAAGAGCTCAGCCACAACCTGAAGTTCACTACATCCACCTTTCTGATTAATTTGGAGCAGAGGAGCATTTAAAGAAACAGGTGCTACCTGGAGGATTCATGTCCCACATCTCATTGAGAAGCCCTTCTATAGACCCTGGTGTTATTTTTTTAAATATTTGAGGTCTGAATGTTACTTCATTAATAAGGATTTCAGTAGCTTAGTAATTAGCACCAGTATGACCTTACCATGAAAATAACATACTTTCAGCCTCATCTTTCTGCTGTGCAAATCAGTTAAAAGTGAACAAATTTTAGATTGCATGGCATAATAGACTTAGGGTTCACATTCAAAATATTTTATCCATCCATAATGTTATAAAATGTGTCTCTTTCCTAACAGATAGCCACAAACTTCTTTTGCTGACCTCTGGTTTCAATTTCCTCTAACAGAGAATGCCTCTCTCTGCTCCTATTTCAACTGTTCTTGAGGATGACTGCCTAATCCTAAGGCTGGGAAAATTTAGTTGCTTTTACTGTGTGGGCTTCTCAGCATCAGCAGTTGCCATAGTCTCTCTGCTGAATCTATTTTGTGTTGTGCTGGAAAATGGAGGCCTATCTTTGAGTATTCATATTCCTTCATATGCCCTTACTGTCAATAGCCCTTTACAGTGAATTTTCTCATTATGTGGCCCTCAAAACAGCCATTCTCTCCTAACTGGTCCTCAAATAGTTGTCACATTAAAAAAGAATGGAATATTTATCTGATATGAAACATAAATTTATTCAAAGTAAACTAGTATTTTGCTTGTGGTAATTTCCATGTGCATCCAGAGAAAAGGGAGATTTTAAAATCAGAAATATCAAAAATTATGGGAAGCATTTAAAAAACATCTTTGGGAATGCAAACTGGTGCAGCCGCTCTGGAAAACAGTGTGAAGTTTCCTCAAAAAACTAAAAATAGAACTACCCTATGACCCAGCAAATGCACTACTAGGTATTTAGCTGAGACAGATACAGGTATGCTGTTTTGAAGGACACATGCACCGCAATGTTTGCAGCAGCAAAATCAACAATAGCCAAGTATGGAAAAAGCCCAATGGTCAATTGATGGATGAATGGATAAAGAAGATGTGGTATATATATATACAATGGAGTATTACTTGGCAAACAAAAACAGTGAAATCTTGCCATTTGCAACTACCTGGATGGAAGCAGAGGGTTTTATGCTAAGCAAAATTAGTCAGTTAGAGAAAGACAAATATCATATGACTTTACTTATATGAGGACTTTAAGATACAAAGCAGATGAACTTAAGGGAAGGGAAGCAAAAATAATGGAAGAACAGGGAAGGGGAGAAAACATAAGACTCTTAAATATAGAGAATAAACAGAGTTGCTGGAGCAGTTGAAGGAGGGGAAAAGGGCTAAATGGGTGAAGGGCATTAAGGAGTCTACTCCTGAAATCACTGTTGCATTATATGCTAACTAAATTGGATGTAAATTTAAAAAAAATAAAATTTTTAAAAAATCTTAAACAGACCCATGAAATGATGCTCAGCATCCCTCCTCATCAGGGAAATACAAATCAAAACCACACTGAGATACCACCCCATGCCAGTCAGAGTGGCTAAAATGAGCAAATCAGAGAACTCTAGATGCTGGCGAGGATGTGGAAAAACGGGCACCCTCCTACACTGTTGGTGGGAATGTAAGCTGGTATAGCCCCTTTGGAAAACAGTGTGGAGTTTCCTCAGGAAACTAACAATAGAACTCCCCTAGGACCCAGCAATAGCATTGCTAGGAATTTTCCCAAGGGATACAGAAATGCTGAGGCATAGGGGTACATGGACCCCAATGTTCATAGCAGCACTCTCCACAATAGCTAAAACATGGAAAAAGACTAAGTGTCCATCCACAGACGAATGGATCAAGAAGATGTGGTTTATCTAGACCATGGAATACTACATGGCAATGAGAAACAATGAAATCTGGCTATGTGTAGCAACATGGATGGACCTTGAGGGTGTTATGCTGAGTGAAATAAGTCAGGCAGAGAAGGACAAATATCATATGTGTGCATGTATAGGAGGATTAGGAGGAGCTTAACAGAGGACCAAGGGGGAGAAGAAGGGGGAAATGGTGGGGGAAAGGGGAGAGGCAAACCATGAGAGACTCTTGAATGCTGAGAACAAACTGAGGACTGATGGGTGTGGGGGCGGAGGGGGGAGATGGGCACGGAGGGGGGCACTTGTGGGGATGAGCACTGGGTGTTATATGGAAACCAACTTGACAATAAACTGTGTAAAAAAAGAAAGTATAGATAGGTAAAATTTCAATGTTTTATTTAAATCAGTATACCTAAAATATTAACATTTCAATATGTAATTAATATAAAATTTTGAGATACTTTTGTATTAAATCTTTTAAACCTAGTGTATGCTTTACACAAAGCACATCTCAACCTGGATGCAAAATTTTCACCAGAAATATCTGATCTGAATGTAGATTTAATAAAATTGATAGTTGAAAAAGTTAAAAAAAAAAAAAAAAGAGAGAGATCTTGGAGCCAGAAGGGGCCCTAAAAGACTACTCTATCCAGCTTCTTTCCATGCAGAAGTAAGGCAGAAGAATTATTTCAGAAGGAACACCTGGAGGCCAGAGAGGCTGAGGAACTCAGTGAGTAAGGATGATTAGAACCCAGAAGCTTTTCCCTCCTAGGATCATCTTTGTTTATACCTCATAATAAAGACAAAAGATGTTGAACAAAAAAAAAAATCTTAAACAACCTAAATATCCAGTAATAGGGAGTTGGTATGGATGGATAGATGAAAATAGATTGATGTAGCTATTTCCACTGAATAAAGTGCTCTGCATCTAATATAAATGATACTGAAGCTTCTGTTCTACATGGTAGACTATTAACGAAATTCCTGTAAAAATTACAGTAAAGAGATACAAAAGATCGTAAGATCATAAGAGCACGAAAAAGAGAGGAGAAAGTGCCATCAGCAGACCAGAGATTTATTAAAATTTCTAGAAGATAGCAATTAGTGGATCATACTGTCAGATAAAATAAAAGCAGAAGCAAATGTCCCAGCATTGAAGATACCTGGTTTCAAACTGAAAGAAGTAGATGCTGAGCACAATGAATGAAAAAGACCAATACCTAGAAATATACATATAAAAGTTTGTAAAACACTAAAGATAAAGAGACTATCCTAGAAGCTTTCAGGAAAGGTCTATGGAAACACTTTACATAAGGTCCTTGATGTCTGATAGCTTCACTACCTGCTTTCTTAGAGCCATTAGATTGCATTTGGGAAGCACAGTCTCCTTCAAAATTATAGTTAATGGACTGTCCATTTATAAAATTAGTCCTGACTCAAATACCCACCCATCCCCCTGTCACTGTGCAATTTGACCCCCTGTCACCTCATCAATCACATCACAGTCCATTTTGACCAATCTTTCATTGAATTTTTAATAAATATATGATAGAGGCACCTGGGTAGCTCAGTCATTTAGGCTTCCAACTTCGGCTCAGGTCATGATCTCACGATTTGTGAGTTCAAGTCCCCTGTTGGGCTCTGTGCTGACAGTTCAGAGCCTGGAGCCTGCTTCAGTGTCTGTGTGTGTGTGTCTGCCTCTCCCTTGCTCGTGCTCTGTCGGTCTGTCTGTCTCTCTCTCAAAAATAAACATTAAAAAAAAATTTTAAATAAATATATGATAAAATAAATATTTTAATAAATGTATGATAATACGTATATAACATAATAGATTTTAAAGTAAAATTGAAAATCTCAAAAAAAAAAGATTTCATCAAGTTGATGTAAATGTTGGGTTACCTCTTGAGTCATTAACAAAGCTATTGCTAAATGAAAATTAGCAGGGTTAGATCAGTTAATAATAATGGATGAGGAGAAAATCAACCAGGAAAATAACAGGAAAGGATTTTCAAAGGAGAATCATTTTAAAGTAAATCAAAGAGTGCTGGCTCCATAGCTCAGGGGTTAGAGCACTGGTCTTGTAAAGTAAATCAAAGAATCTAAGATAGGTTCCTGGAGGGAAGTCTTAAAACACTTGTGTAGATATTACTATCTTCATGATTAATCTGGAAAGTGAAATATAACTTGGGAGATGTCATATCATGCTATCATTTATTTTTATCAGGAAATAGTACCCCAAAGCAATCCAATTTAAATAGATTCATATTACATGGACATTTCTGGCACTGATTTTCCTAGGAAACAGGAGACCTCCTGCACATATATACAAACAAAACCCATAAAAGTGCTAGTTTTCTCATCAGCAATAATAAGTGCTGAAAATAGTGAAATCATGCCTTCAAAATTCTAATATAACATGACTTCATAATAACAATTGTATATATAATCAAACTACTAATCAAATATGAAAGCAAAAGAATGGCATGCAAGAACTCTGAAGATTTAACTTCCATATACTCTTCTGAAAAAAAGTACTCCATAAATATTTTAAAAGAGAAACAAAGAGTGAGAGAAGGAGGGAGAGAAATGGATACCAAGAAAATAGAACGATGCATAAAATTTTTGTTTTGGGTAATGAAAGGCTAAGTAATTTAACTAAAGCCAACCACTTTCAGAAAATATATATATAATCTTGATTAAAGACATTATTAAAATTTTTCTTAAAAATATCAAAGATATATCAAGATAATAAAGAACTGCAGAACAAAACTCCAAAGATCGGGAAAAGTTTGCTCTCTGAGCAGTTGCTGGTTTAAAGGGGTTGCTGATATGTGCTTTCGATAGTCTCTTAGTCCTAGGGAGGTAGTTAGAGTTCCAGGCCCACCTAACATAGGGACTTGGGACCCCAAATGGCTACACTCTGAAAATAGTGGTAAAACGTAAATAAACCATCATTTATCTAGATGGTAGACTCCATATTTAAATCTCAATATTCCATGAAATCTGAGGCTGTGAGCTTAAAGTTTACCCTACACTGTTAGTACCCCACTTTAGAGGAAGAAAATGTCAATCCAAATCTCACATTATTCTAGCAAACGCTGTTTCAAATACAATGTCCACCACTCATTAAAGCATGAAGAGAAAAAATATCATGAAAAAGAACCAGCAGTGATTAAAAAAAAAAAAAAATCAAAATAAGGGCTCCTGTGTGGCTTAATCAGTTAAGCATCTGACTTCAGCTCAGGTCATGATCTTGCGGTCCATGTCAGGTCATGATCTCATGGTGCATGGGTTAGAGCCCCTCATAAGGCTCTATGCTGACAGCTGCAAGCCTAGAGCCTGCTTCAGAATCTGTGTCTCCTTGTTTCTGCCCCTCCCCCACTCGCGCTCTTCTCTCTGTCAAAAATGATTAAACGTTAGGGGCGCCTGGGTGGCTTAGTCGGTTAAACGTCCGACTTTCGCTTAGGTCATGATCTCGCGGTTCGTGGGTTCGAGCCCCGTGTCAGGCTCTGTGCTGACTGCCAGCTCAGAGCCTGGAGCCCGTTTCGGAGTCTGTGACTCCCTCTCTCTCTGACCCTCCCCTGCTCATGCTGTCTCTCTCTCCTAGAAATAAATAAAAAATATTTTTTAAAAAAATGAATAAATGTTTAAAAATAATTTTTAATAATTTCATATATATACACAATGGAATATTACTCAGCCATCAAGAAGATGAAATCTTGCCATTTGCAATGATGCAGACAGGGCTAGAATGTATTATGCTAAGCAAAATAAGTCAATCAGAGAAAGAAAAATCCCATATAATTTCATTCGTATGTGGAATTTAAGAAACAAAACAGATGAACATATGGGAAGAGGGGGAAGAAAAGAGAGGGGAAACAAACCACAAAAGACTCTTAATGATAAAGAACAAACTGGGGATTGATGGAGGGAGGGGATGGGAAATGGGCTCGATGGGTGATGAGTACTAAAGAGAACGCTTGTGATGAGCACTGAGTGTTGTATGCACATGATGAATCACTGAATTCTACTCCTGAACCCAATATTGCACTGTATGTTAACTAACTAAAATTTAAATAAATTTTAAAAACTATGCTTACCATTTTCAAGGAAAAGAAAAGTAAGCTCTAAAAATTTCAATAGGAAACTGCCAATTATAAAAAGTGACTTTGAAGATTTGAAAAAGAAACAAATTGAAATTCTAAAACTGAAAATTTCACAAACAAAATTAAGAATTTAATGGGAATTTTAACAACATATTAGAGAGCAGAAGAGACAGACAGTAAACCAAAAATAGCTCAGAAGACACTTTCTGGAATGTAGCATGAAAGCAGCAAAGAAGGTGGAAAATATGGAAGAGAATGTAATAATACAAAGAATTACATGAGAAATTCTAAGTTTTGGCATCTAGAAGAAGAATAAAGAATGGACACTGGCAATACTTGTGGAGATTTGGGCTTAGGATTCCCCAAAACTGATGAAAACATCAATCTTCAGATTTAGGAATCCCAATTAAAACCACTCAGAATAAATAAAAGTAAATTCATGCCTAAACACATCATAGTTAAACTGGATAAAATCAGAGAAAAATTTAATGCAGATAGAGCAACTTGCCTTCAAGGGTGTAACAGACTGACAGGTGACTTCTTAACAATAGCGGCAGAAGTCAGAAAGAAACTGCTAATCTAGAATTTATAGCCAGAAAAAAATAAAAACATTTCAGATGAATATGAAATTGAAGGAGTTTACCCCTAGGAGACCTGTACCGACAGGAATTTGCAAAGGATGTTTACCAGAAAAAAAAAAAAGGGAAATAATCACTGGAGAAGATCAAGGAGACAAAAAATACAGAGAGAATAAAGAGCAGAGAAGTCAGTCACAAATGTGAGTAAATCTCAATAAGCATTGATTCATCAAAAATTTATCTGTAGATTGGGAATAATGGAAATGTAGTCAAGTGTTTTAAGCTCTTTGTACTAACCAGAAGAGTAAAGTTATCAATTAATATTAGACATTAATAAGCCAATGATACATTTGTAATTTCTAAGATGAACACTAACAGGAAAAGAGCATAACACTTCCAACTAAAAGATAGGGAGAAAAAAGTAATTATTAAGAAAACCAGTTCAAAATCAAGAAGTGCAAAAGTTGTGAGTTTACAGAATGTAAAGATACTTGCCTGGTCAAGGGTTCTCTACTAAGCATCTGAGGCCACCCTGGTCTCCAGCTATCAGAATTGATACAAAATCAATTTGCTGGGGAAAGTAAGCATTTAAACCTCTTTACTTTCTTAAATACATAGGTGCTATGATGATACATAGAATGTCCCATTTTATTCATGAACCATTCCAACAAACTTATTATGATAAGAACATCACTTTAAAGATTAGCCTTTCTTATATCCTGGAAATGAAAAGCAGATACAGGGACTCCTTAGGAGACCCTGGCATTTCTCCTCCTGATTCTAATTCCTCAGAAAGTAAAGATGGAAAATGAGAGTTGGCAGCAGCAGCAAATTAAGTTATTTCAGAAGAGATCAAAGATTTAATGACAAAGAGTTACATGAAAAAGCAACATAGAGAAAGTCTGGTGGCAGAATTCTTCACCAAACTGCTTTGCCTACTCAGAAGAATCAAGAAAGTTAAAGATAGCCAGCAAATGAAATTAAGAATTCAGACTGATTTGTGCATCTAACAACAGGCTTGTGACATCCCAGAGGAGCTCGTGAGGAAAAGCCTCCGATGCTTTCTACTCTGCAATATTTATTCTGGGTTTTTCTTGTGATCACAATCAAAGATCACAATTAATCTTTTACCACCAATTTATTTTGATCACATGACTACTTACTTTTGTCATCAAAATCTCCTTGAGCTTAGTTATGTCAATCTTTTGTGTTTGTCATTATTCTGCAATTTCAGCTCTGTTTCCATTATATGCGAGATGGCCATTATAAGTTGGCCTTAAAGTGACTGAATAAATGATAAAATGCTCATCCTTTCCATTTTCTAGATGATTGGAAGTTGAAATTGAAATTGTGGGAGGAGAATTGCACTCAAAAATCTTTGACAAGAAATAATACAAAAAGCATACACAATTATTTTTCATATAGCTATTTTCTTAGAAGAGATATTTCTAACACATTTTCATTGTGCACTTCTAAGACAGTAATTTTTCAAGAGAGTCATTCTATGCATTATATATATTTTTTTGTTTTCTAGTTTTTCTTTACCAGAAATGGAGGGGAGAAAAATAGTAATTTTGTGAGTCACTTTTCGTAATAGCATGATTACTTGTCAAAGTGAGATTTTGGGTTTGATTATAGTTTTAGTGCACATTAGTCAAATTAAAGTAGTTTTTATGAAGTGACAGATGTGTGAAATTTGAACACAATTTTAGAAAAACAACGTATACATTGCCAACAGTTAACTTTGACAAGTCACATAAATAAAACCCAATTCACTAGTTGGAAATTATTTAGATATAAACAGGTATTTACCTCCCTGCCTGGCATATATCTATGTTTAGAAAATGTGACCCAAATAAAAATGGTTCATCACTAAGTGCCTACAAAAACTCACTTTAAATGAATAGGAACATTGAGTACGGTAGTCTAGCAGTATAAGTTTTTCTGCAGAACAATGGTTTTAAGAGCTTATTTGTAAAAGCTAAACCCTGAGGACTTCTGGGAATTTTCCAGAGACTGTTAACTTTCTTTTAACAGTCACTAGAGATCCCCAGATATAATTATTTACATTTCAATGAAAAAAATATATTAATATTAGAGATTCTTCTCTAGAAGCTTTTGAATGTAAAGTTCTATAAACTCAAAAAAAAAAAAGAAAATTCTTTGTAATTTTAACACTAAAAGAAATTTAAGGGTGTCTTTTGCCCTCAAGGGTATTAGGGCATTGAATGAGGACAGTCTGAGGAGTTGCAGCTTCTCTGTTTTTAAAAGTAATTCATAAAACTTGTTTGTGCATGAAAACTTCTGTTTATTCCATATTCTATTTATGCAGTAATACCATCTTAAAGCTGAGTTTTAAGATACTTGGTGTTTGCTGGTTTTTCCAAATATATTTAATATCCTATATTTTTAGAGTTTTTAGCTATGGAAAAGATTTCAGTAATTAGTTGTTTCTACTTGTAAATTCTTAAGTTTTATAACCTGTCTTCATCATTTGTGATTTTGTAAATAACGTTTAATATTACATAGCACACTTAACTTTAATAGAAGTCATTCTTTTAAATCTAAGAAAAAAGTAACATTCCAGCAAGCAACACACATCTAAAACATGAATAATTACATATAAGGTGAAAAAGGTTTTCTTTTTTTCTTTGCATTTTAAATATTAATACCTTGTTTGGCACTATTTAAATTTACTAGAATTGATATACTTTGCATATATTAGCTCTTATTTTATATAAAATTTTATAATATAATAATTAGCACTTAAATATAAAAATCAAAAGGAGAAAAAAAGAAATACAGAACAAGTAGAACAGAAAGCACTTTAAGGCACCAGCTTAAAATTCAATATATCAGTAATTACATTTACTATAAATGAGTTAACAGTACCAATTACAAGGTAAAAAGTACCATATCAGAGAGATGTATATTAAAGATATATATAAAATAATTATTTAAACATAAAGCACATGGTTGAAGGTAACAGAATTTAAAAAAAGATATTCTATGAAAACAAAAAGTTATATTAATAGTAGACAAAACTGGCTTTAAGAAAAAAAACATCACTAGTCGTAAAAATGGTCATTCACATTCTAAAGGTTTCAATCCACCAGGAAGACAGAACAAAATTAAATTTACTAAAAACTAACATAATTCTAATAACTCTAATAACAAACTCTAAGTTTAGAAAGCAAAATATTAAAGTATGATAAGGAGAAATAGATAAATTCATAATCCTGCTATGAATCATAACACATCTTTTCAATAATTGATAGCACAGAGACAAAGACCATAAAGGCCCTAAAACAAACCTCAATAATTTCAAAATATTGAAGTAATATAGAGTGTATTCTCTAATCAGCACAATTTATATCAAAACTATATATTTCTAAAAACAACAATACAGATTGTGCTAGTAGCCAAGATGGAATAACATGGGCCAGATTTATCTTCATATCACACACAACTAAAAAATCAGACAAAATAAATGAAACGGTAATTTTCAGACACTGGACAAGAAGCAAGAGAGGACTATGATCCATTAAGGAAGAGAAACAACCAAAATGAGCATTACTATTCTCCAAGTTATGCTTCGGAGTTATCAGGCTGCAGAAAGGAGCTGTGAAGGGAGGGGCTCCACATAGAGCCAGCAAGTCTTGGTAAATTCAGGAAACAGAGAGAAAAGCTCAGGAAAATTAAGACAACCAGAATTTGTAGATCAGGGTACAGGAAAAGAGGGAGATACACAAAAAGAGAGCTCTAGAAATCTGCAGAGGGGTCCTTTTGAGTCTGTGGCTGAGGAACAATTTCCTCAGCATACCAGGCTGGGAATAGTTTGTGTTCATACAAGCCAGAGTGGAAAGACCTTATAATAGATGAGGGATCAAATAAAATAAATAGACAAGGCATCAAATAAAAGTTGATTATCTAAGTAGTGAGGTAATACCAGTCATAGATTAAAAGCCTAATAAAATTAAAAGCAAACCTCTAAATGTTTCAACTGATACAAGATAACTATATTGTACACCAAAATAAAATCCAGTACTATTAAAGGGAAAACAGAATCCAACACCAGAAACATGTAATTTACAATGTATAGAATCCAATAAAAAATTACCAGATATGCAAAACAGGAAACTATAACTTATAATAAGAGGAAATATCAATCAATAGAAAAAAAGACTTAAAAGCAGAGAGAGTAAACTAGTGAACTAAGATGTTAAAAATGCTTCATATTTCAAAAAGGGAGAGAAAATGTGAGCATGCTGAGGAGAGAAATGGAAGATACAAATAAAGAGCAAACCAAACTTTTAGAGATGAAAAATATATCTGATTGAATATAGGAACTAGAAAGAATATTAATAACAATAATAACTAGATGGAATTAACATCATATTAGATACTGCAAAAGAAAAGACCTACAGATTTGATGACTGAGCCTTAGAAACTATTCAAAATGAACATGGAGGAAAAAAATATTTTTAAATCAGTGATCTGGGACTGTCTGGCTGGCTCAGTAAGTAGAGCATTTGACTCTTGATCTTGGGGCTGTAAGTTCAAGCCCACATTAGGTGAAGAGATTACTTAAAAATAATTTTAAAATTTAGGAAAAAAACTCAGTAATCTGTGGAACAATATTCTAACATGTATGTAACTGGAGTACAAGATGGATGGCAGTGAAAAGAAAAAAAAACTGGACACTTTTAAATTTGATGAAAAACTATATAAACCCACAGATCCAAGCTCATTGATTGCCAACCAAAGAAAATAAAAGGAAAACAATACCATGGTATATCAGAATCAAACTACAAAATACCCATTGATAAAAATCCTTAAATCAGCCAGAAGGAAAAAAGACTCATGATACATAAAGAAACAAACTTTGAAATGACAGCATACTTACCAAAAACTATCTGAACCAGAAGATAGTGAAGAGACATTAAAATATCAAAAGAAATAAAAGAACTTGTCACTTAGAATTTTTCAGCCAGAAAAAAGTCTTGTAAAAAATAAAGGCAAATAAGTTTTAGAAAAATAAAACTTGAGAGAATTTATTCCTAGCACTTGCTGGTGAGAAGTATTAAAGAAAATCCTTTAAGCAAAAGAAAAACTAGGGAAATTGATCAAATGGTAAATATGAGTAAATAAAATATACTTTATCTCATTTTAAATCTCTTTAAATGGTCATGGACACTTTAAAGCAAAAACAATAACACTGGATTGTGTGGTTGATAGCCAATGTAGAATTACAATGTATAACTATAATAGTAGAACAAACAGGAGGGAATAAATGGAAGTATATTTTTGTAAGGGTCTTACAGTAGACAGGAAATGTTATAACAGTATTTGAAAATAAACTGTGATAAATTAAAGACATATATTGTAATCCCTAGAGCAAGCATTAGAATGTAAAAATAAAGATTTATCTGCAAGATAGATACTCTATAGTTTTTTTAAAAATTCAACAAATCCAAAGGAAAGCCTAAAAACAAGAAAAAAATAAACAAAAATCATAAAGGACAAATAGGAAACAAGAAGTGAAGTAGTAATTTTAAAACCAGCCTATAACTGGTTATATTAAATGTAAATGGTCTAAGTATTGAATTGAAAGGGAAAAATTTGTTTATTGTGTAGAAAATAAAGCCCCAACTATATGGTATCTATAAAAAAACAATTTTAATATAGAAATGATAATAGATTAAAATAACAAGGATGGGTAGCTTGGTGGCTCAGTTGCTTGAGCATCCAATTCTTTATTTTGGCTTCTGGGTGGCTTAGTTGGTTAAACAATTCTTGATTTTGGCTCAGGTTACGATCTCAGGGTTGTGGAATCAAACTTTGCATTGGGCTGGGCACTGAGTGAGGAGTCTGCTTAAGATTCTCTCTCTCCCTCTGCCCCTCTCCCCCTTTCATGTGCACTCTCTCTCTAAAAATAAGATAGTAAAAATAAATTAGTATATAAATAAATAAAATTACAAGGACAGAAACAATAAAACATGCAAAAATTAGTCATAAGAAAAGTGGCATAACTATACTAATATCAAAAAAGGAGACTTTGGAAAAGAAAATAATATCAGGGATAAAGCAATACCTTTCATATGATAACACAACAGAATAGTCCTAAATGTTTATGCATCTAATAATAGAGCTTCAAAACTTATGAAACAAAAATAGATAGGACTTCCAGAAGAGAGGCTACTTTTGAAGATGGCGGAGAAGTAAGGAGCTCCGTACTTGCACTCGCGCCCACACATCACACGGAAAAGATCTGAAGCCATTGGAAACCTTACGAAACCTGAGAGATTGGGGAAAAAAAGGACACAGATGCACTGAGAGAGCCTTCTAACGTGAGTGAGAACTGGGAAAGATAAAATCGGGCCGGGATCGGAGACTCCAGGGTCGGAGGTGGTCCCCCTCTGCGGGGAGTGAGAGGGGAAAAAGAGAGAGTCTGAAACGGAAAAACCTCCGCTGGGGGCAAATCCTCCGCTCGGGGCATAGAAGGACCGTAATTGCCAAATACCTGCACGGCAGGTCCCCTTGCGCCAACTGGTCCCGGGGGGGTGGGGGGGGGGTGCTGAGCGCACAGACTGCTGCTTTGTGCTGGCTCCTGGAGGCTGGACTTCAGAGTAGCCGTGCGCCTGCCGCCATTGTCCTCCCAGCTGGCTTGGGCCCCTGGAAGAGCCGTGAGGACACCAGCCGTCCGCGCTCCTGGCTGGTGGGAACTCTAGAGGGAAGGCAAAGAGCTAAAAACTGGGAAATTTGCCTGTGAGTTCGTGTTTCAGTTGACGAGACACAGAGGGAACTGGTTTTCCTCACTCCAGCGGGCTTGGGCTCAGCGCACCCGGCAGGCAAGTCCCCGCCCATGCGCACCAGCCTGACCCAGAGAAGGAAGCAGCGATTCTGACTCCGCCCGCAGAGCTCAGCAGGGAGCCTGGAATTGCCTGAGGGGTTTGCCTGGGAAACTGTGTCTAAGGAATTTCAACAGGGCGCGCGGACGGGGATTTGGAGATTGGGACTGGCCTGGGTTGAAGAGTGCAAACAACTTCGGCTGCGCCCCCAGCGCGGGGAGTTTACACGCCCAAAAAAGCGAGGTGCAGCGCTTGGTTCAAGAAGGGATAGGAGCACCCTCACTCTCCTCCCCACAACCGCCAAGGCAGAGCTCCCGCCTGAGGCATCGGATCACGCCACGCCCATCCCTGCCTGAGAGCTGCCCTCCTCCCTTTTTTTTTTTTCTCTTTCATCTCTTTTCTCTCTTTTCTTCCCAGAACACTGACCTGATTAACTCTGGTCGCCAGCTTGCTTAAACAATCACAACGAGTCCATGCTGTAGATGTTAATTGTACATCTACCGACATTTTCATGTCTTTCTCTCAGTAGTAATTAGACTACATTGTTTCTCTGGATAATACCAGCCTCCTTCTCTCACCTATCCAACCACATTCTACCCTTCAGCTTTTTGAAAAAAACTTCTTATCCCTTTTGCCTGTTCATTCTATTTCCAAGTTTGCCTCATCCCTGCCCTCTCTTCGCTCTCCTTCTCTATGCTCTTCAACCAGCACTGCATACACACGGGTATTTAACTGTAGTTGGGAAATCCGGTTATATGCTATAAACCGTTCTTTGTCATCAGTTTTCTTTTTTCCTTTTCTTTTCTCCTTTTTGACCCTTTTATGTATTTTATACTCTCTATTATTCGCCCTCCCTCCTCCATCTTTTCTCTTAACTTTTTCGTTTTCCCTCTCGCTTTGCATTTTAGTTGAATTAGCCTGTGCGTTTGTGTGCTCCTGCTCCCGGTGTGTTTGTCTGTCTGTTTTCTTTACCAGGGATACCTCAAGAAACAAGCCAGAGTACACAAGGTGGAGAGTCCCAAATATCACTACGAATAGGAAAATAAAATAACCAAGGTCCCAACAAGAGAGACCAAGAGATATCATTCAAAAAACACTCTCTGAAAGGATAGGCCCTGGACAGTCAAAGAGTCTTCTTGGATATAGCAGCACTCATAGAAACAGAGAGCATAACAGGTCTTTAAAACCAACAAGAGCCGGAAAGCTAACTAAAATGACGAAACGAAAGAGCTCTCCTCCAAAGAAACTCCAAGAAGAAATGACAGCTAATGAACTGCTCAAAACAGATATCAGCAGCATAACTGAACAAGATTTTAGAATAATAATGGTAAAATTAATAGCTGGGCTTGAAAAAACATAGGGGACATCAAAGAAACTATGGCTACAGACAGAATGGAAAATAAAAATAGGCATGAAGAATTGAAAAATGCGATAAATGAGATACATAATGAATTAGAGGCCTCCAATGCACGGATTGAAGAGGCAGAAAGGAGAATAAGTGATTTAGAAGACACCATTATAGAGAAACAAGAAGCTGACAAAAAAAAGAGACAAACTGATCCAGGAACAGGAAAGAAGAATTCGAGAGCTCAGCGATACGGTCAAACGCAACAATATCTGTATCATAGGAATCCCAGAAGAGGAAGAGAAAGGGAAAGATGCTGAAGGTGTCCTGGAACAAATTATAGCAGAGAACATCCCCGACCTGGAGAAGGAAGTAAATGTGGAAATACAAGAGGCTCAGAGGACTCCCCTCAGACGTAAATTGAATCGATCTTCTGCACGACATATCATAGTAAAAATGGCAATGCAGGGACAAAGAGACAATTTTGAAAGCAGCTAGGGAGAAAAGGGCTCTCACATACAAAGGAAAACCTATCAGAGTGGTGACAGACCTATCTACCGAAACGTGGCAGGCCAGAAAGGAATGGCAGGAGATCTTCAATGTGATGAACAGTAAAAATATGCAGCCAGGAATCCTCTATCCAGCAAGCCTGTCATTCAAAATAGAAGGAGAGATAAAAACCTTTCCAAACAAACAGAAATTGAAAGAATTTGTCACCACGAAGCCAGCCCTACAAGGAATCCTGAGGGGGATGCTCTGAAGGAAAGGTTGCAAGGAGCAAAGACACCAGAGACACCACCACAAACATGAACCCTACAAAAGATACAAAGACTCTAAACCCACATATTTCAATAATACCACTGAATGTAAATGGGCTGAATGCTCCAATCAAAAGACATAGGGTAGCAGAATGGATAAAAAACCAAAATCCATCTATATGATGTCTACAAGAAACTCATTTTAGACTGGAAGATACCTTCAGATTAAAAGTAAGGGGATGGAGAAATATGTATCATGCTACAGGAAATCAAAAGTAAGCCGGAGTAGCTATACTTATAGCAAACAAACTGGACTTTAAAGACAATAACAAGAGATGAAGAAGCGCACTACATAATAATTACAGGGTCCATGCATCAGGAAGAACTAACAATCATAAATGTCTACGCACCGAATATGGGAGCACCTAAATATCTAAAACAATTAATCACAAACAGAAACAAGCTTATAGATAAGAATGTGCTAATAGCAGGGGACTTTAATACTCCGCTGACAGCAATGGATAGGTCAACCAGACAGAAAATCACTAAAGAAATAATGGACTTGAAAGATACATTGGACCAGATGGACCTGACGGATATATTTAGAACTTTACATCCTGAGGCCAGGGAATTTACTTTCTTCTCAAGTGCGCATGGCACATTCTCCAAGATAGATCACATACTGGGATATAAAGCAGCCCTCAATAAATATAAAAGAATTGAGATCATACCATGCACACTGTCAGATCATAATGCTTTGAAACTTGAAATCAATCACAGGAAGAAGTTTGGAAAACCTCCAAAAGCATGGAGGTTAAAGAACACCCTTTTAAAGAATGAATGGGCCAATCAGGCAATTAGAGATGAAATTAAAAAATATATGGAAACAAATGAAAATGAAAACACAACAATTCAAAATCTATGGGATGCGGCAAAGGCAGTCCTAAGAGGAAAGTACATTGCTCTCCAGGCCTATTTCAAGAGATTAGAAAAAGCGCAAGTCCAAAATCTAACAGCTCACCTAAAGGAACTAGAGGCAGAGCAACAAGAATCCCCTAAACCCAGTAGAAGAAGAGAAATAGTAAAAATTAGAGCAGAAATAAACAACATAGAGACCAAAGAAACAATTGAACAGATCCATGAAACCAATAGTTGTTTTTTTTTAAAAATAAACAAAATTGACAAACCTCTAACCAGACTTATCAAAAAGAAAAGAGAGAACACCCAAACAGACAAAATTATGAATGAAAATGGACTTATTACAACCAACCCCTCAGAAATACAAGCAATTATCAGGGAATACAATGAAAAATTATATGCCAACAAATTGGACAACTTAGAAGAAAGGGACAAATTGCTAAACACACACTCACTACCAAAATTCACACGGGAAGAGATAGAAAATCTGAACAGACCCATAACGAGTGAAGAAATCAAATCAGTTATCAAAAATCTCCCAATAAATAAGAGCCCCGGACCTGACGGCTTCCCTGGGGAATTCTACCAGACATTTAAGCAGAATTAATTCCAATTCTTCTCAAGCTATTCTGAAAAATATAAATCGAAGGAAAACTCCCGGAGTCATTTTATAAAGCCAGCATCACTCTGATTCCCAAGCCAGACAGAGATCCAGCAAAAAAAGAGAACTACAGGCCAATATTCTTGATGAATACAGATGCAAATCCTCAAGAAGATCCTTGCAAATCGAATCCAGCAGCACATAAAAAGAATCATCCACCACGATCAAGTGGGATTCATTCCTGGGTTACAGGGCTGCTTCAACATTCGCAAATCAATCAATGTGATACATCATATCAAAAAAAGAAAAGATAAAAACCATATGATCCTGTCAATAGATGCAGAAAAAGCATTTGACAAAATACAGCATCCCTTCCTAATAAAGACTCTAGAGAAAGTCAGGATAGAAGGAACCTACTTAAACATCATCAAAGCCATCTATGAGAAGCCTTCAGCTAACATCATCCTCAAAGGGGAAAAACTGAGAGCTTTCCCCCTGAGATCAGGAAGATGACAGGGATGTCCACTCTCACCACTGTTGTTTCACATAGTGCTGGAAGTCCTAGCATTAGCCATTACACAACAAAAGGAAATCAAAGGCATCAGATTGGCAAAGAGGAAGTCAAACTTTCACTCTTCGCACATGACATGATACTCCACATAGAAAACCTGACAGACTCCACCAGGAGCCTACTAGAACTGATCCAAGAATTCAGCCAAGTTGCAGGGTACAAAATCAACGTACAGATATCGGTTGCATTCTTATACACCAACAATGAAGCAACAGAAAGAGAAATAAAAAAAACTGATCCCATTCACAATTGCACAAAAAACCATAAAATACCTCGGAATAAACCTAACCAAGGATACTAGAGATCTGTATGATGAAACTACAGAAAACTTTTGAAGGAAATTGAAGACGACACAAAGAAATGGAAAAACATTCCATGCTAAGGCATTCTACACATTCAATGCAATCCCAATCAAAATTGCACCTAAGGCACTCTACACATTCAATGCAATCCCAATCAAAATTGCACCAGCACACTTCTTAAAACTAGAACAAACTATCCAAAAATTTGTATGGAACCACAAAAGACCCCAAATAGCCAAAATAATACTGAAAAATAAAACCAAAACGGGAAGTATCACCATCCCAGACTTTAGTCTCTACTACAAAGCAGTCATCATCAAGACAGTATAGTCTTGGCACAAAAACAGACACACAGACAAATGGAACAGAATTGAGAACTCAGAGCTGGACCCAAAGGTATACAGCCAACTAATCTTTGACAAAGCAGGAAAGAATATCCAATGGAAAAAAGACAGCCTCTTTAACAGATGATGTTGGGAGAACTGAACAGAAGCATGCTGAAGAATGAATGAAACTAGATCATTTTCTCATACCATGCACAAAAATAAATTCAAAATGGATAAAGGGTTTGGACGTGAGACAGGAAACTATCAACACCCTAAAGGAGAAAGCAGGAAACGACCTCTTTGACCTCCACCGCAGCATCTTTTTACTTGACACATCCCCAAAAGCAAGGGAAACAAGAGCAATAATAAACGATTGGGACCTCATCAAGATTAAAAGCTTCTGCACAGCAAAGGAAACAACCCACAAAACTAATAGGCAACCAATGGAATGGGAAAAGATAGTTGCAAATGACATATCAGATAAAGGGTTAATATCCAGAATCTATAAGGAACTCACCAAACTCCACACCCGAAAAACAAACAACCCAGTAAAGAAATGGGCAGAAGATATGAACAGACACTTCTCCAAAGAGGACATCCAGATGGCCAACAGACACATGAAATGACGCTCAGCATCCTTCCTCATCAGGGAAATACACATCAAAACCACACTGAGATACCACCTCACGCCAGTCAGAGTGGCTAAAATAAGCCAATCAGAGAACTCTAGATGCTGGCGAGGATGTGGAGAAACGGGCACCCTCCTACACTGTTGGTGGGAATGTAAACTGGTACAGCCCCTCTGGAAAACAGTGTGGAGGTTCCTAAGGAAACTAACAATAGAACTCCCCTAGGACCCAGCAATAGCACTGCTAGGAATTTACCCAAGGGATACAGAAATGCTGAGGCATAGGAGCACATGGACCCCAATGTTCATAGCAGCACTCTCCACAATAGCTAAAACATGGAAAGAGCCTAAGTGTCCATCGATGGACGAATGGATCAAGAAGATGTGGTTTATCTAGACCATGGAATACTACATGGCAATGAGAAACAATGAAATCTGGCCATGTGTAGCAACATGGATGGACCTTGAGGGTGTTATGCTGAGCGAAATAAGTCAGGCAGAGAAGGACAAATATCACATGTTTGCACGTATAGGAGGATTAGGAGGAACTTAACTGAGGACCATGGGGGAGAAGAAGGGGGGAAATGGTGGGGGAAAGGGAGAGAGGCAAACCATGAGAGACTCTTGAGAGACTCTTGATTGCTGACAAAAACTAAGGACTGATGGATGTGGGGGGGGGGAAGGGGGATGGGCATGGAAGATGGCACTTTTGGGGATGAGCACTGGGTGTTATATAGAAACCAGTTTGACAATAAACTATTTATTAAAAAAAAAAAAAGAACTTCCAGAAGAGATAAATCCAAATTAAAATTGGAAATTTCAGTAGTCATCTCTCAAATATAGTAGAATAAATTGCAATTGAGCAAAGATGTAGGAGATTTGAATGTTACTATGAACCAACCTGACCTAATTAATATGCATAGAAAATACACCCATAAATAACATATTAACATTCTGTTTAACTGCATATTCTTTAACAATAAATAATAAACAATATTATTTACCATAACGTCTTAAAAATATTAGAAGACTGAAACCATACAAAGTATTTTTTCTGGTGGAATTAAACCAGAAATTTTAATAATGCTATATCTGGAAATCCCCAAGTATTTAGATATTAAACAACATATTTATAAGTAAGCCATGAGTCAAAGAGGAAACCACAAAAAAAAAATTATGTATACACACACACACACACACACACACATACACACACACATATACACTGAACTGAATGAAAAGTTTAAAAATACAACATACCATGAGGCGCCTGGATGGCTTAGTCGGTTAAGCGTCTGACTTTCGCTTAGGTCATGATCTCGCGGTTCCTGGGTTCAAGCCCCGCGTCGGGCTCTGTGCTGACTGCCAGCTCAGAGCCCGGAGCCTGTTTCAGTCTGTGACTCCCTCTCTCTCTCTGACTCTCCCCTGCTCACGCTGTCTCTCTCTTTCTCCTAGAAATAAATAAAAAGCATTTAAAAAAAAATACAACATACCAAATTTGTGGAATGTATCTAATGAATTGTTTAGAGGGAGAAAACATGTGCTTATGTTAGGAAAGAAGAAAGATTTAAAACTCATGATGTAAGATTTCACGTTAATAGATGTCATTAATATGTAGAATTTAAGAAACAAAACAAATGAACATATGGGAAGGAAAAGAGAGAGGGAGAGAGAGAGAAGCAAACCATAAAGCCCTCATAACTATAGAGAACAAACGATGGGTTGATGGAGGAAGGAAGGTGAGGGTGGGCTAAATGGGTGAAGAGTATTAAGAAGGGCACTTGTGATGAGTACTGGACGTTATATGTAAGTGATGAATCACCAAATTCTACACTTGAAACTAATTTTACCATACATGTTAACTAACTAGAATTTAAATAAAAACTTGAAAAAATACATCACAACTAAAAGAAAAAGATGTAACATTAATAAACTATTAAAACAAGAGCAAATTAAACCCTAAGTAAGCAGAAGGAAAGGCGTCTTAGAAATATAAAAACAGATATCAATCAATTAGAAAACAAAAACGCTAGAGAAAATTAATGAAGAAAGAGCAATTATTCTAGAACGTAACCTCTTTAAGATGTAATTCTGGAAGTGGATCCATCAATGGTCAGACAACAGCCAGGCTCCAGGGTGATTAGAAGTGTATGGTGCTAACCCTTCAGTTGTGCTGTCATATCTAGGACTAGGACCTTCTCCTGGGCTAAACTGGAATGGGGCACAGGTGGAAGAGGAAGTATATTTGAGTATTCAGGTGTTCTGGCAGTTGGGCCTTTTTCACTCATTTGCATTTTCTTATGTTTTTATGTTGTGTTTCTAACATAACTCACTTTTTAAATTAAAAAGCATCCTGATCTCTCCTCTGAATTAATAGTGACCAACATTTTTGAACCAGAAACAGAACATATGGTCTGAGTTTAGGTATCATTTCAGAAGAAAGAGACCACCCGAAAAATGCAGGTATCAGAAAATGGCATTATCAAAACATTCAGGTAATTGATAGAGTTAATAAGTTAATGGGACAAAATGTTGACAGATGGGACTCTTCAAAATATGTTTTTATAATGCACATAAAACTTCCTTTGGTATAACTACCACTCCACACCCCTGCTTCTTTTTCCTTTTTAAAAAATCAGATTGAGCCTGAAAAATTTTTTGCACATGATTCTCTCAATTAAGTTATAAATTACTAGAAGGTAGGTATTTACTCTTAGCTTGATAATCTCCCTTCAAGGATACTCCATAGCAATTCACTTAGTACTTGTTATTTTTGCTTCTCTATCTATACAGGCACAGATAGCTGAAAGAGGGAGTTTCAAAGAAACTGTAGAATCATGAGTATTTCCTTTCACTATGATTCTCACTTTCCTACTAAATATCTCATGAGAATCATTTAGATTATATATTTGAGAAGTAGATAGAACTTTTTGGGAAAACTAGGAGTAATACCTCAGGACTTGGTATCTCTGTGTGTCCTCTGGAAAGAGTGTTCTGAGCATATTTATGGGCCCTGTGCGACCATGTTGAGATTGTCCCTCTTTTATAGTCTGTCAATAACCCCCCCCCCACCAAAAGTAACTGATGGGAAGGGTGGACCCAAATTTATCAGACAGATGGCTAGCATGTAGCAGTCCTCAGCAGCAGGACCCACCTACCTGCAACTTGCCATCAAAACTCTCCAGCCAGCACACACTCATTTTGCCCCTGTTAGTATGCTGGAAGACCACAACGGTCATGATTTACTCAAGCTAAGCCTAACTCTATAATGAAGAAAAAATGGGCCTGGCTAAAGAGAAAGAAGAAAAGTTCCCACAAGAAATCATTCCAATTTAAATTCCAACTGGATCTTATAAATCTCAAGTGAAAATATAAAAAGAACTATAAGGAGGAGGGGGAACGACAGCCTTGGACAGAGCATGGCAAATTGGAAAAGAAATCTGCAACATGGGTTCCCCAAAGACAATTAGCTTAATTATTTCCATGGGCATCCACTACATTCAGTATGTAATGATTGCCTTTACTGTTAATTAGACTAAATGACCTTGAGCATTTCTATACAATCAGTTATATTCTATACAGCATTTATTTTCAGTGATATTTAATAGCATTTCAGCTCTTACCTACTAGAAATTATTTTCTTGCAATATTTAAGAATGCAAGGGATTTAAAGTATACTTAAATATCTGTGAAAAAGGAATAAGTGAAGAAAATCAAATATAAATTATTATACATAATTTCCTCTAATTCTCAAATTCTATAACCCTATATTCTGCTACCATAGATTTCTTTATAGCTATATGTGGACTTTAATTTTTATTTAATTTATTTTTTAAATTTACATCCAAGTTAGTTAGCATATAGTGCAGCACTGATTTCAGGAGTAGATTCCTTAATGCCTCTTATACATTTAGCCCATCCCCTCTCCCACAACCCCTCCAGTAACCCTCTGTTTGTTCTCCGTATTTAAGGGTCTGATGTTTTTGTACTCCTCCCTGTTTTTATATTATTTTTATTTCCCTTCCCTTATGTTCATCTGGGGTTTTTTGTTTTTATGTTTTATTTATTTCTAGGAGAGAGAGAGAGAGATAGCATGAACAGGGGAGGGTCAGAGAGAGAAGGAGACACAGACTCTGAAACAGTCTCCAGGCTCTGAGCTGGAAGTCAGCACAGAGCCCAACGCGGGGCTTGAACCCATGAACCGCAAGATCATGACTTAAGCGAAAGTCGGATGCTTAACCGACTAAGCCACCCAGGCGCCCCTATGTTCATCTGTTTTGTATCTTAAAGCCCTCGTATGAGTGAAGTCATCTATATGTGGACTTTAAATATCAATTTTGTAAATAAATTTGAAGAAGAACAAAGTCTGTGCTGTTCCAGAAAAAAATCATTTGAATACAAGAAGTTATATGGAAATAACCAATTAACAGATAATTAAGAGAACCTAATATATGGAGAATATTTCTAATAATTAGACTTGGGATCCTGAAATGAGCTAAAACGAAATGGGCTACTGAGCCACCCATCCTAGAAACTCTGAGATAGAAGGTAGGTGATCAATGGAGCTAGTGAGGGGATTCCTGCACTGGAGAGGAGGCTGGGCTTGGTGATTTTACAGGTCCCTTTCAAACGCAACACTTCTATCATGCATTTCTAGTCAAGGTAATGTGGAAATTAAGATGGAATGTGGCCCTTAGACAAGGAAGACCTCTATGTCTGACTTCCTCTATGTAGAATAGTGGGCGGTGGTGGGACTTGTTCTTGTGATGGGATAAATCCATGGAGCCTCAGATACAGATCTCTTTCTGCTACCTAAAACAGACTGGTAAATGCAATGACTACTATGCAAAAACTGGCTCGAGAGTTTCTTTCTGCTCAGGAGCTAACCTACAAAGTCTGTGGATGGAGGACCTTCAAATATCAACTCCCTCTCCAAGAGGCCTCCATATAGAAACCCAAATGGATTTTATTATTATTGCTTGAGGCAACTGATTGTTCTCCACAGCTGACTTCTTGGGGTTAATTTGGAAGGTGGAGAGGGTGGGAGAGATGAAACCAGTACATCTGGAGTCTCAGTCTGGGACAACAGGAGGGATGAAGCATGCTGAGGGAAGCATCCGGGGCTGCCACACAGGATTGTTCACTTAGGCACCATATTCAAGGGGCTCCATATTCAAGAGGCAATATTCACTTCATACACAGCTTTACCATTTTGAACTACTGTCAAATTTTGATTATAACTTTATTGATTCAAAACATGGGCAATTTGTCTATTTATTATGACAGTTTTGAAACATACAGCAGCTCTGTATCTTGTTTGAATGAAATCAGCATATTGCCACCATTCTTCTCTAACAAAGGACAAAGGAGTTCAATAATCAAAAGGCCTTCTTGGTCAAACAACTAAAATAACCTTTGTTTTTACACAAAAAATTATACTTCTGCCTAGTGTAGTGATAGATATATGTATCTGAAAATGTGAGCAAAAAGTCCTCAGGGCACCTTGGTGGCTCAGTTGGTTAAGTGTCTGACCCTGGCTCAAGTCATGATCTCATGGTTTGTGGGTTCAAGCCCCACATAAGGTTCTGTGCTAATAGCTCAGAGCCTGGAGCCTGCTTTGGATTCTCTCTCTCTCTCTCTCTCTCTTTCACTCCCCCTTCCCCATTCACCTCTGTTTCTCTCTTCTCTCTCAAAAATAAATAAACATTAAAAAACTTTTTAAACAAGTCCTCTATTGGTGTTAGCGCACAGGTTAAATGCAAAGCTGTATAGTACAGTTCGTATCATATGTTACTTGTTTACTATTATTTCTGAATTCTGAATGTGAATCTACAAATACATTTAGGACTATACAAATCACTGTGTAACAGCAAATATTCATTTCCCGTTAATAATATACAAAGCCAGTGTTACTTAGACATATATTAGAGATTACTATGCAATCATCCACTAATAAAGCAATTGATGTTTTTTGTTATGAAAATTTTGGCAGTATAAAAATTAACTACCATTAAAATACTATAGGCTCCTGCTGCATAGATATCATTTAATGCTATATGCAAAGTGTACAGGAGCCAAAGTTAAATCAATAGTATCCCTGAAAAAGTCAAAAGGAATAAAAATTTCTGTGAACAAGAAATAATGTTGTTTACTAAAATTATATCATTAATATGAAACCAATTGTAGTTTCTTGACTTTGACACCAACCTCTCCAACACTGAACTCCCAGAAAGAGGAGAAAGATTTCATCTACCTGTAAATCTCACTACCAGTCTGTGTATGATCCAAAGCTAAATTTCAAAATGAATTTTTTCCTTTATTGAATATACTAATATTGTCTTTGAAAGAAAGACTTATGATAATGAGGAATATCACAGCCTTTTCATTGTTCTAGATATTTGCTACTCCAAGTATAGTCAACAGACAAGCAAGATCACTATTACTTGGGAGACTGTTAGATTGCAGACTCCTGGGTCCCACCAGACCAACTGAATTAGAATCTGCATTTTAACATGATCTCCAGATGATTTGAATGCACACTACAGTTTGAGAAGTACTGTTTCAGATGATATACATAATTTGAAAATTATGATGAATGTCAATTACTACAACTTTGTAAAAATTTGATTGATATGGACTGATGACCATAGTAAGGAATAAGACATTGTTGTGATACACTAAGTTTAAGTTGTCTTGAAAAATCAGTTATATTTCTCATTAAAGTATTACATTTCCCTGAACATCAGTAAGTGCAAAGTAAAACCACAATGAGCCATCCACTCACACTTGGCAGGAGGGCCATTACAAAAATAACAAAGGTAGCAAATGTTGGCGAGACTATGGATGGGTTTTACACTGTTGGTGGGAAAGAGAAAAGAACTGTAGTGCAGCATTATATGTAGTATACCCAGGGCGCCTGGGTGGCTCAGTCGGTTAAGTGTCTGACTTCGGCTCAGGTCACGATCTCACCATTCATGGGTTCAAGCCCGCGTCAGGCTCTGTGCTGACAGCTCAGAGCCTGGAGCCTGCTTCAGATTCTGTCTCCCTATCTCTCTGGCCCTACAAGCTCTGCTCTGTCTCTCAAAAATATAAATGTAAAATTAAAAAAAAAAGAAAATGTGGTATATGCATACAGTGGAATATGACTCAATCAAAAAAAAAAAAAAAGGAAATCATTGCCAATTGCAACAGCATAGATGAACTTTCAAGAACATTATGCTAAGTGAAGTAACCCAGTCATAGAAAGGCAGATACTGCCGGATTCCCCTTATATGAGGAATCTAAAATAGAATGGTGGTTGCCAAGGGCTGGGGATGGCAGTAGTAGGGAGTTTTTATTCAACAGGTATAAAGCTTCATTTATGAAAGATGATTAAGTTCTAGATATCTATACAACCTTTGTGACTATAGTTAACGTTACTCTATAGTACACTGAAAAAATTGTTAAGAAGGCACATCTCATGTTAAATATTCTCATCACAATGTTTTTTAAAGTTTTACAACAGCATAATCACACTGTTCATTAACTATTATGTACAGAAGAATAAAATCTCAAAAATCAAATGTGTGTATAAAATAACATACTCTTAGCAAGACAAATATACAAATAGTTTCGGTCATATTCACCTTTTCCAATATTAGTCACCCAGTGGAGAAAAGATCTTAAATGGTATAGACTCCTTACAGCCTACAATGTCACAAAAGAGATGTCACACAAGTCTAGGAGCCCTTTCTATAGGAAAGGAGATATTGGAGGAAGTAAGCATTCCATCTGTCATAAATAATTTAAGTGAAATCAAGATGCATATTTTGGAAATAATTTTATATCCCAGTGGCTGTTTTTCCAAAATTTGACTAAAAATTCAAAATATCTATTTTATGTTTAATAATTCAATTTGCGTAAGTCCTACAAACTGGTTTTATGTTTGTAATATTTCTTATTATTGAGAAAGACAAACTTTCTGATTTGTACAAAAGCACCAAAGGGGCCCGTGGTAGCCTTAGAAGTAGCATAGCACACAGGGGACAGCACTGCAAAAGAATTAAGAGCCAGCCATGAGGCCTAAATTTAATATCTGACTTTGTACCTATTAGCTGTTACATCCATACCTTCCCCTCTGTGTCTTATTTTCCTCATCTGCAATGTGGGACTAACATAGTTTAAGTAATTATCAGATGTTATTATATAAAGCACTTAATACCTGGCACTTAACAATTGCTCGATAAATATTAGCTGTTGCTACTATTATCTTTAATGTAATTTTTTTTAGATTTGTTTTGATAGAGAGTGTGCATGAGTGGGGAGAGGTGCAGAGAGAGAGAGAGATTATCTTAAGCAGGCTCCATGCTCCATGCAGAGTCCAACACTAGGCTCCATTCCACAACCCTGGGATCATGACCTGAGCTGAAATCAAGAGTCAGAGACTCAGCAAACTGAACTACCCAGGTGCCCCATCTTCAGTATAATTTAAAGTGCATATCACAGTTCTTACATTCTAATAAGCATGCAACATATGATATCTGTTACTGTTATTATAATCATCCCATCCCAGGAAACTGGAGGGAAATGAGATAGGGGCAAGAACCTTCTCATTGAAGCTTTGGTGTGAACATAGCATGTCACTGATCCCAATTTATAAAGGATCAGTTTTCTTCATTCATCTCAAGTGTCAGGAATACATTATAAACACTGTAGCGCTTCTTCTTCATTCTCATCTTGCCTCTGATTTCAGAAAAAAAAATCTAGCTCACTCATAATCATTCCATTCATTAAAATGTTAAATGCTCAAGATACACTGGTGAATAATACATGATTCCTGACCTAAAGAATAACCCATTAACAGAGGTAATTATTAGTATGGATAATAGCACAGCAGCTAAATCATCAGTAGCTTTTTCTAACCACCACTGAAGGCTTTGAGCTCCAGAAACAGAGTGATCAAATGGAAAAAGACTAGCTCCAGGAAAAACCTCAAGGGTGGGACTCACTAACTTAATTCTCTGATCCTTGTCCTATGATTGGCCTTCCCTGGTACCATAGCTTGCACGAATATTTTTAGGAAAGAAGACTTAAAATCTTGATTGACAAATTGTTCTAGTAATGATATTCTAATGTCTTATGACATCTAGAGGGTCTATTAGGAGTGACAAAGAGGTTTTATCTAGTGGAAACATTGCTGCACTAATCTATTATCTTATTACTATTTCCCCACTGAATGAGACTTTACATTCCTGAAGCCACACTTCAGGATTTCAATATCCATGTCATCACTTCAGAGCCAGGGTAAAATATTTTAGCTAATGAGCTGCTTTCACTCTCTAGATAGAGTGACCTGAGGGCTTTAAGAAGCTTTCTAGGCTTCATCTGCCTGGACTATTTAAGCAAAGCAGCTACTGGGTATCATGGGCATCATAGCGAGTGAATAACTACACAGAGACACAGACTAGGGATCCTTTATGAGCAGATACCTCATAGCACCCATACCCCACACATCTCTGATATATTCCCAGAGAAGTGCCATTGGTTCCCATATCCATCAACCCCAGGGCTGGCATCTATCTCAGCGGACAGGCAGACAGGCTGCTCCCCTGGCAGGCATCTCAATATCACTTCAGTACACCAATTGTTATTCTTTGTCAGACTAAGCCTTATACGCTTTTGGATTTTACTTTCAATTTTTTTCAGTGGTGAAAATAATAACATTCTGACTGCTTCATTGGTTCTACTCCTAATTGCTCTTACTTCATTCATTTCACTACTGTGCTAATTTTGCTCTTCTCACACACCAATTATTTTCTGTGTCTTTCTTAGCTCATCTTTTGGATCAGCAGGAATTTCAGTCAAAAGAAGCTGACTTGAAATTGAAGATGACACGAAGAAATGGAAAAACATTCCATGCTCATGGATTGGAAGAATACTGTTAAAATATTGACACTGCCCAAAGAAATCTATACATTGACTGCAACCCTTAGCAAAATACCAACAATATTTTTCACAGAACCAAAACAAACAACCCTAAACTTTATACAGACCCACAAAAGATCCTGAATAGACAAAGCAATCTTAAAAAAGAAAAGCAAAGCTGGACGCATCAAAAATCTGGACTTTAAGTTACATTACAAAGCTGTAGTAATCAAAACAGTATGGTAATGGCACAAAAATAGACAAGATCAATGGAACAGAATAGAAAATCCAGAAATAAACCCACAATTATATGGTCAATTAATCTTCATCAAAGCAGGAAATAATATCTAATAGGAAAAAGACAGTCTCTTCAACAACTGGTGTTGGGAAAACTGGACAGCTACATGCAAAACAAGACCACTTTCTTACACCATACACAAACAGAAACTCAAAATGGTTTAAAGGCCTCAATAGGAGATATGAAACCATCAATATCCTAGAAAAGAACACAAGCAGAAATGCCTCTCACATCAGCCATACCAACATTTTTCTATGTATGTCTCCTGAGGCAAGGGAAATAAAAGCAGAAATAAAGTATTGGGTCTACATCAAACTAAAAAGCTTCTGCACAGCAAAAGAAACAATCAAAATAACTAAAAAAGGCAACCTACTGAATGGGAGAAGATATTTGTAAATAACTTATCTAATAAAGGGGTAGAATCTAAAATAAGCAAAAGTCTTATACACCTCAACGGAAAGAAAAAAACAAAAAGCAAAAAAACAAATAATCCAATTTTTAAAATGGGCAAAAGACATGAACAGACATTTCTTCACAAAAGACATCCAGATTGTCAACAGATACATGAAAAGATGCTCAACATCACTTATAATGGGGAAATGCAAATCAAAACCATAATGAGATAGCACCTCACACCTGTCTGAATGGCTACAGTCAAAAGCACAAGAAACAACAAATGTTGGCAAGGATGTAGAGAGAAAGAAACACTCATGCACTGTTTCTTGGAATGCAGACTGGTTGTAGCCACTCTGGAAAACAGTATGAAGTTTCCTCAAGAAGCTAAAACATGAACTACCCTGCATTCCAGTCATCACACTACTGGGTATTTACCCAAAGAATACAAAAACACTAATTCAAATGAATACAGCCCCTTATGTTTAAAACAGCATTATTTATAATAGCTAAATTATGGAAACAGCACAAGTGTCCATCAGTAGATGAATAGATAAAAAAGAGAGATGATGTGTTTGTGTGAGTGTGTGTGTGTGTGTTTGTGTGTGTGTGTGTAATGAAATATTTCTCAGCCACCAAAAGAGAATGAAATTTTGCCATTTGCAATGTCATGGATAGAACTAGAGAACTAGAGCTAAACAAAATAGTCAGAGAAAGACAAATACCATATGATTTCACTCATGTGTGGAATTTAAGAAACAAGTGAGCAAAGGAAAAAAAGAGAAAGAGACAAATCAGGATAAAAACTCTTAACTATAGATAACAAACTGATGGTTACCAGAGAGGAAGTCATTTGGGGATGGGCAGAATAAGTGGTAGGGATTAAGGAGTGCACTTGTGATGAGCACTGAGTGACATACGGAATTTTTGAACAACTATATTATAACTAACATAACAATGCATGTTAACTACACTGGAATTAAAATTTTAAAAATAATATGGGTGCCTGGGTGGCTCAATCAGTTGAGCATCTGACTCTTGATTTCAGCTCAGGTCATGATCCCAAAGTTGTGAGATCATACCCTACCAGGCATCTCCCCACTATGCTGAGCATGGAGCCTGCTTAAGATATTCTCTCTCTCTCTCTCTCTCTTTCTCTCTCTCTCTCTCTTCCTTTGCCCCTCTCCCCCACTTGTGCTGTCTCTAAAATAAAAATAAAATAAAATAATAAACATTAGAAAAGAAGCTGACTTGAAGGAATGGGGACAGTGGCTAAAGATAAGCAGTGATGAGCGAGGAATATGTTCTACCTGTGTCACAGACTGAATGTGCTCTGCCTCCAAATTTATATGTTGAAGCCCTAGCCCCCAGTATGATGGTATTTGGAAGTGAGACCTTTGGAAGATAATAATGATTGGAAGAGGCTATGAGGATGGGACCTCATGATGAGATTAGTGTTCTTACAGGAAGAGACACCAAAGAGCTTGCATTCTCTCTCTCTCTCTCTCTCTCGTGTGTGTGTGTGTATGTGTATTAATCAAGAAAAGGTCATGTGAAGACACAAAGAAGAGGTAGCTGCCTAAAAGCCAGGAAGAGGCTTCCTGCCTCAACAGGAAGAAGTGAATTGTCAGCTCCTTGATCTTGGACTTCTCAGGCTCCAAAATGTGAGAAATAAATTCTTATTGCTTAAGCCACCCAGTCTACAGTATTTTATTATGGCAGCTCTAGATGACTAATACAGCATGGAATAGAACTGATGCTATATATCTGAATATCATTGTGCATCTTTAGTATTCTAGCTCCTCCATTGGCCCTGGAGCATGTCAGGAATTATTTGCTCATTTATTTATATGTAAAACCTTACAGAATTATGAAATCTAAGCTATACTTGGAAGTGCCTATAATTTACACTCTTATTAAAAGACTACATTACATCAAAAACAGAATTATCTTAAATTTTAAGCTGTGTAGTTATAAAATTAAGTATAAGCATGTTTCATGATGCATTTGAAGATTAACACTAAGAATCCAGTGCAATAAAACTTCAAATGTAATATTAATTTAACTATAACAAATTATTTTCGATCATTCAACTATTGAATGAAATTCCTTCTATATGGGTGTGGTGCTAGATGCTGTCTACACATGGGTATGTGTGGAGGAGTAAGAAGTCAGGTATTGAGTAAGGCATGGACCCCACACTTAATGAGCCTAACCCCTGACATCGAAAAATCCATAAAATATTATCCAAAAAACGTCTGCAATAATTAATTTGCCTATGTCGATTATAGAGATATTCATTATTGTCTCCATTTTTCAAATTCTTACTCATATACTGTTTATTGACTTCAAATCTACAGTGTGAAATACATGTCCTTATTCCAAAAGTGAGAATTTTTATAAGTATACAGATAAGAATCAATTGGATTTTCAGTGTTAATACAGCCCAGCAATATGTCTATGCAAAAAAGAAGAGGAAAAAGGCTGAGCTCAAAAGTTTTTCACTTAGATACAAAAACAGACTATTCAAAGGCTTGCAGCCTGCATTCAAGACTCTGTTGGAGATAATGAGACACCAGCTGCTTGTCACTCATTTACGGGGTTTTATGTAGCCAAAGAAGAATGATCAAATATCTCTCCAGAGCTACTTGTGCCGTCTATTTTTCTATAGTGCATAATACGAATGCATACATTTCTTTCAGAAACTAAATACAATTTTTATTAAAAGAAATATACTTTTTGGATTTATTTAATCTCTTAATCACATCTTCTGGCAGGGAAAATGTATTTTCTCCTTCAAAGAACATTTGAGTTCAGACCTTATCCACACCTGGTTCACATTTAAAAAAAAAAAAGGGGGGGTAACCTTCAATGTCACCTCCACCCATGCCCACAGGAGAATAAAATGGAAGGGCAGAATGGGTTGGGATGGACAGAAACGCTTCCTCCACTAGGAAAGGAGTGAAGCAGTGTCTATGGAATCAAAAGTAGATGTGGGAGGCATGACATTGGTCATAGCTTATCTCCCATTGTGAAGTATCTTAAGATTTTTCATGTCCAAAAACTATACAGGGGAATATTACATCAATTAGAAAAAAAATAAAAAGGACTCTTGTGATAGTGACTAATTTTAGGACAATTCCAAACTAAAGTGTGTGACAGAGAAGTTCGTTTACCTGTAAAAGTCAGGAAGTAAGGTTATAAATGACTTCACTCTTCCATTAACTATTTCCCCATATAAAACAGTGTCCAAGAGCTGCAGCAGCTTTAACATACTGTTTTGTTAAGTAGTTTGCTCTCACATAGGATAACACCAAAGCAAAACAAAAACACAAAAACATATCATGGACAGGTATGAAGTTCATATGCTGGTAATAAAAAGGAAAAACAATGAGATAAGGTAAACCAGATAAATAATATTACTTTAATAACAGTTAAATAAATTTTATTTAAAACTATGTTTTTTTAAGAAGTAGAAACTTGCATATGGAAGAACACAAGTCATCAACAGGTCCTTAGGAAGATGAGAGGAAGGAACGACAGAGGGAAGAGTGTGAGGAGGATTTTAGATAGAAGGAGGGTGTTTTCCTCAGTCAAAACAAGAGAGAATAGCAGAATGGACCAGTTCTCTCACTTATGCATAAGCACAACCTTTAGTCAGCTTCATGATTCAGCTCATGTCATCTCCACCTTGAGCCCTGCCTTGATGTCCCCAATAAGATTTACCTAATACTTCTCTCTTACCACCTCATTTAATAATGTCAGCTTCGCAGATATGTCCCCTCTCTGGACATCAAAGCCTAGCAAAATTGCTGGTATGTAGGAAGTACTTAGTAACTAGGTCTTAGAATCAATGAGTTTTTCATAAGTTTGCTTTGATATTTCTAGATTTTTTTCTCCTGAACACTTCTACCAGATGGCTTCAGGGACAAAAGACAGGGAAAGAGGGAAAGAAGGGGAAAAGATTCATTCCACAATAACAGATTGAAAATTCTCTGGGTAGGAACTTGGGATTCCTTATAGCTTCATATTCATCACAGAGCCTAGCGCAATGTCTTGTGTTCAGTAACACTAGATAGGTATTTGCGGGTTTAGCTCTCAAGATCAGCTCTATTTAGATGAAGGACATTTATCCTGATTACTCTAGGTCTGCCAGCGGAATCCTGCAATTGTTGAGATCAACCACAGTCTTACATTTGGGAATCTTGAAGCCCTTAGAGCCTGACTTTGGTAATCGTTTTCTCTGTACTACCCTTTTATCTCATACGTATTGTATTATCTCACTGGTCAGGCCATCTAACAATTCTACAAGCTGGGGTGTTTATTTTTGGGCCTCATGTTCTCCCCTCTGCTTCAAGTCAGATGTTAAGCCCATTCCTTTAAGGTCAGGGTTCTTCACTAAAGACCTCAGATACTCCTATGCTTCCCTAAGTTTCACTTAGAAATGGAGTAAATAGAGCCACATCAGGGCGGCAGGCAAGCACCATCTGTGCAGAATTCAATTCCCCTAATTTGGTGCACCTTTCCTTGGATGCAATAACTTGCCTCATACTTATGATATTGTTGGGAGCCATTCTGAACTCACTAGTCGAGAAAACTCCTTGTGAGGTTAAGGCAAGTTTGCACAGCCTCTTGCCATCAGATGACGACCGATATCCACCGCCACTCAATTATTTCTGCTTGAGCACCAACCCCTAACGCACCTTGTTGATTGGTATCTAGAGTGACTGGTCCCCCTATTCTGGCCCTGGTATGATGATTGCATCTTGTGAAGGAACTTATTGTGGGAACTTCTTCTTTTGTGATTATGGGAACAGACATCATGTCTCCAGCAGGTCCTGTTTTCCTTGATACTTCCCTTGAGCTATGAACAGGTTAATGACCCGTACTCATAAACGATTGACCTTTACGTGTACAATCTGTTTCTACCGTTGCATTAGTCCAAGAGGTTCATACAGCTCAACATGTAAATCAAGTAACCAAAAATGTTTCTCATGCCCTAGCTATTCAAGAAATCATAGACAAAAAAAAAAAAAAAAAAATAGACACAAAGGTAATTGCACTCAAAGAGGCTATTCTATGTGTTGGAAATGAGCTAAACTCTTTAAAGGTATGGCTGGCTCTCTGGTGCCATAAGGAATATAACTGGACAATTAAGTCTTGGCTGGAGACAAAGAGCCTAACTTAGAGAGAAGGAACAGATAAGAGCAGAACATAAGTTACTACATATACCTTTGCTAACTGATGATGTATAGGAGCCCTTTCCTTAAGGCCTAACACCTTCCCTTACACTGGCAGCTGTGATGAGGATGGATAAGAGTATCTACAACTTAACCTATAACTTAATCTTAGCGCTATTAAATGCATATATTGTCCTGTTTTTCACTAAGAACACCTTGTTATTTTCTTTGTTACTCAACCTCACTATAATTGGGGTAGTTCTGCAAAAATACTGCTGTAAAATCTGTTTCTGTACACTTTCCATAGATCTTATCACAAAGAACTATCCATTGTAAAAATTCCATTTTCTGATGCATGTTATCAGAATGTCATTTGACCTATAAATAAAGACACCAAAACTGACAGGACAGAGATGCCTGCCTGGTGATCAGAAAGAATCTCGGGGCTCTCACTCTCTCTCGCTGACACTGTCCATCCTTCAGGGACCTCTGGACTGGCTGGAGCTGGATTCCGGCATACTTGTTTAAAACCAGCTCTCCAATTCTAGGACATTTAGGGGAATATTAGACACCAACCTACAATAAATAATCAGAAAAGACCCCTGGATTATGTGAAAAAAAGTTAAGTTTTAAGAGAAAGAGTCATAAACTGCTTTAGATCTAAAAGCGTTTGCTTAGAATTTTGAGAATTTTCACAAATATATTTTTATTAAAATGTCCCTTAAAAATAATCATGTCTATCATTTTTTATACTTTGGAAATCCCAATACATTGACATTAAAAGAATTTTTTAGTTGAAAGAAAATGGAATAAACACTGCAAGTATAATAATGATGCATAAACCAATGGATTCTAATATTATCTTATTGACTTTGCTTTAAACGGAAATTTTTTGATTGATATACTTGAATTTAATCACTAGCAATTATTTGGTCAATATGGTGACATTCTGTACTTTCAAATCACCAATTACATATAGACAAATTTCTTTTAAATTGGGTTCATAATCATAAATTTTCTTCCCTATAAAACCTAGATTGCTCAACCACAAATATTATTTGAGTATGTATTTTGTCCCCATCACAGAAATAGACAATATATGGGGTACACTGAGGTAATTCCTCCTCTCAAATACTTTATAATGTTTATGAGGAGATAAGCTATACACAAGAATGACAGGTATAGATTTACAGAGTCAGTATCCATGGAATGGCCCCAACAGTAAGGGCTTAGGAGAATCAAAAGTGAGAGGGATACCCATGTACAGAGGTATGAAGAAAAGTCTCGTAGGGGAAATGGACTTAGAGCCGTATAAGAGGGATCCATGAAGAGTTTAACAAAAGGAACAATATAGGCTTTCTTGAATGTGAAGGTGATGCTAAAGGAGGGGCGATAAATGACCATCCTCTCCACCAAAAGCTAGCTTTTAAATTGCTAATGGTTGTATGTAGCTCCAGGATGCACTGACTTTGATTTTAATCAATTTTAAATGTATTTTAATTCAATTTCTCATTTAAAGACTTTCTATTCTGATCTTACCTTCCTAGATATTCTACCTAGCTTCCTTCTTTGCCAGTATCCATGTTTCTATAATTCCTGACAAGAACTAAACATTCTCAAGAGTTCTCTTAATTCTGCAGAATCCTATAATCATAAGATCTTCTTCCAGAGTTCCCTGAATGATATTTTAATCTCCATCTTTATCTTTTACAGCTTGTTTTACCACTAGAATCATATCCAACAAGCCTCATTGTGTCTCGGTTAAACATAAATGAGAAATAGCAGAAGACTGGATATATCACCAAAACATAGTTTGCAGAATTTTTTGGCAAATATAGTGATGTTATAGATGAAGATTCAATTTTAGATATAAACATCTTAAGCCCCCAGGATATCACTGTCAGAATAACAAATGATCCTGTATCTAAATTTTTACAGTTGGTGAGTATAGCACACTCTACTGGACAGAACTCTGAAATAGGGGGTACCTGTCCATGATCCCTGTTTTCCTCTTAGTCTTCCTACTCACCTCCACATTCCATTTGCTCTTTAGAACCAAGCCCTTTTCCCTTTATGTCTCTAACCCATTCTGTCTCTCTCTCTCCTGTCATACAGAACAGAAATTCTAGATATTGTTCCATAATAAGATCTTAGGGACATACTATGCTGTCCCCAGTGAATATTTCCTCTTTAAGAGACAGCCACAGTAAGAGGGTAATGCTTTGCCTAAGAGAATGAGTTACTATAAAAATGGAATTAAAGTTACATGAGAGGAGAGTGTTTTATTTTTAGAGAGAGAGTTAAGGAGGTTTTCAGTAATTATAGCAGGAATTATCTTCTTAGCACTCCTTTTATTTCCCCTTTAGGCAGTGAGCTGGTCTATCTCTTCTAATGAACGGGTAGCAGTAGTCATAGTAAAACTAATAGTTAATGTATTGATGTTTATTAGTATTACTAGGCTAGCATGCTTTGCACACAGATTTTTGCATGGATTGTCATGCAGTCTCCATTATTATTACCCATTTAAAGATGAAGACATTGAAGCATAAAGAAGTGAAAATTCTCCCAAAGACCTGGGACTCAAATAGAGAATGCGTAAACAACTAGACCATGACTGCTAAGAATTAGTGGCTACCAACCCACAGGAAAAACATCACCAGCAAATGGGCATGTGTGATGCATGGCTCTAGGCCTTTGTCTTTGGCCAAAGCCATCAGAGGTCCCTGCTCTTCTCTCTGACCTCTTGTCCCTGCCTGGGCCTGGGTCTGCCCTCACACTTAGTTTTTCCAGCTGCCTGATGCTCAACAACACTACATTTTACCCCTTCTTCCTATTTTTTTCTCCTTTCCATGCACCAGCTCTGCTCCTCAAAAAGAAAACAAAGGTACATAGTACTCCTGCCCTCTGAGATTCCAGGTAAGAAGAGTTGGTTAATCTAATTAACACTATCGGTGCTCTTATTGCAACCACTTTAAACCTTCATACTTAATGGTAACTGTTTTCTGTTCCACAAATGTTCAAAACGTGAGAGTCTCTGAAAAGTAGGAACAGTGCTTTCAGAGAGCAATTTGTTTTGGAATCCAGGTTCACAGGACTTTAAAGCTAGGAAAGATCTTACTGGTCACCTGAAACCGCCCCCTCACCATAGAGCCCAGGGAGCTCTAGTCACCTGGCTACAGTTTCACAGTTAGTTCATTCCAACAATAGGACACAGATTTTCTGACATCCCTTAAGCAAAAATTTATTCAGCAGAAATGTATATATATTTTATACTTTTTTATCCATCAGATACTGAGGGTACAAAAGGAACATAAAATCTAGTGCTCCTTCAACTCATGTTTCTTGGTTAGAGTCAGGCTGTAAACATTTTATGGTGAGAGCATCCTTCGCTGCTAAGAAAAAAAAAGTGATGTTTTCAGAGTCACGGCAAGAAAGTTCATTGAGAAGAGCAATGCTTCTTTACATTGCTTTACAACAGAGTTAGATTTTAATATGAACTGTTGGAGCAAGCAAAGCCTTCATGAAATATTTATTCATATATTCATAAGATAGTCCAACCCCCCCCCTTTTTTTTTACCAGTGAAATCAATAGGAATCAGTAAAGCTTCTTGGTTTTATGTTCTTTCCACCATACCTGTGCCTTCTACCTTCTAGTTGGAAGCAAAACAAGTTTTTCAAAATGAAAGAGTATGACATTCCAAGATGCCATGCTTCCCAATCACAGAAACTTTTCTGCAATTTCCATCTGGGGAAGAAGGATGATTCAGAAGGGGAATAGGCATGAAGACACTATATATCTTCCTCCGTTGACAACAATTTTTTATGCTGGCTGAGAAAGGAAAGAAACGAAAAGAAAGAACCAGTTTTAAGAACCACTGCGAAAGAAAATGGCAGGTGCGACACAACCTGGATGGTTTCTGCTGGCAACAATCAGAAATTACATGATCTTTTGACCCAGTACTAGAGGATGTCTCTGAGCTGTGGAAAATCTAACACAGCCCTGACTCCAAGACAAAGATTAAAGATGGAAAGGTTTTCTAGCACCACTGGTCAATGCTGACACCCAGGGATAATACTGCTACAATGGCTATTTCTTTTCTTTTCTTTTCTTTTCTTTCTTTCTTTCTTTTTTTCTTTCTTTTTTTTGAACAAAAACCTGCAACAGGTCAAATTCTTTTTGTGCTTTTTTTTTTAAACATGCAGGTAGTCCTACATTTTGAAATTGTTTGCTATATAATATTATCACTACTTCTTGCCTTCTCCTTGAAAAGTGACTATTCATTATTTGCTGGTATTTGGAGACTAAATTTCAGTCAATGTGGAATGTACTCTACTGAGATACATTTGACAATCCCCTGACTCAAAGATGCTCCACAGGGGAAACATAACTGTTACTGAGGGGTTAAAGCCAGTCTCGACTCATTTCTCAGGTGCTGTGATATGCAGGAAAGCCTAAATGAAAGCATGAATAATGTTTTTTAATATACCAAAGGCTGCCTGCCTTACATTGTTTTTCTCCCTGCTTAAATCAAAGCACAATAGAAGTGTTTTATGCAATTCAAAATCCATTTCAAGACAAGTACCAACACTAAATTATGAATACTTTAATGAAAATATGCATAAAAATATTACAATTTTAATGCCCACAAAAGTAGTAAATACTGGATAAAAAATAGGCCCCTTCCAAACTATGAATATTTTGGAAAATAATTTAGTAATCAGGATGGAGACAGTTAGTTAGCATGGAAGTGGCCGTCAGAGTGAGAATATCAAAGACTGGCTTTATATTTAGATAGTGAAGATGGCTATCTCTTGTGATTGTTTTATTCAAAAATATCTATTGAACAATGTGTGCCAGTCACTTTCATATGAGGAGACTAGATCTAATATTTATTGAGCACCCACTACGTACCAGGAACTCTACATACTGACTTCACTAAATCCTCACGACAATTCTTTGAGGCAGATATTGGTTTGAGTTACGTGAAATTTCCATTTTCATGGGTCAAAAAGGTCGAGTATTAGAAAATTCTTAGAGTCTGACCTGAATGTTAATATTTTTATTTTATAGGTGGTTCAGAGAAAATAAATAAGTTCAAGTTTATATACCAAATTTTGGAAGTGTTGGGACTGCAACCCAGACTCCTACCACCCAACCACATTTGACTTTACCTTAAATAATTATTAAGCTGATTAAATCCACAGCCCTCCAAACTATAAATCTACTGCCCCACCCCTATCCAAGCCAAAACACCTGAATGGTTTATGTCTTGTCTTCAGTCTACAGATTTGATTATATTAAAACCCTTATTTCTCCACACACATTCTCTCATTAACTTCATTATGACTATAGTCATTGTATTTTCGGAATCAAAATTTGGAACATGCAATCAGAGAGAAACACAGATATTTATGAGGAAAAGGGTATAAAATAATTATGATCAATTCTACTGTGAGAAATTCTGGAAGAATGCTCTTTACAAACACATGACTTGCACACACTGTAATGTAACTGTTTTTTTGGTGGCTGGCAAATTCTACTTGTGGCTTCTTTAGAGCAAGTGTTATTTTACTACTGTTTTGGAACACCTGTCATTTTGCACACAAAAACATTAGAGCACTTCTAGTGGTAGACCGAGGCAATTGGGAGTATGCTGGTAAGGAGTGTGCTAGACAGTAGGACTAATATATTCTCCTTTCTTTTATTTTTTTAATGTTTTATTTATTTTTGAGAAAGAGAGTGAGAGAGACAGGGTGTGAGGGAGGAGGGGCAGAAAGAGTCGGAGACACAGAATCCAAAGCAAGGTCTAGGCTCTGAGCTGTCAGCACAGAGCCAGATGTGGGGCTAGAACTCATGAACTGCGAGATCACGACCTGAGCCAGTCAGAAGTTTAACCGACTCAGCCACCAAGGTGCCCCTCCTTTCTTTTAAAAACTCTGCAGAAGTATGAAGCACTCACAGGACAATTATTTATCAAATACTTTTTATGCATAAGGTATTTTGTTAGATGCTGTATAACATATGCTGCATAAGATATGCATAATACCTTTTAAGAGGAGAGAAAGATCTGATCAAGTCTTGAAAGTAAATTAGGCAGCGAGGATTGTTAAGATCCATAGGTCTCAAACTAGCATGGATCAATATTTCCTGAAGGACTTGTTAAAACACAGATTGCTGGGTCCATCCCAGAGTTTCAGACTCAGTTGATGAGGTGAGGCCCAAGAATTTGCATTTTTAACAAATTCCCAAATTGTGCTCATGCTGCTGATCAGCAACTATACTTTGAGTATCACTCATACGAACCATTGAAGACTGAGGGAGTAGAATGAACAAAAACACAGATGACGGAATCAACATAAGGAGTCTGGTCTGTCTGGAATATAAATATAGCTATTAAGCTACTCTGACTTGCTCCATCTAAAGACCATCTAGCTCACTGCAGCCTGGGGCATTTTCTCAGATCTGACCCACCTGCCGTCAAGCATGACCTTGGCATCTGGCAGAATGAGAACAGTTGAAACCATCTACCCATCCAAGTAAGAAGCCTTAAACAAGTATCCAACAAAAGTCACTCCTCACCTCCTACATGCCTCTAGTTTGTAGAGTTGTTTACTAAGGTCAATTGAGTCTTTAGGGCTCACTGAAAAAAAATAAGACTTTTCAAGAACTCTTACATTGTAATGTAAAGCTAAAAGAAAACTATAACTTTCTTTCACAACTATTTAAAATCTTGTTTCCAAAAATCTGTAGAAATCAAATTTTTTAATCTCCCCTCAATCTCCACTAAAGCCAGGCTTTAATCTACTCCATCACTCCCTGGTGATCTTTAACTTCAAATGATACACGACATTTGTCTCGCAATCTCTCACCAGTTACAGACCTCTGCATATTGTAGAGGCCTCAGCTTGTATTGTTGATTTAAAAAAGTGACAAGTTTGAGGCTTAATTAATATTTTCTAGATTGATTAATGGACCTTGATCCACATGCTACAGTTCAGCTAAAACACAGCTGAGTTCATGTTTCATAGAGCACATTCAGTCGGGTAGTACTACTACGGCCTATCTCTGTCTTACCAAATGGAAGTCATAAACAGAGTGGTTAATGGGCAACTCTGATCATAGAGACTATACTACCTGATTCAGTGGGGAAAAAGACCTCCCCCTCCCCCCAGATAAAACCCTTACATCATCAAAAAAGAAATCCTACCTCTATGTATCTTTTTCTATCTATCTACCATCCACCTATTACCCACTCTATGAACAATGATCTTAAGTCACAGAGCTCGGTTTTAAATTCAGCAAGGACCAAACTGAAAAACAAAAAACAAACAAAACTTTGTCATGTGTCAAAAAATAGCAGTGGAATACCAAGGACAACAAAATAAAAGAATAAAAACAAGAAGGCAGATGACAAAAATTACCTTACTAAAAAGAGCAAAGAGGAATTGTCACAATATATTTTAAAGGCAATAATAATAATAAAGCTATTATTTAGCTTTATTTGGCTCATTTAGACTTTTCCCCTTACAGAGAGACATTAAAAGTTCTGTGTAAGCACGAGAAAGAGCTTCAGAATTCCCTTTTCCTATAGATGAAAGGACCTCCTGCCCAAGGGATTATTTGCATTTTAGAGATAGCCCCTGAATGTTATAGCCATTCACAGACTGTCACAGTAAAACAGAAGAAAGACCTCAGTCTTCCAGAGATGTTCTATTTATTTAGGATTATGTCTGCTTTTTAAAAAACGTAATCACTTATGATGTGGAACACATCTAAAACAGAATAACCTAACATTAAAAAAATATAGTAAGGAGCATTCCAATTAGTAACTAGAGCTATACATGTCCCCTAAAGACAAAAAAGGATTTAAAAATTTCAGGTTAGCAAAAATGACTCTTCAGTTTAGCCACATATCAGTGTATATAAGCACATAATTCTTTGTCCCAAGGCATTTTCTCTTAATTTATTCTATTTATATGACCTACAATAAAGTTGACTGCAAGCAGATAAGCAAATATATGATTTGCATTTGTGTACAATAAAATGTCAACAATTTAGAATCAACTAATTTAGACTCCCATAAGTTAACCAGTATGGGACTGAAGTTTGGACCGTCTTTACAAAATAATTTACTAAGCAAATCAATAGTGCAAACACAATTACAAGACACTTTTTAAGCACATTATTATATTAACTCATTGTGTGCCAGTGATACTCCCAATGGCAAATGGGCCTGATTTATTTTTACAGTTAAGCACAGAACCTTCACCAGCCCTTGTTAGTTCTCATGCCTGTGTGTTTTTAAATTCATGTTTCAAGTGATTTCGTCCTCACAGATGAATCCCACACACGGTGCCTGTGCCTCCTCCCTCATTGCAGGTTTCCCCTTAACTGAAGGGTGTCAGTGCTTGCTTCCATGGGAATCAGGTGCAAAATTCTGAATCCAAAAACAGAGGAAAAGAAGAAACTGGGAGAAGTAAGGAGTCAGAGCCCAAAGCAGCCTGCCTTTCAGGAACGGCCAGCCTACGCTGACCTCCACCTCTCCCAAAGCCTCTCCTACTGAGCTATGTGTTCGTTTTCCTAAGACCTCCGTAACAAATTATCACAAGCCAGGTGTCTTTAAACAACAGAAACTTATTCTCTACGGTTCTAGATATCGGAAGCCCAAAATCAAGGCTTTCCAGGGCCATGCTCTAGAGGAGAAAGCCCTTCCCCTGCCTCTTCCAGCTTTGCTGTGGCTCCTGGCATTCTCCGGCTTGTGACAGCATCGCTCCAGGCCCTGCCTCTGTCTTCAGGCAGCGTTCTTCTCTGTGTATTAGCAGAGTGCTTTGTAGCTGACAAAGCTACCCCATTTGATGGTCATACTCGGTAACTGAGGTACAGAAATTTTCATTTTGCAGAAAAAGTAGCTGAATAACCACTCATTACTGACACATGGAATATCAAGGATCTTCTTTTAGATGCACATCATCAAACACACATACATAATTTGATAGGCTGGCATACTTCTGTAGGCAAGTGATATAAATGCCACTAAAATTATGGTACATAATTTTATGTACATCAGCTTCTCCTGGATGTGGGGCCGAGGCCTGGGTACGTTTAACAAGCTACCTGGTAATTTCACCCCGGTGTAGCCACAGTTGAGAACCCTGGACTGTGGGATTTTAGATCTTAGGTTATTATTTGATATATTGCATGCGCACACACTCACACACTCACTCACACACACACACACACACACACACACACACAATGACTTTTCATTGTTATGATTTTCTAAAAGCAAAAGTAACAATCCCAACCTATCTCTTATATAAGAAGATAACATTATTTTTAACCAAACTATTGTGACAATAGAGACACTAGTACAATGCTGACTGGTGGCTCTACTGCTGGTCATCAGGAGCCCTGGACACTCCTCAGGACATTCTCTCTTCCACTGACTGTCTAGGCTCTAGGGTCCAATTTGCAATGAAGATGTCCAGTGCTCTGCTAGGGAGAAGACAGACAGATGTTTTCATCCTTGATTCTAGTTATTTCATCACTTCTGAGAATGGGTTATTTTAGTAGTTTCTGTAAGCCTAAGGGCTTTTATTCATCATGTCTGTAATTACAAATCCATCTAGTTGCCCAAAAAGCCAATGTTTGTAGCACTAGTGCTGAAGAAACATTTATCCTGTGCTAATAAAACAACAGTTTAACTACAGTGAGCAAAGTGTTAGGAGACACCTGTCCAGTAGGCATAATATCAGTTCCACAGTGTGGGTTGTCAGTGTCCATCAAAGCTATGGTATCTCATACCTAGCAAAACATTATAGAGTAGCTCAGTTATAAAGAATTCAGTCATTTAAAACACACACACACACACACACACACAAACAAGAAGATCCTGCCATTTGCAACAATGTAGATGGACCTGGAGGACATTATGCCAAGTGAGATAAGTCAGAGAGAACAAATACATATGATCTCACTTATATGTGGAATCTAAAAAAGACAAAACTCATAGAAAAGGAGATCAGACTTGTGGTTACCAAAGGTGGGGGAAAAGGGAGGGGGGAATTAATTGGAGGAAGGCAGTCAAAAGGTACAAATTTCCACTTATAAGATAAGTAAGTATTAGGGATATAATGTTCAGCATGGTGACTGTATCTAACACTGCTGTAGGCTATATAAGAACATTGTTAAGAGAGTAATTCCTAAGAATTCTCATCACATGAAAAAGAATTTTTGTTTTCTGTTCTCTTTTTATTGCATCTGTATGAGGTGACAGGTGTTAACTAAATCTACTGCAGTAATCATTTCACAATACATGTAAGTCAAACCATTATGCTGCACACCTTAAACTTACACAATGCTGTATGTCACTTCTATGTCAATAAAACTGGAAACATTTTAAAGTTTTTAAAAATAAGATTTTAAAAATTCCACAAGAAGACAAGAAGTGGCCTAAAGGCATAGTGGTCTGCTCCTGAATAGACGGATAGGAGAACAGCTGGCACAGCATTTCTTGAACTGGAGTCCATACCCTCGCATCCCCACCCTCACTGAAAAAGTATGTACAAAAAAGTGAATGCAAAATTAAGTTTGTGCATATCTGTATTTTTCAGGGAATAATGCCTAAGTAGATTTATCAGATTTTCAGAGGGGTTTGTGACTCAAAAAAAAAAAAGACTTGGAATCACTGTTATCAAAGAATACATAGTCTATGTTTTCCTATAAAATTTCTTTTTTCACTCAAATGAGATTTGACAGTCTTTTGTTCACTCACGTGGCCTTAGACCCCTGTGTTGATCCTGGCATGACAAAAGCTTTCAATAAATCTGTACAGGGTAAATGAAAGTTGAACAGGAGTGAGTGTGTGTTCACAGTGGCTGAAAGGACCTAGAAGTGATGCCTTCTCTGTGGTTTTAACAGTCACCTGGCTTGAGGACAGTTGAAGACTCTGCCAAAGAGATTCTGAATAGAAGGTGGGTAAGAACGTGTCCAAAGGCAAGGCCCAAACTCTCCCCAGAAGTTATTTGTAAATCTTTCCAGCACTTAGATAAATGAATGATCAAAGGCTCAAAGTTCCTCACCATAGATCAAGATTACCATAATTTTAGTGGCATTTATATCACTTGCCTACAGAAGTATGCCAGCCTATCAAATTATGTATGTGTGTTCGGTGGCAGTGGTTGGCAATATTGATATACATTTTCCTCTTAAATGGACTGATCACTCATTTACCTGTCTTCTCTCATCTGCCACTGAAAACAGTGAAGACAAATTGAGTCCATTTTTCAAATTCAGCAGAGTTATTTATTTTGTGAGGCACAACATATTCATCACTGCTAGTTTTCATATGGCAGCAAGAGAGTCAAGCCATCCAGTTGTAAAACTAATTAATAGAAACAACCTTTGAATTACTAAACTGGCAGTCTCATGTTGCTGATAGATTATCATGGGAATAGTGAGTTGTAAAAATTATTATTAAAATAAATCCAAGTTTTCATTTTATTGTAGGAAAGGAATTTCTAACCAAAATCTCTTTTTTTTAACTGAGATAAAACTGGTATATAACATTTTATTAGTTTTAGGTGTACAATATATTTGCATGCATTACAAAGTGATCACCATAATAGGTGTGGTTACCATCTGTCACTATACCATGGATCCCTTTCACCCTTTTTACACACCCCTCTACCTCCTTCCCCTCTGATCGCACCCCATTCTGCTCCCCGCATCCAAGAGTTTTCTTTTGTTTTGTTTGGCCATTTGTTTTGTTTTATAGATTTCACATACAAGTAAAATCATACAGCATTTGGCTTTGTCTGACATTTTCACTTATAGTGCCCTCAAGGTCTCTACATGATGTCACAAATCTCAAGACTTCCTTCTTTTTTTTGTGGCTGAGTAGTACTCCATTGTATGTATATGTAACATCTTTATCTATTCACCCACCGATGGATGCTTAGGTTGTATATATATCTTAATCAAAAACTCTTTGTTGTGATTTAGCAGGGGGAAGTTGCAGTATTTTTCACTTTATACTTTTCCTCATGTAGTGTCAAATAACATCAGAAAAGATGTCATTTTTGGTCTTCTGTCAGAAAAGAATAAACTGAATAAAAAGAAAGAAAATGACAACCTCTAAATAACCTATACCTGTTCAAGAAGATAGATACTTCCGTGCTGATGTGATGGGGAAAATTTTCATACAGTTCTGATTTTAAAAAATGAATCCAAAGATTATCCTTGAAACATGAATTCTCACCTTCTTTTGTGATGTTTTTCCCTCCACCTGTCTTCCTTCCAAATGAAAATTCTAGCCGTTCAGGGTTCTTTTCTTTGCATCAGGAAGAAGCTTCTACAGGAGCACCATATGGATTCCTCTTTAAAGATTAGAATCCTCTGCTGCTCAAAAACTACTAAATATGTTTACCTCAGAAACATGGGGAATGGGGCCTATTTTGTCATCTCCATTTAAAAGCACTAAAGAGACAGACAAAACATGAACTCCCTGAAGGCCACTTCGACACGTACTGCCCAGTCACGTGTATCTCTTTCAAAGTGCTTTTTTTTACTACCCCTTATTCTCTCCATTCACAAAAAAAAAATGATTTTGTACAAAGCTATTATAAAGAGATTTGCTCAATGAAAAAAAATGCTTGAGGAACAGTATTTTATGTACACTAAGAAATAACCAACCAAATCTCTTACTCCATAGTCAGTTTCTAAAACACCGTCTTCCAACGGCCGCACTAGGGGAAACTCAGTGAATATTATTTTTGGTACATTAATAAACACTGTAGAGCCAGGTCCAGCCCAAGAATGATTCCTGCAGAGTTAACCATATAATTTTCTTGGCCTAAAGAAACACAATTCACAGAAAGCTCTGATAAACATGCATGATAAGCACAGCGTCCTGTACCACAATGGCACAATTCAACTCACTCATCTCACCCTAATGCCAGCTCTGTGCGAGCCTGTCTTTATTTAAAATATTGATATTTTGTTCATTGTCATTTTCTGTGTTGATTTTGATTTTTTTAAATATTATCCCTGGTTAACTATGCTAGTGGTTAGAGTAACATAACATACAGACTTGTCGAATCACTATGCTGTACTCCTGAAACTCATGTAGTATTGTGTGTCAACTATACTTGAGTAAGGTACTGTTACTTTCTGAACATGGGGAATAATAATCTATAATGATATAATGTCAGTTTTGTCCATCTCCACGTTGTTCTTATATGAGTAGTTCCAGACAAGATAAAATTAATGGAAATATAATTTAAGGAATCAAGGAGTCTCTTAGCATCTACATTGGATTTTGTCATAACAGAAAAGCAAGGTAGTATTCAAAGACTATTGTGTCAAAAGGACACAGGAGTCAAACTGAAGAGTCTAGTTGGTGAAAAAAAGAGGTAATTTGAACACCCATGATAATAATAACTGCAATATTAAAACATATTAAAGCTATTACTATGAATACCTAATACTTTAAAAACCCATTTCTGTCCTTTGGAATGTGCTAAGAAATGTGCCATTTTGTAAACTAGTAAAGAATCTAACCTTTTGTATATAGACTGTACTCAGGACAACCAAGTTGATGAAAGGAGGTTACTCTTTTAGAATTATCCCAGCTAATAAATTAAGAAGGAATGACAAAGTTCTGCTTCCAAACACAATAAAGTAAAAAGGATTTGATTTTCCCTTCTAACATAAACAAGCAGACTAACTATATAAAATCATAATTTTCAGAGATTAGACAAAAGATAGTGAAAAGTAGTTATCTTTAACAGTGAAGAAACAAATGAGTAAGCCCCCAGCTTACTGCCTAATTGGCCATGTCCTGCAGGGAGGGAGAACCCAGATAAAGCCCTGAAGCCTTTGAATTGAGGAGATAGCTATCAGAGTTCAGAGAGGCCAAGGCAGTTATGGCTTCTGAGGCACAGTCATAGAGAAAGCAGCCACATAGAAAGAGAAACTCAGAAATATACACTGATCAAATTGCCTTGAATCTCACACACACACACACACACGAACATATATATATATATAAGATGAGGGCATAAAAGAACCAATGGAAAGTAATAAGCCAAAATTGACTAGGGCGAGGAATTATTTATATTCCCACCAGCCACAGTAGAAAGACATCATAATACATTAGCATCTGATAAAATCCCCTGGAGAGTGTCACATTAAGCAGTGAGGTGAAAATAACCCCAGACTAAAGGCTGCTCTGGACCCATTCTAACCAACTTAAAATCATGCCAAAGAAAGGACAAATTGATTCTAAATAACTGCATATCAGAAAAAAAAAATCCAACACTATCTAAAGGAATAAAATAATATCTAGCATTCCAGAATGTAAAATTCACAATGTTTAGCATCCAATCAAAAATTATGAGGCAAGCAAAGAAGAAGAAAAATCTGAGCAATAACCAGTAAAAAAAAAAAAAAAAAAAAAAATCAACCAATTGAAATAGGCCTGCAGTGCAATGTACTTTCCTCTTAGGACTGCCTTTGCCACATCCCATAGAGTTTGAATTGTTGTATTTTCATTTTCATTTGTTTCCATGTATTTTTAAATTTCTTCTCTAATTGCCTGATTGGCCCATTCGTTCTAAGGTTCTGTTCCTTAACCTCCATGTTTTTGCAGGTTTTCCAGACTTTTTCCTGTGACCGATTTCAAGTTTCATAGCATTGTGATCTAAGAGTGTGCATGTATGATCTCAGTTCTTTTATAATTATTGAGGGCTGCTTTATGACCCAGTATGCGATCTATCATGGAGAATGTGCCATGTGCACTTGAGAAGAAAGTTATTCCACAGCCTCAGGATGTAGAGTTCTAAATATATCTGTCAGATCCATCTGGTCCAATGTGTCATTCAAGTCCATTGTTTCTTTAGTGATTTTCTGTCTATTTGATCTATCCATTGCTGTAAGTGGAATATTAAAATCCCCTGCTATTACTACATTCTTATCCATAAGACTGTTTCTGTTTGTGATTGTTTTATGTATTTGGGTGCTTCCGTATTGAGTGCGTAGACATTTCTAATTATTAGCTCTTCCTGAAGGATAGACCCTGTAATTATTATATAATTCCCTTCTTCGTACCTTGTTACTGCCTTTACTTTAAAGCCCAATTTGTCTGATATAAGTATAGCTATTCTGGCTTTCTTTTGACTTCCAGTAGCATCATAGATATTTCTCCATCCCCTTACTTTCAATATGAAGGTGTCCTCAGGTTTAAAATGAGTCTCCTGGAAACAGGAAATAGATGGATTTTGGTTTTTTATACATTCTGCTACCCTATGTCTTTTGAGTGGAACATTTAGTCCATTTACATTCAGTGTTTTTATTGAAAAATATGGGTCTAGAATCATTGTGTTCTTTGTAGGATTCATCCTTGTAGTGGTGTCTCTGGTACCTGCGTTCCTTGCAACATTTCTCTCATAGAGTTCCCCTTAGAAGTTCTTGTAGGGCTGGTTTAGTGGTGACAAATTCTTTCAACTTTTGTTTATCTGGGAAGACCTTTATCTCTCCTTCTATTCTGAATGACAGGCTTGCTGGATGGAGGATTCTTGGCTGCACATTTGTTCTGTTTATCACACTGAAGATTTCCTGTCTTTCATTTCTGGCCTGCCAAGTTTCAGTAGATAGGTCTGTAACTACTCTGATATGTCTCCCTTTGTATGTTCAGGCTCTTTTATCTCTAGCTGCTTTCAGAACTCTCTTTGTCCTTATATTTTTATATTTTGCCATTTTCACTATGATATGTTGAACAGAAGATCAACTCGAGTTATGTCCGAGGGGAGTTCTCTGTGCCTCTTGGATTTCAGTGTCTGTTTCCTTCCCGAGATTTGGGAAGTTCTCCACTATAATTCGTTCAAGGACTTCTTCAGCGCCTTTCCTTCTCTCTTCCTCATCTGGAATTCCTATGATATGGATATTGTTGTTTGACTGTCTCACTCAGTTCTTGAACTCTCCCTTTGTGCTCCTGGATCAGTGTATCTCTCTTTTTCTCGGCTTCCTCTTTTTCTATAATTGTGTCTTCTTATTCACCTATTATCCTCTCTTCCTCTTCAATCTGTGCATTAGACACCTCCATTTTATTATGCATCTCATTTATAACATTTTTTAATACATCACAACTGTGTTTAATGTCCATAGCCTTTATAGCAATAGCTTTTCTGATGTCTTCCATGCCTTTTTCAAGCCCAGTGATTAATTTTATGACTATTGTTCTAAATTCTTGTTCAGCTATGTTGCTTACATCTGTTTTGAGCAATTCTTTATCTGCCACTTCTTCCTGGAATTTCTTTAGAGGAGAGTTCTTCCGTTTCATCATTTTGGAAGGCTTTCTGTCTCTTGTTAATTTTAAAAACTTGTTATGTACTCTGAACCTGCGAATAATGCTATATTAAAGAAGGCTCATTGACTGGGCCTGTCCATTCAGGAAGTGTTCTTTTAATGGTGTATCTTGGTCTCTCTTGTTGAGACTTTGATTATTTTATTTTCCTTCTTGTAGTGGTATTTGGGACTCTCCACCATGTGTACTTTGACTTGTTTCTTGAGGTAGACCTGGAAAGGAAAACAGACAAACACACAGGTAACAAGGCACACAAACACACAGACAAATCCAACAAATATGCAAACCAAAAGGGAAAAAGAAAAAAACAAAAAAGACAAAGGACAGTCTAAAAGCATAAAACCAAAATTCCCAGCAACAAATAAAGAGCAGGACATATGCAGTGCTGACTGAAGAGCAAATACAAAGAGAGAAATGACAGGGGCAGGGAGAAAGCAAAATTGGCAATGACCAAGCTGAGAGACTAAGAGGCTTAATTCAGAGACAGAAAGAGGGGAATATGACAGGAAGCGAGGAGAAAGAAACGAAGATAATGTTACCCAAAGAAACTATATAGTCTGATTACTCCAAAGAGAAAGAGATAGGAAGGTAGCGGTGGAGGTGTAGAATATACATCTAGAGAATGAATTAAATTTGACTGTTTAAGCAAACCAATGACTCGAGTGCCCAGTTCAGTAGAGGGGAGGGATACAAATGAGACAAGGAAAAGTATATCTGAATAGAAAGAATTGGTTTAGAATTAATCTCGGCAGTGCATCCATGTTGGTCTTGCCCTGGGCTCTGGTTAAAAAAATAATAAATAGACAACTCTCTAGCACGGATGGGCGTGGTTTGGTGTAGGCGGGTTTTAGCCTCCACTGCATCCTGCGGGTTCCCTGAGGACCCGCCTTGGTTGTTGTGGGGAGAAAAATGGTGGCGCCCCAGTTCCTTCTCAAATAAAGCCTTGTAAATCACTCTGTTGAGTCCAATATCTCTGTGCCATGGATGTAGCCAAGGGGGGTAGTGTTCTATGTCCCAAGGCCCATCTCATTTCCAGGTCCCAGTCCGTGCACTTTATTGATACCACACGAAATGTAATCCCGCAGGCTGGGCCGCTTCCCAGCCAGGGATCGAGCCAGGAGAGCAGTGGAGCAGTTTCTCCTGGCACTGCCTGGGACCAGGGCACCCAGCCCAAAGTCAGCCCCACAGCTAAATAAGATCACTCTCTGAATGCCCTGCAGTTAGGGATGGGATGTTAGGACCCTCTCTGTTTAGGGCTGATGTTTTTTTCTTGTCCAGGGACAGGTCCATGAGCAGTTTCAGCTGCTCTTTCTCTTCCCCTCGACTCTCCGCAGCTCCCTGGGAAGGGGTTCCATCCCCTCTGTGTCTCTAGGTCCCGGCCCATTTTATCTTCCCCACTTTGCAATCACACACCTATGAGTCTGTCTTCTTAGTGGACTCTGTCTCTTCCTCACAGACTCCTGCAATTCAGTGTCCTATGGCTTCAGGGCTTCTCTACTTGAGAGGTAATTAAAAAATATATGGAAACAAATGAAAATGAAAACACAACTATCCGAACTCTATGGGATGTGGCGAAGGCAGTCCTAAGAGGAAAGTACATTGCACTCCAGGCATATTTCAAGAAATCAGAAAAAGCGCAAGTACAAAATCTAACAGCTCACCTACAAGAACTAGAAGGAGAGCAACAAGAGCACCTCAAGCCCAGTAGGAGAAGAGAAATAATAAAAATCAGGACAGAAAGAAACAATATAGAATCCAAAAAAACAGTTGAACAGATTAATAAAACCAAGAGTTGGGTTTTTTTTGAAAAAATAAACAAAATTGAGAAATCTCTAGCCAGGCTTCTCAAAAAGAAAAGAGAGAGCACCCAAACAGACAAAATCATGAATAAAAATACATTTATTACAACCAATCCCTCAGAAATACAAGCAATTATCAGGGAATACTATGAAAAATTATATGTGAACAACTGGACAGCCTAGAAAAAATTGAAAAATTCCTAAACACACACTCACTACCAAAATTCAAATGGGAAGAGATAGAAAATCTGAACAGATCCATAACTAGTGAAGAAATCAAATCAGTTATCAAAAATCTCCCAACAAATAAGAGCCCTGGGCCAGATGGCTTCCCTGGGGAATTCTACCAGACATTTAAAACAGAACTAATACCCCATTCTTCTCAAGCTATTCCAAGAAAATAGAAATTGAAGGAAAACTTCTGAGCTCATTTTACCAAGCCAGCATCACTTTGATTCCCAGCCCAAACAGAGACCCAGCAAAAAAAAAGAGAACTACAGGCCAATATCCATGATGAATACAGATGTAAAAATCCTCAACAAGATACTTGCAAATCGAATGGAATAGCATGTAAAAAGAACTATCCACCATGATCAAGTGGGATTAATTTCTGGGTTACAGGGCTGGTTCAATATCGCAAATCAATCAACGTGATACATCACATTAACAAAAGAAAAGGTAAAAACCGTATGATCCTGTCAATAGATGCAGAAAAAGCATTTGACAAAATACAGCATCCCTTCTTAATAAAGACCCTCGAAAAAGTCAGGATAGAAGGAACGTACTTAAACATCATTAAAGCCCTGTATGAGAAGCCCTCAGCTAACATCGTCCTCAACGGGGAAAAACTGAGAGCTTTTCCCCTGAGATCAGGAAGATGACAGGGATGTCCACTCTCACCACTATTGTTTAACATAGTGCTGGAAGTCCTAGCATCAGCCATCAGACAACAAAAGGAAATCAAAGGCATCAGAATTGGTAAGGAAGAAGTCAAACTTTCACTTTGCACAGACAACATGATACTCTACATAGAAAACCTGACAGACTCCACCAGAAGCCTACTGCAACCAATCCATGAATTCAGCACAGTTGCAGGGTACAAAATCAACATACAGAAATCGGTTGCATTTTTGTAGACTAATAATGAAGCAACAGAAAGAGAAATCAAGAAACTGATCCCATTCACAATTACACAAGAAAACATAAAATACCTAGGAATAAACCTAACCAGAAATATAGAAGATCTGTATGATGAAAATTATAGAAAACTTATGAAGGAAATTGAAGACACAAAGAAATGGAAAAACATTCCATGCTCATAAACCGGAAGAATAAATATTGTTAAAATGTCATTACTACCCAAAGGAATCTACACATTCAATGGAATCCCAATCAAAATTGCACCAGCATTCTTCTCAAAGCTAGAATAAACTACCCTAAAATTTTTATGGAACCACAAAAGACTCCAAATCGCTGACGTAATATTGAAGAAGGAAATCAAAATGGGAGGCATCACCATCCCAGATTTTAGCCTCTACTACAAAGCTGTCATCATCAAGACAGTACGGTATTGGCACAAAAACAGACACATAGACCAATGGAATAGAATAGAGAATACAGAACTGGACCCACAAATGTATGGCCAGCTAATCTTTGACAAAGTGAGAAAGAGTATCCAATGGAAAAAAGACAGCCTCTTTAACAGAGATGGTGCTGAGAACTGGACAGCAACATGCAGAAGAATGAAACTAGATCATTTTCTCACACCACACAGAAAAATAAACTCAAAATGGATAAAGGACCTGAATGTGAGACAAGAAACCATCAAAACCCTACAGGAGAAAGCAGGAAACAACCTCCTTGACCTCAACCACAGCAATTTCTTACTTGACACATCCCCAATGGCAAGGGAAACAAGAGCAAAAATGAACTATTGGGACCTCATCAACATAAAAAGCTTCTGCACGGCAAAGGAAACAATCAAGAAAACTAATAGGCAACTGACAGAATGGAAAAAGATAGTTGCAAATGACATATCAGATAAAGAGCTAGTATCCAAAATCTATAAGGAACTCACCAAACTCCACACCTGAAAACAAATAATCCAGTATAGAAATGGGCAGAAAATATGAACAGACCTTCTCCAAAGAGGACATCCAGATGGCCAATAGATGACACATGAAATGATGCTCAGCGTCCCTCATCATCAGGGAAATGCCGATCAAAACCACACTGAAACACAGTAGCTAAAATGAACAAATCAGAAGAATATAGATGGTGCCGAGGATGTGGAGAAACAGGCACCCTTCTTACACTGTTGGTAGGAATGTAAACTGGTGCATTCCCTTTGGAAAGCAGTGTGGAGGTTCCTCAAAAAATTAACAATAGAACTCCCCTATGACCCAGCAATAGCATGGCTAGGAATTTACCCAAGGAATACAGGAGTGCTGAATCACAGGGGCACATGTACCCCAATGTTCATAGCGGCACTTTCAACAATAGCCAAATCATGGAAACAGCCTAAATGTCCATCAACTAATGAATGAATCAAGCTGTGGTATATCTATACAATGGAATACTAGATGGCAATGAGAGAGAATGAAATCTGTCCACTTGTATCAACATGGATGGAACTCGAGGGAGTTATGCTGAGCAAAATAAGTCAGGCAGAGGAAGACAGATACCATATGTTTTCACATATAAGTGGATCAGGAGAAACTTAACAGAGGACCATGGGGGAGGAGAAGGGGAAATAATAGTTGGGGATAGGGAGGGAGGCAAACCATAAGAGACTCTTGAATACTGAGAACAAACTGAGGGCTTATAGGGGTGGGGGAGAGGGGAAGGGCACTTGCTGGGATGAGCACTGGGTGTTATATGGAAACCAAGTTGACAATAAATTATGAAAGAAAAAAATAATAATACAAGGATCTTCCATTGCTCATATATGAAGGCCAAAGATGGGTTTGAGATGTAGTTGGGAGTGAATCATCTGGGGCACTTCCTACTCACCAGTCTTCTCCTTGGATTCCTCAAAAGTTCAGCTCTCCCTAAGTGTCCACCAACAGACAAACGGATCAAGAAGATGTGGTTTATCTATACCATGGAATACTACATGGCAATGAGAAACAATGAAATCTGGCCATGTGTAGCAACATGGATGGACCTTGAGGGTGTTATGCTGAGCGAAATAAGTCAGGCAGAAAAGGACAAATATCATATGTTTGCACGTATAGGAGGATTAGGAGGAACTTAACTGAGGAACAAGGGGAGAAGAAGGGGGGAAATGGTGGAGGAAAGGGAGAGAGGCAAACCATGAGAGACTCTTGAATGCTGACAAAAACTGAGGACTGATGGATGTGGGGCGGAGGAGGGATGGGCATGGAGGAGGGCACTTGTGGGGATGAGCACTGGGTGTTATGTGGAAACCAATTTGACAATAAACTATTTGTAAAAAAAGAAAGAAAGAAAGAAAGAAAGAAAGAAAATACCAGAAAGCAAATAAATAAATAAATAAATAATAAAATTTAAAAAAAAAAGTTCAGCTCTCAGCAGAATTGTGGTAGTTTCTTCCAAACTTTATAAATATGGAGGCATCAACTTTAAAGACTTGTATTGTGAACAAAACTATAAAATAAAAACTTTTGTTGGTGTGCCTGAAGTTGGTTAAGCATTGATCAATTTCAGTTTCGGGCCCATCAGGCTCTCTGCTGTGATTGCAGAGCCCATTTGGGACCCCTGTCTCCCTCTCTCTGCCCTTCACCTCTTTCTCTCTCTCTCTCAAAAATAAATAAACATTTTTTTTTTAAAAAAAGCTTTTGTTATATTTGGAGCAAATGGGCTAACATTTTTTTAACAAACTCTCCTGGGACTTAGAAGGCACAAATGTTACTTTCAGCTTACTATACCCTAGTATTGCACAGACTAATCTCTCTAGGTACATACACATTCCACTGTGGTTAAAACATTTTTCAGTTTGGTGTCATGGGCTTTTTTCAAAACCCCAATAGAAGGATCCCAGACTTCAGTTTATTTAGCCTCCTCACCTGAGGTAGAAGTTGTGTCAGGAAAGTACTTTGGAAATTGGAAAGAAGAATAATTATTGCCCAAAGCTATGGATTAATCTGTTGCAAGAAAACTCCGGGATATCAGTGATATAATGGTTGGCATATTAAAATAAGAGCAAGGAGTAAAAGAGGGCCATTTGTAAAACTGGATGCTCATTATATCTGTAATCAGAATGGTGTGGCTTGAGTACTTGCTATTTGAAAACACAATTTTGGTTTTATAGTAGTACTGCTGAGAGGTACCTAAGGATATTTTGAAGTTAGTAAAAAGTTATTTTATGCAGAACATAAATTTTCAGGAAAGTTTTAAATATATAATAAACATAATGAATAGTATAATGAGCAACATAATTGTAACATACTTTAGAAATTATAACTGAGCAAGCGTGGATTACAAATATTAAAGAATCCAGTTAAAACACCTTGAGAGGTTTTTCAATATCTTTGAGTTTCACAGCAAAGTGTTAAATATTTTTATTGTAGTGCCGGTTTTTGTGTGAAAATAATATGCCTGTTGTGTGCACAATACTTACTTGGAATAAATTTAAGGATGCAAAAAAAAATAAATAAATAAAGTAAAGGATCCTACACCATGATCAAGAGGGATTTGTCCCAGGGAAGCAAAGATGGTACAACATTTGAAAATCACTCAATGTGATACACTACATTAACAAAATGAAGGATAAATCATATGAGTATCTCAATAGATGTGGGAAAAGCATGTGACAAAATTCAAGATCGATTTATGACAAAAACGCTCAATAAAGTTGCCATAAAGGGAACATATCTCAACATATATATATATATGACAAATCTATAGCTAACATACTCAATGGTGGAAAGCTGAAAGTTTTTCCTTTAAGATCAGGAACAAGACAAAATGCCCACTCTACCCACTTTTATTCAACATAGCATTGGAAGTCCTGGCCATAGCAGTTAAAAGAAATAAAAGCATCCAAATTGAAACAGAAGGAAATTTGTTACTCTTTGAAGATGGCATGATATTATGTATAGAAAACCCTAAAAACCATCAAAACACTGTTAGAACTAATAAATTTAGTAAATTTTTAGGGTACAAAGTAAAATACAAAGATCTGTTGCATTTCTGTTCAATACCAATGAACTGATGTATATGTGAAGAAAATGGGACTTTTCAACGTTGCTGGTGAAGATGCAAAATGTTACACTCACTTGAAAAAGATTCGGAAATTTCTTATAAAGTTACACATAGGCTAACCATAATATTCAGAAATCCCACTAATGTGCAATTACTGAAGAGAAATAAAAACATGTTAATGATACCTCTATACTGTACCTCTAAACAGTACCTCTATACTGTTTACCAGAGTGGCTGCACCAGTTTGCATTCCCACTAACAGTGTAAGAGGGTTCCCCTTTCTCCACAACTTCACCAACATCTGTTGTTTCCTGTGTTGTTAATTTTAGTTATTCTGACAGGTGTGAGGTGATATTTCATTGAAGTTTTGATTTGTATTTCTCTAATGATGAGTGCTATTAAGCATCTTTTCAGGTGTCCATTGGACATCTGGATACCTTCTTTGGAAAAATTTCTATTCATGTCTTCGGCCCATTTTTTACTGGATTTTTTGTTTTGGGCTGTTGAGTTTGATAAGCTCTTTGTAGATTTTTGGATACTAACTCTTCATCAGATAATTCATTTGCAAATATCTTCTCCTTTTCACTAGGCTACCTTTCAGTTTTGTTGACTGTTTCCTTCACTGTGCAGAAGCTTTTTATTTGCTGAAATACCAACAGTTTATTTTTTATTTCGTTTCCCTTGCCTCAGGAGACATATCTAGTAAGAAGCTGCTTCAGTTGATGTTAAAGAAGTTAGGACTCTAGGATTTTAATGGTTCCCTGTCTCACATTTAGGTCTTTGATCCATTTTGAATTTATTTTTGTGTATGGTATAAGAAAGTGGTCCAGTTTCATTTATTTGAATGTTGCTGTCAAGTTTTCCCAATGCTGTTTGTTGGAGAGACTCTTTTTTCTCATTGGATATTCTTTCCTGCTTTGTCGAAGATTAGTTGACCATATAGTTGTGGGTCCACTTCTGGGTTTTCTACTCTGTTTCATTGTCCTGTGTGTGTGTTTTTGTGTCAGTACCATACTGTCTTAATGATTATAGCTTTGTAATATAACTTGAAGTCCAGAATTATGATGCCCCAGTTTTTCCTTTGTTTTTCAAGGTTTCTTTTTGAAGATTGCTGTGGCTATTCAGGGTCTTTTCTGATTCCAAACAAATTTTAGGATTCTTTGCCCTAACTCGGTGAAAAATGCTGTTGGTATTTTCAGAGATTGCATTTAATATATAGATTGCTTTGGGTAGTAAAGACATTTTAATAATAATTGTTCTTCCAATCCATGAGCATGAATGTTTTTCCACTTTTATGTGTGTGTTATCTTCAATTTCTTTCATCAGTGTTTTATACTTTTCAAAGTGCAGGTCTTTCAGCTGTTTAGGAGATTTATTCCTAGGTATCTTATGGGTTTGATGTAATTGTAAATGGGATTGATTCCTTAATATTCCTTTCTGCTGCTTCATTATTGGTGTATAGAAATGCAACAGATTTCTGAATGTTGACTTTTTATCCTGAAAATGTACTAAATTCATACATCAGTTCTAGCAATTTTTTGGTGGAGTCTTTCCTTTTCTTAATTGTTAAATGCATGGGAACGCATACAAACCCCATGGAAGTCCTGGCAGATACACTTCTGCATGTTGGTAAACACTGAAACTTCGTTAACTCTGTTGTAGACAGTGCATTATACATAGAAGACACCTCAGTACATATCTCCCTACTGAAAGGGGGGGGTGGGGGAAATGGCACTTGTTGTTTCCCTTAACAATCTAAAATTCTGTACTTTCATGAAATGCATTGCATGATTTGAAATGATTGCCTCTCTTTGGGTAGGACTAAGAGTTTATGTTGTCCAAGTACAAACTTGGAAGAAAAAATTAAGGCTGAGGCTCTAAAACAAGGTGGGGGCTTAAAAATTTGCTAGTCAGTACTTAAAATGCAGTATTTCACTGCATAATACATTCTCAATTGAGAGAGCTGTTTACCCAATTCATTGATTAATCATGTAGGTCCTCTGTCCCTAGTCTTCTGGCTAATTTATTATCCACAAGAATCTTTAATGAACAAAGAAATAAAAAAAGAAATGAAACAGTCATCACCAGATAAATGTCACAGGTTAATGCTGGAGGATACAGGATTAATGGGGCCTATTAAGGACAAAATTTTCCTGTCCTTGGGTTTGTTACCCATGTTTTCCCTGACCCCAATGTCATGGACAGTTGAGAATTGCTTACATAAAAAAAAAAAAGGAAAACTTAATCAAAAACTTATCTAAGCCAACACAGAATACAATATTTAAAAAATTTTTAAGAACCTAAACCCCTAACCAGGCATTTCTGCTAATGATAAGCCTTTAATCTCTTGTGATTTTGTTGTTGTGGAACTCACAACCTGCCATTTCCTGTAGTTCAAAGGAAACAGCTGAGGATGTGTGAAGCATCAACTGTGAGCACCATATTTTCCTCTCCCGCCATAGTTGACCAAATTCTACGTAGAAAAACTCTATTATGTTCAACAAGCATAATAGGGGTAAGTTTGTTCTTCTGGCAAAACATTCAAGATATATTCTTTTACTTTAATCTTGTCTGCTGTCTGCCATCCTTGTGGAGGATTTAAAGGTGAAACGCCTGGACAGCTGTATACACCCTCTACATTCTGCATCTTACAGGACCTGACCTTTCCTATGCAACTCATCAGGTGGCCAGATGACCTTTAATATTCAGTAAATTTTCCTCTATTTTGCAAGTTTATGCTAGCTTCTTTTCTGGCACCTTCACTTTCACATAGGCAATGTATAAATGTGTAGGTTTTGTGTGAATGCCCTTGCAATCCAGCTGGTAATATATACAATATATATATAGTATACATAAATATATGAATAGTTTATAAACAAAACTTCTGCTAGTTTTTATTTTCCTTTATGTGAAATTTTCTCTAAGAAGAAATAGTTGAGTCTTGCTGAGTAAAAACCCAAGAACAAAATGTACACAGTTCTCTGTTCTAATGAAAGTATTTTAAATGGGTAATAAGGCATGAGAAGAGAAAAATATATAACACAGGTCACTGAACCATATGATCAAGTAAGGAGTTCTCTCCAAAGTAATAGTCAACACCCAGCATGCACTTACGGGGTTGTCAGGCAACGGGATTTCAGCTTAAACAAGTTTAAGTTCAGGGAAACTGGTATGAAACTCAAAGCTGTAACGGTGTCATTCTACCATGAAGAAAATAACATTTTTACAAGACTGAAGTTCTTGTTCGGCTAAGTTGTAGTCATGGTCTCAAATTCCTGGTTGCTTTCATAACCTAAAAAGAAATAGGAAGTATAACTGAAAACTCTTAAAGATATGTACTATAGAATACTAGATTTGAAATTATGCCTTTGTTGAGTATGCCTTGAATTTATAGATGAACTCATCCTGGATTTTGTGGCCCAGTCTACAATTATACCATCAGTCAAAGATTATCTTATCCCAGGATTTGCACTGTTTCTGTTTTTCTGTATTAGAGAATCCTCATTAACCTTTAAATATTACTTATTTCTTCCAGGACAGCAAGGTGATAGAGACTGGACATCCTAAAGACTGGTGTAGCACTGACTATTTGGGGCCAACAAAGTAAAGTCTTTTGAATGTGAATGACCTATAATTTTCCAAAAACTTTTGACTCACTCAAATGAACAAAGTAAAATTTCACCAAAACAGTCCATCCTGAAGCACTAAGACATATCCAGGAATATAAAGTTATCAGCCGCAGCACAATCAATAGTTCCTCATCTTCTGTTCTCCCTCTTTTCTTGGGGCCACCTAACTAGACTGCCATCCAGTCTCTCTACTCTTGCATCATCTAAACTTTCATCACTCATTGACATTCCTGTCACTCATTATTACCAATCTCCTAGGAACCCAATTTGGTTTGAACACTCTCCCTAACCAGACCTTCCAAGTCATCTCTATCACATCAAATGATATGATACGATATATCATTTCATATCATATCAAGTGTATGTGGCAACATTTTCCAGAACAGAAAGAACAAAAAGCACTAAGTGACTTGAAAACCAATTAAAACGGCCTCATCTCGGTTGATCCTCTCACTCTGATTATCTAACTAGGAAACAATTCCTGTTCCACTGATATGTAGACTAACCCTTTCCTTCTAAGGAATTCAATAAAAATAATCTCTAGTTCTCATTTGTTTAGCTGCAGAAACTTTGTCCAGAATATCTGAAAGTAAGTCTGGTCATGATTCTAGGGCAGGGATTGACAAACTTTTGTAAGAAACAAGACAGTAAATATTTTAAGCTTCGTAGGCCATATATAGTGCTTGTCACACACTATTCTTTGGGGTATTATCTGTTTATAATCTTTTAGAAATATAAAAATTGGGGGCACCTGGGTGGCTCAGTCAGTTAAGCATCCAACTTGGCTCAGGTCATGATCTCACAGTTCATGGGTTCGAGGCGTGCGTCGACTTCTGTGCTTACAGCTCAGAGCCTGGAGCCTGCTTCAGATTCTGTGTCTCCCTCTCTCTCTGACCCTACCCTACTCATGCTGTCTGTCTGTCTGTCTCTCTCTCTCCCTCTCTCAGAAATAAATAAAACAATAAAATTTAAAAAAAAGAAATATAAAAATCATTCCAGGCTCATCAGGCATACAAAATGGGCCACTGGCTGTTTCTGGCCCATGGGCCAAAAAATTTTGCTTACCCTGTCCTAAGCATTGCTCTTCTAATGCTTACCAACTGTTATAGACTAAATTATGTCCCTCCTATATTGGTATATTGAAGCCCTAATCTCCGTTGTGACTGTATTTGGAGATAAGGTCTTTAGGAGGTTATTAAGGATAAGGGTGGGTTCCTGGTAGCCTTATAAAAAGAGGGAGTTCTCTCTCTCTCTCTCTCTCTCTCTCTCTCTCTCTCGCTCTCGCTCTCATTCTCATGCATATACTTTGAGGAAAGACACCTTAAGCACACAGCAAGATAAGGTGGCTACATATAAGACAAGAGAAGAGGACTCAGAGTGAAGACTACCTTGCCAAAACCTAGATCTTAAACTTTCCAGTCTCCCGAAATGTAAGAAATAAGTTTATGTTGTTTAAGCCACTCAATCTGTGGGATTTTGTTATGATGGCCCAAGCAGAATAAGACACCTGCTAATCACACTATAAATCAACCACATACTTCTAGGTAGCTACAACAAGCAAGATTCTTCATTTAGCTTTAATGTGTGTCAAGAGGTTAAAGAAATAGATTATTGGCTATAATTATAAAGTGGGCATAATAAGGCCCAAATTTCTCAAGGTCACTCCTTACCTCAGATTCAAAACTTATGCAAAAATGTAATGTTCCATTCTCTCTTTAAATTTGCTAGAGGCCTCTTTATCATTCGTATATGGAGATGGAAATGAATTACTCAGATCCTCTTTAAAGGGAAGACTGGATGCCAAGGTGCGGGACATGCAGTCAAGAGAGTGCTCCCGGTGCTGATCCCTCAGGATCAGCCTTAGCTGGGAGGGCTGCTGCTCCTCCAATCACACCCTTCCCAGGGCAGCTCACATCTAGAAGCTGAGCAAGGCATGTGTATAAATGTCTGGCCATTTGTCCCAATGGGAACAATCCTGCCACATCCCCATTGCTTTCACATCCTGCACCCAAAGTCTGCTTCTGGAGAGTGACAATTTGTGACAAAGACCTAAACTCTATGTATGACAACTGAATTATTCAATATGCTATCCCAAATCAATGAATATCCTTTCTCCAATTACAAACCAACAAGATCTTTTCCAATTTCACAACTACATGCAATTTTTTAATGTTATTTCAGTCAACATCTTACATTTTAAATATCCAGAACAAAATTGTCGAGGAATAGTAGAAACTAATTGTGATCTAATGCCTGTGTCTTAGGAGACTTCTTGCCCCTATAAAGTCCTGTTTGAGTTTCAAGTTTATGGCAAAGCCATTGCATTCTTTGGCTCATCTAAGTTATTTTGAAGCTTTTTCAGTACAAAAGAGAATTATTTCAATGATTTTTCAGTGTGTCAGTCTCCCTCCATCAATCAGTCTAGTCCACTCTACTTTTATGGGCTCTTCTAAAACAAAAGGACTTTTTTTTTTTAAGTGAATTGGGCTTTAATGAAAGGGCATAGGCTCACATTGAGGAACATTATAATAAACTCTCCTATTGAACTTGTCAGTGTGTCTGCTGTAAGGGTATTTTTGAGAATGTTCATCCTGAAATTGAGCGGTAGCATCTTCATGAGGCCATTTAGGAGAACTGTTTTTCTTGTCTCAGAATCAAAAGTTGTTGCATTTGTCCTAAGCAATTCATTTGCTTTTATACTACATAAATCATGCAGAGTTCATCCTTGAGAAAGTAATCTGCATAGTAGTTAAACTTATATAAGTTTCTTCACAGCCCTGCTCTGCTGCTGACTAGATCTATACCCTTGGATGCATTAAATATTCTGTACCTTAGTTTCCTCATCTGTAAAATGAATATAAGAACAGTACCTTCCTCACAGGGTGAAATAAAAAAATCAATTATACATATACCATACCCATAGCACAAAAAAAGTAACTCAATAAATATTACTTCCTTTTTAAATTGGTCAACTTAAGGCTCCTACATCATGGGGTACATTTTGTATTCTCTGCTCATTTCCCAATTCTTCTTGCAATTGGTTTTCATTTTGCCTCAACTTTCTGAATGTTCTCTTTTGAAAATGTATAATATTCACCATCTGTTTCTGGTCATGAAATTAATAAATCTACAATGTTTAAATGTGGCAGCATGGACAGGCATTGAAGGCATTATGCTAAATGAGATAAACCAGACAAAAAAGATAATACGATATCATCTCACTAATACGTGAAATCTAAAAATGCCAAACGTTGATCACTTTAGTCTTGCACTAAAGTCCAAAGAGGTTATTATCAAATCCAAGGTCAAATAAAAAAGAAATATTTTATTTTATTTTTTTAATTTTTTTTTTTTTTTTCTAGGAGAGAGAGAGCGTGAGCAGGGGAGGGTCAGAGAGAGAGGGAGTCTCAGACCGAAACAGGCTCCAGGCTCTGAGCTGGCAGTCAGCACAGAGCCCGACGCGGGGCTCGCACCCACGAACTGCGAGATCATGACCTAAGCGAAAGTCGGACGCTTAACCGACTAAGCCACCCAGGCTCCTCAAAAAAGAAATATTTTAAATTCTGTTGGACTTTTATTGGAAAAGCATTAAACTGATAGACTCACTTAGAAGAAATAAATACATTTTCAACCAAGACTATGGTATCCCCCAGGGCGCGTGGGTCGTTCAATCTGGTAAACGTCAGACTTCTGCTGGGGTCATGATCTCACAGTTTGAGATCCCTGTTGGACTCTGTGCTGACAGCTCAAAGCCTGGAGCCTGCTTTGGATTCTGTGTGTCCCTCTCTCTCTGCCCCTCCCCTGCTTGCACTCTCTCTCTCAAAGATAAATAAATATTTTTTAAAAAATTTTTAAAGAATATGGTATATCCCATTACTTACTCAAGTCTTTTTTTTTTGTAATTCAGTATTTTTATAGTTTTTCTCATAATGATCTTATGCATTTTGGATACAATTTATTTATTGATATTTTATAATTTTTGTTATTACTTTGCAAGTGATTGTTTTCCGTTAAATTTTATATCTACTTTTCTATTGTATAAAGGAATGCTTTTTAGTTACAATTTATTCTTTTCATTAACATTTAACCTGTAGTAGACAATCTATTTCTCATATTAGTACAATTCACTCTTTAGTTGATTTTCATGGCTATTGTACATGCCAGTCTGAAGATTAGTAGAGAAGCAAATGTTAGTATCTAGGTGGACATTCCTCCCCCTTCTCCCTCTTTCCTGCCTTTGTATTTAGTTTGTTCACAGTTTCCCTGAGCAGCAGTACACTCAGGTAGAGGGGCAGAGCAGTCACCCTCATCAAGAAGATTTTATCACTGGCATTGCTTATAATTTCAGACTCAAATGAATAATAAAAAGCAGATACACTTATTCCCTGATTCTTGAAAAAACCTGGCTACCTCAGTCTCTTGGCTCTCATAGCTCTAGTGGGGCCCTGAATGGGCTTCACACAAAAGAGTACACCAGTAGAAGATCATTCTCTGTTCTTACAGGAAAGAGGAGACATCTAATGGCCAATAGTAGCTCAGGGCATAACGATTTCATGAAATGACCACAATATTTTTCACATATGAAAGTGATGTGTAAGGTGTTTTAGTCTTCAAAAAGACTGGTTAAGTCAGAGAGAAGGACCATAAGTGTCATCTTATCAAGGTTAAGATGTTCTATTATCTTTTTTAAATAGTTTATTGTCAAGTTGGTTTCCATATGACACCCAGTGCTCATCCCCACAAGTGCCCTCCTCCATGCCCATCACCCCCTCTCCCCCCCCCCACCCCTATCAGTCCTCAGTTTGTTCTCAGCATTCAAGAATCTCTCATGGTTTTCCTCCCTCCCTCCCCCCCACTATTTCCTCCCTTCTTCTCCCCCACCATCCTCCGTTAAGTTCCTCCTAATCTTCCTATACATGCAAACATATGGTAGCTGTCTTTCTCTGCCTGACTTATTTCGCTCAGCATAACACCCTCAAGGTCCATCCATGTTGCTACACATGGCCAGATTTCATTCTTTCTCATTGCCATGTAGTATTCCATCGTATAGATGAACCACATCTTCTTGATCCATTCGTCCATTGATGGACACTTAGGCTCTTTCCATGTTTTGGCTATTGTTGAGAGTGCTGCTATGAACATTGGGGTACAGGTGTCCCTATGCATCAGCACTCCTGTATCCCTTGGGTAAATTCCTAGCAGTGCTATTGCTGGGTCATAGGGGAGTTCTATTGTTAATTTTTTTGAGGAACTTCCACACTGTTTTCCAGAGGGCCTGCACCAGTTTACATTCCCACCAACAATGTAGGAGGGTGCCTGTTGACTGGTTAAGTTGAAGACAAGGACCATGGGTGTCACCTTATCAAGGTTAAGATATTCTATTATTTTTAAGGCCAATGTTAGGATATTGTTATATTATCCCAATATCATATCTTTACTGACTTAACTTTGGTTCATGAACCATGTACACAAGTTTTGGACTTTCTGTGTTCTCTGGGTGTGTGTACTCCTTAAAAATTGCATATTGAATTTCTAATTCCATGACCTTGTCAGAAGAAACCCTAAAGCACAATGTCCCGCACACACGCCTGCCCCCAGTGCACAGCCTGAGTCAGGAGTGCTGGGCCTAGCTTTTGCTCTGCTGCTACCAGCTTGATAAATGACCTTGGGAAATTCACTTGATGCTTCAGCCTTGTTTCCCATCCTGAAAGGGAAAACTCAAGTGACATTCCTCTAAGAGTCCCATCACTTTATGATAATCAAAATTTCAAATGGGCAACTTTTTGCTTCTCGAAGACATATTTCCTAGCTTGTGGGTTACTTGTGTTTTTTCTTCTCTTTCTGCCACAATGAACCATGACATTTGTTAAAACTCAGCCACAAAAAGTAAAGCCCTGAAAAGTGTAGACTATAAAACCTAAGAATGCCTTATCTATCTTTTTCCAAGTTTCTCATCAGACACTCTAACTGCTTGGAGGCTTCTGGATGACTTGGTATGATAACAAGTGGCCTGGCACGTGCTGTGTTCTCTTCCACTGCAGTGGCACTTACAGAACCATGACAACAATAATATATCCCAGGGCTTGGTTTCTACACTGGGAAATGTATATGAAATAAATAGAAAATTAAATGAAAATCTACTCTGAATGACAAAAAATAATCATATAAACTTCCATTTTTTTCACATCCTGCCATGACATCTAAACTCTTGCTGCATTGCTGTCCTGCCATAGAAAACAAAAAGGAGAGATAGGTCTCCTCATTGGGTTATTAGTTCATATATATCCTCCATGAATTATAGAAAGGGCATATTAATATCATAGTCAAAAAATGAAGACCTGAATCATCCATGCCAAGATGTGAATATAGTTTCGGCTATTTATTTCTTCATGTAACCCTTCATGGAGAAATGATAAGATGGCTGTGCATTTTGAGAGTTTACTTGTCAGGGCTCTAAGTTATCTTATGATATAGTAAACCATTATTATTTTATGTCACTGTTATTTTTATGCAAGTCAATTAACCTCCTGTTATTTTCACATGGTGATTAGAACTTTGAAACTGCACATTATATTAAGAGAGGGGAACATCAAGCAGGCAAGCTATGTGATCCCTGGGCCCTGCCCCCTTTCCTCTGCACTGAGGCAATGCTGGACAATGATGAAGACCTCTTGGGTTCAAACACTTCACCCATGAAACACTGGGCAACTTGCTTAACCCTCTCTATACCTCTGACTAAGAAATGAGAATAGTGATATTGACTTCACAAGGTAGTAGTAAGGACTTAATGTGTTATGGCCTATAAGGCTTCAGCACCATGCCTGGTACTTTGCATACATTATGTAAGTATTCACTGCTACTTTCATCGACTCTGTGCTCTGGCAGCACTTGGTTGTTTTAATTCTTCAAATGTAATGAACTCTCTTTTGCCCTTAGGACTCTACACAGGAACTGTCCTCCATAGTACTTACCACAGTGAGTAAGCAAGTATGTATTTGTGCGGCTATCTGTTTTATGTCTGCCTTCCCCTCAGGCATAACTTCCATGAGGTCAGTAAGTGTTTCGTCTCCCACTGCAAACCTAGGGATAGATCGGTGCTCCCTATGGATGCTCAATAGATGCATGTTCAACACCAAGTGAATAAGTAATAAGCCCCAGAGAAGAAAAAGTATCAAAGTAATTTTTAAAAGCCATCATCCCTATGATGGCTTGATTAAGGCTCTGTGTTTCAAGTCCATTCCTTATCTGCTCTATCATATTACAACATCAAATCTCAATTTAGCTGTAACCTTGGAGGTACACTTTTACATATTTCCTTTCAAAGTGCTTCTTCATAAACCATATTGCAAAAGTTAATCACATCCTTTATAAAACTACATAAATGTATGATAGGATCTCTGAGATTACTTCATTTATTTCTTCTTTGAAATTGCAGATACTATGAATGAAAATCTAATCAGATTGAATCAGTCAATAGTAAATACAGTGTTCCCAGAACAAAAGTTCTTAGTAGATGATGCAGGACTTTGAAATTCCATATTTGTCCCTTTAAAAAGTACAGACAAAACTACAATAGGCCCAGAACACCCTCACTATACTGTTATTTTGGTTTAGGGAATGCAGTTTGTAAAGAGAATGTACTTGCAGAGCAAGAATGTTCTGTGGGGAGTATGTATTTGATTTTTCACATTACTAATATATTATTAGTGTTTTCCTAGATGGAGATTAGTACCCTCAGAAAGCAATGACCAGATGGCTAACATTATAAAAAGCACTTTGAACTGCTTTGGGAGAAGGTTTTATATAACAGTCTTATTCAAATCATCATTCAAAATACATTTAGAGGGTCTTATAAACCTTCAGGCCACAAAGAAAGCAAGTAAGCTTGAGAAAGGCTCTGTTGCAAGTTGAGTGAGCAACTTCAAGGTGCATCACACACCTGTCTTTTAGTCAACCCATTCAAATATACAACCTAATCCTGCCTTTTCATTTAGGTTCTTACCTTATGACCTTGCTCCTCAAAGTGTGGTCTGCAGACCAGCAGCACCCACATCACCTGCGAGCTTGTTAGAATTGCATACCAGAAGTCCACATCTCAATGTTCTGATTCAAAATCTGCATTTACCAAGATCCTCAGGTGATCTGTATGCACATTAAATTCTGAGAAGCACTGCTGTAAATAGTTTTACTAAAAGCAATGAAAATTAGATGGAGAATTTCAGTGCAAAAAGGAAATCGAGTGCATATGAAAAAGGTCTTTGTTAAACAAAGTGCAGGAGGTGGTGATGTGGCAGCTGGGGGCAGTGAAGTCTGAAAGACCGAACCACCAGCTCTGCTTCTCACTGGCTGTGTGCATCACACATTGTCCCCGACTCACACCCTATGGACCCACCTTTTTAACTCCAGCCATTGCTGTGGTAACCAGCCTTGTATGTCTGTAGCCTGTTAACACCTGACTTCAGACGCTCCAGGTAGCTATGTCTTTCCACCCTGGGCTTCTCTGCTGCCCCCAGGTGACATGCCTTTGGGATCCTACTGGGTCATTGAGAAATGAATCATACACACCCTTTGAAGTGAGAGTTCTCCCCACATATGGCAAACATTGACTCACCTTGAACTTCAGTTTCAGTCAATGCTGAAGTGTATTCTACAGGGTGTTCCCGACAGAATAAGCTCCCAGTAGCAAACAGCAGTGGCTAGCTATTTATAGGAACTGTGACTTTCTTCTAACCACCAGAACATGCAAAGATGATGAGATGGCACCCCTGTAATTATGTTACATTATATACAACGCCATCTTGCTAGCAGACTCACTCTAGAGATTCTCTCTCCTTAACTGCCTGAGAAGAACTAAGTGTCCATGTTGGGAGGCCCACATGGCAAAGAGTTGAGGGCAGCCCCTGAGAACTGAGCTGGCCTTCAGCTAACAGCAAGTTAGACACTAGTGCCCTCAATCATACAGCTGCAAGGAAATGCATTCTATCAACAAGTCAGGTGAGCTTGAAAGAAAATTCTTTCCCAGGTGATCCTCTAGATGAGAACACAGCCTGGCTAATGGGCCCTGCTCAGAGGACCAAGCTAATCTGTGCCACTATCCTGACCATGGAAACTGTTAGATAATACCTGTTAGGTAAAACCTAAATAATATCTAAACTGTTAGATAATGAGCTTTAAGCCTCTAAGTGTATTGTAATTTCTTATGCAGCCATAGAAAACTAATGTACCTTCCATTAGACTGCAAAAGTTCATGAGGCTAGGTATTGTCTGATATATCCAATGCCTAGTTGAGTATGTGACACATAACATTTGCTCAGTAAATGTTACATGTTATACAAACACATATCTTCAGGTTACTGAACAGAATTCATAGTATTTATATATAAATACTTATATCTTGCCATCATTAATATAGTAGTGGAGGCAATAATCATATATTAAATCTCTATTAGCAGAATGCATTTATACAGATTGTAATACAAACAAAATATGCAACCAAAAAGGAAATAAACCTATAAATAATTTTTACTTTCAATACGCCTATGTGTCTGACCAAGATTTGTCCCAATATATTTATTGCTCCAGGCTTCAATCACACAAAGACAAACACTGTTAACATACATCTCCTTCCAGCCTTTTTTATATGTCTTTAAAAGAACAGTTGAAAGCATATTACACATAAAATTGCTACCTGGTTTATTTTACTTATATGTTTCATCGTCATTATTAAGTGGGCAATTTTCAAAGACACATTTGAAACACTTGGCTTTCCATGGTTTCAACAATATTCTCCCAGCATTCTCTACCTGATAGTGTCTCATAAAAATAGCCCAACGCTCTGAACAGGTGTGGGACAGCTGGTCTCTGTGCTGGTACAGACAACTATTCCCAGATTTCCTAATTTCAGTCATGTATCCTCCCCTCATCAGAGAGGCTGACTCAGTGTTCCACAGGAAGCCCCAAGTTGAAGAAAACATAAGAAACTCAAATACTCTTCTAACCTAAAACTCCTTGCAATGGACTGTTATAACTATTGCAACCAACTCATTGATGCTAAATTGTTATATATGTATATAAACACTGGTAATTTGGCCATGGACATTTACCTCCTGGATGAATTTTTCATTTTCTCACTTCATTGCCTTAATCTCACTCATTTTGGAGTTCCCATACAGATGCCATATAAAACATGTGCCAATAACGAGCTGGAGTTGAGCTCAAAAACCTCTTGCTTGTATTGCTATCTCATTACTTAATGCCCTCTTAGAGGGCTGACAAAAAGTGATTAATATGCTAGAAATAAAAGTAACTAAGATACAAGGACCTATTTCCTATTGGAAAACAATTGGCATCAGCTGGTATTTGGACTGTCAAATCTAATTTCTCACTTTTTTAAGGGTCTGCAACAGAATATCTGCTCTCTTACTGAAGATCGGCTGAAAGAGAAACTATCCAACCTTCTTCAGGAATAAAATTTTGTGGCTGCTGTTGTTGTTTCTTTGATTCTAAGTGGCCATGAATGTCTTCTCTCAAATATCTCAGGATGGAGGTGGAAAGAACAGAGGTAGTTAGTTGGCTGGGTTTGCTTTTATTAAAACCCACTCCTCTTATCTGATTTCCCACAAACACTGAGAACAACTAATTATACTTTAATATGGTAATCAAGTCAATCATTTCCAAACTTGCTTGAATCCAATTCTTCATCTATTCTACACATGCAACCACACAGCTGAATGTGTATGGAGAAAAACACATAATTGTGCTGACTGATATCACTTTAAATTCATAAGCACCAGTTTCCCAACAAAGCTGACCCTTGTATTTGAACTAGATCTAATGCCATCTCTTCTGTTCAAACACAGCACTCCCACAACCTTTCCTCCCTTCTACATCACTAATTCTTCCCATCTGTACTTGTCATGTAGTATTTCTATCTTTCCTAAAAAGCACTCGTGATCCCACTTTCCCTCTCTAGCTATGGCCTCACTCAACAACTTGCAACAGAGGAATATACTTGCTGTATCCAATTTCCTTCTTCCTGTTTTCACATAAACCCAGATTATGTTTTTCCAGATTTCTCCATCAAAACTTTTCATGCCAAGCTTTCCAGTGATCTCTGTAATGGGAGTCACTTTGACTTCCAGGACATCACACTCCCCAAATGCTTCTTCTCGGTCTTTTAGCTGGTTCCTCCTTTTAAGGTTGAAGTGCTCCCAGGCTTACTTGCCTGGAACTTCTCTTTCCTGTTATCTCCCTGTATCTATCTACATCTACCTATCATGATTTGTACTCAAGTTAGAATAAGGTAGGTTAGGCTATGGTAACAACCACGGCCTCACAAATGTCAGTAGCTTAATAAAAGTTTCTTGTTCACATTATCCATTGATTGTGGGCTGCCTGGGAGTCTGCTCCACATTGTCCTCTCAGTGGACACTAGTTGATAAAACAGCTACCATTGGACCATTGCCATTTGCTGTGGTAAATTGTGCATTGACTGTTACAGCTTCCATCCAGAAGTAACACCTATCACCCACACTTCGACTCTATTTGAATTGGATAGAGCAAGTAATATGATAACCATGAGCAGAAAAATACTAGTCTAACATAAATCCATATTAAAAAGGGAAATGGAAATATTTGGTAAGCAGGACTAAAGAATACCCAAACTCCTAAGTTTATATCTTCTGCATAGGCTTTCCCCTAAACTCAGGATTCATATACCTAACTTAGGCTCACCATCTACACTTAGACATCTAATTGAAACTTCGAACTAAGCATCCTCAAAACTGAGCTCCTAATTTTCTCCCCACTCCAAATCAAACATTCTCCTCTCATAGTTTTTTCACTTCAATCCATGGCAACTCCATGAACTCCAGATACTATGTGAGTTCCCTAAGGATTTGTTGCTATATAGCCAATACCAAACACAATGTGTGGCAAAAACTGGGTTTAACAAATGAATTAATGAATAAATATTGTGTTTTTATAATCTCAGCTTGCTCTGATTTCTTTACATTCTTTTGAAAGTGGTGAAATAGGGATGTCTGGGGAGCTTAGTTGGTTGAGCATCTGACTCTTGATTTTAGATCAGGTCATGATCCCACAGTAGCGGGATTGAGCCTCATGTCAGGCTCTGCACTGAGCATGGAACCTACTTGGGATTCTCTCTCTCTCTCTCTCTCTCTCTCTCTCTCTCTCTGTCTGTCTCTCTCTCTCTCCCTCCCCCCTTCCATCTCCCCAGTATGCATGAGGCGTGCTCTCTCTCTCACTCTCTCTCTCTTTCTCTCTCTCAAATAAGAAAAAAGAAAGAAAAGAGGTGAAATAAAGTGAAAATATCACTTAAAAAAAGAGTTCTGATTAAATGAATACTGTGGCTCTTGAACACTGCCAAAGCTCTTGAACATCCAGGAACTATTACTATATTCAAATATTGTGTTGAGTTCCCACCTTTCCCTCCCCTACAATTAGTCTACATTAGAGACTAATGCTAACTAGAAGTTCTCTGGCATTCTGGTAGCCTCATAACTGAGCTTAAGCCTTTATTACCTATATCCCCTCCTTTTTCATTCTATATGCCCATTCTCTTCATATATCTTTAGTCATAGAATGTGTCACACTTTTTTCACAGGTTATCCTGTGATCCTTGTTAGTCATTTCCAAGGCTACTTACTACAAGGTAGATTCTTCCTATTTCAGAGCCAATTGCATTACTTTTCAACTTATTTTTTTCTCATCAAGCCTCTCAAGTCCTCTTTTCCTTACTCGTTAGACAAATGTCATTCCAGGTGTGGAATTTTGCTTCCTAAAGCCTGATTTTCTAATAAACTGTTTGCAATTTATGTCACTTTCTGGTTGTGACATACCAGGTGAGATAATTGTCAGCTGTAAACTGACAGTTGAAAACCCAGAAGACCTTAACTTGAGACTCTAAATAAGGAAATACAGCAGCTCAAACTAAAGTTGCTATTCCTAAATACATATCTAGGTATTTGCTTCTCTTTTTTTCATAAGACTAGATTATATCTAAATTCTATCCCTCACAGCATCCTCTTCATGTGTTTGTTGTGGTGATCACATCAGTAAATATGTGTAAAGCACTGAGTATAGTACCTGGCATGTAGTCAATTGAAGTTAAGTATGTGTTTCTGTTATTGTCATTTTCTTTAGGATTAATGATAATTTAATAATCTAAGTGGATATACTCTCTTAAATTATTATCTGAAGTATAGTACTTACATGCTGTTATTATCTACATTTTAAATCTTTGGTTGATTAAAAAACAGTAAGATATAAGTAAATTAAATTCACAGTGAAATTGTGATTAAACATGTTAGGAAACTCAGATATATCAATGCAGCTGGAAAGAAAAGAAAATAATTAGGGGCCAAACCCCACACAGATCCAGTAAATCTCTTCTGTGTTGGTGCTCATAACAGAAGAAAAGCCCAGGAGAGGAAAAGCGGAGTGACCTAATAAGAACAAGCACAAGAAAGTTGTTCCACTTGACCTGGAGAGTCAGCAGCAGCAGTCTGGACCCTCAAACTAACTTGCTGAACAACCTAAAGGCAGTCACAGAGCAGTATCCTACTCAAATGTGAATAGAGATGACTAACCAACGTTTCTTAGCTACCATAGTATGAAAGCATTCATTTTGTTCAGTGTCAGTCAATCAGAAAGTATGAATGTTCCCTTAGATGTGTCTCAATACATGATCCAGCCATAACTGGAGAAAGCTCCAATTCCCTTTAGGCTGAGAATGTGGCCAATTCATTTACCCATACTGCACTGTGGCTGTCCCAACACAGGCCTCCAGGAGACAATGTCTCTTCATTTTAACTGAGTTCATGAGTTCTGCCGATTCCTCAATATTCATATCTTCTCTCTTCATTCATTCTCCCCGGAAATCTTTCCAGACCAAGAAAAATTATTCTATAACTATAGTTCTCCCACTGGCCCATATGTGATAGAAAAATACCTTATGACTACGATAGGCAGGGAGACTTGGTTCAAAGGTCATACACAGACTCTTGCTTCCTGAAAAGCTACAGGAAAATGGACCACAATTCTGAGAGTAAATAGGCGGAAACAAACAAACAAACAAACAAAAACCAGCCCTTGGGGAATGATATATGAGATTCTAAAAATAGTTTTTAAGAAGAAGCAAGAATCCTTGGCCCCTTTGTATATGCAAAACCATATATGCAATTCATATGATGACCAAAATTCCTATTCAGATATGAGGTGGAACTTTTGTCATTTTTCCACAACTTTACAGTGTTTCTGATGTTCATTTTTGCTGTATTTTGCCTAAAATTAGGCCCTTGGATGAGAAGCTAACTGTTGCCACTATCATCCATAAACAGTGGGTATCATCTTTCTTTGTGTCATGGGTTTCTCTGAGATGCTTATGAAAGGTACAGACTTCCAAGAGCATACTTAATGTGCACATATGTACATATGCTTAGGTTTTGTGGATGATTGTTCAAAGATTTCCTCCAACAAAGTATTATGCATGAAGAGAGGCCCTCATAGCTCTCCCACCACAAATCCTAGGTCAACTAGATTAATCTGTTCATGAGGACATCCATATGGCCAACAGACACATGAAACGATGCTAAGTCCCTCATCAGGGAAATACAGATCAAAACAACACTGAGATACCACCTCATGCCAGTCAGAGTGGCTAAAATGAACAAATCAGGAGACTATAGATACAGGCGAGGATGTGGTGAAACGGACACCCTCCTAAACTGTTGGTGGGAATGTAAACTGGTGCAGCCCCTCTGGAAAACAGTGTGGAGGTTCCTTAAAAATTAACAATAGAACTCCCCTATGACCCAGCAATAGCACTGCTAGGAATTTACCCAAGGGATACAGGAGTGCTGATGCATAGGGGCACATGGGCCCCTATGTTCATAGCAGCACTTTCCACAATAGCCAAATCATGGAAAGAGGCTAAATGTCCATCAACTGATGAATGGATCAGGAAGAAGTGGTATATCCATACAATGGAATACTACATAGTAATGAGAAAGAATGAAATCTGGCCATTTGTAGCAATGTGGATGGAACTTGAGGGTGTTATGCTGAGGGAAATAAGTCAGGCAGAGAAGAACAGATACCATATGTTTGCACGTATATGTGGATCAGGAGGAACTTAATGAAGGACCATGGGGGAGGAGAAAGGGAAAAATAGTTAGGGAGAGGGAGGGAGGCAAACCGTGAGAGACTCTTGAATGCTGAGAATAAACTGAGGGCTGATGAGGGTGGGAGAGAGGGGCCAGGGGTTATGGGCACGGGGAAGGGCACTTGTTGGGATGAATGAATGTTGAGTGTTATATGGAAACCAACTTAAATAGTTAAATAAACTAAGAAAAAAAGATTAGTCTGTTCATCAAGTAGGTTTTTATGAAACAGTAACTATCTTTCAAGACAAATAACAAGACTTTGGGGAAATTTTCTTTGCCTTCTTGGTATGGAAACACCATATACAGAGCCAACTCTTATCTACCACACATTATTGATATTTTAATTTGTAGGCTTTATCACCAAACAACCCCATTCAAGCATTTTATTGATTTTACTATTATTGCATTGCTTTACATAATATTTAATAGTTACAGTCATCAGAACACTGCACATTTTAACCAACTCTTCCTTATAACATTCCTGAGAGGCAGAGAAGCCTATTATCTCTTTATGGGTAATCAAGCCAGAAAAGAATAGTTAAATACCTTTCCCAGTGTGGTAGTGAAAGTTGATATCAATGCTAAATTGATGACTCCCTATCCTAGAATCATCAAACCATACTTTTCTCCTTCATGAAAGTTAGTAGTATTTCCAAATTTGCTGATATGGAGCACGATTCAGTATCATCAACTAATACAAAACATCTGCATAGCACCTTAAAAAATTATTTGTGAACAAAAATCCTCACTGAGCCTAAAAATTGATTTCCCAAATTTACAATATTAAATTAACACTAACTTTTTCCATTGTATCATAAATAATCTATTGATGTCACTTTCATTGTCATTTTTGTAATTGTCATTCATTGGTTTATGTTTTAAGATCAGAGTGTCACCTAGTGGTGCACTTTTCTGCTTGGCTTCAAATTTCCACAGGCACAGGTTGAAAACTCATTGATTATTCATTACGATGACAACTTCATGAATGAAAAAGTTGACTGTCACCACTTCCCTAAGCCTATGTATAGGAAATCAATTCTTTTGGAATTTGAAATCTCATATTTTGATAGTATACAACACAAATGTTGGGGGCTTTTTGTTTTTTTTTTAATTCAAGTGTAATTGACATACAATAATATATTAGTTTCATGTGTACAACATAGTGATTCAACACTTATATACATTGTGAAATAATCACCATCATAAGTCTAGTTACCACTTGTCACCATACAGAGTTAACAATATTAATGACTGTATTCTCTATGGTATACATTATATCTCCATGACTTATTTTATAACTGAAAGTGTGTACTTCTTGATCCCTTTCACTAATTTTGTCCCTCAATCTCCTCCCTTCTAGCAACCATCACTTTGTTCTCTGTATTTGTATAAGTCTGCATTTGGTTTTGGGTTTTTTGTTTGTTTGCTTGCTTTGTTTTCTAGATTCTACTTATAAGTGAATTCGTACAGTATTTGTCTTTCTCTCTATAACTTATTTCACGTAGCATAATACCTTTCAAGTCCCATTCATGTTGTTGCAAATGGCAAGATTTCACTCTTTTTTCATGGCTGAGTACTATCCCATTAGGGGTGTGTGTGTGTGTGTGCTCTATCTTCTTTATCCATTTGCCTATTGGTTACCATTAAGGTTGTTTTTGTATTTTGGCCATTGTAAATAATGCTGCAATAAACATGAATGTGCATATCTTTTTGAATTAGTGTTTTTGTTTTCTTCTGAGAGATACCCAGAAGTGGAATTGCTGATTCATATGGTAGCTCTATTTTTAATTTTTTGAGGAACCTCTGTACTCTTTTCCATTATGGTTTACCAATTTACATTAAATTAACAGTGCACACAGGTTCCCTTTTCTCCACATCCTCTTCAATACTGTCTTTTTGATAACAGTCATTCTAACAGCTGAGAGGTGGTACCTCACCATGGTTTTGATTTGCAGGTCCCTGATTAGTGATAATGAGCATCTTTTCATGTGCCTGTTGGTCATCTGTTGGTTACCTTTGGGAAAATGTCTATTCAGATGATCTTTCTGTATTTTAATCAGATTTTGGAGTTTTTTGTTAATGAGTTATATGAATTCTTTAGATATGCTAAATATTAACTCCTTAGAGATATCATTTGCAACTATCATCTTTCATTCAGTAGGTTTCCTTTTTATTTTATTAATGCTTTCCTTCACTGTGCAGAAGATTTTTAGCTCAACGTAGTCCTATTTGCTTGTTTTTGCTTTTGTTGCCCTTGCCTTCAGAGTCAGATCCAAAAAACATGAATAAGAGGGACATCAAGGAACTTACCACATATGTTTTCTCTTAGGAGTTTTATTGTTCCGGATCTCACGTTGAAGTTTATAATCCATTTTGAGTTGACTTTTATTTATGGTGTAAGATAGTAGCTCAACTTCATTCTTTTGCATTAGCTGTCCAGTTTTCCCGACACCATTTATTGATGAGACTATCCTTCTTTGCCTTATTTATTCCAGTCTTTATTTTATTTTGTTTGGTATTTGTAGAGTTACTCCAACCCTTTTTCTGTTTCCATTTATATGGAATATCTTTTCTAATCCCTTACATTTCTGTCTGGGTATGTCCTTACTTCTGAAGTGAGTCTTTTGTGGCCAACAATATAGATAAGTCTTCGTATTTTTTAGTCCATTCAATCCATTTTCCAATTTTTATTGGAGACTTTAGTCTATTTACATTTAAAGTAATTACTGATATGTGATTATTTCCATTTTATTTTTTTTTCTAGCTGTTTATGTAGTTCCTCTCTGTTCCTTCCTTCTCTTGCTGTCTTCCTTTGTGGTTTGAAAACTTTCTTTAGTGCTACGTTTAGATACCTATCTCACTTACTTTTGTGTATTTACTATAAATTTTTGCTATGGTTACTGTGAGGTTCACATATAATATCATATATATAATGGTCAAGTTTTAACTGATAGCAATTTAAATTTGGGTACATTCCAAGACTCTAACTTCTTATTCCCCACCTTGTTTTATATATTTGATATCATATTTTACATCTTTTTATTTTATGTAGTTTTAGTTAATTTTAATAGTTTTGTCTTTTAACCTTCATAGTAACTTTATAAGTGATTAATCTACTACTTTTATAATATATTTACCTTTTCAAGTGATAATTTTATTTTGATATGTTTTCTTGTCATTAATTAGTATCATTTCTTTATGCCTTAAAGAGGTTTAATGATGATGAACATCTTTATCTCTTGTTTATCTACAAAACTCTTCCATTTATTCTCTATAAAATTGCTGGGGTAAGTATTCTCGGTCAAAAGCTTTTTCCTTTTAATACTTTGAATATATCATGCCACTACTTTCTGGCCTTCAAAGTTTCTGTTGAAAATCTGCTGATTTTCAAGCCTTATGGGGCTTCCCTTGTATGTAACAAGTTTTGTTTTGTTTTTTCTTGCAGCTTTGAAGATTCTCTATCTTTAACTTTTGACACATGAATTATAATGTGTCTTTCTTTGGATCTCTTTGGGTTCGTATTATTTGGAACTCTCTGGGCTTCCGGGACCTGGATGTCTGTTTTCTTCCCCAGATTAGGGAAGTTTTCAGCCATTATTTCTTCAAATAAGTTTTCTGTCCCTTTGTCTCTTCTTTCTCTGGAACCCCTATAATGGAGATGTAATCCTGCTTGATGTTGTCTCTCAAGGTACTCCAGGATTTTTAATTCTTTTTCTTTTTGCTGTTCTGTCTGGGTAAGTTCCATTATTTTGTTTTCCAGCTTGATGATTCATTCTTCTGCTTCATCTACATCTAGTAGTCTATTGAACTCTTCTAGCATATTTCAGTTTAGTTATTATATTCTTCAGGTCTGTGACTTCTGTTTGGTATTTTCTTATATTTTCTATTTCTTTGTTGAAATTCTCACTGTATACATCAATTCTTCTTCCTAGTTTGGAAAGCAACATTATGACCTTTACCTTGAACTTTCTATCAAGTAGACTACTTATCTCTATTTCGTAAGATCTTTCTCTGACATTTTATCTTATCATTTGGAACGTATTCCTCTTACTCTTCATTTTGCCTGATTCTCTGTATTCATTTCTATGTGTTAGACAAAAAACTTTCCTCTCCTAGTCTTGAAAAAGTAGCCTTATGTAAGAGATGACCCGTAGGGCTAAAAAGTGCAATCTTCACTGCCCACTGGAGCCAAGTGCCCCAGAGGCTCCCCTGGGTGGGTTGCATGTGCCTTGCAGCTCCTGGTGGTGCCACAATCACAGCATGGCAGGGACAGGGTGCCTCACCAGCTGCGACATGGCTGCAGCATAGGGGGTGGAGAGTGCCCTCCTGTGCTGGCAGGTAAAAGGGAGACTGCCAAATGGCACCTGCCAGTGTGGTCATTAGCAAGGTAGCATGAGACGGCAAAAATGGCACCTAACAGTGCTTCTATCCCTGGTGAGAGTCCCAACAGGTCCCTCCCTCTTTTTAGCACCCACTTTAAGATTAGTAAGTGGGTCGCCTTCACATATTGTCTGGCATTTTTTAAATGATGATTTTGCACTGGGCCTAGGGTGACTGACTCTGCATGGGAGCCATTTTACCTGCAGCTTCTCTATTCTCTCAAGTTCTATGGTCTTCTGGACATCACCTCCACTGGTTTTACATTTTGGTGGCTTGTCTCTCCAGTACAAGACACAAGGGTTGGGGTGCCTGATGTGTGCAGAAACTCCTTGCTCCTCAGAGAAAAGTTCCATATTTTTAAGATCCCTCCCAATTGTGGGTCACCGTGTGGGTCATGGGGGTTTCTACCTCTCCTACCCATCTCAGTGCAGCCCTTTTATCCAATGATGTGGAGGTGCTTTTCATCTATTTTTCAAGATTTTTTTGGAGGAAATTATTCCATATGCAGCTATAAATCTATTGTGGCCATGGGAAGAGGTGACTTCAGGATCTTTCTATGCCAACCATCTCCGCAGGATTTCACAGAAATTTGTTGACAGAGCAGAAGCTTACTGTTAATATTTACTTACAATAAAAGTTCTAAAATGAGATGTAAAAGTGAGATGCTTCTTCCAAAAGAATCAGGAAATATGAAAGACATGTTAATAATATGATAATGCCCATCCCAAGACAATAACTCAAGAATTAACTGTCTGCAAATAATCATCTGTGTAAGCAGTACCTTGCCTTTAAGGTTCTTAAAAATGCAAGCATGGAGATGAGGGAGCTAATCATACTAATTAACTCGCTGTGCCTTGTAACAAATTAATTTTAAGTAAAGGAATAGGCAACTAGAGAAAAAGGCCAAAATCTCAATTAGTTAATCTGAGTAGAACATAAATACTCTCAGAACTCATTTGCCCTTTAGAATGAGAGGGTAGAACTGGGATGTTGGAAGCAGCAATCACTCCTCACTGACAGCCTAGAATTGCCATTTATGGCATCAGTTTTAAGTTCTGCACTCTGATGGGAGTGTTTACTATATTTGGGCAGCAGAGTGTGACAAGTTGATATAAACTATCCATAACCACCCAAACCTCAGTGAACCAATATAATCTAAAACCTTGACAAGTCCTTTCTATTAGCCTACATTCTGCTTAAAAAAGTGTTTCTGGCCAGAAAGCTTTGTAGAATAGGTCATACTCATGACTGTCCGCATTAATTTCTAGTCATAAATTGTGGGAAAATGTCTTCTGCATACCTGATATTATTTTACAAAGTCTATATCATACCACCATTCCAATAAATGCTGATACTATTTTCAATGTTTAGGAAGTAAAAGTATAAAATAGGATTCATTTCTTACTCCTAGAGGATCTGGTTCTTATATCCATCCATTCCCTTCCCAGAATCTGCAACCTCTTCTTCCACAGGTTTGAGCCTCCATGTCTTCAAAGATATACAGGTGTAATTGACTTTTCTTCATGCTACCATGGATCTTTCCAGCAAGATATTCAATGTGGCCTTCCTTTCACAAAGTTCTTTAAAAGATATTCGGCTTACAATGCTTCTGTTCTGACTCACACACATTCAAATTTCTGTCATATCCCACCACCACCATCACATATTCATTTTTTAAAACTCAGACTTTCTAAGGGCAAATGGGTGGCTCAGTTGGTTAAGTGTCTGACTCCAGCTCAGGTAATGATCTCACAGGTCATGAGTCTGAACCCCATATCAGTCTCTGTGTTGACAGCACACAGAGGCTGGAGCCTGCTTCAGATTCTGTGTCTCCCTCTTTCTCTCTACCCCTCCCTCGCTTTCTCTCTCTCTCTCTTTCTCTGTCTCTGTTTCTCTTTCTCTCAAAAATTAAAATAAATAAACATTAAAAAAAAAAAACCTCAGGCTTTCCAAACCATTTTTCTTCTGAAATCCCTCAATGTCACCAATGACTCCACCAAAATCCACTAGCTTTTTCTTAACTTTTACTTACCAAGGTTCTATTTAGTATTATTGACTACCACATCCTTCTGAAAATATTTTCTCCTCTTGAATTTCAGCACACTGTATTTCTCTGATTTTCCTTCTTCCTTTACAATTTTAGAGGTATTCATTTTATATATTAATGCTATCTACTTCCATTATATGAATGAGTACACTAGTATTGACAACAATGAAATATTTCTTTCTTGAGTAACAGGAAATTAGATGTTACAAGAGCTACAAGATGCCCAAGAAGAGAAAGAACAACATTACTTTTTGGTCAATTGCACCTTTCCTTGTGTGATCTCTGTAAGATACACCCCATTCTGAGGAGCTAGATGTGTGATTTTAAATAGAAACATGGAGATGTGGAGGGCATAGGAAATGTCTGGCCCTGTGAGAATATATGGGCATATTCTAAATCCCTCCTGAGCCACAAAGAGACCTAATAACAAGTATGGCCTTGGTCACAGAACATTGATTCATAGCCTCCTTCAATAACTTAAATGATTTGTTTTTAACATTATCATCTGCTGTGTCTAAGACTTCTACTCAGTAGGCTTTTTAGTATTTATATTTTAAACTGTATTTAAATACACTTCCTGTATTCCATAAGGAAATGCTCTGACAGTTTTTTAAAATTATCAGGCATCAGTTTGACCAAAACTGCATACTCCAACCATGTTCTTAATGTTATTACGATTATAAATTATCTTTTATTTATAGCCAGAGGAAGCTGCTTGTTTAAAAGCAATAAGAGAAAGCATATTGGAAGCATCAGGCTGATTTTGCTTGATCTTGTGAGCCAGAAATCCCAGGACTCAAATGCAGAGGAACTTTAAATGAATTGAGTGATCTGAGTATGAAAACACGACATTCTTCACAGTACATGGAGTACTTCTCTTCAGGATTGTTTAGTTGTGTTTTGTTTTTTAGTAATGAGGATTACTTAAGCTTTAAAATGGTAATCCTAAAGGATCCCCACGAAAGATTCAAAAGAAGCCCAGAAGAGGTCATACTTAAATTGAAAGGGAAGAGCTCTACTGGCCATCTAAAATCAAGGAAAAAGGAAAGCAGTACATATTCTAAACCCACTTCACTGTTTTCCTGAATCTCTCTCCTCTCCTGGCCCCTTTTTAAATGATTAGTTGGTACCACTCACTTCCTGTATCTTTGTATATCAGTTTGTTATTTGCCCTGTAATAACTTGTATTGTCCTTTGAGTTAAACATTTACAGTCTCATTTGGAGAATGGGGTATGAGCTGAAAATAAAAATTGAAATTACATAACACAAATGCATTATGTAATTAAAATAATTGCTATTACTTCTAAATGCTTACTCTATATCAGGCACGGTGTGAAACATTTTGTAGATATTATCTCATATGATCTTTACATCCACCCTCTGTGGTATTAATATCCTCAATTTATTGACAGAAACCTTAGACAGGTAAAGAAACTTGTTTAGAAAGTAGCAGAGCCAAGATTCCTTTCTAAATCTTTTCCACACTAAAAGAACATTCTTTTCACAACTAAATTAACCTAGTTTTCAATCATATCTTTAATGTATGAATACTATACATTGAAGTGAATACTTGTTCGTGGGCACTAATCCAGACAGAGAATTTTAAGTGCTCCACAGTCCAGGCTTTGTATCCAATATGTTAAGAACGCAGGAGAAGGTTGCTGGAGGGGAAGTGGATGGGGGGAGTGGGTTAAATGGGTGATGGGTATTAAGGAGGGCACTTGTGACGAGCACTGGGTGATATATATAAGTGATGAGTGACTAAATTCTACTCCTGAAACTAATATTAAATGATATGTTAACTATCTGGAATTTAAATAAAAACTTGAAAAAAATAAAAGACTTAAAAAGGCAAACAAACAAACAAAAACCCAGGAAAAAATTTAGAACCAGTACAAAAGACAACTGAGGACAAACCTACAGCTTACTTCTCCCCTTTAGTGGACAGTGATCACAACTATTTATTATAAGATGTGAGTTTCCATGGTAATTGAAAATGCTGAATTGGAAGAGATTGGGAAGTGCTATTATATTGTAGAGGGACATTTCATGTATATAAATGTCTGAGAAAGCTTATCCTTGTAAACAGGATTTGAAATGTGTTGTCTACTCCCATAATACCATGAATACCATGAGATAAATATATTTTTTATAATCCTATAGACCAGATCAGCCTCCATCTTCAATTCCAGAGAATCCCACTAATGCCAGTAAAAAGAAGAAAGTCATTTTACATTTTGTTTAGGCTAAACTTGTTTCTAAGTGAGCATTTTCAAGTAAATCTCAACTCTCTCTCTGTCTCTCTCTCACTCTCTCTAAATACACACACACACGTGTGTGTTTTTAAGCATAAGGTCATCTTTTCTCAAATGTGTACATCTCTGTCACAAGCTAGCCTACCAGAAGACTTTACAGAACATAGCTTAGTAGGTTATACAATTATTAAGGTTGACCTTTTCTGTGGAGTTTAATGAACTGAAAATTGCATTTTAACTTTGGCTGATGTGTTAGCAGATGTCAGTCATCGTTTCTTTAATCTATCCCAACTAGACTATAAATTAAATGGACCCAAAAGTTAATGTATTAGGCCAACAAAGGGGTGAAAATAGACCCTTCCTGAACTCATCTTAAGATGGCAGTGACAACACGAATGACAACAGATTTGCTGACAGAGACCCACAATCAAGTGAGAGCTTAAAGTTGTTGTTAACTTGAACATAGTATAAGCAGGTACTCAAAGTCTAGTAAAGACTACCACATACCACTCATGATGCCAACAGTGTGAAATTATGCCTCAAACAAGTCCACTATTAAGCTTAAAATTTACCTTTTATAAAGTGCTATGATTCTATACTATAATTTCAAATATAAAAATTTTGCACATCTCACTTAATTATTTCTATTTTAAACAGAATCTATTCACTGAATATGATTTCATACGCTAGATAAAGTAAATATCTCCAATAATTTTATGTAACTAAGCATCTCTATAATATCTCCTTTGTTACATCCACACTAACCTTTCCTATTTTCCTTTCCTTTCCAGACATTCTTCAGCTTATAAAAGATTTTTCTAGTGCATAAACTTCTGACCTCTGCATTCTCCACGCGCATCCTAAAACATTGCAGCTGAGATATTTGTGTAGACTGAAGCTATTTGTATACAATGTTGAGTTGATAAGTTCAATAAATTCTGCAAAATAGCTGGTCAGTTCTGAGAGAAGGAAAGTAATTAATTTAACAAATCAAACACATACTCCACTCTAGACACTATGCAAGGTGTTCAGTTGACTCAAGAACAGACAGAAGCCAGCCTCTGACCTCAAGGAGCTTAGAGTCCTGGGGTGGGAACAAAACATGTGTGCCAATGACTCTAAGTAGTGCTCTTTGGTTTTAAGCCAAGAAGGTAAACTAACCTTTTTTATCAAAAAGTCTACAACACGTTTGTTCAAATAAAGTCATTATTTTTACTGGTTGATTTTAGAGGAAAGTAACAAGTAAAGTTTACATATATCTATATCTGTATGTATATCTATCCATCTATCTTTGAAAAAGAGATAGGTGCAAGATGCATTTTATAATTCGTCAAGATTCTTTTTTTTAAAAAGCTCTTCTTCTTCTTCTTTTTTTTTTTTCCACTCCCTCTCCTTACCGCACTTGATGGGCCCAAGGTGTGAGACTGGCAGGAAGACTGAAAAGCAATCCAGTGACAGCCAAGGTCCACACAAGGAGAGAGTCAGAACAGGATGGGAGCCCAGTAAGGTCAGAAGACTAGAAAATTTAGTAAATGAATAAATATGTGGAGGATAATGGGAGCCAAGTCTTTTTCATTGTCAGAGAAGGAAGGTACAAACATGAAAAGGGGGAAGCAGGAATAATCCCTGTAGTGTTAGATTGGAATTGAAGGTATCAGGGGAGTCAGTTTTTAATGTATATTTAGAAAGATAGAGAAATATATAGAGTTGCAAATGTGCGTATATGTGGGGAGGGGTAGACATATGTATGCAGATATATAGGGATTATGTATATGGACATATGTGTATATATATACACTTGTATAGATTCTCTCCCTCTGTCCACTAAGAGGGGCTAGGATCAACATCTGAGCCACAACACAGTGCACCAAGCATAGATTTGACTTTTAAATGTCACTCCTCCATTAAAACAAACAAATAACTTGAGATCCAAAATAAATAATGATTGTAATGAGTTATAACTCCTTGAATAAAATGTAATTCTCTGAGTACACACTAATATAAGTACTTGCATATGCACAGACACGCTTACTTACATACTATAGAATGCCAACTAGTAAATAGTGGAATTAGAAAATTAATTGATTATTTGCACACCATTTGCCCACCATTAGGGTAATAATTATTTCTGGCAAGATACATCAATAGATGCCCAAACTAGTAGACATTTAAATGTGGGATGAGTGTCTCTCCACAAAATATCTTATTACAAAGGGAAAGACGACTTTACAGTGGAAAAACCTGGAAGGTTTCATCTTTACTAAAGGATCAAAAGTTAACACCATGAGCAATAAGATGAATAGACAAGCAACTGTCACCAGATAAGATAAACTGAAAACACAGCATCACTTCAGTGAAATTCTAGCCCAAAACTCTGGGTATTATCATAAGGAAAAATCAAATATACTCAAACTGGTTTATAAGCTTCTAAACTCTTCAAGATCATAGAACATCATAGGAAGACTGAAGAACTGCTCTAGAATGGTTGAAGATTTGAGCAACATGACAAGTAGGTGTAAAATATAGTCTTTGATTGTATCCCATTGCTGTAAGGAAAATCGTAATGGAGTCTCTGGGTAAAGTATCTACTTGAGCCACCTATACTTTTTAACTCTTTTCTGTAAATTTGAAATTGTTTCAAAATAAAAATGATGAAAAGAAGTAATGAGTAAAAGCACTTGCTGTAATGGCAGTATAAGCAAAGTGAGGTGCGATTCAGAAAATAGAGAATCACATCCCTGTAGTGACAGAGACCAGGTCTATCTTCATTATTACTGTATCATGTCGGCCCAACCTAGTCTTTCACACAATAAGCATTCAATTGGCATGCATTCAATGAATTCACTGGCTAATCAAGCAGGAAAAAGGGGAAGTGTCAATGAGGAAAAAGCCTTAAAAAGAGACAGATGAAAACAAGGGGCATTCTAAGCATGGGAACAGCATGAGTAAGGTCACAAATGAGAGAAACATGAAGCAGCAGGTGGCTGGAGCAGAAAAAAATGTTCAGAAACACAGGAGGGGTGATGATTAGAAAGGGAGTACGACATGATGGATGACCTACATTGTCGGGATGAGCTAAAAAATGGATCCTGGATTAAGAAGGGAATTGTAAAAGCTTGTTAACCATTTCTAAGCAAAGTTAGTTTAACCTTTCTCCTTAATTCTTCCTCTGACAGGCATGCAAATACCCAGTAGTAGATCCAAAGAAGCAACAATTATGGTTAATCTACTAGTTAAATAATAAAATCCCTTGATTCTTTAGCTACATCTCCCACATAATTTTACAGGATTTTGTTCCACAGAACCCTAAAATGTTTCATGATGGAATAACTGTAGGATTAAGCTAAATTAATCAAATTTCTTTCCTAAATGACTCCTCATTGGGATGCTCCAAAGGGAGAAAAAAATCAGTGTGTCCAAGTTGGTCTCAGTACCCTTCCCTATACCACTCCCACCTACTGGGAGAGTCTAAAGGAACTGTAAGAACACACTCTATGACATGCTGTTTACGTTGCTGAGCAGATAGAAAGAGACTAATGCCCCAAAGTTTTGGAATAGCCATGTCAACCTCACAAGGCCTGAGGATTTTGAGTGAAACCAGAGATGAAGTGATTAAACCAAAATGATGGCAGGAAAGCAGGGCCCAGTACATCATAAGTTGCCTACTTCTCTCTCTCTTTGTAAATAGTCACACACAGAGATTATAAGACTATAGAAAGTCAAGTCTTTCCAAGAGCTCTCATAAGCAGACCTTTTGTGGCACTTGTTCTAGCTCTGGCCTGGTTACCATGGATATCAGAAGAGTTAGAGAAAGCATGCAAGAAAGGAGTTATTCATGGATGAGTAAGGGTAGTGCCTATGGGAGTTGGGGAGTAAAGTGGGAAGAAAATAAATGAATAGAAAAAGATTGAGAGCCCAATTTGACAGAAGCTCAAAGTTCTGCAGACCTGTACTCTATCTAGCAACATTGACGGGAACACCTTCTTCCTTGAGTGTTCACATTCAAGGTCTGGTGACTCTCACTGACAGAGATGCAAACATCCAGCCCAGAAGGGAGAATGACTGATGATTTCCGTGAAATTGAAATTCAGTGGTGTGTGAAGTATGCACAGCACCTCTTCAATGACTGTACTGGACAATTACCAAGTTGAAAGACACGTAAGTACTGTGTAAACTTTGCAAATATTCAAGGAAGCAATAACTCTTCTCTGAATGACTGTGGTTCTTCCTAATATAAGAGGAAGGAAGGAGGCTGCAAGGATTGGTAGCAGCAGAAAGCAAGAGATAAATGAAGAAAAGAGTCAGGAGAGCCTTAAGATTTTCCCTCCAGATAGAAAAGAGGGAAGATATGAAATGGAGAATTAAGGGAGAAGGCATCATGCATGCAATAAATTTTTGAAAGATCTAAGATGCCTCTCAGGGATCAAGCTTCCATGTGTTCAGGAGTCCCCTGGGCAGCAGTTTGTTAAGAATACAGTTTCCATGCAAATCAAAACTACAATGAGATAGCACCTGTCAGAATATCTAAAATCAACAATACAGGGAACAACAAACAGATGATGGCAAGGATGTGGATAAAAACAAACCCTTTTGCACAGTTGGTAAAGATGCAAACTGGTGTAGCCACTCTGGAAAACAGGATGACAGTTCTTCAAAAAGTTAAAAATAGAACTACCCTACGATTCAATAATTGCATGTTGGGTATTTAACCAAAGAATACACAAACACTAATTCAAAGAGACACGTGAACCCCTATGTTTACTGCAGCATTATTTACAACAGTCAAATTATGGAAGCAGCCCTAGTGCCCACTGATTGATAAATGGATAAAGAAGATGTAGTGGAACATTACACAGTGGAATATTATTCATCCATAAAAAGAATGAAATCTTGCCATTTGCAGCAGCAACATGGATGGAGCTAGAGAGTATGCTCCTAAGTGAAATAAGTCAGAGAAAGATAAATACCAAATGACTTCACTCATATGTGGAATTTAAGAAATAAATAAGCAGAGAGAGAGAGAGAAACCAAGAAACATACTCTTAATTACAGAGAACAAACTGATGGTTCCCAGAAGGGAGGTGGGTAGGGGGCTGGGTGAAATAGGTGATGGGGACTAAGGAGTGCACCTGCTGTGATGAGCACTCAGTGATGTATCAAATTGTTAAATCACTGCATTGTACACGGGCAACTAATATAAAACTAGGTTAACTAACTGGAATTAAAAACTTGTTAAAAAAGATACACAAAACATAAATTAAAATTTTAACCAAAAAAATGCATTTTCTAGTGTTCCACTTTCTCAAAGGTTCTGACTCATTAGGTTTAGGTGTAGTACTCAGAAATCTAACTAATAAAAAGATCTTCAAATGAGTATGATGTAGATGTCTATGGGCCATATTGTTAGAAACCCTGGGCTCTGGTAATCTAGGAAAAGTCATTTGGCTTAAGGATTTCCTGAAACTAAAATGAGTCATCTTTGAGTGAGCCAAAACTGTTATAAGCAGGCTTCTAGTTCAGGTGACCAAGAGAGGAACAAAATATCATCTTGTCATCTATGCATGGGTCCATGTCAAGATCTTGCTTATTAATGGCATACATGTAAGGGTGTGTATGTCCAGGGACAAAGCCCGCTTCCGTTGGGGGAAGTTTGGGAAGAGAAGGGAAGGAATATAATATTGTTCAGGTCCTGATGATATACAGTCAAATACATGTAAATTCATGCATAAGCCACCCAAACTGCAAAGAAATTGAGCCCAAATGAATTCTTAAAATGAAGGTCTCTTTGTTAATGGGTCAGTTATAGTGTAGTTTCCCTCACAGCCATGTGCTGGAGACAGTGAAGTACTGTGATTAAAAAGCCCGGCATTGCAGCAGCTTGGCCTGACTTCAGCTTAGTTCTGAAGCTTTCTTCTGTGTAACTCTGGGCAAATCGAACAACTTTGCCATCTGTGAAATGAATACCAGCCCTTCTCAGGGTTGGTGAAATGGTTAGCTCGGTAACATATGTGAGGTGCTTAGCTCAGGGTAAGACAATGGTAAGCACTCAATTAACATTAAAGGAACAGAACATTGGGACTGATATTCCCACTCTTTCAGGCTTTGGCTGAAAAAGTAAAATTAGTTCTCTAGGAGAAGAGAAATTAAATAAAGGCTGACCCTGAAACCAGGAATTGCCTCCTCAATGAACTATCCATGCACAATCACTAATTCTTTTGAAGTTTTTCACAGCAATAGAATCTAGTTTGGGGCTTTATCCATGCCATTTTAATTATTTATTAAGAATTTTAAAATTTAGAGGTGCCTGCGTGGCTCAGTTGGTTAAGCATCCAACTTCAGTCCAGGTTACAATCTAGTGGTTTGTGAGTTCGAGCCCCACTTTGGGGCTCTGTGCTGACAGCTCAGAGCCTGGAGCCTGCTTTGAGATTTTGTGTCTCCCTCTCACTCTCTCTGACCCTCCCCTGCTCTTGCTGTGTCTTTCTCTCAAAAAATAAACATTAAAAAACATTTTTAAGGCATTTTAAGATTTAGACATGATTTAGCTTAATTCCTGACACAATAAATAAAGAAATTTATGTGACTTGTGACTTCCCCCTCAAATCATACAGGTGACTTTACTACACCCCTCTCAATGCAAGGACCCTCATTCACACTCTTCACTTACACACCTTCTCCTATAGACAATCCTTGACCTAAGTGCCTATGACAATCACACTGAACTGAAAGTCAGAAAACTGAGTTCAAGAATACCTCTTTCCCTCACTACCTTGAATAAATCATCCTACCTCCTGAGCATCAGTTTCTATGGATATAAAATGGACATAACACTGTCTTTCTCAAAGACAGTTATACAAATCAAATGACAGCACAGACAGCATGAAGCCTGCTTAAGTTTCCTCTCTCTCTCTCTCTCTCTCTCCTCCCTCCCCCCATCCTCCCCCACTCACACTTTCTCTGTGCCCAGGAAAAAAAAAAAAGTTCAAATTCTCATGGAGAAGGGGTTTTGAAAGTCAACCAGGAGAAAATATTCATACTCAAAGCCATACTCAGTTTCAGTATGTATACAACTCAGTTGTTCAAATGAATTTCAGAAGATTCCATTACTGTCACACATAAAAGTCCATCAATATATTTATCAAACTAAACAATTTTCTAATCCTATGAACAGAATGGGGACTTTGAGTAGTGTAAAGCCAGAGCGCCGTCCGGCATTTTACTCTGCTTACGACACAGAACATATATCTTCCTGCTGCAAAAGCGAGAGCCTCCCCAAGCCTCGTGCCGTCACTTAAAAGGGACGGGTGGGCAGAAGCGAGAACAAACTGCCCCCAGCCTTGGCTGAGCAGCAGAACAGAGTCGAGGCCACAGCCAACTACAAATCCCTTGTAGTCCCCCCAGAAATCGCCGGGCCTGAAGGAAGCTGGCAGATGTGGGAATAGGCGACAGCTACAGCAGGCTGCACTGTTGGCTCATGGCTGTTCACTGAAGCAGCGAGCAGCAAGGGGCCCGAGGGCTAGGGAAAGGACAGCTGACTCTTCTGCTGGCAAGGGCGTGACCTCTTCAAATGACCCTCTTTTCTGCACTGTTGAGACTTAGAAACAAGTGCTTGAGAGTCCATGGGAGAGGGGCACAGAGGCACTATTAAACTATTAGTTTAATAGTTTAAACTAAATAGTTTTTTATTTAAAACTAAATAGTTTTGGGGCCCCTGGGTGGCTTAGTCGGTTGAGCATCCGACTTTCGCTTGGGTCATGATCTCTCAGTTCGTGGGTTCGAGCCCCGCATCGGGCTCTGTGCTGACTGCCGGCTCGGAGCCTGGAGCCTGTTTCAGTCTGTGACTCCCTCTCTCTCTGACCCTCCCCTGCTCACGCTGTCTCTCTCTCTCTCTCCTAGAAATAAAAAATAAAAAATAAAAAAACTAAATAGTTTTAAACTATAGTTTAAAAGTATTAGTTGTTGTGGTGCCCAAGAACAAACTTGGCAGTCCTTTTTTTCTAACTGGTATTTTTAATAATCCCTTTACCCACAAGCAACTCAGGGATGATATTAGATTTTCTGTGTTTCCAGGGGTTGCTAGGCAACGTTTCTAGGCAGCTGGAGATATTTCCATAGTAAGCAAGTCATGTTCTACCAGAAAGGCCATGGTTTGAAAAATACATTTTTCATCTATCATCTATAAACCCAGTGTTTTAATACTAGGGGCCTTTTATCATAGCTAAAATGAGATTCAGCATTTGATAATAGTAACTACAGAGTGCTATAGAATCGGGCCCTGATATAATTCTGCTTTGAGAACACACCAACACCAAAGCACGTGTCAGGTTTTATAGGTATCATAAGTCAAGCATGGTCAACAAAATAAATCAAAGAAAATTCAGCTAGCTAGATTTTTTTAACAAATAGAAGGGTATTTTTAAAGAGATTTTAGAGGTTGGAGCTTTGGCTTTTGTTTTTAATTTCAAACTAAGGAGAACAGTTTGATTTTTCCTGATATTCTTTATTTTCTTTCCCTTTTTTAAACTGCTGTTTCAAAAAAAAGTGTAAAGTAACCTGTGATACCACGGAGTTTACTTGGGGTCTCTCTCTCTTTTTTTTTTTTTTAATTTAAAAGTAAAATATACCAGTGGTCTGTATATTTTTGTAATACAAAATATATGTAATTCTAATTTTGATTCTCTTTTATCAGATGCTTATGAATATCCTCAATGTGTGGGATGCTTAAAAAAATTTAAATGTTGACTGTGCCAGGAGGTTTAAATATATGTACATATATTTTATCCAAAAACCCCGAGCTGCATTTCTGCTGTTTGTTACAGAAAATCAGCTTTAACTATAAACATGTTAATCAATAGTGGATGAAATTATGTCTCATTCTGGCCCTGTGCCAAAACCAAAACTACTTCTTTAAAGCCAGACAGCTATTCCTAATGCAGGGCCCTCTTCGCCTCTTAAAGGCACTTAGTGCCAAACTTCTAATGCCAAGTCGCTGAAAGAGTCACGTTTCCTGGGCTTCAAGGACTTTTGCAGAATTGGTGTTCACAAAAGCACCCTCCCAGGGTTTCCTTAAGCACAAATCAACCCATTCTTTCACCAATAAAAATACTGGTTGTTGATTCCTCAGGTGCTCCAAATACCAGTTAAATTTACCATATGAAAACCAAACATTTTTGGACTCATTTTCTTAATGTGCCCCCATTTATATAATTTTAAAAGGTGAGCTGATCACGTCCAAAATAACACATTTATATCAGATTCTTTTTTGACTGGATTCTACATAAAACAAGAGACAAAGGGAGAGGGATAGAGAGGGAAGGAAGAAAAAAGGAAGGAAGAAAGAAAGAAAGACAGGTGGGGGAGGAGAAAGGAAATATAATAAAACTGTATTTTATACACATATGGTACCTATTTTTAATTTTTCTTGCAGCTGCAGGTACCTCACAGAACAAAGAGGCCTGAGGCTGAGAAATTTACCAACAGAAGTAAGCAAAGTGGCATATTTATACTCCAAGAATAAATATCCTTTGTAATAGACAATTTTTCAAATCAGACAGATATACAGGATAAGGTAACTTTAAAAAAAATTTTTTTAATGTTTATTTACTTTCTGAGAGAAACAGCATGAGCAGGGAGGGCCAGAGAGGGAGAGAAAGTCACAGAATCTGAAGTCGTCTCCAAGCTCCAAGCTGTCAGCACAAAGCCCCATGCAGGGCCTGAACCCATGGACAGGACTGCAAGATCATGACCTGAGCTGAAGTCAGGATGGCCAACCCAACTGAGCCACCCAGGTGCTGGAGAATTAAGGTAACTTTAATATTTGTATTCATACCCAATGTTATTAAGCTAGCCATCAGAATTAGGAAAATAACTTTCTGCTATGCAATAAGCTCTCGTCTACTCATTCAGCAAATCTTGAGACCCTATTGTATGTCAAGAACTCGGACAGTCTCTGGAGATAGAAGTGAAGAGCATGTTTTTCCCTGCCTTCCAGAAGGTTACATCCCAGGGGCAATACAAACAAGTAGCCAGGCAACTGTAGTGGTATGCTAAGTGCTGGATGGAAGTAAATGTAGAGGCTGGGAGAACACAGCAGGGCTCAGGAAGAAGCCTTCTCCAAGCTAAGACCTGAAGGATCCACAGAGCAGCCAAGAGAGCATGTGGGGGAGGAGGAGGCAGGGGAGCAGGAGTGTGTCAGATAAAAGGAGTGTTGAGTATCTAGAACACTGCAGGATGGCTAGGGCACGAAGATGCATGTGTGTGATGAGACTGGGAAGCCAAGGCCCCGCTCAACAATGCCAAGTAATTTATTGAAAAAACACTTGTACTGACCTATAGTTTAATAGAGAATAGTTAAAGCTTTAAGCTGAAGAGTGACACAATCAGATTCACTGTGCGGAAGGTCACTGCATTAGTCTGCTAAGGTTGCCATAAGGAAGTACAACAGATTAGGTGACTTACATAACAGAAATGTATTTTCTTACAGTTCTAAAAGTTAGAAGTCCAGGAACAAGGTGTCAGCAGGACTGATTTCTTCCGAGGCCTCTCGGCTCGACTTACAGATGGCTCTTCTCCCTCTGTCTTCACGTGGACTTCCTTCTGTGCTTGCCTGTTCTTCTTATAAGGACACCAGTCAAGTTGCATTAGGGCCCTTCCTAATGACCTCGTTTTAACTTAATTACCTCATTAAAGACTATCTCCAAATACAGTCACATTCTGAGGTACTATGGGTTAGAATTTCAACACAACAATTTAGAGGGGCACACAATATATCCCATTACAGTCATTTGACTAAAAGTAGAGAAGGCCCTGGAGAAGGTAAAATTGGAGGAATAGGAGGTGACAGTAAAACCCAGAGTGTATATTTCCAGGAGGGAGGAGTTAACAGCACCCACATTCCTCCAAGGCAACAAGAAGGTAAGGAAGGTAAGGACTGAAATTGTCCTTCAGAATTAGGGGCAAGGGTAGCACCTGGGTAGCTCAGTCGGTTAAGTGTCCAACTCTCAGTTTTGGCTGAGGTCTCATGGGTTCTCAGTTTCATGGGTTCAAGCCCTGTATTGGGCTCTGTACTGGCAGTGCGCGGAGCCTACTTGGGATTCTCTCTCTCTCTCTCTCTCTCTCTCTCTCTCTCTCTCTCTCTCTCTCTCTCTGTACTTCCTCTGTTCACACTGCCTCTGTCTCTCTCAAAATAAATAAATAAACTTAAAAAATTTTTTAAAGAATTAGGAGCAAGAAATTCATGACAAACTTCATTAGACCAAAGATCAATCACAGGTGCACCCCAGGATGTTTACTTGTAAAAGCAAGGGTGAGCTAAAGGAAACTAAAGATGACAGAATCAAGCAAGGACTTATTGGGGTATCTGGGTGGCTCAGTCAGTTAGGCATCTGACTTCGGCTCAGGTCATGATGTCACAGTTCGTGAGTCTAAGCCCCACATCGGGTTCTATGCTGACAGCTTGGAGCCTGGAGCCTGCTTTGGATTCTGTGTCTCCCTCTCTGTCTGCCCCTCCCCTGCTCATGCTTGCTCTTTCTCTCTCAAAAAAATAAACATTAAGACAATTTTTTTAAAGAGAGGACTTATTTTGTCAACAAATAATTATTCAGTTTCCAGTGTGCACAAAGTGCTGAGGAAGTACATTAGACGAAACTTTGTCGTTGGCAAGATCAACATTTTGAGTTAATGGAGAAATTGCAATCATGTTTTTAAGAAATAATTTATATATATGACAATATACATATATATAGTCAGGGACCAAAATACAACAAGACAATATCAATTGCTGAGTTTGGGAGTTAAATTTAGGAGTAATCCATTTTTAAGAATTTCTTCAGTGTAATCGTTATTAACAACAGAAAAAGCTACCGCTGAATGTTTATCATGTATTAGGCAATGTGCTGTGTGCTTGACATTATCTCCTGTAATCCTCACAAAAACTCCATGAGGTAACTACTATTATTTTCTTTGTTTTACAAATAAGAAATCTGAGGTTTAATGAAGTTAAGTAATTTAGCCATGGTCAAGATCTAGTTTAAGATAGAAATTGGACCCAAACCCCATCCATACTGATATTCCTAAAAACGATGCCACAATTTCCTCTGAAATGGTGTATTTACAGATGAGAAGGAATCTATTAAGAGGACTTATTTTAACTTGGAAGAAAAAACAAGAGACTATCTTCTCTGCTAATAGCAAAAGAAAAAAAAAGTGTTTCTAGATTTTCTTAGCATTTGTTACCTGCATTACAGGGTACAGATCTCAGTTAAATTCTACATTGAATCAAAGACCCTAGAAGTTTCATGTTGTATATACATTGCATCTGCCAATCTGATTGCCTGAACTTCTCAAGGGTAGAATACATGTTCTACACCTGTGTTGTCCCCCAAAACTGAGCTCAGTGGTTTCACTGTAGGAGTCTATCTAATGCTTAATAAACATTTGCTAGTCGAATTACTGACTATTTAATAAAATATTGAAACCGAGAGAAAAACAGGGCTAAGGTACAGGGACATTTTTGAAAAACATACTCTCTGTCTGAGACCCTGCTTCCACTCCTTGCTTAAGTACTCTGGGACTTTGGTGATATTGGACACCATTTCCTAGTACTATTCCCCTGGTCTTAGAAGGAACGGGTGGTTCTCTTTTCCCGCACTGTTCCTTGGCAATTATAAAAGGAGAGGCTGTTTCTATCACCTTTGAAAACAGAACAGAGACACTTTACTTCCAGTTGCTTATTAGACATATTCATTCAACACCACCAATCAATTGTACATCTTTGATTTGTTGCTAAGATAACCAGTGGAATGCAGTTAACCCATACTATTTGCAGTCAAGGGCATGTATAAATGTAACAGTGACCTCTAACTGCTTAATTCCCAAATCACTTCCTTAAACAGATATTAGAAGGAAGCTACTGTAACCCTTCATGCACCAAACTGGATTGATTCTACTTCAATAAATCCCTAACTCAATTTAACAGCATTTCTTCAGTCTATTGGTGGGCTCCTGTTTACAGTGTTCCTGTTTTCAGTCTAATGATATTTGGGTGATCCTGCTGGTATGATAGAATAACATTTTTAGGTAAAAGTTCTCATGTATGTGAAAATTTTCAATCTCTAGACAACTGCAAGATCAGTCATCAGTCAATCTCAGTCTGAGTTCCTTTCCACTTATATACTTTCAGCCACCCAAACTGCCATCTTGGAAGGAAGTATTGAATAGTGGCTACTTGTACAGGCTGTTGCAGTCACACTACTTGGGGTCAAATCTCAGGTTTACTATTTGTGTAATGTTGGGAAAGTTAACCTCTTTTGCTCCAATTTTTTCAACTCTAAAAGAAAGATGATAAAAATTTTTAAAAATAATACAAATATGAAACATTGATAATTTTAAGGATAATGTAGGTGACTTTCTAATCAGAGAGCCACCCAATTTTTTAAAAGTTTTTTTAACATTTATTCATTTTTGAGAGACAGAGAGTGAGTGGAGGAGGGACAGGGAGAAAGAGGGACACAGAATCCAAAGCAAGCTCCAGACTCTGAGCTGTCAGCACAGAGCCTGACACAGATCTCAAACCCACTAACCACGAGATCATGACCTGAGCTGAAGTCAAATGCTCAACCAACTAAGTCTCCCAGGTTCCCCAAGTGCCACCTAATATTTTGAGGCAAAATTCGCTTAACATAAACTTCACTATTTTAGCCATTTAGTCATACAAGTCATAGTTTTGAGTATAGTCACAATGTTGTGCAACCATCACACTGTCTAATTTTCATCCCCCCAAAAAGAAACACTATATCTATTAGGCAGGCAGGCACTCTCCAATCTCCTCCCTTCCCTAGGCCCTGGAAACCACTCACCTGCTTTCTGTCCCTATGGATTTGCCTATTCTAGACATTTCATCTAAATGCAATACAATAATACAGTTTAGAGCCCACAAAATTTGTTAAATAGAATAATTATCATATACCTAAAGTTTTGAAGAGAAATAAACAAAGAATTAGAAACAATTAAAAAAGTTGCCCCGAGGATAAGGGAGTGGAACACAGAGTACAGAGAAATAGCAGATGAGGCTGCTTTTCATTTTAAATTCTTTACTATTCACTCTAGGTATTAATTACCTATGTTAATACACTCTATGTATTAACTGATAATTAATACACTCAATATTAATTGATCATTTCTCCTTCTAACAAGGAATATTTATTTTTATATTTTTTTAATGTTTACTTATTTTTGAGAAAGTGTGAGTGGGAGAGGGGCGGGGGGCAGGGTGGATCTGAAGCAGGCTTCATGGTGACAGCAGCAAGCCCAATGTGGGACTTGAACTCACAAACCATGAGTTTATGACCTGAGGTGAAGTCAGATGTTCAACTGACCAGGGATACCTAACAAGAAATTTTTAAAACTCATCATTTAATCGTATTTAAAGATTAAGTGAGATAGTACTTGTTAAATATTTGGCCCACTACCTGGGACACAGGTATTTGATACATGTTAGCTACCATTATTATTACTAATAATTATTAACCAGATATACTAACCAGGGTTGTATGTGTCCCCCTCCAAATTCATATATTGAAATCCTAACCCGCACGAGGTGGAGCTTTTGGGAGGTAATTAAGTCCTGAGGACAGAATCTTCATGATGGGATTAGTGCTATCACAAGAAGAAACATAAGAGAGCTTGCTTCCTCCCTGTTCTCCACCTCGTGAGGATATGTATAAGAAGATGGCCAACTATAAACCACAAAGCAGAGCCTCCCCAGACACCAGACCTGCCAGCACTTTGATCTTGGACTTCCCAGCCTCCAAAACTGTGAGAAATAAATTTCTGTTCTTTTAACCACCCAGTGTTCTGTTATAGTAGCCAGAACCAACTAATACACGGGGCTATCAGTGTTATACAGCAATGGAATCAGAGCCACGTTGGGGGCTGATCCTAGAGTTCTTTGATTGAGATAAACAGTGAAGTCCCATCTATTTTATGGATATACCACTAATATAATATCAGAATAATTAAAAATAATTCTCAAATTCCCTCCATTTTTTGATGTGATTGGATAAAGTTTGATTAAGAAGAAAAAAAGCCTTTTAAATAAACTGAAAGCTGTTGAACTCTGCAACTAAATGCTATGCTACCTATTAAGTCACTGTTAGACAAAGTAGAGAGAAAAGTACTTTGGGGAACCAACAAAACATGGCAGGAGTATAATATTGAGCTACTGACCAAACCAAGGTCATAATCAGTGGTGTCCCTCATCTCATTGTAAAAGAGAAACACGGACCTTCCACGGAAGTTAACGTATCAACACACTTGATTTTTAAACATGCTTTAGCAATGCCACCTATTAACTGTTGAATATCAAAGTGAAAAGCTGGGGGCATCACACCGAGATTAGGCTAAATGCTGGCACTAAAATATGAATCACAACCCAAATGTGTGCTATGAGGGGCGGGTGAGTTAAAGACATTAGGAACTAAAAGGATCTTGGCAGCCATCCTCTCAATTCTTCACCCTGTTCTACAACAAAACTGCCATCTATCCCACTAGGGAAGTTAAGAAGCTGCTGAGGCATATGTTGCAAGCAACAGGAATAATAAAAAGCAAGTAAGATAAAGGAAAACTGTCAGGATTTTTGGATCCTTTTAGGTCTCTTCTAGGAGAGATGGGGCTGTATTTGCTTCTGAGCAAAGACTTCAAGCCTTCTGTAACCTGAGGCACAGAATCAGTAACAGCAACGAGTACTTTGAAAGCACGCCCTAGGTTTAAACTCCAGTTCTGCCCCTTCACTTTATTGGCAGCCAACTTTATTGGCTTGAACTGTCCATACTGTAATTTCTTCACCTATTAGATGAGGCTGTCACTAGATGTCATGATGTTTTTGTGAGGATTCATTATAATATTCCAATAATCTATGTAAAGCACTTAGCCCTATGTTAGTCGAATAGGGTTTATTAAATGTTATTATCCTTATGTTCAATGGTAGAAATAACTCTGATCAAAGCTAAATATACATTTGAGGAAAGGATTCTTATAACACAAATTGGACTCTTCACGTCACAATTGCCAAAAAATTTTACTCTGTCAAACAGTTTTACCTTAATACAACTGAAACCACCGAGACAAATAAATCTGAAAACAATATACTTCCTCCTATTGAGCTCAAGAGTGTTCCATGCTCCCTGATGAGCTGAGACAGGAATCTCTCCTTCTGCCCTTTCTGGGGTTCCCAAAATATCTGTGTAGAAATGACAGTTCTAGGGAAGCAAAAAAGAATAATCATCTACCTAGCTGGGAAGAATATCCACTAAGGAGGCCAATAAGGTAGATGCATGACTTGGGAAATATAAAATCATCCCTAGTAAATTTTTTATAGGTTGTTTTCATTTGGAATTACCGGTTTCAGTTGCCATAGTGAAACACATTTGCTTTTAGCATACTTTTCCTCCTATTCCAAATCTATTACTGGTCATGAATCTACATGGTCTCATAAAATTTCAAATCTGGAAAGAAACAGAATTTCTGGTTTGGCCTATTTATATTACAGATGATTGAAACTGATGCATGAAGAGACTAAATGGTTAAATTAATGGCTAGCCCATTATATTAATGGTTGACCATTACATTTATTAGAAATGGAGGAAATTGAAGCACATGAAGATTGATTTTACTCAAGGTACAAAAGGATAAAATGCTTTGCTAGTTATTAATATACAGAATTACTGACTCAGTTATTGCTCCAATTATAGAATAAAACTCTATTCCTAACTATCAAGAGCAAGCAATTTAATAACAAATAAACTATGCCAAAATGGTTATGGTCACTTTGTTTACCCCTCAACCACCATAGGATGCCAGGTAATATCAGCATGCTAATTAATCCTGTCCATCTGGCTAATGTAGTCTTTATAATTTATAATCCAAAGCCTTTGGGCACAAAGACCTATTAACATGCTAATACACCTTCTTACTATTCTAGCTGCTTTTCAATTAGTAATTATCTATAGAGTGAGCCAATGAGAGGCAACTTTTCCAAATGATTAGCACCTTGGAAATCATAGTCAGGCTGGCTGCTGATTAACATTCTTCGTTTTGGCAGTTAGCATTTCTCATTCCAGCAAACTACTCTCGTGGGTTCAGTTGGTGGCTGGGGGACGTGGAAACCCAAGCCTATTCAATGGTCAATGACTATTTTGAGAAAATATAATTATGACATATGGATGTGAGAACTTGATTCACTTGGCAAAATGTTATTTCAAAATATTTACTTCAGTTCTAAAAGACATTATGGAAATAATTGCAGAAATCTGAATTAAAATGTATATTAAATGATATTATTGAATTACTATTAACCATCTTAGGTGTGACAATGGCATTATGGTATATAAGATGGATGCTGAAGTATTTAGGGGTACAGTGTCATGATGTCTGCAGTGTGTGTCCACACAGTTCAGCAACAAAGATAGATGATAGATAATAGTATTAGATAGATAGATAGATGATAGATGATAGATAGATAGATAGATAGATAAGATAACAGCAATTTTGACAAAATGTTTTAAAAAATACAAATGTATATTTCCAGAAAACTACCTATATGCTCAAAACATTGTATTTACTAGTATTTGAATTTTGCCACTCCTATTTGTCTACCTTTTTCTCTCTTTCTCCCTAAATTGTTAAGAGCTGCAGTTTAAAATGAACAAGTGAAAACAATATTGTAAAAATATTTTAATGCTTTCTCTATCTGGGTACAAATATCTGTTGGAAATAGAGATATTTAAATTTTTTAATGTTTATTTTTGAGACAGAGAGCATGAGGAGGAGAGGGGCGGAGAGAGAGGGAGACACAGAATCCAAAGCAGGCTCCAAACTCTGAGCTGTCAGCACAAAGCCCAACATGGGGCTCAAACTTGTGAGTCATGAGATCATGACCTCAGATGGAGCTGGACACAACAAACTGAGCCACCCAGGCAGCCCCTGGAAATAGAGATATTTAAAGTTACTATGAGAACTGTGTTCCCACAATCAGAGTGCACACATTCTGGAAATGCAGTCCCAGTCTTCAGCTATCTTAAAAATGTCCACTGGTATAGATAAGAATGACTTTGAGCCTACATCTACAGGTAGCCAACTTTGCCCCATATGTGACCTTTTATGATTTTACTTCAGAATCACCATCACCTTTATGTGGTGTTAGTCACTCCAGGTCAAACAACAGCATGCTTAAAAACGTGGCTTCAAATAGATATAAACATAACTAACTTTACACTCTCTTTTAAAATTCATTTTAAAATCAACATTGTTGACTGGTTTTAATACAGTGCTCAAACTAATAATAGAAGTGAATATATCTGCCATAAAAATGGAAAATGTGGACCATTAGACAAGTATGCAAAAGAGTCAAACCCCACAATTCCAAAAGAAAGAATCATAAGCAATTACTATCAAATTTGTCAAGGTTTCATCTAAATTTTTTCATGTTATTAAAGATGCAATCCTAACCAAAAGCAGCCATTGAATAATGTTTAGAGTAGTAAACATTCACTGAAACATCAGAACACTATAACTGACATTTCCATATGTGTATAAATCCCCCTAATAACTTGCTTTTGATAAGACAAGTATGAAGCCATATTAGTGCAATACAATGTTGTAGCTGTTCTGGAAACAGCCCATTTTCATTTAATAGCAAATAAAGCAGGCTTTTCAGAGGACTAAATGCCAATAAATAAAATGTAAAATGTCACATTATATATTCACTCCCATATTTGATGACACTGACTTTTTCCCCTTTTTTGTGAAAGAAAACGAATTACAAGTATGTAGTAAAAGACTGAGAAATAGATTGTTCTATATTAAAGTATTAGATTTAACAATAATGCAAAGCATTCTTTAATCACCTCTCATAAAGTCACAAATTGCATGTTTCATCAAGGATAAACTCCAGCAAGATGTTGGTGCATGTAAAGCTTAAAATGGTAATACAGGCCTACACTTGTTTTACTGCATTTTTCTTTATGGTGAAGTTTTCTCACAAACTGATTTGTAACAACCTTGTAGGGAGCAATCGGTGCCGTTTCACAACACCATTTGCTCATTTCATGTTTCTGTGTCATATTTTGGTAATTCTCAAACTATTTCAAACTTTTTCATTATTATTGTTTGTTATGGTGATCTGTGATCAGTGATCTTTGACATCACCATTATAATTATTTTGGGGCACCATGAACTGTGCCCATATAAGATGGCAAAATTAATCAATAAATGCTGTACGTGTTTTAACTGCTCCACCAACCAGTCATTCCTCTAACTCTTTCCCTCTCCTTAGGCCTCTCTATTCCCTAAAACACAGCAATCCTGAAATCAAGCCAATTAATAACCTACAATGGCCACTGAATTTTTTGAAATGGAATCTACTCCTGGTGAAGATGCTGTGAAGATTGTGGAAATGACAACAAAGGATTTAGAATATGACATAAATTTAGTTAATAAAGCAATGGCAAGGTTTGAGAGAATTAACTCTAGTTTTGAAAGAAGTTCTACTTTGGGTAAAATGCTATCCAACAGCCTACATGCTACATAGAAAGAAATCAGTATGAGGAGCCTGGGCAGCTCAATAGTTGAATGTCTGACTTTGGCTCAGGTCATGATCTCACAGTTTGTGAGTTCAAGCTACTCATTGGGCTCTTTGCTGACAGCTCAGAGGCTGGAGCCTGCTCTGGATTCTGTGTCTCCCTCTCTCTCTGCCCCTCCCCAAACCTCGCACACTCTGTATCATTCTCTCTCTTGAAAATAAATAAACATTAAAAAAAAATCATTTGTGAAAGGAAGAGTCAGTCAACACAGCATATTTTAGTACGGTCTTATTTTAAAAAATTGCCACAGCCACCCCAATCTTCAGCAACAACCACCCTGATCAGTCAGCAGCCACCAACATTGAGGCAAAATCCTCTACCAGCAAAAAGACTGCCACTAACTGACGGCTCAGGTTTAGCATCTTTTATCAGTTAAGCACTTCTTAATTAAGGTATGTACATTGTTCTTTTAGACATAATGCTATTTTACTTAATAGACTACAATATAGTGCAAACATAGCTTTATATGCACTAGGAAACTAAAAACTTCATTTGACTGAATTTGCAATATTCGCTTTATTGCAGTTGTCTCGAATTGAACCTACAATATCTCTGTATACACTCACATATGTACACACACTAGCCATTTGAACCAGATTCACATGTTCTCTTCATTTTAAATAGAAACAACACCCTCAATCTTTCTCCCCCCAAAAAATAGACTCTGGTTGATAGACAAGCCAAAATCTGGAATTCCAACAATGTTATGTCAACATGTTTACATACAAATATTTATGTAAAAATAGAAGAGAAAAGAAAAAGAAAACACACACGTGCGTGCACACACACACACATGCATATACATATACACCAGGCATTGTGGTCCGAACCCAAACCACAGCTGACCTAATAAAATAATCATTGAATCAAATAAGGAAGATGTTATAAATATGTTTTTTCTTTGACATTCATGCAAATCTGCATTTCTGATAAAATTCTGACTCTATATAGAACTTTACATTTATGACATCTTTTAGCATATTGGAAATGAGCTTAAAAAAAACAAGAATAACCACAATGGAGAGAGAAATATGTGAAAAAACTAGAAATAGAGAAGTACAAAATTGGTGAAGTCATAAGAATTTTGACTCAGTAATTTTTGACCTTTAATCCCTTCCTTCCCCTCCTCTTTCTTTTCCGAGATTGATATCCTGACAAACCAAATGATTGCAAAGATCCAAGATCCATTTGCTTGGATAGCATCTTTATCTCCTGAATTTTCTAAATGCCTTTTTTTTTTTTTGCCTCTCCCTGCAAAAGTCTTCTTTAAAACAAAAGCAACCTTCTGAGTTTATGATGAAATCTCTCAGTATTAAATGCTAATTTATTACATGGCTATAAAATTGCAATACCATCAGCCCTAGCAATAATGAATTCCTATGGTCTCTGATTTCATGAGGAACCTGACATATCATTGGGAAAAAAATGAAGTAACATAATCAAATGTCATTGTTAATGATATTCAATTATTCCACCTGTGACCTGAGCTATTATAACTATCGCCTTATAATTGCAACTCATCCATTGGGAAAGCCAACTGCAAACATTATCATAACTGAAAGGTCACTTGGAAAGTATGCAATTATAACAAAATTTTGTGATAGTTATGAAAATGAATTCTTTTTTCTATACCTGGTCTCAGATGATATTAGTTCTTTAAAAAATAAACCATAGAATATGAGTTAAACTTACTGTATTTACAGTGTATTTCTATCCCTCACATTTTTAAAAAGGAAATCAAGAACTAATTTTCCTTACATAATTTTTCCCAGCAACATTTTTTCTTCTAAAACGGTAGTTGCCATCAGTGACTCTCTTTGTCAGGAGATTCACCATGATTTTGTAGAAAGGAAATCAGTTTCCTTCCCCTCTGACTGCGTCTTGCCCACTCTGTCCTTTGGACTTAGTGGATCAGTGCTCTCAGGTCTCCTTTTTGCCTCCAATAAAAAGGGAAGAGAGAGCAATGAGTCAGAATACAGTGTCCCCTTTTTACTCGGCCTAAACAAAATAAAATTTTCTGGCTTTCTTTATTACCCTAAATCCAAGCTGGAAGTATAAAAAAAGAAATGAAACTTGGAAATAAACTCTACCATTTTACTTTACTTAGATCTTCCTAATAGCTGTCATTTCTTAAGCTTTCCATGTGCCACGTACTGTTATGTGCTTTACACCCGTATCATTTAGGTCATCTGCTTCCTTCTCTCTCTTGATTTGATTTTCAGACGACAAAAATGTTCACTTAAAGTTGACTTACATTGAGAAATTGATAAGAAAGAAAAATTAGGCTACCCATATCAAAACTATTTTGCCAGCGATTATTGTATGACTGTAAGTGACTGGTACTTATGTGTTGAGATAAGAATTCAAAAGCAGAAAGGGTGGGAATCACAGCCCAGGAGTCCCTGAGCCTCCTCTGAATCCCAAATTAGGGGAAGTCCCAAACAAGGAGAAGGAGAGCTCTTTCCGTGCTGATAAGGCTATAGTTACTCTAAAACAAACTTGCCCATCAGGTGGGAACAGGCAGGAGTAGTCAAACTTGCTCTGAGTACAGAATGCCAAGGCCTGCTGCAGCTTTTTATCTGCTTCTTCCAAACAGTTTAACTGTTTTCCCCAATGACCTTAGCCCCTGTTTCATTACACAGGCAATGATAAAGTGGTCATTGGAATGAGAAAGTTTTGGCACATCAGTTTTCAGAAAAGAAGCATTGATTCTTCTTTTTTTTAATCCTTTCTTTAAGAAAGAGTAAAAGTGGGGTGTCTGAGTGGCTCAGTCAGTTAAGTGCCTGACTTTGGTTCAGGTCATGATCTTGTGGTCTGTGGGTTCAAGCCCCACATCAGGCTCTGTGCTGACAACTCAGAGCCTGGAGCCTGCTTCAGATTCTGTGTCTCCCTCTCTCTGCCCCTCCCTTGCTCACGCTCTTTCTCTTTCTGTCTTTCAAAAAATAAAAAAATAAAAACTTTTTAAATAAAGAGTAAAAGTAACATATATCAACAAGGATAAATCTTAAAAACATAATTTTGACAAAAAAAGTAAGTGTGTAGGCCCTATTTGAACATTAAAAACACAAGCAAAGCAATTCTATATGCTGCTTATAAAGGCATATTAGTGTATGTAAACATGTTAAAATATACTGGAGTTACATCTTTTTTTTTTTCTGTCCAACACTAGCTTTTTTTTTCCCCCAACACTAGCTTTCTTATAGACAATGTTTGTGTAACAAAACAATTACTCAAATTTAGCCAACTAAGTTGCTGGGACTAGGGCCAGGGAAAGAGGTAATGTAATCAGTCAAGTTGGTAATCAGACATTACTTAGAAAAATAAACTATAAACACTTGCCTTCTGTATGTTTTCTTATAAAAGTAGTCCATTATTATCTTTTTTTAAGCTTATTTATTTATTTTGAGAGAGAAAACATGACCAGGGAGAGGAGCAGAAGGGGAGAGAGAACAAGAGACAGACAGAGGGAAAGAGAATGAAAGGCAGAGAGAGAGAAAGAGAGAGAGAGAGAGAGAGAAACAGAGAGAGAATCCCAAGCAAACTATGCACTGTCAGCACCAGAGCTCAATGCAGGGCTCAATCTCAGGAACCATGAGATCATGACCTGAGCCAAAAGCACAGTTGGCCGTTTAGTTGGCTCAGCCACCCAGGCACCCCAAGTCCCTTATTATCTTATTCTTTTTCCAGCTTTATCATCTTCCTTTACCCCCATCTATGATCTATGAATAATCACAGAGCTAAACTTATCACAGGAATAGGGAAAAATCAGCCCAACTTTCAGGTGAAAATGATGGACTTTACTTTTTTTAACCACCTTCTTATAGTTTAGCTAAATCAGACAAATGGACATTGTCCTATTTTAGGTGATTTTAATTTTGCAATGAGTAGTAGCAGCTAACATTGGAACATAAATTAATTTTGACACTTTTTCCCTATTATCTATAACTAAAATTCTAATTTAAACCTAATTAAAAGTAGTATTGAAAGTTGTTAAATCAAATTTCACCTGATCTTTAAGATAAAATACCTATAAAACATTCTTTCACAGATTGCTATAAATAAATAAGAAAAGCATTTGATATACTTTGTAGGCCAAGACTCTGTCTAAATGCACAAAGAGAGCAATATTTCTTGACCTTCTGAAAAGAGGCCTTTTTTGTCTTAATGTGTTGGGATGAGGATGAATTTCCAATTTCACTGAATGAGTTAATCAAAATACACAGAATGTTCTAAGCATGTAGACACAGCCTGAATCCAGCATCAATTCTGTGATAGAGAAGTTTCTACATTTGTTAAACTGCTCTGCCGTAATGTCTTCATCCTTCCCTGAGCATCTCAGTGTCATCATGATCCATCAAAGAAAATACAGTGACTACATAAACGAAGGCAGCCATTTAGGTGAACTATTTCAGAGAACAATGCCTTGAGGAAAGAACCATTTGCATTACACACGATCTTACACTCAGTTCTCTCCCTGGACCACAAAGGGAAGATGGATATCCTTTGGTCAGATGAACAGTTTATGAGGTTTTGTAGTATATAAAAAGACATCTTCAGGGCCTTGTGTACGTACATTGTAAAACCTTGAGATATTTTATGTTACAACATACATATTTAATGCGATAATAAAAAAGCTTATTTGTTTCAAAGTCTCTTTTACCCTTGCTTATATAACCAAACAGCTTGATGCTATTGGCTAAATTTTCACAACTTCCATTATTCATGGCTGCAGTGGGAACATGCCCGACTTCCATAGATCTATAAATCAGATTTGAGCAGCAAATAACACATTCAGGGTGAGTAATATGACATCCATATGGAAGCACAGTGTCAGAGACTGAAGAAACTATGTGTTTTTAAGACCTAGCAGGTTTCTCTAGTTTCTTGTTTCTACAATAAGATATCATTCTTTTTTTATTTCAAAAATGGTTAAACTACAAGCCAAAAACTATTCAGTCCATTAAGCACAACAATATAAAATAGCATGGAATCCTTTTAATAAAGGATAGAAAGTAAGATAAATTCATGAAAAGTTTAGAAATCAAATCTCCATATGGAAATTCACTTGCATGACACCAAAAGGCATTTTACTACACAACCAATGTAGGCTACTTAAGACTCATAAGTTTATCTTCATGACATCTGTTACTGACAGCAAAGTTATTAGTCAGCAGAAACTACTGCTGTAAATAGCATTCTAGTGTTAGTGTGAGGATGTTCGAGAGAAATGAGAGCTATTGATGAATCTAACTGGCTTTTAAAGATTGAAATGTAAATAGCGGGTTGAATATCAAGCAGCACATTTATGACAACCAAATTTACAACAAAGAAGTAAACTTATGCATCAGTCTTCCTTAGTTTTATCTTAAAATTAGCCCAAAATGATGCCTAAAAACAAATGTTCCTGAGTTATAATGTTGGCTCATTTAAGATATTTTATGTTATCAGAAAAGTTAAGTTTTAAGTGGTTTTTTTTTTTCACTCTTGGGAAAAAATTGCTCCAGATATCATTAGGGAAACTGACTTAATCAAAATATTTATGCACTTTGATCTTAGGCTATCTCCATGGCCCAAAAGATATGAGGATTTGAATCAAGTTTGGTAATTACTAGTCTAATCCACACAGCAATCCAAATTTATAACTCAAACCCTTAAACCAATTTTTACTATATTGATCATGTAAAGATAACTAATACAGTTCTACTCACTTTACTGTGGTGATTCACTTTATTGTGTTTTCTTGATCTAGCTTTTTTATGTATGTAATTCAAATAAATCAGAGTTTTACTGATGTTCTGTGGACATTTTCTAGAAAAACTTTAGCTTATATATAATTACATGTCACAGTAACATCTGCTGGTTGATCTAGGTCAGACTTGTTTTGATTTTTTTAGGTGTTTCAGATTTTTTAAGTGAAGCTCACCTTTATCATGTTATAGACAGTCATTAAATACTGTCATCAGAGTACAAGAACATTCCAGTTAAAATAAACTTTATATGAATTACCCATTTTTGATCAAATTTAAGTAGTATCTTTTGTGGTCTAACATTGTGGCCCTGCACACCGCAGGATGATGGAAATGACTATGTTGTTCTAAAAATATCCCTTACCCAAGCACCTGGGTGGCTCAGATGGTTAAGCATCCAACTTCGGCTGAGGACACCATATGTGGTTCATGAGTTTGAGCCCCACATTGGCCTCTCTACTGTCAGTGCAAAGCCCACTTTGGATCCTCTGTCTACCTCTCTCTCTCTCTCTCTCTACCTCAAAAATAAGGATTTTAAATAATAAATAATAAAACATTAAAATATCTTTTTTTAAATTTAAATCTAAGATGGTTAACATATTGTGTAATAATAATTTCAGGAATAGACTTTAGTGGTATATAACACCTATAACACCCAGTGCTCATCCCAAGTGTGCTCCGTAACTCCCATCACCCATTTAGCCCGTCCCCCACCCAGCACCCTGCCAGCAACCCTCAGTTTGTTCTCTGTATTTAAGAATCTCTGGGGCGCCTGGGTGGTTTAGTCGGTTAAGCGTCCGACTTTCGCTTAGGTCATGATCTCACGGTTCGTGGGTTCGAGCCCCGCGTCGGGCTCTGTGCTGACTGCCAGCTCAGAGCCTGGAGCCTGTTTCAGTCTGTGACTCCCTCTCTCTCTGACCCTCCCCTGTTCACGCTGTCTCTCTCTCTCTTTCTCTCCTAGAAATAAATAAAATAAAATAAAAAATAAATAAAGAAATAAAGAATCTCTTATGGTTTCTCTCTCTCTCTCTCTCTCTCTCTCTGCTTTTATCATATTTTTGCTTCCCTTCCCCTATGTTCATCTGTTTTGTTTCTTAAATTCCACATGAATGAAATCATATATTTGTCTTTCTTTGACTTATTTCATGTTGCATAATACACTCTAGTTCTACCCATGTTGTTGCAAAAATCTTTCAACTACTTTTTAAAGTTTATTTACTTGTAAAAATATCCTTTACTCTAAGGTGAGTGTCACCTCAGTCCATGTACAAAGGATCTCTATTTAACTGTATTTTTTAAAATTTACATTCTTCTCTGATAGCCAAAAAACAGGAAATAATTTCAGTAATTGTTTCATATATCTTCTTTTTTCATTGTAGTTGTTTCAGAAATATTCCAATGGGTAATTTCATTTTTAAAAAATGGAGAGATAACTAAAGAGGTACAAGACCTGTACTCTGAAAACTATAAAATATTGATGAAACAAATTGAAGACAACATAAATGGAAAGATATTCCATGCACATGGATTGGGAGAACAAATATTATTAAAATGTACAAACACCCAAGGTGATCTAGAGATTTAATGCAATCCCTTTTAAGATACCAACAGCATTTTTCAAGAACTAGAAAAAATAATCCTAAAATTTGTATGGAACAACCAAAGATCCCAAATAGCCAGGGCAATCTCAAAAAGAAGAACAAAACTGGAGGTATCACAATTCCAGACTTCAAGACATGCTACAAAGCTGTAGTAATCCAAACAGTATGACACTGGCACAAAAATAGACACATAGATCAATAGAACAGAATAGAGAGCCCAGAAATAAACCTACAATTGTATAGTCAATTAATCTATGACAAAGTTGGTAAGAATATGAAATGGGAAAAAGACAGACTCTACAACAAATGATGTTGGGAAAACTGGATCGCTACATACATGCAAAACAATGAAACTGGACCACTTTCTTACACCATACACAAAAATAAACTCAAATGGATTAAAGACTTAAATGTGAGGTGTGAAACCATCAAAATCCTAGAGGAGAACACAGGCAGAAATGTCTCTGACATCGGCCATAGCAATATTTTTCTAAATATGTTTACCGAAGCAAGGGAAACAAAAGCAAAAATAAACTATTGGAACTTTATTTTAACACACTAAAAGGCAACCTACTGAATGGGAGAAGATATTTGCAAATGACATATCCCACAAAGGGTTAATATCCAAAATATATGAAAAACTTATACAACTCAATCCTTACCCCCCCCACACACTCACACACAGAAATAAATAATTAAATCATTAGCAGAAGACACAGGCATTTCTCCAAAGAAAACAAATAGATGGCCAACAGACCCATGAAAAGATGCTCAACACCAACAATCAGTAGGGAACTGCAAATCAAAATCACAATGAGATATCATCTCACACCTGTCAGGATGGCTAAAATAAAAAGCTCATGAAGCAATGAGTGTTATTGAGGATGTAGGAAAAAAGTAACCCTCGTGCACTGTTGGTGGGAATGCAAACTAGCACAGTCACTGGGAAAATAGTATGGAGGCTCCTCAAAATATTATAAATAGAATTATCATTTGATCTAGTAACTCCACTACAAAGTATTTACACAAAGAATATGAAAACCCTAATTCAAAAAGATATGCACCCCTTTGGTTATTGCAATTATTCACAATAGTGGAATTATGGAAGCAGTACAAGCGTCCATGAAAAAAAAAATGAATGGATAAGGAAGATGTGATACACAGACAATGGAATATCACTCACCCATAAAAAAGAATAAAGTCTTTCCATTTGCAACAACATGGATGAATCTAGAGGGTATAATGCTCAGTGAAGTAAGTCAATCAAAGACAAATACCATATGATTTCACTTATATGTGGAATTTAAGGAACTAATGAACAAAGAAAAACAAAGACACACAAAAAAATAGTCTCTTTACTAGAGAGAACAAATTTATGGTTACTAGAGAGGAGGGGAGTATAGGCATAGGTGAAATAGGTGAAGGGGGTTAAGAATGCACCTACTGTAATGAGCACTGAGTAATGTACATAATTGTTGAATTGTACATTGTACACCTGGAACTAGTAGAACACTATAGGTTAATTATACTGGAATTTTAAAAATGGAAATAAATATTTAATTATGTTGTTCATGGGAGAAGAGACAGAAGTACAAATTTTCGAACATTGTATTATAGCTTGTGTCAAGGAGACACAGGACTTCCCCATTCTCTGGAAGTGTTTTCTCACAGTCATTCATTAGCAATCACTGTGGCCAAACCAAGTAAATCACAGGAACTTGCCTTGAAGCTCCTGGTACAAGGTGGTATTATTTCAGGTGCCCTATAAATGCCTCTTGAGAAAGTGACAATTGACCTAAAAGACAGACAAGGATATTGGAAAATATGTTCTCTGTCTATGAACGTCTTTATTTTTAGGGGTGCTTATTGTACACCACAATGTGTACAATAAATACTTATTCTAGGTGGTTGTGACATGAAGATGGAGACCGAGAATAATGCCCAATAAACTACAGTGCTTTGCTATTGCAATCGATTTTTTAAATATATATTTCAACACCTAAGACATTAGAATATATTCCATTCTTCTAGATGGTCTGCATCTACTTCATAAGCAATTATTCTACCTATTTCACAAGCAATTATTAAGTACATTTTCGGTAGGGAGTGGAAGATCAGAATTTAGTATGGAAAAGAATAAGCAAACAAATTATCACATCAATGTGATAAAATCCATATATTAACTCTATGGGAATGCAGAAAAAGAAGTATATAAATTTCAAAGAAATTATTGCATTTGAGCTCTGTCTTTAAAACTAAGTAAAAGTCACTGGACAGAAGGAAATGGCAAAGGAAGGACAGAGGAAGAGAGAAAAAAAATTGTAAAGAGGAAAATACAACAGCAACTTCCCACAAGTTTGGTGTTTACTAGAGCAAAACACATATAAAGTAGCGTGTCTTCACTGTGCCACAAATTTAGAAACAAGATAGCAGAAGGGATGTACTTATCCAGTTTCCTTTTCTAAGATATTATGGAAACCACTGCTGAGAAGAAATGAATGAAACTAGGAAAATTAGAAACGGTGTTAATGATCTTTTGGAAGTAAAGCCTCCAAGCTATTCACTGAATGTAAAAGTGATCCAAAACCTCTAGTATGAGACACCCCCTGCCAGGAAGGAGATAAACTGTATTTCATGGCATTTAACCCTCTATTAGGAGAAAGAGCAGGACCTGAGTATTCTAAGAATGCTGAGTCCTCTCCCTTCCTTGCCATTCCCTCAGATGACAGAAAAGGATAATATGTCATCTCTTTTAGACTATACCTGGAGATGAAAAAGGAAATAATTGCTTTCAAGATATCCTGGGAGGAGGATGAAGTCACTCATACCTTATCAGAGTAAATAGACTGTCTAGTCAGAGGACCAAGTTTGAGAAAGGTAAAAAGAAATGACATGGATACCCTGCAAACTTCTTACAGCAAGGAACATGCATGCAAAGCCAAAGAAAGACACCGAGATATAAGAAAAGCATAATACAAAGAATAGAAGAAAAATAAGACAATTAGTTGTTTCACACATAAAACAAAAATACCAATAAAAAAGTACCCAAGCACTAGTTGATAAAACAGAATGAAAGGAGATAATTAAATTTGAAACAAGTAACAGGGAAGACACTGCTGAAAATCGTACTAGTTAACATAGAAAAAGGCATAAGATAATCACAGTGAATTCTAAGAGAAAAAAAAATATAAAGCTGTTAGGCAAAAGCCAACAGAAATGGAACAGAAAAATGATCCCACACAAGGGCAATGTGTTAGAATTGAACTCAGCACATAAAGCAGAAGATGCATACAAAGGTATGAGATAAGAACATATCCTAGAAACAGGGAAACAACTGAGGCTGCAGATCAAAAAGAGCACACTATGTTGTAGGAAGTTTTAAAACAAAACATGCCTCTCTAAAACAAACTCAGTTAAGTCTTTGAACTTCAAGAGAAAAATCCCTTCACCATCAGGCAAACTGAAGTGGGGGGCAGGGTGGATCATCTTTACAGGGAAAAAGATGTCAGGTTGCTGCTGGAATATTAAATGCCAAAGACAAGGAAGTCCTGTGTATAAGTTTAGTAAGAAAGTGTAACACAAAAATGTATATGATAAAATAAATTTTAAAAATATAACTCATAATGCGGTAGCCATAAGCATGTCTTTAAAAGTTTGCCACACAAGGGCACCTGAGTGGTTCAGTAGGTTAAGCATCTGTCTCTTGATTTCAGATCAAGTCATGATTTCATGTTTCGTGAGATGGAACCCCACGTCAGGCTCTGTGCTGACAACACGAAACCAGCTTGGGATTCTCTCTCTCCCTCACTCTGTGCCCCTCCCCTGCTTGTACTCTCTCTCTTTCTCTCAAAATAAATAAACATTTTTTAAAAAGTTTGCACACAGTGAAATCTAACCAAAATCTAACCAATTAGGACATGAGTAGATATAAAGATCTTCAGAATAAAGAAGCTGTAATAAAGAGACTGGTAGCACGACTGAATCAACTTAAATATAAAACCAAAACTAAACGACCATGGGAATTGAAATCATTATATCTGTTCCATGCAAAAACTGCAATATAAATAACAAAACTCGGGAAGGAGGAGAAGGAGTAGTAAAGACTATTAGAGTACTAATTGTTTCTTTTTCAAAGCAGGAAATTAAAGCATAACGTTTTTAAAAACTGACTCTAACCTCTTAATGTTCTGAAAATTTTTTTTTCAGTCTTAAAGAAATAATTTAAGAAATAAAATCTCCCTGGATCACCTGGGTGGTTCAGTCGCTTAAGCGCCTGACTTCAGCTCAGGTTATGACCTTGCAGGTATGAGTTCGAGCCCCACATCGGGCTCTGTGCTGACAGCTCAGAGTCTGGAGCCTGCTTCAGATTCTGTCTTTCTCTCTCTCTGCCCCTCCCCTGTTCATGCGCTGTCTGCCTGTCTGTCTCCCTCTCTATCTCTCTCAAAAATAATTAAATATTAAAAAAATAAATAAAATCTGCCTATGTTAAAGAAATAAGTATTTGACTTTCAACAATTAATTTTACTCATTTATTTTTCTACTTTTAAATCCAAACAAAATTAACAAAGTATTATTTGAAATATATCAATAATATGATTTCATTTTTATTAAAGTTCTGCTTTTCTATCTTCTATCCTTCTATCTATCTTCATGGAAGATATCAGGAACATTTACTAAATAGCAATTTCTAGATGTGATTTACGGTTTTGTTTTGGGTACTTTTCAGCATTGATTTTGATAATGCATGTTTATCATTTTTACAAAAATTAAAACTAATATGCCAAGATGTTAGCAATGACTAGTTCTGGATACTGAGAATATAGATTTATTCAGCCATTTATTTTAAATTTTTTATTAGGGGCATTTGGAAAATGGCAGGAGAGTAGGAAGACCCTAGACTCATCTCATCCCATGAATACAACTAGATAGCTATCAAGTCACCCTATATACCCCAGAAATCGACCTGAAGAATGACAGAACAGGGCGCCTAGGTGGCTTAGTCGGTTAAGCGTCCGACTTTCGCTTAGGTCATGATCTTGCGGTTCGTGGGTTCGAGCCCCGCGTCGGGCTCTGTGCTGACAGCCAGCTCAGAGCCTGGAGCCTGTTTCAGTCTGTGACTCCCTCTCTCTCTGACCCTCCCCTGTTCACGCTGTCTCTCTCTCCTAGAAATAAAAAACTAAAAAATAAAAAAATATATAAAAAAAAGAATGACAGAACAAACTCCACAATTAAAGAGACAGAAGAGGCCACATAAAGGAAGGTAGGAAGTGCAGAGACATGGTTTGAGGGAGAAACAGATTGCAGGTGCTGCAGAGGGGGGGGCCACAGTCATAGAGAAGGGCAAGAGAGAGAGAAGCACGCAGGGAAATACACAAGGAGAATGCTTGCTTCCCCTAAGTCATTCCCTTAGAACTTTGGAGGGGCTGTATTTCATGATTTCTTACAACTAGTGGGGTTTAAAGTCTAGAGTTTTAAAGGTCATTCAGCTTTCTGGGATAGAACCTGAAGGAAACTGTGACACTCCTGGAGAAAAGGCAGGCAAACAATGCAGGGGGCAGATGGCATGGAAACAGCAATTTGAAGAATGTCTGGGGTACACAGAGAGGAGATTATTTGCTCTTCTCAGAGCAAGTCCTGAGAAGCAGTATTCTTTAAGATGCCTCTCTGGGACCAAAGGGGCTGGCTGGAGCCATTTCCCTCCCCTGCCCCTCAGAATAAATACAGAGCCACCTGCAGTAAACTGCACAGCACAGACACTGGCTGCCTAACTTGCTTACACCAAGCCTCACCTCCCTATACTCTGGTAGGACTGCTCTTCTCAGTCAAACTTGCCTCACTTACAGCAAGGCAGACCCCTCCCATGAAAGACCAGCACAAACCTCTGCCAACACCACATCTCCTGACCAGAGTGTTCTGTGGGGCCTCAGTTCTGATGGAGTTGATGTCAGGTCTCATTTCACAAACAGACCAGAGCATACCTAGTTAAAAGTTAAAACTCACTACATTCAGGCCAGGGACCAAACACTGCCCGTAGCAGGCAAGAAAAGCCTCTACAGAAACTACCCTTAGGGTAGAGTGGCCAGAACACAACAGCATAGCACAAACCAGAGACACTCCCTTAAGTTCCTAGCCCTGGACACCACATGACCTCTTCTTCATAAGGCCATTACATTCAGGAGCAGGAGATATAACTGGCTTCTCTAACACAAAGAAGAAGGCAGAGACTCAGAGAAAATGCCAAGATGAAGGAATGTATACCAAATAAAAGAACACGATAAAGCCAAGGCCAGAGATCAAAGCAAAACAGAAATAAGTAACACGCCTGAAGGAGAATTTAAAACAACAATCATAAGGACACTCACTAACCTCGAGAAAAGAATGGAAAACATCAGTGAGACACTTACTGCAGAGTTTAAGAAGTTAAAAAAAAATCATCAGAGATGAAGAATGCAATAATGAAACTAGAAACAGGCTTGATTCAGTGAACAGGCTGGAAGAAGCAGAGGAATGAATTAGTGACCTGGAAGATAAAATCATGGAAAATAATGAAGCTGAAGAAAAGAAAGGAAAAAAAAATTATCCAACACAAGAATAGACTTAGAGAACTCTGAACTCCATCACATGTGAAAATATTTGTATTCTAGGAGTCCTAGAAGAAGAAGAGAGAGAAAGGAGGGCAGAAAATTTATTTCAAGAAATATTTGCAGAAAAATTCCTAATCTGAGGAAGGAAACAGACATCCAGATTTATGAGGCACAGAGAACTGCCATCAAAATCAACAAAAGTAGGCCAACAGCAAGACATATTGTAATGAAACTTGCAAAATATAGTGACTTAAAAAAAGTCTTAAAAGGAGCAAGACAAAAAAGTCCTAAATTTACAAAAGAAAGCAAATTAAGCTAGCTGGGGATTTCTCAATAGAAACATAGCAAGCCAGTAGGGAATGACCTGATATATTCAAAGTGCTGAATAGAAAAAAATCTGTAGCCAAGAATATTCAATCCAACAAGGCTATCATTCAGAATAGAAGATATAAAGAGTTTCTCAGACAAACAAAACCTAAAGGAGTTCATGACCACTAAACCAGCCCTGCAAGAAATATTAAAGAAAACTCTTTGAATGGAAAGGAGAAATTAAAATTGACAAAGACAAGGATCAGGGAAAACCTCCAGAAACAATAAAATAGGTAATAAAATGGCAATGAAAACATATTTATCAATAAGTATTCTGAATGTAAATTGACTAAATGCTCCAATCAAAAGACATGGGGTGATGGAATGGATCAAGAAGAGATTCGTCTATATGCTGCCTACAAGAGACTCATTTTAGACCTAACGATACCTGCAGACTTAAAGTGAGAGGGTGAAGAAATACTTATCAAGCAAATGGATATCAAAAGAAACCCAGAGTAGCAGTATTTATATCAGACAAACTAGACTTTAAAACAATGAGTATAAAAAGAGACAAAGAAGAGCAATATATAATCATAAAAGGGACAATCCAAAAAAGATTATATAATTGCAAATATTTATGCACCCAGCATGGGAGTACCCAAATACATAAAGCAGTTAATAACAAACATGAAGGAAGTAACTGATAATAACACAATAATAATAGTAGGGGACCTAATACCACATTTATATCAATAGGCAGATCATCTAAACAGAAAATTAACTAGGAAACAATAGCTTTATTACACACTAGAACAGATGGACTTAAGAGATATTTTCAGAGCATTTCATCCCCCAAATGCAGAATGCACATTCTTTTCAAGTGCACATGGAACATTCTCCAGAGTAAATCACATATTAGCTCACAAAACAGGCCTCAACAAATATAAAAAGACTGAAAACATACCATGCATCTCTTCTGACTACAGCACTATAAAACTAGAAGTCAATCACAAGAAAAATGTGGGAAGACCACAAATACACGGAGGTTAAATAACATGCTACTAAAGAGTGAATTCATTGATCAACCAAGAAATCAAAGAAGAAATTAAAAAATACATGGAAACAAATGAAAATGAAAACACAATGGTCTAAAGCCCTTGGGATACAGCAAAATCGATCTTAAGAGGGAAGTATGTAGTAATACAGGGCTACCTCAAAAAGCAAGAAAAATCTCAAACAACCTAACTTTACACCTAAAGAAGCTAGAAAAAGAACAACCAACAAAGGTAAGGGCAGAACTAAATGATACAGAAATTTTTTAAAAAACCTATAGAACAGATCAACGAAACCATGAGCTGGTTCTTTAAAAACATTAAAATCAATTGGTAAACCTCCAACCAGACTTATCAAAAAGGAAAGAGAAAGAATCCAAATAAATAAAATAGTAAATGAAAGAGGAGAAATAGCAACCAACACCACATAAATGCAAACAATTATAAAAAAAAATATTGTGAAAAACGATATGTCATCATATTGAACAATCTGGAAAAATTGATAAATTCCTAGAACCATATCAACTACCAAAAGTGTAACAGGAAGAAATAGAAAACTTGAACAGACTGATAACCAGCAAAGAAATTGAATCAGTAATCAAAAACCTCCCAACAAACAAAAGCCTAGCACCAGATGGATTGACAGATCAATTCTACCAAATATTTAAAGAAGAGATAATACTTACTATTCTCAAACTATTCCCAAAAAATAGGAAAGGAAGGAAAACATGCAAACCCATTCTATGAGGCGAACATTACCCTGAAACCAAGCCAGATAAAGACTGCACTGAAAAAGAGAACTACAAGTGAATATCCTTGATGAATATGGATGCAAAAAATCATCAATAAAATACTAACAAACTAAATCCAACACTATATTTAAAAAATCATTCATCACAATCAAGTAGGGTTTATTCCTGGGTTTCCAGGGCAGCTTGATATTTGCAAATCAGTCAATGTGATACACCACATCAGTAAAAGAAGGGATACGAACTATATGATACTTTCAAAGATGGAGAAAAAGCATTTGACAAATACAACATCAATTCATGATAAAAACCCTCAAAAAAGTAAGTTTAGAGGGAACATACCTCAGCATAATAAAGACCATATATAAAAAAACCAACAGCCAATATCATCCTAAGTGGGGGAAAAACTGAGAACTTTCCATTTATCGTGAGGAATAAGACAGGGATGTCCATTTCCACCACTGTTATTTAACATAGTACTGGAAGTCTTAGCCACAGTGATCAAACAACAAAAAGAAATAAAAGCCATCCAAATCAACAAGGAAGAAGTAAAACTTTCCCTCTATGAAGATGTCATGATACTGTACATAGAAAACCCAGAAGACTCCATGAAAATCCTGCTAGAATTGATGAATGAATTCCATAGTTACAGGATACAAATCAACATACAGAAATCTGTTGCATTTCTATACAACAATAATGAAGCCGCAGAAAGAGAAATTAAAAAATCAATCCCATTTATAATTGCACCAAAAATAAGATACCTAATAATAAACCTAACCAAAGAGATGAAAGATTTGTACTCCAAAAACTATAAAGCATTGATGAAAGATACTGTAGACTACACAAACGAGTGGAAAGATAGTCCACACTCATGGATTAGAAGAAAAAATATTGTTAAAACATGTATATTACTCAAAGCAATCCCTATAAAAATTAATTTTTAAAAAATTTAATTCAATCCCTATTTTAAAAACCAGCATTTTTCACAGAGCTAGAACAAGCTATTCTAAATTTTTGAGACCACAAAAGACCCCAAATAGCCAAACCAATCTTGAAAAAGAAAAGCAAAGCTGGAGGCATCACAATTCTGACCTCAAGCTATATTACAAAGGTGTAATGATCGAGACAGTATGATATTGGCACAAAAATATACACATAGATCAATGGAACAGAATAGAAAACCCAGAAATGCACCCACAACTATATGGTTGCATAAACTTTGACAAAGCAGGAAAGAATATCCAATGGAAAAAAAGACAATCTTTTCAACAAATGGTGTTCGGAAATCTGGACAACTATAGGCAAAAGAATGACACTGGACCGCTTTCTTACACCATACACAAAAATATATGTGCTGCTGAAGCGAGCACACACCATACACAAAAATAAACTCAAAATGGATTTAAACACTAAATGTGAGGTGTGAAACCATCAAAATCCTAGAGGAGAACACAGGCAGAAATGTCTCTGACATTGGCCATAGCAACATTTTTCTATATATGTCTCTTAAGGCCAAAAAAAAACCCCAAAACAAAAATGAACTATCGGGGGTGCCTGGGTAGCTCAGTCAGTTAAGTGTCCGACTTGATTTCAGCTCAGGTCATGATCTCACAGTTCATGGGATTGAGCCCCACATCAGGCTCTATGCTGACAGTACAGAGCCTACTTGGGATTCTCTCTCTCCCTCTCCCCCAACCCCCACCCTATGTGTATGCTCACTCTTAAAATAAATAAACTGTAGATAAACAAACAAACAAACAAACAAACAAGGTATTGGGACTTTATCAAAATAAAAAGCTTCTCCAAAGTGAAACAATCAACAAAACTAAAAGGCACCCTATAAGATGATAGAAAATATATGCAAATGACATACCTAATAAAGGGTTGATATTCCAAATATATAAAGAACTTATTCATTAGAAAAATGAATAACCCAATTAAGACATGAATAGACATTTTTCCAGAGAAGACATACAGATGGCCAACAGACACATGAAAAGATGCTCGAAATCACTCATCATCAAGGAAATGAAAATCAAAACCATACTGAGATATCACCTCATGCCTGTCAGAATGGCTAAAACCAACAACACAAGAAACAACAGGTGTTGGTGAAGATGTGGAGAAAAGGGAATTCTCTTGGTGGTAAGAATGCAAACGGTATAGCCACTCTGGAAAACAGTATAGAAGATCCCCAGAAAGTTAAAAATAGAACTACCTTATGATCCAACAATTGCACCACTGAGCATTTATCAAAGAATATAAAAATATTACTTCTAAGAAACACAAACACCCCTATGTTTATAGCAACATTGTCTACCATAGCCAAATTATGGAAATAGCCCAAGTGTCCATTGACTAATGAATAGAAAAAGAAGAGGTGCTATATATATACAACGGAATATTACTCAGCCAGCTTGAAAAATGAAATCTTGCCATTTGCAATAACATGGATGGAGCTAGAGTATATTATGCTAAGTAAAATAAGTCAGAGAAAGACAAATACCATATGATTCCACTCATATGTGGAATTTAAGAAACAAAACAGATGAATGTATGGAGAGGGGAAGAAAAAGAGAGAGAGGGAAACAAACCATAAGAGACTCTCAAAGATTGAGAACAAAGAGAGGGTCGATGGAGGGAGGTGAGTGAGAGATGGGCTAGATGGATGATGGACATTAAGGAGGGCACTTGTTGGGATGAGCACTGGGTGTTATATGTAAGTGATGAATCACTGAATTCTACTCCTGAAACCAATATTGCACTGTAGGTTAATTAACTGGAATTTAAATAAAAATCTGAAAAGGAAAAAAGGAATAGGTAGAGAGAAAGGAATAAGGGAAAGGGGGGGGGCAGCTTGGGGGAGGAGCAACCAAATCTATTAGCATTAAAAATCACCCTACAAACTTGATTTTTAACCCATTAAAACATCTAGTAGTCTGAAATATGTTTTTAAGTATCCTATTTTGGATGAAAAATTATACGTTCATTCCAGGTAAGGGTAGTATGAAATGCTCTAGGGTGAGTGTCAGAGAGGATGGCCAGAGCAGTCCTCATGATAAGAATGGAGGGAGCAAGCCATGGAGATATCTAAAGGAAGAAGTACAGCAGGCAAAAAGAGCAGCAAGAACAAAGACCTTAAGGCAGGGCATGATTGGCATCTTCCAAGACCACAAAGAAGGCCCAGAGGGATGGATGTAGGAGGTGCAGTCAGAGGGGTTGAGAAAGGATGGGAGGGAGAGTGGGACAGTCATAAAGGAACTTGTGGGCTCTATAAGCAGTTTGGTTTTTACTCTGAGTGTGATTAAGAAGTTGAGTGGATTTTTCACAAGAAATTATTTGAAGTGGCATATCTTAAAATAACCTGGCTATTGCATAAAAAACAGACTATAGGAAGCAAAGGTAGAAACAGAGAGAATGAGGAGGCTAATGGAATAACCCAGGAGAAGGATTATAGAACCAGAGTGAAGTGGTAGAGATGAATGAGACCAAGATAGGATGAATGATTATTTGTCTTCCTTCTACCTTCTTGTAAGCTTAAATTTAACAACATTAACATTTTAAAAAAAGAATAATGGTAATAGCTTCAAGAGACATTTGAGTAGAATCTAACAAAATCTACTGGCAATTTGAAAGAAGTAAAGGAGGGGTAGTCCTTCAAGATTATCAAGTTTGGGGCTTAAGCAGCAAGAGTCATGCCACCATTAATTAAAACATGGAATGCAGAAGACGTAATAAGCTTTGGATGTTAGAACATTTAATTCAATTGCCCACAAAACAGAGTCACCCAGACACTGACCAGGCAGCAGTCATACATATGAGCTTAAGAAAGCGATCCAGGTCTGAAGAATAAAGACCTACTAGGGTCTGCCAAACTTCATGTCTATTACTGTTATGTCAACTTGTCTGATTCACTAGCCATCCAGCCGAGAGAAGGAGATTTGTAAGTATTTTTAAAGCCTTTATTTAAAAAATAGAACTTTGTTGCTCCAAGTTCTTTTTCATTGTAAACTTGCTAAAGAGATAAAAATAAAGTGGGATGCCATTTTAGTATTTGGTAATTTATATAGTCCTCTTTTTGTTTAAAGTGTATTTTTTAAAGGCTTTTTGAACATTATACACCATATAATCTATATTACAATGCTTGCTTTATTCTATAATACGACCTTCATTTATATTCTATTAAGCTATCTCCAGTCATCCTTAATACTACTCTTGCCGTAAACAGTATCATCTTGAAGTAATATGATGCTGGTCTGGAAAAACTACAGATGTTCCACCCACCCAGCTCTAAATGGAGAAACAAAAGTCTACAAAATCTTACTTAGAGTTCACCTATTCCATAAGGGCAAGTTCATATATTGTTGCCTTTATTTTCATATATAAAACTAAGTTAATCAGATATAATTTTTTCCTACTGAAATTTCCCTTTATTTTGACTTTAATAGGTATTTAAACATCCTCCCCTTTTTCCCAGTCTGTGATTGGTGGAGCATGACAAGAAAAAAGAATGACTGGCAGAAAACCTTGTGTGTTTTATTTATAAAACATATCTGTGATGACAAAAGGTGATAAAATAGGACAGTATGAGCTTTCCCTAGTCACTGATGTCATTCCATCCACACACCTGCAAAGCCTCAGCTTCAACTACCCATCCTCAGGAAGAAATCAGCAAGGCAAATTTCTCGTTTTCCTAATTTCAAGGTGACTGAAGCCCTAGAGTCTCTTATAACTGCTATTCACGGACATTTAGGATTTACACTCTTTGGGAAATAGACAATTTATACATTTTAACACTCAAATCAACCTTGAGTGCCCTTCTATCTTTCTTCAAGTAATAAAGACATGATGATCAATTTTGCACATTTTCTCACCGGCATCTTACATGGGCTGTGAAAGTTTAATAGGGTTCTATTTCTGAAAATTATGCTGTGTTGCTTTAGCTATTCTGATACCCAAGGATTTGGAAAGGTGAATCACTCATTCTGTTTCTGAGGGAGATATTTCCAGAGAAAAGAAATCTGAGTTACTTTCCAAATCTAAAACTTGCTTTCAAAATCTGTTTTGCTGAACCTGTGGATTGCTTCCCAGGTGTCCACTCAATAATGCCTTCTCTTCATATAGGATAATTTCATACTAGCACATTTGGAAGCAAGTATCCTTTGTACGAAGACATTTTTGTGTCAGGGTTTATCTCTCTGATCAAGTGATATTGCGTTCATTTGGGCAGTGTTAATTTTCCCGATGAAACTATTCTTATTGTTTGACCAAAAGATGAACTTCTGTGTCCACATGCTTTCTTCAGCCTGAAGAAATAAATGTATGGACTGCATACATAGTAAAATCAAAAGTATGTATTGGTTCTGAAGTATGACCTGCAGACAATCCATATAGCAAGAAATGTTAATACTCACCTCTGTCCTAAGATCTAGTGAATCAGAATATCTGGGGAGGGGCTCAGCAACCTGAGATTGAACAGGCCCTCTAGGTGATTCTGATGAAGTGGAAGTTTGAGATGCACTGAATATTAAAAGCACCCAGGGCACTTTTCTTTTTTAACAATGAGAATGTTCAGGGGTGGGAGGCAGGGAATATCAGGCTAATTAAATCAAATTCTCTCGCACGGGGGTCCTGGGCATTGATATGTTTTAAAAACTCCCAGGTAATTTTAATGCACAACCTGATTTAAGAGCCACTGCTCTAGAGGCAGCCTGTCTTAAATGGTGAAAATCACTCTCTAACTTACATAAAAAATTTACTGGTTTTGCAGTCTACTAGTTGCATTTATTTAGATGCTTATTTTATCTACCTGATTAGCTTGAAGTGAGAGTCCAAGTATTATTCATTTTCATCCCCTGAAGTGCTTAGCACAATCTCATTCACACTGAATTTAATGAGAACATATTTCAATACCCCTTCATAAAGTACCAACCCATTTAGTCCTCATAACAACCTCTGAAATAGGCAGATTATTATCGCTTTTTTTAAAGAGAGCTCACAGAGGGTAACTGACTTATTTTCTTGTAGCTAATTACAGTGAAACCTGGACCATCAACCCAGAGAATTTTCCTTCATGGTGTTTCTCCTTCCCCCCAACTTCCATCTGGAATGCAGTTTCCCTACAGTCTTCCCACTCTTATTTAAATGACCTCCTCTGTCCGATTTCCCCACCAACACTTCTGGGCCAGAATTTATGCCTTACAAAAGGCATCCTTTGGCGTCAGAGTTACTACTGACTTTGGAGAGTTTACAACTCTGTTCGCTATGCAGTGACACAACGTGTCATTGATTGCAAGTTTCTGAAATGCTGGGGCTACAGAACATAATCTTCACTAAAGAAGATCTGAAAGGAGTGGGGAGGAGGAGTAGGCAATAACATGAGCATCTCTCTTATCTTATTGATCCTTACCAGTGATAAATCCCAAAATTAAGGAATCATCAAGTGGATATGATAATACATATGATAAATGAATTTGCTATTGTTTTCATTACAGCCTTCAGATGGCTCCAAACCTATTGTCATGAAAACATGGACCTAATGAAGTCATAGCCGGAATAGTGTGCAAACACATCTGTACGTCGGCCATGCACCATCTGCAAAGAAAGGCGTGTAAATAATTCTTCTCTTCCTTCCAAATCCAAGTGATTACACTGTACACAAGTCATATTTACAGATGGATCACACACACGCTCTCATTAGAGGCTTCTGAATGTTATTTCCCTTTTCCTAGCTTATAAGTGTTGAATAGTTGGTCTGCATTTTTCAGAGCATGGGTGAGCTATGTGAAATGTTTTAGGTTTTGATGAAAACTTTATTCAGGCCTCAACTTCTGTCCTTGAAAAGAATCAGCATCTGTCATGATTATCAGTTGTGCTAAGGAATCCACTCTTAAGGCACATTTTACTTTTATTGTTAAAAGCTGTATAATCCCCCAAATTTTGCAAGTTGTATTTACTGCATTCTCATAATAAAATTAAACTTTAATAATCTCAAAAGGGAATAAACATAAAGAAATGTGAGGTCTAAATGGCAGCATAGGAATATTGTAAACTCACTTCCTCCTACAGACATAACATATCTATGGCTGCATATGGGAAAATACCCTCTCAAAAATACATATGGGGCACCTGGGTGGTTAGTCAGTTAAAAATATGACTTTGGCTCAGGTCATGATCTCATACATAGTTTGTGGGTTTGAGCCCCACATCAGACTCTGTGCTGGCAGCTGAGAGCCTGGAGCCTGCTTCAGATTCTGTGTCTCTGTCTCTCGCTGCCCCTCTCCTACTTGCACTCTCTCTCTCTCTCAAAAATAAATAATAAACATTAAAAATTTTTTAAAAACAAAAACCCTATAAACTAGGTGAACAGAGCCTAGTTCTTCTACAACAAAGCTTAAAAGGGCCATATGGAGACAGGTAAGAGAGGCACAGTCACAATATTGCCAAAACCTCACCTCAGTGCAGCAGCTCACAATCAAGACGGATCTCACAAAGCAGGAGCTTCTCCCTGAGGACAATGGGTTCATGTACCACAACTAGCATCCTAAGCTTTGGGACCTATACTTTTGGGACAAGCTCCCCAAATATCTAAGCTAATGTCCAGGAAAAAAGAAGGGGGCTTATGTCCAGGAAACACGAAGGGCTGTAGGAGACTGAGATAACATTCTTTTATCTTTTTAAGTCTATTTTTTTATTTTGAGAGCAAGAAAGCATGAGTAAGGGAGTGGGGAGGGTGGGGGCGAGGGATAAAGAGAGAGAGAGAGAATCTCAAGCAGGCCTCGCACTATCAGTGCAGAGCCTGATAAGGGGCTCAAGTTCATGAACCATGAGATCATGACTGGAGCTAATGCAAGACGCTTAACTGACTGAGTCACCCAAGTACCTCTGAGATATCACTCTTAAAGGATTGGCACACGGACTCATTCAGCCCAGAGACCAGCACAAAAGCAGCAGTTTGAAAAGTGCCTAGACTATTTGTGAAGAAGATCCATTTGCTAATCTGCCAGATGGGCAGGGGCCTTTTGGGACTCTAAGATAGAGGTGCTGGTGGGTACCAATTATTCACTCTCCCTCTACCTTTCTAGCACTGGCAGACACATACAGTTCACACATCTCCTTGTGAGCTGCTAAAGCTGGTGGACATGCACCGTTTCTGTGTGCCTCTGCTACCCTGCTAAAGCGGGTAGGCACACTTGACCCCTGCACTCTCTCACTGCCTCACTAAGACAGGCAGGCATGGGAAGATCACAAAAGGGACTCTCCCAATGGCCTGGCTCTCCTGGCCCAAGGTCTTTGTATTCCTGAGTCCTACAGGACTATAACAGGTGGAAAGAAAGTTCTTAGCTGGTTACCACCCCTAGGACACTAAACAAACTGCAGACTAAATTACAACCCCAGTCTTCCTTTGAAAATGCCTATTTACTTGTCCTGGAGCTTTAGCCTGAGGGACAGGCTTTAGGATTACCAAACATCTAGAGGCTAGTAGGTGCTCTCAGGTAACAGAGGCCCGGGGATGCTTTGTGCTCTCCCTAGGCCATGCTACACAGCTCAATAAGACATCCTAGAAAGAAGCATATACAGTCATCTGGGGCCCTGATTTTTATACCTGTTACTCAGAAGACATCTCCAGACTGCCCTGTTTCCAGTTGTGATCCCACAGAACTATATACACTTGCATATTTTAAATGCTGGCATCTGAGAGTCCAGCTTCCATACAGCTTGAAATTAGGTGCTGACTGAGATTCCTTCTTTTGGTACACAAACAGGTCTTAGTACACCTTCAGCTGAGACCTATTAAGAATACATCAGCTGCTGATTTACAAAGACAAAAGTTCAAGAGCTAACCAAAAGCTAGGACAAGGATGAACAAAAGTTTCATCTCCTGGACAAGGTTACTCCTTCAAGACTGGGAAAGATATCTGTTTCACTTAATACATATATACAAACACAAAAAGTTAATCATTGTGAGGAAACGGAAGAATAAGTTTCAAATAAACAAGCAAGATAAAATCTCAGGAAAAAAAACTTAAAAGAAAAAGAGATAAGTAATCTATCTTATAAAGTTCAAGGTAATACTTATAGAGATGTTAACTGAACTTGGAAAAAGAATAGATAAGGGGCACCTGGGTGGCTCAATTGGTTAAGCATCTGACTCTTGATTTCAGCTCAGGTCATAATTTCACAGTTCATGGGCTTGAGCCCTACATAAGTACACTGACAGTGCAGACCCTGCTAGAGATTCTGTCTCCCTCTCTCTCTCTCTCTCTCTCTGCCCTTCTCCTGCTTGCTTGCTATCTCTCTCTCTCAAAATAAAATAAAAAATAAACTTAAAAAAAGAAAATAGATGAACACATTAAAAATATCTACGAAGAGATGGTATATAGAAGAAAGTGCCAAACTGAAGTCACAAAACTGCAGAATAAAACAACTGAACTACAAAATACAGTAGAGGGCCTCAAGAGCAGATTGGATGAAGCAGAATAGATTAGTAATCTGGAAGACAGAGCCATGGAACTCCCCCAAACAGAGCAACCAAAAGAAAAAAAAGAATTTTAAAAGATGAAAATAGCGTAAGAGACCAGTGGGACAATATCAAGCATACTAACATTCACATCATAGGGCTCCCAGCAAGAGAAGGGAAAGAAAAGGGGACAAAAAACTTATTTGAAGAAATAATGGCTGAAAACGTACCTACCTAGAGAAGAACACAAGACACCCAAGTCCAATTCCAGAGAATTCCAAATAAGATGAACTCAAAGAGATCCACACCAAGGCATATTATAATTTAAAATGTCAAAATTAAACATACAGAGAGATTATTAAAAGCAGTAAGTGAAAAACAATGTGTTATATATAAAGGAAACCCCATAAAAATAGCAGCTGATTTTTCAGCAGTATTTTGTAAGTAAGAAGGGTGTGACATATATAATCAAAACATGGAAAGGAAAAATATTCCAAACAAGAATATTCTGCCTCGTAAGGTTATAAGTCAGAATTGAAAGGAAGATAAAGAATTTTCCAGGCAAGCAAAAGCTAAAGAAGTTCATCATCACTAAACCAGCCTTACAGGAAATGTTAAACTTCCTTAAGCTGAAAAGAAATGACAATAATTAATAAAAAGAAAACTACAAAAGTAAGAATATCACTGGTAAAAGGTATCTATATAGTAAAGGTAGTGGATTTATCACTTAAAAAGCTACTATTAAGGTGAAAAGACAAATGTAGTAAAATTAATTAAAACTATAATAATTAATTAAGGGAAACAAAAAGATGTGAAATATGTCATCAAAATCATAACATGGTAGAGAGAAAAGTAAAAAAATAGAGTTTGGGAATGAGTACAAATTTAAATTATTATCAACTTAAAATAGATATTGTATATATAGGTTGCTATATGTGAACCTCCTGATAAGTACAAAGCAAAAACCTACAGTAGATTCACAAAAGAAAATGAGAAAAGAATTTGAAACAGTAAAGAAAGTCATCAAACCACAAAGGAAAAGAGCAAAAAAAGAAAGAAAGAGAGGAAATGCAAAAGACACCCAGAAAATATATAACAAAATGCCACTAAGTAGATAACTATCACTAATTAGTTTAACTATAAATAGACCAAACTCTCTAATCAAAAGAGATAAAGTGCTCAAATGGACCTAAAAAAAAAAAAAACAATAAAAAAAGAGAAAAGAAAAACAAGACTTGTCTATATGCTGCCTACAAGAAACTCACTTCAAATGTAAGAACACACCCAGACTGAAAGTGAAGGGATGGAAAAAGATATTCCTTGAAAATGAAAATGAAAAGAAAATTAGGGTATCTATATTAATATCAGCCAAAATAGGCTTTAAAACAAAGACTGTAATAAAAGATAAGAGTATTACATAATGATAAATCAATGCTACAAGAAGATGTTGCATCTGTAAATATATATGCACCCAACATAGCATCAAAATATATAAACAAATATTAACAGACCTAAAAGGGGAAATTGAAAACTGTATAATAAGAATAGGGGACTTTAACACTCTACTTGCATCAAGAGAAAAGTCATCCAGACAGAAAATCAATAAGAAAAACATCAGTCTTAAATGACACATTATATCAGATAACTTAATAGATATATTCAGAACATCCCACAGAATAAAGCCACAGAATATACATTTGTATTCCAAGTGCACATAGAACATTCTGCATGGAACGGTTTTCAATAAATTAAAGACTAAAGCCAGATCAATCATCTTTTCTGACCATAGTGGTATGAAACTAAAACTCAATTAGAAGAAGAAAACTAGAAAAAAGAAATGTGTAGGTTGAACAACATGCTACTGAACAACCAATGGATCCAAAGAAATCAAAGGAAAAAATTTTAAAAAGCTGGAAACAAATAAAAATGGAAATTGAACATATTAAAATCTATGGGATACACCAGAAGCAGTTCTAAGAGAGAAATTCAAAGCAATGAAGGCCTACATCAAGGAACAAGAAAAATCTCAAATAAACAATCTAACTTTATACCTAAAAAAACTAGAAAAAAGAACAAAGTCCAAAGATAGTAGAAGAAAGGAAGTAATAAAGATCAGAGTGGAAATAAATGAAATAGAGACTAAAAGACAATAGAAAAAATCAATAAACTAAAAGCTGATTCTTCAAAAAGATAAACAAAATTAACTAAGAGGAAAGCGAGAAGGCTCAAATAAATAGAATTAGAATTAAAAGAGAAGTTCCAACTGATACCACAAGAATACAAATGAATATAGGAGATTACTATGAACAGGTATATACTAACAAATTGGATAATCTAGAAGACATGGATAAATTTCTAGAAACATGATTTTCCAAGACTGAATCAGGAAAAAAAAAAATTTTAACTCTGAATAGACTGACTACTGCTAAGGCAATCAAATCAGTAATCAAAAACTTCTCAACAAATAAAAACTCTTCAGTGGTGAATTCTACCAAACATTCAGAGATTTAATGCATTTCCTTCTCAAACTCTTCCAAAAAAAAAAAAAAGGAAGATAATGGAATGCTTCCAAACTCATTACAAGTGCAGCATTACTCTGATACCAAAACCAGAAAAGGGCACCACAGAATAAAAGGAAGGGAGGAGAGGGGAGGGGAGGGGAAAGAAAAGGGGAGGGGAGGGAAGGGAGGGGAGATGGGAGGAGAGAGGGGAAGGGAGAGGAGAGGGGAAGGAAAGGAGGAAGGAAGGAAGGAAAGAAGGAAGGAAAAAAAAAGAGGAAGAAGAAAATTACAGGCCAATAACTCTGATGAACATAGAAACAAACTCTTCAGTAAAATATTTGCAAGTTGAATTCAATGTTATATTGAGAGATTATACAACACAACTCAGTGAGATTTATTCTAGAGATGCAAGGATGGATTAACACTCACAGATCAATCAACATGATATATCGCAGTAACAAAATGAAAGATGAAAATCATATAATTACATCAATAGATGCAGGAAAAGCATTTGACAAAATTCAACATCCAGTTATGATAAAAACTCTCCACAAAGTGAATATTGAGTGACTGTACCTCAATGTAATGAGGACCAAATATGACAAGTCTGCAGTTTCCATCATACCCAACAGTGAAAAGCTGAAAGCTTTCTCTCTAAGAACAGAAAGTAGACAAGGATACCCACTCGCCCCATAGTATTCATTACAGTATTAGAAATCCTAGCCAGAGAAATTCAACATAGTATTAAGTCCTAGCTAGAGAAATTAATCAAGAAAAAGAAATAAAAGGCACACAAACAGGACATGAAGAAGTAAAACTGTCACTATTTAGGGGCGCCTGGGTGGCTTAGTCGGTTGAGCGTCCGACTTTCGCTTAGTTCATGATTTCGCGGTTCGTGGGTTGGAGCCCCGCGTCAGGCCCTGTGCTGACTGCCAGCTCAGAGCCTGGAGCCTGTTTCAGTCTGTGACTCCCTCTCTTTCTGACCCTCCCCTGCTCACGCTGTCTCCCTCTCTCTCCTAGATATAATTAAAACGTTTAAAAAAAAAACTTAAAAAAAAAACTGTCACTATTTAGAGATAACATAATTTTATATACATATAGAGAAAACCACACAGATTCCACCAAAAGGCTGTTAGAACTAATAAAAAAATTCCGTAAAGTTGTAGTGTTTGAAATCAATATACAAAAATCTGTTGTTTCTTTCTCTCTTCTCTTCCTTCCTTCCTTCCTTCCTTCCTTCCTTCCTTCCTTCCTTCCTTCCTTCTTTCTTTCCTATTTCTGAGAGACAGAGAAACATAATTTGAGTGGGGGAGGGTAGAGAGAGAGACATACATAGAATTGGAGCAGTCTCCAGGCTCTGAGCTGTCAGCACAGAGCAGAAGGTGGAGGCTGAGGTCACAAACTGTGAAATCACGATCTGAGCTGAGTGGGTTACTTAACCATCTGAGACATCCAGGTGCCCCCAAAATTTGTTGAGTTTCTATATACTAACTACAAAGTATCAGAAAGAAACTTTTTTAATGATCCCATTACAATTATATCAAAAATAATAAAATACATAGGAATAAATTTATCAGGGAGATGAAAGACCTATACACTGAAAATTATAAGATATTGAAGAGAAAAATAAATGGAAAGATATCCCATTCTCATAGGCTGAAAGTATTAATACTGTTTAAATGTTCATACTACTCAAAGCAATCTATAGAGTCAATAAAATCCCCATCAAAATTTCAATCATATTTTTCACAGAACTGGGACAAACAATCCTAAAATTTGTATGGAACCACATAACTCCAAAGAGCCAAAGCAGTTTTGAGAAATAAAAACAAAGCTGGAGACATATGCTCCCTGACTGCAAACTATACTAAAAAGCCATAGTAATCAAAATAGTTTGGTATTGGCAAAACATAGACATGTAGATGAATGCAATAAAATAGAGTGTCCAAAAATAAATCCATGATTCTATGCTCAACTAATTTACAATAAAGGAGGCAAGAATATACAATGGGGAAAGAAGAGACTCTTCAATAGCTGGTGCTGGGAAAATTGGAAAGCCACATGCAAAAAAAAAAAAATCGACTACTATTTTACATCACACACAAAATTAACTCAAAATGGATTGAAGACTTGAACATAAAGACCTGAAACCATAAACAGGAAACAGACAGTAAGCTCCTTGACACCAGTCTCGGCAATGATTTTTTTTGTATCTGTTGCCAATAAGCAAAGGCAGCAAATGTAAAATGTAAAAATAAACAAATGGGACTATATCAAACTAAAAGGCTTCTACACAGCAAAAGAAGCCATCAACTAAATTAAAAGACAATCTACTAAATGGGAGAAATATTTATAAAGTATATACTCAAAAAGCGGTTAATATTTAAAAATACAAAGAATTCATATTACTCAATAGCAAAAAAAAAAACAAAAAACCAACTCAATTAAAAATTAGGCAAAGGATCTGAATAGAAATTTTTCCAAAGAATACATAAAGATGACCAACAGGTACACGAAAAGGTGCTCAAAATCACTAAATATCAGAGAATTGCAAATTAAAACCACAATGAGGTACCACCTGTTATCATGGCTAGTACCAAAAAGACAAGAAATTACAAGTGTGGCAAAGCTATGGAGAAAGGAAGACCCTGCTGGGATGTAAATTGTTGCAGCCATGATGGAAAAGAGTATGGAGTTCCCTCAAAAATTTAAAAATGGAACTATGTGATACAGCAATTCCACTACCAGCTATTTATCCAAAGAAAACAAAAACACTAATTTAAAATGTTCATTATGAATTGCAATGAATTATGTTCATTACAACATAATTTACAATTGTCAAGCTGTGAAAGCTAAATATCCATCAATGGATGTATGGATAAAGGAAATGTTCTGTGTATATACAATAGAATGTTATTCACCCATAAACAAAAAGGGAATCCTGCCATTTGCTACAACATGAACACTGAGAGCATTAAGCTAAGTGAAATTAGTCAGAGAAAGACAATTCTGTATCATTTCACTTATATGTGGAATCAAACACAAACAAACAAACAAAAAAACAAATTAACAAACAAAACAAAGCCAAACTCACAGATATAGAAAATAGAATGGTGGTTACTAGAGGTGAGTGTGATTAAGAGAAGTGGGCAAAATGGGTGAATGCAGTCAAGAGATACAAACTTCCAGTTATGAAATAAACAAGCCACGAGTATGTAACATACAGCAAAGTGACTATAGTCAATAGTATTGTAGTGCATACTTGAAAGTTGCCAAGAGAGTAAATATTAAAAGTTCTCATCACAAGGGAAAAAATGGTAACTTTCCATGGTGACGGACGGTAACTAAACTTAATGTGGTGATCATTTCATAGTGTATGCAAATATCAAATCATTATGTTGTATACTGAAAGTAATATGTTATATGTCAATTATACTTCAGCTAAAAAAAATGAAGAAACAGGATTATCTAGGATCATATACACATCCTTGATTCATATTGGAAGGTCACATTGCTATTCATGAGGGGAGGAGCCCATGAACTTCCCCATAAAGATGCTAGTATGCTGCAATGTACTATAAAGTCTGCTGGTGTCAGATCACACTCACTCCTGGGACAAAAAACACCCACACGTTGTCCCTGATGCTTGGCAAACAGAAAAAGGAGCCAGGCTGGTAGGTAAGCAGAAAAGGACGTGATAGTAAAGATAAAAGTCAAGACTTTAAACAGAAACCATAGGAAGCTGCTAACAGGGTCACCTCCACATAAGTTGCACTGAGAAGAGAAGCTAATATGAAAATTGTTCTTCTTCACAGTTAACATTTACAGTTTACAAATAAAAATTGTAGACTCAAGACCCTGAATTTTAATAGTGAATCAACTAATTTTTGTGATCTTTGATAATTTACTTAACTTTTCTGTGCTTTATATATATATTCATCTATGAAGCTGGAATGATAATGTTTCCTACCTATTAGGTAATATTAGTAGAGGGCTTAGAAATATGTCTGACAGGAGGCTGGGAACATGGTGGAGTAAGAGGACCCTTGGCTCACCTTCGCTCATAGATACAACGAATTAACACTAACATTAGCATATATAACCCAGAAAATTACCCAAAGACTGGATAATTACACAAAGACAGAACAAACTCCACAACTGCCACAGACTGTCACAGAGTCTGGAGTTCTCTCTTGTCCAGCTAAAGAGCAGGTGCAGAATTAAATACGAGAGAGGCTAATGTCCAGGAGTAGACAAGACCCCAAACAGGGGATTTGTCTCTGTATATTTTGAGCTCTCAAGGTTTTACATACGTGGTGAATGAGCAGAAGAAAACAATAAGAGAGTGACCATTAATTTGTGCGTGTAAGAAAAAAAATGTTTAGGGGGCAAGTGGTATTAGAAGTTGAGATTAAAGCACAATGATATATTGGGACCAGATTCAGATGGACAGTATTTCTCTGTGGGCGATACAACCAAGTAGCTATTATCTCCAAAGTTTAAAATTGCTGGAGCATGCTGCCTCAAGGTTAACAAGGAACCCTTTTAACTAGCTAACCTTGGGTGCTTTTGCCCCATAGCAGCTTTCCACCTCTAACTGTTCTTGGACCCTTTCGTCCTGTGGAGGCAGCTTTCTGCCCTAAGCTTTGTTTTAGTTAATGACTAACCTTGGGTGCTTTTGCCCTGTGGTGGATTTCTGCCCTAAGCCTTGTTAACCCACTGGTGCAAGCATACAGGATTCTTTTTTTTTTTTTTAGAATTGCTCTGAGAGCACAGAGCTATTCTTCTTTTTTTTTTATGTTTTATTTTTTATTTATTTCTAGGAGAGAGAGAGAGAGAGAGAGAGAGAGAGAGAGAGAGACAGCGTGAGCAGGGAGGGTCAGAGAGAGAGGGAGTCACAGACTGAAACAGGCTCCAGGCTCTGAGCTGGCAGTCAGCACAGAGCCCGACGGGGCGCTCGAACCCACGAACCGCGAGATCATGACCTAAGCGAAAGTCGGACGCTCAACCAACTAAGCCACCCAGGCGCCCCAACAAGCGTACAGAATTCTTAAACGTATTTCCCATACACAACTAAATGTAGAGCTTTCCAATACACATTGGAAAGCTAAGATAGATGTGGTGAAAAGCTAAATAGATCAAGGCCATGCGGAGAGGGGGGCAGGGTGGGAGGAAGCCACAGACACAGAGAAGGGGTCAAAGAGCTATCACACTCGGCAGCCCACACAAGGAACATGAATACCCATAACATGTGGCTTTAAAAGTGAAAGGAGGGGCGCCTGGGTGGCTTAGTCGGTTAAGCGTCCGACTTTCGCTTAGGTCATGATCTCATGGTTCGTGGGTTCGGGCCCCGCATCGGGCTCTGTGCTGACTGCCAGCTCAGAGCCTGGAGCCTGTTTCAGTCTGTGACTCCCTCTCTCTCTGATCCTTCCCTGCTCACGCTGTCTCTCTCTCTCTCTCTCTTAGAAATAAATAAAACATTAAAAAAAATAATAAAATAAAATAAAAGTGAAAGGAGTCAAATTTCGTGAGTTATTATACCCTGCATTATTTAAAACCTAGAATTATAAAAATCAACAGGGTTTAGCTCTGGGAGAGCCTGGAGGGCAAGAAGAAACTGAGTCCCCATCCTTAAAGAGACAGCACAGAAAACAGCCTGCACAGATACAGTATAGAAGCAACACTTTGGAAAACACATGAAAAGGAGAGTACTTTATTCTTTTCAGAGCCACATGTGAGTACTTTATTCTTTTCAGAGCCATGTCCCAGAGGGACAAGAATCACAGGAAGACCCATCAAGGAACAAAGGAGTTAGCAGGAATGATCTCCCTCCCACCCCCAATCCCCACCACCAGCTTAAACACTAGTTCATCTGCAAGAACCAGTTCAGTGCCATCATTCGCCTCCTAACTTTCTAACAGCAGGTACCCTCACCCATGGTACTTCAGCAGATCTGCCCTTCCCAGTCATGCTTGCCTAAGTCCCGGTACTGCAGGACCCTTCCACCAGAAGATTAGCATAAATCTGGCCAACAGCATGTCACCCCCACCTATGTGCTTTGCCCCCTCAGAAGACCCACACACACCTTGTTAAAATTGTGCAGCGCACTCATATAGGCTTTGCAGATTTGTTCAGGCTGACCCCAGTGCTATGGCATGCACTGTGCTAAAACCATGTGCCCTCCGTCAGCTGGTCCCAGAAGCGACATGTTCTTTCCAATATGATCCTGGTCAGACCCCATCCAAAGTGGTGCCACAAGCCTGGCAGTGTGCAATCAGCTCCAACAGGCACCAGGACCACTCCAAAGACACCTGCCCTGGGGTATGGGGAAGATAACCACCCACAACAATCAAATGGCAGCACTAGCAGTGGACTGGGCACCAACAGTTTATCGAATACAGGCCTCGCCTACCAATGAAAACTTCTCAATGGACAACACAAGGAAAGTGCCTGGCAGCTTCGTGGTACTGCAGCTCTGGCAAATGCCTAGTCTGACTCAACTCAAGACCAAGACACTGCAGACCTGTCCACTAACACCACACGGACAAAACACTGCTACTGCCCACAACAGGCAAAGAGAGGCAGTGCAGATGATTGGACTGAAGGAAAAAGTGGCCAAGATACAAAAGAAGGGTGCCTATAACACACCTAGAGGGCATTCATGAAGGCCAAGCTATGGTGAACACAGGACACTGTAGTGCAGGGACCTCTTCTTCATAAGGCCATTACTTTCAAGAGCAGGGGACATAGCAAACTTTCTTAAAACAGAGAAACAGACACAGAAAGTTAGACAAAAGGAGGAGACAGAAGAATATGTCCCAAATGAAAGAACAGGACAAAACCACAGCAAGAGATCTTAGTGAAATGGAGATAAGTAGTGTACCTGATAGAGAATTTAAAGTAATGATCATAAAGATACTCACTGAACTTGAGAAAATAGTGGAAGAAATCAGTGAGACTCTTATCAGAGATTTAAAAAAAAAAAACATAAAAAAGGAACCAATCAGAGACGAAGAACACAATAAATGAAATTAAAAATATACCAGATGGAATAAATCTCTACCAGAGGAAGCAGAGGAATGAATTAGCAACTTGAAAGACAGAGTAATAGAAAGTAATCAAGCTGAACAGGTGAAAGAAAAAATATATATACCAAATGAAAATAGACTTAGGGAACTCAGCAAGTCCAGCAAACATAATAATATTCACATTATAGGGATCCCAGATGGAGAAGAAAGAAAAAGGGGAGTAAAGTTATTTGAAGAAATAATAACTCAAAACTTTCCTAATCTAAGAGAGGAAACAGATATCCAGATCCAGGAGGTACAGAGAGCACCCAACAAAATCAACCCAAGGAGGTCCACACTGAGACCCCTAGTAATGAAATGGCAAAAGACTGTGATAAAAAGAGAATTTTAAAAGCATTGAGAGTAAAGAAAACAGTTACATACAAGAGAAATCCCCATAAGGCTATCAGCAGACTTTTCAGCAGAAATTTTGCAGGCCAGAAGGGAGTGACATTATATATTCAAAGCACTGAAAGGAAAAAACTTGCAGCCAAGAATACTGTATGCAGCAAGGCTATCATTCAAAATAGAAGGAGAGATAGAGTTTACCAAACAAAAGCTAAAGGAGTCCATGACCACTAAACCAGCCCTATAAAAAATGTTAAAAGGGACTATGGGTGGGAAGAGAGACCATAAGAAAGAGTAAGAAAAGTAGGAAGCACAAAGGCAATAAAATTAAGTATATCTGTAAAATTCCATCAAGGGACTCACAGAAAAAAAGGATGTAAAGCATGACACCATATGCCTAAAATGTGGGGTGGAGAGGAGTAAAAAATGGGTTCAAACTTAAGCAACTATCAACTTAACATAGCAACTTAATATAGACTGCTACACGCAGATGTTAAATTCAAACCTAGTGGTAACTATAAATCAAAATCCGGTAATACATATGCCAAAAACAGAGAAAGAAGTCCTAGTATATCACGAAAGAAAGTCCTCAAACCAGGAGAGAAAGATCAAGAGAAGAAAGGATCAGAGAACAATAAAACCTACCACAAACAAGTAACAAAATGGGAATAGATACTTATCGATAATTACCGTGAATATAAATGTACTAAATCCTCCAACTAAAAGACATAGGGTGATGGAATGGATAAAAAGCAAGACCCGCTATATGCTGCCTACAAAAGACTCACCTCAGATCTAAAGAAGCATACAGATTGAAACTAAGAGAATGGAAACATATTTATCATGCAAATGGATGTCAAAAGAAATCCAGAGTAGCAATACTTTTTTCAGACAAAATAGACTTTAAAATAAAAAACTGCAAAAGACAAATAAGGACACTACATAATAATAAAGGGCACAATGCAACAAGAAGTTACAACACTTGTAAATATTTAAGCATCTAAAACTGGAACATCCAAATACATAAAAGTGTTGATAACAAACATAAAGAAAGTAATTTATACTAATACAATAATAGTAGGGGACTTTAACGCCCCAGCAACATCAATGGACAGATTACCTAAACAGAAAATCAGGGGCTCCTGGGAGGTTCAGCCAATTGAGCATTCGAGTCTTGGTTTCATCTCAGGTCATGATCCCAGGTTGTAGGATCAAGCCCCACATTGGGCTCCACACTCAATATGGAGCCTGCTTAAGATTCTCTCTCTCTCCCTCTGCCCCCTGCTCCTCTTTCTCTCTCAAAAATAAAAGTAAAAATGAAAGTAAAATAATAAGTAAATAAATAAACAGAAAATCAACAGTGACTTTTTGAAAAAATAATTTTAATGTCCATTTTATTTTAATGTTTTATTTATTTCTGACAGAGAGAGGGAGAGAGAGAGACAGAGAGAGTGATAGCGTGAGAAGGAGAGGGTCAGAGAAAGAGGGAGACGCAGAGTCTAAAACAGGTTCCAGACTTTGAGCTGACTGTCAGCACAGAGCCCGACACAGGGCTGGAACCCACGAACTGTGAGATCATGACCTGAGCCGAAGTCAGACGCTTAACCAACAGAGCCACCCAGGTGCCCCATTGTTCATTTTATTTTTGAGAGAAGGAGAGAGAGAAAGAGAGAGCATGAGTGGGGGAGAGGAAGACACAAAATCTGAAGCAGGCTCCAGGCTCTGAGCTGTCATCACAGAGTCCATTGCATGAACTCTGAGATCATGACCTGTGCCAAAGTCAGACACTTAACCAACTGAGACATGTAGACAGCCAGGAAACAGTGACTTTGAAAGACACACTAGACCAGATTGATTTAATAGATATATTCAGAAGATTCCATCCTAAAACAGCAGAATACATAGTCTTTTCAAGATCACATAGAACATTCTACAGAACAGATCACATATTAGGCCACGAAATAAGTCTCAACAAAATCTAAAAGATCAAAGTCATACCATGCATCTTTTCTGATCACAACACTATGAAACTAGAAGTCAACCACAGGAAAAAATCTAGAAAGACCACAAACACACAGGGGTTAAATAACATGCTATTAAACGATGAATGGGTCAACCAAGACACCAAAGAAGAAATCAAGAATTACATGGAAATAAAGAAAAGTGAAAACACAACATTCCAAAACCTTTGAAATGCAGTAAAAGGAGTTCTAAGAAGGAAGTTTACAGCAATACAGGGCTACCTCAAGAAGCAGGAAAATCTCAAATAAATAACCTAACCTTATACTTAATGGATACTTATGCATCCAAAGTATGCATCCACGTTTATACATAACCCAAAAACAGCAGAAAGAAGGAAATAAATATCAGAGCAGAAATAAATGATTTATTGTTTGTTTTGCTGATTGTTTCCTTCACTAGCAGTGGCAAAACTAAAAGACAACCTATGGAATGGGAAAAGATAGTTGCAAATGACATATCAATAAAGGGCTAGTATCCAAAATCTATAAGGAACTCACCAAACTCCACACCTGAAAAACAAATAATCCAGTGAAGAAATGGGCAGAAGATATAAACAGACACTTCTCCAAGGAGGACATCCAAATGGCCAACAGACACATGAAACGATGCCCAGCATTCCTTCTCGTCAGGGAAATACAAATCAAAACCACATTGAGATACCACCTCACGCTGGTCAGAGTAGCTAAAATGAGCAACTCAGGAGACTATAGATGCTGGCGAGGATGTGGAGACACGGGCAACCTCCTACACTGTTGGTGGGAATGTAAACTGATGCAGCTCCTCTGGAAAACAGTGCGGAGGTTCCTCAGGAAACTAACAATAGAACTCCCCTATGACCCAGCAATAGTACTGCTGTATCCAAGGGATACAGAAGTGCTGATGCATAGAAGCACATGTACCCCAATGTTCATAGCAGCACTTTCAACAATAGCCACATCATGGAAAGAGCCTAAGTGTCCATCAGCTGATGAATGGATCAAGAAGATGTGGTTGATCTATACAATGGAATACTACTGTGGAAACGAGAAAGAATGAAATCTGGCCATTTGTAGCAACATGGACGGAACTTGAGGGTGTTATGCTGAGCGAAATAAGTTAGACAGAAAAAAACAGATATGATATGCTTCCACTTATAGGAGGATTAGGAGAAACAACAGACGATCATGGGGGAGGAGAAGGGGAAAAATAGTTGGGGAGAGGGAGGGAGGCAAATCATGAGAGACTGTTGAATGCTGAGAACAAACTGAGGGCTGATTGGGGGGGAGGGGGGGTGACGGATATGGAGGAAAGCACTTGTTGGGATGAACACTGAGTGTTATATGGAATCTAACTTGACAATAAACCATGAAAGAAAAATAAAAGAAATATATAAAACATTAAAAAAAGAACAGAAAAAAGAAATAAATGATTTAAAAAAAAATTTTATAAGCCAGTAGAACAGATCAATGAAACCAGGAGCTAGTTCTTTGGAAAAAAATCAATAAAATTGATATACCTTTAGCCAGACTCATCAAAGAGAGAGAGAAAGTGAGCAAGAGGACTCAAACAAAATCAGAAATGGAAGAGGAGACATAACAACTGACACCACAGAAATACAAAGGATTGTAAGAAAATATTATGAAAAGTTATATGCCAACAAAGTGGACAACCAAGAAGAAATGGTTAAATTCTTAGAAAATATAGCCTACCAAAACTAAAGAGATAGAAAATTTGAACAGATTAATTACCACCAATGAATTGGATCAGTAATCAAAAAACTCCCAACAAACAAAAGTCCAGCACCAGATGGATTCACAGGTGATTTCTACCAAACACTTAAAGAAGAGTTAATACCTATTCTTCTCAAACTATTTTAAAAAATAAAAAAAGGAAGTAAAACTTCCAAATTCATTCTATGAAGCAAGTATTGCCCTGATACCAAAGCCAGATAAAGAAACCACAAAAAACAAACAAACAAACAAAAAAAAAACCACTAATATCCCTGATGGACATAGATGCAAAACTCCTCAACAAAAGATTGACAAACCAAAGTCAACAATATATTTTAAAAATCATTATCGAGTGGGATTTATTCCTAAAATGAAAGACTGGTTCAATATTCCCAAATCAATTAACATGATACATCACATCAAGAAGAGAAAGGATAAAAAACATATGATCAGGGGCGCCTGGATGGCTTAGTCGGTTAAGCGTCCGACTTTCGCTTAGGTCATGATCTCGCGGTTGTGGGTTCAAGCCCCGCGTCGGGCTCTGTGCTGACTGCCAACTCAGAGCCTAGAGCCTGTTTCAGTCTGTGACTCCCTCTCTCTCTGACCCTCTCCTGCTCACGCTGTCTCTCTCTCTCTCTCTCCTAGAAATAAATAAGACATTAAAAAAACACACACACATATGATCATTTCAATGGAACATCTCAATGCAGGAAAAGCATTTGACAAAGTACAGCATCCATTCATGACAAAAACCCTCAACAAAATAGGATTAAAGGGAACATATCTCAGCAAAATAGGATTAGAATGAACATACCTCAACATAATAAAAACCATGTACAAAAGGCCGTATACATAGCTAACATCATCCTAAATGGAGAAAAATTGAGAGCTCTTCCTCTAATGTCAGGGACAAGTCTGGGATGTCTACTCTCACCATTTTATTCAATAAAGGAGTGGAAGTCCTAGCCACAGCTATCAGACATCAAAAAGAAATAAAGGGAATACAAACTGATAAGGAAGAAGTAAAACTTTTACTATTTACACATGACATGATACCACAGAGAGAAAATTTTAAGGATTCCACCAAAAACTACTAACAAATGGATTCAATAAAGTTGTAAGATACAAAATTAATGTATAGAAATCCACTGCATTTTAATCACTAGCAGTGAAGCTACAGAAAGAGAAAATAAGAAAACAATCCCAGGGGCACCTGGGTGGCTCAGTCAGTTAAGCGTCCGACTTCGGCTCAGGTCATGATCTCATGGTTCGTGGGTTCCAGCCCTGTGTCGGGCTCTGTGCTGACAGCCAGCTCAGAGTCTGGAGCCTGTTTCGGATTCTGTGTCTCCCTCTCTCTCTGACCCTCCCCTGCTCATGGAGTCTCTCTCTCCTGTCTCTCTCTCTCTCTCTCAGAAATAAATAAAACATTAAAAAAATTTTAAGAAGAAAACAACCCCAATTGAACCAAAAATAATAAAATACCTAAGAATAAGCTTAACCAAAGAGGTGAAAGACCTGTACTCAAAAACTGTGAGACACTGATGAAAGAAATTGAAGAGGACACAAAATAACAGAAAGTCATTCCATATCACGGATTGAAAGAACAAATACCTTCAAAATATCTATCCTATCCAAAGTGATCTACAGATTTAATGCAATTCCGATCAAAATACCAACAGTGTTTTTCACAGAGCTAGAACGAACAATCCTAAAATTTGTATGGATCCCCAAAAGACCTTGAGTAGCCAAAGAAAGCAATATAAAAAAAAGAAAACCGGACTGGAAGCATCACGACTCCAGACTTCACGTTGTATTATAAAACTGTAGTAATCAAAATAGTATGGTACTGGCACAAAACAGACTCATAGACCAAGAGAACAGAATAGAAAGCCCATAAATAAACCCACTATTATATGGTTAATTAATATTTGACAAAACAGGAAAGAATATCCTATGGGAAAAAGACAGTTTTCAGCAAATGGTGTTGGGGAAACTGGACAGCTACATGCAAAAGAATGAAGCTGGACCACTTTCTCACACTGTACACAAAAATAAACTCAAAGTGGATTAAAGACCTAAATGTGAGACCTGAAACCATACAAATCCTAAAAGAGAGCACAGACAAAAATGTCTCTGACATTGGCTGCAGCAACATCCTTCTAGATATATCTCCTGAGGCAAGGGAAACAAGAGCAAAACTAAACTATTGGAACTATATCAAAATAAAAACATACTGTGAAGTAAAGGAAACAATCAACAAAACTAAATTTACTGAATGGAAAAAGATATTTGCAAATGACACGTCTGATAAAGGGTTAGTATCCAGAATATATATAAAGAGCTTATACAACTCAACAACAGCAAAAACATAGAATCCTATGTTGCCACTTGTAACAACATGGATCGATCTAGAAAGTATAAGACTAAGCAAAATAAGTTAGAGAAAGACAAAAACTGTATGATTTCACTCATATGTAGAATTTAAGAAATAAAATAAATGAACAACAGGAAAAAAAGAAAGAGAAACAAAAAACAGACTCTTGACTATAGAGAACAATCAGATGGTTACCAAAGGGGAAGGGCGTGGGGGGTGGGTAAAATAGATGAAAGCAATTAAAGAGTACATTTATCTCAATGAGCACCAAGTTATATATAGAATTGTTGAATCACTATACTGTCCACCTGAAACTAATATAACACTGTATGTTAAGTATAGTGGAATTAATATTTTTAATGGAAAATAAAAAGAAATATGCCTGGCAAAGAACACACAGTATTTACTATTTTATTACCATCATCATGATCATCATCATCATCCTTTGATGTCTGACACAGAACATAGTGATGATGATGATGATGATGATGATGATGATGTCTCCTCTTGAACTAAGGAGCATTTCAACGTAAAACATACAAGATGAAAACTCTAAGGGATTCTTTTGGCTCTCCATAGTTAAGCCTGTGTTCCTGGCCACAGTTGCGACAGTTTCCTTTGTAATAATGCTAACTCCAGTCTCTTCACCTTCCATGACCATCTTCAAATATCTTCAGTTCTTTGTTCCCCTTTATTCTTACACAAGTTACAAAGACTTCTAAACTATACAAGTTGCGGAGCGCCTGGGTGGCTTAGTCGGTTAAGCGTCCGACTTTCACTTAGGTCATGACCTCGCGGTTCGTGGGTTCGAGCCCCGCGTAGGGCTCTGTGCTGACTGCCAGCTCAGAGCCTGGAGCCTGTTTCAGTCTGTGACTCCCTATCTCTGACCCTCCCCTGCTCACGCTGTCTCTCTCTCCTCGAAATAAATAAAACAGTAAAAAATAAATAAATAAATAAACTATACAAGTTGCAAGTTTATATAAGTTACAAAGACTTCCAAGCCTAAAATTTTCCCATTATATGAAAATGTTCTCGTAGGATCATGCTAAAAAATGAGTGGGTTTTGTGGTGGGATATAAAAACTATATTTAGGGGCTCCTAGTTGGCTCAGTCGGTTAACGTCCAACTTCGGCTCAGGTCATGATCTCATGGTTTATGGGTTCAAGCCCCACGTTGGGCTCTGTGCTGACAGCTAGCTCAGAACCTAGAGCCTGTCTTGGGATTCTGTGTCTCCTTCTGTCTCTCTGACACTCCCTTGCTCATGCTGTCTCTCTCTCTCAAAAATAAATAAAACATTAAAAAATTTTTAAAACTATATTTAACTTTCAAAACTGAAAAAGTCAAGAGCTACTTTGGAGAAAGTGAAAGCAATAATGAGCTAATTTGATTCACATTTATCATTTTATAGAGCAGATACCCAAGCCAGAACTAATATTTGAAATGGATATGGGAACTATCTGTAGGTGGGGGAAAGGGGAAAGAAGTAAATATTAAGTCTACATATTTGTATGTACCAAGACAAGTACCTTCCAAATTCCACTGTGTTATTTACACCTCAATTTTTTCCTCTTCTGTAATGTTAATCCACTCAGCAAGTGTTAAAAAATAAAGGTTAGTGCAAACCTGATTTATGAGACTGACAACTAGTCATGGTCTAATCAACTCTCTTCAATCTGACCAAAATCAATATTTTTTAAAGTCAAGATTCTGGTCATGTTTTTCAGAACTGGTGCTATCTCTCCCATTAAAAAACTAATACTTCATGGTCCTGTGCATCAGTTAAGTCTTTTCCAAAATACTAATGTATCTACTGTCAAGTAAACAGGACCAGAATATTTATTAAGACAAGTTTCTGATATCTTTTTCAGTGCTGAACTGATAATTAATCTACTCTGAGACATAAGAGAGGAAAAATGTTATATAGTGGGCTTCTGACTGAATTTGATTTCTTAAATTATCTCAACACAGCATGCTGGTTATTGACAGGGCAATTTTGGGCAAGGTATTGGACTCCTAGTAAGAACCCAATAAATACTTGAGAGGCTCTGTTATATGAAGAGAGAAAGGAATGGTTATAGAAATCTGTGGTTATGACTATTATTTCCATTTTTGAAATAATAAAAGTCAGTGTTCTTTTGCATCACCAACCTGCTAGACAAACACTTCAAGACCCACCCCCACAAAATTCTATGTGTGCTATATGAGAGGGTCAAATGACAATCCTTCCATATTTGCCATTGCAGAACTGAAGGTTTATTATGTCTCTTTTGAGGCTACATTGGAATAAGTAAATGATAACAGAAGAGAAGCCTCTGAAGAAAATGCTTGTATAAGACAAACTGCTACATTTTTAAGCCAGCCTTCATCACCTCTCATAGATTCCAAAGCCTGCTTGGGGTATAGCCTAGTGTTGGGAAATACAGAGTGTCAAACCAAACTAAGTCATAGGTTCAGTCTCTGTTGCAAGAGTCTCTGCTTTCTCAATATAAAATGGTAATAGTGGTACCTATCTTGCTGTAAAGATTACTTTGGATAACTCGTGTAAAAAGCCCTGCATATAGTACATGCTCAGTAAAAAGTATATATTATTATACTTTCTGCTTTTTTTCCCTTTAAGTGAGGCATTTTTTCAATTAAATTTATACTGCTTAAATGAAGTGACTGCATAAATTTAAATTTAATCCCTGGGATAGTTGAATAACATTAAAGTGAGGTTTAGGTTAAAAAGAATTCAATAAGGGGCACCTGGATGGCTTAGTCGGTTAAGCGTCCGACTTTTGCTTAGGTCATGATCTCGCGGTTCGTGGGTTCGAGCCCCGCGTCGGGCTCTGTGCTGACTGCCAGCTCAGAGCCTGGAGCCTGTTTCAGTCTGTGACTCCCTCTCTCTCTGACCCTCCCCTGCTCACGCTGTCTCTCTCTCTCTCCTAGAAATAAATAAAAAACGTTAAAAAATAAAAAAAATAAAAAATTCAATAAACATTGTCAGAATCTACGATTGGTGAGGAAATTCATAGCATCTTAGGCTTGTAACAACCTATGTCCCATGAAGAAGTTAAGATGGTCAGAAAGCAATGAATGAGGTTTGCAAACAAGATTAAAGTAAACCACTGAGTGAGCATTACAGTTGTGTCTAGGCACACCAAGAAAAATGAAAGATTAACAAGAATCATTCTGATAATGCATGTCAGCAGAAAAGGGCTTCTCTTTCTTTAAATATCCAGATACTTCAGTAAGAATGTTTATTACCTTTAATTATTCAGTAAATGCTTTGATTCCACAATTCATGTATTGCATATATCGATATAGCTTATTTCTTTGAGATCCTACAAAGACCAAAATGGCTGCTTAGTTGTACTGTAGTCATGAAGAAGCAATTTAAAAGGCAATCAAGCCATTTGGTTAAAGGCAGATCAAGAAAGTACAAATCTAAGGTTATAGTGCACTTTTATGAGTCATCCATAGCTTGAAGGGTATTATAGCTTTAGGATCAACGTAAAGAACATATCAAAACTTTTACAGCCTCTGAGTAGGTAAGAAAATGCAGTTTTACTCTTTCTTCTACTCCTGCACTATATGGAGCTATTTATCAGGGGGAAGGCATAAGAAATAGGCAAGATCCTAAGGTCTTTTCCATCAAAGAATGTTTCATTTAAAGGTCCATGTTACTAGCCTGTACTCTGAGGCTGTGACTGTACACAAAATAAACTGGAGAATTGAGGCTATCGAACCTGTTCAAACCCAAAACTCCTGTTTTCATCCAAAATATCTAAATGCTTTTCACTCTGAATTATACAAATATTATTATAATTCCAAACACTATACAGGTGTATGTTACCTAAGGGATTCATTTAGGAATATAATTTATTATGCTTTCCTATGCTGGTAATGAAGAACAATGATACAGTTTCTTAATTTTTTTGGCATGGCAAAATGAATTCCATTATGGTCAACAAAAATGAGGTTTATGGTCTAAATTCATGAATTCAAACTAAATTTAGACAATTCTTGATGTTTTGATATTTGAGGTTTGTTTAAATGTGATTAATTTTTACAGAAAAATTATGTGCAGGTTGAGAACTAAGAAATTTGTTAGGAAATGCATTTTCTTTATTATCCTTTGATGCATGGCTTGATTTCTGTTGTCATTATCTTGGTTCAGACCTTAATTCTTTTTTACTGTGACTATTGTTAAGGTCTTTTGATTGGTCCTAATGTCTCCAAGCTCATACACTTCCAATCTCTCTTCTATGCCACCACCACATTTTTGGATGCAAACTTCAGTATGACCCTCTCTGCACTGAAGTTTTTAATGACACCCACCACGACTACCCTCTTTGCTTCCATGATCAAGTCCCAGTTCCCTGCAAGTACGCAAACACTTCAAGGCCTGGCCTTTGATCACTTCTTCAGGCTCATTTCTCATTACCTGCACTTCTCTAGGTATGACATGCATTTCCTATCCCTGAGCTTTTCCTGATGTTGCCTCCTGCACATTACCCACAAATGAATACTTAATCATCTTCAACACTCAGCCCAAGCAACACTTTCTTTGGCATTTCCCCTGATGTCTACAACCTCTCAGATATGAATGGATCAGTTCATCTCTGAGGTTCCCATAATACGGAGCTCCATCTGTTGAAATCCTATCCAGTCTTCAAACCCAGTCTTTAATGTGACTCTATCCATAAATATAACAACCATAAGATTTTTCTTACAAACTGGAATGGCTTTGAGAATGGAGGGAAGTCTTATATATAGTTAGCCCAGGACAATAGATAGAAACTAGGACTATCCCAGGCAAACCAGGACATAAACTCACCTTATCTGGAAAGACCTTCATAATTAGCAAAACTGGAGATAAACCCTAATACTTTTTTATTTTTATTTTTTAATGTTTTATTTCTAGGAGAGAGAGAGAGAGACAGCGTGAGCAGGGGAGGGTCATAGAGAGAGGGAGTCACAGATTGAAACAGGCTCCAGGCTCTGAGTCGGCAGTCAGCACAGAGCCCGACACGGGGCTCGAACCCACGAACCACGAGATCATGACCTAAGTGAAAGTCAGACGCTTAACCGACTAAGCCACCCAGGCGCCCCACCCTAATACTTTTCTTATGCCACTAGATCCTTGTGATATACTTGTGTATGTTTGCCTTACCCCTATTACCAAATTGTACTCTCCTTAAGAATAAGAATTATATTTTACTTATCTTTGTATTCTTTACTACACCTGCCATATTGCTTCACATATAAGTATTTTTTTTTTTTACAAATAGTTTATTGTCAAATTGGTTTCCATATAACACCCAGTGCTCATCCCCACAAGTGCCCTCCTCCATGCCCATCTCCCCCCTCCCCCCACATCTATCAGTCCTCAGTTTGTTTCTCAGCATTCAAGAGTCTCTCATGGTTTGCCTCTCTCCCTTTCCCCCACCATTTCTGCCCTTCTTCTCCCCCTTGGTCCTCTGTTAAGCTCCTCCTAATCCTCCTATACGTGCACACACACATATAAGTATTTTAAAATACTTTTAAAAGATTTTAAAAATAAAATAAAATAACTTGTGGTGACATCTATGGCAATGTGAAGAACAAAACTAAGTATCTTTTAAGCACTACTACTTCTAAGGGCACCTGGGTGGCTCAGTCAGTTGAGCATCCAACTTTGGCTCAGGTCATGATTGCAGGGTTTGTGAGTTCAAGCCCCAAATTGGGCTCTCTACTGTCAGCACAGACCTCACTGGATCCTCTGTCCCTCTCATTCTGCCCCTCCCCAGCTTGCAGCTTCTCAAAAATAAATTTCAAAAAAAGTTTTTAATAAAATAAATAAAATATTTTATTAAAAAAGATACATGATGCTACTTGTAGGTTTTAGTCTACTTTGCAACATGTTCTCAACCAGTCTTTATCAGCTGTCTTAATATGCCAGGAATTTACATGTTAAAATCTTGAGAAACACTTTCTTTTTTCTACACTGGGTTTCTGATGTATTATGATAATGAAGTAGAAATGGACACCTAAGCTTTTACTTTTTCCTTGATATAAACACCTTAGAGAAATTATCTCCTAAAACTCTTTGGTTTATTTAAAGCTAAAATTATGCTTCAACTTATTTTGAGAATTATCATTCCAATTAATGTTGTTTAATACCAAACAATTGAAACTCAAGAGATAGCTAAATTCTTTTATTACAAATGAAAATAAGTTTGTAAGGATATATCAAAGAGAAATTTTATTCACTGATGATTTTGAAGATACCGTATTGAGTGGACAGATTGTAACTGATCATTATCAAATTTTTACAAATCTTTTTTTCCAAGTCTTATAAATTTCTCAAAGAATGTGACTGCAATATTGTCTATTAGCAACTTCAATCCAAACCACTTTTTTAAACATAGTGTAATGGGAGGTGTTCATTTTCTTAGGTTTGTTCAAAGTGGCTCTGAGTCGAGACAGTTAAAAACTTTTGGGGGTAACCTTGAAAACAAAGCAACCCTGGAGAATTCAATTTTCTGATGAGATTGTGTGGCAAATGTTCTCCTGTACATAATCAGGTCTATTCTCAATGGACGAGCAGTCCAGACTCAAGGAAACATGCCTATAACTTAGATCTTTACTTTGTCCGTGACCAAGTGCCAGCCCTGGAAAGAGACAATTCCACCTCTCAAGTCTCGAATGTCTCACACCATTTTCTGAGGTTAGTGATTAATTTGTTCTGCTTAACTTAAAACCTATATAACTAAGTACAGCTAAGAGATAACTTTCACAGAATGATGGCTATTCCAGAAAACTACTTAAAATTATTATAAAAAATCTGCATTTCAGTAGATTTCCCCCATATTAATCCTAACAAATATAACTACTTCCTTTCCTACAAACTAAAACATAATAAACATTAATACCTTGGAATAACATATCAACTCATTGCTAGGTTTCACACTCATTCTTAAGCAGTAGATGCTGGATACTGTCCAAAAACAGGCAAACCTATTTTCATTTATTTATATCCTCTCCCTAGCTAAGGGGGATTTATGGCAGCTCAAATAAAAAATATATCCCAAAAAAGTGGTATTTTCTAAATACACAAAAAAAATCACAACTAAGAGAAATTACGTAGAATAATAAGATAAAATCAGGATTCAAGTTAGACACCAAAACATATACCATAAATTCCTATAAAATTACCAAAGGTGTCCTATAAATTTGACTCTGAGCCTTCTAGGAGCCAAAGCAAAGAAGAACATACAATCATTTGAAAATTCTTAGAGTCAATATAATTAAAAATTTTTTAATGTTTATTTATTTTTGAGGTAGAGAGACAGCACAAGGTGGGGGCGGGGGTCCAGAAAGAGAGGGAGACAGAGGATCTAAAGCAGGCTCTAGGCTCTGAGCTGTCAGCACAGAGCCTGACCTGGAGCTCGAACCCACAAGATGTGAAATCATGACCTGAGCTGAAGTCGGACATTTAACCTACCAAGCCCCAAGTTAATATAATTTTTTTTTTAAATGGAAATTTTTTTAGGAGAAGCTCAGATTTTACAATCTGAGAGAAAAATCATCTCAGGTCTTCGGATTTTTTAAGTTATGTTCTTTTCTCCCCACTTCTAATGAGTTACTTTTAATAATGCAATAAGTACCTATAAATCTACTACACAACCCTAGGTGTGACATTAACCTACACCAACTCTACAGTACCAACATAGCCCAATCCCCTGATTCCACCAAAGGCAGCTATTGTCCTGAATTACATATTCCTCATTCCCGAGGTTCCTCTTTATATAAGGGTATTACATTTATATATACTCCTAAAATTCTATTTTTCCTTATTTTAATTGTTTTCAACTGTATTAAAATGAGTATCATTTTGTGTGTAATTTTTAGGACTTTTTCTCACTTCATATTATGTTCCTAAGATTCATCCATATTAAAGCAAAACTATGAAAACACAGTTAAAGTAAGATTGGTGACTGACAGAAGCTGAGGAGGTGATGGATGTGTATATAGGCAGAGCATTTTTAGGGCAGTGAAAATACTTTGCATGATATTTTAATGATGAATATATGTCATAATACATTTGCCCAAACCCATTACATGTATAATGCCTAGACTGAACCTTCAGTAAACTATGGACTTTGGGTAACCATGATGCTCAGTGCAGGCTCGTCCTTGGTGACAAATGCATAATGGGGTGAAACTGATAATGGGGGAGCCTATGTATGTGTGAGGACATATGGGAAATCTCTGTACCTTCCTCTCAATTCTGTTACGAATCAAACTGCTCTAAAAAATTAAGTCTTTAAATTTTTTAAAGCAAACAAAAAGATTCATCCATATTGTTGTATGCTACTGTAATTCATTTATTTTTAAAGCCTCCATTGTGTGACTGTAACACAATCTGTTCATTTACTCTCTCACTGGTGAGTGTTTGAATTATTTTGGAATTTTTGTTATTGTGAACAGTGATGATGAATATTGTGGTCATGTCTCCTGTTGAAAATATACAGGACTTTCATCTAAGAATGAAATTGCTGGGTCATCAAGTGGATCATATTTAATAATATCTCCTTAATAAATATTGCCAGCTACGTAAGTGCTTCATAAAGGGTAAAATTTCACCAAGTACATAAAGAGCAGGACATCAAAGTATAATTCACTTAAAACCATTTACTGCTCTCTGCTAATATGACTTGATTCAGGGGTAATATTTATCTAGAGAAATAAATAGACTGCTGTCCCACCATGAGCATTATTCCTTTAAAGTGAGCTCTAGTAAAGTGTTGAATATTAGGGAACTCAAGGTTAACAATTCTGTCAGGAATCTAAAATGCAGACTGACTATGTGGTCGATTAAGAAAAGGAAAAGCTGTAAGCTTTTATTACTATACGACAATACAGCAGAAAATTGCCCATTGTTCCTTGAAAGTTCTTTCTTTCTCAATGTCCTTTAAATGTTCCTAATAATATCAACTAGGAAAGCTCAGTTGGATGCTAAAGCCTCTTCCACATTTCTCCTTGGCACGGTTGACTCTCTCTGTAAACAAAGTGCTTTCTTTCCTGAACTAGAGCAGCTAGCCAGACAAAGCATGTGGATGGAGGCTTAGTGGTCAACAGCAAGCCTCTCTGAGAAAATCAATGAGAGTCACTGGCTTAGGGTAGCGTTAAAATAAGGATACAGAGAGAAAAAAGATGGAGATGTAGGAAGCCAGATCAAGGAGAACTTTTAGAGATATTAATCAGCATCTACATGATCCAAAGGTAATCAGGAGCATTGATGGATCTCAGCCTAAACCTTACTTTGTGTTAACTGTGCCCTTCTTATTTAAATCGTGTCCTTATGTGTGACCTTGACTTGTTTCAGAAGGACCTGGTGCTATTTGCAATGATATTATCTCTACTCACTTCTAAGTAAATACTTCTGATTAGGTCCTGCCCTGGTACCCTCCTTCCCCAGATGTCACAACAAGTGGGAACCAGAAAAAGTGGCACTATGTATCAGGGGACATCTGAACCTTCATCATAGCATATGATGAAGAATTGTTAATAATTTAAAAAAGTAGTTTACCAGACCTCTTGCTTGAGTTCTTTTTAAAAGTCCTCATGGCACAAAAATAGACACAAAGACCAATGGAATAGAATAGAGAACTCAGAATTGGACCCACAAATATATGACCAACTAATTTTTGACAAAGCAGGAAAGAGTATCCAATGGAAAAAAGACAGCCTCTTTAACAGCTGGTGCTGGGAGAACTGGACAGCAACATGCAGAAGAATGAAACTAGATCACTTTCCCACATCATACACAAAAATAAACTCAAAATGGATAAAGGACCTGAATGTGAGACAGGAAACTATCAAAACCCTAGAAGAGAAAGCAGGAAACAACCTCCTTGACCTCAACCACAGCAATTTCTTGCCTGACACATCCCCAAAGGCAAGGGAATCAAGAACAAAAATGAACTATTGGGATCTCATCAACATAAAAAGCTGTCACACGGCCAAAGAAAACAATCAAGAAAACTAATAGGCAACCGATGGAATAGGAAAAGATAGTTGCAAATGACATATCAGATAAAGGACTAGTATCCAAATCTATAAGGAAATCACCAAACTCCACACCTGAAAAACAAATAATCCAGTGAAGAAATGGACAAAAAACATGAACAGACCTTCTCCAAAGAGGACATCCAGATGGCCAAAAGACACATTAAATGATGCTCAGCATCCCTCATCATCAGGGATACAAATCAAAACCACACTGAGATGCCACCTCATGCCAGCAGAGTGGTTAAAATGAACAAATCAGAGAACTCTAGATGCTGGCGAGGATGTGGAGAAATGGGCACCCTCCTACACTGTTGGTGGGAATGTAAACTGGTGCAGCCCTACGGGAAAACAGTGTGGAGGTTCCTCAAAAAATTAACAATAGAACTCCCCTATGACCCAGGAATAGCACTGCTAGGAATTTACCCAAGGGATACAAGAGTGCTGATGCATAGGGGCACATATACCCCAATGTTTATAGCAGCACTTTCAACAATAGCCAAATCTTGGAAAGAGGCTAAATGTCCATCAACTGATGAATGGATCAGGAAGAAGTGTAAATCCATACAATGGAATACTACATGGTAATGAGAAAGAATGAAATCTGGCCATTTGTAGCAATGTGGATAGAACTCGAGGGTGTTATGCTGAGCAAAATAAGTCAGGCAGAGAAAGACAGATATCATATGTTTTCACTTATAAGTGGAATAGGAGAAACTTAACAGAGGACCATGGGGGAGGAGAAGGGAAAAAAATAGGGAGAGGTAGGGAGGCAAACCATGAGAGACCCTTGAATATTGAGAAAAAACTGAGGGCTGCTGTGGGTGGGGGAGAGGGGAAAAGGGTGATGGGCATGGAGGAGGGCACTTGTTGGGATGAGCACTGGGTGTTGTATGGAAACCAACTTGACAATAAACTATGAAAGAAAAATAGATAAATAAAGTAAATAAATAAATAAAAGTCTTCAGTGTGACTCACTTGGTCTTTATTGGCTCAAGTCTCAACACTCCCTCAGAGGAATGCCCAGCTTGTAGAGAAATACCAGAAGTGCTCCCTGGCTTTTCATTTCAATGTGTTTAATGTGTACAGCTTATTTGGACCTGGAAGGGTAAACAACTTGAGAAATCTACTATCTCTTTGCATATCCAGATCCAATCACCAAGAAAAACCTTTAATCAAAATATTAGCTCCCACATCCTTCTTCCCAAACTATACATACACTATATAATTAACAAATCCAGGGCAAAGATAAAGCTAAGCTTAAAAAGAATAAATCCAATGTTCTCCATATTGTGGAGGAAGAGTTACCAAGTCAAAGGGAGGAATTGGGAAATGAGAAAACTTCCCATGATCTTCTGAGTTTCCCTAATGTGACTTTATTGTTTTATCAGAAACGTTATATACCCCCAAACAGTCAAAAACACAAATGCACAAAATGCAGATTCAGTCAAGCATGGTTTCTTTATATTACCCATAATATCCCTTCCCTTAATCTCCATTAGCTAATGGAGATTGGTCTACGTTTTCCTCACATTGTATCTCAATCACTAGAGTACACTACTGTAAAAAAAAAAAAAAAAAAAGACTTTAAGTTTAGACTAAAAATGTCAAAGAATATAAATATTGTCTCTTTTTAGATTGACTAATGATCTTCTTGAATGTGAAAGAGCTTTCCCAAAGTGTACAACAAATATCAAATACAGTACCAAAGAAAATAAGCCAATGGCTGTGTGATCAGGGTATACACAAAACAATGATATCCCCAGAGGAAATTAGGTGAGAGCTCAAATAGTAAGATATAAATCTAAAAGAAATCTAAATCTGACACAATTCTATTTCTTTTATATTTCACTCACAAGTTGTATTTGTGAAAATCCCAGGGAAAAAATATAATGATAAATTGAAGAAATTTTCTACATAATTCATGACTTAAAATACCTGTTTGCCTGCACTGTCTAAAGAATTCAAGTAAACAGGGAGATTTTTTTCTTTTTGGTTTAAATCATCTGCATAAGTGTCTCAATATTCTGCTTGAATATAAGTAGACTCAGCATTAATATATATGATACAGTAAGATGATATATTTCCTTAACTGGAAAAATACAGAAAGGAAGTGTGACCTAATATTCCCTCATTCTGGACCATCTTGGACATTTCACTTCCATGTCCTTGGTTGTCCCCACTCTACCTACAATATTTCCAAGTCCTTGTTTCTGTTAAAAGAAAGTTTTTCTACTGATATACTGACTTTATAGACTTTTATTCAATGATTCATGAATCAGGCAGCATCCAACATAGCAGAAAGAAAGGAGCACTTAAGAGCTGTACAAGGCAAGAAATTTTTATGGACCAAAGTGAACAGGAACAAGGAAGTTATACGAGGCATTTGCTGATTGGTTAAAGCAGGGTAACTTTCTTTATAAAGAGCAAAGGAAAGTTTTGGAGCCAGGTCAGGTAATGTGTTGAATACGTGTTGAACAGGCAAATGCTGATCAGTTGACTTAGGTCTTCCCTTTCTGGGAAAGCTGAGCAAAATGTTTTGGTTTATTGACATTTAGCATGAGCAACTTTGTCTTGGGCCTAATCTAGTTACTTTAACACATCTCTTCCTTACCTATCCCATTTTTATGTATGTATATGATAGAGGATAGGATAGCAAACCTACTGTGAGCACTAAGACGTGCCTGGGCTTCTGTGCCCCACCCTCTTCCTCATGAAAACATCGGCATACACTGAATTGCATTCTTATAAGATCAGAGAAGGGAGAGAGAGTGAAATTAAGCAAACCTACCAGAAAAGCCTTATCTCCTAGGAGAGTGAAAAAAATCTGGAAAGGAAAATAAGCGCAGGTCATCAGTAGATGACCCCTTGAGATGAGTCCCTGTGATGGTTACCTAGAGGGAAAAAAGGTACAGCAGAAGACCAAACTGTGTTGCCTATCTGAAAGCCATCAAAACAAACTGATATCTTTTGCAGTTTAAAATCTCCAGGAGGGGGCGCCTGGGTGGCTCAAAACGTTGAGCATCGGACTTTGGCTCAGGTCATGATCTCACTGTTCGTGGGTTCAAGCCCCACATCAGGCTCTGTGCTGTTAGCTAGCTCAGAGCCTGGAACATGTCTTCAGTTTCTGTCTCTCCTTCTCTCTCTGTGCCTCACATGCTTGCACTGTCTCTCTCAGAAAATAAATAAAAAGCATTAAAAACTTTCTAAAATAAAAAAAATTATATCTTCAGGAGAAAACCAATTTTGCTATGTTAACATAAATTGATCAAAAACATTTCATCCTTATGTGTGCATGCTTATGTAGATATATATATTATTTGCTCGTCATTACTAATAGATCTTGTGAAAGTATACAGAACACACCTTATTTCAAGTAGATTAAACGATTCTGATAAATACCATTTTCCTGAGTCCCTTATGAAGAATCTGAAGAGCCTAAGTAACGGTGTTATACTTAAATGTCTGAAATCTGAGTTCTTCAGATCAAATACAACAAGGAAGTTACCAGTAACATAACATTGGGTCCTTTTTGGTGTTACTGATGGTTTTGCAGTTTTCAAGACTTCTAGGCTACCTTACTATGTCTACTGATTACTCAATATCTGAAAATCAGTTTTAGATTAAAATAGGGAAGCTGAAATCAGATATATTACCCATCGAAACATTCTTTAATTTTACATCCTTAATAGCTATTGAGTCACAATTTTATATTTTAGTTTCCTTCTGAAACTTGACATAAAATTATCTTTTAATATTTATTATTATACAAGAGACAATGCAATTACCATTAACTCATAACTATTATAAACATCAACATAATTATTGTTGTTAACAAAATAGAATGACATACTGAGATTAGTATTATTAATATCAATGAACTGACATTCCAACAGTAACAACACAATTGCTACCTCTATACACCATCTTGAAGGGCCATGTTTTTTCTTCCACTCCCAGCAATAGTTCTTAGAATAGTTCTTAGCAACTTTAATCTTAACTCCTAAAATCTAAAATTTAGGCATACATCTTAAGGCTACCCAAATCATATCAAAAAACAGGTCATATTTTACAATATCTTGGCATATGCAAACAATTGCTAAAATCACAAGTTTCTACTTCAAACCCATTAGCAGACACTCACACTCAAACACTGCGTGTGCTCACAGAAGGTTTCAAGGAGCTTCCAGGGCAGTAGCTACTCCTAAGGATGCAGAGGGTTGAAACACACAACACTGATTAGAGATGCAGGGACTGACATTACCATCAGGGATGTCTACCACTTGGACTGTTTTCTGAGCCAGCCCTTATGGACCATGCTAATTTCACCAAATAACATGATTTTTCATGGAATTTGGAACTTCAAGATACAACAGGTAAAGTTTAAATGTTATGCAGGAATGGTAAATCATATGTTGCATATAACTGAAACATTATGGAATAAATTTAAATGTAGTTCCTATTCTAATATTCTAATGCTCTAACTTTAAAAATACACATGCTGTGTTCTCAGAGGTCATCCAAGATATACGTTAACAGTAAAGAAATCTATAGTCACTATGAGCCACCACCACTGATCACTCACCCTTCAGTTGTTAGCTATGTAATATATGAGTCTATGTGTATAGTCATTAAATAGCATGTATCTATGCAATAAATATTTATGAGTTTTATATATCATACAAATTGTTTCACCATCTAAAGTTCACATTAAAAATGTAGAGAACACAAGTGTACATCTAATACTGAAACTCCATGACAAGAAGTTTTTACAATCTCTCCTCGCACTTACCAATTCATAATAGAGAATCATATTCTAGTCATGTTGTGGGTCACCTTGTCCATTTATATTAAAATTCTAATTTGCTCTGGGCCTATGAGCCTATAGACCTAAGCAGTGGATGAAATAATTCTCACTAGAATAATTTCATTTGAAAGATATTATTCTTTCTAGACCTATGCTCATGAGTGCTTTGAAAAGGGGTTATATCCCTGTGGTGCTCATTACAGATGTTCACACATACCCCATTTTTCCCTATTTTGAGCATAGGATAGCATAGCACTTCCCTACATTTTTGAAGTTAGGCAGAGCCAGGTCATTTACTTTGGCCAACCAAATATGACTAAAAATTACATGTGTCCCTCTAGCGTTAAGAAACAGCACATAATTTGCCAAGTTCCTTTTTCCCTGACTTAGCAAGTATGGAAGAACATATTGAGACAAGGGCTACAAGTGACTGCAGTCATTTCAATGACTCACAATAGACATTTGGTATAAATAAACATTTACCAGAAATAAAATTTTATGGTGTTGAGCCAATGAGATTTGGCAGTTATTTGTTACTTCAGCAAACTTAGCCTATGCGGACTTAACACAGTTTCTTAATGATTCCAGAAATCTCTCAAAATTCACTCATAAAGCAAGTGTAAACCATCTAAGATTCTTTAAAATAGTAAGTACTGGTAAAATCATAACTATGATGTTAAGCTGATAAATATAGACTTTGATAGATCAACTTTGGCAATTATTATAGACAACATCAAGCAATAATGGAAGCAGTAAGTACATTCATCAAGACTGAAATATCCACGTGTAATGAACATTTTTACCCTGCATAAAATTGATCACACAATAAACCAAATGGCAAATTAGGACACCTTAAAAATACCATTAGGTACATGAATAATGATTTTTCAAATTACACTCTGCCTTTACGTTCTCCCTCTATATCTCTACAACACTGCTATATAAATCTTCCTAAAATCTAATATCGTCTCCCTAACTCAGAAACTATAATATATTCCAATTTTAAAATCAAAACCAAACTCTTTGATGCCAGCACAGAAAGCTTCACCAACTCCACAGGTATTTCTCACCCAAGATACACTCCTTCCATTCTCACCCCACCCTGATCAGCTGTTTTCTTCACCCCACACACTGTGTTCTTTCCAATCTGTTCCACCTACTAACAGTCTCTAATCTCTTACAATACTTAAAGTGTATGCATAACCCAGTATTTGATTACAGATGAGTTTCTTGTTAGTGCTGTAGATATAATGTATATTATTCTTTTCTTTCTTTTTTTTAAATTTTTTTTATTAAATATTTTTATTTATTTCTAGGAGAGAGAGAGAGACAGCGTGAACAGGGGAGGGTCAGAGAGAGAGGGAGATACAGACTCTGAAACAGTCCCCAGGCTCTGAGCTGGCAGTCAGCACAGAGCCCGACGCGGGGCTCAAACCCACGAACCGCAAGATCATGACCTAAGCGAAAGTCGGACGCTTAACCGACTAAGCCACCCAGGCGCCCCTATGTTATTCTTTTCTATCCTCATTAATTCAATTACCAGCTCTCCAAAGGAAGCAACGTGCCTTCCAATGGCCAGCAACTCTGAATATATCGTACATACTTGGAAAATTTATGTTAACTTGATATGACTTTTGACCGTAGCAATAAATACAATATAACAAGCATGCACCAAAGCAAAAAGTAGAAAATGACATTAAAAGATTCTAAATTATTTAAAAACAACATCTTGTATATGCTCCCTTAAAACAGATGATTCGGGTTTTTTCAGACAAAAACTTCTTCTTGCAAACAAAACTGTGGCTTGACTCCCAAAAGAAAGGATCAATGCACATTCCAAACAAAATTAAAGTGTATGTATGGATTTGCCCAGATGTGAAATCCCAGGCTCTACTGGAGAAAGTGAAACTCACTGAGAGAAGAAAAATCATCCTTCTTTAGAACCAGGTAAAACATCAACTCACATGCATTGGCATTAATTGCCAAGCAGACCTGAAGCATGAACAGGCAGGCCTCACACAATTCTAATACACAGCGCCCAGGAGGGACAAGAATATTGAGTTGGGATCACAGACTCAGGAACAGCCTTTGCTGTAAAGACAATTCAGACTAAAACTCTGCTCATAATGGACTCAGGGTGGGGATATTTGTAGCTGGCTTTTCCACTGCACAGTAGGTAATGGGCCATGCTCTAATGAGTTCACACACTGAAATCACTGGGCTGTAAGTTCCCTCTGGGAAGCTGTCCAATAAGTTTGCAGTTACAGAAATATTGTATGTTAATATCATTTATACACGACCAAAGAGATATTCCAGATGGATTTTTATTTCCTCGTCTGCTAATATTTTATTAAGTGTTAATACACTATCAAAAATGTATTGTTACAATTAAATTTGTACAGATAATAGACCCTTCTCCCTTGTCTGATTGGAAAAACATGCATAGAAGACTAAGAGAAAAACTGTATCCTGAAGGACATCTCACGCTAAAAGCAATTATATTCCAAATTCTGTGGATGGCAACATGTTTTATTCCAAGGTGATAAATATATGACGGACCAAGACCCTTTTGATTCACATTTTACATTAAGATCTGAGTCCTTGGGGCACCTCAGTGGCTCAGTCAGTTGGGCTTCTGACTCTGGCTCAGGTCATGATCTTGCGGTTCATGAGTTCAAGACCCGCATGGGGCTCTGTGCTGACAGCTCAGAGGCTGGAGCCTGCTTCAGATTCTGTGTCTCCCTCTCTCTCTCTTCCCCTTCCCTGCTCAAACTCTGTCTCTCTCTCTCTCTCTCTCAAAAAATAAACAAACATTAAATTTTTTTAAAAAAGATCAGAGTCTTCATCCACAGTCTCACTTTCCCCAAAAAACACTTAATATTCCCACTTTCAAAGCCGTTTTTGATCAACAGTGCAGAAGTGAACTTTACTACTTACCTCTTTTGACTCTTAAACAGAATTCTTAGGTGTAGCGCTTTCATGTCCTGGAAAATGAGGAGCAGGACCTCATGTGAAGTGACTTCCCCTATGAATCCATCTCTGGCAAAGAACCAAAGAAAGAGTTATACATAGGCAGACTTAAGGACATTTCTATTTCATAAGTTTTGATTATGTCCAAGGAGCAAAATTTCTCTTTCAATACATGCCTTCATGTAAAAACTGAAATAAAATTTGTGGAATTATATGAGATACATTAGTGCAAGGAATTAAATTGGCTTTGCTATGCTAATGTAATATGTGAAGTGAAAATGTGTACTTAGCTGAACCATTCATTTGCCTTATTTCATCATCTCTCTTCATAACAATTATCACCACCTGGACTTGCCAAATGAAGCTTCCATCATTACTGCCCCTCAACAGTTTGCCTGAAATGTGCCAGGATCCTTTCAGGGCAGCCTTGGAAAAGATTATTGTTCTCTTGTTAGATCAACTCGAAAATGTATCATACAGACCAACTTCTCCATCTCTGTGATGCAATTGCATCCCCCCAAGGGGTACTTTATAATTCATCTATAGCTCTACTATTTAGAAGACAAAATATTAATAATAAAAAGCTAACATCAGGGGCACCTAGGTAGCTCAGTCGGTTGAGTGTCCAACTTCGGCTCAGGTCACGATCTTGCAATCTATGAGTTCGAGCCCCGAGTTGGGTTCTGTGCTACAGTTCAGAACCTGGAGCCTGCTTCGGATTCTGTTTCCCTGATCTTCCTTCTGATGTGTCCTGAGTAGACTCACTGTACATCACGCTACCTACATTACATACCCCACTTCATCTCATGACATATGCATTTTATCATCTCACATCATCACAAGAAGAAGCATGAGCACAGTATAATAAGACATTTTGAGAGAGAGAGAGCACATTCACATAATTTCTATTATAGTATATTGTTATAATTGTTCTATTTTGTTAGTTATTATTGTTAATCCCTTACTGTGCCTAATGTATAAACTGAATTTCATCATAGGCATGTCTGGATAAGAAAAAACATGGTATATTATATGGTTTGGCACTATCCACAGTTGCAGGCATCTCCTGGATGTCTCAGAACGTATCCCCATGGATAAGAGGGGAAAGGAAGAAGGGACTACTGTATAGGTTTGCTATTCTGTAAAAAAAAAAAAAAAATCTGGTTTTACTAATAAATACATTTAATTATAAAAATATAATAAACTTCCAAATATACAAATCTAATTAAGTGAATACACATATATACATATGCAGTTTTATGTAAACTAAAGTAAAAACATTTCAATTTGATAATAGTTACCAAATGATTGGAAAATATTTATATTCTTTAACTCAATAATTACATACCTAGAAAAACTTTTGAGTAAATAATCAGAAGCTATCTAAACAATTATGCATAAGAATGTTTACTGAAGCAGGGGCACCTGGGTGGCTTAGTCGGTTAAGCGTCTGACTTTCGCTTAGGACATGATCTCGCGGTTCGTGGATTCGAGCCCCGCGTCGGGCTCTGTGCTGACTGCCAGCTCAGAGCCTGGAGCCTGTTTCGGAGTCTGTGTCTCCCTCTCTCTCTCTGACCCTCCCCTGCTCATGCTGTCACTCTCTCTCCTAGAAATAAATAAAAAATTTACAAAAAAATTTAAAAAAAAAAGAATGTTTACTGAAGCATACTTTTAATTAGGAAAAAGTAGAAACAACCTAAATGATTATAATAAACTAAAATGTACATAATATGCAGCTATTTAAAGTTTCTTTAATGTTAATTACTCAGGGAAAAAATATAATGTTATGTTTAAAAGGATACAAAATTATACATACAGTATGATCTCAATTTTGAAAGACACATGTACATACATAATGTGCAAACAAAAACCTGGAAGAAAACACAGGAATACACTAACCATTTTTATTCCTGGGTGATTTGTATTTTCTATTTTATACCCGTATCCTTTTAAATGTTTAAATAGCTGTGTATTTTTTTCAGTTTCCAAATGAGAATAAAGGCTATTCTGAAAGGAATATTTACCTAAAATAACATAAGAAAGCTGAAGCAAAAGGAATATTTTATCATTTAAATGTGTTACAAAATAGCATAGCAGGCTGCCTACATATGGTGCTCCTACTCTGAAGTCAGGGCTCAGTTTAAGCCTGTCTTAATTCAGGAAGCACTGCACAATCACACCTCACAAGCAGAAATGAAGCTTTTCACCACACACACAGTCCTACCTCTGGTGACCCCAGGACTCTGTACCCCACTGTTACATTCTCATCACATTGGACATGCCCTGTGTAACCCTGGAGCTTGCTCATTAGCCTGATGCTTTTGGCCTCTATTAGGGATAGCTTAAGAAAATATCCTATGAAATGTCTCCCTGTATTTAATGTAAGGATATTTTCGAAGGTGAAATATTGTTCCCTAATTATGCATGATCGTCTCATGATGATCATTTGGGGAAATTCTCTCCGGGCTCAATTTCAGGAATAGTTACACTTTTCCAGGGCAACATGTTTGATTTTCATCTTGTAGACACTGTGAATCATGTAACTAATTGTTTCCCTCAACTTGGCTACTAGAAAGTTTAGTGCTCAGTTTGTGATCTACCTCTCACAGCACGTTTTCAATGTGTGCCTCTTACCAGGAACTTTATGCTACTTTCAGACATTCTCTTTCCCCCTTTACCCTTATTTCTTCACTTTTAAAATGCTATCTGATCTTGCTGTTTAAATGTGTCATTGTATACTCTTAAAACTTTTTTGAAACCAGGTATGTTACATATAAATCAGCTAATTAATAAAACAAACAACTTAGGTCCATTTTTGTGCTATTATTTTCTGTACAATTTTACAATAAGTTTACATTTCCTATGTTAGAGTAAACGTTACTTGATTACTGAATTCAGTTATTATTCTTTGTGAAGACAAAATATTTCTATATTGCATATTTTTTAAACATCTGAATAATTAATTGGAGAGGGATGTTTGTTTTTTTTCTCCAGATGGCTGGTGACTTGTCAAGAGGGCCACCATGTGAACAGCACTGTTTTCCACCACATCATAAAGTGATTAGGTAGAAATTTTAATTTATTCTAATGACCAAAATCTTAATTTACAACATCAACCATGTTTTAAAATATTCACACATCTGTTCCAGTTACATTGCAATGGCAAAGATGCATTTCCTTTTTACTTGGCAAGCACTACAAATATATCTGTTATTTACTAGCGTGTTCCCTCATCTATCAAGGTTGCTCAGAGCAGACAGCATTTAGTGATTAAGTAAGGCATGGCAAAGAATGATAAAAAAGAAAAATGATTTCAGCTGTAGTTATATTAATTCAGGAATGTCAACTATAAATGTGAACTCTCTCATCAAGTATTTCCCAAAAGGAAGCTTGACCACCATTTCAACACGGAATCAATAAATATAATTAGTGCAGTCAGAGCATTCATTGTGCTGGGCTTCCTTTTTTCACTAGTCGGTTCCACAGCAAAGTCTCAAATTAAACTGAGACCTCCAGAAACCCCAAAAGACCAGCCCACAGTGAAATTAAATGGATAATGGCAATAAGGAGATGAAAATATTTTAATGGAACATTCGATTTCATGAATTTAGGTCCTCTCTGTGACTTATTTTTCAAAGCACATTTGGGGTCTTTGGGGTTCCCCCCATCTTATTCATACTTTATCATATATCTCTCTAGGGCATCTCTCTAAAGGATATCTGAAGAAGCAAAGAAAATGTCATCAGTTATGAATCCCCTTAGAGCACTTTACTTCTAAAGAAGTCCCTCTCCTGGTTATTTATGGATAAATACAATTCTGTTTTCTCATGGGTGTTCCCCCAAGTGATTAAATAAAATACAGTAAAGATATTTTTAGAGAAACTATGGGTAACGAAATACCTTTGAGACAGAAAAAAATAGATGAAACGACATCTCTATTGACTCTCCGTTTAGACAGCTCATCGGCAGCAACAGCTCATAACTCTCTAGGAAATCTCAGATCTGAAAATTCCATTTGGCAGTATGAAACTGTTATACCATAACTTGGCTAACCCAAGGTCAAGGTTTGGAGGAGTAAGGAGGCTTGAAGATCAAGAAGATACTCTAAGGCCAGATGAACAAGGAAATAAATCAGAGACAGAAACATTAGCTAAGACAAGAGTCCCATTGTTACCAAAGGTTTACACTCTTTCATCTTATAACAAGCATTGAGCAGCTAAGCACTACTAATAGTTACTAGTGTCCTAGGCACTCTGTTAGGCCCCAGGATTCCAAAGATGTGTGAAACATGATTATCTCTCCCCCCAAACAGCACATTGTAATACAAAGATAAAGTAACAGCAGTAGGTGCTCCATTTATTAGCAGTTACTCTATACCAGGCACTTCACTATGTATTTTCATGCCTTTTCTCATTTTACTCCTTACCACAGGAAAAACTCCTGGAGGAGGAAAAACTCTCCTGGACCTCACAAAAGGTTAGGAGAGTACCATAAGTACCAGGCTGACTCGAGCCCAGATTCCTTGCCAACTTGTACAAGAAGGCAAGTATCATTATTTTTCCCACAATACAGTTAGAAACAGAAGTTCAGAGAAGCTAAGTGACTTATGAAGACAAAACAGCTAGTGAATGGCAGGACCAGACCTCATTACTAGACTTTTAACCACGTCTGAAATGTCAAGGGACAAGAACAGGAGATTCATTACATAAGCAGCGCAAATGGCCAATAAGTGTTAAAAAAATAACTTCCCTGGTATGGGAAGAATGCAAATGCAAATGAAAATGAAAATGAGATAATATTTGTCATCAAATTGGAAGTTCTACCTGTTGAACATTTTTTGACAAAGTAGTAGGCCCTCATAACTGCTGGTGTAAATACGAAGTGACCACTTTTGAGAGGACACTTATTATTAATTGATATGTATAATATTAATTGATACTATACATTAATATTAACATTTATTAATATTTATAATAGTAATTGGTTTGACAAAATGGAAATATAAAATTAGCAATTCAACTTTAGGTTTTTACCTTAGGAAATAATAAAGATGAGCCAAATATTTTCTATGACTTATTTATACATTCACTCAATTGATAAGTATTTGCCAGGATCCTGGGATAGGATATTAAGCAAGATATACTTGGTCAATGTCTCCATTGAGTTTAAGGGTGATGACGCTCTTTATAATATTTTTATAACATTATAATGATAACTATATTAATTATTATAATTATTATAATATTATTCACATAGTAGTCAAAATATTGGAAATCATAGGAGTTGAATACACTATGACACATCCATAAAATGCAACAAATTGACACCTTAAAATAAAATAGTATTCTATAAAAGAATGCTTAAGGAATTCAAAAATGTTCATGCTGTATTATACAAAAGTAGATTATAAAATATAATGCTATGAAACAGAATGCATGGTCAGTACTGTCCAAATTTTTTAGATTTTAAAATTGCATTTATTCATTCACTCAACAAATATTTATTGAAAGTCTATTACATGACAGACCCTGAGGAAACAGCTGTAAACAAAATAGATAAAAGTTTTACTCTCATAGGGTTTACATTCTAAGTAAGAGAAATATACAGCAAACAAAAATGATAAATATATATCACATGGTATTGAATATTACAGAAGAAATGGAATAATATAAGTTGGCCAGAGAAGGATGCTCTGATCCAGTAGAGCAGAGACCCTGAAGAAGTGAGCCCCAGGAATACATTTGATAAGAGCATTCTAAGCAGGGGCAACAGGAAGCTCAAAGGCACTGAGGCAAGAACGGGCCTTTTTTTCGGAAGAGCAGAGTGAATGAAAAAGAATGGTAAATGATCCTATAAGGGAGCTTGCAGGAGAATCAGATCATGTTAGAAAATTCAGACTTAATTTTCAATGAGATGGAAATGCATGGCAGCATATTGAACAGATGAGTGGCACGAGCTAATTTATATTTTTAAAGGGACACTAGCTTTTTTATAGAGAACAGATGTTAAGCAAGAAGATAAAGTCAGTGGTAGTGGGGCTGATGAGTAAATACTAGAGTTGAGCCAACATTGACCAAAATGTGCTAACTAGAGAACTTTTAGAGTAGTAGATGTAAGAAATAATCAAAAGTTTGTCTAGGGACATGTGGCAACCATTAAAACATGTCTCTCAGATCTCTATTATAAGGAGTATGTTGACCAACAGCCCAGCTGCTGGAGCAAGTTCAAACCAAGGTCATACTTCCTCTAGATTGCTCCCAGTTGATGACTACAAGGGATACTAAGTCATACCCATTCACATGAGACACAGGACTCCTCTGATGGTGACTTTTGCTCAAGGACTACACATCAACCTTGCAGAAACTTTCTTAGGACTGCACCAAGGTCTATATAACCACCTTGCTTTCTTCTGTCTGTCCCATAGGGGTCAGACCTACAGCACAGTCCGACAGCTCCCCAGCCTTCTCCAGTTCCCCCACTCTTCTCCAGCTTCCTCTCCATTTTTTTTCTCATAGGCATTTCCCCCAGGAAATAGGATCATATCTCTAATCCCATCCTGGTATCTGAGTTTGAGAATCTAATAAACAAACACCCAACTAAAGATGTCCTACAGGCTGCCTAGAGTCCAGAGCTGGCAGCGGAGATATAAGGTGGGAGCCATCAGCACACACATGGTATTTAAAGCCATGGTACAAGATGCAATTACTTTACTCAAACCTTCATTTTCTTCAGGGGCACATGGGTGGTTCAGTCAGTTAAACATCCCACTCTTGATTTCGCTCAGGTCATGATTTCATGATACCTAAGTTCAAGCCCTGCATCGGGCTCTGCGCTGACACTTCAGAGACTGCTTGGTATTCTCTCTCTCCCTCTCTCTTTCCCCCTCCTCTGCTTGTATGCTTTCTCTCTCTTTCAAAATAAATAAATAAAGTTAAAAAAAAAAAAACCAACAACCTTCATTTCCTTCAGTGCCCAGATCCTAACTATCTACCTAAGAGGAATAACCCTAACATACTACTTCTTGCTAAATCATGTTTTATGATGGCTGCCTTCTTGGTAAGAGCCAGCCATGTAAGAACTCTATTTTATTTTTTTTTTAATGTTTGTATACTTATTTTTGAGAGAGAGAGAGGACACAAGTTGGGGAGGGACAGAGAGAAAGATGGAGACATAGAATCTGAAGCAGGCTTGACCCCACAAACCATGAGATCATGACCTGACGCTCAACCAACTGAGCCACACAGGCATCCATGAACTCTGCGTTTTAAACTGGGATGCCCATGGAGTGAATCCACAGGACCAGGCTGTCTTGGTGGAATGTCAGGTCCATGGAAATTGAGTGAGGGAGATTATTCTGAGCCTTCTCTATGTCCATTCAGAGTCAGACTCATTGCCATTATGACTGACCCAAACTACTAGAATTTCTTGTTTATTTCTCTTTCACTTATCATGAGGTTTTGCTTTCCAGGCCAAGTCATCCCTTTACCTTCTAGCCTTTTCTTTTTCATTTTCCTTCAGTGATCACTATTTTATCTTTAGAAGGTTTCTAAGAAATTTCACAGACCATACTCAGGAATAGGTACTTAAGACCCCTCATAAATATAAAACATAAAAACAGAAAGTGCAGTATCTCTAACTCAACCCAAACAAGCCCTCAAAAAGGCTATCAGTTGAGGAGGTTAGGTATGTGGCAGAGAACAGGGAAAAAAAAAAAAAAAAAAAAAGATGAATAACAAGAAAATATGGATATGGAATACTAAAAGTTAGATGAGGAGAAATTTGACCAGAAAGTTATTTATAGAAAAGTAACAGCCACTTTTTTTTCTTATTCCCATCTAGCACTTCCAGCAATAATGTTCTCTAAACTCAGTTTTTCCTCTCACTCCTATCAGTTGTTGTCATGTTTAGCTCCCATCTGCTTCCCTTCTATGCCTGAGTATATAGTTACTTCCTCTCTTTTCATGTACACACAAGAGAAATAAACAGTCTCTTGGTAACAAAAATGAATCAACACATATAAAATTTACTAAAACTAAAACAAAGTTAAGGGGAAGTCATATCTATATTCTCTAAACTGATGAATAAATATTACTCACTTCTCAATGGTATCATTTTCTTCCATTTATATTGTTAACATCTCAAAAACCCATTGGTAAAACAATAGCTGAAAGCCTGAATATTCCCACAGAGGCAATATTTAAGATTCAGCTGTCCTCAACAACCCAAAATATGTAGTTGCTGTGCCTGATTGGCATTCATAAAGAAGGCCATGGTCATTGGTACCGTCTCACCTGGGCCAGAGGCCAAAGGTTACGGCAAATAGCCTCTTGCTCAGCCTCTGTACTGAAAATAGCTTAGGCAGCCAAGCCTTTCTGCTAGGCCAAAGGGCTATAGGTAATGTTTAGGGACACCCCAGTTTTATTGTGAAACCTCAAAATATACCACCACTGAGACTAATCATCCCAGGAGACATCGCAGTACAATAACATGAAGCTACCTTGATGTACACCTTTTTTCTAACAAGAGTTTTAATTAAGACCATTATGGGATTTCTCTCCACTCCCAGGGAAACAAGTCAGTCAATGGAACAGTAGAGTTCAATTTGAAAAATTTGAACATACTCTTAAAAAAATACAACTATTTTGTTAAATCGACATATACTTCAATATACACAAGTTTGCCTAAAGCTCCAACAAGAACATCAAAAGTAATTTGGAAAAGAGAATTGATGTTTGTGTGAAAATAACGTCATTTAACACATTCAGCTTGCCTAAGGAAAGAACAGCTTACAAGGACATTCTATGAACTGTAAACACCACACAGATTTTAAATAGAAAGAATGAGAAGAAATTAAGAAGACATAAATGCAAATTGGTTATCAGAAAAAGGAAAAACTGTCTCCATATCATGAATCTCTCCCCCCTGGGATTAATTAGGACATAAATGAACTTACTCAAGAACTAGTAATGACTCTAATGGTGGAGATATGTAATAGTTTTAAATTAGACATAAGGAAGGAACAGCCTAGGTGGCCATTCTTGAATCACTTGAGAGCGTTTTATTCACCCGTGGTTTGAGTATGCTAAATATCGATGTTGCATGGAAGTAACTGGGGCAAGAAGAAGACAGACAGCAGAATACAGCATGCAATTCAAAGGTCCACAGCCCCTTAGGGGAGCCTCCAGTGAACAGAGTCTCACTTCCGCCTGCTCCATTAAAGCAGCCTTTCCTCTGCAATGAGTATACTTCTCACCTATTCTGTTCTGACCATTGCATGGCTTCCATCCAGTGACAACACTGACATCCAATGTCCCCAGCATAAGGGACATTACTGCTGTTCTCTCCAACTGTAAGAATTTGAGTGTTGCGGAATGCCAAAAAGCCAACACTCCTGGTATATGCTATTTTTCTTTGGAAAGACAGCGGGACAAGGAAATGGATAAAATGTTGTTTCAAATGCCTTCAGAATAACAAACATTAATGAGTTGAAAAAACATGAGAGGGACGCCTGGGTGGCTCAGTCAGTTGAGCGTCTGACTTTGGCTCAGGCCATGATCACACAGTTTGCTAGTTTGAGTCCCCACCACTCTCCCCAACCTCCCCAACACCCCCCCTCCCGTCTGCTTCGAGTTCTGTGCCTCCCTCTCTCTCTGCCCCTCCCCCTCTCACACTCTGTCTCTCTCTGTTTCTCTCTCAAAATAAACAAACATTTTCTAAAAAAAATTTTTTTTATTTATTTCTAAGAGAGAGAGAGAGACAGCGTGAGCAGGGGAGGGGCAGAGAGAGAGAAGGAGTCACAGACTCTGAAATAGGCGCCAGGCTCTGAGCTGGCAGTCAGCACAGAGCCCGACACGGGGCTCAAACCCACAAACCGTGAGATCATGACCTAAGCGAAAGTCAGACGCTTAACCGACTAAGCCACCCAGGCGCCCCTAAAAATTTTTTTAAAGAAAAACATGACAAAACTTTTTCATAAATCCATGAGAGGCACTCTGTGGACACAATCCTAGAAATACCTGAGAAAAAACACTGCACAGAACTATGCACAGAACTGTGTTCTGAACTATGTACAGAACTGTACAGAGAGAGGGCTACACCACCAGCAGCACTTAAGTCATTGATGTGAATTCTTATTAGTATATCATTTTAATTATTATATATTAAAACATATATAAAACATGTTGTGATATTTTTTGTGAGATATAAAATTACAGATTATATAATGTGAATTTCTTTTGTACCCACAGATAAATAAGGCTTTGGGATATTTGGGTTTCATGCCAAAATTTTTATTTTGGAGAATAGAAATTTTTACTTGATTTGATTTTTGTAATCTGAAATTTTTGTCTCATTTATTCAGTATTAGAGCATGGTGCTATTAAATGAAAAATAGAAGGATTTCCTACTTGTTCATCATTTATGTTTCTAAGCAAAAGGCAATGACAAAATGCTAACACAAGAATCACTCCTGCATACCATCAGCTGTAGCCATCCCTGTTAAAGATCCCAATGATTCCACTCAAAAGAAAACATCTCTTTGCTAACTTGTGTTGTCACAAAATCTATTGCATGCCCTGTGCCGATAACTGGTCTCTGCCGCATGTGAACTGCATGGCTCCTCGCAGGCTCAACAGCAACAGCGAGCACATAGTGCTCACTATGTCTAGACACTGTTCTAATTGCTCTACGTATTGTAATTTATGGCCCGATTAAGAAGTTTCTATTTTTTCACAGTTTACGTATTCATTTCGAGAGAGCGCATGGGCATGTACAAGGGGCAGAGAGAGAGGAAGAGAGAGAGGATCCTACACAGGCTCACAAAGCCTACCATGGATCTCTATCTCAGGAACTGTGAGATCATGACCTGAGCCAAAAACAAGAGTCAAATGCTTAACCGACTGAGCCACCCAGGGGCCCCAGAAGTTGGCTATTTTTAATTCTTGTTTTAAAGATTAGGAAACCAAAGCACCAAAAGTTAAAAATCAGGGTGTATGACCAGACAGTCTGCACCCAGGGTCTTAACCACTGTTTTTCACTTCATTGGGGACTGGGACCTAAAGACTTAAGAAGCTGGCTCATCCGGGGCGCCTGGGTGGCTTAGTCGGTTAAGCGTCCGACTTTCGCTTAGGTCATGATCTCGCGGTTCGTGGGTTCGAGCCCCGCGTCGGGCTCTGTGCTGACTGCCAGCTCAGAGCCTGAGCCTGTTTCAGTCTGTGACTCCCTCTCTCTCTGACCCTCCCCTGCTCACGCTGTCTCTCTCTCTCTCTCCTAGAAATAAATAAAAATACTTTAAAAAAAAAAAAAGAAGAAGAAGCTGGCTCATCCTGCTAAAGAGGAAAAGGGAACACTATAGGAGGAGAAGCCATTAAAAATACCAGCAACATAATAGACAAATTTCAAGAGCAAGGTATGATGCAAAAGGAAAGATCTAAAATGGGCCAAGAGAACAGAGGAAATCTGTCTCAGCCTACTTCCATTTCTAATCTCCACTTCTACAAAAGGCAACAATTTCATTCTTGGAGTCCCTGGATTCTATTTTACTTGAAGTATAGTTGACACACAATGTTACATTAGTTTCAGGTATGCAGCATAGTCATGTATATATTTGCTAGGCTTGCCACCGTGTAGCTACCACCTGTCACTATATAACACTTTCACAATATCATTTACTATATTCCCTATGCCATACCTTTCATTCTGTCCTTAGATTCTTAACCCGCAACAAAGCTCATATTTGGTGGTGGTGAATTAGGGGGTGATGTGTATTTCTTAAAAAGGAGTTGCTACAAAAATATATCCCAATGCCACTTCACAGTATCTATGTTGCTGTTCCTGAGGAGGATCAACCAAAAATGCCACTCTACTTTTAATGATGTCTGAGAAGCAGGGCAATCCTGACACACTGAGCTATTGCTACAAAATTGTAAACAATGTCTCATGTCTTCCTTTTCCTTTCTCCCACTCTAACTGGTTTGCCTTCCCTGTTTTTGAGAGCTTTGGCTTTATAAGCAGAGAGGAGGGAAGAGTCTTACTAGAGAAGGGCTGGAAGAAAGGCAAGAGCCCAGAGGGGATAGCATGGCATCTGGTCCTTACCTAATCTCTTGAATTGGCTTTGAGCCCCCTTTGGAGAAGGAAGTTGGGAATTCTAGGAAACTGGCACAGGCAGAGTTGTACCGGTCAGTGACAAAGTGTGGCCCAGAGTTGGACAGCAGGCTAGTCTACAAACCAGTGCTCACCACTCTACGAAGCAAAGGCTCTGGAAGAACCCGAAGGTAGTACTCAGCATGAGAACTGACATCTTATGATTGGCAGTGGCAAGCACTTTTATCAGTATGTAGTAGGCTTGGACAGTGAGCATCAGGACAGTGTGAATAGGTGTCTTTGTGGCAACCGATAGGCTGATTTGCATGCTACATGAAGCAACTTTTGGGGACATCCAGTCAAGTTAATGGGACCTCCTCCCATCCAAGTTTTAGTTTAAAAAAGGAAGTATAGTTTTATTTTATAATCACACACTACTGCATGACATAGCACATTTATTTAGGTATGAGTTCACTTTAGATCCAATTACCTCATATTTGGAGTGCTGCAGTAGCCTTCCAACTGCCTCCCTGCCTCCAGACTTTCCTTCCTGTAGGCTACACGATATCGTCCTCAAAAAGCATTTCATTGTGTTATTTTCCTGCTGAAAACTGACTCTATTCCACAAAATGAAGCAAACCTGTGGGCAAAATGTGATGCTAACTACTGAGGAGGGCTGGTGGGATAGTCAGCCATCCAGTTTGCCCAGGGCTGCTCTGGTTTTAGCGCTGAAAATCCCTTGTGCTGGAAAAGCCTTCAACCCCAGGAATACTGAAAAGGTTGGTCACCCTCACTGACCATTGATTTCTGCTTGGGATTCGCATAAAGGTGGGGGGGGGAGGGTATGCTTTATTGTTTTATGATGTGCTCCAACACAGACAAGAACCATTAACGGCAGCTATTTTTACACCAAGGAGCAATGAAATTTAGTTGCTTACTTCATAGAGACAGCTTGGTTACTATGGCAACAGGCAGTGGCAAACTTGATTGTTCAAACATATAAAATCAACAAATCTTTCAGTGTTTGCTTCATACTTTTAAGTTTATTATTTGCTACTATAGAGCTGAGCCCCTTGCATCATGAAGTTGCGTTACAATGCTTTAACATAATTACTTACTTTCCATAATATCATTATCAACAATTAGTTATCTTATTTATAACAGCTGTTTAAAATATATGTTTCATTTGAGAGAATTTTTAGGGCATCAGTTTAATAAAATCAATTTAAAGCACATGAATTTTAAACTCTCTGTGGACAAAAAGTTTGAACAGTACTAAATTCCTATGCACAGGCAACACCTAACATACCCACAATTATAGTGAGTAGTGTGTACATCTTCATGAGATGGAGTTAAGACTCTGATACTATTCATTTATGTACACCCTACCTTGTCCCATAAAGATACAAGATCAAGCAGGCAAGAAATGGAGATAAAAAGAAAATGTGGGTAGACAAGTAAATTAGTGCCATGAATAGTAAGATTAGTACAAAAAAAGGGGGGCATGCCAAGAAGTTCCATTTCCTTGCAAAATTCTAAAGATGTGTTACACATCTGCTTCTGACCCATATAACAAGTAGTTCAAAGAAAAAATTCATGCTCTATTATAAAATGTAATGTCCTTTTGGTAAAAACAAACCAGTAACACAGAAACAGCATAAACTGAACTAATAGGGAGATGATACATATTTATCATATGGTCTTCACAGAAGAGATACTATTTAAGGATAAAGGTCTAAGTCAATTGCCAATTATGTCACCTAAGACCACTTGTATAGGTGAAGAGGTTTACCTAATTATTTAAAAGAAAAAATGTCTTATTCACCTTTTTAAAAAGAGAGAAAAAACCACCTCTGAAAATTGCAAAATAATTATCTTAACTTTGACTCTTTGTTACTTCCTCCAAATACTTTTTTATAATTGATTCATAAAATGGAAAAAGCACAAGGTGGGGCACCTGGGTGGCTCAGTCAGTTAAGCGTCCAACTTCAGCTCAAGTCATTATCTCACAGTTTGTAGGTTTAAGCCACCCATTGGGCTCTGTGCTGACAGCTCAGAGCATGGAGCCTGCTTCAGATTCTGTGTCATCCTCTCTCCCGGCCCTTTCCCTGCTCACTCTCATTCTCTCTCTCTCTCTCTCTCTCTCTCTCTCAAAAATAAAGAAAATTTTTTTTTAATGTTTAAGAAAACAAAAAGTGCACAAGGTAATAGGTAAAAACCAGTGTGGCTTTGAAAGAAATCATGTAAAGAATTTTATTTAATGTTTTCCTGTTAAAACAATGGCCAAAAAGTTGTTGTCTGTCTGGCCCATAAGCATCCTGTTAAACACAGCATGCAATAGTATACCAATAAAATTAATCTATTACATTAGAATATTTTTATTTTTTAATGTTTTTTTAATTATTTTTGAGAGACAGAGAGATACAGAGCGAGCTAGGAAGGGTCAGAGAGAAAGGAAGACACAGAATCTGAAGCAGGCTCCAGGCTCTGAGCTGTCAGCACAGAGCCCAATACGGGGCTCAAACCCATGAACCACAAGATCATAACCTGAGCCAAAGTCAGACGCTCAACCGATTGAGCCACCCAGGCACCCCTACACTAGGATTTACAAAGGGATTTTACATACAATACTTCACTGATCCTTCTTTGACACCAGTTGTCAAAACAGGAAACTAAGGTGAACCAACTTTTCCAACTTGCAAATGGTGACTTCAGATTCAAACTTATTTCTGATTCCAAGGCCCATAATCATTCTATTGCCTCTGGCTACCAAATAAATTAGCCACATAATACAAAATAAAGGATTCTTTAGCAAGAACATCATATGTAAGTTATAGAAAGTAATCTTGGCTGTGAAATTGTACTATAGATACACAAGATGTTACCAGTGAGGAAGACTGGGTAAGGGTACTCTTTGTACTATTTCTTGCAAATGTGTATGAATCTGCAATACCTCAAAACAAAAGGTTTTTAAGACCGTATTTTTTTCAAGTATATTTGATAATGGTTTTTCCTTTGTAAGGTTATGAGTAAAAAAGTAAAACTTGTGGCCTCCAGTTTGATCTTCACACTTTATTTTTTTTTAATGTTTTTTATTTATTTCTAGGAGAGAGAGAGAGAGACAGCGCGAGCAGGGAGGTCAGAGAGAGAGGGAGTCACAGACTGAAATAGGCTCCAGGCTCTGAGCCGGCAGTCAGCACAGAGTCCGACGCGGGGCTTGAACCCACGAACCGCGAGACCATGACCTAAGCGAAAGTCAGACGCTTAACCGACTAAGCCACCCAGGCGCCCCTGATCTTCACACTTTAAAAGAAAAAAGAACAGGGTATGATAAGAGCGACAATATTGGAAACTAAGACTTTGTGAAAAGGGAAAGAAGAGAAAACATGAAGAGTAGAGTAGGTATGAATAAATTTTCTTCACTTAAAAAATAAATCCAAAGGAAATGTACTTGAACAAAGAAGATAAGGGGGAAAAATTCTAACAATCTTTCTCATAATTGGACTAAATACTTCAACAGCGTAGGAAAACTAGCTAGCTGTCTTGAAAAGAAGGGTTCACCTGGATGGTGGTTAAGGGCTCAGTAAGTGGCCTCTTCTGGTTCCTTTGCAGTTCCACAAGATGACCAGTGGCATACAGAGAAACAACAGAGTGTTTGAATGCTAGTCCTATCATTTTTTGGTGGTAGAACTTGAGCAAATCATGTAACCTCTGTGGGCCCCTGTTTCTTATTTTCAAATAATGATAAAGGGACATTGTACTTTATAAACTGAAAAATGCTACAGAAGCATTAGTTGTTATAACTGTCTGCCAGTTCACAGGGTTCAAAAGAGACATGTTTGATTTCTATGAAAGCATAAGAGATGACATTAAGAATAAGAAGAGCGGGTAATCCATCTATGTAGTGGGATATGGGAAGCACTGAGAACCAAGTCTTCCATAAAGGAAATAACTCCATCCTTACCCTTCGTCTACTGAAATGCTCAATATTCCACTACTGAAGATTCTCTTTCTTCTAATGCATTGTCAACACCCTAGTGGAAGTCTTAGGTCTTCTTTATTATTATATATGGCATAATGCCAAACAAAGAGCACATGATCAAGACATACCAAATACACACTGAAAAGGGGTCTATATCTCTAGAAATCCAAAGTTTGAATTCCAACAGGATTGCAAAAGATGATATGCTGAGGTTTTTTGAATTACTGACTGTGAAAGGTTAACTACAGTAGTAGACATGCAGTGTGACACCTGGGTCCCCACTCTAGGACTGAAGCACTTACAGCAAAGTCTCTTTTCTGGGTTTGCTCTCACTAAATAGAGCCACCTAGCCCAAAATCAGGTCTCCTTCCCAGTTTTTGTGTCTGAATTTGGGCCAATTCTGGAGGACCATCCTTGCTCTAGGACTGTCTGTGGGGTCAACTGAGGCTCCCATTGCAACCTGTATTAGTCACTGTTCTGCAGAGAAACAGACCCAACAGGAGACAGAGAGAGAGAGAGAGAAATAGACAGAGAGAGAGAGAGAGAGAGAGAGAGAGAGCGAGCGAGAGAGAGAGAGAGATGGCAATGTATTAGGAGAAATGGGCTCACACGATTTTGGAGGCCAAGAAGTTCCTGGACCTGCGATTTGCAAGCTGTAGACCCAGGTAAGCTGCGGTGTGATTCAGTCCCAGGCCAAAGGGCTAAGAACCAGGGGAGTTGATGGTAATTTCAGACTGATGGCAAGAGTCCAATATCACAACTCAAACAGGCAGAAAAGAAATGACTTCTCCCTCCATCTTTTGTTCTCTTCATGTCTTCACTGGATTGGATGATACCCACCCACACTGGGAAGGGCCATCTGCCTTACTGAGTTCATCATTCAAATGCTATCTCATCCAGAAACACCTTCACAGGCACATTCAGAAATAATGTTTAGCCAAGTATCTGGACACCCTATGGGCCAGTCAAGTTGATACATAAAATTAACCATCACAAAGCTTCTGCACAGTGGAGGAAACAATCAGCAATACTAAAATAAAACCAACAGAATAGAAGAAGATATTTGCAAATGACATATCAGATAAAGGGTTAGTATCCAAAATCTATGAAAAACTTATCAAATGCAACACCCAAAAAAACAAATGATCCAGTGAAGAAATGGGCACAAGACATGAATAGACACTTCAACAAAGAAGACATCAGATGACTAACAGACACATGAAAAATTGCTCAATGTCATTCATTATCAGGGAAACACAAGTCAAAACCACAATGAGATACCACTTCACACATGTCAGAATGGCTAAAATTAACAACTCAGGCAACAACAGATGCTGGTGAGGATGCAGAGAAAGAGGATCTCTTTTGCACTACCGCTGGGAATGCAAACTGGTGCAGCCACTCTGGAAAACAGTATGGAGGTTCCTAGAAATGTTAAAAATAGAATGACTCTATGACCCAGCAATAGCACTATGAGCTATTAATCCAAGGGATACAGATGTGCTGTTCTGAAGGGGAACCTGCACCCCAATATTTTTAGCAGGGCTATCGACAACAGCCAAAGCATGGAAAGAGCCCAAATGTCCATCAACAGATGAATGGATAAAGATGTGTTTATACACACCACATCTTTACACACACACACAGACACACACAGACACACACATGCACACACACAATGGAGTATTACTTGGCAATCAAAAAGAATGAAATTTTTGCCATTTGCAATAATGTAGATGGAACTAGAGGGTATTATGTTAAGCAAAATTAGTCAGTCAGAGAAAGACAAATATCATATGACTTCACTTATCTGTGGAATTTAAGATACAAAACAGATGAACATAAGGAAAGGGAAGCAAAAAGAATATAAAAAACAGGGAGGGGGACAAAACATAAGAGACTCTTAAATACAGAGAACAAACTGATGGTTGCTGCAGGGGTTATGGGAAGGGGGATAAGCTAAATGAGTAAGGGGTATTAAGGAAGACACTTGTTGGGATGAGCACTGGGTGTTATACATAGGGGATGAATCACTGGAATCTACTCCTGAAGTCATTATTGTGCTGTATGCTAACTAACTTGGATATAAATTTTTTTAAAAAAATTAACCATCACACAACCACACTGGAGTAATCCTTTTCCTTCTGCTCAACCCAGCCTCCTCACTATCTCATGGCTGTTGACGCTCAGATCATTTTCTAATAAACTTTCTGCATGTAAATGTCTCGGGGTAAGTTTCTGGGGGAAACGCATCGGAGTCACCTATTTCCCCTTATATAAAGTTAACACATCAGTGAGACACATCCATTTTGATAAGTGCTCCCAAGCATGAAACCATACTAGAAAACCAGACCTGCCTTCTATGCCATTAAGAACCCAATGACTGTATGAGAAAAATAGTAATGATTGTTACACCTGTCTGAGAAAACTTAGCTTTCATTAAACCTTCAAATTTTTTCATCTCATGACTCATGTACATAGGTTAAGAAGTCATCCAAGTTCTGAATTTTCTTGCTGCCCTCTATCAGGAATGTATGAAAATGCAATTGCTGATTAGTAAGAACTAGGTTTCTGGTATCTGTGTCACACTATCTCTTTGGACCACTGGAGTGTAACTGTGAAGCTTCCAGTATATATTATTCCAAGCTGACTCATTTGGACTTTGTAACTTTATACACTGAATAAGTATTAAAATTATTGAAATAATGTAACCTTTATTGCATTCTGAGGAAACAATATAAAACAATGGTTTACTGAATAGAATTTAAAAGTTCTTACTGGTCTTAATCTATGTCAGCATATGCACAAATTATACTCCTTTAATTACATTTTCAAAAAGCATCAAAACATTTCTTAAATTAAGAAAGTGAAATGGCACAACTTAGGAAATATTTGATATCATGAGGCTACTACCCAGGCTACCTCATTATGTGTCTATCATTTAAAGGCAGCATGTTTAGGATTCACAACATTTAGTTCATTCAATCAACCAACATCATTTTAGCCTACTTTGTGCATCAAAACTCTGCCACTCTTAAGGAAAATGGAAAGTAAATCATGTTTACTTTTACTTTCAAAGCATTCTACCTAACAGAGGTTTGTGATTTCTGTCAATCTGTTCAGCCAAGTTTCTATCAGGAAGTAATTATGAATCAGAAAGGAAAATGAACAAATAAGCTTAGTGGATTCTCCACCTTTCATGGTTTTTAAAAATTCTTAATGAGAACCAAATCACTGACTCTGGGGCTCTAACCCCTCTCTAAAATTTTAGAGGCTGCTGGACAATCCTTCAATCTCCTTAGAAGAATCAGGTAGGAAAGAATATTTTTAACTTCATAGCCCTGATTAAATACTGTTAGCAGAATCAGGCCTAGGTTCCAGCAGGGTAATTCAATGGTCTCCATGGTAAAAGAAATGTAGAGTTGTTTTTAATAGAACAGTACATTAAAGAATAAAAATTTTTCCTATGCTTGATCTACTGGAAGATACAAACACTTTGATTACACTTAGTCATTACCTTTTCCATCTCTTTGCACAAACAAAATGTCAAGAGAAGAAATATATTTTATGTACACCATCATGAACAAAATGAAGATAGATTTCATTTGCATAAAATATAAATAAATTTTAATTGGACATTGTTGCTGAAACTTAGCACAATATTTAATACAGAAACGACCAGATGAGAGAATATGGATGCACATGCTTATAAATACAAAGATTTAACAAAAGTACATGATCATAACTAATCATGTATGTGAGTGAGTTTATGTGGCATCAAATAAGAAACTTTAAACTTTCCCCAGCACTGCAAGACCCATTACATAAAATCCTGGAAATCTGAAAATGATTGATGCTGACAAATTATATGTCCTTCCTAAAAAGTCTTCAAAGAGTGACATATTTTCAAAACAAGTAGGGACCAGTCAGCTTTGGAAATGATAAAAATATATAATATGCATTGTTAATTGCTGACATTTATAAGGAGTTGACACTAGCTATCACTTATCATAGCAATTACTAATAGCAATTTGCATATCCAAAGCCCATAGTAAAATTTCACTAAGTTCAATTTTTTTAATTTAATTTGAAGCCTCATATTAATGTCTCTTTCATTAACATTAAGTATAGCCCAGGGTCTCCCCACATTTGCTAGAACACCCACAGAAGATGATAAAATTTGTACCAAGTCCATCCTGGCCACCCTGAAGAATGAGGAGGTGAACATCCTGGCACACTTAAAACCAAAGTGGGGCACCGGCTTAATATGGCCAGTTTTGTAGAGATCATCTATTCTCTAAATAGATTTGTTTATCCACCAACTCATACTAAACATAGTCCTAGACATTCATAATCAAGGTAAATCTCATTACAAAATTATCTTTAAGTCAATGTCTTTATTGTGTTAATTACAATTAATTACATACAAAAAGTGATTTGTGGCCTTATCAGTCTTGTTGTCTATGACAAAATACTTGTCATTTTGTTGTTTTGTTGGGTAACAATGGCACTGCTAACAGAAAATGTGTAGAGGAGGAGTGACAAGTGACCCAATGCTGGTTACTAGAATGTGAAGATCTGTTGCTTAGTGGATCTAGAAAGAAACAATTCAGCCTTCCCACAGTGGGTCTAGGAATGTGGGACCAGTTCCTATAGAGCAGATGTGGGCCATTCTGATAAAACAGTCTGAAATTCTTTGAGTCTCACCAGAAAAAACCCTACTCTGAAAGAAGGGGCAATGAGACAGCAACAGAGGTCTTAAAGGGAGGGGCTGCCTGAGAACTATGGCCGGGAGGGGTGGTTGTGCTGGCATCCAGAGCCAGATGAGCCCACAAGGGAGGCTCCAAGTACTTGCAAACCTGTCCACAGGACAATGGCAGCTTTAAATGTTTGCCAGGCACAGAAGGCACAAGTTTGGGTTGCTCTCAGCCTAGCAACAGAAATACTTGCAGCCAGGGGGCGCCTGGGTGGCTCAGTAGGTTGAGCTCCAACTTGAGTTCAGGTCATGTCAGGGCTGTGAATTCAAGCCCGGCATCAGGCTCTATACTGACAGCTCAGAGCCTACACCCTGCTTCAGATTCTGTGTCTCCCTCTCTCTCTCTGTCCCTCCCCACCCCCACGCTCTGTCTCTCCCTCTCTCTCAAAAATAAATAAACATTAAAAAAAGAAAGAAAGAAATGCTATCAGCTAGAAATGTCTGGGGCACTTACCTGGGTCCATACTACTTATGGAAAGCCCTCACAGACATTTTTCAAACCAAAGCCAATGTTGTTGCTGGACAAACTCTTGTGGCTCTTATTATGACCACGAGACCTACTTCAGCAACATCCACTAGGAAACTTCAGGGTAAAAAAAAAAAAACAGATCTTAGAAGGAACATAGTAAGACAAGGCCACAGCCACACAGGGAGGTCATCATGGGAAAGACAGAGAAAGAAAGCACAGACCTAAAGTTCTGACTTTGCCAGGGTCAGGGGTGGAGTACCTGGAGTTTCACAAGTTCATTCTTTACTGGTAAATTTAAATTATAAGAATGGAATTAAAAAGCAGAAAGGGAGGGGCACCTGGATCGCTCAGTCAGGTAAACGTCCGACTTCAGCTCAGGTCATGATCTTGCAGTTTCTGAGTTTGAGCCCCGCGTCACGCTCTGTGCTGACAGCTCAGAGCCTGGAGCCTGCTTCAGATTCTGTGTCTCCTTCTCTCTCTGCCCCTCTCCCCTCTCACGCTCTCTCTCTCTCTCTCTTTCTCAAAAAGAAATAAAAATCAAATAAGTAAGCATTAAAAAATAAAAATAAAACAAAAAGCAGAAAGGGAAAGACAAGCAGTCAAATGGTCAGTTATCCAGATCAACCAGCACTTTCCAAAAAGGGAGACTTCTTGGGTGAGGCAGCCTGGCTCTACATCTAGTTGTGTAGTTGGTAATGTGTTTACCTGAGATGAATGTCTTTGAAGTGGATGCCTCGGCAACCAAAAGCGTAGTGTCAGGCACTTATATTCTGATCAAAAACGCCATTAGACTCTTATACTACAACACACCACCATCCTGTTCCACTGCCTGTTCAAGTAAGAACATCCAGACTCTCCCAGCCCTCGGCTCTCCCCGCTCCAAAACTAGCAAATGGAAAAGAATGTTATGTGAGAAAGCAAAGAGCTTCTTGTCCTCTATCCTCAGCAGCTGCCTTAGGTCCTTCCAGGTGGAGGGAAAAGATTTTATATTAAATCACATTAAGAATTTTGATAATTTGGGGAACATTGGGCATTCCACTTTCTGAACTGAGACTAATTGGAGCTTAAAGTAACTCTAGGACTTTTTATTATTTAATGTCACTAGAAAAGTTTTGGGGCCTGCTCAGATTTCATCCATGGGGAGGAAATGCACTTCCAAAAAGCATATTTTATTTTATTTTTATTTTTTGAGAAAGAGGAAGAGGGCACAAGTGAGCAAGGGGCAGAGAGAGAATCCCACGAAGGGCTGAGAGAGGGGGGAAGTGGGAGAGAGAAACAGAAACAGGGCTCACCCGAGGCAGGGCTCATGCTCACCCAGTGTAGGACTCGAACTCATGAACCCTGAGGTAATGATCTGAGCCTAAGTCAGATGCTTAATGACTAAGCCACCCAGGCACCTCAGTGAGTATACTTTAAAGAAGTATGAGTGATAAAAAATAAACCTATTATTATTCATGTTATAAGTTACAGTGAAATTTGTTTAAAACAGAGAGCACCTATAAATGTTTAACCTTTACGTTTGCTCTAAATTTTATGAAATTTCTCTGAGCCACACAGCAAATATCTAGAATTATCAGAATGTTTTACAAGAGGGTTCTAAATCTCAGTGTTACCTGAGTATGTAATTGACCAAGTCGATTAAGAACCAATATTTAAATCAAGGTCTTCATGAAATAAGGGGAAATTTCAGGGAAATTCAGGACCTAGAAAAGAAAATGTGAAATTTTTGTTACCAAAGAACATATAAGCTAGAAACCAAAACCATATTTCTAGTGGAAAATCAGATAACTATTTCAAGTTACCAAAAGTATGGTCTAAAAATAGTGAGAATAGAAAAAAAAATCAGTTATTAGTATGTTGATACTTCTAAGGTTTTTAAATCTACATAATTTATTTCTTTTGAAATCCTGTAAGTTGCTAGTATTGAAACGCCCAGAGTTCGAGAGACCCCCAAAAACAGACCACGAGAGACCAGAGTCAAAGCCAATCGGCAAGGGTTGTTTATTTGCAGGTTCGAACCCGGACCTCCACGCACTCGTTGCCGGTGACGCTGAGAGGCCCTGAATAAAGCCTTTGCAGTCTTTTTATAGACAGGAGTAAACAAGTTGTGGGGAGGGACAGGAGATCTCTATGGTTACAGGTTTGTCATTGGTTGATATTTAAATATGAACATATACCATATTTGATTGGTTCCCGCCATCAGGTTTTTGGCGGGATCCAATTACAACATTTATGATACCTTTGAATTCAGCCAATCATAGAGCGAGTCTAGGGTCTTGTTCCGCGACTAACAGGTTAACTTCTCTCTCCTTAGGCCCTTCCTTCAGTAAGGAGGAGGATGGCTGCTGGCCTTTCTTGATTAGGTGTTGCCAAGGTAGTGTGGTGGAGTGATGTGGCGGCCAGTTTCTCCGGCCTTGGGCAGTGTGTGGCTGCCTGATAGTTCTGGGGAGGCTGAAACTCAAGCCTTAAGCAATAGTACAGAAGCGGAAGGAGCTAGTTTGTATCTGCAGTTTCCAGCCTTGACTCAGACCATAGGAATGTTTCTTTTTTTTCTTTTTGATTAGCTGAACTGAGGGCGGTCTGAGGATGGCTTTAGCCTTGAACAGTCTGAGGCTTTTCCTGGGACTGGGACTGGGGCTACGTGCAGCCCGAGGTTTCTCTTAATGGAGGACTTAATTTTTGGCTCTTCAGTATCAGGCAGAGAGTAATTCCAATAAAGATGCTAAAAGAATATAAGGCTTTCTGTGCATGTTTTCAAGAAGACTTCCTAATTAGACTTTATATCAGATGAATTATCGGAAAGAACCCTAGAATGTTCTAGGAGTAACCCCTTCCTCATATGAAATAGCACTGACTGAACAATGGATTAAGAAAATGAGGATAATGAGGGGTGTCTGGGTGGCTCAACCAGTTAAGTAAGTGTCCATCTCTTAGTGTTTGCTCAGGACAGGGTCTCAAGGTTCGTGGGTTTGAGCCCTGCATCGGGCTCTGCACCAAAAAGCAGAGCCTGCCTGGAATTCTCTTTCTCCCTCTACATCTCTGCATATCTCTCTCAAAAATAAAAATATAAAAAAATATTTGAGAAGGAAGAGAATGAGATGAGTTGGAAGGGAAGAAAAAGAAAACAAAGAACAGACAAAAGACAGTAATACAGATTGCCTTCAAAGCAACCTTGTACTTTTTAAAAATTTATTTATTTTCATTGTGGTGAAGCATACATAATATAAAATTTACCATTTTAACCATTTTTTAAAAAGTGTACAGTTCAGTGGCAGTAAGTACACTTATGTTGTGTAATCATCTCCACCATTTATCCACAGAATGTTATTCACCTTGCAAAACTGAAACTATGTACCCCATGTGACAGTTATCTTCCCATTCCCCCTCCACTCAGCCCCGGTAACCACCATTTTACTTTTTTTTTTTTTTAATGTTTTATTTATTTTAGAGAGAGAGAGAGACAGCGTGAGCAGGGGAGGGTCAGAGAGAGAGGGAGTCACAGACTCCGAAACAGGCTCCAGGCTCTGAGCTGGCAGTCAGCACAGAGCCCGACGCGGGGCTCGAACCCACAAACTGTGAGATCATGACCCAAGCGAAAGTCGGACGCTTAACCGACTAAGCCACCCAGGCGCCCCTTTTACTTTCTGTCTCTATGACTCTGACTTCTCTAAATATGTATAAAATCATATAGTATTTGTCCTTTTGTGATTGGCTTAAGTCACTTAGCATAATGTCCTCAAGTTTCATCAATGTTATAGAGTGTGTCAGAGTGTCCGTCCTTTTTAAGGCTGGATAATATTCCATCAGATGTATATATCACATTTTGTTTATCCATTCAGCTGCTGATGGACACTTGGGCTGCTTCCAGCTTTTGCCTATTGTGAATGAAACTGTTCTGAACATGGTGCACACATACCTCTTCGAGACCCCACTTTCACTTCTTTTGGGCAGAAGTGAACTGCTAGATCTTATAGTAATTCTATTTTTAATTTTTAAGCATCTGCCATACCATTTTCCGCAGCAGCCGCAATTTTACATTCCAACAGCAGTGCATTAAGAGATTCAATTCCTTAACATCCTTGTTAACACTTGTTTTCTGGGTTTGGTTTCGTTTTGTTTTTTAAATAATAGCCATCCTAATGGGTGTGAAGTGGTATCTCACTGTGGTTTGATTTGCATTTCCCTAATGATTAATGATGTTAAGCATCTATTCATGTGCTTATTGGCCATCTGTATCTTCTAGTCCTTAAAGCAATCTTTTACTTCATTCTTTGCTAATTTTACAAATGATATCATAGAAATATGTTTTTCTAAAAAGACTGTATTTTTTTGGTTTTCTTGGCAAGCACCACTTTTATCCAGCAGTGTTAAAACAGTTCAAATTTCAAATCCTTTTTTTTGGAATAGCAGTATGTATCTCTCCTTACGAGGAGAAAATATCAACCTAGATACTTGGGAATCCTGTTAAAACAGCTCTGCGCTTTTAGATCTATACAACCTCACAGACGATTGTGGGTGCAGGGCACTCTATCATGTCAAATGATACAGAGCAACACTGTCCAATACAGTAGGCATCGACCTCACACAACTACTGAGCACTTCAAATGTAGTTAATCTCAATGGAAATACGCTGTAACTGTAAATTCACATCAGATTTCAAAGAATTAGTATTTTTAAAGTAATATAAAATATTTCAACAATTTTTAAAGTGATTATATGTTGAAATCAGATATTTTTAATATGCTGAATTCAATAAAATGTATAAATATCTAAACTGAATTTTACCGGTTTGCTTTTAAAATTTTTTTAATGTTTATTTTTGAGAGATAGAGACAGAGACAGAGAAACAGAGTGCAAGCGGTGTAGGGGTAGAGAGGGACGCAAAATCCAAAGCAGGCTCCAGGCTCTGAGCTGTCAGTACAGAGCCCAACACAGGGCTTGAACTCACGAACCAAGAGATTATGACCTGAGCTGAAGTCCGATGTTTAACTGACTGAGCCACCCAGGAATCCCTTTACCTTTTTTAATGTGACTGTAGGAAAAGTTTTAATTGCATCTGTGCCTTCCATTTATGGCTCAGATTATATTATATTTCTGTTTGTGCTCATTTGGATAATTGTAACTAATTCAGCTCTTTCTAAGACTGTAGATATACAAGTAAACTTATAAGTAGAGAATTAAGAAAATTTTCCAAACAATTCAGATGTTTTTCCAAAAGCAAATTATTTTCATTACTAGTCTGTCCAAAAGTTATTTAGGTGATTACCTTTTTTCTATACCCAAGAAGTTTTCTAGTGGAAACACTGCCTCCTACATTTAAATTTGCTTTATAGGGATTTGTGTGTTTCCAGAAATAAATTGTTAGAAACTCTTTTGCATGTAGAGCCTATGCAAAGAAATAATAACTTTAATAATTTTTAAAAGATGTACAAAACACAGATAACTGATAAATAGTATCCAAAGTACCTAAAGAAATTCTACTGACTAATAAAAAATGAAAAATGAAACAGGCTATACACAAAAGAGGAAACTGAATGATCAATAACCTTATAAGAGAAACATACATCAGAATAACAGGGTACTATCTCATACCTTATGAGACTGACATAAATTTTCATTTTCTTACTGTTTATTTTTGAGAGAGAGAGAGAGAAAGACAGAGCACAAGTGGGGGAGGGGTAGAGAAAGGGGGACACAGAATCCAAAGCAGGCTCCAGGTTCTGAGCTTTCAGTGCAGAACCTGAACAAGGGCTCAAACTCATGAACCGTGAGATCATGAATTGAGCAGAAGTTGGATGCTTAACCTACTGAGCCACCCAGGTGCCCTAAGACTGACAAAAATTTTAAAGACAAGGATCCTCCCACCTCAGGGCCTTTGCACTTACCATTTCCCCTATGCCCATGTAGCCACATGACTTGCTTCCCTATTTCAATCAGGTTCTTGTTTAAATGTCATTTCATCTAGGAAGATTTGTCTGACCTAATAAAGCTCACCATACCCCACCTATCCCATTCCTGTGGTTTACTATCTTGCTTACCTTACCTTGCTTTACTTACCTTGCTTACTTATAACCACCTGCAAACATATTTGTTTGTCTATTGTCTGTCTCTTCCCATTGGGATGAAGGCTCCCTGAGGTAAAGGACTGTTTTATTGCTATACCACCAGATTAGCTACTCAATAAACAGTTGCTAAATGAATAAATGCCAGCCAGGTGTTGACAAAAATGTGGGGAAAGAGGATGTCTCAGTCTTCCAAACACTGCTGGTGATGGGAGTATAAATTGGCATTACTTCTTTCAAATGTAGTGGACAATATCTACTAAAGTTGGAGATGCTTATACCCTAGGACACAATTAAACTTCTAGCAATTACCCTAAAGAACTCTAGAACAGTAGAAAAGATGTATGCAACAATACTGCAGCATTGTCTGCAAAACATGGGTATTACATTACTCTCTGTATTGCTTACAATATGTTTTTATTATTACAAAATGAGACTTAAATCAGTGGGTTCCCTTTCGTCTTGCAACTTGTAAAAGTTAAGTTACTGGTAAGAAATAAAAATAACTATAAGCTATACTGTTTCAAAGACTGGTAATACATTTCTTTCAGCCTATTATCTGAGAAATGCTATGAAATCTCCAAACCCAATATTAACAGGATTTGATTTCAAGATATATTTTGCAAACAACAATCAACTTTTGATTTGGAGAACTGTCTCCAAACTTTCTTCTTACTCAAGTTATCTACTCTTCTATTTACTTCTGCCACATTCTTCCTTATTTCCCTGTTTTCTCCAATAATAAGATCTTTCTATGAGCTCTGCAGAGTTGAAAATAAATATTTTCCTGAGATAATCCTCTCTGGTTCCAGGTTTCCAATTAAAACATATTACTCTGGTGTGGTTTTGTTTATAATTAAAGAATTAGGAACTTATTGACAAAGCCTCCCAAACCACCTGGCCCCTGCCAACACACACACACACACACACACACACACACACAATTAAATTCAAAAGCCACAGAATGTAGGACATTTTGAAAGCTTTTAAAAGAACTATAAATGTTCATGTGTGTCAATTCCAACAGATTTCACACCTCTTGGCTTTGTACTCCAACAGTTTGTTTTACAAGAAATATGAAATTCTTTGGACATTTACATCTCGCCTCACCAGACACACTGGTTTTGCTGGCAGTCACATTTCCCACTCAGTCTTTTCCTCAGTCTCCCCATTTCTCTCCCTAAACCTTCCTCTCTTTGTGCCTCCCTCAAATTCAGTGAGCCTGAGCCTGGATATAGAGAAGCAGCTCTTCCTAGTCGGAACATTCTGAATCCAAGGCAGTGCTTAGGATTTCAGGTATAAATGGTTGGATTATGAAAGTTTTTTTATTATCTGCATTGTAAAATCTATACCATGTCAAATAAGTTGTTGGATTACATAATCAGTTTTTGATTTAACTATCTTGTTAGTTGTTGTGTTGGCATCATGAAGTTCTTATAGATCAGCAACGGTTACCCAAACCTCAGTATAAAGTCCATTTCTTTAAAAAATATATTTTTAATGTTTATTTATTTTTAAGAGAGGGAGGGATAGGGAGAGAGAGAGAGAGAGAGAACAGGGGAGGGACAGAGAGAGAGGGAGACACAGAATCTGAGGCAGGTTCCAGGCTCTGAGCTGTTAGCACAGAGCCCAATGCAGGGATCAAACCCAGGAACCACAAGACAGTAACCTGAGCTGAAGTCCAAAGCTTAACCAACTGAGCCACCCGGGTGCCCCAATTCATTTCTAATGTGTGAACAGTTCTGAAAGAAACTTAATCTAAGAATTCTACTGTCCCATAAATTAGTAAAGAATAAACACATAGCCCTTTTACATACGAGGCTGACTTCTTAATAAACATCCAAGGCAAAAAAAGTGAGCTACTTTAATTATTCAGGAAATTCGTTTTTTAAAATGTGATTGCTGTATTTGAAAAAAAAGATTTGTAGATCCGAATATAACAAGTACAGCATTTTGTGTAAACATATTTTTTTCAGTTTGTGAATTAGCCAGGCTGACTTTGAAAACTGGTTCACGAGTCACAAGTGATCAGTGTGAACCTCTCTGTCTACAGCTGGTGCTACCACTGGGAAGAACTCAGTCTTCACGAATATTCACTGAACACCACGGAGTGCTGCACCAGCACAGCCCAAGATGGAAAAGGAAAAGGAAAAAATGGCCCATCGAATCAGAAGAAAACCCCTTTCAGAGATTTGTAAAAAAGGGGGAACTGTTGAGTCTGATGCATTATAAGACTTTATGTCTTTGATGTCAAATTTTTTTTGAGTAACATTTTTTCTCTGGAACTTTCCCATTTGGTTTTTCCCTTAGTAACACCAATTTTAAGTACTAATAATAGATTAAGTCTATTTAATCTAATAATAGATTAAAGTGTCTGATTTATAAGAGTATTGAAAATATCCAGATATTTATGTTAGTAAATCCAATTTAGATTATAAGAAAAAGCTGCTACCTCACCGCTTATACAATACTACCCCGCCCACTGTCTTCCTGTATTTCCTTCAATTAGGCTATACTGCCCAACCTATCTTGAACTCCATTTCATGTACCCAATATCTTTGAAGTGTTTTCATTATTATCAAGTGAAAGTGTGGAAACTAGAAAATACTAGGACAGGATCTATCTCTTTCCATTTTTGTCCTCCTGAGAACTTACTTTATTCTATTCTATACACCTAGGGTTTTACATTTTAAAAAAAAATATATAGCAGCAAAGTCTCTGTTTCATAGATAAAAAAAATGAGATTCAGAAAGGACTGGCCCAGAGTCACATGACTGGTGAATGGCAAAGACAAGGTGCAGGCATAAACTGTTAGTTCTCCAAATCTTCTGCTCAAAAAATACATGTTCCCTTGCTGTGCCAAGAGCATGCATTAGGCCCTTTGCCATGCCATCCATCAGCAATCGCATTCCTTCTGTCTCAAAGACTTCCTCCACACTGCTATCAGATATAATTCCTTTTTTACTGTTAGAACAAAGTAGATTTATTGGCCCAAATTATTGGGCTGGCTCTATGGACAGTCCCCAGATGACCAAATCAAAACTGACCTTGCTGAGTCACACAGGTGATTCAGAAGATAATTCCTTTGGTGCTCTCCTGGGAGTAAGTGATTAAAAAGAGCATAGGATGAGAGAAATAAGGGATAGGTACACATGAACCAAATCTATTATAATTATACAAAAAAATAAACCAGAGAACCGAATATCATTATTATTGTGAAGAATTATTTCACATCACACCTGACCACAGTTAGAAAATCTGCCACAGCACAAGTGCTTTGGACAAGATGCATGGTAAAACAACGATTACAAAAATGTTTCCTAATAAAATTCCTAAAACATAAATGAATGTTAGAACAAATAAGAATAGGTCTTTAAAATGGAAAAAAAATCTAACTGCATAAAATGACATAACGTCAAAATACTAACGTTATGCAAACCTGTCTTTCATTTGTCTTAACTTACATACCACCTTCAAGATATAATGAAAATTCAGCCACAAAATCAACTTAGAAAGGAGAATTACCTGGCCCAACTGCGTAGATTGATTTAATAGCAAAGCACTTTCCTGCAAAGACATTTATATGCTACCTGGAAGAACTTTCCAGCTCTTCATTTTATATTTTACTACTGATTGATTTATTATAGGGAAAAGATTCAATCTTTCCTCTTATTCTCAGCAAGAAATGTCAGCAACATGATTTGGAAAAAAAATGTGTATATATCAACTTATTTGGTGTGATCGAATAGGAAATCAGCATCTGTGGTTTCAGCTGGGCCTCTGTGGTTGCAGTATTCACCTTCCATATTTATCTTCCATTCTTCCTCTTTTGGAGCTGTTTTTCTACCCCTTTAAGATCTCTGGCCTATAACTCTGCTCTGAGAACTACCACATCAAAAACCTAATTCCTCTGCTCTGATATACTTGTTTCTAGTTTCTCTGAGATATAACTGACATATAACATTGTATGAGTTTATAGTGTGCAATATGATGATTTGATATACTTACATATTGTAAAATAAGAAAACAAAATGTTTCTTTTATACTTTCTTGGTCTGGGTGTTTATTGTTTAACTCTCAAATTAGAACATCAGCTCCTTTAGAAAGGACTTTTTCTTTCCTGTTCACCTCTGTATGGCACAAAATTTGTGGCGCAAAATGAGTACTTAAAAAAATAATTGCTGACTGTGTATGGCAAGGCCTCCATATGACTTGAGTGGATAATATGATTTCAAGTCATCAAAGGTCTATGGCAACCTGTAAACATTCAGACTGTTTCAAGATAGAAGCTTAACTGACAGGTTTTCTTCCCTTTTGGAGGGCAGTAGCATGCACATATATCCTGCCAGCTCTTAGAAGAATTTATAGATCAGGACAGTTACCTAGGAAGAAAGCTCATTTTGAAGTGTTGAATAATTTGGATTCCAGATTTAAGAGGTCATTGTTTCAAATGCTAAAGAACTAGAGAATTTAATTTGAGAAGACAGTAGAAATAAGGAAATAAGTACCTTATAGAGAAACAAAGAATACTTCTAGAATAAAAGGAAGAAGGAGAGGAGGGTAAGTTGAAGAGGACTTGAAAAGTCTGGAAATAGTCAGGGAAGTTGTTCAAGAAAGATAAAGGACCACAGCCTCACAGGAGGTGGGCTGATGGACAGACAAAGGAACATTAAGCCCAGAACCTGACTAGGGAGTTGCTCAGGCACATAACTCAACCTTTACCCCACAAGAATATCCTGTTGCCTGGACCCAGCCATGACACCAACTGATCTTATTAATATCTGGTCAAAATTTCACTTCATTACCATCTAGCACCTTAACCACTGGTAGCCCTGTGAGGACAAGTTTTCTCTAAACCCTAACAGCAGAGTATCCCCAAAAAAGGAAGGTGGAACTCTTGATATCTGTTACAAAGAGAGAAGTAATAGCACATCTGTTGAGAGAGCAGTTATTTTCCCAGATCCCTTCCCCTGTGTCATTCAGCCAGACAACTTTCCCTATCCTATTTCATCAAGAAATTAGAGATTGACTCTAGAAAAATTAAACCAATGATTCCTCTCTTGCTATCAACTCCTAGAATACTGGGAGTCAAGAAATTAGATAATTCATTTCTGAAGAATTTTTTAAGAGAAAAGACCTAGTATTATGAGACCTAGGTGTTTTCCTCAAGTAAACTACCAGATCCCTGCCCAATGAGCAAGCCCAGCCAGCTAGCTTTGTGATGTCACTTTCAACTTCTTGATGCCTCACTCTTAAATACAAACAGTAAAGCAAGCAACACAGCCTTTTGAGGAAACCCTCAATATGAAAGACAAAGTCCTGAAAAACAGGCATTTTTCCTTTAAAAAGGAACTCAGGTAAGAGAAACAATACAAAGAGAGTAAGAAGCCATTTATAATGAATAATCTCAGAGAAAAGACAGCATAGCAGTCATAAAACAAGATCAGGATGTTATATGTATTTCAAACATAAAATTCAGATAATAATAAAGCATTCTTAAAATTTTTTAAGAATAAAATTTAAACTTTAACAAAAAAAGCTGAAAGATAATCCTTCTTAGTTTGTGTATTTCTTCCAGAAAGTTTGAAAAGGAAAATATGAGCAATAGAAAGTAGACCACTAGGAGTTATCCACAAAGTGAACAGGAAAAAACCTTTCCAAAAAATTAGATACTTTCCCAGAATTTAGAATATTGGTTTTCAGGGCACCTGGGTGGCTGAGTCAGTTAAGTGTTCAACTCTTGATTTTGGGTCAGGTCATGACTTCACAGTTTGTGAGATAGAGCACTGTGCGGAGCTCTGTGCTGACAATGTAGAGACTGCTTGGGACTCTCTCTCCCTCTCTTTCTGCCCTTCCCTGCGCTCTCGCTCTGTCACTCTCTCGCTCTGTCTCTCTCTCTCTCTTAAATAAATAAACAAGAAGGAAAGATGAAAGACAGGAAGGAAGGAAGACAGGAAGAAAGGAAGGAAGGAAGACAGGAAGGAAGGAAGGAAGGAAGGAAGGAAGGAAGGAAGGAAGGAAGGAAGGAAGGAAGGAAGGAAGGAAGGAAGGAAAGAGTATTGATTTTCAAACTGAAAGATTACACTTGGTGCAAAGGAGCATTATTTTGTAACTTTAGTTTTCCAATAGCTTCCAGATCCTGATAGCTTCTAGATTAAAAGAAATCACATAGATATGTTCAGGATCAGAAGAGCATCGACTATTTACTAATAATAGAAGCTAGAAGAAAATGAAGGAATGTTTTTAAGTATGATGGAAAATTGTGTTCAATTAAGGAACTCCATACCCAAAGTATCAAGAATAATCATGAACATGGTTACAAATATGTAATTTTTCAAAAAATAAATTACCTTTATGCATCGTTCTCAAAAAAGCTACAGGAGATTGTACTCCACCAAAATAAACTATTTACATATTATCTTAGCAACCTTTTGATGCATGTAATATCTGTAGCGATTTCCCTTTTTCATTCCTGATACTGATTAATTTGTTTTGTCTCTTTTTTCCTGATGGGCTTTACTAGAAGTTTATCTATTTTCTTAATCTTGTCAATGAAACAACTTTTGATTTAATTAATTTTATTTTAATCTTATTTTTCTTTCCACTTCAAGATTCACTTTCCTTTCTTTTTCTAACTTAATAAGGTAGGAACTTTTTTTTCCTTCTCTAATATAAGCATTTAAAAGCTATATAACTCCCTCTGGGCATTTTTTTAGCCACATCATACAAATTTTGATATATTTTCATAATTGTTCATTTTTAAATATTTTCTATTTTCCCCTGTGATTTCTTCTTTGATTCATGAATTACTTAGTTTTAAAATAATGGGGTGGGGGGAGTGTCGCAGATATGAGATTGACTTCTAAATTAATCCACTATTGTCAGAAAATATAGTCTATAAAATAATCTTGTGAAATTCATTGAAACTTATTTCATGGTCCAGCACATGGTTTCTCTTGGTGACTATTTCATGTGCTTTTGAAAAGAATGAATATCCTGCCACTATTGGGTAAAGTAACCAATGTCAATTAGATCATGCTGATTAATAATTTTTTATACCTTTTCTATTCTTACTCATTTTTTTTTTTTTGGTCTAGTTGGTCTGTCAATTATCAAAAGAGAATTATAAAAAATCCTCAAGATTTTTGTCCACACTTAGTTGCCCCCCCATGCCGTTAAATAGTTGTTTTTCATATTTCATTCAGTGTTCAATTGCTAACTACAGAAGAATTAGTCTGATATGGGCTGCACCATTATTACCAGAAAGAGTAACCTAAGATTCTAAGATAATGTTGAGGAAAAAATATTTATATTCTAAAGTTTGACTCAGATTTCCAGTTCTTATTGTATTATTCCCCTTACCTGCCCCAACCCCAATCATATCACAAAAGGATCAGATACCAAGATGCATCATTTCTATTAATGGACCTTAAAAACGACACCTTTTGCATTTCTCTTTAAATGAGTATTATAGTGCCCTTTAATTAATACATTTTAAAAATCAGATGAGGATAAGATTAAAGGGAGATTTTATCATTCTTCTCTACTGCCCAATTTCTCCCTCTTCTCTCTAAAAGAAAAAGGGAGTAATTAGGAGAGCACATTAACACACTGAAGATCCTGTCCATTTATAGGAAATATTTTCTAGAAGTCCTGGAAAATTAAAAAACATCATGAACATGACAGGGATTGGTGATGACCAAACTAAAAGGTGATGGAAGAGATTTGATGTCTGCTAATCAGAATGGGAAAGGCAGTGCTGAGATTTAAGGGGAGGAGGAAAATCTAGAGAGGAATGAGAACTGCCTGCTGCAACTGAACCTGTGTGTTCATGCTGCATAGTGCAGAATTCAAAACCATGAATCTCAAAAATCCCATATCATAAGTTATAGCACCATTTAAAAAATGCAATTTTGTAGAAACATTGATTTTATGTGACAATATCCAAAGAGCTCATAAAATATGTGAGTTTCAGGCAGACATTTCTTTGAAAATTGAAACTAACTTCATAATTCTGATCTACCTTTTGGTAGATGCAGAAGTAAAATATCTAACTTTAGGACAAAAACATCTTCCCTATCCTTATCCCTAGGGAAAGCTTTCTTCTTTCCTAACCAAGCGCTCTTAATGAGAGCTCATTGAAAGGTGTGAACTCTTAAGACCCAGCACATTTCAGTGCACCACATCCACTCTACAATGGCTCAGAGAAACGCTGAAAAAAGATAGGAGAAGAAATCATCTAATTTGAAAAAAAAAAAAAAAGACACTGACTACTTTAATGGTCTTAATGAAAAAGAGAAGAATAGACAGGACAAAGTGTGGTTCAATAGAGTACACACAAAATTCAGAATCTCTGAGTTCCAATATTAACTCTGTTACTATCACAGCATATAATCAAGTCATCATTAGGGTTTATATTTTTCATCCATTAATTAAGGAATCACATAGAGAAGGTATAAAAAGAGTACAGGCATTGCCCGTATTAAATGTCTACCAGGTCCTGATATATCACTCCATTCTTTCTATAGAACTACTAGAAACCTTGAGAAAGCTGAACTTTAATACTTTACCTCAAAACTAAGGGTGGTAGACAATCTCCTCCAAAAGGTCTCTCTTAATTATAACAACCACTATCTTTGTCATTCTCTACTCTCATCTTGTATTATTCTTATTTTACTTTATTTTATATTATTTTATTCTATTATTTTATTTTTTTTAATTCCAGTATGACTAATGTACAGTGTTATATTAGTTTCAGGTGTTCATTCTGTATTATTTTCTTCATACTACTTACCACTGTCTGAAGTTATATTACATATATTATTCTCCTTATTACCTACACTATCAGCTCCATTAGGAATGGACTTTGTTTTCTTCCTTGCTATATTCCTAACATTTAGAAGCCATACTTAGCCTAGCCATAGTAGGGGCTAAATATTGACTGACTGAAGGGATATATCTAGTCCTGGAATCCAAAAAAAAAAAAAATTGTATGGAAGCGGATTGAAACAGTTCCAAGGTTTGTCAAACCAGGATCTTGAATTATCTGGTAGTCAGCCTCAAGTACAATCATACCATCTTTCCCATTACAGGTAGAGACATACAACATCATCATAATGAAGAGATATAATGCCAGCAACAACAGTCTTAAGCTGTGAACAAGACACACACACACACACACACACACACACACACACACACACACACACGTACCTGTCTATTAGAACAAACCTACCTTCTCTCCTTTCTCTCCACCTTAGGGTTTATTCACTCCTAAGACTCAGACAGAGGTTTAGGTATCTACTACTTTCTACTGACTCCAGTACTTTATCTAGCTGAAGGAAACACATTTGATAAGTCAGATTATTTCTTTATGCACGTCCTATTGACTTATTTATTATTTTACACCAGAGTACATTTACTATCTAAATTATAAATATTATTATTGTCTTTATTCCTTTTCTTGTTTTTGTAAACAAAGGAGAAAACACAAAACCCAATGTCCAAGAATAGGTCACCATAATAAAACTTTTAAAAATATGGCCTACTGTCACCATATAGCAAACAGCGGGATAGATTTTTGATATCAATAAAATTTGTGGCTTAGAAAAACATATTCATTTTATCAACAATTTATTTTCAGCAAAAAAAAAAAAATCCCAAATCACATTAATTTTAAGTTACTGGTTTTCTGAGGAGAAGTACGTATTTAATTTGTTAAATTCCATTAGGTTTATAATGACAAAAGAGCTAATCTTAAATTATAGACTTATACATTTTATTTATTTTATTTTATTTTTAAAAATAGTTTATTGTCAACTTGGTTTCTGTATAACACCCAATGCTCATCCCAACAAGTGCCCTCCTCCATCCCCATCACCCCTCTTCCCCTTCCCTCAACCCCATCAGCCCTCAGTTTGTTCTAGGCATTCAACAGTCTCTCAAGGTTTGCCTCCCTTACTCTCCCTCACCATTTTTCCCCTTCTTCTCCCCCATGGTCCTCCATTAAGTTCTTCCTAATCCCCCCATACATGTAAACATAAGGTATCTGTCCTTCTCTGCCTGACTTACTTTGCTCAGCATAACACCCTCAAGGTCCATCCATGTTGCTACACAAGGCCAGATTTCATTGTTTCTCATTGCCATGTAGTATTCCATTGTATAGACGAACCATATCTTCTTGATCCATTCGTCCACTGATGGACACTAAGACTCTTTCCGTGTTTTGGCTATTGTTGAGAGTGCTGCTATGAACATAGAGGTACGTGTGCGCCTATGCATCAGCACTCCTGTATCCCTTGGGTAAATTCCTAGTCATGATATTGCTGGATTATATGGGAGTTCTATTGTTAATTTTTTGAGGAAGCTCCACACTGTTTTCCAGAGGGGCCGCACCAGTTTACATTCCCACCAACATTGTAGGAGGGTGCCTGTTTCTCCACATCCTCGTCAGCATCTACGGTCTTCTGATTTGCTCATTTTAGACACTCTGACCGCCATGAGGTGGTATCTCACTGTGGTTTTCATCTGCATTTCCCTGATGAGGAGGGATGCTGAGCTTCATTTCATGTGTCCGTTGGCCATCTGAATGTCTTCTTTGGAGAAGTGTGTGTTCATATCTTCTGCCTATTTCTTCAGTGAATTGTTTTTCGGATGTGGAGTTTGGTGAGTTCCTTATAGATTTTGGATACTAGCCCTTTATCCGATTTGTCATATGCAACTATCTTTTCCCATTCCATTGGTTGCCTATTAGTTTCATGGATTGTTTCCTTTGCCGTGCAGAAGGTTTTAATCTTGATGAGGTCCAAATACTTCATTTCTGCTCTTGATTCCCTTGCCTTTGGGGATGTGTGAAGAAATTGCTGCGGTGGAGGTCAAGGAGGTTGTTTCCTGCTTTCTCCTCTAGGATTTTGATGGTTTCCTGTCTCACGTTCAAGTCTTTTATCCATTTGAGTTTATTTTTGTGCATGGTGTGAGAAAATGATCTAGTTTCATTCTTCTGCATGCTGCTGTCCAGTTCTCCCAACACCATCTGTTTAAAAAGCTGTCTTTTTTTCCATTCAATATTCTTTCCTGCTTTGTCAAAGATCAGTTGGCTGTATACTTTTGGGTCCACTTCTGAGTTCTCAATTCTGTTCCATTGGTCTATGTGTCTGTTTTTGTGCCAATACCATACTGTCTTGATGATGACAGCTTTGTAGTAGATGCTTAAGTCTGGGATGGTGATACCTCCCGTTTTGGTTTTATTTTTCAGGATTACTTTGGCTATTCGGGGTCTTTTGTGGTTCTATCCAAATTTTAGGATAGTTTGTTCTAGTTTTGAGAAGATTGCTGGTGCAATTTTGATTGGGATTGCATTGAATGTGTAGATTGCTTTCGGTAGTAATGACATTTTAACAATATTTATTCTTCCAATCCATGAGCATGGAATGTTTTTCCATTTCTTTGTGTCTTCTTCAGTTTCCTTGATAAGTTTTCTATAGTTTTCATCATACAGATCTCTTACATGTTTGGTTAGGTTTATTCCTAGGTATTTTATGGTTTTTTGTGCAATTGTGAATGGGATCAGTTTCTTGATTTCTCTTTCTGTTGCTTCATTGTTGGTGTATAAAAATGCAACCGATTTCTGTACATTGATTTTGTATCCTGCAACTTTGCTGAAGTCATGGATCAGTTCTAGTAGGCTTCTGGTGGAGTCTGTAGGGTTTTCTATATAGAGTATCATGTTGTCTGCAGAAAGTGAAAGTTTGACTTCTTCTTTGCAAATTCTGATGCCTTTGATTTCCTTTTGTTGTCTGATGGCTGATGCTAGGACTTCCAGCACTATGTTAAACAACAGTGGTGAGACTGGACATCCCTGTCGTCTTCCTGATCTCAGAGGGAAAGCTCTCAGTTTTTCCCCATTGAGGATGATGTTAGCTGAGGGCTTCTCATAGATGGCTTTTACTTACTTAAGTAAGTTCCTTCTATCCCGAGTTTCTCGAGGTTCATATATTAAGAAGGGATGCTGTATTTTGTCAAATGCTTTTTCTGCATCTACTGACAGGATCATATGGTTTTTATCTTTTCTTTCGTTGATGTGATGTATCAGAATGATTGATTTGCAAATATTCAACCAGCCTTGTAAGCCAGGAATGAATCCCACTTGATCATGGTGAATAATTCTTTTTATGTGCTGTTGGATTCTATTTGCAAGTATCTTGTTGAGAATTTTTGCATCTGTATTCCTCAAGGATAGTGGCCTGTAGGTTTCTTTTTTTTTTGCTGGGTCTCTGTCTGGCTTGGGAATCAAAGTGATACTGGCTTCATAAAATGAGTCCAGAAATTTTCCTTTGATTTCTATTGTTTGGAATAGCTTGAGAAGAATGGCTATTAATTCTGTGTTAAATGTCTGGTAGAATTCTCCAGAGAAGCCATCTGGCCCAGGGCTCTTATTTGTTGGGAGATTTTTGATAACTGATTTGATTTCTTCGCTCATTATGGGTCTGTTCAGATTTTCTATCTCTTCCCGTGTGAATTTTGGTAGTGAGTGTGTGTTTAGGAATTTGTCCATTTCTTCTAAGTTGTCCAATTTGTTGGCATATAATTTTTCATAGTATTCCCTGATAATTGCTTGTATTTCTGAGGGGTTGGTTGTAATAAGTACATTTTCATTCATGATTTTGTCTACTTGAGTGCTCTCTCTTTTCTTTTTGAGAAGCCTGGCTAGAGATTTGTCAATTTTGTTTATTTTTTCAAAAAACCAACTCTTGGTTTCATTGATCTGTTCAACTGTTTCTTTGGTTTCTATACTGTTTATTTCTGCCCTGATTTTTACTATTTCTCTTCTCCTACTGGGTTTGGGGTGCTCTTGTTGCTCTCCCTCTAGTTCCTTTAGGTAAACCTTTAGATTTTGCACTTGCGCTTTTTCTGATTTGTTGAAATGGGCCTGGAGTGCAACATACTTTTCTCTTAGGACTGCCTTTGCCACATCCCATAGAGTTTGGAATGTTGTATTTTCATTTTCATTTGTTTCCATATATTTTTAATTTCTTCTCTAATTGGCTGATTGGCCCATTCGTTCTTTAGTAGACTGTTCTTTAACCTCCATGTTTTTGGAGGCTTTCCATACTTCTTCCTGTGAAATATTTCAAGTTTGATACCATTGTGATCTGAGAGTATGCATGATATGATCTCAATTATTTTATATTTAATGAGGGCTGCTTTATGTCCCAGCATGTGATCTATCTTGGAAAATGTGCCATGCACACTTGAGAAGAAAGAGAATTCCATGACCTCAGGATGTAGAGTTATAAATACATCTCTCAAATCTGTCTGGCCCAATGTGTCATTCAAGTCTATTGTTTCTTTAGTGATTTTCTGTCTAGTTGATCTATCCTTTGTTGTAAGTGGAGTATTAAAGTCTCCTGCTACTAGCACATTCTTATCCATAAGATTGTTTCTGTTTGTGATTAACTGTTTTATGTATTTGGGTGCCCCATATTTGGTGCGTAGACAGTTATAATTGTTAGCTCTTCCTGATGGATAGACCCTTTAATTATTATATAATGCCCTTCTTCATCCCTTGTTACTGTCTTTACTTTAAAGTCCAGTTTGTCTGATATAAGTATAGCTACTCCAGCTTTCTTTTACCTTCCAGTAGCATGATAGATATTTCTCCATACCCTTACTTTCAATCTGAAGATGTCCTCCAGTCTAAAATGAGTTTCTTGTAGACAGCAAATAGATGGATTTTGTTTTTTTATCCATTCTGCTGCCCTATGTCTTTTGATTGGGGTATTTAGCCCATTTACATTCTCTGTTATTATTGAAAAATATGGATTTAGAGTCATTGTGTCCTTTGTGAGATTCATGCTTGTGGTGGTGTCTCTAGTATCTTTGTTCCCTGCAACATTTCCCTCATAGAGTCCCCCTCAGGATTTCTTGTAGGCCTGGTTTAGTGGTGACGAATTCTTTCAATTTTTGTTTATTTGGAAAGACTTTTATCTCTCCTTCTATTCTGAATGACAGGCTTGCTGGATAGGGGATTCTTGGCTGCATATTTGTTCTGTTCATCACATTGAAGATTTCCTGCCATTCCTTTCTGGCCTCCCAAGTTTCAGTCGATAGGTCTGTCACCACTCTGATAGGTTTCCCTTTGTATGTTAGGGCCCTTTTATCCCTAGCTGCTTTCAGAAATCTCTCTTAGTTCTTATATTTTGCCAATTTCATTATGATATGTCGTGCAGAGGATCGATTCAAGTGATGTCTGAGGGGAGTTCTTTCTGTCTCTTGGATTTCAACATCTGTTTCCTTCCCCACATTGGGGAAATTCTCTGCTATAATTTGTTCAAGGACTCCTTCAGTGCCTTTCCCTCTCTTCCTCTTCTGGAATTCCTATGATACGGATATTATTCCGTTTGATTGTATCACTGAGCTCTCTCGAATTCTCCTTTCGTGTTCCTGGATCAGTTTATCTCTCTTTTTCTCAGCTTCCTCTTTTTCTATAATTGTGTCTTCTAAATCACTTATTCTCCTTTCTGCTTCTTCAATCCGTGAATTGGACGCCTCTATTTTATTTTGCATCTCATTTATAGCATTTTTTAATTCATCACAACTATGTTTAAGCTCCATAGTCTTTGTAGCAATAGTTTCTCTGATGTCTTCCATGCCTATTTCAAGCCCAGCGATTTTTTTATGACTATTGTTCTAAATTCTTGTTCAGTTATGTTGCTTGTACCTGTTTTGAGCAGTTCTTTAGCTGTCAATTCTTCCTGGCATTTCTCTGGAGGAGAGTTCTTCCGTTTCATCATATTGGTTAGCTTTCTGTGTCTTGTTAGTTTTAAAAGCTTGTTATGCACTCTGCACCTGCAAGTACTGCTGTATTAAAGAAGACTCTTTGACTGTCCTGGGCCTGTCCAATCAGAAAGTGTTCTTTGCTGGGAGCTGCACTGGCCTCAATGGATGACAGTCACAGTGAGGAAATGATAGTGTTTACACAGTTTCTGCCATAAGAAATGAAAACTGGTATCTCCTTCTGCTACTACTGGCTCATGTTGGAAATGAGGTTGCTGATATTGACCAGGCCTCACAATATTGAAGATCAGACCGATATTCCCCACACAGATTGCTCATAAGGAAAAGCTTACTCCTGCCTTTTCAAAAGAGATTTCAGATGAAAGCATTGTGGATGATTGTCAAAAAGCTCTTCTTATGGGCCTTGCAGACCTAAGATTTACATAATAAAGGGGGCTAAGAACACAGGAGTTACAATTGAGTCTGGCCCTGAGACAAAGAGCCCAATTTAGAGTTAAGGGCAGATATCCACCCCCACCCAATTGTTTCTGCTTGGAGCATCTTGTGAGTGACTTATTCTGGCCTTGAATATGGTGATTGCTCCCTATGAAGGAACCTATTGAGGAACTTCTTTTGTGATTATGGGAGCAAAGGTGTTTCCTGACCAACTTGTTTTTCTTGATACTTCCACCTTAAACAAACAAGCTATTGACCCCTGCCCACAAAGAAGTAACTTCACCCTTTTTATGCTAAAACCATTGTCTGGTATGCTAAAGATGCCTTCCCTCCCCATAGGATAAGCATCTAAATCACTTTCCTCAATCACTATTGATAAAGTTTATGCAGGAGTCTTCTACAAATCTATGTTCCGGTAAATTCTTACATGTCAAAGAGGTTTGTCATCAGAAATCATTGTCTAAGCAAATGCCACTTCTGTGCCTTCCCCCAAACACTTAATTATAAAGTTGAGCCCCAGTCAGAGCGGAGATACCTGCCTGGTGACCAGAAAGACTCTCAGGCCTCTCTCATCCCTCCCTCACCGACACAGTCCATCCTTCAGTAACCCCTGGACCCAGCCGGAGCCAGTCTCCGACAGTTCTTTGAATGGTGTCTCTTAATCTCTCTTGTTGAGACCTTGGTTATTTTATTTTCCTACTCATAGTGGTATTTGGGGCTCTCCACCATGTGTACTTTGGCTTGTTTCTTGAGGTAGTCCTGACAGACAGCCATTCCTGACCCCTTTCCTTTGCTCTTCCTCCTCGTCCAGGATTCTTCCTCAGGCAAGGTCAGTTTTGGGAACTCAATCCTGGACCGAAGGCTGGAGGCCGGGGGCGGGGACCCACCTCAGCAACCTTAACTCGAAATAGTCATGGACCCCTGAACCCGCAGTGGAGCTCCCAGGCCTGGAGTGTCTGACAGTACTTCCAGGAATCATCGGGCGCAGGACAAGCAGGTGAAAGTGTTCTTATAGTAGCGGTGACCCCTGAGGTGCGGGTGTTGCAGATTGGAGCCCAGGGACTGACAGGTGTCCCGCAAATACCAGTGTTGAATCAGAAAAGCTGACACTGACCCACCCGAGGGAGTCCTTAGCTCCGTTTCCGCTAGGCTTATACATTTTAAAAAACATTATCATAAAAACCTTTTAAGTCAATACTGGTGATCCATGAGAAACAGTCCTTTAAAAGGGGGAGAAAAGAGCAGGGTGAATTTTGTGAAACTAATGGGAGGGTGTAGTATATAGCCAGATAAAAATACACCACATATGAATATTAATAGCACTCTTATACACCAGGGATAAATAGCAACAATTGATAATGAAGGAAACATTTTCTCTTATAATAGCAACAAATATTTTTTAAATACTTAGGAATGACAATAATAATAATAATAATAACAATACAGATAACATTTATTTAACTTTAAAGGGACAGAGAAGTTTCCAGAGAAACATGATTTGGGGAGGTTTGTTTTAAGAACACTCTTTCTTTCAAATTACAAGTCATGAGCAGATGTATAAACCAATGATGAAGATCTGCTTGAAAGTGAAATATTAAGTGTACCTGGAAGAGAAAGGTAAGTTGCTGAATTCTTCCAGTTAAACATGTTGAATTTATATCCACATTAGATATTTTACCAACAATTGTTCCTTCTTCTCCCTGACCTGATCTTGTGCTGTGGTGAATCACAGTCATGGAAATACCATTGCTCTACTTATCTGATTGTGGGGAAATCAAAAAAAAAAAAGAAAAAAAATCTTTTGACCTGATCTCCATGAACAGAGTAATCCATATAATTGAAACAAGTATCCTGATAATCATGATAATTTGTCTTTGAAAGATAAGAACAATCCATTGCTTTTATCATGCAGATAATTGCCTCAATTCTTCATTGCACACTGCTAGTGTGGAATGGGTCAAAATAAAAGGGACTGTCCATGATTATCATTTTATTTGCATAATTATACATGGAAGAAAAGGAGTAGAAAGTTTTGTTTTGAAACGTCTCTCTTTTCCAATTTTCTGGTGTTTCCACGTAATGTTTTATCTTGAATATCAAAACTAGCAATAGTTGTTTGTGATCTAGCAAATCAGCCCCACCACACAATGTTGGCTATGCAAATGTGAGTTGGGATCCCATCAAACCGATTCTGTCTTGGCCTGATCTATATGGATAGGATCAAGATTTTGTGGGGATTAAAAAAAATGTATCAGTATTTATTAAGGGTTGAAGTTCTCTGACACTAAGCTATGGACAGTGAAATTTGTATAGATAAGACAATAGAGATTAGAATATTTTTTTATTTTTAGTCAAAAAGTAAAATGAATTACTATATATAAGACAAGCTGTTGAGCTATTTTTCTCTCCTTTGCTTGTAATTTTATTCTTTTAGTTAATGGCCTTTTTATAATTTCTCTCTTTTCAACACTAACCTATGAAAGTGATAAGGGTGTCACACTTTAAGGCACTAAACTGCAAAAGATAATCCCTAAGTGTGGTATCTTTCTATAATGTATTAAATCAACAAGTAGGAACTTCACACTATTTTAAAGGATGATGCTCATATAGACTCACCTCAAGACTCATTTGGGAAAAGTATACATTGATCCTTCCTATATGCAGCATGAAGCTATTCAATCTTAGAAGATATTACAGATCGAGTCTCCAGGATGAACACCCTGAGGTACAGAGTTGGGGAGGTGAAGGGGATGGGAAGGGTTTATTGAGGTGTGCTTTTGAGATCAGTACCTGTAGAGGAGTGAAAAAGGCAGCACTGAGCAGAGGAAGAAGATGAACTTTGTAGCAATCTCAACAGAGGCCTCAGCTAATTCCATAAGAACCTCTGCAGCTAGAATGGCCCTTTCTGGTTGTCCTGTGTTGGGAAGAAACAGAGCCTTTATAATCTCACATGAACCAACCTTTGTATGTGGGTTGCCTTCGCAACCAGGATGGGGGTAACCTTGGTCAAGATACCTTGCTTCAACCAAGAGCAAGTCCCAGAGACTCAGCTGAGCATTACCAGTTGCCCATATTCTCAGCAAGTGGGGAAAGGAGTGCTTTCGTCCTGAAGAGAGGGGATTTGGGCAACATATTGCCAGCATCTACTACACATGGGTATTAAGAAACAATATTTTTTTTTTAAATCCAAAAGTTCTATCAAAGGGACTTGACAAGAGAATCACTTATGATCTCTTCTACTTAGTTTTGGTGCCTTAATTTTCAGCAAAATCAAGAGGAAAGGATTTCAAATGAACTCATGCCTCATAAAAAGTTCAGTTTCACTTAGATTTTAGTCTTGGATCCCATTATCCCTCAGTTAAATTAGATCCCAAAACTCCAAAGTAATTTTCAAGTCCCTTTGATAGTATTAATACTGGTACCTTTTAACTAAATCTGAGAGTAAAATTTAAGTCCCAGAAGAGAATGAATGAAAATGATTGATCATAGAATTCCAGTGCTGAAGCTAGCACTGAATTCAGGCTGCTGAATTCAAGCTAGGAATTCAAAAGAACTTCTTTAATCCTAACTAGCTCCATCATCATCCATTCTTCCAAAAGAACAGAATTGCTAGTGAGCCCATAATGAATTTGATTATCCTTGCAAAACCTAGTTGTGCTATGTTTCTTCTACTGAGAAAGAGTGTAACAGCCACACTACCTCTTTTCTTTGTCTTCGCCTGTCCTCCTTTGTAAAGGTCATTAGCTACATCTGGGGTCTCTATAACTCTGAATAGCCAACTGATAGATATGAAAAGGTCATCTGCCCTCCCAAGCATATGAAAGTCAGCCGTCTTTATTTGGGCATTTTGCCTGGGAGAGGTGCAAAAGAAAACGGAAATGGCTACATTGGGTCTACTATCTCACTTTATTAGGACTTGTGTAGCATCTTTGTTCCTTAGAGGCACAAAGTGGAGACAACTAAAAATAGAGGACATTGATCTTTTCCTGGCACTAAGCTTCACAGAAGAATAGCTTTTTGCAAAAGAGCAGCCTTATTTCATCTATTTAAGTATTCCACATCATGTGTGCAACATAGCATTTTCTTTAATGTATTCCATTCCTAGTTCTGCTTTTATTTTGTCAACAGCAACTTTAATATTAATGATTCGCACCAAAAAGAGGAGACTGAAATACTTAGTTCAGAATAAAATGATTCCTCTTTTTCTCATAGGCAGGAAGCTAACTTAAACTGATGTTAAACTGTCACTGAACAGGAAAACAAAAAATGCAAGCCATTGATTTTAACAGAACCTGTACATTGTTTATACTTGTGGAAGCCCCATTTTTCATTATTTGAAACAATTTTCTATTATAAAGCACTGACATTTTCCCTGCTGCTTTCATCAGGCATACATTTTCATTTTCTACTGGAATGTTTCCATGTACTTGTGTATGATTATATCCCAATTTCTGTGTAATTCTTCTAGAATATGTAAGGCTAAAACTGTGAATTTTTGTAGTAGGAAGGGAATTCTAGGTCTTATTCAACAAGTTTTCAAAAGTAAGAAGGGGTATACAAATAGTTCTTGAAGATGGATAAGAAAGAATACTGACAATAAATTCTTTCTGATATCCAAGACCCACCTAACTGTGCATCTTTCAAAATGTTAATCTGAATCAGGATAAAAGCCAAGATACTAAAGGAGGCAGTTTCCTGGACTGTACATCCAAGGAGTACATTTGTGACATGACACACCTCCACCTGGGTCCCCTGCTCTGAATATCCTCAAGTGCTCTCTGGAGGTCTGCACACTTCCATTTCCATTGTGGCCAGAGAAATGTGTCTGGAACAATACAGGAATGAACACAGAAATGTGATACTTTGGTATAAAAACATTGCTGCTAAGAGAAAAAGAAGATAAATTGGTTGACAAGCCAGAAATGAAGGTTTTGCAATTTAGTCTTGAGAGGGAGAGAGAGAGATCAAGTTCTAATTAAATACCCACAGACCTGGAGACTCCTTGATGAGGAAGGTGGGTGAGGGTTCTTGGAGTCTAGACAGGGTGCCAACTGGCTCTCCCATGTAGTGATTTGGAGCATGTCAAACTCTGTGAACTTGTGCATCAGAATGCAGCTAGAAAACACTTTGGGCTCAAAGTTTTACAGAATTATACAGAACTTACTCTGGTCTCCTATCTAAAACATGCATTTTTCATTGCATCTCCAAAGTCAAGACTAAACCAAGAATGAGAACTAACATACTCTTACTGGTGTGGGTTACACTATGTCCCAAAAAAGTTGAAGTATTAATTCCTGATGCCTGTGAATATGACCTTATATGGATATAAACTCTTTGAAGATGTAATCAAGATAAGATGAGGTTGTACTGGGATAGGGTGGACGCTAAACCAATATGACCGGTGTCCTTAAAGAAGAGACGTAGTCACATGCAAAGAAGGAAGACAATATAAAAGCACACAGAGAAATAGTGATTGATGGATGACGAATGATTGATGGATGATTAGCTAATATGTCCATAAGCCAAGGAACACAAAAATTACCAGCAACCACCAGAAGTTAGGAAGTGGAAAGGAAGGATCCCCTCTTAGACCCTGAGAGAGAGGGCATGGTCCTGGCCATCCCTTAATTTCAGACTTATAGCCTCCAAAACAGCAATACAAGAAACTTCTGTTGTTTTAAATCACCAGGCTTGGAATAATTTCTCATGGTACTCTAGGGAATTAATATGCCTACCTTGAGAATGAGAACAGGAAACAAAGATGGTGCAGCATTGAGGGAATTGGAGAAAGTAGCATGAAGCAAGAAACATTTGATCTGTACCTTAACAACTGGATGATATTTTAATAAGTTGAGATGATGGACGAAGAAGAGAGGACAACCCAACTGACAGAGACTGTGTGAGGAAGGGGAAGCAGGGGAGAAAGGCAGGTCCTGCTTGGGAAACACCAGGAAATACAATTTTAGTGTGCTGCAGGTGTGTATGGAGTCGAGGGGGTAACACTACAGTGTGACATTGGCCATACTGAGCAGACAGTCCAAGGAGCTCAGACTTAACCCATAACTAATAAAGAGCTATTGAACTCTTTCAGACAAAACATGATTTGATCAGACGCAAGCTTAGAAAGATTTTCTTGAGGGGGAGGGGGCTAGTGTTTGTATGGTGGCTTGAGGGAAAGGAGAGAAACTGGGGGAAGAAAGTGAATACTAGTTAGGAAATTAGTGCAGTAGTCCACAAAATGACAATAGTAAAATATAAAATTCTATAGGGAGAACAGGAAAGGAACAAAAGAGACAAAAGTGCAAGCTTAGTAGAGATAGGGTAGAGTGTAGGGATAAAAAGAATAAAGGAAAAATAACTGAGCCTGGTTGACTAAGATAAGTAAGGCATCATTAATAGAAAAAGATTGGAAATGTGGATTTAGGGAAAACATGACTTTGAGAAGCTGATTTATGCCAGGTTAAACTGAATTATTTCCGGCTATAGAAAGATGCTGCATTCTTGCTTGAGAAGTCTCAGAATCAGTTCAGAAAATGTGTGCCGAAGTGAGCACAGAGCCAGTTCATATCATGGCCTGAGCTGTTACAGCAGTGAACTGAGGGTCAGGGAAAGGCAATGGAGAAAATGGGAAAAGGAAAAGAGACCCAAAATATGTTTGATAATATCTCAGTTGCACACATGTATGGATCCCCCGAGATGATCTGAAAGCATCCATAATGGGAGGCTGAATAAGCCACAAGCTAGTCTTGATTATGCCACAGGCCAACCCTTTTCCAAAGCCCTGAGCACAGCTCATTTGTCCAGGGGAATCTTGGAGATGGTGAAGATGCTGAAAATAGATTAAGGACCTACAGGCGGTCTATAGATTGTTGCTCTTTCTGGTTCAAAATGAAAAATAAAGCTTGCATAAATCCCCAAATACACATATTTTAAGCCAGTATATATAACTAGAAGCATTGTAAATAGAGTAACTAAAAGAAAAGAAATATTCAGGGATGCCTGGGTGGCTCAGTTGATTGTGCTTCTGACTCTTGATTTCAGCTCAGGTCATGATCTCATGGTTGGTAAGATCAAATCCTGCATTGGGGTGCGTGCTAACAGTGGGTAGCCTGCTTGGGATTCTCTCTCTCTCTCTCTCTCTTTCTCTCTCTTTTTCTCCCTTCCACCTCAAAATAAATAAACAAACATTAAAAAAAAAAGAAATGTTCAAATTTCTAGGTCAAAGTTAATATTTTTAAAGGCATTAAGGTATCTAAGTTACACTTGTTAAATTATACTCTCTAGAAAACTATACTAGCCCCCATTAAAAATTCTTATATCTAAAAACCAAAATAAATAAATAAATAAATAATAAAAAAGAAAATTGGAAGTTCCCATTTATTAAATTAATATAGATGGAGAAGTTACTAATCAAAAGAAGAATATGTTATAGATCATGCCAGAGGAAAATGTGGCTTCCTCCCTTCAAAAGCACCTATGATAGACCAGACACTGTTTAACATTGGAGTGAGCAAAAAAAATAAAACTACGTGGCCCATACCTGCATGGAAGTTATATACAAAATAAAGGAAGGCTAAAATAAGCAGATTAAATAAACAACACCCAAAGGGAAAAAAAAGATACTGTGATAGAAAATAATGTGTAGGGGGCATCTACTTTAGATAGAGTGGGCATGGAAACTTTCTCTGAGGAGTTGACATTTAAATTGAGATCTTAGGATGAGAGAACCAATATTGTTGTTTTTTTTATACAGATATAACTGACATATAGCATTCACAAGTTTAAGGTATATAATGTTGATTTGATACATTTATTATTGCAATATGATTACCACCAAAGTATTAGCTATCACCTGTCTTATATCACATAAAACATAAATTTGAAGTATAAAATATAATATTGTTGATATACCAATATAATATTGGTAGCCAGTATGCTACCCACTAGATTTTAGAATATATTCACCTCCTAGTTGCAAATTTCTAGCCTCTGACAAAACCCTTCCCAATTCCCTCAACTTCACAGCCTCTGACCAACAGGTACATGAAAAGATGCTCAGCATCACTAATTATTAGAAAAATGCAAAGCAAAACCACAAGTAGATATCACCTCACACATGTCAGATGGCAAATATCAAAAGACAAGAAATAACAGTGTGGACAAGGATATGGAGAAAAAGAAACCCTTGTGCCTGTTGCTGGGAATGTAAATTGGTGCAGTCACTGCAGAGAACAGTATGGCAACTCCTCAAAAAAGTAAAAATAGACCTACCATATGATCCAGCAATCCCACTTCTGGGTATATATCCAAAGAAAATGAAAGCAGAATATTGAAAAGATATCTACACACTCATATTTATTTCAGTATTATTCACAATAGCCAAAGTATGGAAATGACCTATGTGTCTGTTAACAGAGGAATGAATGAAGAAGTTGTGTTCATACATACAATGGAAAATTATTTAGCCAAGAGAAAGAAGGAAAATCCTGCCTTTTGCAGCAACATAGAAGGACCTTGAGGGCATTATGCTAAGTGAGAGAGATAAATCATAGAAGACAAATACTCATGATCTCATTTTTTTTTTTGTGGACTCTAAAACAGCCAAACTTAGATAAGAGCAAATATTTCAAAGAACTGGGGTAGATAATATTTCTGCCAAAATAAATGATGAGAATGCCCTAAGTCAAGAAAGCCCTCAGTATGTTCAAGATATTAAAGGAGAAGATCATTCCAGATGGAACAAAGTGAGAGAAAATGAGAAAGTCACCAGACGAAACTGCAAAACAAAACAAAAATACACACACACACACACACACACACACACACACACACACAGCAGGAGCAAGACTGAGCAGTGCCTGATAGGATACCACAGAGTATAGAGCTTGGGACTGTTTTTGAGAATAATAGGAAACTGAAGAATTTTATAATCCAATTTTCTTGCTTAAAATTTTATCATATTTGCTGCAAAAAATAAATAACAGAGCTTGGTAAACCCTAGTTTCTTAGTGAGAAGAACAGAAGACAGGAGGCACAACAGAAGGACCTTTGAATAATCTAGGTAAGAAATAAGAAAAGTGGGTATCCAGAGATATCTGAGATAGAATTAACAGGAATTCACCATAGATTGGAAGTGTGATGAAGAGAGAGGAACCAAAAATGATTTCTAATGTGGTGACTTGGGCAATTAGCTAGATGCTAGATAGTGCCACTGACTAAGAGAAGAACCAAGTTTGGGAGAGGGAATTGAGAGTTGAGATTTAGACATGTCAAGTTTGGAATGCCTGTGAAACTGTCATCAAGGTATTCACATAGTGAGTTGTTAAAAATAAGAGACCAAAATAGAGTCACTAGTGCTAAGCACCATGTCACCAAATCAAGACTTAATTAAGTTTCAACCCTCCTAGAAATGGAATATTCAGGGTGCATGGGTGGCTCAGTCAGTTCAGCATTCAACTCTTCATTTCACTTCAGGTCATGGCCCTAGGGTCATGGGATCAAGCCACACTCAGCGTGGAGCCTGCTTAACATTGTCTTTCTCTCTCTCTGTCTCTCTCTCTCCCCTGTTCACGCTTTCTCACATGCTCACTCACTCTCTCTTTCACTCCCTCTCTAAAAATAAGAAAAAAATTTTTTAAAGAAATGGAATCTTAAACCAGTCAATCAAGAATTGCCTGATAAGCATTAGTTAGGCCACGTGCCTGATAAACTCCTGCCATCCCCTATAAGGAAAATAATCTTTCAATACCCAACCCACTTTTTGGTCCAGTATAACTTCCTTGTTTGTTCTCCCTTCTGCCTATAAAACTTCTTGCCTTGTATAGATTTTTCCGATCTTCTCTCTATCTGGTAGATTGCATACTGCCTGATTCATTAATCACTGAATAATATTTTAGGAGTCTAGAAGTGAGAGAAGACATCTAGTCTGGGCTTATGTGTTTAGAAATAGAAGAGACCACCCAGAGAATGTGTAGGGAAACCCCCACACTTAGAAATGAGGTGAAAGAAGAAAAATTGGCCAAAAGTCATTATCATTGTCAGCACACATGCCACAACATGCCCCTTTCTGATTAAAGTCCATTCCTACCCTCCTAGAGTTAAGCATTATCTTGACTGTTAACGATAACCACTTCTTTACTTTTTTGTATAGTTGTACCACCTAAACACTCAGACCTAAAGATATGTTTAGTTTGCCTGTTTCTGGCATCAAGGTTAGTCTGCCTCCACACAATGAGTTAGAAGGTAAATGACCTTTGTGTATTGTCTGGAATAGTTGATTTAAGATTAGAATATTTCCTGCTTTAAAAGTTTGATAGAAATCATACGTAAAGCCCTATGCGCCTGAACTTTTCTTAACTGGAAAGTATTTAACTACTGATTCAGTTTCTTTAATGGTTATAGAAGTACTCAGGATATTCTCATTTATTGACATTAATACAAAAAAATAGTCCAGTACTAATTGAACACAACTTTCATAAGCTTGATATATATTTTTCCTTTTAGGAGGAAATTAAGGGAAGAGTGAGTGAGGATAAAACATTATTAAATTATTATTAAATTTGCATTTTTAGAATGTATACCAGATTACTCAAAAAAGGCATTGGATAGCTGACAAAAAAGGCAAGATTAAGTTGTTTTTTTTTTAATTTTTTTTATTTATTTCCAGGAGAGAGAGAGAGAGACAGCGTGAGCAGGGGAGGGTCAGAGAGAGAGGGAGACACAGACTCGGAAACAGGCTCCAGGCTCTGAGCTGGCAGTCAGCACAGAGCCCGACGCGGGGCTCGAACCCACGAACCGCGAGATCATGACCCAAGCAAAAGTCGGACGCTTAACCGACTAAGCCACCCAGGCGCCCCGATTAAGTTTTTAACATAGATAACGTACTAGACTCCTCTTATATGCCCCTCTGGGTTTGCTCAGGCAAGGTTTTCTGCTCAGTGCTACCAGTGACTCAATTAGATCATCTTGCACTGATGGCATTGCTGAAAACCATGAGTAGGGAGATTTGCTCTCCAACAGAAGAAAGTTCACTGCTGCATTTGTTGTGGGGCTGTGTTCCTTGTGGCGCTCCACCTGCACGGCTGGCTGGGCTGTAAGAGCAGCCGCCCAGTTCCTAATTATTGCTTACAGGTATGACCTGAGAATACTTCACTTCTTGCCTTCCATCATCAGTTTCCCTGTTGCCCCTGAAGCATCAAACACTGGAGGATTTTCTTAGTACACATACACACTCATACATATACACACACATACACATATGCACTTCCGTGTCAAGACTCAGAAGTCTGTAGACTCTGGACAGACAACGCCCAGGCTGGTGTTTGCTTCATCTGCTCATCCCCTAGGGCCGTTGCTCATGCAGAGTTTGCTGCCTCTGCTGTTTTGAATCCAGATTCCCAAGCCAGTGCTGGAGGGACTAAAAGGCCCAAAATATGAGTGTGGGGCAGATGACATCCATGGAACAAACTTTGACTAATGAAATGTGAGAACTGGCACATATTTTTTTCTCTCTTTCTCTCCCTGATCTGAGACTAATTTGAGGCACAGTTAGTCTACAGCCTCAGTGCAGATGTCTCCTAAAACCAAATAATCCTCTACACACATCACAAAGCTCTGGCCAGCTCATTAACATGCCCCATTGCATTTTCCATCCCTACTTTCCTGCTACTACCTTTCTGCCCTCACTCCTAATCCTGGCATTGCACTCCACAATTAACTATTAACATGTAAGACTGTGCCTCAGACTGTTTCCTGAAGACCCCAGGCTAAGACATATACTGCTTACTCATATGTTCATAAATATAACCACTGTGTCTCAAGCATTTTTAACTCCATTACTTCTCTCTAAGGTCACACTTGGCTGTCAAAGCCAACCATTCCCTTTCTTCTTCGGTCATTCCTTCCTCCCTCCTTCTCTTCTTTCTTCTTTCTTTTATATAATACACATATGCAAAAATGAATAAAGTGTAAATGTATATTTGAACAATAACAAACTACCCAGGTCAAGAAATGACATCATTATCAGCACCCCAGCAGCCATATACCCCTTTTGATGAAAGTCCACTCCCAGCCCCCCTAGACTTAAGTATTATCCTACCTTTTTAAAGATTTTATTAAGTAATTTATTTATTTATTTATTTGTTTGTTTATTTATTTATTTATTTATTTTGAGAGACAGAGTGAGCACAAGCAGGGGAGGGGCAGAGAGAGAGAATCTCAAGTAGGGTCCACACTGTCAGCGCAGAGCCTGATATGGGTCTGGATCCCATGAACCGAAAGATCATGACCATAGCCAAGACCAAAAGTCGGGTATTAACCAACTGAGCCACCCAGGTGTCCTGTACATATCCTAATTTGAACCATCACTATGTATCAGTAGTTCATGAAAGTAGGAAACAAAACTGGAACTGTCTTTCTCTGGCACCAGATGAAGAGGTTTTCTCTAACAACTAATACCCGAGTAAGACCTAAAGTTTATTATGATTATGTGTATAACTTACAGCCAAAAATTTGACAAAACAATTCATCTTCTTATTCTAGAAAACAGGAAAGTCTCTAACCACTACAATAACAAGAAAATGAATGTCAAATGGATGCCTGGATGGCTCAGTCAGTTAAGTGTCTGACTTTGGCTCAAGTCATGATCTCATGGTTTGTGAGTTATGATCTCATGGTTTGTGAGTTTGAGCCTTGTGTTGGGCTCTGTGCTGACAGCTCAGAGCCTGGAGCCTGTCTCGGATTCTGTGACTCCCTCTCTCTGCCCCTCCCCTACTCACACTCTGTCTCTCTCCCTCTCTCTGAAAAATGAATAAACGTTAAAAAAAAAAAAGTCAGATGCACTTTCATGACTCAGGGTTCATTTGATGATCTTCATCTATAGGATGAAGTTTCACCTATAGGAATATACAGTGTTTAAGAGAAGAATTCTGGAAACAAAGGGTAACTCAGGCAACAAAAGCAGACTGAAGATTGAGTTTCATTCCCGGATCTGCAATTAGCTCATCATGACTTTTAGAAAATGCATACTTTTTCTCCTTATCAGCAAAATAATATACTACAACATAATCAACAAACCCAACCACCAAGGCAGACAGACAGGTATTGATTTGCTTTCCCGAGAACCAGGGGCTTCAGTGAATCAGACTTCTGGGAAGCTAACCATTCCTTAAAAACATAGTTTTACAACTAAAATGTGAAACTCAGATTGCCTCTTTCTCTCCAGGCCTTGGTGGTTTGGCGGGGTGGGTGGGGTGGAAATCTTCACCTGTTGAGAAGCAAGTTTTCATTTTGTTTTTTTTTTTTTGCGAAAATAATTGAGGGAGAAAAAGATTCACATCAGCAGTGGAACAAAAGCTTTGAAATTATTTTTTATTTATTCTTCTTCTATTACCCCTTTGTTACCTTCCCCATGAAAGCCCTGTATACATTCTCCCAAACCCTTTTTCACAGAAATGTATTGAAGCACAGGTATACATGCATGGACTTTCCTGGTTATTTATTTATACACAAATGGAATCTTTTTATGCATATTATTTTACTTTTACATATTACTTTTACTTTTTTCATATGCATATTACTTTTACTATATATATACATCATGGATATAACTCTAGACCAATAAACAAGATGAATTCATTCTTATTAATTGCTGAATAATATCACAGTATGGATGTAACAATTGATCATTTCCCTACTGAAACCCATGCAAGTTACTTTCAGATTTTTGCTTCTACAAATAATACATCAATAAACTTCTTATGGGGGCGCCTGGGTGGCTTAGTCGGTTAAGCGTCCGACTTTCGCTTAGGTCATGATCTCGCGGTTCGTGGGTTCGAGCCCCGCGTCGGGCTCTGTGCTGACTGCCAGCTCAGAGCCTGGAGCCTGTTTCAGTCTGTGACTCCCTCTCTCTCTGACCCTCCCCTGCTCATGCTGTCTCTCTCTCTCTCTCTCTCCTAGAAATAAATAAAACATTAAAAAAAATTTTTTTTTAAAATAAACTTCTTATGTACTAGAGTTTTTATTTCAATGGAACAGATTTCCAAAAATAGGACTTCTGAGTAAAAAGGTAACTGTATTATTTATTTTTAGACATATAGCCTACTTTTCTTAAATGTTCTAATTTATACTTTCTACTAGGAAGAAATGAGTGCATATTCTCTTACTGGCTATTTTTAGTGTGTAAAATTTGTCAAACTAATAGATGGAAAATAGTTGCACTTTCTAACTCATGGTTGCACTTTTCTAACTACTCCTGAGGTTAACTATCTTCTGTATGGTATTTATCCTCTACTTGTTTTTTATTGGTTTGCTTAGCCTTTTCAGTTTCCTAATTTGAGTTTTATTTTTGGAATCAATTTGTGGGAGATCTCTGAAGGATATTAACCCTCTTTTGGGCATATGGTTAATATCTCTCAAAACTCTCCTACAAATCTCCATATGTGATATAAATTTTCTTCTCAGTCTGTGGTTCTTTTTTACTTTTGCTTGCAATGTCTTTTGCTGTATAGGGTTTTTTTTTTAATGTTTATTTATTTAGCTATTTATTTTGAAAGAGAGAACAAGCAGGGAAGGGTAGAGAGAGAAGCAGAACCTTAGAGAGAGAACCTCCCAGGCAGGTTCCATGTTGAGCACAGACCCCGACTAGGGGCTCAATCTCATGACCATGAGATCATGACCTGAGCTGAAACCAAGAGACAGACACTTAACTGACTGAGCCATTCAAGTGCCCCTGGCCATATAGACTTTTTAATATTTATATAATTGTGTTAGGGATTATCAGTTGCCCACCAAAATCCATTCTACTTCCTTCTTTTATGTGTGACCAGATTATACTTCCCTTGAAGTTAGGTGTGGCCTGGGACTAACTCTTACCAATGTAATGTCTTCAGGAGTAGTATGTATCTCTTCCCAGATTTAGGCCTTAAAAAGTAGCCATGCCTGGTGTGCTTGGGTGGCTCACTTTGTTGAGCATCTGACTCTTGATTTCAATTCAGATCCTGATCTCACGGTTCCTGGTGTCAAGCCCCACACTGGGCTCTGTGTTGACAGCATGGAACCTGCTTGGGACTCTGATAAATGATATGAGGAAACACTGTATAGGACGCAAGAGTTGAGGGAAGGCATCCAGGAAAGGCCAAACTTAGAAAGGGGCTCCTTTCCCAGGCTTCATTTAATTTAGTCCATTAGATAGCAGAGACTTTTGCTTGTTTGCCCAAGCGAGGGCTGGTGTGAAGTCATGGGACGAGGAGGAAGCACCTCTCCAGAGTGCAGGCAGGTACAGGGGGGTCAACAGAGACCTGGTGGCATAAGCATGCAAAGGGGTGGGGGGGGGCAGGTGGAGACCTGGGACACAGGACTGCGTACGAAGTTGTGGCACCCCTGATTTTAGAAACAGGTTTTGGTGTTAAGTGGGCCTCAGGAAAGTCATCACCAGACCTGGCTGAGGCTGTAAGGTTGTCAAAGAATTGCTCATTCTGGGTGCACATTTGGGGCAGAACTCTACTGGACGTCTGCACATCCACACTGCTCACCCACCGTGCAGCCACCAGAAGCAGTAGGAAAAACCCGTTTCCAGCAACATCCCTCCAGCACCCTCTATGGAGAAAGCCTGACATCTTGCACACTATAAAGGAAAGATGTTTCAAGAATTCTGTTCCCTACCAGAAAGCACATATTCAAAGTGAATGTGGAGCTTAAAGGCAATAAAATGATAGCTGGCACACTGTGACTTGTCAACTTGGAAAGAGACCAAGTTCCTGAATGACCACATGGTCCACACACAGCCTACCTCCCACCTGGAATGCTTGGCTCAGAAATGTTACATGTGAGAGAAATAGGTTTTTATATCTTTTGAGTCACTTAGAGGGGGAAGCTCTTTGCAGTAGCACTTTGGTTTGATCTTACTAGTTCCGTAGTCAATTATGTTCATCTTTTCTTCATGGCTTCTGGCATTCCTGCCTTGTTTAGGGAGATCCTCTAAAATTCATTTATAACTATATGGCAGGTGACAATCCATTTAGGGAAAAACTAGTCAAAAGAGAATATTGCAGTATTGCCAGCTGGCTACTTGCCAGCCGCTTCCTGATACAAATTAGCAAAAAAGGAAAAGAAAGACAAAGGAACGTTATGTACGTAAAGATCCATGAACACAAACCATTCTAGTTCCTTTGAGAAATCTCTGTTGCATACCTTCCAAAATATAGACTTAAAGCAGCTGCAGAAAGAGAGATTTAATATAGAATAATCACAACCACTAGTTCTTCTAGTTGGCTGAATGTCTTCACCACTCTATACAAACATTTGTTAATTACACAAGAGGCTTGAACGGCTAGAAACACAGAAGATGTAGTTCAGTGGAAAGTTCTACACTGTCTTCCTTCAGAAATTATTCCTCTGGGCCACAACTCAGGTCTAACCTGAAGATTATTTATCACATGAAAAGCTAGTTGTAGCCTCTCCATGTATTCTCTACTATCCTCCTTTCCTGTAGTATTATTTTCTTTTTTGTAAGAAAAGAGCATGGCCTTACAGGCAAAGTCAGTCAACATGGCCATACAATGCATGTTGTACTGGCTAGCCACTGGGATAAAAGGCAAAGGAAAACCAGACCCTATCCAGATCCAAAGGTGTTATGGGCTCTCAGGGAATGTGAATCAATCCATGAAATAGGCCACAGGAACTTAACACTAATTAAAGCACCAGTTGTGACAAGAGCCTACCAGCTCTAAGAACCATGAAGAGATACAGGTCAAATACCTTTTTCACCTCCCTTTTCCTGCACATGTCCACAAGTAATCACAATATATGTATGTATAAATACTGGCTCACTAACTGAGGGCACCAGAAGGCAAAGCAACAGTGAGAATGTGGTGATTACCTGAAGATGGCTTGTGATAAATACCATTGTGCTTTTTGCATTGCATGAACTTATTACATTTCAGACACTTGTGCTATCATAAAATCCACTAACAAATAACAGCTTTCTCACTATTGTTTTGTTGTGTTCTGGAATCCTCTTCTGGAAATTCCAGATTAAATTTTATTGTAATATAAAACAAAATCATCTGCCATTGCCTCCAAAAATTTAACCCTATCATTGTACCTTCTTACCTTCCTCTCTGACCCCACCTGCTATCCATCAAGACTCTCTCCAAATGTAACTCCTCTATTGGATCTTTTCTGAGTTCCTCTAGAATAGAATTAATCCATCCAGCATGAGTGTTGTCGTGGCACTTGGACACATTTACTACATCTTCATCTTGTGCTGATCTGCAGCAGCGATTTGGTCTTTTATATAGATTTCTACTGTGTGGCATTTGTATGTGACCAATAAAAGTTTATTAAATGAATAAAATGTTCAAGTTTGCTGTATTACCTCCATCTTCTAATGTCATGACTTCAAATTCTTAAAATATTTCACAAAGTGACTAATAATGTTCCATTAAAATACTGCGTCGTTTGCTTTTAGAGCAATGTCAGAAAGCTCTCTGACACTCAAGCAGCAGCCCTTTACTATGGTGGGTTATGTCCTAGGCGTGCGCTGCCCTCTGCTGGTGTCCGTTTAAACAAACGCATATGTGGTACCTGCAGTGCAAGGCTGGCCTTTCTTTAAATGGTGGTTCTAAACCCCTGCGATGCTGGACAAGAGATAACAACGTGGTCATAAACTGTTTACAGAAGGCCAGTAGTGCAAAATGTTCACTTTCATTTTACAGTTTGTAAAGAATAGGCCAGATAACAAATGGGAAATAAAGGCTGGTAAATTTCTTTATAGCTGTTTGTAGAGGTCCTGGGTTGCTTTAAATATTTGTATTATTTTATTATACCCATAACTTTAAGTGGCTTTATTCCAATGTTTCTAGGATCACATAACTATATCAAAGAAATAAAACATATTAATGCCACCAAAATTCCATGATCCCAGGAAAAAGTGAAGAGCTTCAAGTAACCAATGGTGCCAATCTTTGGTTGCACAAAATCATAAAATAAATGTATATTTATTGACTTGAAACGCATTAATGATATATAAAGTCAAAACAGTATATGTACATGTAGGTGTATTAGATATTGATATAGATATGGTTCCATATATATTGTGGTGTGTTTCTAATATATAAATAAATATTTTATGTGCACAGATCTGTAGGAAGAAAGGTCAGGAATAATATATCAAAATGCTAATGACTGTAACTGGTAGGTAGACGGCAAAAATTTTAGCTGCTCTTAATTTCTTTGTTTATCTGTATTTTCTAATTTTCCTGAAATAATCAGGAAGTAGTGGGGTAACAAAAAATGAAGACAGAAAAACTCAACTAGTGTTAACAGGGGAAATATTAATAGATAAGACCTGAAGTCAAAATTAAAACTGCCCTGTTTGTGTACATAAAAGAGGCACTTTATGATGCAAGCATCACTAAGAGAAACAGATCTATAGCTGTCAATTATGGGAAATGTGTTGAGCCCCAGAAGGCTGTCCTCTTGAGGGGCAAGCTAGGTGAGGCATGGTTCAGCCCCATTTATGTGGCAATTAATCATTAAGCCAGTCTGTTCTTCATTAAGAAGCCAATGAAGTCAGGCCCACGGTTGCTCTGGAAATACAGCTTGCTGAAAGACTGCTTGAGTTATTCCAAAAAGGAACCAAACTATAGGCACCACGTTATGAATGCTCAAGACAGGGGGGAAATGGCATGGACACTTGGCAAAGAAAGCTCAGCAATTTTCTTTTTAATTATTGAGATAAGAAAGTGAGTTTGGTTTCATTTAGCTGTTCAAATAGAAATCTATTTAAATATTTAAACAGAAAAGCCTCCTGATCTACCATCCTGCCCTCCTGTAACAGCTATGGCCTTTCCACAGAGATAAATTTTATAGTGGATTTGGTTTGGGAAACTTCTATTTTATGGGTTAGAAATTGATTTCAAGAGCCTTCAGCAGAGCAAAACACACACAATTGTGTATTTGCTTTGGGGGTAAGTCCACACTCCCTTGCAGTACAAACTAAATCTCCTGCTGGTAAACACTGGGATGTTTGGCATTTGAATTGCTTCTCTTTTAGAGATATGGTCCTGATAATCTCTTTCACAAACCATTAAGGACCCAAACGCTCCCTAAATGCCTCGTCCTTACTTCCTAGACGTCATCCTGCACTGTTTTCTTCCATGCTACTTGGGCAAATAAAATTCAACAACCTCAAAGTAACAAATATTTACGTGCCTCCTTGCTGTCCTCAGTGAAACTTTAACCTCCCACATGGGTCCCTATAACCAGACAAATCTTCCTGCTCTCTACCTTAGCCAAGCTCATTCCAGAATTTAAGGGTTTGCTTCAATCATGTATCTTTCAAGAAGCAATTCCATAAGAAGGGGGAAAGGGAGACTGTCACAGCATTTAACCCATTAGCCTTTCCATGTTTCCAGGGTTTTACTGTGCATTTTTCCATCCAGCCAAATCTTTTGACTTTGAAGATCTAGCTTGACCGTCAATACCTCAGTCTCTTCTAAAAATTTAAGTTTCAATCATTCCTTGACAATCGTTCCCAACTGCCTTCTACATACTTCAAGCAGAGCTCTAACACTGTATTTCAATTTTTTTTGTTTATATGTCTGTCTTCTCCCTTTAGATCATGAGTTCCCAAGGAAACAGATAGTCTCTCATCATGATATTCCCAGTACCTACTGTTCAAAAAATATACGCTGAATGAATGAATAAATGAATATAATAACCCCTACAGAATCCAATTTGCCTATATACTTTAACAGATCCAAAAGACAGGGTGAGAGCTTTATTTCAACTCTTTTTACTATGTGGGATACAATAGAATCAAATGAGTAATATTTTTTTTTTAATTTAGAGAAAGTGCACAAGTGGGGGAAGGGGCAGAGGAAGACAGAGAACAAGAGAGAAAGAGAAAGAATCTCAAGCAAGCTCCACACAGGGCTCAGTCCCATGACCTTGGGATTGTGACCTGAGCTAACATCAAGAGTCAAATATTCAACTGACTGAGCCACCCAGGTGCCCCCAAATAATAAGTACTATTTTAATTAATATTTAACAGAATGGCATTTATTAATATTTCTGTAGAGGGCAGTGTGAAAGTAGCAATTTTCACTTCAGGGTTTCTCATGGGGAAAATCAGCTTTTCAAGAAAAAAATGTAGATTTTCCTAGCAGCTCATACTTCCTTTCACCGAATTCTGCTAACCCAAAACAGCCAGGCAAGAACTGTATCACATTACCCTCCTACACTGTTGGTGGGAATGTAAACTGGTACAGCCCCTCTGGAAAACAGTGTGGAGGTTCCTAAGGAAACTAACAATAGAACTCCCCTAGGACCCAGCAGTAGCACTGCTAGGAATTTACCCAAGGGATACAGAAATGCTGAGGCATAGGAGCACATGTATCCCAATGTTCATAGCAGTACTCTCAACAATAGCTAAAACATGGAAAGAGCCTAAGTGTCCATTAACAGACGAATGGATCAAGATGTGGTTTATGTATACCATGGAATACTACATGGCAATGAGAAAGAATGAAATCTGGCCATGTGTAGCAACATGGATGGACCTTGAAGGTGTTATGCTGAGCGAAATAAGTCAGGCAGAGAAGGACAAATATCATATGTGTGCACGCATAGGAGGATTAGGAGGAAATTAACAGAGGACCATGGGGGAGAAGAAGGGGGGAAATGATGGGGGAAAGGGACAGAGGCAAACCATGAGAGACTCTTGAATGCTGACAAAAACTGAGGACTAAAAAAAAAAAAAACAAAACTGAGGACTGATGGATGTGGGGGAGGAGGAGGGATGGGCATGGAGGAGGGCACTTGTGGGGATGAGCACTGGGTGTTATGTGGAAACTAATCTGACAATAAACTATTTGTAAAAAATAAAAAATTTAAAAAAAAAGAAATTCATGAAAAAAAAAAAGAACTGTGTCACATTCTGTCACCCCAGAGAACAAGACTTTTTTCCTGCTATGCTTGTGTGAATTTCCTATATGGCTTTCTTTAGCTTTGTGTGCCATAGGTATCTGGGTAAAGAAAATTTCAGTATCACTGCTTGATTCAACACTAAGAGACCCTGTAAATTTTTATGCTCCCGATGGAACCTTTTATTTTCGTTAATCAGATCTCTTCCTCGGGAAACTCATACCTCCATAATTATGAATTGTACTCTTCCCCCTAAACTCCTCCCTGTTATTATTCCTAACTATTCCACACATAAAGTTCTTCCTGTAACCTTTAAAGTTAATCACTTTGTTGATTGAGTTGAATTTTGTCTACTTCCTATTAGCCAACAAGCAAGTTGAGAAAGATAGAGTCATTCTTTCAAGTCCACAGTAGCACAAAATGCAGTCTGCAAGCTAGCACAAAACCACCTATAAACCAAAGGAAACTCCCGGGCTAGTAATTCAGGAAAGGCCCAAGTTGTCACTATTCCATCACTTGATCTGTTCATCTTTGAAGCCATAGGTTTGTTATTTGGAAATACAAAGCAGGAACTGCTGTCCTCATAATTCAATTCAGGGGGGGGAAATTTAACATCTATTATCTGAATATTTCAGATGCCCATAGGTCAGCAAGAACAATACAAGTAGAAATGTCAGGTTTAATGTCTTTGCAACACAAAATATCCATCATTAATTGGCAAATCAGTGTATTTTGCCAGTAGTAACACTTCTGTTTTCTTTTTTTTTTTTTTTTTTTTGTTAATGTTTTATTTATTTCTAGGAGAGAGAGAGATAGACAGCGTGAACAGGGGAGGGTCAGAGAGAGAGGGAGTCACAGACTGAAACAGGCTCCAGGCTCCGAGCTGGCAGGCTCCGGGCTCAGCACAGAGCCCGACGCGGGGCTCGAACCCACGAACCGTGAGATCATGACCTAAGCGAAAGTCGGACGCTTAACTGACTAAGCCACTCAGGCGCCCCAACACTTCTGTTTTCAACTTAAATGTTTATTTACCTGATACATCTCTGAAATCTATAGCTAGTATCACCCCTCAGTCAGTTTGTACATCAACAGTTTTGTTAAGCATACAAAATGATAATCTATATTTGTACATAGTATAATCCCCAAGGCTAAGAGTTAATGTTAATATCCTCTGGATGTGCTAGGATCTCCTAATTAAGTGGTACCCAAAACCAATCTTTTGGCATGCTAATTAGAAAACAGTGTGAATTGACATGTGACCTTATCTATGATGGACACAAGACAAAGGCATTAATGATGTCAAAAAACTTCTGTAAATGTTGAATATGAAGCCTTTTATTTCCTAAGCTACATTCATAACAGATTAGTTTTTACTCTCCAAACATGGGTGAAGACACTCCACCTGTGCATCTGTGGCAACCAATTAGACACTACAGTTCTAATTTAGGATTATTACATAAAGTTGGATTTGTTTTCAAAGCTACTTGGGGTTATAATTGGAACAAAAGTAGCCTATGCTCTTAATTTTGAAACAAAAAACAGATGAATGAAAATATTAACCTTGATTGACAGGATAGAACTAATTTTGCTTCTGGACTCTTCCTACTTGGAAAATTTCTTCACAAAGAAAGATTTATCTGAGGAGATTCCAATTCTCCTTGTGTTATTAAAAATTCAGAAACTTTAGGGACACCTGGGTGGCTCAGTCGGTTAAGTGTCCGACTTCGGCTCAGGTCATGATCTCACGGTTCGAGGGTTCGAGCCCAGTGTCGGGCTCTGTGCTGACAGCTAGCTCAGAGCCTGGAGGCTGCCTCCGTTTCTGTATCTCCCTCTCCCTCTGACCCTCCCCTGCTCATGCTGTCTCTCTCTCTTAGAAATAAATAAGACATTAAAAATAAAATATTTTTTTAAAATTCAGGAACTTTATATAGAGACCATGTAACAGTAGAATATTTGGTGGCAGTATTTGGTAGGTGGCAATGTTTGGGGTCTAAAACTCATATTAAGATTTGAAACATTCTGATTTATCATAAATTTAATATATGGTCTATCAAATTACTAAAACTTTTACTTTTAATAATGCTTGAAGCTAATATTGCCGCTACTGTAGTTATGAATAATTTAAATTTGAATTTACATGTTTAATCATTTCTGTCTAAAAAAATAGTGAAATGCAATGTTAGGCTGATTGTTTCTCTGATTTCCATGTAAATTGCCTGTGTTAGTAAATTTGCTTGTCACTTAATAAAGTCGAGAATTTATTTAATTACTGAATATTTCTAGAGTTTTTTGTAAATCTTACAAGTTTTTCTTGACAAAAAAAACTTTGTAGTGATCTAATATGCAGTTTTTCTGATATATTGGAGTAGAAGTTTCTTTCTGAAATCTAACAAAACCATGTATTATTTAAATAAAAACAAAGCCTCTAATCTAACTGCATTATTTCAAATGCTTATTTTCTTTATTGTTAATGACACCATCTTAGAAGCTGAATACATTTTCCTTTGTGTTTTTCTCAGTGTATTTGATGTTTGCTTGAGATAATACCCCATTTAATTTACTTGAGATTCCTATTCGCTAAAAAAAAAAAAATGGGCCAGGAGATGAGAAGGGAAAAAAATTGTCCCTAGATTGTAGAACATGAGAGGCAAAACAACATGTGGCCAATTATCTTTATGAGCCTGCACCTGATTACACAAGCGAAAACTTGTGCCCCCAAAGAAGGAAAGCCCAGAGGTTAAAAGCCATGCTCTCTCAAGGGCTCTGTGCTATAGGGAAGAATCCTTAAAGACATCAAGGCCAGCTAAAGACCACACGTGGACCACACTTTTATGAACATGGGCCACAACCTGTCCTCACACTTTGCTCTTTACAAGAAGTGCCAAGAAGTTCACTGATTCATTGATTTATCCATTCAGCACATACATTTTGGGCATGAAGTATATGTAAGGTACTATGTAATTTCCTACTGCTAAAGGCATTGCCAGCCCATGCCTCACCTTGACCTCCTCAATTAGTCAGCAGTATGCACAAGCTCAGACCCCCATCTACCCCAGAAAAATGTACAGATTTCTCAAAGTATCAACATCAACCAAGAAAAAAAAAAATCCCATGGAAACCACTTAGAATCAGAAGACAAAGCTCACAGTGTATATGCTGAATTTATTAGACATGTTGCTTGATTCTCTTTAGGCTGGCAATTTAACCTTCACTATAGTAACCTTCCTTTGATGTCTTTCAGAATCTTGGTTCATGGATCAGGCCTTATATTTTATGACTTATTACACAAACATATACATATCTCCTTAAAATGAAAATCATTCTCTGGACAAACGTAAGTTTAAAACCCTTTATGCTTAAGTCCTCTACAGTTCATTGAAAATGCTGAAGCCAGTATTCTTAAGGGTAGCAGCAAGCCATGGTGAGCAAAGTAGATGCAGGTGATAACACTTGGAATGATAGAGGGAATCACTAATTTATTTGTTCAATAAACAACTTTATTTCCTTATCCTGTACCTGGCTCTGTGCTATACATAGCATTGGAGCTATACAGACAGACAAGATTAAAAATAATCACAAGTTGGGGTGCTTGGGTGGCTCAGTCGGTTAAGCACCCAACTTCAGCTCAGGTCATGATCTCACAGTTTGTGGGTTTGAGCCCCACATAGGGCTCTGTGCTGACAGCTCAGAGCATGGAGCCTGTTTCATATTCTATATCTCCTTCTTTCTCTGAACCCCCCCCTGCTCGCGCGCTCTCTCTCTCTCTCTCTCTCTCTCAGAAACAAAACATTAAAAAAATGTTTTTCAATCACAAGTTAAATTCTTGCCTCAAGCTGCTCATGCTCTCTTAGAACAGGCAGACATGTTTATACTTACCATACAATAGAATGGGGTATATAAGAGACATGTGAACAGGATATTGCAAAACAGAAGCGTTACAAGATTGATCTAGAAGCAGGAGAGAGTCATAGTTTGACAGAGTAGGTGACAACTGAGCCAAATTTTATCAGATAGGTAGGAATCCCAGGTGAACAAGGATAGAAAAGACATTCAAAGTAAGATAGCACATTGCATTTGAAGAATTAGATGTGGCTAGAATAAAATTGTATCAGGAGATCAGGCTAAAGAAGTAAGCAGAACACAAAGAGCTTTGAATTCATTACTAAGGATAAGCTTCAGTTTTTAGTTCCAGGAATCACATGATCACTTTGGAAATGGAACTAGAGGTATAAATTTGGGAATCTTTGACTTATGGATTGAATTTAAAAGTAGACTACATTATATAGATAGAGCTTACGAGTCAGAAGAGAACCTGGGAAATGAACCCTTTTGAGCACCATCATTTAAGAAACAGGAAAAGAAATAAGAGTCCAGAGGGGAGTTTTAAAATCAGTAGCCAGAAGGTATGAGGAAAACAGAAATGAGAAAAAATACACAAGAAAGAGTTTTGAGAAAGAAGTCTTTATCAGGGTAGCAGAGAGGTGAAGTAAGATAAGGAATAAATTCAAAGGATACAGGGGGAAAAAAGATACTGCTAGAATAAGAGAGAAGTCAAATTGCAGAAGGCTAAGGAATTAAATGGGAGATGAGGACCTGAAGATAATCCAGTCATGCCTCACAAAGAAACCTAAGGCCAGAGGGGAAATAAGGGTCCTGAGGTTTTGTTTTTAAGATAGCAGTAGAGGAGAAATAGAGGTTCAAAATGCATGAGAGATCAACATTGTCAGTAGAGGAACTAATCTTGAACTCTGAGAGAATGGAAAGAAGAGAAAGATGGGTGCAGACAAAGACCATTCTGAAAATCAGTGGTAGATGTTAAGGGTGTTCATTCCTCTTAGGTCTGGTGAGGGGAAAGGTCTAGAGTAGGAAACAGAAAAGTTGTAAAAGTTGTAACAACATGATATAGGGAGTACAAAAGGGAGCTGAATGCAAGAACCTAGAAGAATCGCCTGGTGGCTTTCTGGTCTGCTTAGGATGGAAACCCTAATTTTTTATGATGACATCCATCCACAATGCTCTGGGTTTCAACTGAGGTTCAGCAGCCCAAGAATAAAACCAGAGAAGACCCTCTGTTGAATTGATCCAGATTGACACTGCATGGCAGACAAACAAGAAAGTCGAAGGTGCTGGCCAGAGAACTTTAAAACATGTATGTGGAGGAGGGGGAAAAATTAATCCAGCAGTGGTATGTTACTTGGAAGGCAAGGGGATGTCAAGGAACTGGAAGTCTTCACAAATTCAAGAACTAAAGATGACGAAACTTAGAAAGTGAGCAGCTAAAAGGTCAAAAGGCAGTGGTCCAAAAGCAGAGGAGTTCCTAGTGGTGACCAGATCCAAGGTGTGACCAGGAGAGTGAGCTCCAAGAAGCAGGATGAAGATACAGACAATGAAGCTGATATAAAGTAACTCCAGGCTAGGAAACTACTGCACATTTCCCAGGACTTTATTTATTATTCACCAGGTATTGAAGAGCCAAAAATTAAGTCCTCCATTAAAAGAAACCTCGGGCTGCACATAGCCCCAGTCCTAGATAAACTAAACCTAAAACTTAACCAGCTTTTCCGCTTCTGAACAGATGCCGGCGCTACGGGAAGCCATTACCTAACCAGCTCTTTCTGCTTCTGTAACAATGCTTAAGCCTTGCTTCCCCGCCGCCGGGTTGCCCAAGCGACTAGCTTCATGTTCCCCCTGTCACCCCATCACCCCACCTTGGCGGAAGCCAATCCGAAAAGGCCAGCGGCTACCCCATACCTTGCTGAGGGAAGGGCCTGGAGAGAGAGATGTTAACCTGTTAGTCGCCAAACAAGACTTCAAACTCGCTCTATGATAGGCTGAATTCAAAGGTACCCCAAATATTATAATTGGATCCCGCCAAAAACCTGATGGTGGGAACCAATCAGATGCGGTATATGTTCACATTTTAATGTTAACCAATGGCAAACTTGTAATCATGGAAATCTCCTGTCCCTCCCCATGACTTGTTTACTTTTGTCTATAAAAAGGCTGCAGAGGCTTTGTTCAGGGCCTCTTAGCGTCACCGGCAACGAGTGCGCGGAGGCCCGGGTTCAAACCTGCAAATAAACAACCCTTGCCGCTTGGCTTTGACTCTGGTCTCTGGTGGTCTGATTTTGGGGGTCTTCCAATCTCTGGGCGTTTCATATGGGGGCTCGTCCGGGATAATTCCCCTCCAGACCTACCAGACCCCAAGTCAACGGGTTGTTCCTACGACCGATCGGTAAGTGAGCCGGCTCTGTCTATCTGTTTGTCTCAGCGTCAGTTTCTGTCTTGTCTGTTTGTTTTGGTTTCTGCCGCGCGGAATCTGTATTGGGGACTGTACTGGCTCTGGCGGACGCGCTATAGAACAGTCAGTCGGGACCGAGGAGACGTCCTCCGGCGCCCAAAAGGACGGAGCAGGTCGCTTGGCGAGGCCGGCGTCTGTTCCTGTTGGACGGAGCAGGTCGCTTGGCAAGGCCGGCGTCTGTTCCTGTTGGACGGAGCAGGTCGCTTGGCGAGGCCGGCGTCTGTTCCTGTTGGACGGAGCAGGTCGCTTGGCGAGGCCGGCGTCTGTTCCTGTTGGACGGAGCAGGTCGCTTGGCGAGGCCGGCGTCTGTTCCTGTTGGAAGGAGCGGGTCGCTACCGCGAACCGGCGAGGGCGGTGTCTGTTCCTGTTGGCTAGCCTTCTGTATCTGTGTGTGTCTGTGTCTGTGTGTGTCTGTGTCTGTGCGTAGCGAACTCTGTTATCGGTCTCTGTGTGTCTGTGCGCAGCGAACTCTGTTATCGGTCTCTGTGTGTCTGTGTCTGTGCGCAGTGAACTCTGTTATCGGTCTCTCTCACTGTGTATGTCTGTGTCGAATTGTCGATTTTCTCTGTTGGTGTTAATTACCTTGTGACTGAGACTGACGTTATGAGACAGACTTCATCCAAACCCCTAGACTTAATGTTAGCCCATAACCTCTCAGTGATTGTTAGGAAGGGTCCATTTTAAACTTACTGCAGCACAGAATGGCCCACTTTCAATGTGAGATGGCCACCGGACATCATGGTTTGGGCTGATCTGGTTGATAACCCACCCCCTTGGATTAAAAGTTTCTTGCCTCCACAGAAACCTGACATCCTGGCGGTGACTAAAAAGCACCCGCCCTCCCGGGCTTTGGAGCTGCCGAAAAAGGAAACTAAACCCTCTGCGCTGCTCTACCCTTTCTTACAGGGCGGAACGGAGGAAAAATTAACTTCTCCCCCTCCTTAGGCAACCTCCTCCACAGGACCCAGCAGGAGGAACAAAGGCGCCACCCGAACCACCGGCGCCCCCTTGCCCCACTGGACCCGGCGGCCCTGGGGAAATGGGCCCCGCCCAAGGGACCCGAAGCCGCCGTGAATTGTTGCAGGTTCTGTTCATGTCGGAGGCCGCGCCGGCTCCGACAGGTCCAGGAGTCCCTGAAGGATAGACGGTGTCAGCAAAAGAGAATGAGAGAGCCCTGAGATTCTTACTGATCACCAGTCAGGCATCTCTGTCCTGTCGGTTTTGGTGTCTTTATTTTAAGGCTCAACGATAATATAACATCAGAAGACAGAATTTTTACAAGGGCTAATTATTTGTAAAATGTATATTAGGCTTATTCCTAAATTGCTTGAGCGAGCCTTTTCCTTGATGCTGAATGTGCAAGCACCATGGGGGCCGTAAGTATGTGAGTCTTTGCGCCTGGGTTATGTTTTGGTTGCTCTTGTCTGTCCTCATCCCAGCTGCCAGTATAAGGGAAAATGTTTGTGGAATGTGGGCCTTGAGGAAGGGGCTGCTATGCTTCAGCAATTAGCAAAGATAAATGTGGTAACTTATGTTCTGCCCTTATCTATATCTTAACTTTGGTTTAGGCTCTTTGTCTCGGGGCCAGGCTAAATTGTAACTCTTGTGTTCTTAACACCCTTTATTGTCTAAGTCTTGGGTCTGCAAGGCCCATAGGAAGAGCCTTTTGACAATTGCCCACAGAGCTTTCATCTAAAGTCTCTTTTGTAAAGGCAGGAATATACTTTTCCTTATGAGGTATCTATGTTCAGTCTGTGTTCAGAATATGGGTCTAATATGGAATATTATGAGACCTGGTCAATACCAGTAGGCTTATTTCCAGCACGAGCCAGTAGTGGCAGAGGGAGATGTCAGTTTTCATTTCTCATGGCTGAAGCTATGCAAGCACTGCCATTTCCTTGCTGCGACTGCCGTTCAGGGAGGCCAGTGCGGCTCCCTGCATGTTCAGTACTGAGAAATGAAAAATAATCCAGTCTGAACCCAGAAAATTGGTTCCTGGGCCCACTGGAGTTCCCATTACTGACCAGGCTCAAAATGACGCTGGGTTTCCCCTGGCATGGCCAGATTGGAACTACAACTTGGCTGAAGGTAAGGAGAGTCTCTTAGTCTACCGCCAGACTCTGTTGGCAGGTCTCAAGGCTGCAGCTCGCAAGCCTACATTGTCAGTCAGGGACCAGAGGAAAGTCCAGCAGCGTTCCTTAAAAGAATAATAGAGACATTCCGCCAGTGCACTCCTATAGATCCAGAAGCCTCAGTGAACTTAGCTGCGGTGGCCATGGCTTTTGTCAATCAGTCTGCTCCCAACATTTGGAGAAAACTTCAGAAACTAGAACGTCTATGAAAAAGAGCCTCCAAGGTCTAGTGGTCGTGGCAGAGAGGGTACACAGCAGCAGGGACAGTGCAGAGTACAAGCAGGTAAGGGCTGAAAAGAGACAAAACCAGGGCCTAGCCAAGATGCTACTCGCGGGAACTGCGGAACCGGAGGACCGGAAAAGACGCCTCAGACAGTTGGCTCCAGGAAAAGAAGGTAAGGAGAACTCCCAGCGGCTCGAGGGGCGCCCCCAATTAAGCAAAAATCAATGCGCCTACGGCAAAGAGAAAGAACATTGGGCCAAAGAATGCCCCAAGAATCAATCTGAAACTCTCATTCTAGTAATGGGAAATGACAGTGACTAGGGGCAACGGGGTTTGGCACCCCTCCCCAAACCCAAGGTAACCCTAAAAGTAAAAGGGCGATCCACTGAGTTCCTAATGGACACTGGGCTCAACATTCTGAGGAGCGCGCGGTAGGGACATCAGGGCATGAGAGCCACGGCACCGGCCCCAAGCCAGCCGCCTGCACCCCCGTGGCTCCCACATCCCCGGAGCCATACGCCCAGCCCCAGCCCGGGCAAGGTCTCTGGGGGCGTCCCCGCCCAACCCGTGGCCTCCGCAAGGCGCACTCACCCATCGCCGACCACCACGCACTTAAAGGCTTGCCTGAAACGCTTCTGACACCAGATGCGGGATTTGACCTAGACTCTAGCAGCTTGTTAAGCTCCTCGTCATTGCGGATGGCTAGCTCCGGGATCTCCACAGTAAAATAATGGCCCTTGATAAGGAAAAACACCTACCAAGGAGCTGAGGAACCACCGCCCGCTGAACACTCCCAACCAAACGTGAGAAATTCCTGAAAGACATCTTCATAAGGTATGGCTTTCCTCAGATGATAGGGTCAGACAACGGACCTGTATTTGTGTCCAAAGTTAGCCAGAATTTAGCCACGGCCCTGGGGATTAATTGGAAATTACACTGTGCATACAGACCCCAGAGTTCAGGACAGATAAAAAAAAAATAAATAGAATTCTAAAGGAGACCTTAATTAAATTGACCTTGGAGACTGGCGGAGACTGGATAGCTCTCCTCCCCTTTGCACCCTAAGGAGTATGCAACTCCCACCAGATAGGGTTAACTCCTTTTGAAAATATGTCTGGCCTGAATTGCATGACTTCTATCAAAATAAAATACATAGTTACTAAACATAGGTTTAAATTTTCAGCTTCCTATTGCAGAAAAAGTAAGACTATTTAGACCTTTTAAAAAAGTGATTTAAAAATTCTAGTGTAAACACCTCTCAATTGGTTACTAGGTCCTCAATTGGAGACTAAGGTTTCCCAAGTTAAAATTCTGCTAAGTGTACTTAAGACTGATGGAAAGCAACCCTGTATATAGAAAACTGAGAGATCCATAAAAAAAGGATATAAGAAATGGAAATACATTTTTGTTGAGGGTAAAAGAAAGTAATTTTGTCCTAAATAAGACTGGTTGCTTAGAGAGAAATGGCTTTGGGACAAAGTTTAAAGGCAAAGGAAAGATGTAGAAGGTCTGTGAAGGGAAATCTTTGAAAAGGAATTTTATATGTGCTCAGGATAGACTGGTTGAAATGAATGGAATTTGAAAAGTACACTGGTATAAGGTTAAAACTCTGCTTTTCTCTCCGGTCAAAAGACAGAGTTTTCTTGGATTGTAAATCTGCTCTTGATAAGACAATGTAAACAAAAGTTTTCTCCTTTTTCTGCCAAGAAAACCCGAAGCTTTAGGTTTCATCTTTATCAGGTCTTTGATTGCATAGTTAAATCTTCTCAATGTTGAAAGAGTTACCCCAACCAATGTTGGTTTCTAATTGGTTGGTTTCTAATTGGTTGGTTTCTATATTATGTTATACATTCGCCTTTAAGATCTATTATTGCCACTTTGGTTGAATAGAAAAAGCTTTAAGATTTGTAATGATCTGTAATCCTATTTAGGATACGCTTTATAGCTTCCTAAGGTTTTAACAAACTTCCCAGGATTTAAACAGTAAAAGGGGTCTTTTGGCCAATTAGGCCCTTTTATCTAAAATGCTAGGTTACTTGGAAAAACACTATACACAACAGTAAACCTTAGGTTATATTGCATGGGTAAGTGCTATAACTGCCCAAATATATATGTAAATCCTAAAGTTTTAATGTTTTGTTATAAAAGTTATTATATGTCACAAAAATAACTATATTTCTATGGCAATTGCATCATACTGAACTCTTGTCAAATCTTTAACAATGTAAGTCCATCTGAGATTTAGATTTTGTCATTTAACTAGATTGCTTGCCTTCATGCAAGAATGTCTGGGGACAATACACCCCATAATACTTAGGTTGCAGTATCGCCACCCTAATTGGGACCCGACCGAAGACCCATGATTGGGCCTTCAAATACACAAGAGAAGGGGGGAATGAAGAGCCAAAAATTAAGTCCTCCATTAAAAGAAACCTCGGGCTGCACATAGCCCCAGTCCTAGATAAACTAAACCTAAAACTTAACCAGCTTTTCCGCTTCTGAACAGATGCCGGCGCTACGGGAAGCCATTACCTAACCAGCTCTTTCTGCTTCTGTAACAATGCTTAAGCCTTGCTTCCCCGCCGCCGGGTTGCCCAAGCGACTAGCTTCATGTTCCCCCTGTCACCCCATCACCCCACCTTGGCGGAAGCCAATCCGAAAAGGCCAGCGGCTACCCCATACCTTGCTGAGGGAAGGGCCTGGAGAGAGAGATGTTAACGTGTTAGTCGCCAAACAAGACTTCAAACTCGCTCTATGATAGGCTGAATTCAAAGGTACCCCAAATGTTATAATTGGATCCCGCCAAAAACCTGATGGTGGGAACCAATCAGATGCGGTATATGTTCACATTTTAATGTTAACCAATGGCAAACTTGTAACCATGGAAATCTCCTGTCCCTCCCCATGACTTGTTTACTTTTGTCTATAAAAAGGCTGCAGAGGCTTTGTTCAGGGCCTCTTAGCGTCACCGGCAACGAGTGCGCGGAGGTCCAGGTTCGAACCTGCAAATAAACAACCCTTGCCGCTTGGCTTTGACTCTGGTCTCTGGTGGTCTGATTTTGGGGGTCTTCCAATCTCTGGGCGTTTCAGTATAACAACCTCATAACAACCCTAAGAGGTGGGAGCTATTATTATCATCATCCTCATTTTACAGCTAAGGAAACTGAGATACAGAGAGTTAAATAACTTGACAGTCACACAGCTATTCTAAAAAGCTGAGATTCAAACCCAGTCTGGCTGCAAAATCCTTGCTTTCCATATTATACTACATTGCTTCACCTAGAATGAGAGCAGTTGCATCTGGGAGCCATAAGTAGCATAGCTCAAATCAGGAAGTATTTTTCTTAGGGAAAAATGGAAGATGGAAGTGGAAGATGGCCATCTCAAATGCTAAATGCTCTCCCTAATATCAGCGGCATTGATTACTACATTTATTGAGCTTCCAATATGTGCCAGTTTGTGCTATTTTAAAACAATCGATCCTACTAATCCTCCTATACGTGCAAACATATGATATTTGTCCTTCTCTGCCTGGCTTATTTCGCTCAGCATAACACCCTCAAGGTCCATCCATGTTGCTACACGTGGCCAGATTTCATTCTTTCTCATTGCCATGTAGTATTCCATGGTATACATAAACCACATCTTCTGGATCCATTCATCTGTTGATGGACACTTAGGCTCTTTCCATGTTTTAGCTATTGTGGAGAGTGCTGCTATGAACATTGGGGTACATGTGCTCCTATGCCTCAGCATTTCTGTATCCCTTGGGTAAATTCCTAGCAGTGCTATTGCTGGGTCCTAGGGGAGTTCTATTGTTAGTTTCTGAGGAACCTCCACACTGTTTTCCAGAGGGGCTGTACCAGTTTACATTCCCACCAACAGTGTAGGAGGGTGCCCGTTTCTCCACATCCTCGCCAGCATCTAGAGTTCTCTGATTGGCTCACTTTAGCCACTCTGACTGGCGTGAGGTGGTATCTCAGTGTGGTTTTGATTTGTATTTCCCTGATGAGGAGGATGCTGAGCATCGTTTCATGTGTCTGTTGGCCATCTGGATGTCCTCTTTGGAGAAGTGTCTGTTCATATCTTCTGCCCATTTCTTCACTGGGTTGTTTGTTTTTCGGGCGTGTAGTTGGGGAGACCAAGGGGGAGAAGAAGGGTGGAAATGGTGGGGGAAAGGAGGAGAGGCAAACCATGAGAGACTCTTGAATGCTGACAAAAACTGAGGACTGATGGATGAGGGGGGAGGGGGGATGGGCATGGAGGAGGACACTTGTGGGGATGAGCACTGAGTGTTATGTGGAAACTAATTTGAAAATAAACTATTTGTAAAAAAAAAAAAACACACAATTGATCCTAGCATACCAGCTGTAGAGCCAAAATTTCATTTTTTCCATATTCCTTCCCTGAAATTCAAACAAAAGGTTTTTGTAATAAAAAGGGTTGTTCACTTGCTATCAAGTGATACCCTGGTATTCAGCCTGCTAGGTAGTAGAATCTTAAGTTAATTGATTCTATAAAAATCCACAGCTTAACAGCCAAATATATGCATCTGGGAAATAATTGAACAATTCACAGTCGAAGCAAATGATGCTGCACACACAGGAATAACCAGCTGTTAACTGTTTACTTCACAGCGTACCTATGACAAACCTGGCAAGTCATGCCCAACACTAGTCAATCTGGCCATCCCAGGACTATTTATATTGCAGTATCTGAGACCACCAAAAAAAACAGGTAAAGAGGTCAGACTCGTTTTTTAAACCAAATTTTAAATATCTCTAGAATAGTGTGGCTCTATGAAAGAACTCCTCCTTGCTCAAATATTCAATGATAGCATTGAATATTTGGACTATGCTTTACTCCATTGCTTTTTCAACGTCTGCTGAGAATTATATGAAGAATTGTGGCTTGACTGGCAGCACTGCATAAATTTTCTAGCACCTGAGTTATCAGTGGAAGTGGGATGTCAATATAACGTCATAACATGCGTTATTCAATATTTGTGGCAATAAACTTCAGAATGAACTATGACATAGCATAATTCTTCTGTGTTAATAGAGGATGGAGTCACCTACATTTAAATTTTACAGCCTTCTTTTAATGAGCTACAATTTTATCAGTCTTCCCCAAAAAATCTTTACAGGAAATATCTTGTCTCTTCCCACCTTCCGTCAAGGAAACACAAGGTCAAAATGTAGTGGCAAAATTTGTAGTGGCAAAATGTAGTGTATAAGAAATCGGAGTTAATTATAATCCTCTACAATGTGAATTACCAAGACTTGCTGATCAACCATAGGAAAATGCAAACACGGTATTGTAATGGAGATCTCTGAAGAAAGAATAGCGTAGAGAATAGAGGCATTGATCTTAGTTCCTGTAACCGCTAACTGGGCATTTGTCTCTGGCTATACTACATAATTTCTGTGTCCTCATCTATAAAATAATAATTTCTTTCCACGATTTTTGTAAGAATTACATGTATTAAATCATTTAGCACAGTCCCTCTTTTAAGACAAAGTTAAATGGTATTTCTCTTTCCATACTTTTAATTTGACCTCCCAGCTGCTCTTGATCCAACCGGCTTCTCCCTCCTGCCTGATACAATCTTTTCTCTTGGATGCACTCATTTTCTCCTGTCTCCTAATATCATAAAAGGCTTCCTTTCTGGGCTTTCCAGGAAGACTTCCTGCACCAAACCCTAAGTGCTAGATTCCTGTAGAGCTTAATATTCAGCCTTAGTCTGTTTTTATCTACTTTATCTACTAGACTCTCTCACTAGTCAAATTCATCCTCTCGCAGGCCTCTGAATATCAACCTACCAAGCTACCAGCCCAGTGCTCTCCTGATTAAAGGCTACCATATTTTATTATCTAGTTGATATCTCAAATTGGGAGGTCTCACAGACATCCTGAATCAACATGTTCAAAACTGGATTTTTCAGCTTGACTCTAACCCCATATGAGCCCTGACCTGCCTCTTCTCCAAGCTTCCTCATCCCAGGAAATGCTTCAGCATTGACCCAGTAGCTCCTAGCAGCCAGAGCATTAGCTGATTCTGTTCTTTCTGCACTTTCCACTCCCAGTCCATTATCTCCTGTCAAGATGATGATGCACATGTTCCCTTTTAATTCGAAGTCTGGTCTTCTTAGAAGTGATGTCCAAAGGAATCAGCAGTTTTCAAAAACCTCCAATAAAGTGTATTTAAAGATTATTTTTAATTGAAGTTTTGATCACAAGTAGATTAATGTTTTAAAGGCAAAGACTGTTCCTTAGAACATTAGTCCTATGGGATGTTAGTGGGCATTAGAAAAGGGATACAGAGCCAAATTCATTTTTAAAATTCTAGATTAAACAAAATTAAGCAGTTTTCACTATTATTATTTTTTTTATTTTTACTCTAGGAGTTCTCAAAAAGTTTTAGCAGGTATTATGAATGAATAAAAAGATCGAGAACCAAGTATCATATATTTGCCTCCTTCTGGCCTATTTGCTAAAATGGGCTCCATGCCACACTTCTCTGCTTATCTGGGTCAACCACCAGTTTCACAAGGACTGCCATTTGCTTCATATCTGATTATCACTGGAACTCCTGGACCCACGTCTCTCTTCGTATAACATTCATCTTCTTCATGGCATCAGTAAAGGACTGAATATGAAGGTTGCCACACATCCTCAAATGCTCTTCACTTCCCAAAAGAGCACCAAACAAGGCTAGCAATAGCAATATAGCAACATAAGGTGTCCCTCAACAGTAACAATTCGAGCATCAATCCATGAACAAAACTGCCTTTGTGGGAGCTGTGAGATCCAACACCATATGCTAAAAGATAATCTGCCTATGCATCAAGCAGAAGGTATATAGACCTTGGGCCTCACTGTGAATCCCACAGTGGACCATGAGCCAGCTTCAGCCCCTCTCCACCACCATCAAGAACCCCCGGTAAACACTGTGTTAGACAATCATCTATAGACAAGACAGCCTTTGAGGAAGTGTCCACTAGAGAAGTTCTAGCACACTGTTGGTACACAAAAAAATAGGAGTCTGGATGTACTGGAGAGGATTTGATACCAAAAGCACAGGCAACAAAAGTAAAACTAATTAGAAATACATCACACTAAATAGCTTTTGCATAGCAAAGAAACAATCAACAAAATAAAAAGGCAACCTACAGAAAGAAAGAAAATATTTGTAAGCCATCTAACTGATAAGGGGTTAATATCCAAAAAATATAAGAAACTCATTAGCAAAAAAAAAAAAAAACCCATTAAAAAGTGGGAATAGAACCTAAACAGACATTTTTTTTCAAAGAAGACACACAAATGACCATTAGGTACCTGAAAAGATAACTGACATCACTAATGATCAGGGAAATGCAAATCAAATGAGATTATCATCTCACACCCATTAAAATGGATATTATCAAAAAGATAAAAGAGAAGTGTTTGTACAAGGAGTTAAGATGGCAGTATGGTAGGGAACTCTTGGCTAGTCTCATCCCTTGAACACAACTAGATCAACGTCAAGTCATTTGCAACAACGAAGAAATCGACCTGAGGATTAAGAGAACATTCTCCATAATTTGAGGGAGAAAATATGGCAGGTACACAGTGCAGAGAGGGGAAATGAGTCAGGGAAAAGCCTCTGGGCTGCAGAAAGATTGGAGCCCTTTTCATAGAGAGGAAAAGATGATAGAGGAAAAGAAAGCAGCATGTTGGGTTCATGTAAGGAAAGCACTCCCCCCAAAACCATTGATGGGGGAATCATGAGGAACTGACTATCACAAGTTTTTGCAAATGGTAAAGTTGAAATTCTGAGTTTTTGGAAGTCTATGCCATTTGCTGGAGTATATATAATATATCTGGACAAGAATTTAAAACAACAGTCATAAGAATACTAATTGTGCTTTAAAAAGCATAGAAGACATCCTTGTTGTGGAGATAAGACCTAAATACTAGTCAGGCCAGAATAAAAATTCTATAACGAGATGCAAAACCAACTAGATATAATTACAACGAGGATGGAAGAAGAGAATCAAATAGGTGATATGGAAGATAAAATTATGGAAAATAATGAAGCTGAAAAGAGAGTGAAAGACTTAGGATAGACTTAAGAAAATCAATGATTCCTCAAAGTACAATATCTATCATAGGAGTCCCAAAAGAACAGAAGGGAAAAGGGCAGAAGGTTTATTTGAACAAATTATAGATGAGAACTTCTTAATATGGAGAAGGAAATAGGCATCCAAGCCCAAGAGGCACAGAGAACTCAACTCAAAAATCAACAAAAATAGGCCAACAATAGGACATATCATAGTCAAATTTGCAAAATATAAGTATAAAAACAGAGTTCTGAAAGCAGCTAGAGACAAAAGGTCCTTAACCTAAAAGGGCAGACACATATGGTTAGCAGCAGACCTGTCCACAGAAATGTGGCAGGCCAGAGGGAGTGCCATGATATATTCAAAGTGTTAAATGGGAAACATTTGCAGGCAAGAATAAGTTATCCAGCTAGGATGTCATTCAGAATATCAGAAATAAAGAGTTTCTAAGACAAGCGAAAACTAAAGGAGTTCATGACCACTAAACCAGCTCTGCAAGAATTATTAAAGGGGACCCTCCGTTAAGCAAAAGAGAAGACAAAGGAAACAACAAAGACTAGAAAGGAACAGAAGCAAACTACAACAACAGCGTCTTTACAGGTGACAAGATGACACTAAATTCTTATCGATCAGTAATTACTCTGAATGTAAATGGACCTAAAGCTCCAATCAAAAGACAAAGGGATTCAGAATGGATTAAAAAAAAAAAACAACCACACACAAGACCCATTGATAATGCTGCTTACAAGAGACTCATTTTAGACCTAAAGACATCTCTAGATTGAAAGTGAGTGGGTGGAGAACCATTTATTATGCTAATGGACATCAAAAGAAAGCTGGAGTAGTCATACTTCTATCAGATAAACTAGATTTTATTTTTTAAAAAAATTTTAAACTTTTTTTAAGTTTATTTTTTTAAGAGAGAGAGAGACAGAGTGTAAGTGGGGGAGGGACAGACAGAGAGAGACACAGAATCCAAATCAGGCTGAAGGCTCTTAGCTTTCAGCACAGAGCCTGATGAGGGGCTTGAATTCATGAGCTGCAAGATCATGACCTGAGCCAAAGATGCCCCTCTGACAAACTAGATTTTAAACAAAATACTTTAACAAGAGATGAAGAATGGCACTATATCATAATTAAAAGGTCAATCCAACAAAAAGATCTAACAATTGTAAATATTTATGTCCTCAATTTGAATGCAGCCAAATATATAAATCAATTAATAATAAAATTTTTAAAACTCAATGATAATAATACAATACTAGTAGGGGACTTTAACACCTGACTTACAGCAATGGACATATCATTTAAGTAGAAGATCAACAAGGAAGCAATGGCTTTGAATGACACACTGGACCAGATGGACTTACAGATGTATTCAGAGCATTTTACCCTAAAGCAGCAGAATACACATTCTTTTCGAGTACGCATGGAACATTCTCCAGAAAAGATCACATACTAGGTCACAAATCAGCCCTCAACAAGTACAAAAAGAATGAAATTTTACCCTGCATAATTTCAGATCATAACACTATGAAACTTGAAGTCAACCACAAGAAAAAATTTGAAAAGACCACCAACACACAGTGGTTAAAGAACATCCTACTAAAGAGTGAATGGATTAGCCATGAAATTACAGAAGAAATTTTTTTAAAAAAACATGGAAGCCAATGAAAATGAAAGCACAACAATCCAAAACCTTTGGGATAGAGCAAAGGTGGTTCTAAGAGGGAAAGTATATAGCAACACAGGCCTTCCTAAAGAAGGAAGAAAAATCTCAAATACACAACCTAACCTTACACTTAAAGAAGATGGAAAAAGAACAGCAAATACAGCCCAAAGCCAACAGAAGAAGGGAAATAAATAAAGATTAAAGTAGAAATAAATGATATTGAATTAAAAAAAAATTAAAGAACAGATCAACAAAACTAGGAGCTGGTTCTTTGAAAGAATTAACAAAATAGACAAACCCCTAGCCAGAATTATCAAAAAAAGAAAAAGTAAAGATTCAAATATACGAAATCATCAATTAAAGAGGAGAGATCCCAACCCATACCACAGAAATACAAACAATTATAAGAGAACATTAAGAGCAATTATATGCCAACAAATTGGGCAATCTGGAAGAAAGGACAAATTCCTAGAAACATATAAGCTACCAAAACTGAAACAGGAAGAAATAGAAAATTTGAACAGACCCATAACCAGTAAAGAAATTGAATCAGCAATCAAAAATGTCCCAACAAACAAGAATCCAGGGCTGTAGGACTTTCCAGGGGAATTCTATGAAACATTTAAAGAAAAATTAATGCCTACTCTTTTGAAACTATTTCAAAAACTAGAAAAGGAAGGGAAACTTTCAAAATCATTCTATAAGGTCAGCATTACCTTGATTCTAAAACCAGGCAAGGAAAAAAGGGAAAATTACAAGGGCACCTGGGTAGGCTCAGTCAGTTAAGTACCTGACTTCTGCTCAGGTCATGATCTGTTTGTGAGTTCAAACCCCACATTGGGCTCTGTGCTGACAGCTGGGAGCCCAGAGCCTATTTTGGATTCTGTGTTTCCCTCTCTCTTTGCCCCTCTCCCACTCGCACTCTGTACCACTCTTTCTCAAAAATAAATAAACATTAAAACAAAATTTTTTAATAAATAAAAAGGAGAATTACAGACCAATATCCCTGATGAACATGGATGCATAAATTCTCAACCAGATACTAGCAAATCTAATCCAACAATACATTAAGAGAATTATTTAACATGATCAAGGATTTATTCCAGGGCTGCAGGGATGGTTCAATATCCACAAATCAATCAAATAAAGTTGCTAACAGAGTAAATCTTAAATGCTCTGACCATGAAAAAGAATTGGTAATTATGTGAGGTATTGAGGTGTTTACTAATTCGACTATGGTAATCATTTCGTAATATTTAAGTGTATCAAATAAATAAATAAGAAATAGAAGACTTTCCTGAGGCCTTTTAGAGGTAAGGAGTATTACATTACAGCAATGCAAACAACTTATAATCAGAGATTCCACATTAGCAAAAGTACTCCAGTACTTCCACCAGGACTTTCCCTTTGGGCACACTTTATATATCCGAGAGCCCTGACACCTTGCCTGGTGTGTCCTTGTCCCCCACCTTCCCTTTCTTCTCTATTGTTCTGGGCTTTTTCTACTCTTAAACTATGTATCCTATTTTATAAGTATATCATATTAACTATTTATTTCCTTTTCCTTTCCAGCCCATGCCAATCTATTCCTAAATGCTTGCCACACAATTTTTTTAAACAAAGCACTTTCTTCCAACAGAAGAACTCACAATCTGGCTATTAGCTACAGAGCTAAAATAATTTTAGAATCTTATAGCCAGGAACTAAGTTCTTCTTTTGGACAGAAATGTCTTTGTTTAGAAAACTTTGATTATGGAACTCCTTTGTTTTATTTCAAAACATGTTATGATTTCTGTTTCACGTAAGTTTTTGAATCATGAATGAAAAGAAAAGACAGAAGCAAGATGGCATTTCAGGGTAGGTAAATGTTAGGAAGTACATGTAAGGAAAAATAAAGTAGCCACTTGTACAATCCCCGTGTGACCCAGGACCTCGTACAGTAAGTACTCTTACCCTGCACGTGTGGGTACAGGGGGCATTGTTTAGATCCGCAGTTTGATAGCTCAAAATTCTCCACAGTTTCAACCCCTTCACCTCTCCCAACACACAAACATACCTTTCCAGGTCTGTTCCCCACCAGGGCTCTCAAGCAGTCTGCTCAGTGGCACCTTAAACTGCTGTGGTAGAGCAGGTGGCTGCCTGTGGTCACAGAATCACTGAACTCTGTGCTGCCCACAGTGCACCATGCTCAGTGTCATTGTGCTTGGGAACACATTGCTGATATCTCACTCAAGCTACTACCCATATAATCACCCCTCTCCAGCCCACTGGCACTGTGTTAGCTGTGCGTTTACACTCTCCAAACTGCCCAGTCTGACTGACTCGACATGAGCCACCACTACATCTTCTGTTTCATGCATTCCCTGCTCCTTCCCAGTACTCAATTCCTGCTCAATTCCTCCTAAAGGTTCTGGGCTACCTCCCTCTTTTGGTGCTGCCTCCTTTTAGAGGAGTCTCTAAGCAGAGCTGCTTTCTTCATGCAACTATGACCTTTTTATGACTTCATGCTCAAACTATCCCTCTCCGGAGTGTTCATGTGCCGCTGTGATGACTAATCCCACTGTCATCTCTTCACAAGAAATCCCATTTCTTCAGGAATGCTGTAGACCAAGGATACTTCCCATGGGCCAAATCCAGCCTGCCACATGATTTTATTTTAGTTTTATTGAAATGCAGTCATACTACTTCACTTTCATATTGTCTATAGTTGCTTTCCACCACAATGTCAGAGTTGAATATTTTGATACATAGAGAACTCATAGCACACAAAGACTAAAATATTTACCTTTTGGATCTTTACACTAAGTTTGTTGACTCCTGCTGTAGTTGAAAAAACAGACCAGTGCTATTCTTCAGCTGAGCCAGCATAGGCTGAGAAGGACTCCCTTTTTGCACACAGATAAACAATCCTGTATGCCAAAAATAAAGATTTAAGAATCAAAGAATAAAATACTATTCTAGCATATGCCTGTGACACTGCAGTCCATTCTGATCATGAAACCTAAATTAACAGACATAGTGAAAACCTGCATGGGAATGATAAGCCTCAAAAATTAGGATTATGACTATCTTATGAAATTAGGGAGAATTTCAACTGCATTTGTGATAATGGTTTCTTTTGGTTGAATGGTTAGTACGAAGCTGTGCACTTCTTTGAATGTACTACATATCTTCCATATTATCCCTTTCCTTCCTCTCCCCTTCTCCAAGCCATGAGAGGTTGACCTATGTGAACTTCATCAAAGGGCTCCTTTGCTTCATGCCTTCTGACTGGGTCTAACAAATAGGGAGCTCCAGCAGAACCCAAAGACAAGAAGTGAAGTCAGGGTATTTATTCTCCCAGGTTCCTAAAGACTGAATGTAAACCTTGACTGAAAGCCATAGCTTCTAATAGGAAATCTCCATAGAGACCTCTCTCTTTTGAGTAATTGCTCTGTACCCTAATCACTTGTACTAGCTATCTATTGCTGCATAACAAGTGGTCCCAAAACTCAGCAGCTTAAAATAGGAAACACTTATTATCTCACAGATTTTGAGCACTTCTGCCTCAAGTCTCTCACAAGATGGTAATCAAGGTGCCACCTGAAGCTGTGGTTTCATTTGAAGGCTCAGGTAAGGGAGGATCCATTCTCCACTCACTCATATGGTGTCACAGATCATTGGACTGAAGCATCTCTCAGAGTCTCATCTTGAGGGCATCCTCAAAGAAAGTTCAAAGCATGGTGGCTGTCTTTCCTTAGAGCAAGTGAGTGATGCACCAAGCAAGACAGAAGCAGTAGTCTTTTTGTAACCTTATCTCAGAAGTGACATTCCATTACTTTCAGTGTATTCTTGAATAGAACATACCAAGAGCAAATGACTAGGTTCAGTCCACAGTTAAGGGGAAAGGAGTACACATGGGCATCAATATCACACTTACTGGGAGGTGGGCATCAGTGGGGGCCACCTGTGAAATTCCACACCACACCCTTCCAGGCCTAGAGACAATAGCCAGCCCTGGGTTATTGAAACGATCCTCCAGATCTCCCTAAACCCTGGTAAATAGTCCCTCATTAAGCTCTCCTCAAATTATCTCATTTTTAATCTTGACTTGTTTTAACAATTGTTGGGGCACTTGGGTGGTTCAGTTGAGCATCTGACTCTTGGTTTCAGCTCAGGTCATGATGTTATAGTTTGTGAGTTCCAGCCCTGCATGAGCAGTGCAGAACCTGCTTAGGATTCTCTCTCTCTTCCTGCCCTGCTTCCTCATGCTTTTCCCTCTCTCTCTCTCTCTTTCTCTCTCAAAATAAATAAACTTAAAAAAACTTTTTTATAAATATAAACTATTTCTCACTAAAAGTATTTTTAAATATGTTATAAATGTCTGGCTGGAAAATGATCTTGATGTAAAATAAACATGTACTTGTTTAACAAAACCTTGTCTACAAAACATTATTTAATAATTGCAATAAAGGGATTGGAGATAAATAAAAGGGAAAACTAACAAATAATGTGAAGCAGCCTTCTTGAATATCATAACCCAAGAATGGCATTGCCTAAAAATATAAATTAACTCAAGAAGGGTTTGGATCAATCATTATGTTTAATCAGTTTTCACTTCTGAAATCTCCCAATATTTTGAATATATTCTCTAGACTTTTGAAATGACATTAATTTGCCCTCCCACAAAAGTTCCTTTACTCCACTATTAGAACACAGGATTAACTATATAGGAGGCTAATGATTTCCTGCTTAGTATGCTCTATGAGGTCCTTTATCTTGAAATAAACCAGTTTTGTGAAGCATGTCCTTTACAAAAATCACTTTAAATAGGCTCATAAATTAGGAAGGTCAGGGTACTCTAAACTTCCAACATAATATTCTATTCATAATCCTAATTTCATGTGAAATCACTTCAAAAAATGCTATTAACATCCATAATAAAGTACAAGAGGAAAGCAGCTACAAATTAAGCTTGGAAATGAAGGAATCAAAGACCAATGTTCGGAAGGTTTGAGGTATATTTCAAAGAATAATATTTGAAAGATTTGGGGCTAAGATTTCATTTATCCAAACAGCTCCGTGTAAAAGAAAATAGTAAAAGTAACCTGAGCAAGGCTTTGAACAGGCAAAAAATGGAGTCATAGAGCCAAAAGGAAAAAGAGAGAATGGGTTCAAATCAAAACTTTTCAATTATAAGTAATTCTAATCTTTCCTTGGTCCTTACATGAGAAATGGAATTTGTTCTGATAAAACAGGGAAAGATAAGAAAAGAGAAAATGAGGAACTAGAAAGAAAGGTAAGCTAAAAGCAATAATGAAAACTAATCATAACATCTGGGAAAATTTAGACGACCTTTATGAGAACAGAGACACAAATTCCACTGAGACTAATTACTGTATTTTCAACTTTGACTTCACATGAAGTATGAATCTTGAGAGTAAGATAAATGTTTACCTTTAACGAAATGAATTTTAGTAATAATGCATTGTTGTCTCACAAACAGGTTGAAAAAAGTTTCCATCACTAACACTTTTGCCAGTACTCAACAATTTCATCAATCACTCCCATACTTACTAGTCTGAAATTTAGTTCTAATGCTAAAATAATTTACATTTTTATTAAAAGGCTTACTTTCCTAGGAAATTATTTTTATCCCAGTAACATCTCTCATGCTCTGAAAAAGAAATGGGAAGAAAGACTTTACCTTTTACCTCAATATGTACAAACCTCAGGATTCCCTCCCTTCTGTCCTCCACCCAAATATAATTATCCAAGCCAGAGCAGAGGCAAATCATTTCTTGAATGTCTAGCATTAGACGAGATATACAGACATAAAAGCAAGAGAATACATTTTACATGTAAAATGCTTTCTTTCCTTTTCTTTCTTTCTTTTTTTTTTTACAAATAGTTTATTGTCAAGTTAGTTTCCATATAACACCCAGTGCTCATCCCCACAAGTGACCTCCTCCATGTGACAGCTTTCATACTTAGTCACTGGATGAGTTATGAATTTCCTACTTTTCTACTGAAAGCTTGAGGAAAAACACAGCCAATCACTTTGGAAAAATATTAATGTTTATGAACTACACTCTTGATTATCAGATCTGAAGAGAAAAGTAGATCTCTTAATCAAGGAAAATTTCCCAAATGGGTATCATTTTATAACTTGGGGAATAACTTTTAAACCTAATCACTGTTTACACATAAAAATTAATCTATGACATTAAACACTAAGTGTATCATTCAATTCATTTGATTTGCCCATTGCAATCATCTGGAAAAGTTTATTCTTTTTCTTTTTACAGTGAAAAAAAATTCTTCCAAATTTATGAGCAACCATCTCAATATATAGTCAATGTAACCGGCCATTTAAATAAAATTCCCTAAGGAAGCTCACACACCGGTAGTGATGACTCACTATCTTATGTTTATTATCAGCCTGCAGGTGAGTAAATACCATCAATACTAAGAGATCATCTCAAATCATTATGTTTAGAGGGATAGTGGTGATAATATCAATGTCATAAGTGTATCACTTATCCCATCTGTATCAGCTCATTTCATATATGCCTCATCACTTCTTTTCCCCCTGTTACTCATTGAAAGGGGCAGCATCTACTTGATGTTATAAAAAAAAAATAGGTCACAAATAAATGAAAGTCAGAGTCTTGTATGGGGAACAAAAACTCTCCTGTGAATGTCAATGTTAACTTTCACTTGATTAAAAAAAAATCCAATATAATTTTTAACCTGAAAAGAAACTTTGCTTCAAGTATAATACATTTGAATTATGTAGAGCTCTTGTCCCTTAGAGTTCAGAGCTGCTCATTACCCAGAAAGAGATGACTGAACTACAGGATAATAAGCTGATATATTTGAAAGGATATGCTATAAATTTGATTTAATCAAAAGATTATAAAATGACATTATCAGATCTTTCAGACAAGAGAAACAACTTGTACAAAATTGGACATCAAACAAAAATCATACAATGGAATTCTATTATAACTAAAAAAAATTTTTAATATCTACTCCTTCACTCAACAAATACTGAAACCTGCCATATGCTGGGCACTGTAACAAGCACTAGAATTATGTAGATAAATAGGACTTACTCTGTGCCCTCATGAAGCATAGGATCTACAGAGAAAAAAAAGTTAAGTAGACACATTCTGCAATACTGAGAGATAAAGACTTTAATAAAAGTAGATACTCCAAAACTGTATCCAATTACTGCTACAATAGAGATGTTGTCTTAATCTGTTCCAGCTACTGTAACAAAATGCCATACACCCCATAGCTTATAAACAACAGAAATTTATTTCTCATAGTTTTGGAGGCTGGAGTCTTAGATTGAGGTTGGGTAAGGGCTAGCATGGTTGAGTAAGGGTTCTCTTCTAAGTTGCAGGTTTCTCATTGTGTCCTCACATGGTGAAAGGGTCAAGGGAGCTCTCTGAGTCTCTTTTATAAGAGCGCTAATCCCATTCATGAGGTCTCCACCATCATGACCAAATCACCTCCCAAAGGCACCACTTACCATCACCTTTGGGAGTTAGGATTTCAGCATATGATTTGGGAGGAGGGGGCCAACATTCAGACCATGTCAAATGCGTTAGAGTCTCTTCTAACAAGGTATAGGCATTTCTTAAAAGCTCTCAGCTCTTTTGGATAATGTCTCATCTTGGAGATGAGGAAAGGAAAGCAAAGTGTCAGTCTGTGTTTTGAAAATTTTCTCATCATATACTATTAATATCATTTGATTTGAAAGAGAAGTAAAAGACACACTGACATTATATGAATCCGATGAGAACACACTGAGTTGACGGACAAGACCTGACCAAAAAAAAATAAATAAATAAACTAGGCTGGTTTTGGTAACCTAATTCTATCTCCTTGAGCAATTAGTCTCCTTCTGTGTCTTAAAGAGAAATTAATGGATAAGAGATAAGCCTAGTTCATTCTACCCCACAGCTGAGGAATAATGGCCTTGAGGTCTGAAGGACCAGTCAGGAGTCAGCCTGAGTATGAGAATGGAGGAAAGAAATGGGAGGTATTATGAAGAAGTCTGAATCCTGATCACATAAAGCTCTCCAATTCAGATTATTTCTAATCCTTCCTCCTCTAAAATCCCCTAACACAGCAGAGTTCGCCTTCAGGAAATGCTTTTATCTTGGCAGGGTGGTGCACCGGCTGACACTCAAAGTGGATGGTCCCTATCAGAAGGGGCGAACAGGAGGTGGATTTCTCTATACCACCAAGTCAACTAGCTGTTTGCAACTTAAAGTGTCAAGCGTCTGGTGGAAAGAGTGCTCAGTTTGGTCAAAATACATAAATGAGTTAAGTGACCTCTTAGAAAAACACTTGGCCAGAAGCCATTCTGCAATAAGCATTTACCACATTGTAAATCCATGTTTTCAGAGGGTAAGAACCAAGTGTTCCAGCCTTATGTCCTCAGTGTTTGGTACTAGTGTGTCTTCCACTGCATGGGATGATGTTTCACTACTTGACTGGTGTTAGATGTCTGAATGAGTAAAAGTTTCCCTAAGGGATTCATACTAAACTCAAATACTGGCTTCTGGTTTTCTTATTTTATTTTTAAGCTTAAGTATATAAAATTAATAAAATACAGAGCAACCTCACTCTTTACAGCAGAAGTTAGCATGATAGTACCACTTCCTTTTTGTTTATTTATTTATTCTTAGGTTTTAATTTAAATTCCAATTAGTTAATATAAAATACAATATTAGTTTCAGGTATACACTGAAGTGATTCAACATTTCCATACAATACCTAATAATGATCAAAACAAGTGTGGTCCTGGGGCGCCTGGGTGGCTTAGTCGGTTAAGCGTCCGACTTTCGCTTAGGTCATGATCTCGCGGTTCGTGGGTTCGGGCCCGCGTCGGGCTCTGTGCTGACTGCCAGCTCAGAGCCTGGAGCCTGTTTCAGTCTGTGACTCCCTCTCTCTCTGACCCTCCCCTGCTCACACTGTCTCTCTCTCTCTCTCCTAGAAATAAATAAAAAACATTAAAAAAAATTTATAAAACAAGTGTGGTCCTTAATCCCCATCACTTATTTAACCCATCCCTCCACCCACCTCCCTTCTAGCAATCATCAGATTGTTCTCTATAACTAAGAGTCTGTTTCTTGCTTTGTCTCTCTTATTTTTCTCCCTTTGCTCATTCATTTTGTTTCTTAAATTCCACATAGGAGTGAAATCATACAGTATTTGTCTTTCTCTGACTTATTTGGCTTAGCATCTACTCTCTAACTGCATCTGTGTCATTGCAAATGGAAAGATTTCATTCTTTTTTATGGCTGAGTAATAGCCCATGGTGTGTGTGTGTGTGTGTGTGTGTGTGTGTGTGTGTGTGTGTGTGTGTGTTCTTTATCCATTTATCCATTAGTGGACACTTGGGCTGCTTCCATCGTTTGGCTATCGTAGATAATGCTGCTATAAACATTGAGGTGCATGTATCTCTCTGAATTAGTATTTCTGTAAGGATAGAACCACTTCTAACCCATAATAGCCATGCCATTATGGAGTGACCTTAAGGTTGCTGTGCACTTCAGGTGGTGAGACCCACCAGCATCTACCATGCTGCAGATGACATGAATCGCATTGTTTCTATAAGATTTACTCAAAAAACAAGAATTGGTCATTGCTACTGATATATTCTCACATATGGATAATTCCATATACAATGTTCTAAGTTATGGCTTCTTGACATATATATATATGACATATATAAGTTATGGCTTATATAAAATCAACAGGATTACAGTCATAGTGTGACCAACATGGAAAACAATAAACACCCACTCTAATTATCTCCACTTTTTTTTTCCCACTTTTCCCTTAAGAACCATGCTGAGCTATGAAGTTCTAGTGTTCTCACATTTCATTCAAATGCAATCTGATGCAGTGCCTTAATCATCTCCTATCTTTTAGACCCAACCCCATCCCAGGACCTAGGACAGTTTCCAAAACACAGTATATCTCATAAATGTTTGTCAGATGACTGGCATTTCTTTATAGCTAAATATATTACAAGGGGATGAATACACATGCTTAGAAATCCTCACACATTTGAAAATCTTTAGAGGCCACGGTATGACAATTCAGACGGAGTGTGAACCTCAGTAAAGAAAACCAAACATCTCATTATCTAAAAGTAAGTGTGTGGGTCTGCTGCAAATGTATTTTTAATATTTTATATGGTTTCCTCAAAACTACTCCATAACATTTTTAATTGAGGGAAAAACTGTTTAAATCCTCAAAATTCAACTGCCCGTTTACTCAAAGAAGACATTTATGTAGTTGTTTATTTGTTTCTCCAATAAGAATAACTGGTTCACTGCCTGCAGATGTAGTTCTTTTCATGGTATTTCAGTTCCTATGTATGTCTAAAAGATAGAATAATCTGGCATTGCATTGGAGTTTTACTAAATTTTTCTATTCTGTCCCGGCACATTGTGGGTATCAAGTTTTTCCTGCCACATGTTAGACATTATTCATATTCACCTAGATAACAAATTAGGTTAACCACCATTCACTTTTTTTCCTTCAAAAGCAATGTCTTTTAAATATTGGAACAAGAAATCTATATTTTAGTTTATTATTCAGCATAGCTTCTAGCTGTTTCCATTCTGATTTCTACATTACAAGTAAATCAATTCTAATTTTCTCAAAACTAAAATTACTCAAAAAATTTCAGTGGTAGCAAACATTGATCCAACATGAAAACTGAAATAATTTACAATTCATTACCTGATCTATCCCTTCATTCATTCAACATTATAAATAAAATAACTCTTTTTTGCCGCCTCTCCAAATTCTATACCAGTGAAATTGAGTGGCTTCATCATTCTTTTGATACCAAAAACTCCTTTTTTGAAACATAGTTATGTAAGACAGAAATAACTTCTCAAAAAAACACAATTATGTTAAATAATTATTTAATAACTGTGTAATTCAAACTCTCTTAACTTTTAGTCAGTATTACTGATTTGGTGAAACACAATGAATTTTTTTATGCTAATTGGAATATTCTAAAATATTAAGCTTTTCTTATAGTTTGTACGTTGAACCCTTAGAGGATAGTCTTTAAAATATATTAAATTTAGAGATCGGGGGCAAGATGGCGGAGAAATAAGGAGCTCCGTACTTGCACTCGTGCCCATACATCACACAGAAAAGATCTGAAGCCATTGGAAACCTTACAAAACCTGAGAGACTGGGAGAAAAAGGACGCAGAATCGACTGAGAAAGCCTTCTAACGTGAGTGCAAACCGGGGAAGATAAAATTGCGCCAGGATCGGAGATTCCAGGGTGGGAGGCGATCCCCCTCTACCCTCTACAGGGAGTGAGAGGAGAAAAGCAGAGAGTCCGAAACAGAAAAACCTCCGCTCGGGGGGTAAAAAACCTCCGCTCGGTGCACAGAAAGACCGTACTTGCCAAATACCTGCACACCAGGTCCCCTCGCGCCAAGTGGTCCTGGGGGAGGCTGAGCACACAAACTGCTTCTTTGTGCCGCTCCTGGAGGTTGGATTTCAGAGCGGCGGCGCGCCTGCCGCCATTGTAGCTCCAGGGCGGCTGGGGCCCCTGAAAGAGCCACGCTGACACCAGGCGTCCGCGCTCCTGACTGGCTGGAACTCGAGAGGGAAGGCAAAGAGCTAAAAACTGGGAAATTTGCCTGTGAGCTCGTCTTTCGGGTGACGAGCCATAGAGGGACCCAGTTTTCCTCACTCCAGCGGGCTCGGGCTACCCGGACCCGGCAGGCAAGCCCCCGCCCATGCGCGCCAGCCCGACCCAGAGAGGGAATCTGTGATTCTGACTCCGCCCCCAGAGCTCAGCAAGGAGCCTGGAATAGCCCGAGGGGTTTGCGTGGGAAGCTGTGTCTAAGGCAATTTCAGCGGGGCACGCGGACTGGGATTTGGAGATTGGAACTGGCCTGTGTTGAAGAGTGCAACCAACTTCGGCTGCGTCCCCAGAACGGGGAGTTGACACGCCCAAAAAAGCAAGTTGCAGCGCGGGGTTCAAGAAGGGACTGGAGCACTCTCACTCTCCTCCCCACAACCGCCAAGGCAGAGCTCCCGCCTGAGGCATCAGATCACGCCACGCCCATCCCTGCCAGAGAGCTGCCCTCCTCCCTTTTTTTTTATCTTTTTCCTTTTTTTTCCTTTTTTTTGTTTTTTTCCTTTTTTTTCTTCTTTCTTTTTTTTCCCCTTTCTTTTCTCTTTCTTTTTTTCTTCTTCTTTCTCTTTTCTCACGTTTTTCTCCAAAACACTGACCTGATTAACTCTGGTTGCCAGCTTGCTTAAACAATCACAACAAGTCCATTCTGTAAATGTAAATTCTACACCTACCGACCTTTTCAGGTATTTCTCTCAGGAGTAATTAGACTATATAGTTTCTCTGGATAATTCCAGCATCCTTCTCTCACCTATCCAACCATATTCTACCCTTTACCTCTTTGAAAAAAGCTTCTTATCCCTTCTGCCTGTTCATTCTATTTCCAGTTCTGCCTCGTCTCGCCCTGCCTTCTCTCTTTTTCTCTATGCTCTTCAACCAGCACTGCATACACACGGCTATTTAACTGTAGCTGGGAAATCCAGGTATATGCTTTAAACCGTCCTTTGTCCATCGGTTTTCTTCTTTTTTCCTTTCCTTTTCCCCTTTTTGACCCTTTTATGTATTTTATACTCCCTACTATTCGCCCTCCCTCCTCCGTCTTTTCTCTTAACTTTTTTGTTTTCCCTCTCGCTTTGCATGTTAGTTGAATTAGCCTGTGCGTTTGTGTGCTCCTGCTCCCTGTGTGTTTGTCTGTCTGTTTTCTTTTCCAGGGCTACCTCAAGAAACAAGCTAGAGTACACAAGGTGAAGAGTCCCAAATATCACTACGAATAGGAAAATAAAATAACTAAGGTCCCAACAAGAGAGACCGAGGGATACCATTCAAAAAACAATCTCTGAAAGGATAGGCCCTGGAGAGTCAAAGAGTCTTCTTGGATATAGCAGCGCTCATAGAAACAGAGAGCATAACAGGTCTTTAAAACCAACAAGAGCCGGAAAGCTAACTAAAATGACGAAACGAAAGAGCTCTCCTCCAAAGAAACTCCAAGAAGAAATGACAGCTAATGAACTGCTCAAAACAGATATCAGCAGCATAAATGAACAAGATTTTAGAATAATAATGGTAAAATTAATAGCTGGGCTTGAAAAAAACATAGGGGACATCAAAGAAACTATGGCTACAGACAGAATGGAAAATAAAAATAGGCATGAAGAATTAAAAAATGCGATAAATGAGATACATAATGAATTAGAGGCCTCCAATGCACGGATTGAAGAGGCAGAAAGGAGAATAAGTGATTTAGAAGACACCATGATAGAAAAACAAGAAGCTGACAAAAAAGAGACAAACTGATCCAGGAACAGGAAAGAAGAATTCGAGAGCGCAGCGAAACAGTCAAATGCAACAATATCCGTATCATAGGAATCCCAGAAGAGGCAGAGAGAGGGAAAGGTGCTGAAGGAGTCCTGGAACAAATTATAGCAGAGAATTTCCCCGACCTGGGGAAGGAAGTCAATGTGGAAATACAAGAGGCTCAGAGGACTCCCCTCAGACGTAACTTGAATCGATCTTCTGCACGACATTTCATCGTAAAAATGGCAAAATACAAGGACAAAGAGAGAATTTTGAAAGCAGCTAGGGAGAAAAGGGCCCTCACATACAAAGGGAAACCTATCAGAGTGGTGACAGACCTATCAACTGAAACGTGGCAGGCCAGAAAGGAATGGCAGGAGATCTTCAATGTGATGAACAGTAAAAATATGCAGCCAAGAATCCTCTATCCAGCAAGCCTGTCATTCAAAATAGAAGGAGAGATAAAAACCTTTTCAAATAAACAGAAATTGAAAGAATTTGTCACCACGAAGCCAGCCCTACAAGAAATCCTGAGGGGGATGCTCTGAAGGAAAGGTTGCAAGGAACAAAGGTTCCAGAGACACCACCACAAACATGAACCCTACAAAAGATACAAAGACTCTAAACCCACATATTTCAATAATAACACTGAATGTAAATGGGCTGAATGCTCCAATCAAAAGACATAGGGTAGCAGAATGGATTAAAAAACAAAATCCATCTATATGCTCTCTACAAGAAACTCATTTCAGACGGGAAGATACCTTCATATTAAAAGTAAGGGGATGGAGAAATATATATCATGCTACAGGAAATCAAAAGAAAGCCGGAGTAGCGATACTTATATCAGACAAACTGGACTTTAAATTAAAGACAATCACAAGAGATGAAGAAGGGCACTACATAATAATTACAGGGTCCATCCATCAGGAAGAACTAACAATCATAAATGTCTACGCACCGAATATGGGAGCACCTAAATATCTAAAACAATTAATCACAAACAGAAGCAAGCTTATAGATAAGAATGTGCTAATAGCGGACTTTAATACTCTGCTTACAGCAATGGATAGGTCAACCAGACAGAAAATCACTAAAGAAATAATGGACTTGAAAGATACATCGGACCAGATGGACCTGACGGATATATTTAGAACTTTACATCCTGAGGCCAGGGAATTTACTTTCTTCTCAAGTGTGCATGGCACATTCTCCAAGATAGATCACATACTGGGACATAAAGCAGCCCTCAACAAATATAAAAGAATAGAGATCATACCATGCACACTGTCAGATCACAATGCTTTGAAACTTGAAATCAATTACAGGAAGAAGTCTGGAAAACTTCCAAAAACATGGAGGTTAAAGAACACCCTTCTAAAGAATGAATGGGCCAATCAGGCAATTAGAGATGAAATTAAAAAATATATGCAAACAAATGAAAATGAAAACACAACAATTCAAAATCTATGGGATGCGGCAAAGGCAGTCCTAAGAGGAAAGTACATTGCTCTCCAGGCCTATTTCAAGAGATTAGAAAAAGCGCAAGTCCAAAATCTAACAGCTCACCTAAAGGAACTAGAGGCAGAGCAACAAGAACGCCCTAAACCCAGTAGAAGAAGAGAAATAGTAAAAATTAGAGCAGAAATAAACAACATAGAGACCAAAGAAACAATTGAACAGATCCATGGAACCAAGAGTTGGTTTTTTGAAAAAGTAAACAAAATTGACAAACCTCTAGCCAGACTTATCCAAAAGAAAAGAGAGAGCACCCAAATAGACAAAATTATGAATGAAAATGGACTAATTACAACCAACCCCTCAGAAATACAAGCAATTATCAGGGAATACTATGAAAAATTATATGCCAACAAATTGGACAACTTAGAAGAAATGGACAAATTCCTAAACACACACTCACTACCAAAATTCACACGGGAAGAAATAGAAAACCTGAACAGACCCATAACGAGTGAAGAAATTGAATCAGTGATCAAAAATGTCCCAACAAATAAGAGCCCTGGACCTGATGGCTTCCCTGGGGAATTCTACCAGACATTTAAAACAGAATTAATCCCAATTCTTCTCAAGCTATTCCAAAAAATAGAAAGCGAAGGAAAACTCCCGGACTCATTTTATGAAGCCAGCATCACTCTGATTCCCAAGACAGACAGAGATCCAGCAAAAAAAGAGAACTACAGGCCAATATCCTTGATGAGTACGGATGCAAAAATTCTCAACAAGATCCCTGCAAATCGAATCCAGCAGCATATAAAAAGAATCATCCACCAAGATCAAGTGGGATTCATTCCTGGGTTACAGGGCTGGTTCAACATTCGCAAATCAATCAATGTGATACATCATATCAATAAAAGAAAAGATAAAAACCATATGATCCTGTCAATAGATGCAGAAAAAGCATTTGACAAAATACAGCATCCCTTCTTAATAAAGACTCTCGAGAAAGTTGGGATAGAAGGAACCTACTTAAACATCATCAAAGCCATCTATGAGAAGCCTTCAGCTAACATCATCCTCAACGGGGAAAACTCAGAGCTTTCCCCCTGAGATGAGGAACACGACAGGGATGCCCACTCTCACCACTGCTGTTTAACATAGTGCTGGAAGTCCTAGCATCAGCCATCAGACACCAAAAGGAAATCAAAGGCATCAGAATTGGCAAAGAGGAAGTCAAACTTTCACTCTTCGCAGATGACATGATACTCTACATACGAAAACCCGACAGACTCCACCAGAAGCCTACTAGAACTGATCCAAGAATTCAGCCAAGTTGCAGGGTACAAAATCAACGTACAGAAATCGGTTGCATTTTTATACACCAACAATAAAGCAACAGAAAGAGAAATCAAGAAACTGATCCCATTCACAATTGCACAAAAAACCATAAAATACCTCGGAATAAACCTAACCAAGGATACAAGAGATCTGTATGATGAAAACTATAGAAAACTTAGGAAGGAAATTGAAGAAGACACAAAGAAATGGAAAAACATTCCATGCTCATGGATAGGAAGAATAAATATAGTTAAGATGTCATTACTACCTAAGGCACTCTACACATTCAATGCAATTCCAATCAAAATTGCACCAGCATACTTCTCAAAACTAGAACAAACTATCCAAAAATTTGTATGGAACCACAAAAGACCCCGAATAGCCAAAGTAATCCTGAAAAATAAAACCAAAACGGGAGGGATCACCATCCCAGACTTTAGCCTCTACTACAAAGCTGTCATCATCAAGACAGTATGGTATTGGCACAAAAACAGACCCATAGACCAATGGAACAGAATTGAGAACTCAGAAGTGGACCCAAAAGTATACAGCCAACTGATCTTTGACAAAGCAGGAAAGAATATCCGATGGAAAAAAGACAGCCTTTTTAACAGATGGTGTTGGGAGAACTGGACAGCAACATGCAGAAGAATGAAACTAGATCATTTTCTCACACCATGCACAAAAATAAACTCAAAATGGATAAAGGACCTGAACGTGAGACAGGAAACAATCAACACCCTAGAGGAGAAAGCAGGAAACAACCTCCTTGACCTCCACCGCACCAACTTCTTACTTGGCACATCCCCAAAAGCAAGGGAATCAAGAGCAAAAATAAACTGTTGGGACCTCATCAAGATTAAAATCTTCTGCACAGCCAAGGAAACAACCCAGAAAATTAATAGGCAACCAATGGAATGGGAAAAGATAGTTGCAAATGACATATCAGATAAAGGGTTGATATCCAGAATCTACAAGGAACTCACCAAACTACACGCCTGAAAAACAAACAACCCAGTGAAGAAATGGGCAGAAGATATGAACAGACACTTCTCCAAAGAGGACATCCAGATGGCCAACAGACACATGAAACGATGCTCAGCATCCCTCCTCATCAGGGAAATACAAATCAAAACCACACTTAGATACCACCTCACGCCAGTCAGAGTGGCTAAAATGAGCAAATCAGAGAACATGAGATGCTGGCGAGGATGTGGAGAAATGGGCATGCTCCTACACTGTTGGTGGGAATGTAAACTGGTACAGCCCCTCTGGAAAACAGTGTGGAGGTTCCTAAGGAAACTAAGAATAGAACTCCCCTATGACCCAGCAATAGCACTGCTAGAAATTTACCCACGGGATACAGACATGCTGATGCATAGGAGCACATGTACCCCAATGTTCATAGCAGCACTCTCCACAATAGCTAAACATGGAAAGAGCCTAAGTGTCCATCAACAGATGAATGGATCAAAAAGATATGGTTTATCTATACCATGGAATACTACATGGCAATGAGAAAGAATGAAATCTGGCCATGCGTAGCAACATGGATGGACCTTGAGGGTGTTATGCTGAGCGAAATAAGTCAGGCAGAGAAGGACAAATATCATATGTGTGCACGTATAAGAGGATTAGGAGGAACTTAACAGAGGACCAAGGGGGAGAAGAAGGGCGGAAATGGTGGGGGAAAGGGAGAGAGGCAAACCATGAGAGACTCTTGAATGCTGACAAAAACTGAGGACTGATGGATGTGGGGGGGGAGGAGGATGGGCATGGAGGAGGACACTTGTGGGGATGAGCACTGGGTGTTATGTGGAAACTAATTTGACAATAAACTATTTGTAAAAAAAAAAAAAAAAAAAGAGAAAAGAAACTGGAAAAAAATTAAATAAAATATATTAAATTTAGCACCATGTTTGGCTCTAACTTTCTTTTTATATTAATAACTTGAAGATATATTATCTAATGTATACATTCATTTATATATTAAATATCTCTTCAACATATATAGGGACAATTATCATAACCCTATTTTACCGAGGGAGAAAGTAAGACTGATGAGTTGTAAAACTTAGTATGAAATAAATGGAATAGAACGTAGGTTTCCCAATTCCTAAACAAGCATGTCTCTTTTGATTATTAAAGATTCAGATTTTAAAATGAATCATGTTAGTATATATCTCTGACACCAAAATTTGGCTCAGCTACTACAGTAACTTGAAGTTCCAAGGTGTTAGCATTTTCAATTGCTGTAGAGATCAAGTTTAGAGCACTGTTCAATCAATTCATTTAAAAGCACACGTTGATGCTGCTGGCTGATATAGAGAAAGGATAAACTGCAGGTGTTACAATGAGCAAAGATGATGAGTCCAGATTGGGAAATATTGAGTGTGGGAAGGAGAGAGATATTCAGGTTGAGTTGTTCACTAGGCAGCTCTATATATGGACTCTCATGCACCTGTGAATTATGAAGGCACTTGGGACACAAAACAAATCCCAGTAAGGGAACAAAGGAGGGAGTATCTGTCGCGCTCCAGTTAAGGCACAGACACCATACTAGTTATTTTTCATAGAGATAATTCAGTATAGGTCATTGTTAACTCTATATTGAATAGCTAAAAAGGCGAAGAGAGAACTTTAAGGTATGACAGAGGTAACAACTGCCAAGACACCACTACCATCCCCCCTAGAGTTGGAGAAACAAAGGGAAGGGATTGGGTTTATTAAAATTTAGAAACTTGGAGAGACCTGGTGTGCCTGGGACCCAGACCTCTGAAGAGGGGCACTGCTTGCCTGGCACTTGCATCTCTGAAGGTGTTGGATGAAGCTAATCCTGCCAGTGTTCTAGAAAAACTGGAAGCTAGATTCAACTACTGCCGCTGCCTGGGTAAAGTTATGCAAGAACGACCCTGACAAAACTAAAAAGTGCACATCAACCCTACAGCAAGGAGCAAGTCTCTTCTCCCTCCACCAGCTGTGCGGGCTCCTGGGCACCCCCTGTTGGAAGAACCCCACATGGAGACTTCTGATCAAGCTCAAACATAGACTCTGAGCCTCAGCAACACAGAACAGGGTACAGAAGGATGAGGGGGTTGGAGCTGAGAGAGACAACAGCTTAAAAACTGACACATGATGGTTTCTTCCAACTGGAAGAAAGAGGTTCAAAAACGTCTTGATTGATGAAGCTGAACTGCACCATGGATGCATTTATTTAATAATCACAATGTGTCGAACATGCTATTAAGCACTTTGAATCAATTAACTCATTTAACTTAATCCTTACAACAACCATTTGAAGTAGATACTATTATTCCCAATTTATAGATTAAAACAACAACAACAAACAATAACAACAACAACAATAACTGAGGTTCAGGGAAGCTGTGAAATGACCAAAGCTCTATAGTCAGTAATTCCACATCTCTAAACATTTCTTTTCCTTTATAACTTGAAATAGCGGTTCTCAAACTGTGGTCTGTGCAAGCCTCGAGCTCCACGAATTACCCAAGTGGCCACTGTGGGGATGATAATCAGATAAAGCTTGGCTCCCACCTTTGCTTCAAAGTGCAGCAGCTCTCGGGGCACCTGGGTGGCTCAGTCGGTTGAGCGTTCGACTTCAGCTCAGGTCATGATCTCAATGGTTCATGGGTTCAAGCCCCATGTTGGGCTCTGTGCTGACAGCTCAGAGCCTGGAGCCTGCTTCATATTCTCTCTCTCTCTCTCTCTCTCTCTCTCTCTCTCTCTCTCTCTCTCTCTCTCTCTCTCTCTGACCCTGCCCTGCTCGCTCTCTCTCTCTCTCTCTCAGAAATGAATAAAACATTAAAAGAATTTTTTTAAAAAGTGTAGCAGCTCTCCATTTACCTATTTCCTAAATAAAAGAGGGATTCAGAGGGAATTCAGGAAGCCATGTAAGAGTCCTTTGGAAATAAGGAGTTTGGTGTTGAAAAAACTTGAAAACTTCTTTAAAAGCAGATGAGAATCTTTTTTTACCCTATAGAGTTGCTCCTGAACAATTCCCGGCTGCTTAGTTTAATATCACTTTTCCCCTTCTCTAGTTTGACTCTCAGATTAAGGGCGAGAATTGCTTTTTTAATATCATACTGGTACCATCTAATTGCTCCTCTCCTAAATTGATGGCTCCTACTAAGAAAAGATGCTTTTAATTTATCCCAGAGTTTGACAGACTCAGTTAGCACTCTTGGACCTCTGCTTTCTCTCTTCCCTCAAGACTGAAGCCGAGAAGGGGCACCTGGGTGGCTTAGTCGGTTAAGCTTCCGACTTTCGCTTGGGTCATGATCTCACGGTTCGTGGGTTCATGCCCCACGTCGGGCTCTGTGCTGACTGCCAGCTCAGAGCCTGGAGCCTGTTTCAGCCCGTGACTCCCTCTCTCTCTAACCCTCCCCTGCTCATGCTGTCTCTCTCTCTCTCTCCTAAAAATAAATAAAACATTAAAAAAAAATTAAAAAAAAAAAAAGACTGAAGCCGAGAAGAAGCCTTCTCTCCCAGCCAGCTCCAAAGCCACCTGCTCACTCCTCTCCCATTCAATATCAGACTTCACCATGTTATAATCCAGCCTTCTGCTAAGGCTCTGGGACTCTTTAAAGGAGAAAAATTAGTTTTTCTCTAGAGAGTCTAAAAGCATAACATATATATAAAACAATTTAAAATAAAACCACACAAAGAAGTCTACTGAAACTCAGATGGGTCTGCTCCTTCCCCAGCAAGCCAGGAACATCAGGTTGCAGCACACAGAGAACCATGCATAAGGTAATATTTCTTCATTTCACATAAGAACTTTGCAGTAAGTCAAATCCAGGCGTAAAATGAGGAGTACTAAGGAGTAGTTGTCCTTGACCTAGACTTTGTAAATCTTTTCATTTATACAAATTAATTTTATTTCAACTGAATCTAGTATTTCAGTCATTATGTGAAAGCTATATATTATTATCATCTGGGAATAAGGTAGGGTATAAAATTATAGAATTTGGGTCATACTCATAATTAGTTATTAATATGCACATAAAGAAAATCTTTGTGCATCTTAAACTTTGTCAAAGAATTTCTGCAAGTAATCAAAGAGCCATAATATGACATTGGGTAAGAATGCAAATTAATTTTAAGCCATGTGGAGCCATTAAGAATGAAGAACACGCCATGGAGAGTTAAGGGCAATTAAAAACACTTATGGCTTTTTAATCTGTACAAAGCAAACTATAACATTTTATCATCATAAAGCCACTAGTTTTCATAATATTTAAATGCTCACATAAGAATTAGAGAGAATACCTTAAATCAAAGGGAAATAATTCCTTAGGGTTATTGTGTGTGGCTTTATCATTTCCAAAGTACTTTTTCTGATCACTCATATGAACTAAAGAACAGTTCTTTATTCAGGAGAGGTATCTGTGCCCAGAGATATTTGGTGTTAAGCCAAAGATCACACAGAAAGGTGAAGAGAAAGACTGACGTGTAGGCCTTCTGTCTTCTACTACATTATACATGGCATCCAGCAAGGCAAATCACAATAGTGCAAACATATGCTCATGTGTGCACACAGAGGCTTTTCTTATAGCTTACATATAAAGCAACTGTAAAAAAAAATTATATTATTTCAAAATATGGCATTATGAAACTATAAACTCACACAGCTAAACTTAACTTTGTTACATATGCATTTTTCACATTCTGCCAGGTATTGATGTATTTTTATACATCTCTATTTCATTAGTAGACCACAAACTTCTTGAGAGAAAGGACCATACCTTATATTAAGTGTATTTTTTGTCCTCAGAGAATTTAATAAAATGTCTTACACATAATATGTTTTCAATATGTAGAATGAATTATAATTCAAGCATAAGTATACCACAAATCTTTTAACTCTAAAACAAATTTAATTGTTTCTACATAGAAGTGAACTGAGGCAAGGTGTTTTGTGAATTAACCAAGGCAAGTTAGTGTCAGCGTCAGATCTAAACTGTAAAATCTAGACAACATAACAATGGAATTCTGAGTTTCAGAAGCCTTTTCATAGGCTTCTGTTTATCTATTACCCCTGTTTTAGGCAGCTTTGGGTGTGATTAAATCCGCAGTCAGAATCCTAAATTAATGCACATCCAGCTTACTTGATATATATGTATTGAGCCACTGCTAGATTCGTAATGAAAATGCATTGTGTGAATGAATGAAGGATGCCATCAGCAAGTAACCCAGTGACACCAGAAAGATGCTGAGTTGTGTGGCTCAGGCCCCAGGCATTGATTTCCCACACGAAGTAAGATTATCAATTGTTCCTCCAGCTTGGTCAAGCCTCCCCACTGATCTGAAAAGCAGGAAAGTCACATGCTCACAAGCTACACCACTTACATCCATAAGAGCCTCCAAAAAGAGCTGCACTTGCTGCCATTGAGGTTGTAGCAAACTGTCTTACCTGCACAGCAAAGTCCCAGTTCAGGACCTATCGCCTTCACTGACCTGACACCCATTGTAGAGAAGAAACGCTCCTTTACACTAGGCACCTCACTGTGATTCTTCTTCTCTCATTTTCCTACTGTGAAGTCAGTAAGCACTTGGAATTTTCATGGTCAGGCCAAAAATGAATGCATGAGCAGTCCACCCAAGAATGTGTAAGTTGTATACAACATACATCTCCGGACTTTCATAATATAGAATGTGTTTCATATTACATTCTCCAATTACATTTAAACCCTATAGTTAACAACTTTTCACTAATTTAAATTTTCATTTAGGGGTACCTGGGTGACTCAGTCAGTTAAGTGTCCTACTGGCTCAGGTTATGATCTTGCATTTGTGGGTTACAGCCCCACATCAGGCTCTGTGCTGACAGCTCAGAGCCTGGAGCCTGCTTCAGATTCTGTCTCCCTCTCTCTCCACCTCTCCCCAGCTCATTCTCTCTCTCCCTCCCCCCACAAATATAAATATTCAAAAAATTAAACTTTCATTTTAAAGATGAAAAAAGAGTAGCTTGACTTTATTTCTGAACATATAGATATAAAAGCCATCTCTAATTTTTAAATTCCCTATTGGAAGCTTCTAAAAAGTTCTTTGATTTTCATTAATCATGGGATTTCCTATTTTTTAACCTAATACTAAAGAATCATTGTAGTTTGTGTGTCCTACATAAAACCATAATCAGTATTTCTCACAAACTCTACTGATAAAAAGTTTGGCTATGCGAATTTAAGTAATAAATTGGCAAAGGGGTTAAGGAACTAACATAATATCAGTAAATGAATCCTTCTCAAAAGCAAATTTGAACAAATGCCACTTCAGTGCACACATTACCTCCTTATCAAAATTATATCGAGGACAGTTTTAAAATCTAAAATCTAAAATCTCACACAGTTCAGGTCAAGACATTTGAACTGCAGTGTTTCATTCTGCACCTTCCATGCTGAACTACCATGGTGTTCACTTTGTCTCATTTCACATTAGACATTTGGGAAGAACCACTGTTTTCTGATATTTTCCTACAAAGTGCAGCATATACACCTTACAAGGGAGAATGCAAATAATTTTTAAATCTGGGAGAAAACCACACATAAGTAAAATAATTTCAGTGCTCTCCTGAGCATTTACAGACCTATCTTTATTGTTGAGTTTGTCTTTGTTATACTTAATAAAAATTAATTTACTAACAAAAATATAATCTTACACTACCCTGCAAAGACTTGTTTCTCCCAAAGGAAGTTTTGAAATACAGGAAAGGAAGTGTGACTATTAGCTGATATGACAGATGGCAGAATGACATTTCAACCAGGGATAGCTGTGATTAATATATGCGCAAACATCCATTCGAAAGAAAAATCTCTACAGCACCAAGTAGAAATTCTGATCAAATCATGGGTTCTTATGACAAGTTCTCATTATTTTCATAACCTTGGAAAGCATTATCCAGTTAGAAGCTAATGGTTCAGCCAACATCCTAAGGTAAAATAAGGACAGATACCCCCAAACAAAAGACTTACATTATTATGGGCATGTTCTCTGAAAATGGCCTCTTTGAGCCCTCCTAGCTCTCTTTCTGTTATACAATTGTGCAAATCATGGTTGGTTAGACTAAGGATGGATGCTAACCCAGTTAGCATAATCAAATTTCGTCAACTGAAAATTTGGAATTGGAATCCAGAAGCCAGTCAGCAACATGCCAACCTGAGCTCCATGGAGCACCTCAGAAAATGAGGCAACGGAAGGACTAGCTGGAGAGGACGGGAGACAAAGAAAAGAGAGGCCTTCCAGTCTCCCCAGCCTGTTTTTCTGCCTTCCTGCTCTTGTGATACGTCCCTGTCTCCTTATAATAAATTCCTCTGTGTTAACTCCCCTTGAGTTGCATGTTACCTAAAACCCAGACCCTTAAATAATCATACACCCATATATTAAATTAGTTGCTCTTGTATTTTTATTTACACTTCCATAAGTCTATAGCTCATCTTCTCCTCCAAAGTATAAGTTCCCTAAGAGCAAAGTTTTTTTTTAATTTTTTTATCAATTTGAGTATAATTGACACACAATGTTACCCTAGTTTCAGGTGTACAATTCAGTGATTTGATAAGTTTATACATTATGCTGTGATTGCCACAAGTGAGCTACCATCTGCCCCATTATATCACTATTACAGTATCATTAACTGTATTTCTTATTGTCTAATTTTCCTTCCGTGACTTACTCATTCCGTAACTGGAGGCCTATATCTCCCTCTCCCCTTCACCTATTCTGCCCAACCCTCCATCCTCCTTCCCTCTGGCAACCATCGGTTTGTTCTCTGTATTTAAAGTTCTGATTCTGTCCCTTGTTTATTTTTTTAGATCCCATTTATAACTGGAATCAGATGGTATTTTTGCAAAGACTATTATTTATACTCCTTACATACACTCACCACATACACATATATAATATATTGAATATGCAAGTATACATTTAATGTATTACTTGAATATAGCAATATATTGAATGTAGTAAGCCAACTTTAAATATTGCTCAGTAATTACAGCTCTCTGTTGACATCTTTTTTCCTTTTTACTCAAAAATGTTATTGTTTATAATTATGATCCATTGTATGGCCTACATACAAATTCACATGTTGTTTTTGGAGTATTCCTCAGTATTTGCAAACACCAGGAATTAACCCCTTGGCTTTGTTTTGTAGCTTTTAGATGACAGATTGTGTTATATGCTGTTCCTTATATTGCTGCTGCAACTAGACTATGTTAAAATGCAAAGTAAGAAAACCAAAGAGTACCTCTTGGGAGAATAGATCCATGCCTAGAAGAACAGTAAAATCCCCTACCCTGGGGGGAGAAAAAAAAAAGTTCACATAACCAAACCAGAAGTTCAGCTAAGTGACTTCACTGCTAAAGAGCAGGTAATAGAAAAGAAAAGGGCTAGCTTTAGTTATCTCCTACCTTTCTTTCTTGAAGTGTATTTCCAGCCTGTACTCATCACCTCTTGTCCTGAAATTGCCATTGGACCCCTGACAGTTCTATTTGTATTATTTAACCCCAGAGTGACCAGGAGCAGGTCTTTGTTTATTCATGTGAAGGTCCTTGTATTCAATACCTTCCTATTCCCAATAATAAGAGTCAATGTTCTCATTACTTCACCCTTAGATCTGGCAACAATCTCCTAGTGATACTCTTTGGTTTATCTCATTTCTTTTCAATTTGTCTTCCATAAGGCTTCCAGTTCTAAAGTCATACGATCATTCCTTTACTAAAAAATCAGCATGCTTCTCAGAGGTCAAAACTTCTCCCATTTCCCCCTTTAACCTAATTTCCTACTGTGTGCATCCACTTATTCAACGATGTATACTAATCACATATAAGGGCAAGCATTTGCTAAGTACTAGGAACACAGTGAGGAATACAGACAAGTAAACAGGATGCAAGACTGTCGTGATTAGCAGTATAATAGAGACGTAAATGGTGTTAAGAAAGCATACAGAAGACATACCAAATCCAGTCTGGATGGGTTTATCAGAAAATGCTTCCTGAAAGAAGTGGTATAAAAAAATGAAATTTAAAGGGCAAGAAGTTATTAGCAAGGTGACGGATGATGAACAAGAAAGTAGTGTTGGGAGACCAGGGGGTAGGGATATGGAGAAAGAGAAGTATTCCAGGGAGGAAGAAATATGTGCACAGGCCCATCAGCAGATGGTGGCAGTGGAGATGAAGAAGAGTGATGATGATGGAGAGAATCAATAGGATTTGGTAACATGTTAGATGTGAGAGATGAGGGAGAGGGAGAATCCAAAAATGACTACCAGATATCTAGCATGAGCAATTGTGTGCATAAGAATGTCCTGTAATGAGAAGGAGAAAAATGTTTGGTAAGAACATAAAGTGTAAAGAAGACTTTTGTTCATTATAGCATCTTGGGTGCAGGTGAGACCATTTTAAAAGCTGAGCTCTTGAGAAGGATGAATCAATATATTTTTACAGAAGGATGGGCACCAAATGGTTAACATCTTCTAAATCAGGATGGTGGCCTTTTTATTTATCTATATTTTCTAAATGTTTTGATATGAGGTCATATTACTTTGTGATGTGAAAAATATGGGGATATTTTAAACAAAGTATTATTAAAATGTTTCATATATATGCAAATATATATTTGTATTAAGGCTTATAACAGATAGGAGGATGAGGCAATACTGTACCAAAATATAAGAATTTTTACATTTTTCTGGGACCAATATGATTCCTATTTCTTGCTTAAAAAAAAATAAAAGAATTGCACTTTTGTAAAAATACAAATGAGGTAGCACCATCTGGTATTCAGATCAAATTCATCTGGTGAAGTATAGCAAAGTAATATATCAAGGCTCACAACATCTACTCCTATGTTCCCCATGATGTCAACTTCCTCCACACTGAAGAAAGCAATAAGCAGTAAGGCTGATGTTCAGGACCCAGCCTAGCTCATCAGTTGTGCTAAGAAATTAAGACAAAAATATTTCTCATAAAGATTATGAACATAATTATTTTAATTTGTGCACTTCTACCACAGGCTTTCTGACTTGTAGCAGTCAAGTTGTTTTTACCATTGGAGGCATGAATGTATTTTTTTATTCGTTATTTTTTTGTCTTCATCTCCAAAGGCTTGAGGTCACCACAGACCTTTAGATCCCCATTAACAATGAGAAAACTGCCATATTCTTACCTCACAATATTCAGCACTTTGAAAAAATAAGAAATGTTAATTATATCAGATAATGGCTACAAGGAAGAGATAATGATCATTAGCTGATTACTCAGTTTAACATCCATGACAAAAACACACTACATATCACCAAACAGATTTTGTGTTCTCCCTGGATGCACAACTGTACTGGGTGCAGCCACATGGCTATTTGGATGAGAATGGTGGCAAGTGGAGGTGGAGAAAAGTGATGGATTTGAGATTAGATAGAATTATTAAGACTCAGTAAGAGACTGGATGTGGAAAGTGAGTAGAAAAGGAGGTATCAAAAATGACTACCAGATATCTAGCATGAGGAGTTTCATGGACAAGACTGTACTATAATGACATAAAGTGCTAGACTGATAAAGTGCAAGGGAGAATTTCAGTATGACATCTTGGCATGGGTGAATACAATGGAATGTGAACAAAAATTGTGTTTGCCGCCTATCCTGGTCCATAAAAACCATCCACTACCCTCATTCATTCTCTTTCTCCACCCACTGGCTAAATGTAGTGGACTCCAGGCCCTAGTATCTGGTGGAGACACAGAAAGAAGGGAAGCTGGCTCCCGAAATGATGCTGGGAGCTATTTTAGTTTCTCAGGGCCACTGTAACAAATCACCACAAATTCAGTGGCTTAAAACAACACAAATGTATTCTTCTAGTTTTCTGGAGTTGGTAGTCCTAAAATGGGTCATCAGGACTGTGCTCCTGGAGACTCTGTTTCCTTGACCTTTATAGCTTCTAAAAGCCACCTGCGTGGCTCACGGACCAATCCTCTATCTCAAAACCAGCAGTATAGTATTTCAGTCTCTTGGTTACATGGCTTCTGTGCCTGTCCTACCTCCCTCATTCCCTTTTAATAAACTTGTGATTACACTGGGCCCACCCAGGTAATTCAGGATAATCTTCCCGTCTCAAGATCCTTAACATAATAAAATCTTTAAAATCCCTTTTCCATGCAAGGTAACATGTTCACAGGCTCTGGGGATTACGACATGGGCATCTTTGGGGATAGGGGTGGTAATATTAGTTTATTTACCACAGAAAGTACTCTGGACTTCACATGAATGAAAGAAAACCAGGTAGTGTGTTAATTTATTAACTTCAGGGGGCTTATTTCATACTAGCTGATATTACTTTAACCAATAGCACTTATAAATCTAACAGTAAACAACTGTTACTAGCTGAATTGTAATTAGGACAGCAACCACACCTTACTCCATTTTGTTACTAAAAAATTGCCCTACAAATAACTTGTTATAAGACTCCAAAAATGTTTATAATGATGATAAGGACATCATGTTAATGATAGTTAGAAATAGACTAGGAGTGGATCAAATTTTATTTTAGCAAATAGCTTCGGCCGTTACCCATCTTAAAACTTTAATCAGAACTTTTAACAGCTGAGGGGAAATTGGCTATTTTATATCTTACCTTTCTTTGCCTGAATGATTTCTAGTAAAGGTGTTGCCAAGAAATAAAATGGTACAAAAAGAAAAAGGAAGCACAAAGATACAAGAAAACTTATGGAAACGGTCTAAGTAGTCATATATTTAATGTTTTTTTCTGCTTTTCATGAAATGTAGAACTGTGGAATTATTACTTTGAGGTCAAGTCAACCTCAGTGTCCATGTACTTTACTTTCTGTAAACTTTGTACTGCAATCATAATTGGGTTATTGCCAAAGGTTGTTTTTATGAGAAGAAAACTAAAGGATGAGGTAGATCATGTTCCCTCTAGACATTAATCACCAGCAAATTCCTTATTACTCTAATGACTGTTCACTGGGAAAAAATTTTAATGCGCTTTCATGTTTTCCAATTTAAAAAAAGAATCAGAGTTTAATGCGATTGCATTTTTAACATTTTTCTGTGCTTTAGGGAAGCTGCTTTTAGGAGGGAAATGTAATGAATGTTTTTAATCATACTAAAATGGTTTACCCAGAGTCTGTGGCTTAATTCAACTTTTCAATGACAACAAAATAGAAAAGACTAAGCACATTTATCAGCCAGGGTTCCTCCCTTTTCAACATGGCTACCTATTGGTTAAATATATTTGGAAGAGAAAACTTATTTGGAAAATAGTAACAAAGAAGGCCGCCTGGTTAATTTTCACAATCTTTTTTATTCCCACATAGATCTATATGAATCACTGCCGCTCTTCAAGAACCCCTAATCACATGCCTCCAAGCTGTTCTAATCCTCAAAATACTCCTCACCCTATCCCACAGATACATTCCCTTCCCCTAGTTTATTCTTATGTGCCCTTCAGGTTTTCAGTAAATTCTTAATGTCATCAATGAAAATGTCATTGCTGAGAGATTTAAGTCCCATTGTTCTACTCAGTCCTTTAACTGCAAAGTAAACAATGCTTTCTATAAGATTGTCCTCACATTTAAACTGAACAGAAATCAAAGGATAATTTCTGTGCCATTTTTCTTTTCCTTGATTTGATCATACTCTCGGAGATTCCATCCAAATACCTCCTTGAGGATGTTCCAATCGCCTCACCATATCCACATCGCCTCACTGCTTTCAAAAGTGTCACAACCAAACCTCAATGATATTCCAATGAGGCCTTTCTTGTCTCAGTCTAGAAGACAGGATCTATCACAGGGAGGCAGATTTGAAGACTATACTAAGTGATAAAGGTTTTTACAGACAAGGAAGAATTGATCTGTAAATGTTGACTGGTTCTTTAAGAGGGGAGAGTGGATACAGAAAGTAAATTATCTAAGAGAAGGGTTTGTCCCACTATTTACATCTACTGCCCCCACAAGATATCTGCAATGGATATCCATAACCTTAATGAACTTTCCAGAAAATGAAATATTTAATCAGTATCACATGTCCTACCATTAAAGATGTTTCAAAATATATATGAGCAGTTAGATGATACTACATTTCCAAGTTTTCAATTTCAAAAAAACTCACAAACTAGATTCTGGAAAATGAAGTGGAAGGCTGATGCAATCAACTGGGTAATTTGTGTGAAATCCACCTGCCTCAATTCTAGTAATTTTAAGTAGTCCACTCCCCTATCCACTTCTGTTGGTTCTCCGTAACATCTATTTTCTTCCCCATTTCATGAAAAGAAAAGGCATCATGCAAATGTCCTAGGAACACTTGGAGGGACTCGTGAATCAGGCCAGCAAGTCCCAGTGCTTGCACCATCCAGTTCTGCCTGGCTCATACCTCCTTGGGGCCCCCTGGATAATGTTTCCTCTATTGTCTTTGCACTCTGCAGTAATTTGACAAGGTAGCTCTAATACCTGGCAAAAATGTAAATGTAGCAGTTTTAAAGTAGTTCCAGTAACTCTCATCATTGTATCTGTTAACTACCCCCTCTCAAGATCTACCCCCAAGGACATAGGACAATAGACTTTATTCTAAGAACTTCAGAATTCTTCACTAAAAGGTGTGATTAAAGACTAAAAATATTACTATCCAAACTAATTAGAGGGAGTTATGGTCTAATTTAGTTCTATGATGTGAAGCTGTTCCAAGCTGGTTTTATTGGAAACACAAATTCTATTATATTCTAAATTCAATTGCACAATTCCACAGCAAAGAATTGGGTAATCCATATAGCTCTTCAATTTTCTTGCTAAGATTCAAAGTTTTGCTTATTTCGGGTTCTGAAATATGAATTATTTCAGTGAATCAACCTCTAATTTCAAGGAGATTTGAGGAACAACTCTTTAATTAGTCTTTATCATGCTTGCTTAAACCTTGCCAGCCATCCCTCTCCAGAAAGTAAATGAAAGTGAGAGGGGAAAGAATCTGAATGACCTGTCATAACACAGCTGGCTACTTGACAGATAAGTCTGCATAAGACCCATCACCCTGAAGAATGACATAATTTTAGTTCCAAGCACTAAGCGTGCTCAGAAAAAGTTAGAAGGCAGTGCCATGAGAAATCAGGGTAATAATTTGTATGTGTGTGTGTGAATAGAGTATCTACATAAATATTTACATCTGATAAGTAATGCATGCTCATTATTTATCATTCATTTTTTAAAAGTAATATTTATTTTCTTTTAGCCATCAGAAAACATTAGAAGAAGAAAAGACACAAAGTAAATAGACTGACAAATACTTCTTTTTTGTGACTCATGAACAAAGTAGCTACTATCATGTGCTCCCAGACACTGTGCAAAATGCTTTACATGGATTATCTGATTTAATCCTCATAGACACTCTCTAAAGATCTTCTGTATTATTTCCATTTGATCAATGAGGAAACAGAAACTCAAAGAGGCAAAGCAATTTGTCCAAGTCCTATGGCTAGTTAGAAACTGACCTATAGTTTAAGTCTAGGTTTGTCAGGACAAAGTGCTCAATTACTGCGATCTGTTGCCTCTATGTGCAGACCCAGGCCCACCTACAAACTGCCATGTGACACCTGCTGACATGCTGGACAGAGATGGTAGCCTGTCTACAGTTTGTGCCATTCTTCCATGCATAATGTTGATGCTGGTAAATGTCCACTCAGGGACTACATTTTTAACCCCCTTTGTATCTCTGTGAGGCTGCAATACTTACCAGTGGAGTATGGACAGAACTGATGTATGTCGCTTTCAGACCCAGCCTATAAAAACCCCCCAAGGGATTCTCTATGTTCACCTACCATCCCATCTTTTATTTGATGTCGCCTAGGATTGTCAGATAAAGTGGAGAACACCCAGTTAATCTTGAATTTCAGAAAAACAACAAATGTTTTAATGTAAGCATGCCCCAGGCAATATTTGGCACATACTTATTATCAGGGGCATTGACATTTAGGTTGTCAGATTTAGCAAATAAAATGCACTGTCCCAAATATTGCATGGAACATACTTATACCAAGGAGTTATTTTTCATTTACCTGGAATTCAAATTTAACTGATGTCTGTTGGTTTACGAACTGGCCCCCCCATACCCAGAGGAAAAGGGAAAGACCAAAAAAAAAAAAAAAAATGATGCAGGAAACTCCAGATTTGCAGGTGGTAGGGTTAATAAGCAAGGGAACTTTACTAACAGGTTTGTCTCGGGCAGCTGCAAGAATCTGTGGGCCAAAATCTTAAAAGTTCATATAAAGGCCTTAACTGTGTTCAGTCACATACACCATCCAGAGGCTCTTAAAACATTGCTCTCTCAAGACAGCATCCTTGAAAAAGGTTCCCACCCTGGGAATGGCAGGCAGGATGTACGTTCCTAAAAGTCATGTCATCTCGGTGACCTCCTCCAAAAGTGCCCCATGTTTCAACTTGCTAAATCTGGCAGCTCAAATAACAAGACCTCTAGAAACCTCAGAAGAAGTCACAGGCTGAAGGTGGCAGAACCACCATCAACACAGGTGTGATGATTCTTCCCCTTTGAGCTTTACATGGATGAGAAATAAATCCCTACTGTGTTAAACCACTAAGATCTGTAAGCTAATGAATACAATACAAACAATACTGACATGACTAATTCTAATACAAGTGCCAAGAATTTACCATTTAGGCCCTACAGAGAGGCAACCCAGAGAGTGGAAATCACTTAGGTTTGGAGTCACATCAGCATGTTCTGGGTTCAAATTTCGGCTGCACCACCTCCTAGCTTTGTATTTTTCATTTCTATCCTCAGTTTCTTAATCTGGAAGATGGTAAAACCAATGCTTTCTTAAGAAACTACCACAAAAATTAAATAAAATAATATATTTGAAAAACCTAGAATAATAATTGGCACATAAGAGATCTATTACTGAGTTTTATTATTTAAAACAATACATTTTACATGTTTTCTTAATTAAAATGTGTATTTATTTATTTTGAGGGAGGCAAGGGCAGAGAGAGAAGGAAAGAGAGAGAGAATGCCAAACAGGCTCCACACCATCAGCCCAGAGGCCAACAAGGGGCTCAATGTCACAAGTCATGAGATCATGACCTGAGATGAAATCAAAAGTCAGCTGCCTAGCTGACTGAGCCACCCAGGTGCTCCAAATTTTACACTTTTAGTACTTATTGAGCTGTGAAATTCTATGCCTTTTTAATTAAAGCTCATTTTATTGCTTATAATTATTAAATCCATAAGACTAGGTTTCAGAATTAGTTATTTTTTATCTCACCATCTTTGACTCAATGATTGGCTTTGCTGATTTTTTCTTCTTTTTTTTAAGTTTATTTATTCATTTCTTTAGAGAGAGGGAGAGTGAGGAGGAGCAGAGAGAGAGAGAGAAGGAATCCCAAGCAGGTTCAGCACTGTCAGCACAGAGCCTGACCCAGGGCTCAAACCCATGAACTGTGAGATCACAACCTGAGCCAAAACCAAGAGTCAGATGCTTAACTGACTGAACCTCCCAGGCTCCCCTTGGCTTTGCTGAATTTTTAAGATAAGATCAGCCTTTTCCCTGAGTTTTCAGTTTGGACTGGCACCACCAATGGACTAGTTTTTGCTCAAGGCTCACAACACAAAGCCCAAATGGTTCTATGGACAAAATCTGAAACCTGTCTTTTCTCCTTATTGCTGAGTGCATCACAAATTGATCAGCTCACCAGGTGGCATTCAAAAGTCACTTTCATTTGAAACTGGATAACCAACAAATCACTCCATTGCTGTTAAAAGCCAGGTTGCTCACCATCGCAAGTCCAAAGACAAAGGCATACACTCAGAACCTGGCTGCCTGAAAAGCACAAAATTTTGGCCCTCTTTCTGACTCATGCAGCTTGCTACAAAACTGAAAAATCAAAACCTAATTTGAAACCACTTTTTTGAAACAGTTTTTGTTGAAACACTTTAATCAAAGTTTTTTCATCTTGAAGGTGATCAAAATTAAGCTGTGTTTTCATATGTAAATCAGTTACCATAAGTCTCTTCTCAAAGAAAAAACTAAAAATGAAAGTGAATCCCTGGTCTCTTACTGATGTGGAATTAATCATTTTGTGCCAGTCTCTAACCTCAGTTACAAAACCACAACTATAAACAAACTTCTAAAGGGGCTTAACTTGGAGTGTATGAACCTCCTAAAGCTACATACATACAAAAGCTCTGTGCATTTGTGTATAAATATGCTTTTTCTCAGATTCCAAAAGGCATTCAGGGGCTTAGAGAGTGTTCCATGGGGTTTACGCCATTGAAATCAGCATGTTTCAGTTGCAACTTTTTTTAAAACCTAAGAAAGTAATTAACATTTCCCTCTCAAATAGCATTTTGAAGGACCTCCAAGTATGATTCAAGTAAGTGGAGATCCAAAGGACACACTCATATCCAGTTTCCCACACAGCTGAACACAGCCAGTTCATGTGGCCACTAGCACTTATAAAGGACTTTTATTTTTATTAGTCAATTGGTTGATTTCCACCCATAATGGACTGTTGGTTAAACTCTGGAAATTTAAGGAACATTGGCATTAACACTCAATTTAAAGAGGAGTATAAAAGTGATAATAACTCTCAGATTTCACCTCAAAGTCATCTTTTTTAGATTTCTAAATTGCATTCATCTGATAAAAATTCTTAATGTTTTTTTTGTTTTTTTTTATTTATTTCTAGGAGAGAGTGAGAGACAGCGTGAGGCAGGGGAGGGTCAGAGAGAGAGGGAGTCACAGACTGAAACAGGCTCCAGGCTCTGAGCTGGCAGTCAGCACAGAGCCCGACGCGGGGCTCGAACCCACGAACCGCGAGATCATGACCTAAGCGAAAGTCGGACGCTTAACCGACTAAGCCACCCAGGCGCCCCTTCTGATAAAAATTCTTATATAGAATCTCAAAATGTCTCCACTACTGTAAAACTTAAGTTATGAAGGTGAAATAGGTGACAATTACATTAAATTTGGCTTTCTAATTCACTGGAAAAAATGTCATCCACTCCTGTATAGCATGCTTACAAATTGTCCGGCAGAAATTTTGGTATCTCATCACATGGAAACAAAACACAAAAAAGATACAAAACAAAACAATTGCTTTTTATTTAAAGCACAGAATGCAAGAACTTCACACGTCAGGTTTTTAAAAACACACACACATTTTCTTCCATTTCAGATGCCTCCAAACAATGTGTTAGGAAATCATGTCTTTCTCTTGCAAGGGGTAGGCAGGGTAAAAGTTATTTGCCCTATTCTTAGAATCCTTCTAAAGGCTGAGATTTATTCACACTTTTTTTTTAATGTTTTATTTATTTATTTCTAGGAGAGAGAGAGAGAGACAGCATGAACAGTGACAGACTCTGAAGAGCAGGCTCAGGCTCTGAGCTGGCAGTCAGCACAGAGGCCGACGCGGGGCTTGAACCCACGAACCGCGAGATCATGACCTGAGCGAAAGTCGGACGCTTAACCGACTAAGCCACCCGGGCGCCCCTATTCACACTTTTAAAAATTAATCTATACTTAAATAGCTTCTTATCCTAAAAATCAAACACAAAATAATATCATTTTTAACTTATTTGTTGAAAAACCATACTCTATCAATTTAAAGTGAAGAGTGTATATTTCTTGCTAAATACATCTAAATGCTTTCAGATCATTACATTTAAATATATTACATTTAGGGTGCACTAGAAATACTACAATCTTATGCTGTGCTTTTTATCCCCATGACTTGTAATAGCACTGTAATGGGGCAAATAGTAGCTATACTTGTGGTAAACATAGCCTAATGTATAAATGAACATTAAAGAAAAATTAAAGATAACCCCCTGGCATCTGAATTACAATATTCCTCTCCATCATTAAGTCCTGTCAGTTTGGGTACTTTACAATATCCATCTGGAAAATCCCTCTAACTCCTTTAGAGTTCTCTTCACATTCTTTATATAGTGACTTTAAAACAATTTTTTTTATGTTTTATTTATTATTGAGACAGAGAAACAGAGCATGAGCAGGGGAGGGTCAGAGAAAGAGGGAGACACAGAATCTGAAGCAGGCTTCAGGCACTGAGCTGTCAGCATGGAGTCCGACGTGGGACTCGAACTCACAAATTGCGAGATCGTGACCTGAGTCGAAGTTGGCCGCTTAACAGACTGAGCCACCAAGCTGCCCCTTTGTATAGTGACTTTCACCTCCACACCACTACAGGATCTTATCACAAGGTCTCTTATCAACCATTCTCTACCCTCAAAAAAACTAACAACCAGAATTCCATTTCGCAAACACAACCACAAAATTTCTTCCCTCCATAAATACCTCATTCCTGATATTTCTGCTCTGATTCTCTCAGTTTTTCCCTCAGTCTATCTTCCCCTACCTGGCTTCTTTCCATTTTTTTTTTTTTTCATTCTATCTAGGACCTATGCTATCCAGTGAATAATTTTAATTACTCTCTCACCAGAATTTTCAACTCCCTTACCCTCTGTTTTCTATCACACCTGTCTATCAAACTTGCATCCCTGGACCAATATAACCATCTGTCTTCTAAACTCATCCATTGGAAAAAACTGAGCAATTGTGTTCACTGGGAAACTCCAAATTATGGCTTCCAATTATACCAGTTGTGAAGCTATGTGTCTCTTGGCTCCAAATCCATCCCTGTATACTCTGCTGAGAGATACAGGTGTTTCTCCAGGAGCTGAGACACTGCAAGCTGTATTCTTCCCATCCTATAATTAGTCAGTAATGAACACAATGGAGTGTGGGCATTTACATACCTTTTTGATACTCCAACTCCTTTCATGGTAATAGAGAATCACATTATTTCATTCCATCATTTTTGAAAATCATATGATAAATTAATATTGTGAAATTAAAAAATCTTATTTTAGATAAGATTATTTAAGACTGCAGTGTCTTTTAAAAAATTTTTGTTTAATATTTACTTATTTTTGAGAGAGAGAGAGAAAGAGAGAGTGTGAGTGAGCAGGAGAGGGGCAGAGAGAGGAGGAAACACAGAATCAGAAGCAGGCTCCAGACTCTGAGCTGTCAGCACAATGAGGGGCTCAAACTCATGGACCACAAGATCATGACCTGAGCTGAAGTCAAATGTTTAATCAAACTGAGCCACCCGGGTGCCTCCAGATGCCAGGATTGTTAATGAATTCTGGGGGTTAGCCAGAATGCATTGTTAGGAAGATGAATTTGGGAATGTAAACAGCAAGTCTTCTCATCCAAGTTCTTCCACTTACTAACTAATCTTGGACAAATTATTTACTTCCTAGGCCTCTTTTTCCTTAACTATAAAATATAGTTAATAAAGTTCCATAAGATTTTGTGAGGATTAAAGAAAGCTATTTAAAGAAACTTAAAATAGTATCTGTGTTAGAGAAACTTGTACTCTATGCCCTTTCATTTCTGTTTGCACACCTGAGCTCATTTCTTACTTGTAATACCTTGACAAATGCATCCAGTAGTTATCAACACACACACACACCATTAACATTTTCCTTTCCAACCTCTCCCCACGGAATAACACTCTCATTAGACACATGTCTGCCTTCCACGTTAGTGCAGGTACCTATCTTACCAAGTGTTTTACCAAATGTATTACGTGGGTCTTCATTTTCCAGCCTCCAGTCTTACTATTCTCACTGCCCACTGGTCAATCTTAAGTGTCACATTTTTTTAGATGTCTTCAAGGCAACACTCCACTTCTGGGTATGAAATTCTACTAGGGTCAAGATATTTAATGCTATGGCTAGAATTAAACATTCTGAGCATGGTTGAAAGTGTTGGAAAAGAGGCTCTGGAAAGATGAGCCTGGAGGGAGGAAGGAAAGAGCAAGCCTGAAGGAAAAGCAGAGAGGTGACAAAATGGACTTGCTATTCAGGGCAAGGATCAAGATATCCAGAATGAAATTAACTAGCCTTGAGCTCCTGTTGGGGTCTATGAACAAATGAACTCCTTGGATGTTGAAACTGGGGAGGGGTGGGGGGGCTTCTAGATATTGCTTGTTTTGATAACTAAGGTCTCATTTATCAGAATTCTTGTTTCATTACCTATCTGGTCCTTCAATTTGAACATCTGTAATAAGGCCTGCTATAGCACTTCTGCATCCCACCCAGTTCTTGACGCCCAAACCCTTTTGACAAGTGTACAAGATGCGCGCGCGCGCACACACACACACACACACACACACACACACAAAGAGGTGAAACTGACTTCTATCAGATAAAATCCTGGATTGAGTTTTCTCAGAAATTACTGCTTGAAAGGAAACTGAAAATCTGTTCCAGAATTATACCTTTCAGTCGAGTTTTCCTACTTCTACCATAATATATAAAATTGACTCCTTAAATTTTCAAATCACTTTGATTTGATTGTCATCACTATCAAATAACCACCATCACACCACCACCTCCACGGCCATCATCATGACCATTCTCTTTCTCCCCATCGTTCTCGTCATTAAATATTCATGTGTTTACTTCCTGAAGACACCGTGCTAGGGGCTGGGCTTCCCCACATGCAGTCTGAAGCAGAACTCCTTTAGTACCTCTAAGACATGCTGGTAATGAGTAACGTTGGTAAATGGTCTTTTCTTATTCTAAGCTTTGTGTGCTCAAGAAGTGCCAACAGAGGTTCCCTATCCCACCCCAGGGCCCACCAGGTGGGTTCTCTTGGGCCAGTTGCATAAGCTTCAGCATAGACTGTGTCATTTATAGAATAGAGCTCACCCAATGCCCCCAAAGCTGTTGGAAGGAAGGCAGGAGGGCAAGAAGGAACAAAGGAAGGAAGGAAAGAAGGGAGCGAGGGAGGAGGAGGGAGAATCTAATAAACCCGTGTTTAGGTAAATAAGAGATTGCACTCAAATGAGAAAACTGAACAGTTCACAAATTATGAATTAAACAGGTTCACAACTTACTAGATCCACAAATTCCTCAGAACTCTTGAATATATTTCCTCTTTAGAATAATAAACATTAAATATATGTGCGCGCACACACACGCAGACACACACGCACATACATACACACACACACACACACCATAGCTTGTGTGTCTCTGTTCAAAAAATATTTAAACTGATTTACATTATTAGTGTTAATAGAACCTGAATCACCAAAATCTGCCTCTTTGTAACTTCTGTCCATTGGTGTGGCTATCACCTAAGAAGACAGGCCACATCTCATCTCTCAACTATTTTAAGTCTGTTATTATGACTCCCATAAACCCTTTCTCCAAGCTGAACACCCTAGGATCCTTCTACTCTTCCTTGAGTGATAGGACTTCAGTTCTCATAAATGCTTTTCTCTGGAGTATTCCAGTTTTTCCACATCAGAAATAGCACTGCCGGTAACAAAGCTCTCTCACAGACTGGATTGGCCCTCTCAAAACCAAGTATTGTACTACAAGTATTGCATCCAAGGATGGCACTGTGCTTTGTTTCTTTTTGAAATTTTCAACTAAAGCCTCCATTTTGCATTTGCTATGAAAACAGTCACCTCACCTGCACCAACTTCTGTGTCTGATGAGCCTGCCAGTGACTATTTCTCAGCACTTTCCAACTCCCTCATGTTATTCTGCAGAGCTGCAGGGTATTCAGAGTGATGGGTTAGATCCTAGAGTTCATAGTTATAATCTGCCAGTAAAGTGCTGTTATGGTTGTTAAAATTTTACAAAGGAAATGCTCTCCAGCTGCTCTTCTTTCCCTGAATTAATTAGCTTTTCTGAAGATGTTTAACCTTAGGAGCTCATTACATAAGGTATGCAGGATTAGTCCTTACAGTGCTGTTACATTTCATATCTTAAGTCAGAATATTATTGTTTTGAGCTGTTACAAGGTTTAGAAAATAAAATAGATATATAGTATGATTTTATTTTAATCTATGTTTGTTTGTTTTTGTTTTGTTTTGAGAGAGAGAGAGAGAATAAGCATGCTTGTGCATGTGGGGATGGGACAGAGAGAAGAGGGAGAGAGAATCTTATGCAGGGTCTATTCCCAGCACAGAGCTCAAGCCCATGACCTGGGCTGAAATTGAGTCTGATGCTTAATTAACTGAGTCACCCAGGAGCCCCTACAGTATGATTTTTTAAAAAGATGATAAGACTCAAACAAATAAAAAATCTTGGTCTATAACTGAATTAAGAGGAGACAATTTACAAACTAGCAAGTTGACAACATCAGAACAATATATCACCACGTCATTTTAACTATATAAGCAGTAAAACAGCCAGTGTGTGTTTACTGCTTTTTATGTGCCAAAGATAATTCTAAAAGCATTTATATCTATCATCTCATTTAATCCTCAGAATAACCCTATGAGATAGATATTGTTATTATCGGCATTTTACAGATGAGAAAGCTTTAAAACATGGTAGTGAGTAACAGAATCAAGATTTGAAATGAAGCTACATCGAACACATACCACTTCCTGGTTCCGATTCGTGTGGAATCAGGCTTCAGCGACCAATGGCCAGAGTGTCAGCTGGTACAATCTTTCTAAGAGTAATTTGGCACTCTCCATCAAAAACCTTACAATTTATCTTGCAGAAATTGAACAAGTGTTGAAACATGTATGCTCAGCAAGGTCAACTGAGGCAATGCAAATAATAGCAAAAAAGAAAAATTATCTACCATTCAACACAAGATTTGGTAAATAAATGATGGTACATTATACAGTGAGGTTATTGCCCAGTCAAGAATTACGATTTAGATGTCTATAGACATAAAATTGTAGATGTAACTTACTGAAAATGTATATATAAAACAGAATCTAAAATATAATATTGTTTATAAAAACATCATTTGTATATATACATACTTTTAAAAACTCAGAAAGAAATAAACTTAAAATATCAAAACATATCTCTGTATATTCTTCCATTATTTCTTCATTAAACATGTATTTTTATTAAAGAAATATTTTAATTCCTTTTTTTAAATATTTTTTAATTATTTCTAGGAGAGAGAGAGAGAGAGACAGCGTGAGCAGGGGAGGGTCAGAGAGAGGGAGATACAGCCTCTGAAACAGGCTCCAGGCTCTGAGCTGGCAGCCAGCACAGAGCCCGACGCGGGGCTCGATCCCACGAACCGCGAGATCACGACCTAAGCGAAAGTCGGACGCTTAACCGACTAAGCCACCCAGGTGCCCCAAGAAATATTTTAATTCCTATTTTTAATGATCGTTTAAAAAAAGAATGGCCTTTAAGATATACACTATGGCTTAAATAAGAATCCAAAACAAAAAACTGTGATCTCATTTTTGTGAAAATCTGCATATTTTATATTAATTATAGGGGCACCTGGGTGGCTCAGTCGGTTGAGCATCTAACTTGATTTCGGCTCAGGTAATGATCTTGCAGTTTGTGGGATCGAGTCTCACACTGAGCTCTGTGCTGACACCATGGAGCCTGCTTGGGACTCTCTCTCTTCCTCTCTTTTTGGCCTTCTCCACTCACACTTGCTCTCTCTCTTTTTCCCAAAATTAATAAATAAACTTTAAAAAAATGTTTAAAAAGGATATACAATAGATTTACCATTATCTCTGAGTGGTAGAATTATGGATGGATTTTATCTTTCTTCATTATGTTTGCATTTTTGATTACATGCTTTTATAATTAAAATGTTTTATTTTTAAAAGATCTATTAGTAATGATAACTATTAATGAGTTGTATGAAAAATAGAACTCGGGGTACCTGGCTGGTTCAGTCCGCTAAGCATCTGACTTCTGATCAGGCCATGATCTCATGGTTCACGAGTTCAAGCCCTGCATCAGGATCTACGGTGACAGTGTGAGCCTGCTTGGAATTTTCTCTCTCCTTCTCTCTCTCTCTCTCTCTGCCCCCCCTCCCTTTTTCTCTCTCCCTCTCTCTCTCTTTCAAAATAAATAAATAAACTTAAAGAAAGAAAAAGAAAAAAATAGAGCTCAAAGTTGCATAACCACAGCACAAGAAAAAAAAATAGTGTTAAAAATGGGCTAAACAGGGGCGCCTGGGTGGCTTAGTCGGTTAAGCGTCCGACTTTCGCTTAGGTCATGATCTCACGGTTCCTGGGTTCGAGCCCCGCGTCGGGCTCTGTGCTGACTGCCAGCTCAGAGCCTGGAGCCTGTTTCGGAATCTGTATCTCCCTCTCTCTCTGACCCTCCCCTGCTCACGCTGTCTCTCTCTCTCCTAGAAATAAAAAAAAAAAAAGGGGGGGGGCTAAACAAATATAAATTGTTAATTCTCTCCTATCACTCAGAGACTTGTCCACTGTGATGCTCAGCAAGGAATATTAAAATTAAAGCATTAACAAAACTTGAAAAGATGAGGATTTCAGCAGCAGTTCTGAACTGTTCTTAATACAAAACTCAATTTGTTTCTGAGACTTTTTTAAAATGACAACTGGAAAGCATTATAGTTTTGTTATGACGTAAAAGATGTTTCATTCAATAAAAACTTTAACATTTACTAAATGGAGGAACACCTGGGTAGCTCAGTCAGTTAAGCATCTGACTTTGGCTTAGGTCATGATCATGCAGTTCACGGGCTCTGTGCTGACAGCTCAGAGCCTGGAGCCTGCTTTGGATTCTGTGTCTCCCTCTCTCTGTACCCCGCCCCTGATCATACTCTGTGTCTCTCTCTCTCAAAGAAAAATAAATAAATATTAAGAAAACAAATTTTTAATATTTACTAAATGGAACTATCTTGAGATTTCTCCATAACATAAAATTAACTTTCAAAGATATAAAAGTGGCATATTAATGTTTGCATAATAATAATTTTATGTTGCACATGCAAGAAATTTGTCAAAATAGGGAGGTATAGCATGTTAAATAGCCTCTAACTGAATCCCGGTATAACTCATTATGTTCTTTCCAATAGCTCTACACTAACATGATGTGTAGAAGACAGGTACAAGAAAAAGAAGAGCTAAATGTAAGCTGACAAAGCTTGTACAAGGGGAATAATTTGCTGTCAGAGAACAAGAAAGGATACACGTTATTTAAGGTTAAATAAGAGACAAAGAACACTAATAAAGAATCAATAGTTTTGACAACTTAGGGCAATTACTCTGTAGAAAAAAAGTATAAATCACAAGAGGTAATAAAAAATTTCACAATAATTAGAAATTCATCATTACTTGAGTCTCGTTTTGTTCTAATAAAATATATAGCAAATCTGTCTACCTTAAGAATGAGAAATAGAATAATAGGCAACAAAAGCACTGAAAGTACAGCACAGAAGACAATTCTAAGAGAAATACCCACCAGAAACCATGATGGACTCCTAATTTTCCCCAGGCCAGAAGGTGTAATCAATACTCTTTCCAACCATTTGATTAAATGATTAAAGAGTTAAAGATGCCCAGATACAAAAAGCTCCACTTGCCTAAGATTAATGTGCATCCTTGCCAGAAAACAAACCATTTCTAAAAATAATGAATAAGTGGGCCCAACAGAGGCGAGATTGGGCAGTTTTGTTGCCTTATAAGCAAAGAAGAGAACTACTTTAAGAAAAGTCCTTGTAATATGTGATTTCAAGGCAAAAGCTATCATTTCCCATAAAAGAATTAGTGCCACAATACAAATCCAGAGGCACAAGTCACATGAACACAATAGTACCTCTGGAGCAAAATGATGACCTGATACTGGGCAATGCAAAGAAAAGAGCTGATGAAACAGATCCAGTGACATAAAATAAATGTCACAAAGGTGAACACTTAATTTTAATGTCATTAACCAGAACGGATTGGACCTTCTACTGACCAAGCTAAATATCTCAATAAAAAGCATTGCTTAAATACACAGAAGATTCTTTCTATGTGAAAACATGTACTGTTTTCTTTTTCATACCCTTTATAACCAAATCCCTGTTTCATTAGCTAGTCTCCAGTATAGCAATGCTGCTACATTAACAGGCAATCACAGGGTCAGTACCAACAGCAGTCAGCTACAGGATGAACGGGTAAAGGACACCAAGCCTGCAAAAGTTTCTCTGTAATATATCCATCATTAGAGTCATTCCATGGAATTAAGCCATTGTACCTCTTCAGTGCACCATCAAATGCAACTAGAAGACATCTGAGGAATTTGTTAGTTAAGATTGCATTAAAAAAATAAAGATTTTACTCAGTACAAAGATGTCTAACTCATCTGAGAGGGATTTTCTTATTTCATGCCACAAGTCTTGGGGGAAATCTCTACAGAACTGATATGTGGCCAAGGACCCAGGTTCTTCAGTATTTTTGCTCTGCCTTTCTTGGTATGACTTTCTCCCCCAAGGTCACAAAATGGTTTCTATAAGTTCTATCCCCTATTAAAAAGCTGAAAAATAACAACAGTAAAAAGTAACCTGATAACTCCAGAAACCATAGTTTTAAAGCCTCCTCTTCCATTCTTTCTGAACAAGAGTAAGACTAACTTGATACATGCGTTTACTGCCTACATTAGTTTCAGTTGCATACGTAGAATAAATTGCTCCTCTGAGCTAGCAGTGACACTGTAAAGAAGAATCCGTTATAATACCTTACCTTTTGAGATTCTTTAATTTGGGAATGGGGAAAGACTTCTAGGTTAGTGCCAAATATCTCACAGCCAAGGGTAAAATGCCCCTATCTCTTATCAACTAGTGAAGGGTCAATAGGGTGGGTCTGAAATATAGATCGATTTCTTAGCAGACCAGTAGTAACAATAGCAACTACAATAATGTGAGCACTAATCGTATAGCTTAACACGCACTTCAAACTTACTGCATGAAATCTGAGCAATACCTGTGTTTGAGGTACTTCTGTTAGCACCATTTTAAAGCTGTAGTACCTGAAGATTAGATTTAAGTAACTTGTCAAAATCACACAGCCAGGAGGGGACAGAGCTAAACTTAACTCTAGATTATGTGACTTGAATAGAAGGTTAACATTCAGATGTTCATAGCTCCTTTCTCAGATGGACTGTGGCATGTGGCGGTAGGCCAAACGCTTTAGTAAAACACCTGTTGCTCTTCTAGAAACTTAGAATACTTTCAGCTCAACTGGAAAAAAGAGGGGCAATAAATTGCAGCTTCAACACAGACTCTCAAGTTGCAAAAAAAACAAAAACACAAAAACATTCATCTGTGTAGCACCATTTGGTAGGCCCAGAGATCCTGAGCCATGAGGCTTTAAAAGATTTTTTAAATTTAATTGCTAAAATCTTTTGTATAAACTATTATTTCTTCCTGTATATTAAATATGAGCCAATATAAATCGCCATTATCAACTTAGCTTAGACATTACATCCACTTCACAATTGTCATTTGCTACAGGAAAAGTCCTTGTTTGATCATCAGACCTAAAGGATAAATGCCATTGATGCATTTTTATTTTAAACAGATACTCATAACATGAGAGAGGGGAGAAGCAATAGCAAACCAAAGAATATGAATAGTGAAAGATATGGGGTGACATGTGTGGCTCAGTAGGTTAGGCATCTGACTTTGGTTCAGGTCAGGATCTCACAGTTCGTGAGTTCGAGTTCCACTTGCAGACTCTGTGCTGACAGCTCAGAGCCTGGAGCCTGCTTCAGATTCTGTGTCTCCCCCTCTCTCTGCCCCCCGTTCCCCCCACTCATGCTCTATTTCTCTCTCTTTCTCTAATATAAATAGACACTTAAAAATTTTTTGAATAGTGAAAGTTATTAAAGCCCATGTATCAAAAATCAAGTTTAAGAGACCACAGTAGTACAATGAAACCTATCCTCATAAAGATAAAAATGGCCTTTATTCAGTTCAAACAACACACAGGTGCATGAAAACTATAAAGATAATATGAGAGAACAGGACTGTTGACACTCCCATAGGTCAGGAAAAACCTGCAGTCAGAAAGCCTCACAGTTGGCAGTGTGTCAGGCTCCTCTTGCAAAGTAATAACATGCTTAATAATTTTCAAGATTAAAGAACAACAAGACTGGGGCGCCTGGGTGGCTCAGTCGGTTGAGCGTCTGACTTCGGCTCAGGTCATGATCTCACAGTTCGTGAGGTCTAGCCCCGCATTGGGTTCTGTGCTGACAGCTCAGAGCCTGGAGTCTGCTTCCCATTCTGTGTTTCCCTCTCTCTCTGCCTCTCCCCTGCTCATGATCTGTCTCTCTGTCTCTCAAAAATAAATAAATGTTAAAAAAATTTTTTTAAAAAGAACACCAAAGTTGTCCTTTCTTCTTTTTGCTGTGTTTTGTTTTCTTCTTAACCAAATGGCCTACTTTTTTGTGAGGCCATGCATGGGAAAGCTGGAAATTGGAAGTTTCTTGTACGTTTGTTGTGAATTAGGTTTTTTTTTTTTTGCTTCTTTTTATGGAGGTGAAATTCATACATCATAAAATTAACCATTTTATAATGAACAATTCAGTGATTTTTTTTTTTTAGTACATCCACAATGTGTGCAACCACCACCTCTATCCAGTTTCAAAACATCTTTCTCACCCCAAAATAAAACCCTGCACCCACTCGGCAGTTACAACGTATAGCACCCTTCCCCCAGACTCTAGCAGTTGCCAGCCTGCTTTCTGTTTCAATAAAAAACTCATGAAATGTATGTTTAGGTAAGTTTACCCACAAGTTTTAAATATTTTTACAAGTTTTTATTACATAATCACTAAGTAAAAAGGACAGACTTAGTAAATCAAGGAGATAGTATAACTTAGAGTCAGCGTTTCTAACAGAACAGTTCCACATTTTTCCCCTTTTAGCATTTTTACCCACAAAATCAACAGAGTGCCATGTTCTCTGGATGTAAAGAACCACTCATGCTAAAATAGAGAAAGGTGGGAAGGCTGCCCAGGATGATTCTCTATCCTTCCCCATCTATGTCAGAATTTCTAGACATAGTTGCTGTCTAGAATTTCGTTTGGAAGATTCCGACAAAGACGCTATGTGGGCTTCTAAGTGATATGCCTGTACCTCACTTTACAAATGTCAAACCATCCCCCATAACAACTGTGAGCTGCACTGTTAACCATAATATTCCGTTACAGAAAATTATCAGAATAAAAGCTGCTAACTTCCAGGCTCAATTCTATGCAAAGGGCATAGGAAATAGTGGTTATAACAGATGTAAGTTCATCTGAGCATAATGAAATAGAACAGGACTAAAAGACATTCAATCATTCCACAGGGGCTCATGATCTGCAGGCTGGGAGCACAACCTGGTAGAAGTCACTTGGAAGGAGATCACAAAATAATCACAAATACTTAAATAGTGCTTACTCTGTTCCTGGAATATTCTAAGCATGATTGATTGATTGTGTTTAATAAATTAATTTACTGACTATATATATTCATTTAATTTTCACAGCAATCATGGAAGAGAACTACTTTTGTGATCGTCCTTGCTTTACAGAGAATGGAACTGAGACACAGAGAGGTTAAATGATTTATCCAAAGTCACACAGCTCTTAGAGCCAGGATTTGGCCCAGGCCACATGGCTCCACTGTTCATGCTCTTAACTCCAAGGTCAGGCTGATGTTCTGCCCAAGTAAAGACTCAGAGAAACCTGCTATTTAGTTGCTAAAGTACCCATGCATAATTGATTACATCTTACAGAGTACAAAAAAGAGAGATTCTCATTTTATTTGGTGCCTCAGTCTATATGAGGAACATTCCCACTAAATGCAATAGATAAAAATCTTCCGAAGTATATGGTGTAAAAAGTCAGCTGAGCTTCAGATAGGTCTTAATTTTATAATTAATTTAGAAAAAGAATGTTTTCTACCTATAAAGAAAAAACAATGAAAAATAAATTAGCTCAGCACTCACCAAAACAAATGACTTACAGAACAATTCAGCTTTGAAGTCAATCTTAAGTCTACACGTAGAAGTATTGTGAGATAATCAGAAAATATATATATTGGTCTCTGATCCAGTTCCTGGGACAACGCTTCTAAAACCCTTGGAATTTCCTTTACCCAAGGGATACAGAAATGTTGATGCATAGGAGCACATGTACCGCAATATTCATAGCAGCACTCTCAACAATAGCCAAAACACGGAAAGAGCCTAAGTGTCCATCAACGGATGAATGGATCAAGAAGATGTGGTTTATCTAGACCATGGAATACTACATGGCAATGAGAAACAATGAAACCTGGCCTTGTGTAGCAACATGGATGGACCTTGAGGGCGTTATGCTGAGCGAAATAAGTCAGGCAGAGAAGGACAAATATCATATGTGTGCACGTATAGGAGGATTAGGAGGAACTTAACAGAGGACCAAGGGGGAGAAGAAGGGCGGAAATGGTGGGGGAAAGGGAGAGAGGCAAACCATGAGAGACTCTTGAATGCTGACAAAAACTGAGGACTGATGGATGTAGGGGGGAGGGGGGATGGGCACGGAGGGGGGCACTTGTGGGGATGAGCACTGGGTGTTATATGGAAACTTGACAATAAACTATTTGTAAAAAAAAAAAAAATTAATTAACTAAAAAAATAAAACCCTTGGAATTTCCTAAATGAATAAGAGCACTACAAGCATTTCTTGTTCTAATACTTGGTTTTGACCCTGTCCCTGATATAGCCTTCTTGTGCAGCAGCCCATCTCCCCTGCAGGAGATGTGTTCCGAGGCCCTGAGTGAATGCCTGACACTGCAGATAGTACTGACACCTATATAAACAGATAGTCCTTGACTTAACAATAGTTTGACTTAAGATTTTTTTTTTACTTTAAGATGATGCAAAACAGATACTTAGAATTCTGAATTTTGACATTTTCCTGGGCTAGCAATACACAGTACAATACTCTCTCATGATTCTGAGCAGTAGCCACTGCTCCCAGTCAGCCACACAATCACGAGAGCAAACAATCAATAACACTTAAAACCATTCTGTTTTTCACTTTCAAGCAATTTAAGTATTCAATAAATGATGAGATATTCAACGCTATTATAAAATAGACTTTGTGTTAGATGATTTCACCCAATTGTATGCTAAATGTAAGTGCTCTGAGCATAATTAAGGTAGGCTAGGTTAAGCTATGATGTTCTTTAGGTTAGATGGTATCAACTGCACTTTGTTATGATATTTTCAACTTAAGATGGATTTATCAAGACCCCCATAAGTCAAGGAAGATCTGTACTACATTTTTTCCTCTACCTGCATGCCTATAATAAAGTTTAATTTATAAATTAGGCACAGTAAGATATGAATAATAATAACTAAAAATAAAATTGAACAATTATAACAACATACTGTAAAAGTTATGTGAATTTGGTCTCTTCCTCTCACTCTAAATATCTTATTAATATCTTATACTCACTCTTCTCCATCTTGTGAGGATGTGAGATGATGATATTCCTACCTGGTGAGATGAAGTGAAGTGAATGACACATGCATTATGACATAGTGTTAAGCTACTATTGATCTTTTGACAATACTTCAGAAGGAGGATTATCTGTTTCCAGGCCAGGGTTGAATGCAGATAACTGAAGCCATGGAGAGCAAAACCACAGATAAGATAGGGCTATTCTAAATTCCTAAGTGATAAGAGCACTAGGAGCATCTTTTGTTTAAATGAGGCAAGTTTGGGTGGGCTCCTGTATGGCTTTTGGATGATCACCAGAAATACCAAGCATGATCAGAAGGTTGGAATTTTCATCTCCTTCTCCCCACCCCTTCACAACCCCCCCATCCCCACTCCCACATCCTCAGAAAGGAGAGCAGGGCTAGAAATGAAGTTAATAATTTATCATGCCTACACATGAGGAAGCAGCCATAAAAATCCCACAGGTATCAAGGAGTTCCCAGGTTGGTGAACACATCCACAATGAAAGGATGACACACCCCAACTCCATGGGGAGAGAAATTCCTGTGCTCAAGATCCTCCTAGACCTTACGTTATGTATCTCTTCATCTGGCTGCTTATCTGTAACTTTTATCATACTCTTTAATAAAGTGATAAATGTAGGCAAGTGTTTCCCTGAGTTCTGTGAGCCACTGTAGCAATTAATAAAACCTGAGGAGGGGATCATAAGACTCTCTGGTATAGCCAATGGGCCAGAAGCACAAGTAACAGCCTGGGCTTGGGGCGCCTGGGTGGCTTAGTCGGTTAAGCATCTGACTTTCGCTTAGGTCATGATCTCACGGTCCGTGGGTTCGAGCCCCGCGTTGGGCTCTGTGCTGACTGCCAGCTCAGAGCCTGGAGCCTGTTTCAATCTGTGACTCTCTCTCTCTCTCTGACCCTCCCCTGCTCACGCTGTCTCTCTCTCTCTCTCTCCTAGAAATAAATAAAAACATTAAAAAAAAAAAAAAGTAACAGCCTGGGCTTGAGATTGGTATCTGAAGTGGGCACAGTCTTGTGGGACTGAGCTCTCAACCTGTGGGATTTTATATTATGTCCAGATAGATAGATAGTATCAGAACTGAGTTAAACTTTAGGACACCTGCGAGTGCCTCACAATTGCTTGGTTAGGGAAAACCCCACACACATATCATCCTAGAAGGGTTGTGAGTGCAGAAGTGTGAGGGTAAAAAGAGATACAGGAAAAGACACAAGAGGTTTTTTTTTCCTACTCAGGAGGGAGAAACTGGATATTTTTCCTGATACAAGTACTCACTGGGTTCCCTGAATTTTCCAGATCCACAAGATTCCACTCTATCACTCTTTGCTGTAACTTGGCCAGAAGATTCTAAATATGCTACTATGCATGCATCCCTACCTCAAGAAGTTTTGAAAGTTTTTTGACTAAATCACAGGAGAAAGCACAAGTTGACAATTGCAATTTACAAACCACAATACTGCATGGCCACATAGCAGTTATAATAGCTTGTTTGTTTATTGCTAGACAGAAGAATCTAAGAAAAGCCTAGGAAGATACATGCAGAATTGCAGTATCCTAGCACCTGATAAATTCAGTTTAAGAAAGGTACCCTGTTTTACAGATATCCCAGGTATGTATTTTCATGTTCTGATTGTTTGAGCTTCATGTTTTCTAATTTCCCAAGGTCGCTACCTATCTCCAAAATCCCATTCCATCCTTTTCCAATACTCTCCTTTATGTTCCCTATATTCTAGACCAGCCCTACCCAAAGAATTTTCTATGATGAAGCAAATGTATTGTATCTACACTATACAAGACAGTAGCCACTAGCCATTTGCGTCTAGTGAGTACTTAAAATATTTCTGGTTCAACTGAGGATCTAAATTTTGACTTTTATTTCATTTCAATTAATCGAAATTTAAGTAGCCACATCTGACTAGTGACTGCCATATTGGACAGAGTATCTCTAGAGAAAAAGACCTAATTGTCCTTCCCTACCCTTTACTCATTATTCCATAAGTATTTATTGCCCATCTGCTTTGAGCTGGCACCGTGCTAGGCTCTGGGTATATAATATTGCACAAGACAACTTTGTCTTTATGAATGCTGAGAGAGAGAGCTATTACTCAATTACATAAATGATTTCTTAATGCCAAATCATAGTACTATACCTTATCAATTTAGTTTTTCATATATTAACTTTTCTAAAATCAGGATATATGCTTTATATCAATAGCATCTTATAACCACTGCCAGGCAGGCCCAATCATGGCACATTGTCATTGCCTACACAAACAAGAACTCAGTTATTATTCTAGATAGGATGACCAGACAACATGCAACCCCTCAACGTTTCAGCCAACAAATTACATGAGGATCACTTAGATAAAAGATATGAGTCCTGGTCATTATCAGAAAATATTCAGTTAACACCTTCTGGTAAGATCAAGGTATCTACTTGATACCTCCCAGTAAAGTCAAGATGTATAGATTAGGTGTCCAGTAGCTTATAATAAAATTTCAAAGGCACATTTCCTAACAACAACAACAACAAAGAAGATCACTCAGACTTGATTGATTTTATGCTGTCAGTTCTGTGAAAACATCTGTGGTTTTCATTATTATCCATTAATATTAGCTGTTGATAAGCATCACTAAGTGATTTTAAGGTTTTATAAAACAGTTGGAGCCTTGAGAGTTCTCCACAATGCTATGCATACACCAAGAGTTGGCAGCAGTTCAGCAATGGGGTCGTGAAATCACTGACCCTTTTTCTTGAAGCAAACAGAGGTAGATCAGATGAAAAGTGGCAATAAAGGGAAAAGCAGAAGCCAAGAATCTCTTTTCTCCTATAGATGAGATCAGCTTCATTTAGGGAGTAAACTTTTACATTATGATGCAAAGTTGGAAAGTAGCAATTTCAAGACAAAGGATATGTCCAAGGTGGGCAATTATAGTTGATCCTCACAACAGTCTTGCCTGTCAGGTATTTTCACCTCCACCTGATGCCCACAGAACGTGAGTAAGAGCCCAAACTACTGGGGACTGTCTAGAGAACCCTCTTCCTTCACTGTCAACAGCCAGTGTGCTGAGACCCAGCTGAGGCTTGCTTCTCTCTGGCAGCATAGAGCTCTTCAATGCCAGAGTGATAAAGAAATAGCAGTCGCAAACAAGACAGTGTGGGGCTTAAGGGAACCAAAGGGAGTACCATGTAATGCTTTTAGAAATAACTACAAATAAACCATGTTTAACTTTAGGTACATTTTATACCCCACCTCATTTCAACAAGGATTTGAAGGAGGGCTACAAAAATACATAGCATATTAGGATGGTTAATTTTATGTGTCAACTTGGCAAGGCCACAGTACACAGTTATTTCATCAAATGTTATTCTAGATGTTTCTGTGAAGGTATTTTTAATGAGATTAATAAAGCCAGCAGACTATAAGTAAAGCACATTGCCCTCCATAATGTAGATGGGCCTCCAGTCAGCTGAAGTCCTTAAAAAAAAAAAAAAAAAGACTAGCCTGGATGGACCTAGAGGGTATTATTAGATAAGTGAAGTCAGACAGAGAAAGACAAATACCAAAATTTCACTTGTGTGGAATCTAAAAAACAGAACAAATAAAACAAAAAGGAGAATCAGACCTATGAATACAGAGAACAAACTGGTGGGTGCCAGAGGGATGAGGGTTGGGGATTGGGCAAAATGGGTGCAGTGGAGTGGGACATACAAGCTTCTAGTTATGGAATGAGTAAGTCATGGGAATAAAAGGTTCATCATAGGGAATACAGTCAATAGTAACAGTGTGTGTGGTCACAGATGATAGCTACACTTGTGGTGAGCCTAGCATAACATACAGAATTATTGAATCACTATATTGTACACCTGAAACTAATATAACATTGTGTCAACTATTATTATTAATTTTAAATTAATAATTAAATTAAATTAAATAGACTGATATCCCCAAAAGAAGAGGGGATTATGCCAAAAGACAGCCTTCAGATTTAAATTGCAGATCATATCTTCTCTGGGTCTCCAGCCAGTCAGCCTACCTGCAGATTTGGGACCTGCCAACCTCTGCAATTACATGAACCTATTCTAAGAAAGAAAGAGAGAGACAGAAATAGGGATACAGGAGAAGAAAATGGATATTTGAATTACTTACCTATCACATGAAAGCTTTCCTGGATTATTTTTCGTACAGTTGTTTACTGTGGTATAGGTAGAGTCCAAACTTTCTATTAGCTCTATACCTGGCTACTGAGCAGGGACAGTCTTTTACATCAGTACTAAATATAGCATTATAAACTGTATTAAACCCATTTTATCAAGGAGGGTTATAGAATGACTACAAACTAAAAGGACTTCTTAGCTGTTTGGGAAAACTATTATTTCAACTTTTCCTTTCCAACAAACTATTATCTTTTCAATTCCGGTATTATATTTAAAATATATATTAAAAGTTATATTTCATGTATATATAAGAATTGCTCCCACTCAACTTCATCACCATCGCTCACCATCGCTTTTTACTAATTGCCTTGTTTACCTGAATTACTTATTCAAAACAGCATTTGATTATTCAAAATAATATTGCTCAATTTTAATTGAATCCTCAAGCAAGCCAGCATGCAGCTTCTCAGCTTGCATGGTAATTCATCAATACTTCATTATGCATTTCTTATGGATAGAACATGGATTAAAATGAGAGATTTAGTTGAAGCTATGTCTACTTTTCTTGAGGCAGAAAAAAGGAGAAATAAAATACACATATAAAGAGACTTTTTTCTAAGAATTCTAAATGCTCTATAGCATCATATCAGGTTTTTTAAAGTTTATTTATTTTGAGAGAGAGCACACATGTACAGGAGGGGCAGAGAGAGAGAAGAGAGAGAATCTCACTGTCAGTTCAGAGCCCAGCACAGGGCTCAAACACAGAAACCTTGAGACCATGACCTAAGCCAAAATCAAGAGTCAGACACTTAATCTACTGAGACACCCAGGTACCCCTCATGTCTGTTATTTTTAGCTTTATAAGGCACCTTTACACTGGAGATAAGTTAAAAACATCTGCCTATACTCCATGGAAGTGACATTTCTATCTACTGCCAAGGGGTGAATGGCTTGAGGCCCACAACAGCTAATGAGTTGGTCCAAAGTCACAGATGGTTCAGTGGAAGAGACTCTTCTGGAGCCCAAAAGGCCAAACTCCTTCCTTGGTCAGTGCAGTTACTGTGATTCATACCACACATTCTAACATTTATAAAAGTAATTGGAAGGACTACAACTGCATTTCCATAGAATTTGTATAGTAGCATGACTTGCAGACGGAGAGCAGGAGCAGAATTCTGCTCTACATTTAGAAGTGGTTTTTTGTTTTTTGTTTGTATGGTTGGTTGGTTGGTGGGTTGGTTGGTTGGTTGGTTGGCTGGTTGGCTGGTTGGTCGGTTGGTTGGTTGGTTTTTGGTTTTGGCCAAAAATTCTGCTCTACATTTAGAAGTGTTTTTTTGTTTTTGTTTGTATGGTTGGTTGGTTGGTTGGTCGGTTGGTCGGTTGGTTGGTTTTTGTCTTTGGCCAGCACAGTGGTCTGTGATTGTTTTGTAATGGATTTGAACACTTCCAGGCTAGATATACTTCCCAGGCCACCAGAATCCTTGCCGCTGACTAAAATATTATCTGGACTTCACTCTCTTAGATGGCCTGCTAAGGCTGAAGGCCTTTGAGCTCAGGTGGACTGATCTATAGGGACTATGTACTCTGTTTTCCAAATTTAATCCTATTGCTCTTCATCCTTAAAGCCATTTCCTCCTTTTTCAGTTTTTTTGTTGTAATTCCTTAAATCTTCTAACCCAAAATCACTTTCATAAATATGTGTTACCAAGTGTATTCATTCGGCAAATATTTACTGCATCCTTACTAGTATGCTCTAGGTCAACAAAAAGACAAGGCAACCTATTGAATGGGAAAAGATATTTACAAATGATATATCTGGTAAGGGGTTAATATCCAAAATATACCAAGAAGTTATATAGCTCAAAAAACAAAAGTAATAATAATAATCTGATTAAAAATGGGCAAAGGACCTAAATAGACATTTTTCTAAAGACATACAGATGGCCATAAGACACATGAAAAGATGTTCAACATCATTCATCATCAGGGAAATGCAGAGCAAAACCACAATGCAATATCACTTCACACCTGTCAGAATGGCTAAAATCAAAAATACAACAATTATTGGTGAGGATGTGGAGAAAAAGGAATCCTTGTGTACTGTTGGTAGAAATCCAAAATAATGCAGCCACTGTGGAAAACAGTATGGAGGTTCCTCAAAAAATTAAAGTAGGATTACCATCTGATCCAGTTAATTCCACTACTAGGTATTTACCCAAAGAATATGAAAACATTAATTTGACAAGATATGCACCCCATGTTAATTATAGAATTATTTACAATAGCCAAATTATGGAAGCAGCCCAAGTGACCATCAAGAGATGAATGAATAAAGAAGATGTGATAGATATATAGATATGGATATAGATATAAAGGAACTCTTACTCAACCATAAAAAAGAATCCACTCTTACTATTTGCAACAACATGGATGGGTCTATAGGGTATACTGTACCCTGTAGACAAATACCATATGATTTTACTCATATGTGAAGTTAAGAAACAAAACAAATGAGCAAAGAAAAAAAGAGACAAACAAAAAAATAGACTCAAATACAGAGAACAAACTAGTGGTTGCCAGAAGACAGGTGGTGCGGGCATGGGTGAAATAAGAAAAAGGGATTAAGGGTACACTTATCATGAGGAGCAGTGAGAAATGTATAGAATTACTGAATCATTATATTGTACACACAAAACTAATGTAACACTGTATGTTAATTATACCTCAATCAAAGTACAAAAAAGAAAAGAATATAGTCCCCAGAAGTATTTGTTAAGACCAAAAGTGAATACATATCCATTTATACTCTATGAGCTGTGCTAGATTTTGAAGGTTTTTTTTTTCCTTCTTTTGCAATATCAAGTGATGTTTCTATAGCTAGCAGCTTTGTGGAACAAGTATCTTTTTTAGGAGTCTCTCTTCACTTTAATTTTCACCAGAATAGCTAGTGTTTCAAAGAATGTGCTTCTCAATACTTCTTTTGCAAGCAGATGTACTCCTTTTTTGCAAACAAGTCTTACCACCCTCCTCCTTTTTCTACCATCTTCAACTGCATTATAGTTCACAATGTAAGTTGAAATATAAAACAAACTCATATGGAAAAAATGTTCATACAGGAGAAACCTTAAATTCTTCTATACTTTAGATCCTTGGTTCCCAGGTCCATCTGCTCATCTGGGAAGACAGTTTGTTTGTTTGGTGGTGGGGGGAGTGGGTAATATAGATTCCTGAGCTCTACTCCAGACCTATCTCAAAATAGAATCTTTAAAGTGGGGTTCAAGGATCTGCGTTTAAAATAAAATTTTAGGGGCACCTTGGTGGCTCAGTCAGTTAAGCATCCAACTTCGGCTCAGGTCATGATCTCAAAATTTGTGGGTTTGAGCCCTACGTCAGGCTCTGTGCTGACAGTTCAGAGCCTGGAACCTGCTTTGGATTCTGTCTCTTTCTCTCTTTGCCCCTCCCCCATTCACACTCTGTGTTTCTCAAAAATAAATGAACATTAAAAAATGTTTTAAATAAAATTTTAAATCTTAAAAAAAATCTTCCCAGCTGATTTTTTAAAAAGTAGCTGGACTTGAAATCGCCTTTTATATGGGGCGCCTGGGTGGCTTAGTCGGTTAAGCGTCAGACTTTCGCTCAGGTCATGATCTCACGGTTCGTGGGTTCGAGCCCCGCGTTGGGCTCTGTGCTGACTGCCAGCTCAGAGCCTGGAGCCTGTTTCAGAGTCTGTGACTCCCTCTCTCTCTGACCCTCCCCTGCTCACGCTGTCTCTCTCTGTCTCTCTCTCTCTCCTAAAAATAAATAAAACATTATAATAAAAATTTTTAAAAAAGAAAGAAATTGCCTTTTATAAACTCTACGGACTTAAGAAATTCAGAAACTATAAATCTGTCATGGCTGAGCAGTCAGGGAAATCTCCATGGTAGAAGTAGGATTTAACTGAGCTGAAGTAGACTGTCACCTAGAGTAGACTGCAGATTGGCAGGTAAAGGGCACAGAATTCTCCAGGAATGAGTAATAATATGACAAAGGTAAGAGTCAACATAAGCTGGTACATCTGTGGCTCTTTGAGATCTTTAGATTCACAAGAAAGCAGAGGGTGTAAATAGGTCAGATAAAGTGGCACCTTACAGATAGTTTTAATAAGTAATGGCTTGAGCTTCAAGATAGATCAGTGTGACAGAAAGAACAGGAGAAAGGGAGTCATGACCCTTCCTGAGTTTTATCCCACCTCTGATCTACCAGTGGAAGTCCCAACACAGGTGACTGGATTATGATTCTGAGCAAAAGGAGATTTTGTCCCCATTTGTGATTCTCAGTAAAATGAAAGGATAAGACTACATAGCATCTAAGATTTTTTGCAGATCTAACCTTTATGATTCTATTTTTAAGTCCCACTATTTCACCATTTCCAATGAATCCTCATAAGCATTCTTTGCTGTTCTTTGAATTTTACTCCCCTCTCTTATGGAAAGAATAAATTGCCCCATAATGTGAGCAACGGCGGGTGGCATTTTCATTAATCTCACAATAGGTAGTCCTGTGTCTACATTCTAGTAACAATCAAGCTGGAACAATACACACCTTTCTCCAAGCTTGCTCTACAGACTTTCTGACTTAAATACAGATCTTTTTTGACAGAGATAAGGCCTTAAAACACAGAGACTAACGATGGATTCATATGCCACATTGACCTAAAAGAATAAAAGTCTGCAGCAAATACCATGTTAGATAAATCTGACCTGACAAGCACTTCTGCAGTAGTAGCCATTTTTCCCAAGGGACTTCGTGATATATGAAGACTCATATACTCATGGGATAAAGACTACACCTTCTATTTCCAAGTACACTTGATACAACCCCAAATCAATTTTCTCCTCTTTTGAAGTTAGTTCCAATCTGTCAAGATCCATCCCTCTTTGGCCTCATCTCTGGCCATGTCTCTTTTTCTGTCATATTATATAATGACTACCATTGCAAATCACAGAGATGAAGATTCAATGGAAGATAAAACGTTGCTGCAATAGAGAATTCAGTGTTACTCAGTTTAAAACTTGCTGAAAGCTCACGAGATTATTCTCATAATTCTTGGGAATAATTCTTCTGTTACTTTTCATAAAGTATAGAATAAGGTCCGAAAAAGATTTCAAGGACAAAGGAACTAAGATAAAGGTCTACACACAAAGCAAAAAGCAAGATGAAGCAAAAAAGCCTCTTTTTCTTAATTCTACTTAGTGCTATGACTGTCTACTATATTAGGGATATCTGATGGTTGGTCCAAGTTCTAAATAAAAGACTTACAGGATAAAAGCTGTAGAGGAAATAGAATGATTTACTCTGGAAGCCCTAGTTCTGTTCCTCTTATATGACTTGTGTCCTGACAAATGATCTCTTTAAAAGTGGTGCCAGGATGTAATGGAACTGACTCCCTATTAAAAAAAAAAAAGTTCCCAAGAGAAGAGCATCATTACCAAATCCTTAATTGTTTACTGGTCCATGTTTACTATAATTAGAATAATATATATAATAAAATATTTATGATTTTATATATTTATATAATACATATTTTATACATATATAATAAAATATCTACATAATTTATACATATTTCATATATTTTATTTATGTAAAACAAAGTTTCAAAAGCTAATGAGCTAGCGGATAAGTAAAGTGTTACAAAACAAAATCTAGTATATACTTGTTACAGCGGACATAGCCCTAATTCTGATGTGATGAATAATGGTCTTTCTTAGCTGTAAATTATCAGGGAGAGATTTGTGGAAAATCAGATTTCAACTGGACTTTGAGGGATAAGCAAAGATAAAGATTTTAATATTTTGAGGGTACCCTCCAAATGTCCCTGTCAATTCTACACCTAAGTGGATTTTATATTTGTTCCCTTCTCCCCATTTGCACTACCACTGCCCTAGTACCAGCCACTGTCATCTCTCACCTAGATGACTGCTACAGCCTCCCTTTTGTTTCCAATCCAATCTATTGATTATGTCAGCCTGCTTACTGTTCCTGGAACATACAAAGTGCTTTCCACCTCATTGCCCTTGTCTGTAGCTTTCACTGCTGCAGTGTGTCTGGCACATTAGCTGCCCAATAAATATATGTTGAATCAATGAATAATTGTTTCTTCTTCTGTTTTGTAAGTTCCACAAGAACAGAGCTCATATTTGTTTAATTCCCTATTCTATTCCCAGAAGCCAGCATAGTACTTAAGACATAGTAGGTGTTCCATAAATATCTACTGAAAGAAGAAAAGTAGGAAGGAAGAAAGGGAGGGAGGGATGAAGGGAGGGAGAGAGGGAGGGAGAGAAGGAGGAAGGAAGGAAAGGAAGAAGGAAGGGAGGAAAGAAGGAAGGAGGGAGGGAGGGAGAAATGGTGGGAGAGAGGGAGGGAGGAAAGATTGAGCAAATACCAATTCCGCTACATGAGTTTTGCTTTAAGAACAGGTCATCCCTTGTGGAGAAACGGGCACCCTCCTACACTGTTGGTGGGAATGTAAACTGGTGCAGCCCCTCTGGAAAACAGTGTGGAGGTTCCTCAGGAAACTAACAATAGAACTCCCCTAGGACCCAGCAATAGCACTGCTAGGAATTTACCCAAAGGATACAGAAATGCTGAGGCATAGGGGCGCCTGGGTGGCTTAGTCGGTTAAGCGTCCGACTTGACTTTCGCTCAGGTCATTATCTCGCAGTTCATGGGTTCGAGCCCCGCGTCGGGCTCTGTGCTGACTGCCAGCTCGGAGCCTGGAGCCTGTTTCAGTCTGTGACTCCCTCTCTCTCTGACCCTTCCCTGCTCACGCTGTCTCTCTCTCTCTCTCTCTCCTAGAAATAAAAAAAAACATTAAAAAAAAAAAGAAATGCTGAGGCATAGGAGCACATGTACCCCAATGTTCATAGCAGCACTCTCCACAATAGCTAAAACATGGAAAGAGCCTAAGTGTCCATCAACAGATGAATGGATCAAGAAGATGTGGTTTATCTATACCATGGAATACTACATGGCAATGAGAAACAATGAAATCTCGCCATGTGTAGCAACATGGATGGATCTTGAGGGTGTTATGCTGAGCGAAATAAGTCAGGCAGAGAAGAACAAATATCATATGTTTGCACATATAGGAGGATTAGGAGGAACTTAATGGAGGACCATGGGGGAGACGAAGGGGGGAAATGGTGGGGAAAAGGGAGAGAGGCAAACCATGAGAGACTCTTGAATGCTGAGAACAAACTGAGTACTGATGGGTGTGGGGGGAGGGGAGGGGGGAGATGGGCATGGAGGGGGGCACTTCTGGAGATGAGCACTGGGTGTTATATGGAAACCAACTTGACAATAAACTATTTGTAAAAAAAAAAATCAAGAAAAAAAAAGACAGAATCACTAACAAAAAAAAAAAAAGAACATGTCATCCTTGCCATTATTATAATTCTTAGTTCCTTTGGAAGTATACAACAATACAACAACATATCATGGAATAAAATAAGAAAGCCTATTTGGCCCTATTAGAATTGTTTTATAAATATCTGGCAAAATGTGCTGTTCTGAAAAATAACAAATAGTAATAAAAATTTCATAATCACACCTAAATTATCCCCAAGCATTATCACTAACACACACCTACGGTCTGTATTTCCAAATGCTAGCTAAGAACTAAATATCCATGTTTTCAGCCAATTTAACAGGTTTTTTATTTGAATCTTAAAAACTACTAGACACATAATAGAAACTATCTTATAACATCCACATTTGGTACTTTGATTTCCACAAAACAATTGCATATGCTCAGAGAAACATCATGTTTCTAATGCTGGAGGTAATATTACTTCAGTGACACTATCAAAATGAATTGTACCTCTTGTTTAGTATAGCAAGAGATATGACATTATCTGTTGGATTTAACAAACATGTATCCTCAAGGCTGTTTCATATTTAGTACCCCAGGGTATACAATGCAATAATAATGCGTTATGCAAAGAAAATTGTTTTGCACTCTTCCTTGTAAATTATTCTTTCTTTCCCATTCTCCATGTGTTCAGAGACTTGTTTTCTTTTCAAAAAGGTAACATTGTTAAGCATAGAGATGTGCATTGTACTTGACCAAGGTTAATAACAAAATCATATTTTCCTAGCCCACTAGGAACTTATAATACAGTACAAAAACAGTGTAAACACAGAAAACAGGATGAAAGGATTTTTTTTGTCTTTTGTCTTTGGCTATAATATCAAGAAACCTGTGAAGACTGGTTTTCACACACATATCATATACTTTGCAGGGTGTATGTAAGGTCTGCAAAGTACAATTTTGGTCTCATTCACCACAAGAAATTTCAATCTCATAAAGAAAATTAACTATTTTTCTCAAATCAGAAAAACCAAAAATTGAATTTACTTTAAGATGAAAATAAATGCAACTTGAATAAAGGAAGTTTTTAAAACTAAAGTTTTCTAAACTTGAATAATCTTTGATACTGTTTTAAGAGTACTGGTTCAGGAGTACCTGGGTGGCTCAGTCAACTAAGCCTCCCACTTTGGCTCAGGTCATGATCTTGCAGTTCATGAGTTTGAGCCCCATGTCAAGCTCTGTGCTGACAACTTGGAGCCTGCTTCAGATTCTGTGTCTCCTTCTCTCTCTGCCCCTCCCCTGCTTGTGCTCGCTTTCTTTTTCTCTCTCTAAAATAAATAAAGATTAAAAAAAAAAAAAGAGGGGTGCCTGGGTGGCTCAGTTGTTAAGCATCTGACTTTGGCTCAGGTCATGATCTCACAGTTCACAAGTTTAGGGCCAGCATCAGGCTCTGTGCTGACAGCTCAGATCCTGGAACCAGCTTTGGATTCTGTCTCCTTCTCTCTCTGCCCCTCCCCAACTGGTGTTCTGTCTCTCTCTCTCTCAAAAGTAAATAAACATTAAAAAAATAATAAAAATTTTAAAAAGAGTACTGGTCCAGTTTTTATGAAGCAAGATTTCTCTAAGAACAGTACACTGTCATCTCAGGACTTATTTCTCTGTATTATAGTTTACCTTAATTATTCTCTTTGCTGTCAAGGTTTTATGATTAATTTGGTTGATCTTCTCCTGTATGTTAATAATACAGACCTAATATGGCAAATTATTCAGTTTCATTCTCTGCTTTTCATCCTGACCATTAAAAACAACACGATTTCAGCAGGTTTATAAATTAGGCTCTTTATATCAATTTTATTTTCTTCTAACTAGACAGAAAATTGCAAAATATAGAAGAGCTCTAAAAATAATACCATTGCCACAGTCAAGTCAAATTCAGCCCCCATTCCCATTATACCGAGAACTGGCCCAAATGGGGGCCACATGCCCTGGGACCTGGAGATACATTTGGCTACAGACAGGGCAAAAAAAGAAACAAACTAATAAATACCACTATTCTGCCTTCAAGAGTTAATCACTGATAACATTTTTGTCATCCTTTTCTACTAAGTAGTCATTCATAGAATTAATCAACAAATATTTACTGACTGCCTATGTGCTAGTCATTATTCTAGGTATTGGCAGTAAGACTATGAACATAACAGTTAAAATGTCTGCTCCCTTTAAAGTAACATACTGATAATGGAAGCGGATGATAAATAACTACATAATACAGAGTGTAAGTACTCTGAAGAGAAAGGATTTCAACTAAATGGTATAAGTTATAGAAATAGGGACACCAGGAAAAGAAAATATTGAAAAGAATCACAAGTGGGAGGCTTTTAAAACTTTTTTTTAAAAGTTTATTTATTTTGAGAGAGAGGGAATGAGAGAAAGAGCGTGCACAAGTAGGGGAGGGGCAGAGAGAGAGGGAGAGAGAGAATCCCAACCAGACTCTGCACTGTCAGCGCAGAGCCCCATACAGGACTTGATCTCACGAACCATGAGATAATGACCTGAGCCGAAGTTGGACACTTATCCAGGGTTATGGTTTTAGACATGTTCCGTTTACAAGGACCATTAGCTCATCTGGGTAGTGATGGTAACATATTGTTTCTGTTTGTGGTCTGCTTTTCCACTGGGCCTTTCATGGGGCTTTTCCCATTCAAAAATACATATACTTGGTGATATTAAAGACTTATATAGAAAATCCACCTATTGGTGAATATTTAATTGTCCCTTTTTTATAATTATAAATATGAGAGCTATCAGAAATTCTTTACATACATATTTTTAGAAATGCCTAATAATTTTGGTATAGTAATTCTCAAACATGAAAATACATGATCAAAGAATAGGCACATATTTTTTTTAATTTTTTTTAATGTTTTATTTATTTCTAGGAGAGAGAGAGAGACAGCATGAGCAGGGGAGGGTCAAAGAGAGAGGGAGTCACAGACTCTGAAACAGGCTCCAGGCTCTGAGCTGGCAGTCAGCAGAGAGCCCAACGCGGGGCTCGAACCCACGAACCGCGAGATCATGACCTAAGCGAAAGTCGGACGCTTAACCGACAAAGCCACCCAGGCGCCCCAGAATAGGCACATTTTAATACTTTTGATTTTTATCGCCAGTTTTTTTCTCCAGAAAGATTATGTCAATTTTCATACACACTAATTTGCTACTAAGTACTTTATCCTTTTTATGAAAAATAAAGTTTCTTTTCTATGTTTGATACAATGCAAAAATTAAATCTAATATTTATTAGCTTTTAGAAATTATTACTTACCAAATTCTCTACTATGCATTCACATGTATCATTTCATTTGAAACTCAAGAAATCGAGGTTTTAAGAGTTAATAAATTACCATCAGCTAGTTAAGTCAAAGTTAAGGTCTGAATTAGAGTCATCTAGTTTAATAACCTCTTTCTATTAAATCACAACACTATATACAACTTAATTAATAACTGAATTGTAATTAGCATTTAAATATCAGTGTGATATCAATATATTTTTATATGTTTACTGGGGTCTTTTTTGTAATTTTCACGTAATCAACTCATTTGTACATTTATGTTTTCTGTACCATGATAGACTCTGTGAAAATGATGTTGAGTGAAAACAGACACAGACTCCAACCTCATGGAGGACATGCACAGCCCAGTGCAGAAAAAGAGCAAACTCAAGTAAGAGAAAGACCTGAAGGCAGAGATTTGTTTTTCAAATCCATTCCCAGTATTGGGAAGGTCAGGGCCAGCACTACTAATTGGGAGGGTGCTCAACTGGACTCTAATAAAAATTGGAGAGCCCTGAGCCCTGTGGATCAACTAGAAACCCTACTCTTAAATAGCAGAAGTCAAGCCTGAATTATGGAGCAGCCACAGGACAAACACAGGGTTTAGGATGTAATGCTGTGGCTTCCTGAATTGGAAGGTATGGGCTAAGGGATGCCCAGATAGGTGGTATAACATTATATCTGGATGTGTCTGTGAACATGTTTCTAGAAGAGATGAGCATTTGAATTGTTGAACTGAGTATAATAGATGGCCCTTTCCAGCATAGAACATCATTCGATCTATTGAGGAAGTAGATAGATAGAAGAAAAAGCTAGAGAAAAAGCTAATGCATCCTCTCTCTGCTTGAGGTACATCTTGACAAAGATAATGAGAAAGTGGAGGGAGAGAGAGGTAGAGAAAGACAGAGAAAGAGATGATGGAGATGATAGAGATGGAAAGAGAGAGAGAGGAGAAGAGAGAGATCCCATTGGTTCTGCTTCTCTGGAGAACCCTAATACAGGAGAGAATACAAATAGGAGCATGAGGGAATTCATAATTCCTCTGCCTGTCAGGTCCCCCACCCATATGAACCAGGGGACCCAGGGTGCATCTTCATGTAGGATAAGGAAGGCACACAGTAGGTTATCCACTTTACCAAGATAATGTTTCCTCTCTATAGTTAAAAGCCTCATTTCTACATACTCACTAACCGGCAGAAATCGTAGGTTTCCACAGCTTGGAAAAGCAGCATTTTACAGAGACGGAAACATAGTCTCTTAATCAACAAAACAATGAGCAAAGTGACCTTTGATCAATCACATCATCAGAGATTGAAAAATATGCCACTAGAAGTGATTCATGAAAAAAATAATACCCTGAAAAATTCCAGGCAATTCCACCAGGATTGGAATATAGAAGGTGTGAGCAGAAGACAAGCTAAACAGAGGTATCCACACCAAAACAGACCTAAGAGCATCATCTTTGACACTGAGGAGTTGTTCTTCTCAGCTGCTTCGTGTAAAGAACTAGATTTGCCAGAGGATCCCTGTATAGTCTGGACAGTATGGCATTTACCATTATTTAGCTGATGGAGAGTCAAGTGTATATAGTTTCATTAGGAAGCATAGATTCAATCATTCTCATGGAATCTTATTGTCAGCTTCCTAAAATCTAAGCTAAGAACCTCCCTTTCCAAGTATTACTACTGTATATGGATTCCTGAACAATGAAGTCAAGATCCTGGTGCCTAAAATGAGAAGAACCAGCTGCACAGCCTCTCTCAGAATGCTGTGTGCAGGCTTATTTCTCATGGGTGTGCTGAGAAATACTCCTTCATATTATCATTTAATTTCTTCCTTATAACAGTCTCATGAATTATGCGAGAACAAACACTATTAAGCCCCCAAAAAGAATGGAGAAACTAAGAATCAAAATGGGTGAGTCGCCTGAGGTCATAGAACCAGTCAGTGAAGCCTGGTATTCTGGCTTCTGTTCAACCACAAACCCAGTTCTTTTCCATCTCATCAGACTTTCTGTAGTTCATCATGAATTTTAAGTTTTAAGAGGGAGAGGAGAGAATTATATTAAGAGTCTTCAGTTCAATAAGCTAATCATCAAACTTGCTTTTTAAAATGGAGATAATGCAGTTGGTCACAGAGGCTGTAAAAACCCTCCCTGTGGCTTTGAGGGCCTTGTTTACTGCTCATTGATCGCCGTGACAATGCTACCATAAATAACCCCAGATAAATTGCTATGTATAATCACAGAAGACATCCATATGCATGAGTCACCTGTCAACTCTCCAATCCCATCATTTCCAGTACCTGTCAACATGTCATCAAGGACTCCCTGAGTTTGTGACACAAACAAAACTTACTCTCTCAAGAAGCTGAAAATCACGTGGTGCTACACAGATTTGTGGTTGAAGAAAACAAAATAAGAAGTGCCCACTACTTGGGACAAAGAATGTGTGTGGATTTGGCAGGACTCTCTGAACTGTTCTTTGATCCTACCCCGACAGTGCAAGGATCCAGTCTTATGGAAAGAAATTCAAACCTACTTTTTATTTGTTGTTAAACAATACCCATTGACTCACACCACATAAACCACAGGAGGCAAAGCATAGAATTTTTGCAGAATCCTCTAGAACAAACTACCAAATGGAAACTTACCTGACATGGTGTGTGTCACCCACACCAATTTTGCAGGAAAAGCTCTGGTCTCTTGGGCAGGACTGGTCGTGATGGCTCAGTATAACCAGGAAGATGTTTAGACGGAGATTTCATCAGTAATTTAAGAGAAGATAATAAACAAAAGTCAGGACACAAGGGTTAGCCTCCAGATAAGCAAGGTAAGCAGTATCCAGTTCCTCGAACCAAAAACAGAAGATGTAATTCCATCAGGCCAGACCAGGAATCAAACCATTCATAACAAGACGAAGGCAGCAAAGCAGTAATCCACATAGACAATCCACAGGTAGGGGTAAGCAGTAACTAAAGGAATTAGTCACTGAGGAGAAAAGTGAGTCAGTCCAAAGCATCAGTTGTCAAGGCATCATGTTGTAAATTTTATTCTGATACAAGATTTATCTCCTCCAAGGGTCTCTTACATGCTGGCTGCCAAGTCTCAGCACACAGCTGCGGAGATGAGTGACTTCACCTGTCTAGGAGACAGCTTCTGGTGGTTCTGAAAAAGATAAGGCAAAAGTAAAAGCTCAGATAAGAGCTTATTGATCTAGCAAGTGTATATGAACAAATGCACATGCCATTTTAATAAGGCTAATAATGCACAAAACTGTACCCTGAATCTATGTCTTATTTGTAAGAAGTGACTAACACTTCTTTAAAGAATTTTTTAATGTTTATTTTGAGACTGAGAGAGAGAGTGAGAAAGAGAGACATAGCAAGGGGGAAGGGCAGAGAGAGAGGGAGACGGAAAATCCAAAGCAGGCTCCAGGATCCATGTTGTCAGCACAGAGCTCAATGTCAGGCTCAAACCCATGAACCGTGAGATCATGACCTGGGCCAAAGTCAGACACTTGACCAACTGAGCCACCCAGGTGCTCCAAATGCCAGACACCTTTTTTGCAGAGAACAGTAAAATAACCATAACAATACTAATAGCTAATCTGATTAAGCAGGTGTTAACCACTAACATCTGTTTCTAGGTGCTTTATATGTGATGTCTTTTATTCCTCGAAATAATTCTTAGTTACGTACTATTATTATCTCCATTTCACAGATGAGGCACAGAGGCATTAAGTAACCTTCTCAGGGTCACACAGCTTGTGAATCTGGATTTAAACCCATGTTTCCCAACCTCAGCTATCATGCCTATGAGGAAGGTCTAACATGATACTAGATCTTATGATGTATCAAAGGAGAAAAAAATGTTAACTCTACACTCCAAAATCTCCCTTCTCAATTCTGACTCCATCTAGCAAATAGCCTAAAATTCTCAACTTCCTTCCCATCATCTCCTCCTTCTGATAACTGAAAATGAAAAGGATAGAAAAGTGGCAGGAAATTACCATTTACAGAAAAGTATGTCATGTCTTGGTGCCAAGTTCTCTGCTCAATACTGGATGCATCTGCCCTCGTGCAGCAGGTACCTTTAGAATGTTCAAGCCTCTGTTTGGCCCCTCCAAAGCCAGCCAGAAGATCTCAGTGTAACCTTATTAGCAGACGCTGTTGCCCAAAGCCGGAGAGCAAACACCAAATCATGCCAGAAGCATAGTTAGAAAGGTGCATTTCAGAGATGAGGGAGTAGATCAGAAATGGAAGGTAGATAGGGTACCTGGGTGGGTTAGTCGGTTAAGCATCTGACTCTTGGTTTTGGCTCAGGTCATGATCTCATGGTTTCATGAGTTCAAGGCTTGTATTAGGCTCTGTCTGTGCTGATGGTGTGGAGCCTGCTTGGGATTCTCCCCCTCCCTCTCTCTCTCTGCTCCTCCTCCACTCACGGTGTCTCTGTCTCTCTCAAAATAAATAAATAAACTTTAAAAACATTTTAAAAAAGAAATGGAAGGTAGAAACAAGAGAACTTGTGATGGTCTTGATGATCACTACAGAATATGAGCTCTATGGAAGGTGCCTAGATGCTTGTGTGCTTGCGATAGACATTGGTGTGAGCAAGTCAAGGTATTTGAAGAGCCAAAAATAAAAGAGACAAGTTCTTTGAACTTTTCAAGGTTGGAGCAAGCTCAGATTTCCACATTTCCTATGTGATAAATATTAAGTTCACTCAAAACTGTCTTTCCAATCAGTAACAAATATATGGGGGCGGTAAATCCTTATCTATAATCAGATACTGAAAAATTATAAGAAACATAGAATGCAAAATAAAATATAATAAATTTAAAAATGGGGGCCTGGGTGGGTCAGATGGTTGAGCATCCAGCTCTTGATTTCGACTCAGGTCATAATCCAAAGGTCGTGGGATCAAGCCCTGTGTTGGGCTCCTCACTGAACATGGAGCCTGCTTAGGATTCTCACCCTCTCTCTCTCTCTCCCTGTGCCTCTCTCCCCTGCTTGCACTCTCTCTCTCTCTCTCTCTCAAATAAAATAAAGTAAAATAAAATAAAATAAGAACATATTGAAAAGAAATGAGGAGTGAATATTATCATGAGTGTGAGAGCAGAGGATGGTTAAGTGGCTGTTTCCATTCAATCTGTCTAACCTTTCTCATGAGGGCGTCTCACACATTAAGAAGGGACACGAAAGCAACGAATTAAACATCTGTCACCACTTTCCCGTTAGTGCTTAATTTTAAACAACTTTCTATTTCCTTCTAAATGAGAGTTGATTATTCAGAGGAGAGATGGCTGCTTTGTACATAACTTTGGCTTGGCCCAGACTAGCATTAATCAGCCAACACATCGATGCTGAAGCCTGCTGATTCAAGAAGATGGAAAAGGAACATTTTCACGATGGTGCAGCAAAGCTGCCCGTGTGAGCATTTCTTTTATTTGACAGTAACAAGATTAATGAATATAGCCATCTGGGTGGTGCTGTGAACATTACTCTCAAGCTGGTTTTCAAATACTGCTAACCAAGGAGCCAAAAATCACATAATGAAACATATCTAATATCTATATAGCAATAGATCTATTAGAGATTGTGGGAAATGCTTCATGTTTTACCCAGATCTTAATTTTTCAGGTCTTTATTATGAGGAGGCTACCCCAACAGCCTTTGTGATGCAAATAAAGTATGACCATTAAGGATCCTCCTCAAGAAGTCCAAGGATTTTCTGACTTCTGCTCCTTTTTCTCCATGGTCAGGATTTATAATGCAAGAGGTAGTAAGCCAAGCAGCCTGCTCTTTCATGTGTACCCAGTTATTCAAAAAAACAAATTTAACTTTCTTACCTCCTACCACAACCCCTCTTATGTCCCTGTCTCCAGCCCATGGAGCTGTTTGTCTTTGTCTAAACATGCCATATCAGACTCTATCCTCATAAGAACTTTTTCCTGTGTGCACACAGAGATAAAGACAGCTCTGGTATATCTTCTTCTTCTTATAAGGACACCAATCCTGTTGGACTAGAGCCCTACTCTTATTATATCATTTAACCATAATTACCTCTTTAAAAGCCCTGTCTCCGAATGCAATCACACTGGGGATTAAGACCTCAGCATATGACTTTGGGGGTGGGGGGTTCATGCACTATCACCAGCCCAAAAAGTTCTTCCCTTCTCCACTGAGAGCCACTACACTCAAGCTTTCTGATTCCACCTAAATGTCACCTTCTCCAAGAAGCCTGCTCCAATTCCAGTCTAGAACAGTCTATTCCCATTGTAGCACTTATTTTATTCTCCCTAATACTATTTCTTCTTAGTTGCTTCTGTGTCTCCCTCTGCTAATATATTGGGAGTTCCTTGGTAAGAAGGACTCTGTCCAGAACTCTAGATGCTGGCAAGGATGTGGAGAAACGGGCACCCTCCTACACTGTTGGTGGGAATGTAAACTGGTACAGCCCCTCTGGAAAACAGTGTGGAGGTTCCTAAGGAAACTAACAATAGAACTCCCCTATGACCCAGCAATAGCACTGCTAGGAATTTACCCAAGGGATACAGAAATGCTGAGGCATAGGAGCACATGTACCCCAATGTTCATAGCAGCACTCTCCACAATAGCTAAAACATGGAAAGAGCCTAAGTGTCCATCAACAGATGAATGGATCAAGAAGATGTGGTTTATCTATACCATGGAATACTACATGGCCATGAGAAACAATGAAATCTGGCCATGTGTAGCAACATGGATGGACCTTGAGGGTGTTATGCTGAGCGAAATAAGTCAGGCAGAGAAGGACAAATATCATATGTTTGCACGTATAGGAGGATTAGGAGGAACTTGATGGAGGAACAAGGGGGAGAAGAAGGGCGGAAATGGTGGGGGAAAGGGAGAGAGGCAAACCATGAGAGACTCTTGAATGCTGACAAAAACTGAGGACTGATGGATGTGGGGGGGAGGAGGGATGGGCATGGAGGAGGGCACTTGTGGGGATGAGCACTGATGTTATGTGGAAACTAATTTGACAATAAACTATTTGTAAAAAAAAATAAAAATAAAAAATAAAGTGAAGCCATTTCAATCAATACTCATAAAAAAAAAAAAAGGACTCTGTCCAATTCCTCTTGTATTGCCCGTAACAGCTTGCACAGCCTTGTGTGTTATGCTCATTCATTCTTTCTGTGCCTGCAGCAGCTAACACATGATTATATACAGTAGGCACTCAATAAATAAGAATAAGTGAATGTTCTCACTCTACTACTGACATTTTCTCTGCTTCCACTTTAATTCTTTTTTGTCCTTTTCCTGAACTCTCTTCCCTTCCGTTTTTTCTTTCCCACAACATCAATTAACATTTTTCAAGCCCCCCTTAGAGTTTGCTTACTCTGCCCTTTCTCCTTCTATTCTCTTTGCAAACACCAACACCTTCAAGTATGAAGTGATATGTATATTTCAACAACTCCTAGAGTCTCTCTGTGGCCCCAGACTCCCAGCTGAGCTTCAATCCTGGTATGCTACTCACCAGGATGTTAACAGTGGGAGTGGCTGTGAGCAGAAGTTGTGGTGCTGATGATGGTGATGATAATAGTAGTCACAGCAACAGCAACACTTTAACTAGTTTGCACAATTGTGGGCCCAGGATCCTTCCCACTAACCCCCTACATTCTCTTTTTGATTCCAGCAGACCAAACACAGTCCCCAATTACATGTGATGCTTCCTGCCATGGTTCTTTCTATACACCACTCCAGTGTCATTCACCACCAGCTGCATCCACTTAATTCTCATCATCCTTCAAAACTTAGGTTAAGCCATCACCTCCTGGAGGAAGACTTCCAAGATACACCTTTGTACTCTAGTGGTACAGAAAGCCTACCCCTCCCCTGACATTTGGATTGGGTTAAAATTTGGAAAGAAAAATAAAGGTTTTCCTTGTTGACTCTCTTGACTTTCTTCCTCCAAGCCAATGGTCTTCATTGAAAAAGGAGCATACACACACACACACACACACACACACACACACACACACACCAGGAATTAAGAAGTCATTTGACTTTATAAATAGAAATTGGATTCATGTTGCCTTTCCCCATCACGAATTTGAATTATTCAGAGTATATGAGAACTTGGGCTCAATTAAATAAAAATAAAACTACAGTGGCACCTAGATGGCTCAGTCAGTTAAATATCTGACTCTTGATTCAGTTCAGGTCACAATCTCATGGTTTGTGGGATTGACTTCCACATCTGGCTGTGCTGACAGCACAGAGTCTGCTTGGTATATTCTCTCTCCCCCCCCTCTTTCTGCCCTCCCCCTGAGTCTCTCTCTCAATTTAAATAAACCTTTAAAAATACAGATAAATAAACAAAACTGTACATTCAGTCATTTTAGATATAATTTTCTTACTTACATAAAATGAACAGAAATCCTGCTATGTAATTCTCCTGGGTAATATAAAAAAAACAAATTAACCTTTTTTTAAGTTTATTTATTTATTTTGAAAGAGAAAGCACACAAGCAGCAGAGGGGCAGAGAGAGAGGGAGAGACTCCTAAGCAGGTTCTGTACTGTCAGCACAGAACTCGAAGTAGGGCTCAACCCCATGAACCACGAGATCATGACCTGACCTGAGCCAAAATCAAGAATCAGATGCTTAACCTACTAAGCCACCCACACGCCCCAAGAAATAAATTAATCTTAACTGAGAGAGTCATTCTAATACCACTGAGATGTTCATGAGACTGTCATAGCTACAGTTAGAGGCAACGGTTAGTCTGAAAATAAGTTTACAAGTAATAAAATAACAGAGTTGCAAGGTAGTCAAGTTTGGGTCACATCTTTCAGACCAAACCAATTACGTACAAGCTTCAGCATGATTGTGAGATCTGCAGCTGCCACAGATGATGCACGTGGCTCCTTGAACAGGTTCATCAGTGCTGCTAAACATTAAATGATGAGACAGATCACCAATATCCAGGACCTGAAATGTAATCAATGCTCTGACATGGAAACCAGGCTTATTACATTTCAGCATGACTGGGTTTAAATGGATAGTAGCAGAATACAAAAACAGTTCTTCTCTGTACTTTTATGAGAGGGACGTAGAAGAAACTTTTTTTTTTTTTTTTTTTTAATTTATTTCTAGGAGAGAGAGAGAGACAGCGTGAGCAGGGAGGGTCAGAGAGAGAGGGAATCACAGACTGAAATAGGCTCCAGGCTCCGAGCTGGCAGTCAGCACAGAGCCCAACGCGGGGCTCGAACCCACGAACTGCGAGATCATGACCTAAGCGAAAGTTGGACGCTTAACCGACTAAGCCACCCAGGCGCCCCAAAGAAACTCTTAATAAATGGGACAAAATGCAGCTTCACAAGCAAGAATAAATTTTGACTGAGCAGTCTCTCTTGGCTCAGGTACTGCAATAGACCTAACAGCTAAGAGCTGCTGCCAAATATCAGCACAGACAGACAGCTCACAGTAGTGAGGAATGTGGGAGATGTGGGTTCTGTTTGACTAACATTTCACTCTGATGACCACTCATCATTGTATAGAATCTTCTTGATAAAAATGCACCTAAGAGGAAGCTAATCGAATATCAGGGGTTTTAGTGTGGATTTAATCACCTAGCAATTCATTCTGTTAAAAAACTATTAAACAATTCATAATTGGGGTTGTTTTTGAATTTAATTCTTCAAATGAGTTTTAATATACTATGTGATTATACATTGTTTTTCACAAACTGATTTTCTAAGAAGAAGACTAAGAAGCTGATTGCAGAAAGCTGTTGACTTCAATTGTGAGGACTCAAGCAAGCCAGAAAAGAATGATCTGGGAGCAGACCACAGAAATGTTTTTAAAGCCTCCATTATATGTGCAAATGTAATCAGTAGCCATACATCACCTTCCCTTACAAAGAGTAAAAAGATCCATATACATATACAACAAAGATAAGTTTAAAATGACAGGATTGGGGGCACCTGGGAGTCTTAGTAGGTTGAGCATCTTACTCTTGATTTTGGCTCAGGTCATGATTGCAGGGTCATAGTATGGAGCCCCTCATGTACTAAGCATGGAGCCTGCTTGAGATTCTCTCTCTCTCTGCCCCCCTCCTTTACTTGCTCTCTCTCCCTCCCTCTCAAAATAAAATAAAATAAATAACAGGACTGGTTTTCTTATACAATTTGGTTTTCTTATACAAGTCTCATTGCTTTTTAATTATAGTAGAAATACCTTGAATTACAAATCTGAATACCAAATAACCTTACAGTATCATGAACTGAAGATTACCAAGTACCATCATGTACATTTTCAAATGATTCTTAAATATCATGAAATATTATTATCCCTAATTTCAGCTGAAGAAACTAAGGTCCAGAAAGGTCAAATACCTTGCCCAAATGTACGCAACTGGTAAAGTCTGCAGAGCTTTGCCACAAAATCTAATTCCAGCCCTTTATCCGGTGTACCACTGCTGCCTCCATACATATGTGTTGATCCAACCATATCTGCATGACTGGTAATATCAAACCACCCCTTCAATAAACATTTACTAATCATCTACTTAGTGGTTAGCATGGTGTTAAATGCTGGGTATTCAAAGATAAATCAGATGACTCCATTGACCTCTCAGGAGTACACAATCTACTGGGAAGAGAGTGACATCATCAACATTATCAAAAGCATTGGCATTTACCACGTGCCAGGTACTATTCTAAGCAACTTACAAGTATTAACTCAATTTAATCTCATAAAAATTCTATGAGTTGGGTAATATTTTTTTTTTTTTACAAATAGTTTATTGTCAAATTAGTTTCCACATAACACCCAGTGCTCATCCCCACAAGTGCCCTCCTCCATGCCCACCCCTCCTCCCCCCCACATCCACCAGTCCTCAGTTTTTGTCAGCATTCAAGAGTCTCTCATGGTTTGCCTCTCTCCCTTTCCCCCACCATTTCGCCCTTCTTCTCCCCCTTGGTCCTCTGTTAAGTTCCTCCTAATCCTCCTATACGTGCACACATATGATATTTGTCCTTCTCTGCCTGACTTATTTCGCTCAGCATAACACCCTCAAGGTCCATCCATGTTGCTACACATGGCCAGATTTCATTGTTTCTCATTGCCATGTAGTATTCCATGGTATAGATAAACCACATCTTCTTGATCCATTCATCTGTTGATGGACACTTAGGCTCTTTCCATGTTTTAGCTATTGTGGAGAGTGCTGCTATGAACATTGGGGTACATGTGCTCCTATGCCTCAGCATTTCTGTATCCCTTGGGTAAATTCCTAGCAGTGCTATTGCTGGGTCCTAGGGGAGTTCTATTGTTAGTTTCCTGAGGAACCTCCACACTGTTTTCCAGAGGGGCTGTACCAGTTTACATTCCCACCAACAGTGTAGGAGGGTGCCCGTTTCTCCACATCCTCGCCAGCATCTAGAGTTCTCTGATTGGCTCATTTTAGCCACTCTGACTGGCGTGAGGTGGTATCTCAGTGTGGTTTTGATTTGTATTTTCCTGATGAGGAGGGATGCTGAGCATCATTTCATGTGTCTGTTGGCCATCTGGATGTCCTCTTTGGAGAAGTGTCTGTTCATATCTTCTGCCCATTTCTTCACTGGGTTGTTTGTTTTTCGGGCGTGTAGTTTGGTGAGTTCCTTGTAGATTCTGGATATCAACCCTTTATCTGATATGTCATTTGCAACTATCTTTTCCCATTCCGTTGGTTGCCTATTAATTTTCTGGGTTGTTTCCTTGGCTGTGCAGAAGCTTTTAATCTTGATGAGGTCCCAACAGTTTATTTTTGCTCTTAATTCCCTTGCTTTTGGGGATGTGTCAAGTAAGAAGTTGCTGCGGTGGAGGTCAAGGAGGTTGTTTCCTGCTTTCTCCTCTAGGGTGTTGATAGTTTCCTGTCTCACGTTCAGGTCCTTATCCATTTTGAGTTTATTTTTGTGCATGGTGTGAGAAAATGATCTAGTTTCATTCTTCTGCATGTTGCTGTCCAGTTCTCCCAACACCATCTGTTAAAAAGGCTGTCTTTTTCCATCGGATATTCTTTCCTGCTTTGTCAAAGATTAGTTGGCTGTATACTTTTGGGTCCACTTCTGAGTTCTGAATTCTGTTCCATTGGTCTATGTGTCTGTTTTTGTGCCAATACCATACTGTCTTGATGATGACAGCTTTGTAGTAGAGGCTAAAGTCTGGGATGGTGATCCCTCCCGTTTTGGTTTTATTTTTCAGGATTACTTTGGCTATTCGGGGTCTTTTGTGGTTCCATACAAATTTTTGGATAGTTTGTTCTAGTTTTGAGAAGTATGCTGGTGCAATTTTGATTGGAATTGCATTGAATGTGTAGAGTGCCTTAGGGAGTAATGACATCTTAACTATATTTATTCTTCCTATAGTTGGGTAATATTAATATCCCCAATGTGCAGATAAGAAAACTGAGGCAAAACCAAACTGACACAAAGAGTAATAATTAGAAAAAGACAGTGTTAAAAAAAGTTCCAACAGAGCAGATCCTATCTGAGCTAAGCTGTAAAAAATGAACTGGGCTGTGAAAGGTGGAAAGGAAAATGTTCCAGTCAAAAGACATAGCATGAAGAAAGTTGGCAAGGGTCAAGAGTTACATTACCTCCTCAAATGTATTACCTGCTCTTTGGCCTCCCTGTCTTCACGTTATTCCTTTGGCTAGAATTTTCTTCCCCCTTATCCAACCCACTATACCCATCAGGACTAAGTGGTTAATGAGACACGGTGGGGAAAAAGAAGGAAGTCAAGGACAACTGAAAAACAGGAAGGATGGAGCTGCTATTCCCTGAAATGAAAACCTGTGGGAGGAACATTTTGAAGAGGAAGATAAGGGAAGCTGCAAAAAAGAGAAGCCAAAGCAGTGCACCCTACACAGGCAGCATCTGTCTAGAGAAAGATAAGTTTTTTTCTAATTTGCAACAAGCAAATGTTATAGCAACTCTAAGAAAAATCAAGAGTCTGATTTCAGGAATGTTAAGGGATTTATTAGACATCCAAGAAAATTGGTCAAGTAAGCAGCTGAATAAACAAATCTGGAGTTCCCTAAACAGGTCCAGAAAGAAAATATAATTTGGGAGTTGCAAGCTTAATTATATTGCTTAAAACCATGAGGCTGGACAAGTCCCTCAATAGAGAGGAAAAAAATGAAGGTGAGATCCAAGGACTGAGGCCCAGAGTATCCAATGTTAAGAAATTAGAGTGAAGAGAAGGAGCCAGGAAAGGAGACTAAGAAAGAATAACGAGTGGAGTAGGAGGAAACTTGGAAGGTATCCAGAAAATTAAAGAAAGTAATGTCAAATACTACTGACAGATCAAGAGAAGGACTGAGAAGTTAGTGATCTGGCAATCAGTTGGTGAATTTAACAAGAGCAGTTCTGGTGAAATAGTAGGGAAGAAAGCTTGATTGTATTGAGTTTAAGAGAATAGGAAGTAAGGAACTGGAGACAAGAAGAGACAACTCTTTAACAGTTTCACTGTAAAGAAAAGTAGAAAAGTGGAGCAGGTGCTGGCCATTGTGTTAATCACCATTTTAATTTTTTCAGGTTGGGTAAATGGAAATGGAAACTATCATAGGGCGAGGAGAAACGATGATGCAGGAGAAAGGACAGAATTCAATGTCCTTGAGTAGAGAATGAAGAATGGGATCTAGGGCATAAGTGGGATGATTGCTACAGCTAACAGCAGAGACCATTCCTCCATAATAATAGGAGAAAATACATGTACAGGGGCACTGATGCAGATGGGCAGGTAGAAGTTGCGAACTGGGAACTGTGGCATGTCTATTCCAACTGCATTTTCTCAGAGAAATGGGAAAGACCGTCATCAGCTGAGAATGACAGCTGCAAAATATCATGAGCCTTACTGGAAAGAAAATTAAAGTTTGGTATAAAAAAAAGGAGTTGTCAAAGATTTTAAACAACAGGAACTTTCACACACTACTGGTGGGTGTGAAAATTAGTAGGACCACTTGGAAAATACTGTGACACTATTCAGTAAAGGCAAAGACATGTATATTCTATGACCCAGCAATGTCCTTCCTAGGTATTCATCCTATAAAAATGTGTGTGCCTGTAATTGTGGCCCCTGTATAAGAGTAATTATGGCATGATTGCCCTTATAGTGGGTGATAAAATTAAATTTTAAAAAAAAGAAACAATAACCAATCATCAAGATAGTGTTTACCATTAGGAGGAAGAAAGGGATCTGTGATCATAAATGAGCATACTGAAAGATTCTCAATGACTAGCAACGTTCTCTTTCTTAAGCTGGACAATTTAAGCTGCACAAATAGGTTCTATGCATTTGTGTATACTGTTCAATTTTAACATAAAAAATGAATTCTATTATGGTTTTCCAAAGAGTTTTATTTTTGTTTGTTCGTTTATTTCACAAAAAGTTTACTAGGTTGAATTCAAACTCAAAACTCAACTCGGTTCTTTAAACTTTGGCTGGGAAGCTTGGAGTCTTCCCATATATGTGTCGTTCAGGGCTCACTCAGATATTTGGGCAACTGATAGGAAGAATTTGAGCTCCCACTCTGTGGCTCTCTCTTTTCAAAAGATCCACCCCTTGCATTTCAACTGGTGTGGTTGCCTCAAACTCTTAAGCTCAGTCAGGCGAAGGGTTTCTATCCATGTTTTGGTTTTCTATTGTGACAACTGGGACTTACCTTCAGGCTAAAACCTGTAAGAAATTGGAAACCCACTCAGTACTGTTCCCTTCCTCCAAATGTCCACATAAAATACATACAATATGTGCCTACTTTGGTTTGCTTCCTGATGTCTTCAGATGGTTGTGTTTTTTTATTTTGTGCAAAGTTTATAGCTATCTGTGGAAAACTTATTCTGATAGAAGCTACTATTCAATTACCAGAAGCAGAAACTGGCACTGCTTGTTTAAATAAATTAAATAATTAAAATCCAGGAATTTTGTATCTATTGCTTCTAGTGCTGTTGTTGTTATTTTTATTGTTATTGTTGTTGTTGTTCAGTCTAGATAGAAACTCAATGAGATCTTTTCTTCTCTCTGAATTTCTTTGTATTCTTCCTTACCTGGGGTTGTAAGATTCAACCTCACTGCCTAATCTTAATGGTGCAAAAGCTAAATAAAATAAGAAAAGGGGAAAGTGCATAGATAAATATTTCAAAATATACCTCTATAAATGCAAATTATATCAGGTCAGAGGTAACACATTAAAATCATCATTTGAACAAATTAGTTTGCTGGTCTAGGAGGTCCTGAAGGTGAAGGATACATGAGAGGAGAGAGTTCAGAAGGGAGAAAAACACCTAGAGCTGGTAAGAGACACAGCTGAGTCCCCTTAGTTAGGTCTGAGATGTGGATAAAAGGCTGATAACTAGTAGATGAAGGAGGTGCTCCAAAGACAGCTTAGAGACAAGAAAATGGACAATCCCTAAATTTTAGAATTATAGACTCATGGCATTTTAAGCCTAAAAGATACTTATCAGATCATCTAAATTCAAAAGCTTATTTTGGAGGCTGGGAAACTGAGTCTCACACTTTGCTTGCTTCATAATTTAGTCAAGGTGCCCAATCCCCTCAGCCAAGTTTCGGTGCTGTTGTATTCTTTTTAACAGCCTGGGACCTATTCACATTTGTGTTTTGATTAATCAATGTTGTGTATGATGGCTTTAGGTCTGAGCCACTCAATTCATTCTTAAACATGCTGGAGAATTCCAATATAGAGCTTTTTGTTCCTTCTCTGTATATCTTGGAGTTTTAATCACAGAAGAGTGAATTGAGGCTTTTTTATGATTGCATAAAATACACCAGGCTCTAACTCTCTTTTCTAATTATGACAAAGCCATGTGGTCTCTTATGAATTGCTTTGTATAGTGTCCAGGTATAGATGGCTCATGGGATTTTACAAAGATTAATTCAGATTAGCTCATAAATTTATTGAAGGAGGTATCTATTAGGTGTTCTTGTCAGTCTTTGTGACTGCTATTGACAATAATAAAATGATATGAGTTTCAAACTCCCCTGACCCATGCTGCCTTCAGATTTAATCATTAGCCAGAATCTGCATTCTTCCCTAAGGTATCTTTTTATTATCTCAAATAAGAATGACAAGTTGAGATCAGTGAATTTAAGAAATTTATTTTAAATACTACCTCTATTTCCATAGGTTTATTCTCTCCTCTCAATATCTAGGTTATAACAAAAGTTAACGTCTTCTGGGCAAATCAGTGTACATTAAAATGATTATAATTCTCTTTTTACTCAAAAGATAGTATGTGCTTCTAATGACAGCAGTAGCCAAGTGAAGAGAGAGTAAACCATTGTACACAACCCAAGATCAAAAGTCACTATGGTTTCTTTTAAAATGATGCACTATATCCCTCTGCCCTCTTCCAACCAAGAGAAGCCTGAATAGTAATTTCATAAACAGTACCAAAGTGATAGATATAATCAGAGTAATTCTAGGGGCGCCTGGGTGGCTCAGTCGGTTGAGTGTCTGACTTCAGCTCGGGTCATGATCTTGTGGTTCAAGCCCTGTGTGAGGCTCTCTGCTATCAGCGTGGAGTCTTCCAATCCCTGCACCTGCCCCCGCCCCCTTTGCCTCTCTCCTGCTTGCGCTCTCTCTTTTTCTCTTTTACTCAAATATAAACACTAAAAAACAAAAAGCAAAAAATCTTTTAAAAAAGGTAACTCTCACTTTGAAGAAAAATAAACATAAAGTAATGGGGCTTGTTTTTATTTCCTTCCCTTAAATAAAAATATAAATGTTAATATTCTTTTAAAATGTACACATATTTATATTATTTTTGAGACTGTAACTGTATAGCCCAAAGTTAACTTAAAACTTAGCACTTGAGGGGCGCCTGGGTGGCTTAGTCGGTTAAGCGTCCGACTTTCGCTTAGGTCATGATCTCGAGTTCGTGGGTTCGAGCCCCGCGTCGGGCTCTGTGCTGACTGCCAGCTCAGAGCCTGGAGCCTGTTTCAGTCTGTGACTCCCTCTCTCTCTGACCCTCCCCTGCTCACGCTGTCTCTCTCTCTTTCTCCTAGAAATAAATTTAAAAAATATTAAAAAAAAAAAAAAAAACTTAGCATTTGAGGGCACTTGGGTGGCTCAATCAGTTTAAGCATCCAACTCTTGATTTTGGCTTAGGTCATGATCACACGGTTCATGAGTTCAAGCCCTGCATCTGACTGTGCTGGCGATGGCAGATCCCACTTGGGATTCTCTCTTTCTTCCCCTCCCCTGCTTGCTCTTTCTTTCACACACACACAAAATAAATACACTTAAAAATTTTTTTAATAAATAAATAAAATTGAATATGTATATATAAAGCCTGAAAAAAATGAAAAAAATAAAAAATAAAATAAATAAATAAATAAAATTGAACACTTGGAAATAAAAACAGCAGCCATTTGTCAAGCAACTACTATGTACAGAGTCAAAGAGCAAAAATCATGTTATGTCCAATCCCCTGGGGACTTTAGGATCTCTTTTAATACCCTAGGGATCATTTTTTTTTAATTTCTTCGTTTAATAGTAAAATCCTCACTAAGAATATTTTCACCAGTCCCAGATTATTGCTGTTAGTTGCCATGAAAAGCCTGGCAACCCCACAATATATAATCAGATTTCATATGCAAATAAGACACTACATCCCGATCGTTTTTAAATGTAAGACAAATTATTTACTATTTCTCAACTACCTATGTAAATATACTAGAGAATACATTCTATGTGATTAAATAAACTTACACAATCAATAACAACAAGCTAGACTCTGAGATAATACTTCAGACACTAACATCAGGGCCCATGCCAGGGCCCTTGCCAATATCAGTAGTTAGCACCAATGAGCAGCAGCAGAAGGGGGAAGTGAAAGAGACATCCTTTTGAAACATTGACACAGTCTCTTTGAGCCAGATTTTTTCTACTGTGTCCCTGACAGTTACTGGACTCTATCTCCAATAACCCAGAGAAAATAAATACTAATGCCACCTCCCTTTAGCCTCCAGACAACTTCACTTTATTTGCAATACCTTGGATTGCAAGTAACTTGTTTTTCAAGTGGTCTGCAAGACAAGCAAACATTTCTAATAAATTTTAACTTGATAAATGAGCAATGTCTTGCAAGACGAGTAGTATGTGACACTGAATACCACATGATCACAACTGAGCCAATGGCCAGTGGTTTCTCTCTCTCTCTCTCTCTCTCTCTCTCTCTCTTTCCTTCTCTTTCTCCCTCCAGGGCTGTGGGTGACCCTCTCGTGCTCAGATACTCAGTCTCAGGTCTCAGTGTTTGGCAGAAATCAGTGATTTTTCAGAAAGTTGGAAGATGCCCACAATGGATACGAGTGTATTTTTTGTCACTTCAAAGCATCTATGGACAGTCCTTTGACTTTCCATACAGGAGTAAACTTAGGAATGCTTTGCCTCAATTCTAGGTCAGGCTGCCTGCAGATATAGACCCTTCCTCTGCTGCCTGATTGCCAGTTACATTAAATACAGTCTATTACTGTACTACTGTACTGTAGTCAACATTCATGCGAACATATACAATGGCCCCCATGCAGAAAAAGATTCCATTGAGCCAATTGATAGCAGTAATTCCATTAGTGATAGTGAAAGTCGTCCTACACAAAAATCTTCCTCTCTTTCCTCTCTCACACCAGCCACAAAGGTTTTCAAAGGTAACTGTAGTTAATTTCTTTATTTTTCTTTATATTTTGCATTTTCTTTATTATTTTGTTTTATATTAAGGTACTGTAATCATTTTTTACGGATATTTTTGGGTTGGGGGATGAATCATCTGAGGTTTCATTATTTCTTATGGGGAAATTCACTTTGATATACAAGTGCTTTGGATACAAGCATATTTCTGAAATGATTATGCTCACAAACCAAGGTTTTACTGTAACTAGCATATAATATTAATGGACACATTTTTTCCAGATTATTGTTTTTATTATTGTCTAAGGTTAACTCAAAAACCTCCTCTCTCACTAATTACTGAATGTACTCATTCAATGGACAAATATTTGGGTACCTGCCAGGTGTCAGGTAACATAGGAAAGCAGCACCAAACTAAAGAAGGGATGGGCAGAGGAAGGTTTATGCACAGTTTTCCTCATGCCAATCAAGAGTGTCTCTGGCTGTTCAGTAGCCTCTAGCCACTCTGCAACACTGATCTATCCAGGGTCTTGGGTGGTCTTAGCTCTGTCAATCCCTGCCCGTTAAAGAGAGACTCTGTATCAAGAAAAACACATTCCGATGTAGAAGGACCCATTTCAGCGGGAGCTTGTAATTCAGCCCAAATTATTGCTAATCCTTGAAAATGAACCCATCAAGCTAATTTTCAAAAAAAAAAATGTGAGAACCACATATTATGGTAGTAACTACGTAAGTGACTGCCAGTGTGGGAAAGGCACTTTTGTAATACAATGTTATATGTCAATTCTATCCCAATTTTAAAAAAGAAAAGAAAATCCTTTTTTGCATACATGTCTCAGTGGAGTTAATAGTGTAAATGACAGGCAAGTAAAGTGTAAATGACATGTGAGAACCGTGGTATCAACAATATGGTTTTCAAGATGAATTGTATTTTATACCATTTGGAAGGGTTTTTTCAGAAACTCTAATTCCCTCTGACTAAAATGCCTGAATAGATAAATTGTCATCACTAAGAGACATGTAATTTTTGGCTTTATCATACTTTAGCAACAAAACAAAAATCCATTTCTTATGTATCATAATTCCTTGAGGTCTGTATGAAACAAATACATCTTAAAACAAAATGAAATCTATAAGCTGAGAGCCATACTTGGTTAGATTGAAAAAGAACACATTTGTTTGTAGTTTAGCACTATAATTATATTTTTAATATAGAATATGTCCCTGAGGCTTTTTACTTCAGAAGTAATCCCCTGTGAGTCCATTTCCAGACATTAATACATACATGTATACAAAATGTGTGATTAATACAAAAATGTAATAACTTAAACTTTAAACAAAGTATATTAATTTATTCTTTTTTAAAAATGAGTCTTTACAGCCTTTTTAACAGATGGTGTTGGGAGAACTGGACAGCAACATGCAGAAGAATGAAATTAGATCATTTTCTCACACCATGCACAAAAATAAACTCAAAATGGATAAAGGACCTGAACGTGAGACAGGAAACTATCAACACCCTAGAGGAGAAAGCAGGAAACAACCTCCTTGACCTCCACCGCAGCAACTTCTTACTTGACACATCCCCAAAAGCAAGGGAATTAAGAGCAAAATAAACTGTTGGGACCTCCTCAAGATTAAAAGCTTCTGCACAGCCAAGGAAACAACCCAGAAAATTAATAGGCAACCAACGGAATGGGAAAAGATAGTTGCAAATGACATATCAGATAAAGGGTTGATATCCAGAATCTACAAGGAACTCACCAAACTACACGCCCGAAAAGCAAACAACCCAGTGAAGAAATGGGCAGAAGATATGAACAGACACTTCTCCAAAGAGGACATCCAGATGGCCAACAGACACATGAAACGATGCTCAGCATCGCTCCTCATCAGGGAAATACAAATCAAAACCACACTGAGATACCACCTCACGCCAGTCAGAGTGGCTAAAATGAGCCAATCAGAGAACTCTAGATGCTGGCGAGGATGTGGAGAAACGGGCACCCTCCTACACTGTTGGTGGGAATGTAAACTGGTACAGCCCCTCTGGAAAACAGTGTGGAGGTTCCTCAGGAAACTAACAATAGAACTCCCCTAGGACCCAGCAATAGCACTGCTAGGAATTTACCCAAGGGATACAGAAATGCTGATGCATAGGAGCACATGTACCCCAATGTTCATAGCAGCACTCTCCACAATAGCTAAAACATGGAAAGAGCCTAAGTGTCCATCAACAGATGAATGGATCAAGAAGATGTGGTTTATCTATACCATGGAATACTACACGGCAATGAGAAACAATGAAATCTGGCCATGTGTAGCAACATGGATGGACCTTGAGGGTGTTATGCTGAGCGAAATAAGTCAGGCAGAGAAAGACAAATATCATATGTGTGCACGTATAGGAGGATTAGGAGGAGCTTAACAGAGAACCAAGGGGGAGAAGAAGGGCGGAAATGGTGGGGGAAAGGGGGAGAGGCAAACCATGAGAGACTCTTGAATGCTGACAAAAACTGAGGACTGGTGGATGTGGGGGGAGGAGGGGTGGGCATGGAGGAGGACACTTGTGGGGATGAGCACTGGGTGTTATGTGGAAACTAATTTGACAATAAACTATTTGTAAAAAAAAATAAAAATAAAAATAAAAAAATAAAAATGAGTCTTTATATTATGCCACAAAAGGCATTATGAATATAATATTTAATATTAAAACTTAAATATAAAAATTAAATGCTAGACTGTCTCAAACATATCTCTTTAAGGGTAAATACAAAAGAAAACTATAATAACCAAATGAAAATCATATCAAGTAAGACTGTAAGCATCCTGGTGAAGAAATAAAGAATGTTACCTTATTTCAGATAGAGACAAAAATTTGTACAGAGTTAATAAAAATGTTACCTTATTTCAGATAGAGACAAAAATGTGTACAGAGTTAAGCTCTTCTTACTATGGTTTTCTAAAAACAACTGAAAAGAAGGGAAGTAGACAACTTCCAGAAGATCCACTCTAGTCAGGCATTGGGGCAGGCTCTGGGGACTCACTAAGGAATAAAACAAATACATCCACTGTCCTTATGAAACTTACATGAGAGAGACAGATGAGAATTGAGAAAATACAGTATTACAAATAATGAAGAAACAACCAAGTTGCTATGAGAAAGAATAATGAAAAGCTCTACTTGGAATTTGTTCCCAAAGATTAATACAAAAACATTTTGCTATTGTTTTAATGTTTTTTCTATTGCTATGGTGAGTGGAAAAAAATAAATGACAGCATCAAAATGTTTAAAAAAAAAACTTTATCTAGGTCTTATAGTCACTGTCTTTGGACTATAAGTTTGTGATTTGTGTTTTCTTGTGTTGTGATGAAGTTATAGTGCTTGCTTTATACTGAAAAAAAATTTTATGAAGAATAATAAGCCATTTCAAGGATGACTTTTTATGTTTAACCCCAGTGATGGTACCACACAAATTGTATGGCCTGGCCCAGCCAACATGGAAAATACAAATGGATATACACAACATGCTTGCAGTATACAATCTGGTCTGTAACCACCAGTTACAGGCTCCATAAAATTGACTTAGTTGAAACAGACTGTGATCATGAAGACAGCTAAAACAAAGAGAAAAACTCTATCCATTTCTCCTCATTTTCCCAACAGCTTCTCAAGGTCAAGGAACACATCTACCTCATTCTGTAAATCTTTATTAGGTCTAGAACAGGGCCATCTACAAAAAGAGCCCTTCCAGATACCCTTGAGGGAAAAGAAGATTATTAAAGGAAGTCAGTGAGTTATTTTCACTGAAAGTAAGGACACCATCTTGAAACAAGTAAATAGATAAATCTAACTGAGAAAAGCATGCATGTGAGAAAGCGGAAGAAATGAGACTAGAATTGTGGGCAGGGAGTCAGCCTGAGGAAGACCTGGAAAACCAGGTCAGAGAGCTGGAACTCTGTGGAAAAGAAAATGTCATTGAAGAGAATTCCAGATACATTTCTCTTCTAGAAAATTACAGGGAGCTCAGGAGGGAAAAGAGGCAGAATTTAGAGAAACTAACAGAATGTGATTAAAGAAAATGGAAAGGGATAAGGGTTAGGAGTCTGATGGTAATGGAATCATAACAATTAATGGTAGGAAGGTATATAAGGAAAAAAGAGGGAATCAAAGAATACTATAAGGTTCTCACTTATTTGGCTGAAAAAATAATAGTGTCACTAACAAAAGAAATCTCAAGGAAATCAAGAAGGGAGTCAATTTGGAAAGAGAATGAAGAGTTTAGTTTTAAGCATGCTGAGTTTGAGATGATACTGAAATGTAAATGAAAATAGTCAATCAACAGGTCGTCTTATTTATTTGGATCTGCTAAATAATCTGCCACCTGTTGTTTAAATAAAAGGTTTGAGTTAACATTTTTAAATTTAAAATGACACATGGTATAATTTCTTTTTTTAATGACAGCAATACAAAAACCCACTAAAATAATTAGGGAAATAGCTATTACCAGATATCAATGAGCTACAGGGAACAACTGGAAATTCAGAACTGGAGCTGAAAAGTGAGATAGGTCTAGAACGATGTATATGTACACACACACACAAACACACACACACACACACACACACACACAGGGGGTGATCTGCATACAAATATTTTTGAACATCTGCTCTAGGCCAGGCACTGTGCTTGATGCAAAATGCATAGGAACAATAAAATAGGGTCCAAAATGCTATTAAGAAAGTGCTAAGGAAAATATAAGATGCCAGAGGATTTCTCTTAGAGCTGGATTTGCGCAAGAGCAGCTTTTATTTCAACTGAAAGTGTTTGTTTTTTTTAAGTGTCTTGGAGATAGGAATAAGGGAAGTAATAGTAGTTATAAAACCCCCTCCTCAAATCACACTTTGCCCCTGACAATAGTGCCGAGCAAGGGACATGACCTCTACCCTCATGGAGCTGACAGTGCAGTCAAGAAAACATTTTTTTTAATATTTATTTATTTTTGAGAGAGTGCAAGCAGAGGAGGGGCAGAGAGAGGGGGACAGAGGACCCAAAGTGGGCTCTACACTGACAGAGGAGAGGCCGTTGCGGGGCTTAAATTTATAAACCGAGAGATCATGCCAGGAGTCAGATGCTCAACCGAGCCACCCAGGCACCCCAAGATCATTTTTTTAAGAGAAAGAAAAAGAGAAAACAATGAAGGGAAGGAAATTCAAGTGATAGATCAAGTGTAAGGGAATAATTCAGATGAGGTGGAAGATTAATTAAATTATAAAAATCAAATAAGTCCTTCTATAAATGAGTGATATCTTAGCGAAAGCCTAGAAAATGAGTTGGAGGAAATCAGAGGAGAGTGGTTTGCAGACAGCGGATGACACGTACAAAAGCCCTAAAGCAAGAAAGGGTTTGCCACCTTTGAGGACCAGGGATAAGAGGCCAGGTGGCCAGTTCAGAACAAGCAAAGGGAACAGGGCACAAAATTAGATAGAAGTAATAAGCACTTGACAGATGAAGAAACTGAGGCTCAGAGTGGTTAAGTAACATACCCACATGTATCCAGGGGGAAACAGAGCCGGTTTCAGAACCCAGGTCAGTTTGACTCAAAGTCTATATCCCTAGTGAGTCCAGCAGACTCCCCAAACCTGATCCTAAAAGTCACCTAGGATGTTAGTTAACATACAGATTTCTAGACCTACCTCAAAACCTCAAAATCCCATAGGATGAGGATCAGTTAGAGCCCCACATAAAAGCCACAGTACATACAAATTGGATAACTGGAGGAGAATTTAATAAAGGGCCTGTCTTGTTTGCCTGGGGCTGCCATAACAAAGTATCCAAACTGGGTGGCTTAAACAACAGAAATGTATTGTCTCACAGTACTGGAGGCTGGAAGGGGAGTTCCTTCTGAGAGCTGTGAGGGAGAATCTGTCCCATGACTCTCTCTGGCTACGGTGGCTTGCTGGCCATCTTTGATGTCCCTTGGCTTATAGATCTATCACTTGAATTTCCACCTTCATCTTCACATGGCATTCTCCGTGTGTGTGTGTGTGTGTGTGTGTGTGTGTGTTTCCGAGTTCAAATTTCCCTTTTTATAAGGACACCAGTCACATTGGAAGAAGGACCACCCTAACAACCTTATCTAACTTGATCATCTGTAAAGACCTTATTTCCAAAGACCTTCCAAATTTCCAAAGGCCATACAGTCATGGGTTCTGGTGTTAGAACTTCAGCAACTTTAAGAAGATACAAGTCAACAATACCTAACCTTTTCTTTTTCTTTTTTTTTTTTTTTACAAAGATGTGGCAGCAAAAGCACAATGGATAGTTCTATACTTCAGACTAGCTTCAACCATGACCTACCACCACTCACTGTGGTCTTCGGGAAGAGAGCTGAGCAGGGAGGTACCCCAACTGCCCTCCCTCCAACCTCTTACTGACTGAATCCAACCAGAAGTCAGAAGGAAGAGGAGCTCTTTGAAGTGTTAATAGAGGTCACCCTCCTGGGATGTGGAGCTGGATGGAGAAAAGCCCAAGAAAGTGCGTCCAGAGGAGCAAACACAAGCTGTCTTAATCAGAATGCCCTCAACACCTTTAAAATCAGACCCCAGAGAATTCTCATGCTCAAGTGTAGTTTAGGAAATGTTGTGCCACATTAAAATGGTTAGAAAGGCAGTGTCTTGAGTATCAATCACTCCTGCTTATATAACCTAGTATTTCTTTCATTTTTTAAAAAGGAAATACTTCTTTCATTTTTTTTTTAAAGGAAATATGGAAGACTTTGAACTACTTAACAAGAAAGACATCTATTAATTGCATTGGAGGTAAGAAAGACTTTAATTTTTTACTTTAACAACCTGCAGCTTGGAAATAACATCCCAAATCTCAAAAGTTAAGGCCAGGTGATTTGGGAGATGAAGACCAGTTATCACAACGGGACCAAACACACCCTGGCTGCTCATCGTCAGTGACTATCTCATTCCTCTGTGATCCTGGGCTCACAGAAACTGTGAATTAATTGAGAATCCTGAAGAACTGGGCCCAGGAGCTCTGATGCAAACACACACACACATACCACCACTACCACCACCACCACCACACTGAAAGATCAGACGGAAAGGTACAGCAGTGTGTATCTTTCTCAAAGTAGGGATCTTTTCTGCTTCCCCTGCTTCAGAACATACAAAACAATGCAACAACTGTATCAAACAGGATGCCCATGAGTTCTGCGCCTTAATTCTGTGAATTAACCTGGCTTTCATATATGGATTGTTTTTCTAGAATACAGGATTACTGCATTATGAAATGCTAATTGTTTTTGCTATCCTGCATGACCTGCCTGGAAGATGAGATGCAAATTAAGTCATAATATAATTATGGCTGTTCTCACTCTATCCAAATGTATTTTTCTTCTTCAACAGCTTCACGTACATGGCCTTTATTTTGTTTAATCTCCAGCATCCCACTCAATCTCCCACCTTTTGTCACCTAGAGACTCTACCCAGATGAAATGACCAACATTACCATAAGATAGTGAGGATTTTTGTTTTAAAAAACACATCAGAACTCCTACAGTCAGATAAAGTCTTGTCTTTCTAAATAATCACCTTGGGAGGCTAAATATCTTGTCCACGTGGCTGTGTTTTGATATCAGTGAACTCTCATTTAAATACTGTATCCCAAAAAAATACTTCATCAAATACTATATCAGAAATGCTAGGGGTGCCTGGGTGGCTCAGTCAGTTAAGCGTCCAACTCTTGATTTGGGCTTGGGTCATGATCTTGCAGTTCATGAGTTCAAGCCCCACTTTGGGTTCTGTGCTGACAGTGCAGAGCCTACTTGGGATTCTGTCTCCTCTTTCTGCCCCTCCCCATCTCATGCTGGCTCTCTCTCCCTCTCAAAAATAAACTTAAAAAAAAATACACTATATGGGAGGTGTTGCAGAGACAGGGCTGTATGCCACCTTAATGCCCATGGAGAATTTACAGAGGCAGAAATCTCTCTTCTCCCACCAGTTAGTTGTTAAAGCCTCCTCTTAACACTCTTTGCTAGCTGCCAACTCTGATTTAGTCTCATTATCTTATGAGATAGAATTAAATACTTTACTGACAGAAACGCCCCACCCCCACTCGGAAAAAAAAAAAAAGACACAGAAAGGTGGAGGGAAGGAGAGGAGAGGAAAGGAAAAAACAAAGAGGTATAATATCTTTTGGCAAAGTATCTGAAAATCTCTCAATAAGGCATTAAGTATGAAAGAATGTTACAGAGTGTGAGTCATTTATGATAGCAAACACTTGAAGCTGGTGAACTCTTCAACCACATTTCTGACAGCAAATACCTTAAGTTGGTTAAATATTTTATGGACTATCCATAGAATGAAATAATTTGCTGTGACTTAAAGTTATGGGTTAGACCTGCTTTCACTGACATGGAAACTTGTTAGGAAGTAAAACAGGTTATAAAACTAGAAATATAATGTGATCTCATTTTAAAAATATGTTTGTTTGCATGTGTCTTTTCACATGTGTGTATGTGTACACAGAAAAAAAGGAAAGATTTGATTAAACACCAAGATACAAGTGGATATTTTTGAGAAGTAAAAATTATGGATGATTTCTTCCTCTTTGCTTATTTCTATTTTCTAATTTTTCCACAAGAACTATGACTTCCATGGGTAAAAAGTAAAGAAAACTGCCAGAAAGAAAACTGAGTAGCCCTGGCTGAAGAGAATCATTTAAGTAGTTATCCAGCATTTACTTATTTCTTTTTACTTTATCACTTTTTAAAAGCAAGCAATATTATGCCATAAATACAGACAGTGATAAGATTCATATACAAATCTCCAGAGTCCACATCTAATGCTCTTTAAAAAAAAAAAAATCATCAGTCTTTACATCTTCAACATGTATTAAGTGAAAAAGCAAAATGAAGAGGCAGAGAATGTAGAGTATGCAACTAACTGTTCACAAAAGAAGGGAAAATAAAGAAAATACATTTGATTGGCTTATATGTGCATATGTGCATAAAAGTTAGCTGATGGGTAAATAAGAAACTTGAAACAGTGTTTGCCTGTGAGAAAACCAACTGAGCTGATAGGAGACAGGGATAAACCTCTTATTTTTTGATGTTTGAAACTTGTGAGTGTATTACCTAGTCTAAAACAAAATGTTCAGTTAGTCTTGTACTTCTCAGTGACTTATCTTTTTTATCATGTATTAGAATTGTGCCTACACGGGGCGCCTGGGTGGCTTAGTCGGTTAAGAGTCCGACTTTCGCTTAGGTCACGATCTCGCGGTTCGTGGGTTCGAGCCCCGCGTCGGGCTCTGTGCTGACTGCCAGCTCAGAGCCTGGAGACTGTTTCAGTCTGTGACTCCCTCTGTCTCTGACCCTCCCCTGCTCACGCTGTCTCTCTCTCTCCTAGAAATAAATAAAAATATTAAAAAAAAAAAAAAAGAATTGTGCCTATGTGATGGGTTTAGTGGTTTAGTCTTGATATAATATCCATTATATTCAAATATCCATCGCATGATTTTTTTTCTTTTTTTTTTTTTTTTTTATATATCTACCGCATTTCTTTTTGAATGTGAAAAGAAAGATGACCTCAGCAGGAGGATACAGCCTTATATTTCATATACTTTCACCTCATCCTTCTTAATGGTAGGTTTATCAAGGTCAAATACAAAATAAACCACAGTTGAGAGTTTGCTGCTAACAGGCATGTAGGAGGCACATGCTCTCATTCATCGTTCTATTTTGGATCCAGCATTAACTTCTCTTGGATGACAATGCTGCCTCCATTATTTCCCCATTAACACAATGCACCCAAGGGGAACATCTGCCCAACACTAATGAGCTATTCACAGGAGAAACAAGAACAGGGTACCGGGAGCCAAGGTAAAACAATTAGAGGGAAAGGAAGACTGTTGGCTCCTGACCTAAATTGAATTGCTTTTAAGAGACAGAAACAGATTTTTAATTATGTAATCCTTTGTTTCTCATTTCCTTTCAAACTTAAAGGTCAAATTCCCCTTTCAAATGCTAAAGGCCAGATCTGCTATTATTGGGTCTGTGAGGACCGGCTGCTCTAAAATCAGAAGTGGTACTCTGTTTAACCCAGATGGAAGCAAAACGTTTGTGTGTGTGTGTGTGTTGTCAGCCAAACTACTCTTTGGAAGAATTCACTAATGACTGCTTTCTTCCTTTGCGTTTTATTTTTCTTTCCAAATAGTATTCTAAGAGAAACTGAGTATGTCTTTACTATGAAAAGAATTGGGAGGTGCCTAGGTGGCTCAGTAGGTTAAGCATCCAACTCTTGATTTCGGCTCAGGTCATGATTTCATGTTTTGTGAGTTTGAGCCCTGTGACAGGCTCTGCATTGACAGTACAAGAGCCTACTTGGGGTTCTTTCTCTCTCTCTCTCAAAATAAATAAATAAGAAACTAAATAAATAAACTTAAAAAAACTGTTTGAAATCATGAGTATCTGGGATAAAAGAAAGACTAGTTCACTTCCACTTCTTCAAGACTTGACTACTAGGAGATTGCTCTAACCTTTTCCTCTCTTTCTCACATTTGATTGTTTTTGCATTTCAAAGTGGAAGAAACTTTTCTTCTCACACCCTTTCCCTCAGCCCCTCTTTCTCTCCATTCACCAGGTCTATCCACCTCCATCCTCCCAAACCCAGCTAAGTCCACATCTACATCTTCCCAGTCGCATCAACTGCTTCTGATCTTGCTCTTCTCACCTCCAGCATCTTTCTGTCTTTCCACTCACCCTGGCCTCTATTGTCTTATCTTTCACTGACAAGAAAGAATTCTAATAAATGGGCCACATTGGTTCCCATAAGAGGAAGGAGAAGGAATTAAGGGCCAGCTGTGTCCAAACAGTCCATCAGAGTCATCAGGATCTCTGCCTCCTCCCCCTCTTCCAGGTCTTCAGCTCTGCTTTTTCTCTATGCAGTTTCTTTCTCAGGCAAGCTCTCCCCACTAGGTACTTTGTATAATCCTAGCAGTTGGAGACCCCCGAAAAAGGGACCCTCTTCTCCAAAGTTCTGGAAGAAGTCCTGAGGCTATTGGCAAGAGGCCCAGCCCTGAGTTACAGGCTCTCCTCTGGCACCAAGGTCAAGATCAGCTCTACCCAAAGTCTGCGTAGTAAGAAGGGGAAAAAGAAGACAGAGATATTTTGTGTAAAGTCGGGCCCTTTATGAGTTCAAAATATCTATGATATGCCTGAAATTTTTAAACACACATAAAGACAATTGTAGAATAGGGACACTGTTGGTCTTTTTGCAAGAACAGAATTTCAAACCCTAATCCTATCTTGTGAGGCAAACGGGATTTTAAGAATGGAAGATGACCTTAGCTGCTGTGCCTTTGTGACTCCAACAATGTAAATGCCGGCACTCTCCATGCAGAATATACAAATGCTTGTCTCCCTAAAGGTACACCAGCCCTAAAATAACATGTAGCTTTATCCCTGCCCTGCTGTGCCAAGCTTTATCCTCTTTGTTCTTCCTGCACATGTATCTATGTCTCCTTCCCTCCTGAGCTAAGCTCCACCTAGCAAACCAGAAGGCATCTAAGGAATGGTGGTGACCTAGAGCCATTCTAAAACAAAGCACCTGTTCAGAAAGGACATCAAACATCCCAGGTATGGAGTATGAACTACTACAGAGCTTAAGGACTATTGAAACACACAACCTTCCTCTTAGGGAAACTCTTACCCATCTCTCAAGAATCCACCTCACTCACCATGGATCCATGACTTTACCTCAAGCACTCCATCTACATACAGAATTTCTCTCAGCACAGATTTGGCAATTGTATAAGGATATAATGGGTTTAATGCAATATTATTTGTAAGTACTTATATATTAACCTTATATCCAACTAGAATATAACCTTTTGACATCAATTTCACTTCCTCATATGTTGACCCTTCGTCAATATCTACACAGCAATAGTCATTGTGACAATCTATTATATCAGTAACCCCCTATGAACCACAACACCCAATATTCACACATTTGTGTACTTCCCTCTCCATTTAATTAGGGCATATACCATGTGATTGCTTTTAATCAGAGATTTGGAAGTGACATTGTCAATTACTGGTCTAAGCCTTGAGAAGATCTGTAACTTCTACTTTTGAGGGTGGTTCTGAGCTATTATATAAGAAGTTGGGCTGCTCTGCTGAAGGGAAGGAGGCCTCTGTCATCCCACTGTTGCAATTTAGTCCAACCCCCAGCTGCTCCACAAGTTGAATGAGCCACAGGAATGACCATCAATAAGACCAACTGAGCTCTGCAACGGAGCCCATACTGCAGAACTATAAGAAAACTGAGTTTTCTTATTGTCTTAACCCACTAAGTTTTGGGATTTACTATATAATAATGGATAACTGAAACAGGTACTTGAAAAATATTTGTCCACTGAATGAATGATGAAGGAAGGAATGGAAGTCATCATTTTTTATTACTTTTGCTACAAAACTACCATAGCAACAAATGAGACATTATCAAAAAGAAACAAAACAAATGAACAAACAAAAGAAAACAACTCACAGATACAGAGAACCTATTAGTGGTTGCCAGAGAGAAAAGGAGTTGAGGGTAAAATGGGTGATGGGGATCAAGAGGTATAAATTTCCAGTTGTAAAATAAATAAGTCATGGGGATTTCATGTACAACATAGTGACTTGAGTTAATAATACTGTTTTGCATATTTGAAAGCTGCTAAGAGAGTAAATCTTAAAAGTCTCATCACAATAAAAACATTTAAATTTAAATTTTATAACTTTTATGGGGATAGATGGTAACTAGAGTAATTATGGTGATCATTTCACAGTGTATACAAACACGGACTCATTATATTGTGTACCTGAAACTAATATGTTATATACAATTATACCTCAATTTAAAGAAAAAAAAATTTAGGGATGGTAGTGGGTACTCAGTCAGTTGAGCATTCAACTCTTGATTTCAGCTCAGCTCATGATCCCAGGGTCATGGGATCAAACCCCACATAGGTCTCTTCACTGGGCACGGAGCCTGCTTAAGATTCTCTCTCTCCCTCTGCCCCTCTCCCTTGCTCGTGCACTCTCTTTCTCCCTAAAATAAAAAATTAAAATTAAAAAAAAAATTTAATCCCATTCACTCTATCTGAAGAAATTCTTAAAACCTCATAAAGAGTGGACTGTAAAGAAGGAGAATGCATGGATAAGGAGAAAAAAACATATTTCTTGAGAACCTTCTATGTCCCAGGTCTATACCAAGGCATATTCACATTCACATTTTATTTTCTCAACAACAACCCAATGAGGTAGATATTATTTTCCTTCCATTCTTTATGAAAAAAACTGAGGCTCCGACAAGTAGATTAACTTGGTCAAAGTTAAACAGTTATAAAGTGTAAAAACTTGGATTGAAATATTAAGCTTTGCACTTAAAATGCCTTGCTATTTCTACTCCATCATACTCCCCTCAGAGACACTTGTAACCAGTGAGGGGTAACTGACAGCCCCAGCTTTACCAGTGGTTTTCCATGGGATTTTGGACTTCTTGCCTGACCCCATACACTCAAATTTCAGCTCCCCATGCATGATAATTTACACTGCCTCCTCTTCCTAAAACCCATTCCAATTCCTGGAACTGTTACAAAATGTCAACAACTCCCTCTTCTTTTTTATTTTCTTTATTATTATTATTATTATTTTTTTTTTTTTTTTTTTTAGGAAAGGGAGCAAGTGAGCAGGGAGTGGGGGGAGAGAGAACCTTAAGCAGTCTCTACCCTCAGCATGGAACCCGATGTGGGGCTCAATTCCACAAGCCAAAGTCCAGGATCAGACGCTCAACCAGTTGAGCCACCAAGGACCCCCTCAACAACACCTTCTTGAAAGACAATTGCTTTCCCTTCAGTACAGTCTATGCAAGGAGCTTTTAGGACCAGGAAACCAGACCCAGTGATCCCTCTGGGCCAGATAAAAATGTATATGCCCAAGTTCAAAGCATTATAATGCATACCATATTTTGGCACACCCATGGATATATTATCTCAGTAAGTCTGGGTGTGATAGCAAATAAGTATACATTTTTTTACAAGCTCCCTAATTGATTTTGATACGTTCGGTTTGCAAAAACACTGTCCTGGTCCTTTTAAAAATATAACTAATTAAGGAAAACCAAGTAGTTTTAGTCCTCAGGACACTCTCATACTAATGGTATGTAAAAGATGATACATTTTTAATTATGTGAATTGTCTATCTTGACATCTTCAATTCACTAGATGTCATCAAGTATCTTCTTTAATGCTAAGACATAAAACTAGTTTAAATAGCTCAAAAGAGAAGTTTTAAAAATCTCAGTAGTCTACCACTGCACGCCAGTCAGAGTGGCTAAAATGAGCAAATGAGAGAACTCTAGGATGTGGAGAAACACGCACCCTCCTACACTGTTGGTGGGAATGTAAACTGGTACAGACCCTCTGGAAAACAGTGTGGAGCTTCCTCATAAAATTAACAATAGAACTCCCCTATGACCCAGCAATAGCACTGCTAGGAATTTACCCAAGGGATACAGAAATGCTGATGCATAGGAGCACATGGACCCCAATGTTCATAGCAGCACTCTCCACAATAGCCAAAACATGGAAAGAGCCTAAGTGTCCATCAACGAACGAATGGATCGAGAAGATATGGTTTATCTATACCATGGAATACTACATGCCAATGAGAAACAATGAAATCTGGCCATGTGTGGCAACATGGATGGACCTTGAGGGTGTTATGCTGAGTGAAATAAGTCAGGCAGAGAAGGACAAATATCATATGTTTGCACATTTAGGAGGATTAGGAGGAACTTAATGGAGGACCATGGGGGAGAAGAAAGGGGGAAATGGTGGGGGAAAGGGAGAGAGGCAAACCATGAGAGACTCTTGAATGCTGACAAAAACTGAGGACTGATGGATGTGGGGGGGGAAGGGGGGATGGGCACAGAGGGGGACACTTGTGGGGATGAGCACTGGATGTTATATGGAAACCAACTTGACAGTAAACTATTTGTAAAAAAAAAAAAAAAAACTCAGTAGTCATCCTAAAACTGGTTAACATTATCCCATAAAATGACAAGACAGATTTGATTCTTAACACAGATATTAATGCTTCTTTACTATGTTTCCAGCTGATATGGTTCAAATTTAAGAATATATACCTTGCCTTTATGTTTCTCTACTTTGTTAATTATGTGTAATGTGTTATGGCTTCTAAGCCAAAGTGGAATCTGGTTAACATCCTCCCATAAAGCTGCTTTATGTTTGCACTGAAATAGCCATGAAAATATAGGACAAAACCCACTACACATATAACCTAATGATCAATAACCTCATGCCTGAATCTTAGTGGAATCAAACAAAGTGAAGACTTTTGAAAGCGCACAAAGAGAAAAATCTATTTGTTATTCATCACGCCACATACTTTGGTTTGCATCATGAAAAAGAAGTCACTTAGGGGGGAAAAAACAATACAGATTTTTATTGACAACAAGCAACAAGATTTTTTATTAAAGTGTAATACAGATACAGAAAAGCTCATGTATCCTAAGTGATACATTGAATTTTCACAAACTAAACTCATCTGTATAACTAGCACTCAGATCAATAGACAGATTACCAGCCCCCCAGAGGGTGCCTTCAGGTCCCTTCCCTACCATTAACCCACTTCCCCTCCCACCACTGCAAGGGCTTGACTTCACCTCAAATTCAAAAAAGATATTTTTATCCACCCCAATTTCCATTCACTGACTCAGAGTCCAAGAGAATATAACCCAGAGAAAAAGGCCGCTGCCCTTTATGCTCCCTTGGGTGATTCTCCATGTGCCAAATACAATATCACCCCAAGACTTCCCTTCCCTACCCTACTCCCCCAAATCTCTACCCAGGCAGAGGCTGTAAATACCAGGAAGTCATGGGTGGTAAGTATGTGTACAGAGCTGGGAGAAGATGCAGTGCAGGATTGGTGGCAGCTGGTGGCTTCTGCCAGAGGACCCTGACTGCTGGGGATAATAGTTTTTATGTATTATGATGACTCATATATCAAAGAATCAAGCATTAGAGATAGATGGTACGTCATTTAAACAAATGCCTACTTACAAATGGCAAATTAGGTTGGGCACCTGGGTGGCTCAGTCGGTTGAGCATCTGACTCTTGGTTTGGGCCATGATCTCATGGGTCTTGAGTTCAAGCTCCACATCAGGCTCTGCGAGGACAGTGGGGAGCCTACTTGGGATTTTTCTCTCCCTCTCTCTCTGTGCCCCTCCCCAGCTTACTCTCTCTCTGTATCTCTCTCTGCCCCTCCCCAGCTCTCTCTCGCTCTCTCTCTCTCTCAAAATAAAAATAAATCAACATTTAAACATTTTTTTTAAATGGGAAGTAAGGTTGAAGGCTCAAGTGCATTAACCTGCCCTTCTCTGAAAAAGAAACCACTAAAAACATTAATCTCTCTTGAAAAAGAGACTATGTCAAAACATCTTTGCACTGTATCAATACATCAGTACATTTTTGTGGGAGATATAGGTGAAGGGAAAATAACAAAAGACCTACTCGCACTGTCCAATGATAAATACAGTCTGGATTCAACCCACCTTGTTCAAAGAAAAAAAAGAAGAAAAACCTACTTAAGTCTATGGGAAGAAATCACAGGATAAAGAAAAAGAGAACAATATGTAAGAGACCAGGGGAAAAAAAAGAACCAACCTCCAAAAATAAACTCTTTTTATGCTCCAGAAGAGAATTTCCAAACTCTGATTAGCCTTTTAAGAACAATATAAAAAGACACAAGATTTAACGAAGAGATGTGGGACAAGGAAGCAGCAGGCTGAAATGAGATGGCAAAATGATGAATGATTTTAAGGAAATCACTGTGTGCGCTACGGTAAACAGCACTATTTGGTGAATGGTTTGAATGTATCTACTAGGCTAATCATATGCATACCCTATTACCCAATAAATCCTCTCTTAGATCTAATATTTATCCAAAGAAATGTAACACGGGCACCAGGATACACATTTCAAGTTAATAATACTATACCGAATACCAGCCATTTGCTAAGAGAGTAGATTTTAGGTGTTGTAATCACATACAAAAAATGGTAAGTATGGGAGAAGATATGATAATCAGCTTGACAATAGTAATCATTTCACTATGTAAATCTGTATCAAATCACCACATTGTATAGCTTAAATATACACAGTTTTTTTTTAAGTTTTTAAAGGCTGTTTATGGCAGCATTGCTTGTGGTAGCAAAAATACACAACCCAACTGTCCAACTGTAGATGGGATAATATGTTAGTATAGACAATAGAATACTCTTCAAAAATGAAAATGAGCAACCTAAAACCACTCACCACAGCACAGATGTCACATGCTTTGTGGAAGAAGCCAGACAGAAACTCCATTAAAAAAAAATTTAATATTTATTTATATTTGAGAGACAGCTTGCGTGCATGCACGCACGTGCACACACACACACACACACACACACACACACACACGCAAGTGCGGGAGAGGCAGAGAGAGACAGGGAGACAGAGAATCCAAAGAAGGATCTGCATTGTCAGTATAAAGCCTGACATGGAGCTCAAACCCACCAACGCCAAGACCATGACCCAAGCCGAAGTTGGATGCACAGCCAACTGAGCCACCAGGTGCCCTCAGAAACTCTAGATTGACTGATTTCACATACATGAAGTTTAAACACTAAGCTATGATATTTAAGGATGCATACTTACATAGTCAAATTATTAAAAAAACAAAAGTAAGGCAGTGGCTAAGATCACAGTTAGAAGTGTGGGACATTTCGTGCGTCCTGGGTGTCTCAGTTGGTTAAGCGCCCGACTTCGGCTCAGATCATGATCTCAGTTTGTGAGTTCCAGCCCTATATCAGGTTCTGTCCTGACAGCTTGATGCTTGGGGCCTGCTTCAGATTCTGTCTCCTTCTCTCTCTCTGTCCTTCCCATACTCACACTCTCTGCCTGTCTGTCTCTCTCTCAAATCAAAAAAAAATTTTTTTAATTAAAAACAAGTGTGGGACATTTGACAGGAGCAAAGGATCTGTGCCTGAGATGAGGCATGTGTGGAGCCCCTGGAAGGCTGCAATACTCTTTCTCAACCGGAGCTGCTACCCACTTGTCTCTTCTAATTTCTTAAGCTGTATGTTCAGGATGTAGACACTTTTCTGTACTTTTCTGTTTCACAACTTTAAAAAGCTTCAGACACATATTAGCTGAATTAAATCTAAGTTGAGGGAAAAGGCAGGTGTGATAAAAGGAAAAAAAAAGAAAGACAAACTTGTATACTCTTATAAAATACAGAAGTAGAGGCCAAAGATAAAAGCAATGAGAGAGAAGATAATGACCATGGAGGAAAAAGAAAGAAGAGATTGAAATTTAGACAATAGATATCCCCAGCAAAAAGTCCAAGATGAAACAGAATGGGAAATCAATGATAACAGATGGTAGGCTGTTATATAAATTAACTCACTGAATCCATACAATAACTCTGTGAAGTTAATCTCAACATCAGTTTCCTTCTTTACACTAGAGGGAAAACCAAGACCTAACTTTCCCAATATCCTATGGCTGATAAGTAGTATGCAGGTAAGGAGGAAATAGAAGCCTTGAACCCCTGTCTGCAAGGTACTATAGTCAGTCCTCTGAATTACATCATGCTATCACCTATTTTTCCCTGCTCTGAATTAAATAAAAGACAATGTACTGCAAATTCAAGACCAACAGTCAGTGGGAAAAAGCTTTTAAAATAAAGTTTTAAGGAGAAACTAATTTTGCTCCAAAAATTTTATGTGCAAACAAGTTGTCTCACTCTTGTGAAAACAATAAAACAAACCCAGATATTTAAGAAAATATACCCACTGATGTATAATTCTTTTAAAAAATAGGGGCACCTGGATGGCTCAGTTGGTTAAGCGTCCGACGTCGGCTCAGGTCATGATGTCACGGTTCGTGGGTTCGAGCCCCACATCGGGTTCTGTGCTGGCAGCTCAGAGCCTGGAGCCTGTTTCAGATTCTGTGTCTCCCTCTCTCTCTCTGCCTCTCCCCTGCACATGTTCTGTCTCTCTCTGTCTCTAAAATAAATAAGCTATTAAATAAATAAATATTGGGGAAAAAATACATATTGGAAGATAAATTTCAATTGACCACGAGAAGAGGCCAAAAAGAAGGTTAAAAATGAGGGATCATAACACAGAAGGATTTTTCCAGAGATTTGAAAATAATTGACACAAATGTAAATTTAAATGCTGCAGAAATAGATTTAAAAAATGAACTAAAACAGTGTCAAAACATAACCATTTTTACAATAATCTAGATGTAAAAACCCAGATCCTATTAACAAAAACTGGGTGGATGAGGGATAATGAGCAATGAGAAGGTGGGAAGTAGATGAAACTGCCTGGCCAAGGTAATCAAAGATACGGTTCTACTCGTTTATGGTAGAGAAATGGAAGTTGCAGAATGCTTTTGAAAAACTTTAAAACTGAATACCATGAGCAGAATTCAAATATGTGTGTGAGTATCTCCAAAGGAAGATAAAAAGCAAAGAAAATGAGATCCATACTTCAAAATAATGAAAATGCAAAAAAAAAAAGGTGGGGGGAATAAAACATGAAACAAGATGAAAAGTAAAACCAAATATCTTATAGTCAAATGAGTTGCAGATTGTCTTTAAGAGCCCCATCTAATACATAGTGACATAAAGAGATAAAAGATAAAGGGAAGGAAAATGTATGAAAGACAAAGGCAAATATAAAAGAAGTAGCAATGAAATTACTAATATCAAATTAAGCCTTACATGGGGTAAATAGGATCATTTTATATTAATAAGTGATATGATCCTTAATACCATCATAACAGTCAAATCTTATATGCTAACTAGGATTGTATTGAAACACACATAGGAAATAGGTGTTCAGATATACAAGAATACATTTTCAGCAACTCAATAATAGCAGGGAACTTTGACACAATCTCTATCCTGACAAATCAAGTGGGCAAAAAATAAACAAGGATGATGTTTCAAGAAAAACTCAGTAAGTCCAAGTTAATGGATATGTATACCATGGATATGAATATACATAATAGATATGTATACCTCCTATAAATCTATCAAGTAAAAGAAAAAAATTGAAGCTATGTTTAGGATCAATTGAGAGATACCAAAATGAGAACACTACATATAAAATGATATGATATCACCAATGAGACACTCCAAAGAAAATATTAATAAAGACTTTAAATATTAAGCAAGAAAGCATTAAAATAAATGAGCTGAACATTTATGAGAAAGCAATAAAGCAAGTCAAGGGTAGGCATAAAAAAAGAATTAATAAAAGAAGAAAGTAATGAATAAGAAAACAGAATTGATAAATAATCCCCAAGATAGTTCTTTGAAAACAACCATAAAATGGACAAAATTCTGTTGACTTAATCAGCAAGCAAAGTGAGGATCAGGAATTGAGATAAGAGAACTTTTTTTAAAATATTTTTATTTATTTCTAGGAGAGAGAGAGAGCGCGCGAGCAGGGGAGGGTCAGAGAGAGAAGGAGTCACAGACTGAAACAGACTCCAGGCTCTGAGCAGGCAGTCAGCACAGAGCCCGTCGCGGGACTTGAATCCACGAACAGCGAGATCATGACCTACGCGAAAGTCAGACGCTTAACCAACTAAGCCACCCAGGCGCCTCAAGATAAGAGTACTTTTTTAAAATGCAAGATTAAAAGTTTTGAAAATCTGGAGCAAACAGTAAAATACAGTTTCATACCAGTTAGATTAGCAAAAATCATAAAAAATCTAACAATAACAAATACTGTGCATGTGTGGTGGATGCACTGGGCTAGACTACTGAAGCCTGCTTTAATTTTGAGGTTACACAAAACGGAAGACTTTAAGAGGTTTAAGTTGCTTTTATTTTGGTGCACTCCCAACACAGCAGATAGTCAGTGCAGAGTATCTGTCTAAAATGCAGGTAGAGGGGGGCGCCTGGGTGGCTTAGTCGGTTAAGCGTCCGACTTTCGCTTAGGTCATGATCTCGCGGTTCGTGGGTTCGAGCCCCGCGTCGGGCTCTGTGCTGACTGCCAGCTCAGAGCCTGGAGCCTGTTTCAGTCTGTGACTCCTCTCTCTCTGACCCTCCCCTGCTCACGCTGTCTCTCTCTCTCCTAGAAATAAATAAAACATTTAAAAAATTTAAAAAAAATAATAATAAAATAAAATGCAGGTAGAGGGGCACCTGGGTGGCTCACTCGGTTGGGCCTCCGGCTTTGGCTCAGGTCATGATCTCATGGTTTGTGGGTTCAAGCCCCACGTCGGGCTCTGTGTTGACAGCCTGGAGCCTGGAACCTGCTTCAGATTCTGTGTCTTCCTTTCTCTCTGCCCCTCCCTCACTTGCATTCTTTTCTCTCTCTCTCTCTCTCTCTCAAAAATAAACATTAAAATTTTTTAAAAATATATAAAAAATAAATAAATGCAGGTGGCTCCCCATTACTTTCCTGCCTTCCATGGAGGCACACTAGATTTTAGCTCTCAGGTCAGAGAAGCATAGAATGGAAGGCTCCCTGGTTTGTTAATATCTCAGACACATTAAAGTCCAGAAACAGCATTTGCTACACAAGAAGCCAAGTTGCCAGTCTCTAAGGTTCAGATTCCGTGCCTTGACATTCTTGTGCCAGCTCTAGGGCAATACCCTTGTCTGCCCTGCAGGATCCGGGTGTTTTTCATTTGTGCCTCTCAGGGAATTTGTGTTCCAAGGGTTGGCCACAACCTTTTACAAAGTAGTATCTACTACCCTGATAAGTCTACTCATTTGTTGATTCATTCATTTATTCATTCAACGAATATTTGATAGCCTTTTATCTCATAAGCCCTGGGAATACAAAAAGTGGACGAAAATAACTTCCCTGAATTGGGAAAGACCAATACAAAAAAAAAAAAAATTCTAATATCAACCATGTACAGGTAGTTACGGAGCAAGCCATGGGAAGTCAGGGAAGGCTTCACTGGGAAAGTATCTTTAAAAATAAGTATTCAGTGGGGCACCTGGGTGGCTCAGTAGATTAAATGTCAAACTTTGGCTCAGGTCATGATCTTACAGTTCGTGGGGTCAAGCCCTGCTCGAGCTCCACACTGACAGCATGGAGACTGCTTGAGATTCTCTCTCTACTTCTCTCTCTCTCCCCACCCTTCCCCCACTTGTGTATTCTATCTCTGTCTCTCTCTCTCTCTCTCCCTCCCTCCTCAAATAAATAAACTTTAAAAAATAAACTTAAGTATGCAAAATTGTGCAGTATTTGTATCTCTGTGTCTGTCTTATTTCACTTAACATAATGTCTTCCAGGTTCAACCATATTGTTGAAAACGACAGGATATCCTTTTTTTTAAGGATGAATAATCATTCAATATTACATATATTATACACACACACACACACACACACACACACACAATGAACTGTTATTCAGCCTTAAAAGAGAAGGAAAAAATGGGACACCTGGGTGATTCAGTAGGTTAAGCGTCCGATTTCCAACCAGGTCATGATCTCACAGCTTGTGGGTTCAAGGCCTGCACCTGGCTCTGTGCTGACAGCCCAGAGCCTGGAGCCTGGTTCAGATTCTGTGTCTCCCTTTCTCTCTGCCCCTCCTCCACTCACACTCTATCTCTGCCTCTCTCTCAAAAATAAAACATTTTAAAAAAATTTTAAGGAAGTAAATTGCAACAAAACTGCATTGTATGCTTGAAATTTGCTAAAAGGATCTCAACTTAAGTCTTTTCACCACACACACAAACACAAATTGGTAACTCGGTAGAGATGATGAATAAGTTATAAAGCTGAACTGTGGTGATCATTTCACAATGTATACATACACCGAAACATCAAGTTGCACACCTTAAACACATACAATTTTTAAATATCAAACATACCTCAATAAAGCTGTTAAAAAATAAAGACGTGTAAATTTTCTAGTTGAGGTGAAATAACTGAGCACAGACTGCCTGTCTCCTCTCCCTCCTACAACCAATCTCCAGGTATCCTACCACTTCTACTACCCTCCTCCAAGAATCCCCCATCTTGCCTCAATGAACACAAGTACTTCCCATCTTCCCTCCTTCTTGAAGACATCCAGTCTTACCACCCTTCAGACTTTTCTGCTCAGATCAGACAATGCCCTGCATATGCTTTGGGAAACATGCTGCCTTGAAGATAATATCTATGCTCTTAACCTGGCTTACAGGGCCCCTCAAGATCTGACCCTTGTGTATCTCACCAGTTTTACCTACTGTATTTTCCCAGTGTATTCATTGGGAGCAGAAATTACCCAAACTGAAATGACCCTGTACAGTCTTGTTGGAGAATTACTTGTTAGATTTTCTTGCAAGTACCAACATTCTCATCGTAACACATGTCCGACACAGGACCAGGGCTTGGGAATGGGCTATATGCTCTCAGTGGCAGTGACAATGCGGATGGCAATAATAGTGGGGAAAGAGATGATATCTCCATTAAAATAAAGAAATCAGGAGGGAGGCAAGATGGCGGAGAAGTAAGGAGCTCCGTACTTGCACTCGCGCCCATACATCACACAGAAAAGATCTGAAGCCATTGGAAACCATACAAAACCTGAGAGACTGGGAGAAAAAAGGACGCAGAATCCACTGAGAAAGCCTTCTAACGTGAGTGCGAACCCGGGAAGGTAAAATCAGCCCGGGATCGGAGCCTCCAGGGTGGGAGGCGATCCCCCTCTACCCTCTACGGGGAGTGAGAGGGGAAAAGGAGAGAGTCCGAGACAGAAAAATCTCCGCTCGGTGCATAGAAAGACCGTACTTGCCAAATATCTGCACACCAGGTCCCCTCGCGACAACTGGTCCTGGGGGAGGCTGAGCACACAAACTGCTTCTTTGTGCCGCTCCTGGAGGTGGGGTTTTAAAGCGGAGCGGGTGCGCCTGCCGCCATTGTAGCTCCAGGGCGGCTGGGATCCCTGAAAGAGACGCGCAGACACCGGGCATCCGCGCTCCTGGCTGGCTGGAACTCGAGAGGGAAGGCAAAAAGCTAAAAACTGGAAATTTGCCTGTGAGTTCGTGTTTCGGGTGACGAGCCATAGAGAGACCCGGTTTTCCTCACTCCAGCGGCGGCGCGCCTGCCGCCATTGTAGCTCCAGGGCGGCTGGGACCCCTGAAAGAGACGCGCAGACACCGGGCATCCGCGCTCCTGGCTGGCTGGAACTCGAGAGGGAAGGCAAAGAGCTAAAAACTGGGAAATTTGCCTGTGAGTTCGTGTTTCGGGTGACGAGCCATAGAGAGGCCCGGTTTTCCTCACTCCAGCGGGCTCAGGCTGCGCGGACGCTGCAGGCAAGCCCCCGCGCATGCGCACCAGAGCCGACCAGAGAAGAAAGCAGCGATCCTGACTCCGCCCCCAGAGCTCAGCAGGGAGCCTGGAATAGCCCGAGGGGGTTGTCTGGGAAGCTGTGTCTAAGGCAACTTCAGCGGGGCGCGGGCTGGGATTTGGAGATTGGAACTGGCCTGGGTTGAAGAGTGCAACCAACTTCGGCTGCGTCCCCGGAACGGGGAGTTGACACGCCAAAAAAAAAAAAAAAAACCGAGCTGCAGCGCGGGGTTCAAGAAGGGACTGGAGCACCGTCACTCTCCTTCCCACAATCGCCAAGGCAGAACCCCCGCCTGAGGCATCGGATCACGCCACGCCCATCCCTGCCTGAGAGGTGCCCTCCTCCCTTTTTTTTCTTTTTCCTTTTTTTTTTCTTTTTCCTTTTTTCTTCTTTCTTTTTTTTTCCCCTTTCTTTTCTCTTTTTTTCTTCTTTTTTCTCTTTTCTCGCTTTTTTCCCCAAAACACTGACCTGATTAACTCTGGTCGCCAGCTTGCTTAAACAATCACAAGTCCATTCTGTAAATGTAAATTCTACACCTACCGACTTTTTCACCTATTTCTCTCAGGAGTAATTAGACTATATAGTTTCTCTGGATAATTCCAGCATCCTTCTCTCACCTATCCAACCACATTCTACCCTTTACATCTTTGAAAAAAGTTTCTTATCCCTTCTGCCTGTTCATTCTATTTCCAAATCTGCCTTGTCTCGCCCTGCCTTCTCTCTTTTTCTCTATGCTCTTCAACCAGCACTGCATACACATGGCTATTTAACTGTAGCTGGGAAATCCAGGTATATGCTTTAAACCGTTCTTTGTCCATCGGTTTTCTTCTTTTTTCCTTTTCTTTTCCCCTTTTTGACCCTTTTATGTATTTTATCCTCCCTATTCGCCCTCCCTCCTCCGTCTTTTCTATTAACTTTTTCGTTTTCCCTCTCACTTTGCATGTTAGTTGAATCAGCCTGTGCGTTTGTGTGCTCCTGCTCCCTGTGTGTTTGTCTGTCTGTTTTCTTTTCCAGGGCTACCTCAAGAAACAAGCTAGAGTACACAAGGTGAAGAGTCCCAAATATCACTACGAATAGGAAAATAAAATAACCAAGGTCCCAACAAGAGTGACCGAGGGATACCATTCAAAAACAATCTCTGAAAGGATAGGCCCTGGAAAGTCAAAGAGTCTTCTTGGATATAGCAGTGCTCATAGAAATAGAGAGCATAACAGGTCTTTAAAACCAACAAGAGCCGGAAAGCTAACTAAAATGACGAAACGAAAGAGCTCTCCTCCAAAGAAACTTCAAGAAGAAATGACAGCTAATGAACTGCTCAAAACAGATATCAGCAGCATAAGTGAACAAGATTTTAGAATAATAATGGTGAAATTAATAGCAGGGCTTGAAAAAAACATAGGCGACATCAAAGAAACTATGGCTACAGACAGAATGGAAAATAAAAATAGGCATGAAGAATTAAAAAATGTGATAAATGAGATACATAATAAATTAGAGGCCTCCAATGCACGGATTGAAGAGGCAGAAAGGAGAATAAGTGATTTAGAAGACACCATTATAGAAAAACAAGAAGCTGACAAAAAAAGAGACAAACTGATCCAGGAACAGGAAAGAAGAATTCGAGAGCTCAGCGACACAGTCAAACGCAACAATATCCGTATCATAGGAATCCCAGAAGAGGCAGAGAGAGGGAAAGGTGCTGAAGGAGTCCTGGAACAAATTATAGCAGAGAACTTCCCCGACCTGGGGAAGGAAGTCAATGTGGAAATACAAGAGGCTCAGAGGACTCCTCTCAGATGTAACTTGAATCGATCTTCTGCACGACATATCATCGTAAAAATGGCAAAATACAAGGACAAAGAGAGGATTTTGAAAGCAGCTAGGGAGAAAAGGGCCCTCACATACAAAGGGAAACCCATCAGAGTGGTGACAGACCTATCTACTGAAACGTGGCAGGCCAGAAAGGAATGGCAAGAGATCTTCAATGTGATGAACAGTAAAAATAGGCAGCCAAGAATCCTCTATCCAGTAAGCCTGTCATTCAAAATAGAAGGAGAGATAAAAACCTTTCCAAACAAACAGAAATTGAAAGAATTTGTCACCACGAAGCCAGCCCTACGAGAAATCCTGAGGGGGATGCTCTGAAGGAAAGGTTGCAAGGAACAAAGATTCCAGAGACACCACCACAAACATGAACCCTACAAAAGATACAAAGACTCTAAACCCACATATTTCAATAATAACACTGAATGTAAATGGGCTGAATGCTCCAATCAAAAGATATAGGGTAGCAGAATGGATTAAAAACAAAATCCATCTATATGCTGTCTACAAGAAACTCATTTTAGACGGGAAGATACCTTCAGATTAAAAGTAAGGGGATGGAGAAATATATATCATGCTACAGGAAATCAAAAGAAAGCCGGAGTAGCGATACTTATATCAGACAAACTGGACTTTAAATTAAAGACAATCACAAGAGATGAAGAAGGGCACTACATAATAATTACAGGGTCCATCCATCAGGAAGAACTAACAATCATAAATGTCTACGCACCGAATATGGGAGCACCTAAATATCTAAAACAATTAATCACAAACAGAAACAAGCTTATAGATAAGAATGTGCTAATAGCAGGGGACTTTAATACTCCGCTTACAGCAATGGATAGGTCAACCAGACAGAAAATCAGTAAAGAAATAATGGACTTGAAAGATACATTGGACCAGATGGACCTGACGGATAGATTTAGAACTTTACATCCTGAGGCCAGGGAATTTACTTTCTTCTCAAGTGCGCATGGCACATTCTCCAAGATAGATCACATACTGGGACATAAAGCAGCCCTCAAGAAATATAAAAGAATAGAGATCATACCATGCACACTGTCAGATCACAATGCTTTGAAACTTGAAATCAATTACAGGAAGAAGTCTGGAAAACTTCCAAAACATGGAGGTTAAAGAACACCCTTCTAAAGAATGAATGGGCCAATCAGGCAATTAGAGATGAAATTAAAAAATATATGGAAACAAATGAAAATGAAAACACAACAATTCAAAATCTATGGGATGTGGCAAAGGCAGTCCTAAGAGGAAAGTACATTGCTCTCCAGGCCTATTTCAAGAGATTAGAAAAAGCGCAAGTCCAAAATCTAACAGCTCACCTAAAGGAACTAGAGGCAGAGCAACAAGAACGCCCTAAACCCAGTAGAAGAAGAGAAATAGTAAAAATTAGAGCAGAAATAAACAACATCGAGACCAAAGAAACAATTGAACAGATCAATGAAACCAAGAGTTGGTTTTTTGAAAAAGTAAACAAAATTGACAAACCTCTAGCCAGACTTATCCAAAAGAAAAGAGAGAGCACCCAAATAGACAAAATTATGAATGAAAATGGACTTATTACAACCAACCCCTCAGAAATACAAGCAATTATCAGGGAATACTATGAAAAATTATATGCCAATAAATTGGACAACTTAGAAGAAATGGACAAATTCCTAAACACACACTCACGACCAAAATTCACACGGGAAGAAATAGAAAACCTGAACAGACCCATAACGAGTGAAGAAATCGAATCAGTGATCAAAAATGTCCCAACAAATAAGAGCCCTGGACCTGATGGCTTCCCTGGGGAATTCTACCAGACATTTAAAACAGAATTAATCCCAATTCTTCTCAAGCTATTCCAAAAAATACAAATCGAAGGAAAACTCCCAGACTCATTTTATGAAGCCAGCATCACTCTGATTCCCAAGACAGACAGAGATCCAGCAAAAAGAGAAGTACAGGCCAATATCCTTGATGAATATGGATGCAAAAATCCTTAACAAGATCCTTGCAAATCGAATCCAGCAGCATATAAAAAGAATCATCCACCAAGATCAAGTGGGATTCATTCCTGGGTTACAGGGCTGGTTCAACACTCGCAAATCAATCAATGTGATACATCATATTAATAAAAGAAAAGATAAAAACCATATGATCCTGTCAATAGATGCAGAAAAAGCATTTGACAAAATACAGCATCCTTCTTAATAAAGACTCTCGAGAAAGTTGGGATAGAAGGAACCTACTTAAACATCATCAAAGCCATCTATGAGAAGCCTTCAGCGAACATCATCCTCAACGGGAAAAACTCAGAGCTTTCCCCCTGAGATCAGGAACACGACAGGGATGCCCACTCTCACCACTGCTGTTTAACATAGTGCTGGAAGTCCTAGCATCAGCCATCAGACACCAAAAGGAAATCAAAGGCATCAGAATTGGCAAAGAAGAAGTCAAACTTTCACTCTTCGCAGATGACATGATACTCTACATAGAAAACCCTACAGACTCCACCAGAAGCCTACTAGAACTGATCCAAGAATTCAGCCAAGTTGCAGGGTACAAAATCAACGTACAGAAATCGGTTGCATTTTTATACACCAACAATGAAGCAACAGAAAGAGAAATCAAGAAACTGATCCCATTCACAATTGCACAAAAAACCATAAAATACCTCGGAATAAACCTATCCAAGGATACAAGAGATCTGTATGATGAAAACTATGGAAAACTTATGAAGGAAATTGAAGAAGACACAAAGAAGTGGAAAAACATTCCATGCTCATGGATAGGAAGAATAAATATAGTTAAGATGTCATTACTACCTAAGGCACTCTACACATTCAATGCAATTCCAATCAAAATTGCACCAGCCTACTTCTCAAAACTAGAACAAACTATCCAAAATTTGTATGGAACCACAAAAGACCCCGAATAGCCAAAGTAATCCTGAAAAATAAAACCAAAATGGGAGGGATCACCATCCCAGACTTTAGCCTCTACTCCAAAGCTGTCATCATCAAGACAGTATAGTATTGGCACAAAAACAGACACATAGACCAATGGAACAGAATTGAGAACTCAGAAGTGGACCCAAAAGTATACAGCCAACTAATCTTTGACAAAGCAGGAAAGAATATCCAATGGAAAAAGACAGCCTTTTTAACAGATGGTGTTGGGAGAACTGGACAGCAACATGCAGAAGAATGAAACTAGATCATTTTCTCACACCATGCACAAAAATAAAACTCAAAATGGATAAAGGACCTGAACGTGAGACAGGAAAGTATCAACACCCTAGAGGAGAAAGCAGGAAACAACCTCCTTGACCTCCACCGCAGCAACTTCTTACTTGACACATCCCCAAAAGCAAGGGAATTAAGAGCAAAATAAACTGTTGGGACCTCCTCAAGATTAAAAGCTTCTGCACAGCCAAGGAAACAACCCAGAAAATTAATAGGCAACCAACGGAATGGGAAAAGATAGTTGCAAATGACATATCAGATAAAGGGTTGATATCCAGAATCTACAAGGAACTCACCAAACTACACGCCCGAAAAACAAACCCAGTGAAGAAATGGGCAGAAGATATGAACAGACACTTCTCCAAAGAGGACATCCAGATGGCCAACAGACACATGAAACGATGCTCAGCATCCCTCCTCATCAGGGAAATACTAATCAAAACCACATTGAGATACCACCTCACGCCAGTCAGAGTGGCTAAAATGAGCAAATCAGAGAACTCTAGATGCTGGCGAGATGTGGAGAAACGGGCACCCTCCTACACTGTTGGTGGGAATGTAAACTGGTGCAGCTCCTCTGGAAAACAGTGTGGAGGTTCCTCAGGAAACTAACAACAGAACTCCCCTAGGACCCAGCAATAGCACTGCTAGGAATTTACCCAAGGGATACAGAAATGCTGATGCATAGGAGCACATATACCCCAATGTTCATAGCAGCACCTCCACAATAGCTAAAACCTGGAAAGAGCCTAAGTGTCCATCAACAGATGAATGGATCAAGAAGATGTGGTTTATCTATACCATGGAATACTACATGGCAATGAGAAACAATGACATCTGGCCATGTGTAGCAACCTGGATGGACCTTGAGGGTGTTATGCTGAGCGAAATAAGTCAGGCAGAGAAGGACAAATATGTTTGCACGTATAGGAGGATTAGGAGGAACTTGACAGAAGAACAAGGGTGAGAAGAAGGGCGGAAATGGTGGGGGAAAGGGAGAGAGGCAAACCATGAGAGACTCTTGAATGCTGACAAAACTGAGGACTGATGGATGTGGTGGGGAGGAGGGATGGGCATGGAGGAGGACACTTGTGGGGATGAGCACTGGGTGTTATGTGGAAACTAATTTGACAATAAACTATTTGTAAAAAATAAAAAATAAAATAAATAAATAAATAAATAAATAAACAAATAAATAAATAAAAATAAAGAAATCAGGAGCCTCGGAAGAGAGGGAGAGGAAAATAGCAGACGAATAGTTGTAAAAGAGGACATGAGTGTGAGGCCTTGTGTCTCCACCCAGCATCAAAGTGCTTAGTGGAGGGGATAAGTCGTAGAGATCTAGGTAAGTGTAAATCCTCAGTCAAAAGAGGCTTGAGTCTTTATTCCTGCCTGAAGTTCTGTTCTTTTTTTTTCTTAAGTTTATTTGGGAGAGAGAGAGCATGAGCAGGGGAGGGTAAGATAGAGAGGGAGACACAGAATCCAAAGCAGGCTCCAGATTCAGAGCTAGCTGTCAGCACAGAGCCTGACACAGGGCTCGAACCCACAAACGGGGAGATCATGATCTGAGCCGAAGTCAGATGCCTAACTGAGCCACCCAGGCGCCCCCTGGAGTTCTGTTCTAAAGGTGACTATGTAGATAGCGGTATAGAGAAGGCCTGAGACAACAGAGCCTCACCCGTGCTCAAGAGAAGCTGGGTATGAGCAGAGGGCTGGAAAGAGCCACAGAGGTTTCAAACCCCTTAATGAAGAGTGCAGAAGGTACCTGAAAATTAGCACACTGAGCAAGAGGTCATCTCAACTTAGAGCGGCAACGACCCACTCTGGACTAGTGGCCACTGTGGAACGACTTGAGTTTCAGAAGGGCAGGAAGACCAGTGTGAGCCGGTAGGAGCCTGGTCAGCAGGGGTTCATAGCTGGACTCTCTTGGAGCATCGCCAAGAGAAATAGCCCACCAGTTTTAGACGCAACAGTGAAGAAGAGGCTGATGGCCAAGACCAAATGGGATATCCTTCCAGCCAAAAGCCAGTGATGATCGAATGACCCTTTGTGGGTTTGTAAACTTGCCCCTGTACACAGAGGGTAAGGAGAGATGGAAAAAAGAGGCAGGCCAGTCCAGACTGGGACACAAGGGAACTTACTTATGAGGTTCATCTTGGGCAACTGCAAGACGAGTAGATCTCTGCACGCGCTCACCAGAATCTTAAAAGTTTCTGCAGCGGCCTTGACTGAATTCAGTTAACATCTACCGAGGCTGTGTCACAGAAACAGGTCCTAAAGAGGAAATGGTGCTGGTGGTGTGTGGAATCTACATTACAAGGACAAAGAGGGGGTGAAGAGCCTCCAGTTGCCTGGGGCCAGCTCACAGTTCAACCCGAGTCACATCCTCTCAATGACCTCAATTACCACTTTTCTGACCTTGAGGCAACAGACAAGCTCCACAGGAATTTTAATCACCCTCAGGGAATACAGCAGAAAAAGAGCAAGGATTCTGGAGCAAACTTCCTGGGCTCTCTAGTCCACCACTAAGTAGCTATGTGATCTTGAGTAAGTTATTTAACCACTCTGTGCCTTAGTTTCCTCACTGGCGAAATGGGAATAATAATAGTGCCTGTCTTAGAGGTTATCCTTAGCACATAGAACACTGGATGGCACTTATTAAATGTCCTGTAAGTGTTGGCTGTCATCATTGTCCTCTGGAAGTCTGACTTTCATATTGCAAGCACTCAGACAACACTATGAGGTAGGTACTGTGATTGGCCCCATCTCGGAGCTGAGGAACCAGGCCCAGAGAGGTTGGACCAAGTGATTCACCTAGGGAGTGGCAAAACTGGGACTTGAACCCATGTAGTGCCCATGCTCCTAAACACCTCACTCTGTCACACTCTTCTGTCTACATTTGTGCTTAAAGTTAACATCAGTTGATTTTTTTTTTCTTTAAAAGTTATAAACTAGAGGCACCTGGGTGGCTCAGTCAGTTTAGCATCTGACTCTTGATTTCAGCCCATGTCATGATCCTAGGGTCATGGGATCAAGCCCAGAGTCAGGACCCACAGTGAGCATGGAGCCTGTAATATTCTCTCTTTTTATCTTTTTCTCTCTCTCACCCTCGGCCCATCTCCCCAACTCATGCTCTCAAAAATAAAATAGAATAGAATAAAGATATGAAACATATTTGTTTTCTTCTCCTTGCTAGATGAAAATACATTTGATTATTATTTCCAAAAAGATAATATAAGGAAAAAAAATCTCTGAAACTATCTTGGATTACCCCAACTGGAAATAAGAGCAAATACTCAAAACCTAATGCTTTAAAACAGCTGAAATACTCACTATTTCTAACATTTACCAAAGCTGTTTAGCCCCATAGAAAAAGGTGTCCACTCATATAAGTAATGCACTCAAGTATGGAAACTGAACAAAAGTGAGAGTGTTTTTAACATTCTAGAATCTTCCACTATAAAAGATAACTTTCTGACACAAATTCCTCTGATTATGGCTGTTGTGCTTTTGCTAAAGAAAAACTATCATAGGGTACCTGGGTGGCTCAGTTGGTAAGAGACTGACCTCAGTTCAGGTCATGAACCTGTGGTAAAGCCCCTCCCTAAGGAATGTGATGAAAACCTCAAGACAAGGGAAAGCAACTTGGCTATGTGCGCATGCACGACATTCCTCACACCTCTATAGCACAGACCGCCCATTCAGACTATATGCTACCATATGTGAGAGACAAAGGAGCAAAAATTGTACAGAAGGCAACCCCCAGCTGCACTCGGGGCTCAGCCTTTTGGGGCATGCTGGCATGAATACAGCTGTTTTCTGGAAAGAAAAACCTCGGTGTACCGACTGTTCGTGGGGGCCTGCCCAGGAAGCGGAGACAGTGTTTCACTTCCCTTATTGCCAGGGTATCAAACTTGAGGCACAGGGAGATGCAATCTCGCCTGGCGACAGTGCACTGCTTGTTCCGTGGTAGACTACCTCCTCCCGGCACATCTGGACGAAGGCTCCGGATGCACAAAGGAACCCAGTGAAGCCCAGGAACCAGCTCAGGGACCACTGCCCATCAGACTGGTAAGAACCCTAGATCATTTTGGTAAACCTGCCCCTAAGAGGCAGAAGGGGAGCCTGACCACCTCCCAGAGTGGCTGGACTAGGGAGCCGGAACCCTAAGGCACTGAGCGCTGGGCAGTGGGTTGGAGTCGCTGTGTGACTGTGTGCGAATGAGACAGAGAGCAGAAAGGTTCTGACCTGATCAATGAGCCAAAGCGACTGTTGAGTCCTGAGTCGCGGTTTCATGGCAACCTCATACGGCTTCGGGCGGTGTCAGACTTCCTCCGCAGCCTGATCTAGGTCAGGGCTTGATACTGAACCGCCAATGCTAGGAGGCGCCTGAAATACCTCCGAGAGGAGAGCAGCCGGAAACCACCAAAGCGAGTATGCCTCCGCTCCAAATTAGTTCTTCCCTTCCCCCTCTTCCTCTCTTGTACATGAAAGTTGTCTGTCATGGGTAGGAAAGCAGAGTAAACTGACTCCCCCAGAGTGTATGTTGAGGAATTTCAAAAAGGGATGTTGGTGTGTATTTAACTCCCGGAAAGCTCTGGACATTCTGTGAAATTAATTGGCCATCGTTCAGGGTAAGCTGGCCCTCCAAGGACTTACTTGATAAGGAACTAGTTGGCTGAGTGTTCAGGGTCGTTGTGGGGGATCTAGGCCACCTTGACCAATTTTCTTACATTGACTGTTAGCAAGACCTGTTTCTATCCTGGCCACCTTGGCTGAAAGTCCATATTGAAGAGAACTGTAAAGTTATGATGGCTCGTGTCATGGCCTCCTCCAAAGGCTGGCCAGAAACTGAAAAACCCATACTGTGGGGAGAGCCTGAGGGGATCCCACCACCATATGCTCCACCCAACCCCTTACTGCCACCTGCGCCTCCAGCCGCCCTGGCTGCTGAAACCCCACCAAAGCCTGCCCCTAGTCCCGAGGCCTCACCTCCTCCTGCACCACCAGCCTCTCTGGATGTCACAGGCTTACCCAGTCCTAACCCCACACACCCCTCCTGGAAGGCAACTAGAAGATCAGGCCAGTAAAGACAGTCACTCCCTGCATCACCAGGGAGCCCTACAGATGTCACTGAGGGAAACTAGGGGACCCATCTATCATGATCAGGAAGGCCAGATCCAAGGAGGCCAGTGTGTTTTTGTGTACCAACCCTTTACTACTATGGACCTCCTAAATTAGAAGCACCATTCTCCTTCCTATACAGAGAAGCCCCAGGCTATGATTAAACTAATCCAGTCCATAATTTAAACCCATAAACCTACCTGAACAGACTGCTGCCAACTCCTCCTGACCCTCTTCAACATGGAGAAGCATCCCCAAATTACCGAGGCAGATCTAAAATGGTTAGAGGAGAATGCCCCAGCTGGGACACTCGACACCGAGGCCTATGCTTGGGCCCACTCTCCTAGGAAGCACCCTAAATGGGACCAAAATGACTCAAGTATAGATGGAGAGTTTGCAAGGAAACCTAAATGACATGAAGGCAGGGAGGGGTGGGGTGGGAAGGCCATGAATATAAATAAAACATCAGAAGTGCACCAGGGACCCAAGGAAAGCCCGAGCCAGTTCTATGAGAGACTATGTGAGGCATGTTTGTCTCTACACCCCTTTTGATCCAGAGGCACCGATTAACCAGCAGATGGTCAATGTGGCTTTTGTAGGTCAGGCTGAAGGGGACATCTGGTGCAAGCTGCAAAAGCTAGAGGGTTTCACCATCTTGATTGCCCGTCAATCGCTGGAGGTAACAACTCAGGTGTTTGTCAACCATGATCAGGCAATGGAAAGGCAAAAACGCTTTAAGCTGCAGAAAAAGGCAGACTTGTTAACTGCTGCCTTGAAGCAGGCAGAATGCTCCTGGAAAGGTGCCCCAGAGGGATAGGGACAGGGCCAAAAAGGGGAACACTAGGGAGGATCATCTCACCCAGGATCAAACTTAGGATGGAACCAGTGTGCTCACTATCATCAGGAGAGACACCAGAAAATGAGTGCCCCAGCAGCTGGGTAATTCTCAGCAGAGCCCCAGGCAGAAAGAAAGAGGCCATATGGTCCAGGGCTGGTACCAACGAGCATCACTGCCTCATGGGGCCCTTGAAGATGATTTTGTAGAGCTAGCCGCATGGAGGACTAGGAGGAGGACTAGTACAGACTGGGCTCTATTTTGTTAGGCCACCAAGAGCCTATGGTCAGAATTAATGTTGGGGGTGGGGGACACCCATCAACTTCATGGTAGATACTGGGGTGGAACACTCAGTGGTGACCCAATTCATGGGTCCCCTCTCACTGAGACAAGCCACCATTGTGGGGGCCATGGACAATCAAACACACCATCCCTTCCTCCTGTCTCAGCGATGCAATTTAGGTGGCCATGACGTCATGAATTCCTGTACCTCCCCAAATGAGCCATGGCTTTAATGGGCCAGGGCCTGTGGGGAAAGCTTCAGGCCCAGATAACCTTCAACTCCCATGGACAAACTGCTCTGACCCTACAAAAACCAGAAGCAAAGATTATGACTCTCACAATTCCCCAAGGGGAAGAATGGCACCTCTACAGTCTCATGGAGGAACCACAACAGGGACCTGAGCTGCCCTTCAGAGTACGAGGAGTGTGAGCTGAGGACAACCTACCTCCAGTAATTGTAGAACTTAAGCCAGGGTCAGAGCCAATATATCAAAAACAATATTTTATCCCTTTTAAGGCATAGATGGGGATACAGAAGCACCTGGAAAGACTTCTAACATACGGATCCTCTGACCTTGTCAATCATCTTGGAACACGCCTCTCCTACCAGTCCAGAAACCAGGCAATGATGACTACTGGCCAGTCCAAAACCTGCACCCAATAAACCAGGTGGCTGTCACCCTGCACCGGGTTGTCCAGAACCCATACACTCTCTTGGGTCTTATCACCACCAAAGCTGCCTTCTTCATATCCCTAGACCTCAAGGATGCCTGCCGCCTTCTGCATCTGCCTGGCCCCCAGAGTCAATCAATTTTCATCTTCCATTGGGAGAATTCTGAAAATGGTGACAAGAGCCAGTTGACTTGGACCAGATTGCCTCAGAGGTTCAATAACTCCCCAACCATTTTCAGCAGTGCATTAGCCTTAGATCTAAGAGCCTTCCCAGTGGATCAACATGGCTGTGTCTTGCTTCAATATGTAGATGACTTACTGCTTGCTGAAAGGTCTCAGGAGGATTGCATGAAAGGACCTCAGCAGCTCCTTAACCTCCTATGGGAAACTGGCTATAATGTCTCAAGGAAAAAGGCCCAAATCTGTCAAAAGAAAGTCAAGTACGTTGGCTTTCACCTCTCCCAGGAGCAGTGCCTACTCCACCTGGAGAGAAAATAGGCCGTTGGTTCAATCCTGGTCCCGTCAACCCGATGTCAGGTTCAGCAGTTTCTTGGAGCTACAGGTTTCTATAGAATTTGGATATTAACTTCTAAATCTTGGCAAAATTCCTTTATGAGGTCACAAAGTGGGAAGAGCTAGAACCTCTATTATGGGAGCAAGTACAGCAAAGGGCTTTTGAAGAGAGATCAAACGGGCCCTTGCCAACACGCCTGGTTTGGGCCCCCAGACATGCCCAAGCCCTTCTTCTTGTATGTTCATGAATGTACTGGCATCACAGTGGGAGTCCTAACCCAGATGCTGGGGTCATGGCAGTGCCCAGTGGCATATCTCTCCAAGCAGATTGACTCTGTTGCCCGAGGCTGGCTGCTCTGCCTATGGGAACATGCAGCCATGGCCATCTTAGAGTCTGAGGCTGACAAGTTAACTTTGGGACAAGAATTGACAGTCCAAATGCCACATTTAGTATCAACACTAATGAGGTACAAGGGACAATACTGGCTAACCAGTGCCTGGATGATCAGATATCAGATGATCATACATGTGGCTTTATATGAAGAAAAGGGTCTAATAAATTCAGGAAGAAAATACAAAGTATGGTAAAGAACCATTTGAACTCTTAGATGCTGTGTCAGCCCCTAAAAGAGTGGCAGTCATGCATTGTTGGAGAGATCAAAGGGGAGACACCACAGAGGCACAGGGAAACCATAAAGCAAACAAGAGGCAAAGCTTGCAGTCTCCAAAGAAACAGCGGAATCAGTGGCTTTAAGCGCCGCACTGTTCCCTAGTCCACTGGCAGAATGGGACCCAAATTACAGCATGAGAGTACCTGTTTTAAGACAAAATGGAAGATACCTCCCAGGTGGATGGTGGGGATTTGAAGATGGTTGGGTAGCAATTCCTGAGGTCCTGCCTCCAGCTTTTGTCAAGCATTTCCGTCAGGAAACCCATTTTGGCCAGACAGCTCTCTGCTGAGCCGACATTTCTACATCCCTCGACTCTCCAGGATAGCCCGAGCAGTATGCAAGCAACATGAACTGTGTGCCCAGAATAACCACGTCAGGGACCTAAGGCTGGCCCTGAGTGCAGAGTGTCTTGGGGAACCCCATTTGAAAATATGATGGTGGGCTTCACTGAGCTTCCCCAGGTCTGAGGCTATAAATATTTGTTGGTCTTTGTGTGCACTTTCTCAGGCTGGGTGGAAGCATTCCCTACTTGCACAGAAAAGGCACATAAAGTGGCCCAGCTTCTTCTAAAGGAAATCATTCCTCAGGGCACCTGAGTGGCTCAGTTGGTTAAGCCTCTGACTTTGGCTCAGGTCATGATCTTGCGGTTCATGGGTTCAGGACCCATGTCAGGCTCTGTGCTGACAGCTCAGAGCTTGGAGCCTGCTTTGGATTCTGTGTCTCCCTCTCTCTCTGCCCCTCCACCACTCATGCTCTGTCTCTCTGTCTCTCTCTCTCAAAAATAAAATAAACATTAAAAAGAAAAAGAAATCATTCCTTGATTTGGGATCCCCATCACTATGGGATCAGGTAACGGGCCAGTATTCATGGCTAAGGCGGTGTGACTGGTGGCAAAGGGGTTAAAGATCACCTGCAAGTTAGACACAGCATACCGACCACTTAAGTAGACTATGTCAGGAAACCCACATACGCTGGGACCAGATGTTGCCAATCGCCTTGTTAAGAATCAGGTGTAGCCCCACCAAGCAGGTGGGGTTCTTCCCTTATGAAATCTTTAATGGGCACCTTTCCCCCATTATTAAGGGCTTCAGAGGGGATCTAGATGAGATAGGCAATCTAAACCTGAGGCAACAAATGCAAGTCCTTGGCTCTCCCTTCACCACCTTACGCCACTGGGTCAGGGAGCGATTACCTATGAGTCTGACCACAGACACTCACCCATTTAAACCAGGAAATGCTCTATGGGTGAAAGAATGAAATGTTCAACCTCTAAAACCCCTCTGGAGGGGCCCATTCACTATCATTTTGTCCACCCCTACTTCAGTAAAAGTAGCCAAAGTGGGACCCTGGATTCACTACAGCAGAGTGAAGCCGGCATCTCGAAACTGGGAGTGCATTCCTGATCCATCAATGTCATACACGCTGACCATACAGAAGAAGCAATCTGTGACTCCAGAGGCTCTGGGAGTTTGCAGCCCTGCTTTAGTCACTCCAAAACCTGACTAATCTACACAGAACATAAGCTTGAAGATGGTCCAGTGGAACAAATAGACTGTCGTTATTTTCTTACTGTGATGCACTGCAACCCCTTGTGTCTCACTGTTATTGTGATTCTTGATCTACTTTTCACCACAGGTTTGGCAGAGGCTGCCCCGCCCAGCTGGGAGTGTGGTAAGAGGTTTCTGTTAGCACAAACCTTCCTTTTATGAATAGGATGCTTCATTGGTATTGGTTGCCTCTAATATGGACCCCTTCTGTAGACCTAGATTCCTCATCATGTGACCCATGCATTTGAATAACCAGGTCAGGCCAGGAGGTCACTTGGACCTTACTATACTATACCCACTTCTCATGCCAAGAAAGAGTCCTGGGGACCTGCAGACACAATAAGACACCTATCTATCAATGAGAGAGTCAATACACTTGCTTTGACCCACAATACTCCCCTAGTACAGATTAGTTAGAAGTCTGATCCTACCATGAGGCAGAGGAGCTTTGGTCAGCCAAATACAAATTACTAACCCAAATGACCAGTGTCAGTATGGTTTGATGTATTTGCAATTATAGGTATTGGCCCACAGGCATCTGTCATATGAAAAAAATGGGCACTTGTCATAGAGGCCCCAAGGACTTTTGATATCCCATGCAGAGGCTTAGATTGGGAGCAGGAACACCCACTCAATGACAAATACATGTGTGAGGAAAATGGTTTATGTGCCTATACACCTAAGTTTTTATTCCTCAGCTGGAGCTGTGTTTCATGGGCTTTTTGGAAAAAAAGAAGGCACAACAGCATTCCTTCAGAAGACGGCTGCTACATCAGATTGTCAAAAAAATTACAAAAAAATTGTAACCCTGTTAATTTTACCATCATTAACCCAGGGGACTACAAATGGCAATGTGGCACCCAAATTGGCATCCAGATCCATGGACAAAGCAGAGACCCAGGGACTGTGCTGTATTTCAAGAGAGTCAGTACCACCCATGTAACCATATCCCATCAAGGCTTCCACTCCTTCTATGAAGAAATAAGAAGTAGCTTCCTCTCATTTCAGTCACAGCAAGTAACTTGTTTCTAGCCCTAGCAGAGGGCTATACCCCAGACTCTGAAGATCTCTTCTTACTAAGAATGTTGGGGAAGCAGTATGAGGGGGTCATTGGCCATGAGAGGCTAGAGAATTAGATCATTGTGAATCTTACAAGGGAACAGAATACTCCAGTCCTACTGCTAGGGTTTGGCTCCTTAAAACCTCGATTATGGGGAAAAAACTGCTTTGCCTGATGGGGAAGAAAGTCCACCATCTTTTTTTGGAAACTTAACATGCCCCAGCCAAAGATTTTATAACTCAACTGCCCAGGACACCCAATGGTGGGGGTCCCGAGATCTCCTTGAGCCATATCCCCACCCCTTGTCTAACTTCTCTTATCTCCGAGAGGCCTGGGACAATGTTGATATGGCCATAGAATGGTGGTGGGCCCCAGGTGGACTATACTGGATATGGAAGGACAGCCTATTCAGTACTTCCCTCATGCTCGTCAGAGTCATGTGTGCTGGCAACTATTCATCCATCTTTCTTCTTGCTTCCATTTTCCAGAGGGGAACATTTGGGAGTCCACATGTATGGGGATAGGGAGACTCAAAGGAAAAGATGTGCACTACAAACTGGCAATTGGAAAGATGATGAATGGCCTCCCAAGCATATAATCCAATATTATGTCCCTGCCACCTGGGCAGAGGATGGGTCCTGGGGCTACCGCACTCCCATTTACATGCTAAACCACATAATCAGACTGCAAGCAGTTGTAGAAATTATAACCGGAGAAACTACCAGAGCTCTTAACCTACTAGCCAAGCAACAGACTAAAACATGCAACACTATCAGTCAAAATCACTTGGCCTTAGATTACATGCTTACTTCCGAGGGAGGAGTTTGTGGAAAGTTTAACCTGAGCAACTGCTGCCTACAGATAGATGATGAAGGAAAAGTCATAAAGGAGATCACAGGTTGAACGAGAAATGTTGCTCATGTCCCAGTCCAGACCTGGAAAGGTTAGAACCTGGGGAGTTACTTGGAGGATGGTTTTCAACTCTCAAGGGATTCAAAACCCTCATAGGTATTATCCTCCTGATTTTGGGAGCTTGCTTAATCCTGCCTTGCCTAGCTCCCCTGGTTATATGGTCTGTCTTCAGCCTCATTGAGGTAATGGTCAAAAAGAAAATGACCATGCATGAGATGATGTTAGGGAAATACAAATCTCTAAGCCAAAATGGTGCTCTTTGACCCAAGATAGGGGGTCCAAGCATGACAGGGGGGAATGTGGTAGAGCCTCTCCCTAAGGAATGTGGTGAAAACCTCAAGACAAAGAAAGGCAACCTGGCTACGTATGCGTGTGTGACATTCCTCATGACTCTGTAACATAGATCGTTGTATGGAAAGGCAACCCCCCAGTGCATTCTGGGCTCAGCCTTTTGGGGGTCTTATCCCACTGAATCTGTGCTGGCACAAATAAAGCTGCTTCCTGGAAAGAAAAGTCTTGGTGTCCTAACTCTCTGTGTGTGACTGTCCTCTACAGTCTCATGGTTTGTGAGTTTGAGCTTCGTGTTGGGCTCTGTGCTGACGCTCAGAGCCTGGAACCTGCTTCAGATTCTGTCTCCCTCTCTCTGCCCCTCCCCCACTTGCACTTTGTCTCTGTCTCTCAAAAATAAACATTAAAAAAAAAAAAAAGAAAGATTATCATCAAACTTTAAATTTATATTTCGGTTATAACCAAATGGAAATATGGCCAAAATATTAAATACAAGAAATTATAGGCCAAAAATATGCTCTTATCTGGAAATACTAGAATAATGTGTGACCTCAAAATACCAGTGCAGCCTCTCTTATTGTGTTATAGAGTCCATAATCACTGCTTTTAAAACAATTGATTTACAAAGCAAATAAAAAATGTCATGTATTTGTAATTTTCTTCTGGGAACTCAGATTATGAAAGTTTGCCATGCATGATGTGGAACTAAAGTCATCTCTCCAATTTTGTATGCTTTCAACAAACTATTTTTCACTTTTGGGTTCCAATTATTGAAGACAGGAGTAGGGATTAGCTTTCAAAAAACAAACACTAAAGCATGGATGTTGATAGAAAAATCACATGAAGAACTAGGAAAGTTCAGACTTTAAAGTGGAGGAGGAAGATATTAAAGCATGATTTTTCAGTTACGTAGTAGTTACTGCCCCCCTGAGGTGAAAAAGTGTTAGTGCCTCCAAGCTATATTCCCCTTGATTGAAATTTAATTTATCATTAGCACTTTTTTTTTTCTTTTTAAAAATTTTTAATGTTTCTATTTATTTTTGAGATACAGAGACAGAGCATAGTCAGGGGAGGGGCAGAGAGAGAGGGAGGCACAGAATCCAAAGTTGGCTCCTGGCTTTGAGCTGTCAGCACAGAGCCAAAAGTGGGGCTCAAACCCACAAACCGTGAGATCATAACCTGAGCCAAAGTCAGACACTTACTGACTAAGCCATACAGGCACCTGTACCCTTAGCATTTTCTATCATGTTTCTATGAAATGCTTCCCTTTGCTGTTTTTATTATATTATTATTTATTTTCTTCCTTTAGTGATTCTCTCCTTTGTTCACTAAAGACTTAATAATATAAAAAAATCAGAGTGAATTAAAATGTTTCCTCAATTCAAGAGCTAGTTTCAGCGATTCCATAATAGAAAGTGAAAAAATACAGAGAAATGTAATGACACATTCCTCAACAGAAAAAAAAAAGAGCACAGAATCATTTTTCTCTCTTGACAAGTTTTATCTCACATCCTTTTAAAAATTTAATAGTAAAGAATTTGCTAGAAATGGAAGTTTATTAATTTTATGAAATGCCAATTATTGACAATTATACTCTATTGTATGAGTCATCTAACACATAAAAAATCTTTCATTGATAGGCAAATATTAAATATGCCTTCCTCCGTGCAGATATCTGACTGGTAGATTAGTTCTATTTCTAATTTTCTAGAATCATCAGCAACTGATATTTTTAGCACAAAGCGCTGTTTTATAAATCATTTTTATCTCTAGTCTCTGAGCGCTTATGTAACCCATATACTATTACATATAAAGTGATTGAATGGTAATATCTCCGTTATTTTTTAGCTACAACTACCAAGAAATAGTTATGATACCCATGGTGTCATGGAGTTGTGAAAAGCAGTGTCCATTTTTAGCCCAGACTCCAAACAGGGAGGGACTCTACCACCGAACACCCTTCCCATGGCTATAGCTCAGAAAGAATCCCCACCCAGCAGAGCAGACCTAGCAGGCAGAAAAGACCACAACCACACAACATTCTGCAGAAAGTTGCTTCATCGTGTCACCTTCCTCATTAACAAGAAAAGCAAGCAGATGTTTTTGTCCAGCATTTTAAAGGCAAACATAACTTTCATTAGCATTGGTTGAGGAAGGGACACCTAGGCGGCTCAGTCAGTTAAGCATCCAACCAGCTTAGGTCATGAACTCCCATCGGGTTCTATGCTGACAGGTCAGAACCTGGAACCTGCTTCGGATTCTGTGTTTCCCTCTCTTTCTGCCCCTCCCCCACTTACACTCTCACTCTCTCTGTCTCTCTCTCAAAAATAAATAAACATTAAAAAATTTTTTTAAAAAGAAGTGGTTGATGAAGATTCAACTGTTAAGGTTTACTTTGAGCAGTTTATAAGCAAACCCTATAACTAGGAATAACAGTAAGAACTGCATATCACGAAATAGACTGTGGAGAAAGAGTTGAGTGGGTGGGACCCAGGAGAAAAATCTGGGCAAAGATTGTATCAGAAAACAGAACCATTCCCCGGACATGCTGATTAAGAAGTTATCTGTGAGAGAAGAACCTGAGACTGACAGTGGGATTCTCTGTATGTATACCATTCACACTCTTCTTGTGGATAAGTGTGCAACAAGGGGCTTGGAGGAAGTTGTCAAGATAACATAGAGAGCAAATTCCAGAGTGAGCTGTAAGATAGGCCATCAGGCAGAAATATTAAAGAGGTGATGTATGCTTCCCACTTAGCACAGGACCTGGCCATTGTTAAATGGGACTAGGTCTATGACGTGGAGCAATCTGTAAGTCTATTTGGTGGGAGTCACTTAAAAGTGATCAGCCTGCTACAGTCTCCATCAAGTGGCTGAGGAGTGGGAGACTACACACATTGAACAAGGGACAGACATAAATTACAGTAACTTTCCAGTCAGACACAAATTACAGTAACTTTCATACTTACGGCTCATGGATCCTACTCATTCAATATACAAGTTACAAAGATGTGGAATGAGTCATATATAATTCCTGTTACTCATTGATATTAAGGTTTTTGTTGTCTTCAGAAAGCTGTAAGCTAGTAATCCTGCTGGATAGTGTTAGAAAGACACCTAAACCAGATGGACAGATAAAACACTGTAGCTCCTTGGACTGTGTCCAAATGTGCCACACTCTCACTTCCCCTGATTAGTTTCATGAATACTGAATCCCTATTATTTGCAATATTGGGTCAAAAGGTAAATTTATCATGGTTACTGTGATCTTTGTTTCACCAATAAGTTTAATTCTTCTCAAATAATGGGGCTTTGTTGTAAGGGCACATTTGGGAATCAGGATGAAAGGATTCCAGAAATAGCCATTCTGCAAGATTCAACGCCATCTAGGAACCATTCTCCAGCCAGAGTTCATGGATCTTCACCTGAATGTTCCACCATCAATGTGCCTTTCCACTTTTTGTTTCTTCTCTATCATTTTTCCTCCCATTACAGAATGGCTACTGTTCTCTGGATTTTCCTATTCAACTTTCAGAGGAGGAGAATAAAATTGGTCTAGTTAGTTACCATTTTCCTTACAGAGGAAAGTTGTTCATGCCAAGTCATTTCATAGCCCACCAGTCAGTCTGTGGATGAGTTGCCTTTAGAAAACTTAATCCCATCCCTTTGCTTACAAGAGACCAGGACTGGCTGCTTAGCTCAGCAGAGGGCTGTAAGAGGGAGGACATCTTGAATGTATCAAGCATGATGATTGATATGTCTTATGCTCTATGTTAACTATTTGGTTTTCTTCCTCTGCAGTGGTAACTTTAGGTTTTATTTATAAATGAGCTTTAACTACGAAAGAAACAGAGCCATATATAACATACAGCTACATCGTTATCAAAGACATTTTGTGATTATATTCTTAATAAATAAAAGTATTCTCTGGACAAATTTAAATATATCTCTTTGACAATCACAGCTTCATAATCTATTTAATCATAAGAAATCCCCACCTCATTCCACAGAAATATTATTTTGTGTAAGGTCTTGCAGAAAGGTGGAGATTTTTTTCAATCCAGTTGGTTTCCTTCATTAGATACAGTCAGATTCTTAAGTTTTACAGACAACTAGTGATATTGGCTTAAAATTGTAAGGTGCAGATGGAGAAGCAGATGTGGCTGTCACCGGTAGAGGCTGAGTAAGCACAGTGCTTTGAGTGGGTGCTATGAGTGTTCCTGCCAGAGAACCTACAATAACAAAACATTAGTTCCCTGAAACCATGCTGGACTTTAGCCTCCAAATGGAAACTAATCATTAGAGTCATTTACAACAAGGTATGTCAAAAGTGTGCACGACGCTCAGTAAGTAAACATAATTGAAAAGGTTCACTGTAAATAGATGAGATGAGAAGACAAGAACATACAGAAAACATACAGAAAAGGTCTAAAGTCTGCTCAGACTATCAAATTTATTTTTCTACCTTTGGTAAGATCCATGTCTACCCTAATGCATAACAAACATACCTCATTAAGAACATTTCATAATATGCTTTGGCAATCTATTTCATGGTCCTAAAAAATGGAACAGATCATCCTTAAAACAATTAAAGGCAATTATTAATTAAGCCATTTCACAGTTTATTACATAGGATCTTATTTTTTCAAAACACCTGTTAAAATACAGAACCTAATTCTGGGTATTATCAAAACCCAGGATTCAATGAAAACATTCTCTTTGGTCACATGATATTGTACTACCATTAATATTTCAGTAACTTGATAGCTTTTCTAATAGAAATATTTCCTTGCTGAAAAAGATATATTTGATAAATCAGTTGGCTTAATGTTCTCATTAAAAATAGAATTTTAGAATTAAACGTTGCAAGGGACGATGCATGATGGCATAATCCATGCTCAACAGAGGAAGACTGTCTGATTGTGCTCCCTACATACCTTGTTAGCACTTAGTAAATAATTAATAAAAGAACTTCATCTAATTTCATAGCTTCAGCTATCAAATTCTATGCGTATGGTTCCCAAACCTGAGTCTCCTGATTCCAGAAAGCACATTTCCAACGGACTGTTGGGCTTCTTTGTATGGAAGTCCCAAAACATGCTAAAAATGTTGCTTCTAGCAGAACTTGCTATTTAAATTGTGGTCCAAAACCAACTTGACAATAAACTATTTAAGAAAATAAATAAATAAATTGTGGTCCAGAAAGCAACACTGGTATCACCTGGGAACTTGTTAGAAATGCCAAATCTCAGACTCAGCTTCAGACCTACTTCAAATTCTGCATTTTGATTATCTGTAAGTGATTCCTATGCATGTTCAAGTTTGGGAAGTACTGCTGTATGATACATCTCTGTTGAATTTTACTTCTTCACAGATGTTTTCAAACACGTAAAATATTTGACCTATCAGCATCTCACAAGAATTTTATGAAGATTAATGTTTAAACCTTTGCTGATTAAGGTATTTTTAAATTGCCTTGAAGACAGGAACTATCTGCTCTAACGCACTAAATAAAGTGAAATGTGATCCTTCATTTCTGGAGGTTCTTTAATCAGTATACTTATAACACTTCAAAATGACATCCTTACTGTAACTCAAAAGTAATCTCTAAATTTGTTACTCTTGGAAAAATCTCTAACCCGTACAAAAACTGTTGATTCTATGGATCACCTTACTTTGCCAAAGCAAATAGTGCAGTCCCCAGAACAGGTTAACCACATACAGAAGGATCATTCTGTCACTGCTTTGCCCTGTTAAGGCAGCTGAGCAGTATCTTGACACAGGGCAGAAAACAGCATTTTCCCCAGCAGAGCAAGCAACATTTCCCATGGGAAATAGATTCACACCACTTGGCTCTGCAACGCACTTTTCTTTACCTAAATACTCTGGTTACTGCAGGTGGAAAACACACAGTGCTCTGTTAGAAAGTGGGTGCACGATGTCTTGCTTGGAAGCGTTTTTCTAAATTGGCAAACATCCCCTGCATTATAGGCTGCCCTCTCTCTTTTAATGACGATATCAGAGAGTGCCAGCTGGCTTTGTAGGTCAGTGATCATAGTTCCTCAGAATGTGTTGTATAAAACAGATTTAAATATTCTCCATCAAATTCTGGTCAAGGCGTATTTTGGTATGTGACATGTTATTCGTTCCCAATTCACTAACATTATCTTTAAACATGTTAAGTCATTTGCAGGGTTCAGCAATTTACAGCTATTTTGTCTTACCTGTCACTGAAGGGACTTTATAGAGGTCAGATGACCAACAATCTGGGATATTGACAGGGAATTCTTGAATTGGATAAAGAGATAGAACTTGACCTCAGGGGACCTTTTGAACTCCAAAATTCTACAATTTCTCAAGTTTTGAAACTACTTCTACATTCCTGAGTAGTAAATGTATGATTTTAACATCTAATCTTCCCTGAAATTTATGAGAGGAAAATTTTATGGCTTGGTCATTAAACAACTAAACAAATATGCTTCTTGGGGTGCATGGGTGGCTCAGTCAGTTGAGTGTGTGACTCTTGATTTCTGCTCAGGTCATGATCAGTTCATGGGTTCAAGCCCTGCATCAGGCTCTATGCTGACATGAAGCCTGCTTGCAATTCTGTCTCCCTCTTTCTTTGCCCTTCCCATCACTCTCTCAAAATAAACAAACAAACATGAAAAAAAGTTTTTAAAAAATCATTACATCAGTGGCACAATTTAGAAATTTTTCTTGGTGTAAAGTTTTAGATGACATTAATCAAAATTCAAAATAGTTGCAGTCTAAATCAGGCTTAAACAGTTTATAACAAGACACTAAGTCTTAGGGGTGCCTGGGTAGCTCAGCTGGATTAAGTGTCTGACTTCTACTCCGGTCATGATCTCACGGTTCAGAGTTTTGAGCACCACATCAGGCTCTGTGCTGTCAGCACAGGGTCTGCTTTGGATCCTCTGCCCCCAACCCCCTCTCAAAAATAAACATTACAAAAACAAAAAACTAAGCTTTAGATCAGCATACAGAAATTGTAGAGAAGGCAATTAAGTATTCAGTAATAAAATATAAGAAAATAAACATTTACACTTAAGAATCATATTTCAAAAAACCAGGAAAGTAACAGATGTTTGTCCTACATGGCCAAAAGAAATTAAAACAGCAAGATTCAAATGCCTTGATCTATAACTGGACATTTGTTCAAAACCAATTGATTAAATCATGTCAATGTGCACCAACATTCAGCCACTTGGTCTCATTTCTGCAAAAGAAGAAAAACTTCAGAGACCTTCACCAAATGTAATAGGAATTTATCCTCAATTTTCTAGCTTATGTATTATAGTGGAAATTGTTCTACTTAAAAGGTTTTTGAAAGTTGCTAGCATCAATCCTTAAGAAAGTTTTAGGAATTTAGGAATTTATGAAATTAGTAAAAATGGGTTTCTTATGAATATCAAATTTACTTTGAAAGTTTTGCTGTTTGCATCTGTTGCTTCAAATGAAAAAAAAAACTTTTGAAATTAATAAAGTGTTCTTCACAATCAACTATGAAAAGATTGACAAGTCTGACTTCACTCAGTAAAGCATGGATATGTGAAAAGATCAATTTTTATGAAGTCTTAAGACAAATTTACCAAAGGTTCAAAATACTACTAAAAAGTATTAATCCAGAATTTTTCCTTTTTATGTCTTTACCATGCTTTCCCTTTGCTATCTTCTTTTTTCTTCCCTTTTGATCAGCTTGCTTTTTTAAAAAAATAATGTTTGTGTTTGAGACAGAGAGAGAGAGCACAAGCAGGGAAGTGGCAGAGAGAGAGGGGAAGACAGAATCTGAAGCAGGCTCCAGGCTCTGAGCTGTCAGTACAGAGCCTGACATGGGGCTCGAACCCACAAACTGTGAGATCATGACCTGAGCCAAAACCAAGAGTTGGACACTTAACCAACCGAGCCACCCAGGTGTCCCATGATCAGATTGCTTTTATTGTTTTTTTTCCTCCACTGGTTTGGAAGTAACATGTTCTGGTTTGAAAAGTTTTATATCCTGTTTTGACCTGTGTTATCCTTAACTTTTAAAAATACGTAGCTAATTTTATGTTGATTTAAGAAAAGCCTAAAATTGACATTTCTATCCATCTTCCAAATACTTATGACATTTTACTGTTTTTTGGGTTTTTTTTAATGTTTCCTTAGTGGGAAAAATATCCCGGATTTCCCAGTATCATATTGTCAACCCAAATTATTGGGCTTTCTGTCACTATACTCCATAGATGGGAAAGAAAAATATCTGAATTCATTTAGTAATGTAACTTCATTATTCCATATCTAGTATTGTATACCAATTATTATATTTATCAGATAATAATACATTAAGTCTAGATTGGCTTTTGTTTCTCCATTAAAGAAAGGAAGAATGAATATAAGTGTTTTAATTTCATTAGGTAAACTATTAAAAAGCAAGCAAGAGAAACCATCTGAATTACTTGACAAAATGCTCAAGATGAATACAAATCAAGCATGTGAGAGTATAAAAAATATGTATGCATATATATTGGAAACATGGAAAATGAAAATAAAATGTAAAGATGGGCATTAGAAAGCAAATAATCCTAATTTGTTGGTATTGTTTGAAAAATAACTGAAAAATTATTTTCATTTAAAATCAAACCAAGTGCAATAAGCCACAGCACTTAATTTATAACAGTCAATGAAAAATGCATTTGCTTTTGTCACTATATAAATCCCAAACACCACACTAAGACTAATGCTTAGGTAGACCTAGAGACCCCTCTCCAATACTACACCTTTTCATCGGTGCCCTTTGTGCTGTTTTTCTAAAGGAGATCTAGGATCCGATTGATGTGTAGCATGCAATGTTACCAGGTCAAAGTGTTTAGATTTTAAGGGGATGGATTTCAAGGGAATGACATTAAATTTGTATTTCAGTGAACTGAAGAGAGGGATGGAAGAGACTGGAGTAAGTAGGCTGGTTAGGAGGCTGTTGCGACAACCATGTAAGATATGATGAGGGTAGAAGAGCAGTAAAATGGGGAACAGTAAATAGATTAGGGGAATTATTAAAGAGGCTGAACTGGTGAATTTAGTTACTAAAGATGTGGAGACTAAGAATTGAAAATGATACATTGGTTTCTGGCCTAGACAAGTACATTCTCAGATGCAGTCTGTGGGGCTACGGAATACAAGAGGGAGTTGATTAAGTGGGGAACTGGATGGAGAAAATGTCTCAGCTCACTTTTGGAATCAGTCAATAAAAGAATAAATTTACCTTGTTACAACAAAATAAATCTGTACAGATGAGCTCCAAAGTTGTTTTTAGAGATAAGGCCACTAGGGGGTAGTAGGCTCAATAGTGAATTCAAAATAGTTCTGACTTACCAAAGCTTCTCAGTGCCACTGATGCTCTTTATCCACTCTAAATTTCATTAGAAGGGTTAAATATTTCTTTCTTCAACAATCTATTTAAATAGATAACAACTGGGGCGCCTAGGTGGCTCAGACGGTTAAGCGTCCGACTTCGCTCAGGTCATGATCTCCCGGTTCGTGGGTTCGAGCCCTGCACCGGGTTCTGTGCTGACAGCTAGCTCAGAACCTGGAGCCTGTTTCAGATTCTGTACCTCCCTGTTCGCTGTCTCTCTCTCTCTCAGAAATAAATAAAACATTAAAATTTTTTTTAAATAAATAAATAGCTAACAATTTAGTCACAGCTAAAATTAGACACAAACAGATCCCAAGTGATCTCTTTTAAATGCTTAAAGGACATGATATATTTGTTCCTCCTTACCCCTTCAATGCAGAGGTTCTTCAGCACCTTCAGCTGTAACTGATGTAGAAGTAAAGGATAAGTACTGACTTCTATCATTCAAGAATAACAATGCATTCTTTTTTAAATTTTTTGTAATGTTTTATTTATTTCTGAGAGAGAGAGAGAGAGAGGCAGCATGAGCAGGGGAGGGTCAGAAAGAGAGGGAGACACAGAATCTGAAACAGACTCCAGGCTCTGAGCTAGCTGTCAGCACAGAGCCTGATGCAGGGCTCGAACCCACGAACAATGAGATCATGACCTGAGCCAAAGTCGGACGCTTAACTGACTGAGCCACCCAGGCGCCCCAAGAATAACAATGCATTCTTAAAGAGCTTAAGGGGCCACACAAATTAAACATGTATCATCATCACAGGGGCTTTCCTCAGTTCAAAAGTATGTTTAATTCCAAAACACAATTTCCTTATGGCAATAACTACTTTGGAAGGATGAAAATTCTCTAAAATTGATTGTGGTTGGGGTGGCTGGGTGGCTCTGTTGGTGAAGCATCTGTTTTCGGCTCAGGATATATCTCACAGCTCGTGAGTCTGATTCCCACATCAGGTTCCCTGCTGTCACTGCAGACTCTGCTTCAGATCTGGTTTCCCTCCTTCTCTGCTCCACCCTGCTTGTGCTCTTTCTCTCTTCCTCAAAGATACATAAAAGCATTTAAAATAATTGATCCTGGGGGCGCCTGGGTGGCTTAGTCGGTTGGGCGTCCGACTTTCGCTTAGGTCATGATCTCGCGGTTCGTGGGTTCGAGCCCCGCGTCGGGCTCTGTGCTGACTGCCAGCTCAGAGCCTGGAGCCTATTTCAGTCTGTGTCTCCCTCTCTCTCTGACCCTCCCCTGCTCACACTGTCTCTCTCTCTCCTAGAAATAAATAAAAATATTTAAAAAAAAATAAAATAAAATAATTGATCGTGGTGATGATTACACAAATCTGAATATTCTAAAAACCACTGAGGCGTACACTTTAAATGGGTGAATTGTGTGGGGGTGTGAATTATACCCCAATAAAGCTGCTACTTTTCAAAAAAGAATACTTTCACTGGGTGTTACATGTAAACCAACTTGACAATAAACTATTTAAGGAAAAAAAATGAATACTTTTTAATCTACTCACAGCAGATTTCATAATTGCTCTAATTTTACATTAGGCCTCTAAGGCTTTACTAGACTTCGAAATAAGCAGGAAAACACAGAAAAAGTATATTTTATTGGTATTTAGGCCTAATACAGTTCAATTCAAATAAAATGGAACAGAGCAATTTATTTAATTGAATATAACATATAAACAATTTTTTAAGTTTGTTTTATCATATGATTGTGTTCATGCAAGTACAATCATCAAACTGTCCTTCTAAGCATGTATCATAGCACCACCTTTTATTTGCAGTACTTGATATAAATTTCATTGTCAAACATATCTGGCTTTAGCAATGTAAACATTTGCTACAAGTAAACTTTAAAAGGTAAAAGTGAATGATACTAATGAATAAATCAAAATAAAACTGAGCATCACATGATAGAATCCAACAAAATATTATATAATACTGTTTGAGTAAGAACAACTTAATACATTTCACAATATGGAAGCAGAAATAAAAAGTAATATGTAAACTCCCAAAATAGTGTTAAAATACTGAAGGATATAATGTAAAATTTACCTCAGAAAAACAAGGGGAAACAACATAACCATGCAGTAAAAACCAAATTTGGTTTAGTAGTGACAACAGTTATTTTACTGCAAAGCTTTCCTAAAATGCATTCTGACAAAACGGTTTATTTCCTATCTCCCTTTTAAAAAAACTTATCATGTTTAATCACATAGGTTGGGTACTTTATGGAAATTTCACATTATGTTGTCAGTTGTGGGATTGTTACCCCAAAAACCTTGCATCTCTAAACTATTTTTCCAAATGACCAAAAACATTAAATTATCTTCATGAAAATTATCATATATAAAGTCAAATAATTCCTAAACAAATCATCATAAAAATAAATCTGCCTTAAAGAAAAGTACAGAAAAAGTGTATACAGAAGTGCTTGAAAATCACAGATATATTTCAATGAATAGGCAAAAATGTTCACATTTATCATTACTGTTGATTATTTTGCTTACTTTCTGGTTAAAATCAAGAAACAAGTTTTCAAAAATTCAGCAAGGACATTCAGTGCCACTTTGTATTTTTCTGCAATATACAAATGAGTTATGTCTCTGCAGTGCAAGGCCAACTCTATTTTTACTCTTTAACATAATTAAATTATAAAGACCTCAGATTTCTAAAACCAGTCATAATACTGTAGCAAGCAAATAAATTTGTTCTTATTGCTCTTATATGCCAGCTTATTCTACAAATGTGAACATTTTTCCACGTGTCTCAAACCATACTAATATGAAGAGTCTAGAGAGATACCTGTATTGTTTTCCACAGATAAATTGAAAAAGGAAAAAAAATGAAATTGAAATATTATTTCATCTTAAGTGTCCTTAATATGTTTAGCACTTCAAGCAGCACTTGACACAGCAAGTTTCTTCAAGTGATCCATAAACACTTGTAAACTAACATCATCTGTGAGAATAGGTGCTCCAGACTCCTGGAGGGAAAGAAAGATATTTGCTTTGATTAAAACATAGGGTGATATCTTAAAGTGTATAGGCAAACATTTATAACAGTCAAGAAAGGGATGCCTAGGTGGTGTGGCCTTAGCTCAGCTCATGATCTCACAGTTCATGGGTTTGAGCTCCGTGTCAGGCTCTGTGTGCTGATAGCACAGAACCTGCTTTGGATCCCGTCTCCCTCTCTCTCGGCCCCTCCCTGTGCACATGCTCTTTCTCTCTCAAAAACAAATGAATAAACATTTTTAAAAATATAAATAAATAAATAAATAAATCAGTCAAGAAAATCACTGGAAGCAGAATAATGCCTATGCTCCTTGTTGTATAATAAAGAATCTGACTGGCCTAAGTCTCAGGTTCCTGAGAGGGAGACTACATCCTTGGAATCTCCTAACACAGTGTCTTTGTTATTCATAAGCCCTCAGATCACACTTGAGTTTATGCTTTGAGACGTGACGACTCAGGATGAGGGCCAATCACCAGGAAGATCGATATGATTACAGTGTGTGGGAGAGGGGGGAGATTTAAGGCAGCCTGACCTCTAGGGAGGTGAAGGGAGGGAAAAGAAGGGGAAGGAACCTTGATTCAGTCAATCATGGATGGTAGTAAAAAAACAAACAACTCTGGCTACCAAGATTCAGTGGAGCTTCCTGTTTAACAAATTTATCAATATGCTAGGAGGATGACAATCCTGATTCTATGGGGAAAGAACACAGAAGCTCTGTATCTAGAACTCTCCCAGACCTCACCCTGTGGGTCTCTTCACTGGTCCTTATTTGCAATCTTTATAATAAAACTGTGATCATAAATATCAGTACTTTCCTGAGTTCTATCAGTTGTTTGTTCTAGGGAATTATCAAACCTAAGAGGCTTGTGGGGAGCCCACCCCCTACAGCCCTCCCACACACACACACAGATTTATAGCTAGCTGGTCAGAAGTGTAATAACCTGGGATCCCATCTAATGCTGGAATCTGAAGTCGGCGACAGTCTTGTTGTGAACCATGTCCTTTAACTTGTAAAGTCTGCATTACCGCAAGTGGGCAACATCAGATTTGCATCGCACAATCAGAATAGTTCCAGACCCAACTTAATCTGAACAGTATTAAAGTGTTCATTTGTCTTGAATGTACTGTCGCTTTTATCACTACTAAGGAATAAATCTCTCTTGGTAAGATTACTGCTACCTGTATACCAAAATATAATTGAGGGGCACCTGGGTAGCTCAGTCAGTTGAGCTTCTGACTCTTGATTTCCACCAGGGTCACGGGATAGAGCCCTGTACTGGGCTCCATGCTGAGAGTGGAGCCATTTTAAGATTCTCTCTCTCTTTCTCTCTCTCTCTTTCTCTCTCTCTCTCTCTCTCTCTCTCTCTCTCTCCCCCTGTTTCTCCTGCTCATGCTCCCTCACTCTCTCTCTCTAAAATAAATATAAAAATAATAAAATTGCACATATCTGGGGGCACCTGAGTGGCTCAGTCAGTTGAACATCTGACTCTTGATTTTAGCTCAGGTCATGATCCCAAAGTCATAGGATGGAGCCCCATGTTGGGCTCTGTGCTGACTGTGGAGCCAGCTTGAGATTCTCTCTCCCTTTCTCTCTGCCCCTCTCCCCTGCTTTTAAAAAAAATGCACATATTTCAACAGAAATGCCAGTTGGAAGGAAGAATATTTACAGTATTTTTATTTATTTTTATTTTTAAATGTTTTTTATTTTTGAGAGAGAGAAAGAGAGAGACAGAGAGAGAACAAATGGGAGAGGGGCAGAGAGAGAAGGGGACAGAGGATCTAAAGCAGGCTCTGTGCTGACAGTGAGCCTGATGCAGGGCTCAAACTCACCTGATCTGAAGTCAGACACAACTGACTGAGCCACCCAGGTACCCCTTTAGTATTTTTAAAATAAACTATGCTTTTAAGTTTTCATTCATGTCATTTTAATTGATCTCTGTGGGTTCTAAGTAACAAGAGTTAAGGAAAATTCCTAACCTTTATTTTAATAAAAACTGTGTTGACAGAATGCCCCTGGTAATCCAATCCACTAATAATAAAATTCCTTTTTACCAAGAAAAAGGTTTTATGGGGGTAGTTGGGTGGCTCAGTCAGTTGAACATCTATCTGACTCTTAATTTTAGCTCAGGTCATGATCTCACAGTTCCTGGGATTGAATCCCACATCGGGCTCTGTGCTCCCTGCACAGAGCCTGCTTGGGATTCTCGCTTTCTGCCTCTCTCCCACTTGCTCTTTCTCTCTCTCAAAATAAATAAATATTTTAAAAAAGTTTTCTAGAAGATTTTGTATCTGGATGTTTAAACTTTTCACTTTATATTCAAGTTCTCATTTATAAGTAAATATAAAAAATCTAAAACAAAGAAGTTCTTTTTCAGAAATCAGCAAGTGATGACCAAATACAAGATGGGTATTTATAGCTCTTGTGAATTCTAGTCTGGCATTGGCACAGACCAGCCATAACTTCTGCTGAATAAAGGAAAATCCATTTTATTATGCATTTTCATAAGTTAATTATAAGAATTTTAAAAACTTGTTAAGGAAGGGAGACACTAGCATTTGGATTAAGAGCTTGGGCTCAATTTCTTGCTTGGCCACTTACTGCCTGTATGACTTTGAGGAAGCTACTTAACCCCTCTGTGTCTTAGTTTCCTCATCTTTGACATAAGGATAGTAACAGGACCTATTTCATGTGGTTGTTATGATTAAATAAGTTCAACTGCGTAAAGAAACAGAACACCTGACACACATAACAGGAATACAACATGTTTGAACTATTATTATTACCTTTTCTGAAAAGTCTATTATTTTATAACTCTAAAATATTTTTCTTTATTCAACATTCATAGTTAATACAAAGAAGCAAAGGTCTCAAAAATATGACTTAGACTAGCAATAACCTGATAATTCCTGGCTTTTTTCTTTCTGCAACTATTCCTGATTTTTTTTCAATTTCCACATTTTCCACCTCAATTCACCCAATCACAGATCTATTTCTCCTGGTCAAGGCAAAATATGTATCAATTTACCAATTTATATGATGTAGAGATCTTACTTAAAATTATAAATAGCGACGCTCACCTCAAACTTATCAAAAATTTGCAGCTGATTGATTTTACTTTTTCAACTGGGCCTTTTTTCTCTTTAAAATATATCCAGGATCAGGCAGAAAGATCTAAGCTTTGTATCATTTAGTATATGAAGCACTACAGCAATGGGGAAGCAGTGTTGCTGTGGTGCCCTCTTCAGGCCATCCGTGGATAAAACTCACTGGGGACTTGATTTCTGACAAAAAGAAAACTAAAGTATAAGATTGTATAATTTTTAGTAAAATTCCTGGCTACCAAGTTAACTTCCTAAATTGCAATCATCAACTTAATTTAATGATTAATAATTGAGATTCTCCAGTAAGAACGCCCTAGAGTCAAATCCAAACCCTGCCATAATTTACCTACCTATGTGTTCCTGGATAAGTTACTTAAGCTATATAAGCCTCGATTTCCTCTTCTGAAAAATAGAGTTAATAGTACCCACCTCATAAGAATGTTTTAACGATTAAGTAGGAGTGCATAAAAAGCTTAAAATAGTATAGATTCAATTTATTAGTTATTATGATAGGTAAAAGAATAGTAACATAATTTACAAAATCATAGGTCAAAAAGATGTTAGGGCTTTCATTTATGTCTCTAATGCCTCTACTTTCAGGCTATAATAATTAAACTTCAAAGTTTAAAACAGATTTACTTTCCTATTTAAAATACCTTTAGGGAGAGGCTTATTTTTTTCTCCCATTGATAACAAGAAAAACTAATATTTATTGTGTCTTACTGTGCATATCAAGCACGTATTAAACTCTAACAGACACAGAAGAAAAGGCAAAGAGAAGTAACTTAGTTTTCAACTACCAGTCCAGAATGATGCCTCTTCATGTTTAATAGCTCAACATGCTCTTTATAAGTCTACCAACTACATATCCATGTTGTAATTTTTTTTAAGTAGGCTCCATACCCAATGTGGGGCTTGAACTCAAGATCCCAAGGTGAAGAGTCACATGTTCTACCTAATGAGCCAACCAGAACGCTCCATGTTGTAATTTAAACCCAAAGAAGCAAGAAGCAAGTTATTATTTCCATGAACTAAACTACATTAAAAAATTTTTTAATGTTCATTTATTTTTGAGAAAGAGAGACAGAGCGTGAGCAGGGGAGGGGCAGAGAGAGAGGGAGACACAGAATCCGAAACAGGTTCCAGACTCTGAGCTGTCAGCACAGAGCTGGACGCAGGGCTCGAACCCATGAACTATGAGATCATGACCTGAGCCGAAGTTGGACGCTCAACTGACTGAGCCACCTAGGTGCCCCTAGACTATATTTTTTAATGTAGAAATTCAGCTACAAAGATATGTTTTAATCGGTCTGCATTAATATGGGCTCACAACATTTTGTTAACTGAATTATGTGACTGGCAACAATCAGCTGGAGGGGAGGAACAGTTACCCCTTTGGAAAATGATTTCTGTACCCTTCCCATAAGCCCTCTGACCCCAGTTATTGCCACTTCACACTGAGAGTATCAGATTTTCTTGTTTTCATCCAGCCTCATTCATCTGGTACTCACCTGGCCCCTAAAGGCATTTGATAGGGGATCCCTGATGACTACTCTTTCAAAGTATCCTTTAACCTCCCCTTCTCCATATTGATTATCATTTCCATGAACTTTATTAACTGGGGCTACTCTCCTGTCTTCTTGCAATTTTCTTTCCCTAACCAAGTTTCTCTTAAGTTGTGAGATCCAGAACTAAAACCAATACTCAGATAACTAAAGTGTAATAGAAAGGCTGGGTTATGGTACATTCTATATTCTAAACTTCCATGTCATAGTTGGCTTTTTGCTCCATAGCAAGGGGAATGGGTTAGAGGGTGATACTGATAATGTATATGTATATTACGTGGGCATAAATTTTTTTCTCTCACGTGCTATGTAGCCTTTCCACATCTTCCAAGAGTGAGCTCCTGTCCTCACTATAAAAACTTTACCTTTCAGGACGTTTAGACCATGCATTCAATTTATTTATCTATATCATAAATGCTCCTTAACTCCTAAACACCTCCGCAAAGCTCCCATACTCTAATCTCTGTTCTCCTGCCCAGATCTATTATACTCAATACATGCTATGTTTAAGTACTATGGAAAATCAAAAATTAAATGACATAGTTATTACTCCCAAGTAACTGATAATCTAACAGGAGATAAGGTCTATCAGAAATGGATGAAAAAAAGGAATGAAGGGGTAGGGACAGTATATAAATTATGTCATGCAATGACAGAAAAAATTTCAAGGAGTCCATGAACTTTTTTTTTTTAATTTTTTTAATGTTTCTTTATTTTTGAGAGAGAGAGAGAAAGACAGAGCATGAGTGGAGGAGGGGCAGAGAGAGAAGGAGACACAGAATCCAAAGCAGGAAGCAGGCTCCAGGCTCTGAGCTGTCAGCACAGAGCCCAATGCCGCGCTCAAATCCACAAACTGTGAGATCATGACCTGAGCCAAAGTTGGACCCTCAATCGACTGAGCTACCCAGGCAACCCAAGGAATCAGTGAACTTTGAACTCAGCCTTGATGGACAGCTACCATGTGTACAAGTGGTGATAAGGACAAGTCAGAAAGATGGTAACGTGCTTAGTATATTCAAAGTGGAATAAGACTAAATACTAGCTAAAAGTGGGAAAACTTATTTGGATTATGCCATAAAAGACCCTCAAAAGCAATATAAAGAGTTTATATGTAATTCCATAGGGGGTTATTCAAGATTAAAGATTTCTAGGCAGTACTCTGACTTAGAACTGCTTTAGGGAGACTACGGCTAGTGCCAAAATGGAAAGAACAGGGCTTAAACACTGACAGTCTATGTGAATAGTAACAGGGCCTGACATCAGCTAGTGACAAGGCAAGGAGATAATAGATAGGGGAAATAAGTCAAACCATTTGTGAATAGTTAGAGGCAGAAGGGAGAAAATAAAATGCAAATGACTACAGTTCTAAGCCTTGGGAACTGAGATATGGTGGGCACATCTGTAAAAATAACAAAGTCAGGCAGAACAAGAGGATATGAAAGAGAAATTCAAGTTGGGACACACTGCTTATGAAATGTCTACAGGAAACTCGAGTGATATATAACAGGCAGTTAGGATGTATAAGAGTCTATAGCTCAATGTGAAGCCAAACCAAAGGGAGAGGTTTGTTAAGTTAGCCTCAGATGGAAACTGAAGCCATAGGATGTATGCAATTGCCCAGAAGAAGAGTGTATGCAGAGAAATCAGGGCAAATTTTTGAGGCACCTCTATATTCAAAGGGAAGGAGCCTTAATCCTAATGACTGCTTCATTTATTTTCTACCCAGTTTGGATCTCATAGTCATCTAACATCGTTCTAAATTACTGCACTCCCTTTAATGTGTCCATCTTCCTTCTGAAGTGCTAAATCGCCACCAAAGTCTTTCATCTTTGACACAATGCCTGAACTATAAAGCATGGCTAAAGAACATAATGGAAGCAAACTCTAGAAATTGTTAGTAAATAAAGTGGGCCCTCACGGCTATAAAAGCTTCTTATTTATCTGTTCTTGCTTTCTTATATTCCTTATAGCTGTTTTAACGTCTTTTCTATTTTCTAGTCCTTTACCCCCAGCATTTCTCTCTTGGCAAATAATTCACTATTCCTGAAAAGAAAACAGGCAATTAGCCAATGTGAGCTTTGTCTCCTCAATGTCCTTCTCCATCATCACCCTTCATACCATTTACTTTTGCAGAAAGAAATGTCCTGACTCCTTACCAATACTGAAACTCCATATCATGCTTGTGATCACAGTGTCTGCTTTTGAGGATCTTAAACATCTATAAGCTGTTATAAGCTGCTCTTTTGTCAGCATCTTACACTTGGTCTACAAATAAGCTCTGTGCCCTTACCATAATAACAACCAACCTCCTATCCTACTACTTGAACTTAAGCTAAATTTGCAAAAGAACCATTTACAGTTAAAACCTCCACTTCTTTATTACCTACTAATTCCTTACAATCTATCTCTACTCAACCACTATTTAAAACTGCTTATTAGGGACACCTGGGTGGCTGAGTTGGTTAAGCATCAGACTTCGGCTCAGGTCATGATCTTGCACTCTGTGGGTTCAAGTCCTGCATGGGACTATGTGCTGACCTACTTCAGATTCTGTGTCTCCTTTTCTCTCTGCCCCTCCCCTGCTCATGCTCTCTCTCTCACTCTCTCAAAAATAAACATTAAAATAATAATAATAATAACAACAATGATGGTTATTATTATAATAAATAAAACTGCTTGCCAGAGGGGTGCCTGGGTGGCTCAGTCCCTTAAGTATCCGACTTGCGCTCAGGTCATGATCTTACAGTTCAGGAGTTCAAGCCCAGAGCCTAGAGAATGCTTCAAATTCTGTCTCCTCTCTTCTCTCTCTGCCCCACCCTGCTCACACTCTGTCTCTCTCTCAAAAATAAACAAACAGGAAAAAAAATAAAATAAAATAGGGGGGTTCCCAGGTGGCTCAGTCAGTTGAGTGTCCGACTTTGGCTCAGGTCATGATCTCGTGGTTCGTGGGTTCAAGCCCCGCATCAGGCTCTGTACTGACAGCTCAGAGCCTGGAGCCTGTTTCGGATTCTGTGTCTCCCTCTCTCTGCCCCTCCCCCACTCATGCTCTGTTTCTGTCTCAATTAAAAAAAAAAAAACATAAAAAAGAAAAAGAAACACTAAAAATAAAATAAAATAACGTAAAATAAAATAAAATAAAGCTGCTTACCAGGGCCACAAATGACCCTTCAAATCCATCTGCCCTCAACCTCCTTGAAACATCTGCAGCATCTCAGAATTTGTTAACCCTCTTCCTTCTTTTTTCTATAAAGTTCTCCTTCAACTATTATACCATGGTATAGTATTCTTTTCATTTTCCTCCCACCTCTCTGATTATTTACAAAACCACCTGTTGTACTTCCTCAAGGTTTTATCTCATCCTTCCTCTGCCTCTCTGCACTTCTCTTGGACAACTATACACTGTGATGACTTTACATATCACTTGTCCATAATCAACTTTCACATTCTTGCCCAATCACCAAACCCAAATTTCTAATAGCCTGGTCAACTTGGCCATCTAGATGTTCTCTGAAACTCAATGTACCTAAAATCAAATATTTTCTCTCTGCCTTCCCACTTCCTGGCACATGTTCTCCTAGTTACCCAGGCTAAAATCCTGTATTTACCGTGTACACCCTCAACTATTTTTTAAAATTCAAACCTACAGAACAGTTGAGGAAAAAGTACAATGAACACCCACATACTCTATACCTAAATTCACTAACATTTATTTTGCCACATTTGCTTTATATTTCTATGTATTCTTCCTTTCCTTTTCTTTTGTTGAATCGTTTCTGTAAGTTAAAACACATCATGATATTTTATCCCCAAACACTTTTTAAACTTTTTTTTAATGTTCATTTATTTTTGGGGTTTTTTTTTAATGTTTTTATTTATTTCTGAGAGAGAGAGAGAGAGAGAGAGACAGCGTGAGCAGGGGAGGGTCAGGGAGAGAGAGGAAGACACAGAATCCAAAGCAGGCTACAGGCTCTGAGCTAGCTGTCAGCACAGAGCCCAACACGGGGCTCAAACCCACAAACTGTGAGATCATGACCTGAGCTGAAATTGGACGCTTAACCAACTGAGCCACCCAGGCGCCCCACATGTTTATTTATTTTTGAAAGAGAGACAGAGTATGAGCAGGGGAGGGGCAGAGAGAGAGTGAAATACAGAATCTAAAGCAGGCTCTCGGTTTCAAGCTGTCAGCACAGAGCCCAACATGGAGCTCGACCCACAAACTACAAATCACAACCTGAAACAAAGTCAGACGCTTAACCAACTGAGCCACCCAAGTGCCCACCCCCAAACACTTCAGGATATATTTCCCAAGTTCAAGGACTCTCTCCTATATAACCACAACAGCAGAATCACACTCAAGAATATTATACCTATATCTGATATATAGTCCATATTCAAATTTTACAAATCATCCCATTTATGTTCTTTATAGCTGTCTTCTCTAATCTAGAATCCAATCAGAATTCAGATTTTGCATTTAGCTATCTTGCCTTAGAGTAACTTTTACTTTCCTACAACTTCTAATCAAATCTCACTTGTTCCACTTTTAAGTATCAACAAAATCTATTCGTTTTCACATTTTTGCCTTAAATCCCCATTTGGATTACTTCAAAATATAGTTTCAACCTACAGACTGCTCTCAATTAATCTTAAGATTCAACTATATTATCTTAGACTCAAATTTGTTCCTCTGTCCAAAAGTCCTTAGTAATGTTTTATTACTTACGAATACTCAGCTCCTTAGCACTCAATCTGGCATTCAAAATCCTCTACAATTTAACCATACAATACACTTCCATTTTATTGTTCTATTCATACCTACATGTGCTCTGTACTTTACTGTCCTCTACCTGGAATTCCTTTCCTCATACAATTTCTACTTCTTGAAATAATAACCATTCTATAAGGAAAGGTCACCTTTCCTGAGCTCTTTTCTAATCGCACACTGTCCCCTGCTGCCACCATGTGCTTTCTTCCTTCTCTAAACCCTCTCTATATCCTTCTAAAAGAACATATCTTATAGTGACTTGTATATTTTAATTACTCAGATACGTATCTTATCCAAATATTAGACTACAAGCTCTTTAAAAGCAGGGATGATTGAGGGGTACCTGGGTGGCTCAGTCGGTTAAACCTCTGACTTGGACTCAAGTCATGTTCTCACGGCTCTTGAGTTCAAGCCCCAGATCGGGGTCTGTGCTAACAGTTCAGTGCCTGGAGCCTGATTCAGATTCTCCCTCTCTCTCTGCCCCTCCCTTGCTCATTCTCTGTCTGTCTCTCTCTCTCGAAATATAAATATTTTAAAAAACTAAAAAAGAAAAAAAAAGCAGGGATGATTGAAATGATGAATCACTAAATTCTACTCCTGAAACTAATATTACACTGTATGTTAATTATCTAGAATTTAAATAAGAACTTGAAACATTAAAAAAAAAAAAAAAAAGAATGATCACTATGTACCAATACAGAGTCCTATACATTGGACACTCAATAAATGTTGATAAACTGTATCAAAAGGTAGGACTTCTAAAAAATTAAAACACATTAACAATGATTTCCAGGCTTCCTGCTTCTCTTGTTCAACTATAATCTCTGACCTCTTCCAACTTATTATGTGTGGCCCTTTTGTAGTTCATGTTCTAGCATTAGCTTAAGTCATCCTTCCTATCTTATATTATACACTATATTACTTGTCTGAAGGGTGTAGTACTAAACTTGAAATATGAAGAAATTCTATTTGATATAATCCTTTTTTATCTTCTATGGTGCCACCAAATGCTTAATTCTATTTTCTACTCATTTTTTTCATTATTTTTGCAACAGAAATCATTAGCAAATACGTAAAAAATATGTAGTTCTCATTAAAATGACAAACTATAAATACATAAAGAAATAATTCCCAAGATCCACTATTTACACTTACCTGTCCCCAGGCATACATATTATTATGAGTCTGGGAAGGGTTGACTTTTGAAAGCAAGAAACGGGCCTTAAAAGCAAAGAAGAAATAACATCCATCAAAAATAGATCTTGTCAATATGAGGTAAACAGATACATTATGCAATCTAAAATCAACTTTATTTAATATGCTTTGATAAAAATTAATTTAATTAAAAGGCAACTTTTAAAAAATGAACTAATTTTGGAAATATGTGGGCCCCTACATGTTAACAATAAATAAATGTACACTCTTCTCTCTAAATCATATATTCGTAACAACAAATAATAAATTACTGAGTCCAAAATTCAGTATATAAAAATTATGTGTGCAACAAGTATGACAAGATAAGTGTGACATTTACTAAACACTTGGTCTGAAACATCATCGGAGGGTTGAAGTTCCAAAAAGTGACCTATACATTCTTTAAACAATGACTCTCAAACTTTTTTAAACTGAAGGCTATTCCATAAGACAAGTTGCCTAACATTTTAATCATCTATCCATTAAGTCATAACATTATGAAAATAATAACCAAAATAAAAGAGAACAACCCTATACATGGTGAGATGGTGAGATATTAATGAGAGAACTAGGCATGAATTATAATTTCACACTGGAAGAGCATACGCAGTCATATCTTTTGAAATTTAGTACCACATAAACTTTTTCTACTCTTTGAGTAAGCAGCTTAACACAAGAACATTGGCTCTTGAGTTAGAACACCTAGATCCAAATACTAGTTTCTCCATTTACTATGTTTCCTTGGCCACAAGTAACCTACTTCTAGGTCTTATTTTCTGTAAACTAGAGGTAACAATAAGACAGTTAGGAGGGTCAAGTGGGATAAGGTGTGTAAAGTACTATCAGCTTTGCAAATTCTCAATACATAGTAGCTCTTATTATAAATATAATAAAACCCTAAAAATAACTGCTATCATTTCTGAATAACAGTTACTGATATTTACCACCTAATTTATAATACTGTGCTAGGCACTACAGATACTACAATGAATGAAGCAAGGTCCCTGTGTTTAAGGAGAAGGGAAACTAACTTATAACCTATGATTAATTTATTGTAATTCTAAAAAAATTACAAGGAAGAACAAAAAAGTGTCTTAAGAGTATACAGAGGTGCCTGGGCACCTGGGTGGCATAGTTGGTTAAGTGTCCAACTCTAGGTTTCTACTCAGGTTGTGATCTCACAGTTTATGAGACTGAGCCCCACATCAGACTCTGTGCTGACAACACAGAGCCTGCTTGGGATTCTGTCTCCCTCTCTCTCCGCCCCTCCCCTGCTTACACACACTCTCTCTCTCTCAGAAATAAATAAACATTTAAAAAAAAAATTTTTTAAAGAGTGTATGTTAGGGGCGCCTGGGTGGCTTAGTCGGTTAAGCCTCCGACTTTCGCTAAGGTCATGATCGAGCCCCGCGTCGGGCTCTGTGCTGACAGCCAGCTCAGAGCCTGGAGCCTGTTTCAGTCTGTGACTCCCTCTCTCTCTGACCCTCCCCTGCTCACGCTATCTCTCTCTCTCCTAGAAATAAATAAAAATATAAAAAAAAAATAAAATAAAGAGTGTATGTTAAAGGGGCATGTGTATATGTACCTGTATCTTATTTAAGCCTTGTTATTCTAAAAACCACAAACCCTTTTGTAATACCATAATGCTTTCCTATTACATGACATTTTCTAGAAAACTGAAATGACAGAATGAGGAAAACAAAATATTATCACCACAAACTTCATATACATAGACTTTTGCATGAAATAAACAGATTAAAGAAAATTACACTGAAGATACACTAAATTATTTTCCAGGTTGTTCTTCTTGCTCAACTAAAGCAGACAAACCACCATAACACCATTCTGGCTCTGTTATTAAATCTGGGCTGGTGGCAGAAGATGGGAGAAACTGCTAGCTTTAGGCAACGAGTCAATAATCACTGCTTTGCTCTCAAAGCTAAGGAAAAGAGCAAGCATATTTTCCCTTGTAAACCTTGTATCCGTCTCCTCCCTCTTTTACTTGCCATGGGAAGCAGTGCCTTCAAATTAAAGTCAGAAGGCAAGTAGCAACAAGTTGTGACAAAACCAGCAACAAGTAAACTAACAACACTCACCTGGCTACCTCCATGTTCGGTGTCAATGTATCTGGGCATTGGAAATCTGGAGTGAAGGATCTCCTGTGCATCATCCACTGGGGCTTGCAGGAGATGGCGGAAATTTTCATATTCTGGCATGTCTTGGTATCCTGACTTGCGCCACTGTGCAATGGTCTAATTTTAAAACAATTAAAGGAATTACTACTTTTAAGTTCTTGCCTATGCAAAACCTTTAAGAGATTTTTTACAAAGGAATTAACCTTCAGAAAATAAGAAAATTATAGATCATTATTTCATTTATCTCAGGTTTTAAAATAATACTAAATTCGGTATTCTTGAGTAAATAGATGCAAAATGAGGTCACTTCTCCTTTAAAAGTAAAAAGGAGTAATAAACCAGAAAAGCTTTTAAACACTGTGCTTATCATTTTAATGTTAGCTAAAAGCTATCTACTTAAGCTTGTGATAAACAAGGGGGGTTTCTGTTAACAAAAGACTTCCCAAAGACTTCAAAATTAATCACCTACTATTATGAAATCTTTACCAATGGAGTTATTCTGGCAAGACAGATAAACAAAAAAAACTTTAGTAATAATAGCAATAACATTATAAATAAACCTGTAAAGAGCCTCTGAATCAATGCTTTTATTAAGGTAATGGTTCCAAAAAGCATAGAACTAAATCATCCAAAAATTTAAATTTGGTTTGGTTTCTACCTTAATTGCATCAATCAATCAATATATATTCTGTACCACTTTATATTTGTATTTAACAGAGGAACAGTCATGTGCATTTCTGACTTCTCCTTTAATCACATTAACAAGCTATTTAAAATTACACAGACACACACACAAAAGGAAAATACTTCACTCTGTCTTGTAATAGGCATTATTCTTAAAAATTAAAGAACCTTAGTACTGATATCAATTAACAAATAATAATCAGGGGCGCCTGGGTGGGTCAGTTGGTTAAGTGTCCGACTTCGGCTCAGGTCATGACCTCACTGCTTGTGGGTTCAAGCCCCGCATCGGGCTCTGTGCTGACAGCTCAGAGCCTGGAGCCTGCTTCTGATTCTAGGTCTCTCTCTCTCTCTCTCTCTGCCCCTCCCCCACTTGCAGTTTAGCTCTCTCTGAACAATGTTAAAAAATCTTTTTAAATAATAATAAACAATACAATCTTTTAAAAGGTCTAGGTAATATTACTCAAAAATATATTTGAGTAATGCCTCTACTCTTAGAGTGCAAATCTAAAATCACTTACAATTAAAACAATTGGAAAAATAAATCTGCACAAGTTACTAGAATTCTAGACTAGAAGTTTGAGTGTGAGTCTATGAAGCAAGAGTCTCTGTATCTTTCAAGGCATCCAGAAAATAGTGCCTTCTTATACAGAGGAAGCATTTAATTATTGCTGAATGAGTAAGTGCAGGAATGAACAGACCTCTGCTACATAACTGGATTAAAGTTTAATAGCTACTCAAATATTCTGCTCTTTTCAATCATTTACCATTCCAATTAAGTGAAGGTACAAATTTTTAATTCACTTACACTTTAAATGAGTTTTTAGAACAAGTGGAATATTTTTAAGAATACTTTAAAGTACTTTATATGCATCATACAGAATACTTTTTAAACAATTATGTGAAATAATGAAAGGGAAAGCCTGCCTACTGACAAATGCAGACAATTCCCCTCTTGATGTCTTTAGGTAAATCCCACAAGTATTATACTCCTATGTATACATCAGTGCTCTCACTTTCACAACACTATGCTTCGTATAAAATCCATTTGTCCAACTGTATGTGGACAAATGGACAAAATAACCACAGGTGGGTCAACTGCAAATGAAGTCTAAAACCTTTAGTAGGAAAAATCGTATTTAAACCTGTTTTATAAAAATGGAAACAAAAGTTTATCATAGAGGAAACAGTAGCCATCTAGTAAAGAGGGGAAAGTTTCCATGAATAAAAAGACTTTATTGCACATATGTGCATAGCTTTAAATGCTATGGACGCTTACCTCACCATGATAAATCAAAATCTGGAAGAACGTGTCCATGAGAAGAATGCGATCCGCAAGAATGCTGCTGCTATCAAGAAGAACCGGCTAATGGAAGAAAACAATGAGAGAAGAGGAAGATGGAAAAATAAATTACTTAAAGATACAAAATAGATCGTTCCAAGCCATTTTTAAAACTTTCAATTTATAACTTAGAAGTTCTTGCTTTCATGAATTCCTATAGTATATTTTAATTTTCTGAGAAATCACAACAATGGAGGTTAACAACTGAAAACCAGAATAGAGCCAAGAGAAAATCAGGGATAACTCCTAAGTCTGATGATGGCCCCACTGAGTTAGAGGGAAAAAGCTTGGGAAAGAGCAAATTTGGAGACAGGAAAATAGTTCTGAATAGGAAATGAAAGGGAGTGGCCAGAAGTAACGACATAAATTTGGGTATCACGTGCATGAAGATGGTAATTAAAGCTATGTGATTATACTGCACCACTCAGAGAGAGGAAGACGGATCAGAAGCCAGAGATACAGCCCTGGAGCATGGCAACACCTAAGAGATCTGAAAGGAAGAAGTCAGCAAAAGGAGACTGAGAAGGCACAGGCAGTGATTAGGCGGAAGACCAGTAGTTACTGCAAGTGTCAGAGAAACCTAGGACAAAAGGTTTCTAAGGAGAATCCTCATTAGGTAATGCTGCTGAGAGTTCTGGCAAGATGTAGGGCACTGATAGCCACCTGGTAAGATTTGTTTCAGTGTAATGTTAGGGACAAGAATCTGAATAATCTAGGTTGAGAATAGAATGGGAGGGGAGATCATATAGACAACAGGTAACTTCCTGAGTTTAGCCACACTGAGACCAGAGAAATGGGGTGGCAATGAGAGAAAATGTGAAGCTAAAGGTGGTTCTGTTTGTTGGTTTTTAACGTGACTGCTATTTAGGGTTCTATGTTAATGTAATCAGGAGATATTATAAATCCCCTCTTTATACTGACCATTCTTGAATATTATTTTCAAATATAGTCATTATATACTTTTAAGTGGTAAAACAAACAATATTAGCTACAAAATAGAAAAAACTGTTTATTTGATAACAGGTTAAAATAAGTGGGACAGGGGCACCTGGGTGGCTCAGTTGGTTAAGCAACCGACTTTGGCTCAGGTCATGATCTCAGTCTGTGGGTTTAAGCCGTACATCAGGCTCTGTGCTCAAAGCCCAGAGCCTGGAGCCTGTTTCAGCTTCTGTGTCTCCCTTTCTCTCTCTGATCCTCCCCCACTCTCTCTCACTCTCAAAAATAAACAAACACTAAGAAAGAAAAATAAGTGGGACAGTTTGCTAAGAAATCTAAACGGATAACTTTATCATCACCTAAATACACATCTTTATGTGGTCTATCCATACGATGGAATACTACATGGCAATGAAAAAGAATGAAATCTGGCCTTGTGTAGCAACATGGATGGAACTTGAGGGTGTTATGCTGAGCGAAATAAGTCAGGCAGAAAAGGACAAATATATGTTTGCATGTATAGGAGGATTAGGAGGAACTTAACAGAGGACCATGGGGGAGAAGAAGGGGAGAGATGGTGGGAGAAAGGGAGAGAGGCAAACCATGAGAGACTCTTGAATGCTGAGAACAAACTGAGGACTCATGGGTGCGGGGGGGAGGGGGGCGATAGGCACGGAGGAGGGCACTTGTGGGGATGAGTACTGGGTGTTATATGGAAACCAACTTGACAATAAATTATTTGTAAAAATAAATAAATAAATAAATTTAATTTCAATCTAAAAAAATACACATCTTTAAAATCAACTGTATCTCATGTTCAAAAGAGGCAACAGGAGAATGAATTTTAAGCAAGAGGCTTTGTTCAGACAGAATGTCCTGTCAGACACTAAACCCCAGAATAAGCTATGGGTTCTAGAATCATTACCCCTGAATGCTGTTAAAGACATGAGAATAATCACAAACCCTAAAGGATTTGATCAACCAAATAACTACATAAATTGATCTTAAAAGTTTCTTACACCTCACTTTTTCTGTTTTTAATGATTTCCTAGTGCAATCTACCATATAATAAGCACTCATAAATATTTTAAAGTAAATCTATGAATAATGTAACATAACTTCTTAAACTAAATTCTTATATTTAGTAACTATATTCCAAGAAAAACTTAGTTGTTGTCACTTTTTAATGATATACATCACAGTCACAACCAATTTTTGTTTTCTGCCTCTCTTACCTCTGGTGGTCCACTAAAAGAATATGCATACAGAATAGGCTGAATCATGATGAGGGACTGGGTCAAATCTTGACGCATAAAATGGTGACGATAATATGAACTCTCATCAGGACTATTGTTAAAAACTTGTAAGAAAGGAGATCTTCTTAAATGAAACATAAACTACAAGAAAAAAACATGTGAGAGAGTTTTTATTGACTTTACTGCAACAAGAGTTTACTATTACAAAAGCATCTGATTATAACTATTAACACAATAAAACAAATTATAACAAGAACATTCTAAATTGTATTCCTCAAAATCTTACTATGATCTTTATCAGTTATTTAAAAAGATAATTCAACAACAAGGGATGCCTGGGTGGTTCAGTCGGTTAAGTGTCCAACTCATGATTTTGGCTCAGATTATAATCTCAAGGTCAGGGTATCCTATGCTCAGCACGGAATCTTTTTTTTTTTTTAATGTTTTATTTATTTTTAGGAGAGAGAGAGACAGCGTGAGCAGGGAGGGTCAGAGAGAGAGGTAGTCACAGACTGAAACAGGCTCCAGGCTCTGAGCTGGCAATCAGCACAGAGCCCGACGCGGGGCTCGAACCCATCAACCGCGAGATCATGACCTAAGCAAAAGTCGGACACTTAACTGACTAAGCCACCCTGGCGCCCCTGCTCAGCATGGAATCTGCTTGGGATTCTCTCTTTCTCTTCCTCTGTCCCTCTCCCCAGCTCACATGTGCATTCTCTCCCTCTCAAAAAATAAGTAAATTAAAAATATGTGTGTGTGTATACACACATATGTACACATATATAATTCAACAATAAAAATTTAAACCAAAAGAGGTGACTCAAAAGGAAAACAAAAGTAAGAACAGAAACTCCTTGCTCAGATCTAAGTTATTCTATCAGATTTAAGGCTGATACTACATGGTGCATTATCAGCATCCTTTGTTTTTATTCCCCATGTTTTTGGCCACAACTCTGAACTTTTTTATTACTATTCCTTACCACCATCAAAAGACTCCAAGAGAACAGAGGCGCCTGGGTACCTTAGTTGGTTAAGCATCTGACTTTGGCTCAGATCATGATCTCACTATGCATGAGTTCGAGCCCCGCCTCAGGCTCTGTGCTGACAACTTAGAGCCTGGAGCCTGCTTTGGATTCTGTCTCCCTCTCTCCCTTCCTCTCCCCTGCTCATGTTCTGTCTCTCTCTTGCTCAAAAATAAATAAGCATTAAAAAATTAAAAACAAAAAAAGACTCCAAGAGAATATAAAAATAGATTAACAGATTTTCTACTTTTTGCAGGGCTCTCAAAAGTTGTACTGGGAAGGGTCAGCATTGACAAAAAAAGAAAAGAAAGAAAAGGACTTACATATACTCACTTGTTCTTAATATTTAAGTTCTTCCTCATCCCTAAGAAACATTCTCTAGACTTTTTTTCATTCTTTCTTTTTCCTTTGTCTTTCCTTCCACCCACTCCTCTTATGAAAGAGCTCAAAAGGGGAAGAGTTAGGCCTGAATAAGGGTCTCAGACACAATCAACAGATTCAGCTCTGCAAAGAACTGTCTTTCATCTTAAAGTTACCTCCCAACTTCCCTCAGCCCTCAGGGACCAATTGCTTCTGCGTGGCTCCTGCCTGGGACTCAGTCCCAGGTTCTCTCCCAGCACAGGCAGCTCAGTGACATTCTCATTCCTTTTCTCTTTTTAGTCCCTCACCACTTCAGCCATTCCGGTTTACTCATAGGCATGTATAATTGGTAAATTTGGGGGTAAATATTTTAGAAATAAAAACCTTCTTTCTTTAAATGTAGTTTATGCACCTTTTAGAAGAGCATCAGGCTTTGAAACCCCAAAGAAAAAATTATTTCTGGGTCCTCTGCTATTTCCTATAGACAGGAAAAGACGGGCTGCCCAGATCTCTTGGGAGATCAACTATCAAAAACGAAAAGGCTTGGGGTTGGGAGAAAAGAGAAAGGCAAGTGTACGGCTTTCAGTCAAATACTTATTAGGCTAAAGCCTTCATTCTCTTTCCTACTAGTTTCTGCTTCTAATATGAGGCCTAAGGATTCCCAAATCAGAAACAGTCTTGCTTGCTTTAAAACAAATAGATTCTGCCTTTTGCTAGTTCTCCAAAACTGTCACCAGGGATTTAGGGAAGTCTCCCTGTATAACACGAAGTTTTTACATCACAGATCAATGAAAGATTTTCAAAATAAAATAAAATAAATAAGAGTAGTTCTGAAAAGAAAGTTGAAGGTTTAAGCAAAGTATTCATGGAAAAAATTTTAATTTCCATGTCTCAATATAGTCATCATTCCAGGCTAAGCTAAAATGCTCCTTCTTCTATAAAGATGTATCACAACATTCACTTGGAAGGATTCCTCTAAATTTCCTTTAAATTTTGTGTATCTCTCATAGCATCTCTCCCTTTCTCTTCTGCATTAGGCATATTTCAGATGTCACCCCTCAGACTGAAAGCTCTCTGAAAGGAGGATCCATGTCAGTCATCTGTATTCTCCTAAAGTTCCCTGCACACAGAACTCAGGTGAATAAATATTATTTATGTTCCTCATCATATAAACAACCTAGACTTTTTACACTATCTATCAAAATAAGATAGATTTCACTACCTCAGTGGAAAAAGTTCTATAAGATAAATCAAATCAGCTTCTTTCTATTTATCTGGTATATCCCCTTCAAATTGTTCTGTAAGACCAGCTGACTGGTAAAGTTACTTCCTTTTGGTACTACTGTAATTAGATCCCTTATATCAGATGGAAAGCTAATCTGCCTAACACCTAATTCTACTCCACAGAAGGATTCCAATGTAAATTTCTATTCACCACAAGTAGATGAATATTTTCAAGGCCATCATAAAAATACTGTACACTTAGGGCAGGTGTAAAAAGAAAATACTATATACTTTTCATTGACTACTCAAGCACAATAGTAATTTCTTACCTATCCCAAACTTATAACATTACCAGAAGAATAACCCAACCGGTTATTATCTTACAGGACAACGGGTCCTGTAAGATGAGTAATAAAATACAAGAGGAAAAATGAGACCCAATGCTACTGTGAACACTAAGAAAAGAACATGGACCTTTTATCTACTCACCTGTGGGTAAAGGGAGAAAGTTTCTGAAAATCTGAAGGAACTTGGATCATCTTTGTGATACTCTCCAAATTTCTGACACTAATAAAATAAAATGTGTTAGTATTATTTTCTCTGGCACACAGCTAACCAACCCTCTTGCCTAAACGTTTTCTATTTTTAAAAAGTTATTACTCTTTAGAAAGCAAATACTTGATATAAGAAATTTGAGTATTACTTATAGACTTACAGACTTATCAAGAAAATGATTACAACCGAAGAAATCCATTTGAATTTGAGAAGCAAACAATATATTGCTCCAATGAATTAACAGCTCCTCTTCATGTGTTTGGATTTTTTTTTTTTTTTTTTTTGAGAGAGAGAGAGAGAGCACAAGTGAGGGAGGGGCAGAGAGATAGAGAGAGAGTGGGAGAGGGAGATAAGCGGTGCTCACCCAAAGCAGGGCTGGAGCTCACTTGATGTGGGACTCGAACTCACAAACGATGACATCATGACCTGAGCCAAAGTCAAATGCTTACTGATTGAGCCACCCAGGTGTCCCAAGAAATCTTTTTTTTTTTTTTTCTTTTAAGTACACTCTATGCCCATCATGGAACTCTAACTCACAGCCCTAAGTCAACAGTCACATGCTCTACCAACTGAGCCAGCCAGAGCCCATTGTTGACTTTTATGCTTGGATAACTGGGGATGTTCAAAAGGCTAATTTTCAGAGTTGAGCATATTTGATACTTGTTAAAATTTTTGCTTGAATTATGAACATTTTTATATCACTAAATATAATCTATTATTTCACTTTTAACGGATGATTAGCAGTCCATTACATTAAAATATATAACAAAAAATCTTACCGAATCCTTCACTATTAGCATTTATATTTATCCTGTTCTATCTTTAGGATAAACTCTTAGCAGTAGAATTTCTAGGTAAAAAGCAATTTTTAAGTTTTTGATATAGGTCACCAGCTACCTTCTAAATATAAGGTTATATAGATGTTTATAAAAATTGTACAATACAGGGGCGCCTGGGTGGCTTAGTCGGTGAAGCGTCCAACTTTCGCTTAGGTCATGATCTTGCGGTTCGTGGGTTCGAGCCCCACATCGGGGTCTGTGCTGACTGCCAGCTCAGAGCCTGGAGCCTGTTTCAGTCTGTGACTCCCTCTCTCTCTGACCCTCCCCTGCTCACGCTGTCTCTCTCTCTCTCTCTCTCCTAGAAATAAAACATTAAAAAAAAAAAAGTTGTACAATACATACTCCAAACCTACAATGATGCTGTTTCTCTGAATACTAACCAACTCTTAAGTGTTACTATGTTTTATTAATTCTTATCAGTTTGACAAATAAAAATTGTTGTCTTGTTCTATCTTCAAACTTTGATTATAAATAAGATTGATAATTTTTTCGTATGTTTACTGGTCACTTACATTCCCTTTTTTGCTAATTTCTTGTTCACAACCTTTGCTCATTTTTTTGCCCAAATTTTACTGATTTGTTAGAGTATATATATGAAAATTTCAACATTCTGTCAAATGTATAAGAATATGTCATACACATAAATCATACATAAAAGATGGCATTAAATTCTGCTAATGGTATTTTTACCACACAGATTTTGTCTCATTTTAATGTAATAAACCTTTTAATATTTTTATTTAATGGTTCCTGCTTTTAATTCCATATTAAACCTCCTTCTGCCTCTGGGTTAAATATGTATTGACCTATTTACTGATAAATATAGCCTAAAGTATATGCTATACATACAACATAACGTATGTATAGATTATAAGTATATATGTATAGGGTAAAGTGGTATAGGTTATACTACAGATAACAATATAAAATTTGCATAATATATACATATATACATTCCTAATCTTTGAGTTACCTCTCAAAATTTTTTTGAACGCTTGTCAAGTGCCCTAGCACTAATTACTGGAATCACGAGGAGCAGTCCTTATATACAACCTAACCAAAATACAAATATAGATGGAAAAAAAAATAAGATTGAAGCCTAAAGGAAGAATATTAAAGATTCATGGTCTGAGATATTCAACAGTTAATAAAACTGGGCAGATAAAGCAACAGTAATATAGTCTGCTTGAGGAAAATAACACTTGCAAGAAATTTAGTTGTCTTTAACTCACTAATTATTTATGCATAAAGGCAAACAAATAAAAGGGCCCTAATGATCAAAACCTAAACTCTATAAGAAAATGGTACTGACAAATGTGATCATCTTTAAAAACAACACAACTAAAGTGTCTTGTCCCACTGATGTCAACAAGAAAAATCTGGCTGGGTTAGGATTTACTAGGAAAGCCCCAAGAGTCTTAAACAAGAGAGATTTCCTGGGCCAAGTCTAATCAGATGAACTGTTTATCCAATGTAGCTAGCAGCACAACTACAGGGAAAATACAATTACTGGTTAATGGTAAAACAAAAGTCTAAGATGGAAAAAAAAAAATCAAATATCAAGTTTAAGTTGTAAAAGGATGTCACTCAATAGAAAAGGTCAGGAGTCAAAAAAGTAAGGAACAACAACAAAAAAGGTGAGAAACAGATACGTGAGGCTGGGCACAAATAAGATGTGCTCAAACAAGACTAAGGATAGATATGATGAATTAAACGCTGATACCAGTGTTCTAAGTGATTCTCTGACCAAGGGGAACAAAAGCTTACACTAAAAGTGTCAGAAGCAAATGTGGTACAGTACCAATCTGGCCATATATTGCCCAATTATCTACAAAATAGTCTTTAAAAAGATGTTTGGTTTTAGGGCACCTAGGTGGCTCAGTCGGTTAAGTGTCTGACTTTGGCTCAGGTCCATGATCTCATGGTTCACGGGTTCAAGCTCCACGTCGGGCTCTGTGCTGACAGCTCAGAGCCTGGAGCCTGCTTCAGATTCTGCGTCTCCCTCTCTCTCTGCCCTCCCTCCATATGTGCGTTGTCTCTCTCTCTCAAAAATAAACATTAAAAAAAATTTTTAAAAGATGCTTGGGGTTTTTTGTTTGCTTTGGGTTTTGTGCTTGTTTTTTGAGAGAGAGTGTATGTGCACAGGCTTGCACACAGGAAAAGGACAGAAGGACATAGGGAGAAAATCTTAAGCTGGCTCCGTGCCCAGCTCAGAGCCTCAGATCTCCCCACGGTGAGATCATGACCTGAGCAGAAATCAAGAGTCAAACATTTAACTGACAGAGGCAACCAGGCACCCCAAAAGATGTTTATTTTTAATTAAAATTAGAGTCATCAAGAAGAAAATAAAACAATTACATTTACTATGTCAAACTGAGGCAAGAAGTTTGTTAATATAATTTCATAGATTTTTTTTCCATTAGCAAAAACTTACAAAAGTAGCTAAAAGGTATTACTAACCCTTTCTCTATTTGTGTTATCATTGCTACAGCTGAAATTTCAGCAATGTGGAATCAGTACAAAAATGTTTAGCTTCTGTAACTAAGGTTCATTGGTCATCACCTGAAGCTTCACTTCAACTGTATGCTAATATGACTCAATCAAAGAAAAATGCAAAGAGCACCTTCTTACCACTTTTACCATATATGAGAGTCTCTTAGTCAGTAGGGGTTCATAAGAGACTGTGATTTTTTAAAAATTAGTGCTTGAACTCTGCATACCATAAAATGCCAGCCACAGAGATGGACAGTTTTCTAAATTATCCTATGAGCAATTTCTTCTAGCTATCTTTCAGTCCCAGGTGGCAGTATGCAGTAGGACTAGGCTCACTTAGAGAACTCCATTCTCAGTTTTTGATATAAGACAAGGGAGGCCACCAGTAACTGTTAAAAGCTATTTTGCCCAGAAAGCAGAGTGAAAGTCTGATAGCGTCAGCTTCTCCCTCCCAAATTACCTCCACCAATCTCCTCTTCACACATCTGCCAACTCAATTATAGGAAGAGACAAGTTATGGGCGCCTGGGTGGCTCAGTCATTTAAGCATCCGACTCTTGATTTCAGCGCTAGTCATGTTCTCATGGTTGTAAGATGAAGCGCTGCATCAGAATTCATGTGGAGCCTGCTTGGAATTCTCTCTCCCTCTCTCTCTCTGCTCCTCCCCTGCTCACACGTGCTCTCTCTCTCTCAAAATAAATAAATATGATTTTAAAAAATGGAAGAGATGGGGTGCCTGGGTGGCTCAGTTGATTGAGCGTCTAACTTTAGCTCAGATCATGCTCTCACGGTTCATGAGTTTAAGCCCCACATTAGGCCAGCACAGAGCTTGGAGCCTGCTTCAGATTCTGTGTATCCGTCTCCCTCTGCACCTTCCCCACCTGCACGCTGTCTCTCTCTCTTTCTCAAAACTGAATTATTAAAAAACCTTTAAAAAAAATGGAAGAGAAAAGCTATACTGGTGTAACAGAAGATAAGAGTAAAATTTTCAGCATGCCATGACTCATTTATTCTCTATCACCAAAAGCCCTGTACTGCTGTTTTAACATTATAAAACTGCAAAATGTATAGATGTGAATTATATTGTTAGGTTTTTGGTAATTTTGTACTTTTTGTTTAACTGTCTCATTTAGTTCTTCACAAGGCCATTCTGTTTTATATTTTAATAGTGTTTCTGTTTTACAAGCATGTTAAACAATGCAGCAAATTCTGAAGTTCAGGTGTAAGATAGAAAAAGATTCTAGACATAAGCCCATAAAGAATTCTAAAAAATTACAATCTTCTGAGTCATCTCACTACACTTGTGTAGCAAAGAACACAAAAAAGGTCGATCTTTACAATGAAAGCTACTTATCAGTGGGTTTTATGTGGATTGATAACTAAGTTGTACTATTAAATTTTATAACATATTTGATAACCTACAAATGCAGAAATAGTTCTAGTGTAACAGCAAAAGCATTTTCCTATAAATCACAGCCATTTGGCAAATAAAGGTGATTACTTCATACACCTTCTTCTCAAAACAATAAATGTTTATTAAAACAAAGTCACTTTCACTGGAAAGACTCAGGAAGGGGAACACCTGGCTGGCTCAGTAGGTAGAGCATGAGACTCTCAATACTAGTGTAGTGAGTTAAAGCCCAACACTGGGTATGAAGCCCACTTAATAAAATAAAATAAAATAAGAAAGAAAAGGATCAGGAGGCAAGCTATTTCAGATTAATGTATCCAGAAAAGGAAAAGTCACAGAACTAATAACAAAATCTATAACGCCAATGTATAAAATTACAGAAAGTAAAATGCTAGGACAAGATGCAGTCTGAGAAGTTGGAAATGCTCCATTTTAAAATAATACAACATGTTTATGCACTGATAACACGTCACATGGTGCTGAAGAGGTTTGTGGAATTGGCTGAAAAATAGAAGCTTCTCTCTTCAGGTTGATGAGTCAACATATTTCACTAATGTCATATCAAACTGCTAAATGACAGTGAAATTCAAGAAAATGTTTCTGCTGTCCTAAATTAGCAAAGGTCAAAATACATTTAATATTTTGTCTTCGTATCTAGAAACAGTGGTTCACCTTGGAGGAACGGTGTTGGTATGTGTACTGATGGGGTCCAATCAATGGTGGACTCTATGAGAGGTTTTACCTCTTTTATAACAAGACATGCTGATCTTGTAACACTGCTTTCATCACAGAGAGGTGCTAATATAAAACACTCTTGAAGATAAAATGAAAAAAAAAGTTCTGGATGACGCTACTTAATACTCATTTTATTTTGTTTTTTAATTTTTTAAAAATGTTTTATATTTTTAAGAGACAGAGAGCGCAAGAGGGGGAAGGGCAGAGAGAGAGGGAGACAGAGAATCTGAAACAGGCTCCAGGCTCCAAACAGTCAGCACAGAGCCTGATGTGAGTCTTGAACTATGAGAACGTGACCTGAGCTGAAGTCAGATGCTTAACCAACTGAGCCACCCAGGTGCTCCTCTAATTCTATTAAACAAAGACTAATTCACTCAAGAAGGTTTTAAAACCTACGTGAAAATCTAAAAAAAGAGCACAAAAAACTACTGCTACAAATAGAAATCTGATAACTTAGCAGAGAGGGTTCTCAGCAGGGTGTTTGACTAAATAACAGCCCAGAGTTTGCTGAGTAAAAATGGAACATTAAGAATAAAACTTAATTGGGACACCTGGGTGGCTCAGTCAGTTAAGCATCTGACTCTTGATCTCAACTCAGGTCATGATCTCATGGTTTGTAGGATAGAGCCTCATACTTGGGATTCTCTCTCCCTATCCTGTTTGCTCTCTATCCCTCTCTCTTTCAAAAAAAATAAAACAAAACAAAGAATACAACTTAATTGGGGCACCTGGGTGGTTCAGTCAGTTACACGTCCAAATTCAGCTCAGGTCATAATCTCATGGTCTGTGAGTTCGAGCCCTACATTGGGCTCACTGCTGTCAGCACAGAGCCCGCTTCGGATCCGCTCCACCCCTTTCTCTCTGCCCTTCCCCTGCTTATGCTTTCTCTCTCAAAAATAAATAAACATTTAAAAAAAACTTAAAAAAAACAGAACTTAATTAAGCACTGTAGGTGATACTGTAAATAATGGGTTCCTGCCATGTTAAAAACCCAAATAAACCATCATTATCGATAAATTTACTAACACACACTTTGGTAACTGGATAGATCCAGATAATCAAGAGTTAACTATATTTTTGTATGTTAAATGTGTATAATTTTTATATCCCAATTAAATTCTCTTAAATAAACACAGAAAACTAAAACCATAGCAATAAAGAAAAAATATGCAAATAAGCATAAAAAAACAGTTACAATAATTTACAATCAAATTTGGAACTAGTGTGATACCAGCCCCCCCAAAAAAACCCACAAGAAAAAGAATAGTTTACATAATTGTCACTCTTTCATTTTAAAGACAAAAGGTGGGGCGCCTGGGTGGCTCAGTTGGTTAAGCGTCCGACTTCAGCTCAGGTCATGATCTCATGTTCGTGGGTTCGAGCCCCACATCGGGCTTTGTGCTCACAGCTAGCTCAGAGCCTGGAGCCTGTTTCAGATTCTGTGTCTACCTTTCTCTCTGACCCTCCCCTGCTCATGCTGTCTCTCTCTCTCTCTCTCTCTCAAAAATAAATTAAAAATTAAAATAAATAAATAAATAAAGACAAAAGGTATTTTAGCTTACTAGAAGAGAAAGGTATTGTTCATTCAAGCTGTCATTCTCAGCAACTTGAATTAGAATCCCTCATATAGCCTTTCAGTTATAGTGTTAAGTATGCTGAAAGAGATTATCACCAACAAATACTTATGACAAACAAAAACATACAGACTGAATAAAGCACAATGTTTACTTCTTACCAGTCGAATGAGCTGTCTATCGAGCCATCTAAGTACATCTGGTCCTTCCTCGGTTTCTGCCCTGTAGATTGCCAGCCGGGCCATAAGAATGGCAGCTGCCTCCTGGTCAAAAGATGCAGCAATGTTTTGGATTTGAGTTTGAGCATCCGCCCAGCTGAAGCCAAGAAGAAAGCATAGAAATGGTGCTGTGTTATTATAGTCACAATATCATAGTTGACTACCACACAGATTTAAATTAAAATGATGCAGAAATTTCCTCCAATATTTCAAAATTCCAACATCACTTGGAAAATTAACACTTTTAATATTACTAATAGCAGTTTCAATGGAGCATTACTTTTCAGAAAAATATATCCAAACCTAATAAAATTCTCTAAAGTAATTATAAAGACAGATCTCCTAACACATTCTTTAAAACATTAAGATTTTTACGAGTAAGAAAACAGCACAGGTATGTGTGTGCATGTGCACATGTGCACATAGATATACAAGTCTCTATATAAGACTTTATGTTTTCTTCCTTCAGGGTGCCTGGGTAGCTTGGTCAGTTAAGCCTCTGACTTTGGCACAGGTCATGATCTCCTAGTTTGTGGGTTCATGCCCTGCAATGGGCTCTGTACTGCCGGTACAGAGCCCACTTGGGATTCTCTCTCCCTTTCTCTCTCTGCCCCTCTCCCAATTGCTTTCTCTATCTCAAAATAAATAAAACTAAAAAAAAAAAAAAGAAAATTGTATTTCTTCAATTTTTTAAAGGCAGAAAAATAGAAATACAATAAAATTAAAAGTTTTCCCTCCACCTACGTAATTCTCATTTAGGAAACTGCAAAATAAAAATTATCAAAAATTATTTTCTCATTGGTCTTTAATTGAGTTAACAGAAAAAAATAATACAATTAAACATTCTATGTATTCTTTTCCCTCCATGCTAAATACACTGACTAAAACTTATCAAAAGTTAGTAAAAATTTTAGTCTAAGGGGTTAAATTGTTATTATGCATAAAATAGCAGTAATCTATTAAATTCACATATTCTGTAAATCCAATCCAGTCAAACTGATCCTGGGTAGACCCAGCAACAGTTTTTATTTACTGTTTCACAGTTTTGTAATACTTTAGCTGATTCTAATTCTAAAGTACCTCACTTTAAGCAAGTCTGGAAAAACTTTAAGATTTTTGAAAAGCTAGACCACTTTTGCATGACTCGAAGATGCAAGTCATCCCCTCAAAATTTAGGCAGTAATGTGTTCAAAATTCTTCTCCCCTTATTTCTCTATTTTTAATTTTTTTATGTAGACAATAATTTTTTAATATTTTCCAGATGACTGGTAACTGTTAAGTATCTCAGTCTAGAGAAATAGCAAGAGGCAGAAAAAAATGATAACTGGTAAAATAAGATCCAGTAATTTTGAAATTATTTTTTAATGTAAACAAATTTTAGTTATATTAATGGTTTACTTTTTTTTTTAAGTTTTTTAAAAACTGTTTTATTTATTTCTGAGAGACAGAGGGAGACAGCGTGAGCAGGGGAGGGTCAGAGAAAAAGGGAGATACAGAATCTGAAGCAGGCTCAGGCTCTCAGCTGTCAGCACAGAGCCAACATGGGAACCCACGAGCTGTGAGATCATGACCTGAGCCGAAGTTGGACGCCCAACCGACTGAGCCACCCAGGCACCCCTTTTAATTTTTAAGTTAAAAAACTCAAAGAACTAAAACCAAAATTATCTAAATCACTATTTTCCCAACAAAGATGAACACAATATTCCCGTTTCAATCTGAAACATAAAGGTGACATTTTAACTACATTGACAAGTAAGCACATGCAAATTTACTAATTAAATCTTATTTAGCTATAAATGAAAAATTATGCTCTTAAATCAAGTTTAAAGAGTTTGTTCACATTGTAAAATCTGTCTTCTTCATTTCCAATATCCCCTCCTCACTGTAATTCTTATAACTAGTTTCAAATCAAACTTTCCAGATCTACATTGTTTTCTATACGAAAAATAGGCTAACTTTTTTGACTGTATCTCAGGAACCTGAGTCCTTTATTTTCACATGGCTCACTTAAACAATTACACTTCCCTAGGCCCCTAAAATCATATTACTACTAAATAAAGAAAAATAAGTGCTGATTATTGAAACTAGATTAAGTTGATTTCAAAAGATGGATGTTTGGGTGAGACATGATGACATAAGCAACACCAAAACACACATAATATGCAGCTCTACAATGGCCTCACAAATTCTGTGCAAACTGAAAATATACAGGGGCACTTCGGTGGCTCAGTGGTTAAGCATCCAACTCCTGGTTTCAGCTCAGGTCATGATCTTGCAGTTTCATGGGTTTGGGTCCTGCACCAGGTATGTATATACATATCGTTATTCCCTATTACAGGATAATGTTTATTAGTGTTTCTCCTCCTCTCAGTAGAATATGGTAAATAAAGGAATTATTTTGAAGAACATGTCTTAGCAGTAGTTTTTTAAATTGCTTTACAGTGCTTAGCAATGAATATTCGGGCAAAGTTAGATTAGAAAGAAATAAAATGCTATTGAGTGTAAATAATTCATTTTCTAGTTTAGATGTTACTCAAAACAGAAACCCAGTTGGGAAGCACGACCCAGAATAGTTGATATGTAAATTAAATCTCTAAAAAATACAACTTACTTCCTAGCAATGGTGGTCACTCGGATGCGTCTCTGCCCACTTGAATGCTGATACTGAGTCACAAACTGGATTGCACCACGTCCTCCTTGAGGAATTGGAGCATTATGCTATGTAAAAATAAGAGTAAAAAGTAAGCAAAATCTATGACAGTCTTATCATATAGTTACCCTAGCATTAATGAAATTCATTCTAAAATTGACTAGAGGGATGCCTGTTTCCAGTGCATTCCAAACAGCCACATAAAAGAGAAATGGACCTGGGAAAGGGGAAAAATGGTGAAGCGTAGAGAAGTGACTCCAGCTAGGATATCAGTTTCAAGTAATATGGAATTCAGAGGGACATGAAAGAACAAAGTGGAGGGAGAAGTGTAAAGACACGAACAGATACAGGAAGGCATAAGTAAGGCAATTTTGCTAATAGTAACTGGATAAAGAAAAATTGAACCGAGTCCTCCGCCCCTCGCCATGAAAGATGAAAACACAACTTTCAGGAAAATAATCACCTGATTAACAGATGACCAACAGAAAACTATTAATATGAAAAGAGAAACACTAATAAACATTATCCTATAATAGGATATAATAATAATCCTCAGAAAGAAATAGCAAGTGGTCAATAAGAGAAACTTTCTTCATGTCCTTTGACAACAGGCATTCTTGTTTTCTTGATTTTTTTTTTTTGGTAAGACCCACTCTTTCTCACAAATTTCGATGGTTAAAGAAAAAAATTCCTGTACACATCTTAGGAGGCAGACTATTAATACTTTGTGGTCCATTTTATGCCTAAGAACCATTAATATGTAAGTCAGTTATTTGTACATTATATCATATTTTAATATGATAACTTCTTCTTGTAGCCAGAAAAAAAATATTTTCAAATACTGATATCTTTACCTTCCAATCCTTTTCTATGAATTTTGTCATATTAAACTTTCTTACAGGGGTTTCGTATATCATTATATGCCTTGTGACAACCAGGAGGAGCTAGATGTCTGATTACAAAAATGCATAGCTAGAACAGAATTTAAGAATTTTTTATGCTCCAATTTTATGTTAAAAAAAACAAACAAACAAGAAAACAGAGACTAAAAGTTAGGTTGTCCAATGTTGGGAATTTGCAGGTTTCCCTAACATCTCTTTCTATTGTAGTTTATCCTCTCACCAAGGAGTTTAGCCTTGAGAAACAGAAAATGACAAACAAAAATTCCAAAACAGAATAAGCTCTGGGTCATAATTACTACTAGAAAAAAATATGAAATATTTATGGCCTAATTTGAGTACTTCAAAATAAAAAGTCATACCTGATTGACAACCTCAAAATATATAGCTAAGGTTGTAGTGGGACTGAGTCCACATATCTTCCATTGACAAGTGCCACCTGTTCCTATCTCCTGTAAAAACAAAACATAGTATGTTTCAAAGCTAGAAAATACAATTTTTTAAGACTTTATTTGTAAGTAATCTCTACACCCAATGCAGGGCTCAAACCAACAACTGCAAGATTAAGAGTTGCACGCTCCACCGACTGAGCCAGCCAGGTGCCCCCAATGTATTACTATAATATATATCAAGGTAAAAAGGGGAAAAAAAATCTACTGTAAGAAAAACTAAATTTCAGGTTTCTAACTAATTTAATGAATGTTAAAGTCTAAGAGTTTTAAAGTCATATAAATGTATCATGAAATAAAGCAAGTAATTTTTACACAATAAAATTATAAAATAATTCAAATTCTAAGTATTGATACAAGTTCTTCATATTGTAGACTTAGAAGTATAAACTATTTAATGAAGTAATTACAACTATCTTTCTATCTATTTCATCTGTGTAAAGAGATACTGATTTAACACATAATACATGCACATATAGAATATAGGTTTTCTAGATCAGAATTCCATAATTTAAGCACTCTGATTCCCAAAAAACCTTCTTAGATAAGACTTTTTACCATTACACTGCTTAAAATTAATTTTTAAACTCTGTCATTTTTACAGATGATTACTCACTTTGTTATTTGTCCCACCGTCCTCTCTACAGCTACAGAACTGTACCATTTTAAAATGTATTATGTATTCACTAGATGGGATAACAAAAAAGAAAGGAGTGAAACTAAAATCTGGCTCAATTGGTTATTTTGTTGGAAATCCTACTAAAAAAAAAAAAATTCAGATTCGACTTTCAGAAGTCTCCAAATCTCCAAATCACAGTTGTCAGGTTTTTCTAGGCACACAGGGGGAAGGAATAACTTAGGCATAAAAAACCGAAGACTGGTGACAGAATAAAGGTTTTAATTTAGGGGTAGATGTAAAAAGGGTATGCATAAAGATCGACCACAAACCTATGTATACTAATGGAACCTGAACCACATTCTACTGAAAAACTTAGCCCACACAAATTTGAAAGGAATGTTGCGGCCTGTCATTCCAGGTCTCTTGTTGGTCTGTCCTTCGAATTAACTCTATTTTCTTTATAGGGTAAAGGCAACTTACATTTTCAGACACACAAGGTCCTTTAGAATTGAGAGACACACAGGGTCCAATAGCTCCTGAAATCTTTATTTCCCTTGAGGTCTGCAAAATAAGCATACAGTGAACACTTCAGTGTCCTCAAAGATAAGTTTAAACATATATTCAACTATAAGTACATAAAAAGTACATACAAAGTCATCCTGGGGCGCCTGGGAGTAAGCACCTTTGTCGGGCTCTGCACTAAGTGTTAAGATTCTCAATATTTCTTTCTCTATCCCTCTTTTTCTCTTTCTCTCTCTCTCTCTCTCTCCCTCCCTCCCTTCCTCTCTCTGGCCCTCTCCCCTACTCACGCTCTCTCTCGCTCTAAAAAAAAGAAAAAGGAAAAGAAAAAAAAAATATTAAAGACGTCCTTCCATATTTATAACCCAGAAGTTAATGAAAACAAACTAATGTTAAAAATAATGAATCAGGGGCCCCTTGGTAGCTCAGTTGGCTGAGCATTCGACTTGATTTTGGCTTTTGATCAGGTAATGATCTCATGGTTTGTGGGATCAAGCCCCACATTGGGCTCTGCACTGTTGATGCACAGCCTGCTTAGATTTCTCCCTCTCTCTCTGCCCCTCCTCTGCTCATATGCATGTGTGTGCACACATGCTCTCTCTCTCTCTCTCAAAATAAATAAACATATATTAAAAAAATAATAATGAATCAGTGTACACTTCTAGGTTGATAACTCCCAAATTTACAATCTAGCCCTGGCCTAATTTCAATACTCTATTTTGAGCTGCCCATAGGATGTCTCCATTTGGGAACCTCACCCTCAATTCAAAATAATACCATATCCAAAATTAATACATCCTAATTCTAAACCTGAAACACTATCTTCTGTTTTTCCTCCTGCAGAAAATCCATCACCAATGTTGGTTTCTTTCCAATCTCTACTGTCACCAAAATTTAAGCCATTTCTAGTTTCCATCTAAAAAAATTAGAAAGCCTAATTTAGTTTTCCTACTTGAGATTCTTTTTCCTGACAAACTGAATACCATCATCAGACAAATTTTACCTGAAACATTGTTATTCATTAACTTAACATTGTAAGTTTGCCTAGACATGCATCACTAAAATATAACCAACCCCATAATTAAAGCTATTTCCCTTATATTACAATACAAACTATCCACTCTCACTGGGAAATTTTACCAAATATACCATGCTGATTCTCACTTCTTTACCTCTCTTCACATGGGATCCTAACTAAAATATGTTCTCAAAGAACTTAAATTCTGCCATCTTTCAAAACCACTGTAAGTCACTATAAAACCATTTATCACCAATAATAAATTGTATCCTGCATGTATTCATTTTTCTTCCCTAAACCTTTATAGAACTTTTATAATCTACTGTTATTTCATTCTATCACAAGTGTTAATCGTACCTTTCTATCAAGCCTAAGTTTCTCTCTCTCTCTCTTTTTTTTAAAGTAGGCTTCCCACCCAATGAGGGACTTGAACTCACAACCCTGAGATCAAGAGTTACATGCTCCACTGACTGAGCTAGCCAGGCTCCCCAAGATTTAAGTTTCTTTTTAAGAAGGCCTGTGCCTTATATATCCCTTGAGATTCTTATAATTTCCTTGCTTAATGCTAGAGATATAGCAAGCATTCAATAAAATAAAAAGATTAACAAGAAATATTAAATGGAAGTTCAAAATCAAGGATTTTCTAATATATTATTATAACACTAAACTTCTGGGCTTTTTTCCCCATGAACCTATTTTTATTTTTATTTATTTTTAATTATTACTTAATTATTATTTTTTAAATTTACACCCAAGTTAGTTAACATACAATGCAACAATGATTCAGGAGTAGATTCCATAATGCCCTTTACCCATTTAGCCCATCCATCTTCCCACAACCCCTCCAGCAACCCTCTGTTTATTCTCCATATTTAAGAGTCTCTTATGTTTTTGTCCCCCTCCCTTAAGCTTTTGGGTTTTTTAATCCAAATCTGAAGTGAATAATATCGGGGCACCTGGGTGACTCGGTTGAGCATCTGAAACTTGACTTAGGCTCAGGTCGTGATTTCATGGTTGTAGGACTGAACATCTTGTCTCAATTGAGCATTCTCTGTCTCCCTCTGTATCTGCCCCTCCCCTGCCCACACTTTCTCTCAAAAAACAAACAAACAACAAAAAAGAAGTGAATATCAACCTACCAACCATAAAACAATTACTGATTATCCAAATAGAAGAGAATAGGTTTCTCTTCAGTTAGATACTAATTCCTAAAATTAAAAAAACAGCACTAAAAAAGACAAAGCATGCTTTAAAAAGTTAAACTCTATATAAAGAAAAAATAGTTAAAGGAAATTTTACCTATATAGTATCTTCTTTTCCAACAATTATTTGTAAATGCTCAAGTGAAACATCATGTACATTTAATGATGATACATTTTTCTGGTAAACAAAATCTCTACTTTTAAAGCATATGTTGAATTTGATTCATGATATTTCTTTTAAATTTTTCTAATGTTTATTTTTTGAGAGAAAGAGACAGAGTGTGAGTGAGGGAGGGGCAGAGGGAGAAGGAAACAGAATCCAAAGCAGGCTCCAGGCTCTGAGCTTTCAGCACAGAGCCTGGAGCCCAATGCGGGGCTTGAACCCACAAACCATGAGATAATGACCTGAGCCGAAGTCAGACGCTTAACCGACTGAGCCACCCAGGCTCCCCTAAATTTGATTAATGATATTTTTAAATTATGGTCAAGCCTACAAATTTCTTTTGATAACATACCACACATGTCAAGTTTTGACTCTTACCTTTATTTCTAATGTACCACCAAAGCCCATTTTAAACTGTCCATGCATATCTTTGGTAAAAACTCTTTGAAACGTCTGCTTGAATAAGGAAGTGTTGAAAGAGTCACCCATTACCATGTATCCTCTGCATGGAAAGAACAAAAAATAATATATGTGACACAAGTACTGGGTCTATGTGTTAAAACCAGAAAAGTAAATTCTCTCTCAATACTATCAACAAATGTTAAAGATACTTTCTAAATGAGCCATATTACCATTAATTTTAAAAATTCAAATATATGAGACTATCTTCACCCTATAAATAAACTCAATCCTGAGGGTATCTGAGTGCCCTGAACACTTGCCTCAGTAATTTATTAAAATTCTTTTATAAATAGGTAATACATCCACACATTACAAAAATTCAAAAGGTACAAAATGGTAGACAGTAGCAAATATGTCTCTCCCATCCCAGCCACTTGGCTCTCCTGCACACATTCTCATTCTTGAAAACATATACCTGTATATGTATATATACGCATATATTGTCTGTGTGTATCAGTCACATCAAACATAACAGGATCAAACCCAGTGAATGAGAGTAAGAGGATACTGTGGGATCATTTTCACTTTAAGCACTTATGTACTGTTCAAATTTTTTTAGTAACCTATTCTAATTTTTTTAAGTTTTTTTTTTAATTTTAATTTTTTAAATATTTTTATTTATTTCTGAGAGAGAGAGCGCTCGAGAGAGACAGCGTGAGCAGGGGAGGGTCAGAGAGAGAGGGAGTCACAGACTCTGAAACAGGCTCCAAGCTCTGAGCTGGCAGTCAGCACAGAGCCCGACGCGGGGCTCGAACCCACGAACCGTGAGATCATGACCTAAGCGAAATTCGGACGCTTAACCGACTGAGCCACCCAGGCGCCCCAAATTTTTTTAAGTTTTAATAAACATTAATTGTCAAATGAAAACAGTTCTGAGATACCATTTTTTCTCTAATAGATCAGCAAAAATCACAGTCTGATTCCATATTCTGTTGGTGAGGCTGTGGAAACACAGTTACTCTCATACACTGCTAATGGGAATGCAAAAGGATACACCTCAACACGGGGGAATTTACCAAAATCTAATAATATTACACATGTGTTTTCTCTTCAATCTAGCCAACCCACTGTTAGGAATCTATCCCAAAAATATTCTGGCAAAACAAAAACAAAAAGCAAAATATATGCACTAGGGTATTTACTATTATTAGTTATAAAAGGCTGGAAACAATCCAGATGACCATCTATTAGAGAATAGTTGAATAAAATAAGGTACATCCACACAATGAGGTAATACACTACTATACACCACTTTCTAGAATGTAAGGGAAAATGCGAAGTGGATAGATACGTAGAATTTTCTCCTATTCCTACAAAAAGAAGATATATACACCTATAAACTCATACGCATACAAATATTTACAGATATTTTAAAATATTTTAAGTAGCTTTTAAACAATAAAGTAAAATAAAAATTAAAATAGGCAAAAGAATAAAACTGATATGACTTAATTAATTAAATAGTGGTAATTTTATTTTTTGATCCTGTGAAACTCTTGATTTATGTTATCTCTGATGCTATTATACATTGTATATCTTTTAAAATGCTGTTTTCTCTGTATTTGTCACTGGTATACAAAAATATAGTTGAATTTTGTACACTGACCTTGATCTAGAAGTCCTGACAACATATTAATTCCAGCAGTTAGTACATACGTTCTTTCAGATTTTCTACTTTTATAAACATCATCTATGATGATCTATGTTATCACAATACCTGATGATGCATATGTAGATGCATTAAAGACAACTCACACTACCCTACTTACCTGTTCCTTTTTACAGCAAACCTCCATGAAGAGCTGTCGATAACCTTACTACTCTGTGTGACCCTTGGTCTAGCAACATTAGCATCGACAAAGATCTTGTTCGAAAAGGAGAATTTTAAGTCCCATTCTATGCACAGCAAATCCAGAATCTGTACTTTAACAAGATGATCTGCATATGTGAAAGTTTGAGAACTTGTAATCTATACCAGCCGTTTCCAATCCCCTCTTTCTGTTCTCTTGCTAGGTCACTCTAAGTCAACTTGGACTGCTGTTAGATTCCTAAATCTTACAATATCATCCATTTTTACTGCAATTAAAAAATGACAGTGGGGTGCCTGGTGGATCAGTTGGTTAAGCATCCAACTCTTGATTTCCACTCAGGTCACAATCTCACTTCATGGAATCAAGTCCCATGTTTGACTCTGTGTTGACAGCATGGAGCCCACTTGAGATTCTCTCTCTCCCTATCTCTCTGCCCCTCACCTGCTCATACTTTCTCTCTCAAAATAAATAAGCATTAAAAAAAAAAAAAGAACACCCATATTCTGACAACTCCCATGTTTATATCTCCAGCTCAGATCCAGCTTCTGTATTCTATGCTGTAACATCCAACACCTCCTCAGGGATATCAACTGGCATCTTAACCAAACATGTTCAGAACTGAACTCTCAATTTTCTCCCCAAGTACTCTTGTTTACACAGTCTTACGCATTTCAATAAAAGGTAACTCAATCCTTCCAGTAAACTTCTTTAGTTTTTAGTTTTCCCAAAACCCACATCCATTCTATCAGCAAATCTTCTACTTCTAAATATATCCAAAATCCAACCACTTCTCAGCCACCACTTGGTATTCCTGTATTCCTATACTCCACTGAAGGTGAATGGATTCAGATGATCCTTTTAAAACATTACAGATCATATCACTCCTATACTGAAAATGCTCCAATGAGTTCCCATCTCACTCAAAGTGAAATACAGGGGCACTTGGGTGGCTCAGTCAGTTAAGTGTCCAACTTCAGCTCAGGTCATGATCTCATGGTTCATGGGTTCAAGCCCTGTGTCAGGCTCTGTGCTGACAGCTTGGAGCCTGGAGCCTGCTTTGGATTCTGTGTCTCCCTCTCTCTGCCCCTTCCCCACATGTGTTCTCTCTTTCATTCTCTCTCTAAAAAAAATGAACATTAAAAAAAAAAAGTGAAATCCAAAGCCCTTATCATAGTCAAAAGACCATCGCAATCTGTCCTTCTTACTCACCCCATGCCAGCTACTTTGGCCTCCTTGCTATATCTCAAATGCCCTGTGTACGTCCTTAGCTTTGCTCCTGATATTCTCTCTGTTTGGAACACTCTTCTTTTGTCTATGCACATGGCTCACTGCCTTACTTCCTTAGGCCTTTGCTAAACCCTCATCTTCAATGAAGCCTTCCCTTCACCCCATTTAGAACTGCAAACCTCATTTTTTGCATTATTATTCTCCCTAACATTTGTTGCCTCCTGACATACTATCTACTTTACTTGTCTCATCTCCTCTCACTAGAACTGTGCATCCAACATGTGGCTATTTTATTTAAATGTAAATCAATTAAAATTAAAATTTCAAATTAAATCACTCACAAGATTTCAGTGGAACAATACAAAGAACATGTTCAACAGAAAACTACACTGAACACTCAAGTATTGGAGGATAAGCTCCGAGGGTAAACTTTTATGTTTGGTTCACTGTGTATATCCAGTATCCTAAATAGTTTGATACATAGTAAGTACTCATTAATATTTATTAGATGAATAAAATTAAATAAATAAACTTCAGAAATGAATTGACATAATTAAGTTTTCTTAAATGTTTATTTATTTTTTAGAGAGAAAGAGTGTATACGGGACAGAGAGAGGGAGACAGAAGACCTGAAGCAGACTCCGTGCTGTCAGCACAGAGCCCATTGTGGGGCTCAAACTCATGAACTGTGAGATTCAGACCTGAGCCAAAGTCAGATGCTTAACCTACTGAGTCACCCAGGAGCCCCCCTAATTGAGTTTTTTTAAAAACCTATTTAAATTATCTCCAAAGTAATGACTACCAATGCAAGAGGAACACTTTTCAACTCATTTTTTGAATCCAGTATTATCCTGATACCAATACCAAAGATATCACAAGAAGGACAAAAAAATTATAGATCAAGATCCCTTATTAAGACAGATGCAAAAATCCTCAACAAAATAGTAACAAATCAAATCCAGCAATATATAAAAAGAATTATTCACAAGTGAGATTCATCCCAGGAATGCAAGGTTGGTTTAACAAACAAAAAAACTATAATACATCATATTAATAGAAAAAAGGACAAAAACCATGTGATCCCCTCACTAGATGTAGAAAAAGCATTTAACCAAATCTAACACCCTTTTATGACAAAAACCTCAACTAAGGATAGAAAAATCTTCAAACTGATAAAAGTATCTATAAAAACCCACATCTGGGACACCTGGGTGGCTCAGTAGGTTAAGCATCCATCTTCTCCTCAGGTCATGATCTCACAACATTGGGCTCTGTGCTGACAGCTCAGAGCCTGGAGCCTGCTTTGGGTTCTGTGTCTCCCTCTCGCTCTCTGTCCCCAACCAACTCACATTGTCTGTCTGCCTGTGACTCTCTCTCTCTCTCTCTCTAAAATAAACATTAAAGGGATGCCTGGGTGGCTTAGTCGGTTAAGCGTCCGACTTTCGCTTGGGTCATGATCTCGCGGTTCATGGGTTCGAGTCCCACATCGGGCTCTGTGCTGACTGCCAGCTCAGAGCCTGAAGCCTGTTTCAGTCTGTGACTCTCTCTCTCTCTGACCCTCCCCTGCTCACGCTGTCTCTCTCTCTCTCTCTCTCCTAGAAATAAATAAAAAACATTTAAAAAATAATAATAAAAATAAACATTAAAAATTTTTTTTAAAATTAAAAAAACCCCACAGCTAACACCATACTTAATGGTGGAAGATTAATGGTTTCTCCCTAAGATCCAAAAAAGGTAAATCTATAAACGGCAAGTAGATTAGAAGTCTAGGCTTAGCAAGGGGGAGAGAGAGAAGGAAATAGGAAAGGGTATTGACTGCTAATGGGTACAGTTACTTTTTGGGGTAATGTAAATCTTCTAAAACTAAATTTGGTGATGGTTGCTCAACCTGTGGACATACCAAAAAACCTCACATTCAACTGTATGCTTTAAATGGGTAAATTTTATGGTGTATGAATTATGGCTCAAAAAACTCTACAATAATAAAACAATGGCTGCAGGATATTAACATGAAATTTTCAAACAGAACTTGTGCACTTATAACTGAATTTTAGAAAAAATGTAAAGTGTGCTTTACTGAAAAGAGCATCAAAAACTGTTAACAGTTGTCTTGCTGTAGTAGGATGATGGGTGCTTTTCCTAAACTGTCATTCTTGGTTTATATTTGTAAACTGTACTTATCAATCTATAATCCTAAAAACTATAAAGACTTAAATACATACCCAGTAAGGTTGGGACAGCATTTCATCTCCAGGAGACCTGTCTGATCTAACGCACAGGCATAGATATCAATAACATGACCGGTCGTAGCAGCTCGATTAGCCAATGCTTCAAAATGCTACAAAAAATTTTTTAAATCAAATCAAAGTAATGTATAAACTCAACCATCCTATAAATGACTTTTCCCATAAACAGATCAAAACGACCTAAAAATATTAAAAATATAATCCATAATAATTTAAGTGTGATATGTTCTAATTTCTATAATAGAAAACTCTTCATAAAGTGATACAAGAACTTCTAGAAGTCTGACACTTCCACATTTTAAGGCATTCTTTTTAATAAACACCTAAATTAAGCTAAACTTGGAGAAAAGGTATAACAAACATCTTGCTATTCATACATAAACATAGTAGAAAAGGAACACAGAACTCTTTCCTGTCTTAAGTCTATACCCAGGTAACAAAACCACCACAATACAGAAAAACAATAACAAAAGCTGTAAGATAAACAAATATGAAACACTTTTTGAAGCTCTAAGAAAAATTCCAAGTTCAAAAGGGAAATTTAATAGCAGGAAAAAAAATCCAGTAATAGTGACAAAAATTATGTTATTATTTACACTTTTAAAAATATTATGACTACCAAAAAGAAGGGCTAAAACAGTACAACTAAACTAAAATTGTGAGCTCTAAAGAATTTTTTTTTTTTTAAAGAATTTCTTTTTTAAAGGAGACATTACCAGCAGAACTAATTAGCCAATAGTCAAAAGTGAAAATGTACTGGCACAAACTCAAATAAAATTGAAGTTACATGAACAGAAAACAACTCATAAGACTGTGATGGACTATTCGCCCTATGAACAAAATACGTATCTAGAGAAAGCCTCTGGGAAATGAAAAACTGAAAAATGCAAGAAATTTTTTCTGAAGTAGCAAAGATATTTTTTAACAAGCATATTTTTAAAAAAGGCACACATGGGGCGCCTGGGTGGCTTAGTCGGTTAAGCGTCCGACTTTCGCTTAGGTCATGATCTCGCGGTTCGTGGGTTCGAGCCCCGCATCCGGCTCTGTGCTGACTGCCAGCTCAGAGCCTGGAGCCTGATCAGAGTCTGTGTCTCCCTCTCTCTCTGACCCTCCCCTGCTCACGCTGTCTCTCTCTCTCTCCTAGAAATAAATAAAACATTAAAAAATAAATGAATAAAAAATAAAAATAAAAAAGGCACACAGGGTTTCTCTCAGGACTAATCTTTAAAGAGATACCTACTAGTGCTACAATTAAGTCTTTAAATATTTACAACCAGAAAAATTATAACTTAAATTATCAAAAGAAAAAGACTATTTCTCCAATTCTGAATAGTAGTTACAGCATAGACTTCACAATATCAGATTTCTTACTATAAAGTATTTGTATTCTTCCTCCTCTTCCATCAAAAGAAATTTTTCTGCTAAAGCAAAAAACTTAACCAAATTACCTTGGTTCCCTTTTTAACATATTTAGCATTGTCTTTTTCAATGTCATGCCATGATCTTATAGGTGTCTTCAATTCATCTCCAACCACCATTCCAGGCCCCTGAGTGGCTGGACCGCCAATGAACATCATGATACGAGCACCAGTGTTGGGAAAGGTACACTATTAGAAAAAAAATCACATGGCAAAAGAGTTTAAAGGAAGGTTCAAGGATATATATTTCTAAAACTGAATTTTGATATATTCTTTCTAGAAAACAAAAAGCATACATTTTCCAATAATCAAATGTTTAAAATGAAACTTAAAAACAAAGTATCTATTTGAATACTTTTCTTTTGAAATCTTATCCTAAATGCTAGTACCTTCCTAGCTTTAAGAAAATCTACATGGGACACCTGGGTGGCACAGTCGGTTAAGCATCTGACTTCAGCTCAGGTCATGATCTCACAGTTCATGGGTTTGAGCTGGCATCAGGCTCTGTGCTGACAGCTCAGAGCCTGGAGCCTGCTTAGAATTCTGTGTCTCCCATTCTCTCTGCCCCTCTCCTACTCACACTCTGTTTCTATCTTTCAAAAATGAATAAATGTTAAAACAAATTTTTTAGGAGCTCAGTCAGTTAAGCATCTGGTTTCAGCTCAGGTCATGATCTCAGGTTTCGTGAGTTCGAGCCCAGCATCAGGCTCTGTGCTGACAGCTCAGAGCCTGGAGCCTGTTTTGGATTCTGTGTCTCCCTCTCTCTCTTTCTCTGCTCCTCCCTGGCTCACTCTCTCTCAAAATTAAATAAACATTTTTTTAAAAATTTTTTTAATTTTTTAAAATCATCTATAAACCTGATCCCTATAAACAAAGATGCTTCTGCTTAACCAGTCCTAGACTGGGAAGAGTAGAGAGCAGAGAAGGAGTAAGAAAAGGGGCATCTTCTTGTTTTGCCATTATTATTTTCCATTTTTATGTTTAAAACACATGTGTGGCTTATCTTTCTAGCTCAAGATGATGGATTGAGTATTCCGATCTACCTCTCCTTCCTCCCAAGGTACCAGTGAAATGAGAAAAAATGGTATTACTTTCAAAATAAATAACTACATAAATAAAAAATAAGAGTGCTACCAGTAGTCCAGAAATTTTGAGGACTCCAAACAGATTGGACTGTAAAAGTTGTATCATTTACATTCTTTTCTGAAGCTATAAGGTAACTTGAAAAATGTGCTCTATATTTTTGGCCATCAACTGCTTCTGGAAATTGCAAATAAAAGCATTTCTAATATAATTATATAGATATAATTAATTGGGAACAAAGTAGTTATACACATAAAGAAGGATATGTAAACTCCATAATGATATTAATAGATAGATAAATTGAAAGTCTGATGCAGAATGGGATATTTGCTTGGTTTCAAAGATCCTCATCTTCTAATGTTTATTAATTACAAAAGGAGGGGAAATAAGAGTGACTTTACAATGGAAACACCTGGCAGACACAATCTTAGTAAGCGATCATGGTGATCACTTGTCACAACTGACAATCATTGCCAACTGACAAGGTATAATGAGAACACAGCATTATTTCTATGATATTCCTGCTGATACAAGACCTGAATCTAATTGTGAGGATACATCAAAACAAAGCTAATTTGAGAGAGTCTATAAAATAACTGGCCTGAATCTTCCAAAGTGTCAAAGTCATGAAAGTCAAAGAAAAGTTGAGGGTCTATTCGACACTAAAGGAGACTAAATAGACATATCACTACATACATGTCTCTGAACTACATCTTTTTAGTAAAAGAAAGTACTGAAATGATCTGCAAAACTTGAATGAGATCTGAAACTAGTGGTAGTGATGTATCAGTGTTAATATTAGTTAATAATCAGTGTTAATACTGTTAATTATATTGTAGTTATGTACAAAAATATTCTGATTTACAGGAAACAACTAAAGTATTCAAGGTTGGGAACATCATCTCAGCAACTTAAATAGTTCAGGGGGAAAAAAGTTCTTTACAACTTTTCCGTAACTTTGATGGCATCTCACATTTTTAAAAAGCTTTTTTCTTTCAAACTCTCTTTTCTAATTATAAAGCTAAAATACATGTAGTGTAAAATGTTTAAATTCTACTTAAAAGCAAAATTCCCCTTATCCTACCACTGTTAATTCACATTTGGATGGACAAACATCCAAGTGCATCTCTACACACAAAAGAATATACCACAGATCAATTTTGAGATATTTGCTGTCTTAATGACCTGATTTTTTCACTCAACATTACCTTGTAGATATCACTGAAACACACACATGCACATTTATGTTCCAAAACACAGCTATCGTCCCTACCTCAAGTAGTCCTACAGCTATGGAAAGCGCCACCCCAGAGGAACGCAAAGGTCTCTTGCCCTGTGGTACAGGCCACGGGTCTCGCTGCAGTTCTCCCAGAAGATCTGTGAGATTCATGTCTATTTTCTGTACTGGCTGCAAGAATCTGAAAAACAAAAATAAATCAAAGGTCATTTATTAATGTCTGTGGGTAAGAATGTAAGAAACAAACTGTTTCCTTTTTTAGAAATAGAGAAAAACAATTTGAATACATGGTAGACCAATGGTCCTCTGACTTTTGTGTACAAGAGAATTGGTGGGAGGGTTCCTGGGTTTCGTTTCTGCAGGTCTGCGGGTGGGCCCCAGGAATGTGCATCTCAAACAAGTGTCCAGGTGACATTATCTGGTCCACAATCAAGGTTTGAGTACAACTGCTATAAATGAAACCCTCACACCAAGTATTACATCAGGACAGCACCTTTCATTTACCAGTTAGTCAGCCCTGAGGCTATTGAAACAATTATGAGAAGATATGTTCAACTCAATTTTAGTAATACGACTTCTGATTAGTAAGTTTGGGGAGGGGGAAAACTACCTCTAAGGCTAAATGAAAACCTTTTGAGGCCCTATTTTAGCTTGACTACCTTCAACCACAGTTCATGAACTTAAAAATAGGAGATCAGGAAGATATCAAACCTAAAAAAGTCCTTAACATCGTAATGATAAGAAACCAACCATTTTAATGGCATGCTTCTGCTTCAACTTTTTAGAAGGCATACTAATGCAGTGTGTTTATATTCCTAAAAATATTTAACAATTATAGTAATACTGAATCTCTGTGTTCCAGTGAAGGGTACAAGATGCTTAAAAGAGCTGCACAAATTGTAAAATTCTCTTTGCCATATTTAATTATTACCTATTGGAAGGAGGTGGCTGTTGTACTTGAGGACCACGTGTAGCTTGAGTAACAGGTACTTTAGAGAGTCCCAGCATTTCCTGTAAAGAGATTATTTTTGTGATATCCATTTAAGTACTCCTACAAAGATGTATCAACTACTTACCATATCCAAAATGCTGTGCTAGGTATTAGGAACACAAAGATAAAGAATAAAGAACATAAAGTCTCTTTCCTCAGAAAGCAAAAGGTCTAGATGGGGAGACTCTCAGCTACACAATAACAATAAATGAAATAATAACCATAAGAGAGCAAAGTATAAGGTATTATATGAGCAAAGAGGGACACTAGCTCAGAAATAGTTTATTTCTAATTAAGAGTCAAAAAGCTAGTATGTAACATCAATGTCTATTTCTTTTAATTTTATTTATTTAGAGAGAGAGCACGCACACATGAGTGCCAGAAGGGGAGGGGCAGAGAGAGAAAGAATAACAAGCAGGCTCCATGTTGTCAGCGAAGAGCCCGACATGGGAGTCAATCTCATGCACGTGAGATCATGACATGAATCAAAATCAAGAGTCGGTGGCTTAACAGGCTAAGCCACCAGGGGGTCCCACGTGAATATTTATATTTCTTAACTTGTATTCATCCATCACTTTGAGCAACTATATTTCAAGTACCTGCTATGTGCCAGGCATCTGATGCCAGGCATCTGATATTTACAGGTATATATATATATATATTTACAGGTGTATATATATATATAGTCATGACCTTAAGAAATTAAGATCTGGTGAAATAGACACCAGTTAATAAAATCATTAGCTAAAAAAGTATAAAATTACAACTGTAATAAATGTTATAAAGGAGAGGGACACGGAATCCTATAAAAGGGGTTATAAGGTATACGTATGCATGTCTATACCTAATTTTTTGACTTAATTCAAAACTGCCAGTTTTGTTTTGATTTTTAAGTGTACAAAATTCCTCTCTATACACATGACAATAATGTTCTTTTCCTGAAGTTTTCTTGAATCTTGTTCATGAACTAACAGAATAAAAGCATATAACAGAAAACCAGAAAGTCTAAAGATTTGCAAAGAAAAAATTATTGAACTAATCCTATAGTATTTCCTATACTCCTAGCAGGAAGAGCAACTTTTTCCTAAGAACTTACTATGTGCTAAACTGTGCTAAATTCTTTATGTGTATTATTTTTTCACAGAACAACAATGAAGTAGATTTTTTAATCACTACTTTATAAACGAAAACTGACACTCAGAAAGGTTAAGTAACCTGCCAAAGGTTACACAACTAGTAAGCTGCATAGCAAGAGATTAAGCCAGGTTTTACCACAAAGCCCTGTAAAACTTAACACTATACTGACTGTTCTTATATTCTTTCCCTTAGTATGAATAATAACCTTGTAAAGTAAGTATTATTTATCGTTTTACACAGAGGATAAGAAAACAAGCAGAGATCAACCCAATATTACACAACTAGAAGAGTTTCAGATTTGAATTCAGGACTATTTGGGGAGCAAAGACCAGGCTCTTTTCAACCAAATGGACAGAGAAGGAAAATAAAAACATTTCATCACAGCACAGCCCAACAATAGTAATGCTCAGCTGTGGGGACCATGGGAACTTTCTGAAGGGTTAAAACTGATGGCTGTGGGGGCGCATGGGTGGCTCAGTGGGTTAGTGTCAGACTTCGACTCAGGTCATGATCTCACCGCTTGTGGGTTTAAGCCCTGCATTAGGCTCTGTGCTGACAGCTCAGAGCCTAGAGCCTGCTTTGGATACAGTGTCTCCCTCTCTCTCTACCCCTCCCATGATCATGCTCTGTCTCTCTCTGTTTATCAATAATAAATAAATGTTAACAAAAAAAAATTTTTTTTAAGAAACTGATGGCTGTGGAGTTAACTGTGTTTTTCAGCTTGAATCTCACTTATGATTAATTTAGTTTTGTTTTACATCCTTTCATGACTTGATTTCTCTCATATGCCAATGTATTTTTAAGTTTACTGGATTTTATTTTTAGGGAGTGGGGTAGTAATATCTTTCCATTTTTGATTAAGTTGATTTAGCTATTGGTGCTATTCAGTAGGTATCTTCAGTGTCAGGTCCCATAGTTAAATGCCATTGTTATTATAATTATTATTTGTAATCATATTGCAAGCTTGAATTTGGGCTTGTACTTGCATCTTTAGTATTTTGTATATTCAGTTATTTAGACTTTGGGAGACCTCTTTGTGGTTTTAGTTACAGATGTCTACTTTGTGGATTAAGTAGACTTCATCAACTATGGTCTATTTTGGGTTTATAGTTTAATTTAGAATTGTGTTAAATTGATGTTTTACATTTGACTTCATTTTATATTAGTCTGAAGTAAATTATTTCATTTTTGAATTCTGGAATTTCTGAACACTTACTGTAACTGGTAATATAACTGCTGTGAAATACTTGAATAAAGATGGCAAAAAAAATTAATAAAATAAAAACATTTCAATGGAGAAAAAACTCTAGTCTGTAGGGATTTATTGCCTTCAACAAAAAAGCAGGTATCTTATGTATTACATACGCTTTATCATAATTCAAGTAAAATGTACTTTACAATCAGAAGTAACATTATACAACTTTAAGTAAGTTTGTGGCTTAAAAATAACAATAGCAAACAGTTAACAGGCACAATCCATTTAATTTTCATGACCACCTTATAAGGTAGATACTATTATTGACTTAATTTTCATGACCACCTTATAAGGTAGATACTATTATTAACTCTCTTCCACAGATGAAAAAAACTAAGGCACAGAAAGATTAAACTTGCCCACTTTCTGTCCTGTCTCATGGAAACAGATGATCCTCCTCCCCAAGGTACTCTGCTTCCTCTGTTCCTGAAGGAATTCCTATCATGTCCTCTGAAAGCTCAGCTTACTCTTGCTTTCACTCACCCTCATTAGTCTGTCTTCCCTCCTATGCAACACATTCAAGTGCCCTTCCTAACCTAAACCTGTTAACTGGGTCCTCTCAAATTCCCACACTATTGTCTTCCTAGCTTCAACAAAACTCTTGAAAGAGCTCAAGCTCTAATTTTCTTCACTTCCTCAAATCTTATTCATGATCTTATTCACTGTTCATTATCCTCCCCACCCAAATCTGCAAATTCCTCCACTATTTTCTATCTCAGTTAACTGCAACACTACTACCCCAGTTCTAACCTTCAAATTACAATCATTTAATATTGTTCTCAAAATCTTCTTTTCCTTTTCATTTGGGATACTTGGATGCTCCAAAATCTGATTTCTTACCTGTCTACTTTATACAAGACTTACTTACCACCTTCCAGGGTAACTGTTCTTAACTTGGGATTGTATCAGAATCCTTTATAGTTTTTCAGAAGACTTACGTGAACAATCCTATCCTCTCGACAACCTCCCAATACAAGCACACATTCACTCACTTTCTCGTGGTCTAGCAAAATCTCTGGGGGGAAAAAATTTACTGAAAAGTATCTCTAGATGATCCTAGTAAGTCTCACATAACTCTTCTGCCTTGGAAGATAAAGCTTCAATTTTCCACCAAAATACAAAATGTTGTCCTCATGTATGAAAAAATATATACTCTTGGTTCATACATACATATAACACTCGAGCCTTAAATACCTCCCCGCGCCAAACATAGTAAGAGCATTTAGGTCCTAAATGAGATGTCAAGAAAGAAAAGCTAACATTCTGTGGTTGCTTTCCCTCAATCTTCAGCATGACTCTTCCATTAGCCCTTCATAGCAAAATACCTTCAGTTTCACAATTAAAAGTGAGGGGTCTTTGGGCCACCTGGGTAGCTCAGTCAGTTAAGCATCCAACTTCGACTGAGGTCATGATCTCACTGCTTGTGAGTTCGAGACCCATGTTGAGCTCTGTGCTGACAGCTTGGGGCCTGGAGCCTGCTTCAGATTCTGTGTCTCCCTCTCTCTGCCCCTCCCCTGCTCACATGCATGCTCTCTCTCTCTCTAAAAAATAAATAAACTTAAAAATTTATAAAAAATAAAAAGTGAGGGGTCTTCAATCTAACAATAATTTAAGGGCAAATGAAAGAAAACTGATGTCAACATTAAATAAAGCCTTTGTTCTAATACCATTATATTAGTCATTCACAATAAAAATATTTTCTAGAAACTTAAATCCAGAAGGCATTTATAGACATTTATGGAGTGATGCCTAGAGATTAAGGCTGAAACTACCATTCTTGTTGTTTACCTGCAGTTGTTTGGCAGACAGATCTTTCGTTCCTCTGAACACGTAGCTTTTTGAAATGCCCTCACATCCAAGTTCATGAACCTGTACCATTCTCCCAAAAGTAATAAGTCCAACCAAAGCTGTAGGTGGTAGAAGACTTAATGACATCTGCATAGATTCTTTCAGGGCTTGTAAATCTTCATCTTCCATGCAAGTATCAACCACATAGAGGAATATCAAAGGCATCTGAGGACCACGCTTTTAAAAAATGTTGCAATAATAAGGAAATAATGTATTAACACTCAGCACAATATGCAAGGATAATTAGTAGGGGACTAATTAAATAATTTACAATACATTCAAACAATGAAATCTTACTAAAATCATTTCAGAAATGAAACAATTTATATATGCATGGAGAGCTATCTGAGACATAGCAAGAGAAAAATTAAGTTTAAAAACATGATTTGTAGTTACAGGAAGGAGACTTTCATTTTTAATCTATTTAACTGCCTAAGGCTTCATTTCTTATAACAAGTCTTTATTTCTCTTAAAATAAGAAAACAGTAGCTATAAAGCTTAAAAACAAAACAATAATTATCTTAACCTGAATTAGACTGTAAGAAAACTGGAAACTAGCTAGACTGGACAAGTTACTGGCTCACACGAATCATACTCTGCTTTCTCTACAACAATCATAGAGGAAATCATTACTTTACAACTTAAATATGTAAACAACTACGTAAAGGTGTTCAGAAAGGGAAGAAAAATGATTTTCTTAACAAGGACCAATGCAAAAGTAACTTTAATAATTAGACTTGGGGATATATCATCAAGTTCCAGTAATATAATGACTTAAGTATTTGTGAACTGACCTTCCAACTATACAGCAACATTGAGAGTGTACTGTTTATTGAGCTACTCACGATAGCAAATCACACCACACCACCCAATATCCTGGTCACCCATTAAATAACTACAAAAGAGAAATTACTTTGTCTAAATTGACCAGGACAGTTCTTATCTCTGAATTGCTCCATCAATTCAATGTGGGAATTAAGAACAATGCCCTTTAAGTCATCTCAATTTAACAATTCTATTGGTATAAAATAAATCATTGAATATTTAAATCTTTCTTAGGATTTACTCTTATGTTCTTACCAGAACTACATATTCAATGCTAGAAAACTGAGGTAAGAGCTCCGCAGGTTGATTCAGTTCAGATATACCAGCGTAAGTAGGTGGAAACTACAGAGAGAAAAAAACCAAACATTTGTAACAAATTATTTGCCAGAATGAAATTTCAAACTGCAAATAATTTTCTGATCACTTAATTACTAAAAACTATTTTTCTTCACATGAAAAATTTCATCTTTTTAAAAAATATGCATTAGTCTGCATATTAAGACCCATACTACAGGACGCCTGGGTGGCTCAGTCAGCTACGCGTCCGACTTTGGCTCAGGTCATGATATCACAGTTTGTGGGTTCGAGCCCTATGTCGCACTCTGTGCTGACAGCTCAGAGCCTGGAGCCTGCTTCAGACTCTGTGTCTCCCTCTCTCTCTGCCCATCCCCCACTTGCTCTCTCTCTCTCTCTCAAAATGAATAAATGTTAAAAAAAAAAATGGGGATGAGCACTGGGTGTTATGCGTAAACTAATTTGACAATAAACCATTTGTAAAAAAAAAAAAAGACCCATGCTACAGCATTAACATCTGAATTGGAGGTTTTCTTACCTGATTCCTTTGATAACAAAAGTTGCAAGCCCAGAGTTTTGCTCGATAGTCCACTTGACTGTTTTAAGAAAAAATACAATAAAGCTCATGTTTCAGTTCCATTGTACAATGATCCTAATTTTAATAAAATTAACTTCTTTCTAAAAGAAGTTATATTTTTAACATACACATGTTTAATTAAATGAACATATTATAACTTTTAATATATAGCAGATGGCAGTAAAATTAAAACAATTTTTTTCAAATGATTTAGTAACTTCTACACTCAGATCTAGAAAACATTCATTTAATTCAAAAATATATTTATTGAGTGCTTAAAATGTATTAGCCATTATTCTAGGTGCTGATGATACAGCAATAAACAAGAGATCAAAGGTCCCTGCTATCATGGAGCTTAAATTCTGGAACAGAAAGACATACAAAAAGAAAGTAGATGTAAAACTACAAATGATACTTTCAGGTGCTGATAATAAGAGATTAAAAATAACAAAGCAGGATGTGAAAGTGTGTTTGGGAGGGCTACTTTATTTTTTAAAGTTTATTTATTTATTTAAAGAGAGAGAGAAGGGGGAGCAGAAGAGAGAAGGAGACAGAGAATGCCAAGCAGGCTCTACATTGTCAGTGCACAGCCCAATGTGGGGCTTGAACCTAGAAACCCTGAGATCATGACCTGAGCTGAAATTGAGTCAGATGCTTAACAGACAGCCACCAAGGTGTCCCTGGGAGGGCTACTTTAAAAGAATGCCTTCTTAAATAAACAACTGAAATGTGATCTAAATGAAAAGTAACTGGGGAACCTGGGTGGTTCAGTTGGTTAAGTGACCAATGTCAGTTCAGGTCATGATCTCAGTTTGTGGGTTTAAGCCCTGCATCGAGCTCTGTGCTGACAGCTCAGAGGCTGGAGCCTGCTTCACATTCTGTGTCTCCCTCTCTCTCTCTACCCCTCCCTTGCTAATGCTCTGTCTCTCTCTGTCTCAAAAATAAATTTAAAAAACACTTAAAAATTTTTAAATGAAAAAGGAACAAGTCACAGGAAAATCTGGGGACAGAGTAATCCAGGCAGAATATACAGCTATTATACAAATTCCAAGGTAGGAATAAATCTGGTGTGTTCAAGAATGAGACAGAGGGTTAGGTATAGCATAGATAACAATAAGGAAAATGGATGATATAAGATGTAAGGTTTTTTAAGTCTTAACTAGCAGATTGGATTTTTCATTCCAGTATAATAAGACAAAACTGAAGGATTTTAATAATCCGATGTCCATTTGTAAGATTCTAGCTTCTGGATAGAGAATAAACTGTGGAAAGACAAGAATGGAAACACGGGAGGCCAGTTAGAAGGGTAGTGAAATTGTCCAGTAAAAAGATGGTATATCTTTACTCAACAAAGTTGAGTGTACTAGCCGAGACTGAAAACAGAAAACAGAATCAGTAATGTTCTGGAGGCAGAATCAGAAATGCTAATGGATTGGGTGGGTATAGAGAATGGAAAGAGGAATAAAAGAAGATTCTTGATATTCTGGTTTATGCAATAAGAAATCGTAACATTTTTAAATCAAACACATACCACTCAATTATAACTTTTCCAATGACATGAAATGGGTCTACTGACACCCAGCCAGTACCAGCATCTAGGTACACTAGTGATTAGATCTAACATTTCATACAGTGACAATTTTACATTTGGTCTCTAATCAACTCACTACACCTAGAATATCCTTCAATTTTACAGTTCTTTGGATTAGGCTATCCCAATTTGAAAAAATAACTGTAAATAAAAACAAAGACATTTTTATATAATTGAACAAAACTACATTTTAAAATCATATTGGCACATTAATTGTTTCAATATATTTTAATTACCATAAAGGATTCAAAACTGCACGGCAAGTGGTCCTGCTACACAGAACAGGTTCATACTGAATAGGTGGTAAATCAGGTCTCTCCTTCAGTGGCGTAAATAGGGCTGCTACGGGAACAACCATTCTCGTAGCTTCTAGTCGACTTGATGGCCAAACATTCCAGCTAAATCGGACTCCATCTCGTTCTTCATTTTGCTGGATGAATTCCAAATAGGTTGTCATTGTAGAGCCTGATTCTTATTTCTGTGACAAAATTTAAGATGTTTAAAAATCCTCATTAGGAAATCTAAAATAGATATGTTTTCCCCACTTTCAGCAATATTAATCCACAAGAAATCAAAACCAAATAAAAGTATTTATCCTAGAAAAAAAATTAGGAAGCAACAATAACCTCACTTATAACAACAAAAATAAATAAATCACTCTTCAGAATTATTAAGCCCAGCAAAAGTATTTTATCCTTGTTTATTCATTCCTAAAAAAACTGGAGCAAAAAAAATAATGTGTCCTATATATTTGTGTATAAGAAAGGTAAAAATAGGGGAAATTTTAGATCCTATGTTTTCCATGTCAGCCTTGTAAGTTGTATTATTCTAAGGAACAGATGACCAAAACCATTAAATTCTAAAGCTCATATGGTTTCATATGCAGAAAATGACAAGTTTCTACTAAACTTGCTAGAAGAGAATGCTTAACAGTGCAAAACAAAAAGATTCTTCTAAAACTGGATACTTCTGTTTTAGACAGGTAATTTTTTCATAGTGTAAATATAGGGTATTTGTGGCACAATAAATAAAATGCTTGGTAAGCGGTGTTCCCTATGATTTACAGGCCATTGACTTGTTTTGCAGAAAATTAAGCCAGAATATTTTTTTAATGTTTACTTCTTTTTGACAGAGAGAGCACGTGAGTGGAGGAGATGAAGACAGATGGGACAGAGATCTGAAGTGGGCTCCGTACTAATAGCAGAGAGCCCAATGTGGAGCTCAAACTCATGAACCATGAGATCATGACCTGAACGGATCAATCAATTAACTTGAGCCACCTAGATGCCCCTAACCCAGAACATTTTTAATATTCCAATTTAGGAGAGCATTTTTAAAAATTATTTTAGAGAGTAGGAGAGCATTTTAAACTCTAATTTGAGATACACAATTTGAATATAATCATTTACATTTATTGGGGTGGGGGGGAGAATGTCACTCTGGTTCAGGCCCAGTATCCAGACACATCTTCATCTTGTTACTCTCTTACTGCCTATCTAGAATACCAGCCTTCCTACCTAGGCAACAGTTCAATCTCACATTCTCAAACTTCAGCAGTGATCAGTGATGGAAGGAAACTGTAAAATTCAAAGTTCTGAGAGGACAGTTTCAAGCGCTAGGTGGTTGGCCAAAAGACTTGTAGGAGACATGAAGGACGTCAAGAACTGAAGAATTATGAAGGTAGGTGCCAAAAGAGCCAATGTGGATGCTGAAGTTGTAAAGAACCACAATAGGATGAGGAACTGATTCTAACATGTAACTGAGGGAAGAAAAGGTATTATTTGAAAAATGCATACTGAATACAGTAATTTTAACTTTAGAAAAATTTTCAGATTTTGATAATAAAAATTACATAAAGTGAAACTCAACAAATCTGACTACCTTAGCAGCTAAGAAGTTTTTCTTTGAAAGAAATAAGAATATGTTAAATATTCCTGTTAAAAAAAAGAAAAATTAAACACTATTTCCTATCAGAATCTCAGAGACAACTAGAGAATTTTATAGTAATTAAAAGTGAACACAGAGTTTTCAAAGACTGATAAGGGATAAAGAGGAATCCTAAGGTAACTAACTTTGTTTAGAAAAGATTATCTTTAAGCTAAATATAGAAGGCAGTTTGGAGAGGGATACTGTAAGTTTTCAAGAAAATGCTGGAGTTGAAAAATAATGATAAAACAAAGATCTGGAATAATCAGAGGAGAGTTAGATGTCAATCTCAGTTTGTTTGTTTTTAATTTTTTCATGTTTATTTATTTGTTTTGAAAGAGAGAACATGAGTGTACCAGCAGGGTGTGGGGAAGGGGGCAGAGAGGGAGTGAGAAAGAGATCCAAAGCAGGCTCATACTATCAGTGCAGAGCCCCACATGGGTCTCAAAATCACGAACCGTGAGATCATGACCTGAGCTGAAATCAAGAGCCAGACGTTTAACCAACTCAGTCACCCAGGCACCGTCTCCACATTCACCCCAGTTTTAAAGGAGAAACAAAGGCACCTGGGTGGCTAAGTCACTTAAGCATTCGACTTGGGCGTAGGTCATGATTTCACGGCTCGGCTCATGAGTTCTAGTCCTGTGATGGACTCTGTGGACAGCTCAGAGCCTGGAGCCTGCTTCAGATTCTGTGTTTCCCTCTCCCTGTATCTTCCCTGCTCATGCTCAATCTCTCTCTCTTCTCTCTCTCAAAAATAAAGACCAAAAAAATTTTGGGGCACCTGGGTGGCTTAGTCGGTTAAGCGTCCGACTTTTGCTTAGGTCATGATCTCGCGGTTCGTGGGTTCGGCTCCGCGTCGGGCTCTGTGCTGACTGCTAGCTCAGAGCCTGGAGTCTGTTTCAGTCTGTGACTCCCTCTCTCTCTGACCCTCCCCTGCTCACACTGTCTCTCTCTCTCCTAGAAATAAATTTAAAAAAAATTTTTTTTAATGTTTTTAATAAAGGAAACACATGGAGCACCTAGGTGGCTCAGTTGGTTAAACATGCGACCTTGGCTCAGGTCATGATCTCACAGTTCATGGGTTCGAGCCCTGTGATGGGCTCTGTGCTTGACAGCTCAGAGCTTGGAGCCTGCTTCAGATTCTGTGTCTCCCTCTCTTTCTGCCCTCCCCTACTCATGCTCTGGTTCTCTGTCTCTTAAAAAAGAATTAATAGGGGAGCCTGGGTGGCTTAGTCGGTTAAGCATCCGACTTTCGCTTAGGTCATGATCTTGCGGTTCGTGGGTTCGAGCCCTGCGTCGGGCTCTGTGCTGACTGCCAGCTCAGAGCCTGGAACCTGTTTCAGAGTCTGTGTTTTGATTATTTTCTCAATTCTCAATTTCCAAAAATGGTACATAACTAGTAGTTAGCCATGTGGCATACATTTTGTCAATAATGATGATCTGAATCTGTGAACTGGAAAATAATTGACAGTATTTATTAATTTTGAAAAAATTTCAGTTTTCAAGCAAATATCAAAAATTTTGAAAACCTTGTGTCCACTACCATGAGCCTCACAGCTTGCTAATGTGTAAAGATCTTTCTGATGAGATCAATGATGATATGTGCTTTTTCTATTATATAATGAACCATATCGTCCACATTTAGAAAATAAACCTTACTCAGTGAAGCAAAATCTCCCAGATGATCAATTCATTATGTTACAAAATCATACACGGGTAAAGATCCATGAGTAAAGATCCATTCAAAGTGTAGAACAGACCAATGAATTTTTAAAAAATAGAGTACAAAAAAGTTCATTTCTAATATTTCAGATTTCACACTTCTATTAACCCTTGATTTCTGAATTAAAACCCTCTCTCTCTTTTTTTTTTTAAAGTGGCTCTGCACTGGGTGTGGAGCTTGAACTCCAAAACCCCAGCATGGGGCCTGAACTCACCAACTTGGGTCAAGACCTGAGCTGAGATCAAGTGTCGGAGGCTTAACCCACTGAGTCACCCAGGCACCCCTGCAGTGTAGTATCAAAGAAGAATATGCAGAATTATCTGAAAAATAATTTTTTATCCCTTTTTCCAACTATATTATATATGTGAAGCCAGAGTTCTTTAATACAATTCAAGCAAAATAATGTATCAAAATAGATTGACTGCAAAAATAAATAAGAACACCCACCTGTCTTCTATTAAGGCCGGGCTATGGGTTTTTTGTTTTTTGTTTTTTTTTACTGGATAGCCAATAATGTTTAAGAGTCTAAAGTGGTCCTAAGAACCACTTTAATAATAGAGTTTATCTAATTCCATCAAAGAGTCTAGTAAAAAAAGGCCAAAAGACTTAGCATAAAGACATTTACACACAATAACCAGATTGTAACTCCACATCCTTACTTTCTATTATGACACGCCACATATCACCTGTGTGATATTTTGTGCACAATTAACTTCCTTTTCCTCACTTTTTCCTTTCAATCTCTCTGCTAAGATCGTATTTGCTCACTAAATCACATCGATTTTATTTTGTACATTCTCACTTCCCAGTATTATTTTTTTTAAGTTCTACTTTTTTCTTCTTAACTAGCCCAATTACATGGCCATGCACAGCACCTCCCTGACTTCCCTCACCTTTCCACAGTAGGTACTGCACCATTTCAAAATCATTAATTCTAGCAGAAAACTTGCCAGGCTGGGACCCATATCCAACAATGACATATCCGAAATAAATTCTTTTTACAAACTAGCTTTTTATTTTTTTTTAATGTTTTTATTTATTTCTAGGAGAGAGAGAGACAGCATGAGCAGGGGAGGGTCAGAGAGGAGGGAGTCACAGACTGAAACAGGCTCCAGGCTCTGAGCTGGCAGTCAGCACTGAGCCCGACGTGGGGCTCGAACCCACGAACCATGAGATCATGACCTGAGCGAAAGTCGGACGCTTAATCGACTAAGCCACCCAGGCGCCCCTACATAGCTTTTTATAAAGTATCATTATTTGATCAGCACTCTATCCCCTAAAATTATGTTTAAAACTGAATAAAAATGATTCAGACACTATATTAGGATGGAGATTTAATACAGTAGTCATAATATTTTTTTAAGTGGTACAAAAGACCATTCTAAAGAAATGTGTCACTCCCCAGCCCAATTTATTGTAAGTGGGAGTTACTTTGGTTAAATAACTTCTCATGGTATAACTAAAAGCAAAGAAGCAAAAACACTTATGTCTCTTTAACCTAGCATATCAAATACATGCCCACAGTTTTTAAAAAAGTTTTACCTATTGAATAAATAGTTGGAAGTTTTCAATATTCCAAGTTTAGAGCACTTTTATAGATTCTAAGTGAAAAATATCATCAATTGCAAGTAAAATTTGAGTTTCTTCCAATCAAATGTATTTAACAATTAAGTGTGCCTCTCTACTTTTCAGATGTAAAATCCTCGATAATGTGTTTTCAATCGCTTTCCATGACTAGCTGTATGATCTCGGACAAAAGCTTAACGTCAATGATCCTCAATTTCTCATCAGAAAGATAAGGGGTTTAGGCTAGAAACTACAAGGCCCCTTCTAACTCTAGAATTCTGAGTCAAATAAAAATGATCAGACTTCCAAAACAATGTTAATTAGACTACTTTTTCTTTTAACCAAGTTAATTTGTCTAGTTATGCATAGCTTTGCAGGGTGGACGTCGAGGAAATTCACGTGAATTCAACATACCCCAGAGGTCACATGTAGAGTGACCACGCTTCTCCCTTCCCACCAAAACGGGAAGAAAACACTAGCACCAATAGAAAAGGCTGATTGGATCCGAAAACTGAACTCCTCTAGTAATTGAGGCCTAAGGCGTTAGCTTCACCTGGCAATTAATTCTCCTTATCCCCTCTGACTCCCAAGGCCGAACTACCGGTGACGAAGTCACCAGGGTTCAAAGTCTAGGGCACTTCAGATCCAGCAAGATAAGAACCGAGAAGCCGAGTGTCCAGAACCGGTGATAGACTGGGGTAAGGAAGGCAGATCGCCCGGGAGGCGGGGGTGGGTGCCGGACGACATGCTGAACTGCCTGTTTTCACCCGACTCCCATCTTTCGCACCTTATCCAAGGGAGCTAGGTGAGGGGACCGGGCCCCCAGGCCCCGGAAAAACGAAGCAGAGCGGTCAGTGAGAGGGCGAAGGGGTCAGGATTCAAGGCTGCCCCCCGAGCACCGCCGCTACGGCAGGCGCGTTCAGCCTGCCCCGGAGTGCCAAGAGGGCAGAGCGGGCACCACCCCGGAGACCCCTGCCCACCCGCCCGCCGGCCCGCTGCCGCACAGCTGCCCCTCCCCCGCTTTCCGCTGAGCGCCCGCGGCTCCTCCAGGGAGCCGGGAGAAGGCGGCCCAGAAGTCAGTCCCTACCACGGTGCCCCCAGACAAGATCCGCGCCGGCCGCAGCCTCCGCCCTGCAAATCGGTCCTCTCCGCCGAGCTGGAGCAGCCGTGGCACCGCGATCAGGGCCGGCGCCGCCCCGCCCCCGGCCTCCGCGCAGAACACGACTGGGCCAACATGGCTGGTGCCGCCTCTGCCACGTCAAGGGCTGGCGGGGCGGGGCAACCGCGCCGGGGAACTTAAGGGGAGAGTGCGGGACCCGGCGGAGCGGAGCGGGTATAGGTCGCAAGCTCGGGAGAAGGGAGGGGGAGAGGGCGGGGACGGAGCCGGGACGGGGCTACCGGGGGAGGGAACTAATGGGGAGAGGGCGGAACCCGGGAGGAGCTGAGTGACAGGTAGGGAAGGAGAGCCTGGAGGGAAGGGGCAGCTACGGAGCCTGAGGGGCGGAGGCAAACGAGACTGACTTGGCCGGAGGGGCTAGGGACCCCTGCGGAACTGGAGCGCCTTAACCCTTTCCCAGGAGCCACGGCCGAGCCCTCTCCCTGAGGGCCGCAGGCGAGACTGGCACCTTCTGTCGCCATTCAGACAATGTCCAAGACATCCTCACCTGTAGGGCCCCGGTTGATTCCTAGAATTGCTAAACCACATCTCCCCGAAAATATACAAAGTGAGAAGTTCGTGTTTTCACTTAGTGCAACAAATATTTACTGAACATCTGCAATGTGCCAGGTACAGTCCCAATGCTAGTGATATGATGTAGTCAAAACAGGCCAAAATCCGTGGCTTGTACATTGGATTTTTGAATTCCTAGACAGTCTACCTCTTCCCTCCTACACTGCATCTGCCACCTCTCCTCCCCACCACTGTAATCTTTGGATGATTCATCTAAATGCGTTTTCTGCTTCTCTTTCCAAGGGAAGAGCTAAGCAAAATGGGAGAGACTGAAACAGGTTGGAAAGACATTAAAGCCTGGCGGTCTCGAGCACCCCATCCCTAAATGAGGAGTTGTTCATGGAATTAATTCCAGATGCAACTACACCTAAAATCTTGTCCAGTTTAGCCCTATAAGCATTTTAAGGATTTGGAAAAAAGATCAAATCCTTGTTCTTCATTATAGTTGAGAAACAAGATGTGCACCAAACATATATTTTCTGCCTATAATGTGTATGCTAAGGCTGTTTTGTAAGGTAGAAGAAGATGAGTTTGTCAAATTTGAATAAAATTCTGAAGAGGAAATGAGAATCAACATTCAGTGTAGGCCTGCAAATAAGGTGAGCTCAGGATTCTACCTCAATGAGGATTCTTGACTGAAAGCACAGCAAGTAAACAGCTGTGGACCATGGTATAAAAATGGAATAAGGACATTCACAAAAAGAAACAAGATCCAAGAATCAATAGACATAGAGAGGATCCATGGGGATCCTGGAATTCAGTGAAGAATAAACCAACGTATAGTACCCTCAGTGGTTTCATTCATTTCATTGTCCCCAGAAATGTGTCGTTGCTACCATGCAGCTCAATGAAGACTAAAAAACCATAATTCCCTTGTTCTTAGCTGAACAAAAGCTTTTGTTCCCTACTACAATGAAACAGATGTTAGGATGGGTAATAAATTCATTTAGATCTGGGGGCGCCTGGGTGGCTTAGTCGGTTAAGCGTCCGACTTTCACTTAGGTCATGATCTCGCGGTTTGTGGGTTCGAGCCCCGCGTCGGGCTCTGTGCTGACTGCCAGCTCAGAGCCTGGAGCCTGTTTCAGTCTGTGACTCCCTCTCTCTCTGACCCTCCCCTGCTCACGCTGTCTCTCTCTCTCTCCTAGAATTAAAAAAAAAAAAAAAAAAATTAGGGGGCGCCGGGGTGGCGTAGTCGGTTAAGCGTCCGACTTTCGCTTGGGTCAGGATCTCGCGGCTCGTGGGTTCGAGCCCCGCGTCGGGCTCTGTGCTGACTGCCAGCTCAGAGCCTGGAGCCTATTTCAGAGTCTGTGTCTCCCTCTCTCTCTGACCCTCCCCTGCTCACGCTGTCTGTCTCTCTCTCTCTCTCCTAGAAATAAATAAAAAAATATTAAAAAATTAAAAATTAAAAAATAAATAAATAAATAAATTCATTTAGATCTGTCTTTATGTACTTTAAGATGAACAGGTTTGCATTTAACCATCAGATAGAGCATCAGGATCTACTGGACCCAACTGTAGTTTTCTAGGATTTTCTTTTTTTAGAGTTCTATATGTAAGAATCCATATATAATGACTTTTAATCTTTCTTAGATATTACAAAGAACAGAGAAAATCATTTTTTAAAATTTATTTATTTGGGGGGAGCCCATGGAGAGGGGCAGAGTGGGAGAGAGAGGATCAGCCCCAAGTAGTTCCATGCTATCAGTACAAAGCCCAACATGGGGCTCAAATCCACGAATCTTAAGATCATGACCTGAGCCAAAATCAAGAGTCAGACGCTTAACTGACTGAGCCACCCAGGTGCCCTGTTTTTAGAAACAGAATAAAACTTATTCTATTTGCAATTACCTTATGGGTACATTGGACTCCTGTAAATCTAGGATACATCATGGGCTCTTAGTGATCTTATTTTACCTATATCTTGAAACATTCTGCTAATTCATCACGCAATTATTTATTCATCAATTATTCCAACTCTTCTTTAAAAAAGACTAAAATAGGGGCACCTGAGTTGCTTAGTCGGTTAAGCGTCCGACTTTCGCTTAGGTCATGATCTCGCGGTTCGTGGGTTCCAGCCCCGCGTCGGGCTCTGTGCTGACTGCCGGCTCAGAGCCTGGAGCCTGTTTCAGTCTGTGACTCCCTCTCTCTCTGACCTCCCCTGCTCACACTGTCTCTCTCTCTCTCTCTCTCCTAGAAATAAATAAAACATTAAAAAAAATTTTTTAACAAAAAAAATAAAAAAGACTAAAATAATAAGAAAACAGAAGAATGATAGAATTATCCAAGATAATACAATAGTGGAGTAAGTTATCACTATTGCGTTTTCTTTTTGGAATGCCCAAAGGACTGCAGCATTTTTCAAGATCTTTGTACTATGCTTTTAGTTTTCAATAAATATAGAGGAGAATTCAGAATTTGGAAAATGAATGCAAAGAGACAGAGAACAGCAATCTAGATCCTGATATTGACAGTGACGTCTTAGACTGTAAATCTTTAGATTACCATCTCCTAGATGAATTTCTCAAACTCAAGGATCATCGTGTTAACATTATTTCTAAGGTCAAAAAATGTTATTTTCATCCAGTTATTCACTCAAAAGGAATAACTTGATTACAAAATATTTTGCAACAAAAATCTGGACCATCTCATTTTGCTAAGAGCACATATTACAGTATTCTTTCATCTTTTATGATGTTTATATGGATAATTTACTTGATATGATTCTTGAGTGGACAAATGCTAATGGCAGCTGTGTATATACTAAGATGATATCTAAGGAAATAGATAACCTAGAAATTAAAACTTCTTTGGGTTGCTTACTTATAAAAATAAAAATACAAAAGTCTTGCAGTTAGGGAGCAAAGACAGCCATCCTCTCTTCAACAAAATTATGAGCCCTTAGAGGTCTCCAAAATCCTTCAAGTCCTGTGTTTCGATGATGCATATGCATGAAGAACCAAAAGTAACAATTAGTAGGTAGTTGCATTCAGAGGACATTGCCCATTTGGGATATGTCTTCAAAACCAGGAAAATATGGAACAAAAATTGCTATTTGCTATATTTAGATGCTTACTTAAATTTTCAATAAAGTTGTTTTCCATTATCCCTTTACTCTTTTTATAACAGCTTTACTGAATATCCCTTTACTCTAATTTGTATAAATTCATGGAGTGATATAAAGATACAAAAATTAAAAAGAGTCCATTAGGCCCAGATTGTGAATGCTGAAGACTATTTTTCTTGGTATAATGAAAGTTAAGAGGTTTTGATCTGAAGAACAGAGAGAGAGTGAGAGAGTGGAAAATTTCTTAAGCTCCTTAGAAAGGAGTGTCAGATTAGGAACTGGAGAAGGGGGGTGCTCTCCTAAAACAACCTTCTCTAGCTTTCTAATTTAATATATAGACATCCCTGGACCAAGACATTTCAGATTAATCTGTGAATCTGAAGGAAATTTGTTAAACATTTACTAACATACAACTGATTACAATTGTTTGCTTTCATTACACAGCCATGTCAGATCCTGACACAAAATAATTGTTCCTTAAATATTCATTAATGAGCATGAAAACCTAAACAATTATAAATTATTATCCTCATCATTTTAACGTTTTGAGATTGACTATGGAAATATAAAATCTGACATAAGGCCCCCCCAAAAAATTCTTTTTTATTTTAATTATTTAAAGAAATGTTTTTAATTCTAGTATAGATAATATACAGTGTCATATTAAGTTCAGGTGTGCAATGATTCAACAATTCTATATATCAGTCAGTGCTCATCACAGTAAGTGTACACAATCCCCATCACCTATCTCACCTACCACCCCTCTGTTAACCATAAATTTGTTTTTTGTGGTTAAGAGTCTGTTTTTTAGGGGCGCCTGGGTGGCTTAGTCGGTTAAGCGTCCAACTTTCGCTTGGGTCATGATCTCGTGGTTCGTGGGTTCGAGCCCCGCATCGGGCTCTGTGCTGACTGCCAGCTCAGAGCCTGGAGCCTGTTTCAGTCTGTGACTCCCTCTCTCTCTGACCCTCCCTTGCTTGCGCTGTCTCTCTCTCTCTCTCCTAGAAATAAAGCATTAAAAAAAAAAATTAAAAAAAAAAAGAGTCTGTTTTTTGGTTTGTTTCTTTTCTTCTTTGTTCATTTGTTTTGTTTCTTAAATTCATATGAATGAAATATGAGTGAAATCGTATAAGTGAAATACGAATGAAATGAGTGAAATATGGTATTTGTCTTTCTCTGACTTATGTGACTTAGGATTATATAGTCTCTAGATCCATCTATGTTGTTGCAAATGGCAATATTTTATTCTTTTTTATGGCTGAGTAATATAGATATACACTTCTTTATCCATTGATCTATCAATGGACATTTAGGTTTTTGCAAATAATACTACAATAAACAAAAGGCTTTGTTAAAAGCCGATACTCTAAGATCATTATTTCCTCAAACTGACATTTTTCAAAATGCCAGAGAATATTACAAAGAGAGACAGGGAGGGGTGGCTAGGTGGCTCATTCAATTTTGACTCTTGATTTCAGCTTAGGTCATGATCTCAGGGTCTTGGGATGGACCCCCATGGGGCTCCACGATGAGTATGGAGCCTGCTTGGGATTCTCTCTCTTTCTTTCTCTCTCTGCACCTCCCACTTCCCCTGCTCCCAAACACTCCCACATGTGTGCTCTTTGTCTTTCTTTAAAATGAAACAAAACTTTTAAATAAAGAGAGAGAGGGACAGGTTCTATAGTCAAATAAAGTTGGGAAATGCGAGTTAAATTATATAAAATTTGGTCTTTTGACTTGTTAGGGATTTTAATATGCTAACATTCGTTATGAATCTTTAACAGCAGGATTTAAATACATTTCCCAAAGATATTTGACCTTGGAACTTTTTTTCAGGGACTGTCTGGTATCAAGTGTTTTAAACACCCTATGACTTTGTTTTCAGTAATTAATTACCTTAAATGGTAGTTAATGTGTAACAGCCAGTATTTTCCTTCCTACGTCTGAACCCACAGATGTTTCTAAACTGAAGATTCCAGCCAGAACTTCAGACAGTCAAGGGAAATACATCCTAAATTTCTTGGAATTTTATATGGTCACCACCAGATGGCGCTTTCACCTGTACCTTTTCTTCTTGGTTTACTCCACTTCCTAGTACAAATGAAGTACTAGTGTTTTTCTCTAACACAGATTCTCTGCCATTTGTTCAGGTGGTGACATTATATGGCACTGACCAACTCTATTTGTAGTACTCACTAGAAAAACAATATTCAGATTGTTTTAACTTTGAATTTTCAGCATCAATAGGGTGCCAAGTCCATATACAGGATATTATGTGTCTGGTGCTCTAGTCTGCACACACAATTACTACAATCACATTAGATATAGTAATGCTAAATAAGGCTAATTAATAAATTACACAGGAAAGTTACAGAATTCTAAATTCAGACAGACCTTAATGATTATTCAGTCTAATCCTGTACAAGACAGTGAATGTAAAGATAAGAGAGGTTAAACTGCACATCCAAAGTCAAGGTGCTGAGGCCCATTTAAAACCTACAACAGGGGCGCGTGGGTGTCTCAGTGGGTTAAGTGTCTGACTTCCACTTAGGTCATGATCTCATGGTTCGTGGGTTTGAGCCCCACATTGGGCTCTGTGCTGACAGCCAGCTCAGAGCCTGGAGCCTGTTTCAGATTCTGTGTCTCCCTTTCTCTCTGATCCTCCCTTGCTCATGCTGTCTCTCTCTCAGAAATAAATAAAAAACATTTAAAATTTTTTAAAAATAAAATAAAATAAAACCTACAACACTGTTTTCATTTTATGGCTATCTTTTCACTTTGAAATGCTGACAAGACTTGCCTTTAAACTTTCGAGCTCTTGTTCAAACAGCAAGTTTTTCTCTTCCAGAGAGTACTCCACCAGTATTATACTCCAACATCACTTCATTCTGCCACTCTGGCCAACTCCAGAATGATTACTAAGAGTTTTATTTAATCAAGCTAAACAAAGGAAATACTTTTATCTACTCCTAAAGAAAAGTGACACAAAGAAACAAATAATGGCTATATACTGATATTTCTTTTTATATACAGAGAATTTTTATTTTATTTTATTATTTTTTAATGTTTTATTTATTTTTGAGAGAGAAAACGTGAGCAGGGGAGGGGCAGAGAGAAAGGGAGACAGAGAATCTGAAGCAGGCTGACAGCAGAAAGCCCAATGTGGGGCTCAAACTCACAAACCATGAGATCATGACCTGAGCCAAATTTGGACACCTAACCAACTGAGCCACTCAGGTTCCCCTTCTCTTTCTCTAATATTTATTTGATTTGTAAATAACATAAGAATTATTAAAACTCATGTAGCAAAAAAGGGAGCTTCTTTAGTTAAAAAAAATTTTTAAGTATTTCTTATTTATTTATGTATTTATTTATTTATTGAGAGTCAGAGAGAGACAGCGCTAGCAGACAGAGCAGGAGATACAGGATCCAAAGACAGGCTCCAGGCTCTGAGCTAGCTATCAGCACAGAGCCCAATGTGGGGCTAGAACCCATGAACCATGAGACCATGACCTGAGATGAAGTCAGATGCTTAACCAACTGAGCCACCCAGGTGCACCTGGGAACTTCTACTTTAAAAGGAAGTAGCTGGGTTTGTATTTTCCCTTAAAACATTTTTTTAATGTTTATTTTTGAGAGAGAGAGACTCACACAGAGTGTGAGCAAGTGAAGGGCAGAGAGAGACACACACACACACACACACACACACAGAATCTGAAGTAGGGTCCAGGCTCTGAGCCATCAGCACAGAGCCCGATGTGGGGCTCAAAACCACAAACCATAAGATCATGACCTGAGCCAAAATCGGATGCTTAACTGACTGAGCCACCCAGGCACCCCTGTATTTTTACTTTAAAAGAGGAGTCAAGTTTTAGTTTTGTTTCATGTTCTATAATTAAGTTAGTCCTTGCTTTGATTTTCTGATATCAAGTCAGCTTTGTAGTCTTCTTTGTGGATCTGGACTCCAAAGTTGGAGGCCAGCATTTTCAAAGAGAGAGAGAGAGAAGGAGACATAGAGACAGAGAGATAGAGACTGTTCATGCCCAGAGGGTGTGTATTAATACACACTCCTTGTATTTATCTTTTCATTGCCTCTCTCTGCTCTATGACCAGTAGGTCATTAAGTCTCTATTTAGCTACTAACTTTTATTGAGCTGTATCTTGTGAAGCATAAGGATTTAGAGCAACGGCTCCCTAAATTTGACCATGCAGAACAAAATCTCAACTCCACTCACTTCCTAGCTGGATGACCTAGGCATGTCACATAACTTTCCTGAGTTTCCTGAGTTTCTTCATCTGAAAGTGAAGATAAACACAGTAACCTGACACTTAGGATAACAATATATTAAGGATTAAATGAGATAATCTATATAGAACATTTAGTCCTGAGAAAGAAAAGTAACTTCTTTTTTCTTAATTTTTAAAAATGTTTACGTGGGGCGCCTGGGTGGCTCAGTCAGTTGAGCGTCCGATTTTGGCTCAGGTCATGATCTCACGGTTCGTGGGTTCAAGACCCGCATTGGACTCTGTACTGACAGCTAGCTCAGAGCCTGGAGCCTGTTTCCGATTCTGGGTCTCCCTCTCTCTCTGACCCTCCCCTGCTCACGCTGTCTCTCTCTCTCTCCTAGAAATAAATAAAAGAACATTTAAAAAAAAATATTTTTTAATGTTTATGTATTTTTGAGCGAGACAGCAAGGCCCCAATCCCATGATAAATAAATTAGTATTCTTTTACTGAGACATACCCTAGTCACATAATCATGTGTCTAGAGGAGTGTGCTGGTAGTCTTCGGCTGGAAGGCATCGACAGCCCCCAACACAGAGTAAGAAGGTTCCCGTGCATAACTATAAACTGCTGCATATCTCACAACCTTGTGCAGCTCCATTCACTCCCTATTTTCTATGCATCAGCCATACTGATCTCCTTCCAATTTTCCAATTTTTCCAACATGACCTACTTCTTCTAGTAATAAGGCCTTGAACAAACTCTTTCCTCTACCTGCTGAGATTGAGTATACAAATGGACAATGGCCAGACCATACATATAAAAATAGAGCACTCTGACCTAAAATCTGCAGCTACCATCCCAGGAAACCAACCGATTATTCTACAGTAACAAGCCAGGGAAAGCAGTTTAGAAGTCAAACTTGTAGGAAGTCACCGCTATCTCTAGCAACAATGCAGGAAGCCAAACAAAAACTTCATAATAATTGTCCCAGGACTTAATTAACAATGGACAGCTTTTCTAATATTTTTCTCTGCTTCCAGTTTAGGATCAACCAACTAAAGAAAGCAAAATATGCACCCCAAACCAATTTCATAGAATGTCCCTCTTCGAAGTAGAATAGGGGTTCAGAACATGCCACCCCCAAACATGCCTCTTTGGCACTTAAAGGCACTTAAAAAAAAAAAAAAAAAAAAGCATATGCCCAAAGGGCCTTCCGATCTTCCTTTTCCTTTTTCTTCCTGAAAGCAGGCAATAAAACTCTCATGTGAAAGGTACCCTCCCTCTACCAGCAGGACTTTCCTATCACTGGAGGTGGGGCGAGTTGAAGCTGAGATAAATGTGTGCAAACCTTGTTAAACTAAACTCCTTTCTTCCTACTTTCCCACAATTAACAATGCCATCCCAGACCCCTTTGTCTTGTTACATTTTCAAAATGGACTACTCTTTGTGCAACCTATTGTATAAGCTTTCAGTCCTAAATTGTTTAGGTCTTGATTTTTCTTATGAAGTGTCCCACATACACATAAGAAATACTAAATAAAATTTGAATGCTTTTCTTCCGTGAATCACTCTAATGTCAGTTTAATTATCAGGCCAGCCACTCTCATAATTTTTTAATTTACTTTCCTCTTTACTGAATGAATTGGTTCCTTTGTACTTAAATTTTTAGGGGACCCTGGGTGGGTCAGTCGGTTAAACATCTGACTTGATTTCCGCTCAGGTCATAATCTCACGTTTCCTGAGATCGAGTCCTGCATTGACCTTCATGCTGACAGAGTGGAGCCTGCCTGGGATTTTCTCTCTTCCCTCTCTCTGCCCCTTCCCCATCACTCTCTCCTTCTCTCTCTCAAAATATATAAACATCTAAAAATGAAACAAAAAATTTAGCACCATTTCAGTTCATTCATGTACTTAATTACTCACCTCTTCTTTGGAAAATAATTATTTCCTAGGACAACCTTTGTTCCATTCTGTTATTCTTCTCCTTCTTCCATGTGTAGTTCTTCCACATACTTATACATTGAGTCCAGGGCTAAGTATTGTTCCATTGATGGTTGGTCTTCTAGGTAACCACCTGTTCTTTTCTCCAAAAAAAATGAGTGGAAATTGCTAACAAGTTAGTTTCCAAAAAAAAAAAAAATGTAAGAAAATGCAGAAATAAAGTCATCACTTACTGTTCCTAATATTTTCTTATTAACCAAACATTTGGGGACAGATTTTCCTCTAAGTTTGTCTTTTTCAAAATCAGGAAAAAAAATTTTTTTAAATGGTCACCACCGTATAGTTACCATCTGTCGCCATACAAAGTTATGACAAAATCAGTAACATTTTTAACCAAATAACATTCTAGTTTGACTGCAGCCAAGCAGTGTGTTTTCAAGTCTCCCAATTGTTTAGTTATTGTTCATATGCACAAATTCTTCAGCACTTAACCTAAGGACTGTCTTGACTTTAGCTTCAAATGAGAAAGTTACATTCTAGTTTTGAAACCAGTTGCTTGTGGGCATCTGGGTGGCTCAGCTGAGTGTCCGACTCTTGATTTCGGCTCAGGTCACAATCTCATGGTTCGTGAGACGGAGCCCTTGCATCAGTCTCTGAACTGACAGCATGGTGTCTGCTTGGGATTCTTTCTCCCTCTCTCTCTCCCCCTCCCATACATGTGCAAGCACTCTCTTTCTCTCAACATAAATAAACATTAAAAAAATCAATTGCTTGCAAGCCTAAAGCAGTCTTTAAAAAAAAAAAGCCTTAAAAATAAACATAAATCTTAGAAAATAAAAGTCAATTGTATTCACTCAGAGCTTGTTTACAAAGAATGAACTACGACACTTTCATTGTTTCTTGGAATTTGTTACTGAGCACAAGTTACTTAATCCATTTTTTAAAATTTACATCCAAGTTAGTTAGCATATAATGCAACAATGATTTCAGGAATAGATTCCTTAATGCCCCTTACCTATTTATCCCATCTCCCCTCCTAAAACCCCTCCAGTAACCCTCTGTTTCTTCTCCATATTTAAGAGTCTCTTATGTTTTGTCCCCGTCCCTGTTTTTATATTATTTTTGCTTCCCTTTATTTATGTTCATCTGTTTTGTATCTTACAGTCCTCATATGAGTGAAGTCATATGTTACTTAATCCATTTCTGACTTGTTTCCTCACCTATAAAATGGAGATATAATAATACCTACCTCACAAGATTGGCTCTAAGATTAATCATGGTAACTTTTGGGTATTGGCATTTAGCTTTATCCTTTCACAACTGGTATTTAAGTAAAGGGATCTTTCTGGGGAAAACAAAAAGAAATAAAGCGATAGCTACTCAAGGACCAACATTCATTTCAGACAAATATAAAGTGATCTTTCAAGTAGCCAAACACAAGAAATTTCTCTGGAAAATTAATTTTTCATTCATTTGGCATTGGATAAATCTGGGTTGGAAATGGTTCTTCCCTTTCGGAGAAAGTCACAGTTGTATTTAATCCCTTTCTCCATTGATTTTCTCCCCTACAAAATCTGGATATCACTTACTTCAAAAGATTGCTGTAAAAATTACATGAGGAAATATAGTTGACGTGTCTACCAGGAGTTTAAGAATCTAGAGCTGAGAAAGAAGAAAGAAAGAAAGAAAGAAAGAAAGAAAGAAAGAAAGAAAGAAAGAAAGAAAGAAAGAAAGAAAGAAAAGAAGGAAGGAAGGAAGGAAAGAAAGAAAGAAAGAAAGAAAGAAAGAAAGAAAGAAAGAAAGAAAGAAAGAAAGAGAAAGGAGGGAGGGAGGAACGAAGGAAGGAAGGGAGACGGAAGGAAGGGAGGGAGGGAGGGAGGAGAAAAAAAGGGGAAGAAAGGATTTCTTGAAGACAATTTAAAAAAATCTGAGACGCCTGGCTGGCTCACTCAGTTGAGCACCAGACTTCGATCATGATCTCGGGGTTCCTGCGTTCCAGCCTGGTATCTGGCTCTGTGCTGACAGCTCAGACCCTAGACCCTGCTACGAATTCTGTGTGTGTCTCTCTCTCTCTGCCCCTCCCACCCCCCCTCAAAATAAATAAGAAATACTTCAGAACCATTCTTGCAAGGAACTAAATTCGCAGTCTTCATTACACTACCGGAACCTTAACCTTGGGACAATTAGCAGACTTCCTCAAGAGCAATTACGGCCCGTAAACCTTGCTTCCCTCAAACCCGCGCCTAAAGTGCCTACTTCTGCGCCTGCGCTGTGACCTAAATTTGGCGCATGCGCTGGATGGGACTGCTGGGTTAAAAACCATGGCGTGGATACCAGCAGAGTCTGCAGTAGAAGAGTTGATGCCCCGGCTGTTGCCAGTGGAGCCCTGCGACTTGACAGAAAGTTTTGATCCCTCCGTACCCCCGAGCACGCCTCAAGAATACCTGAGGCGGGTCCAGTGAGTGATTTGGCCTGTGAGGGTGGGCTGGTCATCCGCTCTGCCCCGTAAATGTGATAAAGCCCCGCCTCTGTTGCCGTCCCCAATATCTCGCGAGGTAGGGTCGAATCAGGATAGCTTGATTACATCTTTATATGGTTGAGTTTTACCTGTGTCAAGATTGATGTTCTTAAATTCCTTGCTTTCAGTGCAGTTACTTTCAGAAATATATTGTTTAGTACTTGAATTGCAATTCTGAACTTATTTTCTGTATTCGTAAAGAACTGTAGAAATGGATCGCTTGTTTTACTACACATAAACAAAGCACAGCTGTAATCACATTTCTTGCAATTATTGCTTGCTTGTAGGATCGAAGCAGCTCAATGCCCAGATGTTGTGGTAGCTCAGATTGACCCAAAGAAGTTGAAAAGGAAGCAAAGTGTGAATGTTTCTGTAAGTTTTATTACCCAGCAGGGGATTCTTCCCTCTCCCCTTTCCCCCCCACTTCGCAGTCTATATTAAAAGATGAATGCAGTGGTATCCCACAGTATCTATTATGATATATGTAAGATCTGACTACTCCCTGTGACTTTAGACATTAGCTTGTACTTTTCCCCCAAAAGGACAGTTGGCATTTACTGCCTTCAGAGAGGTTTTCAGTAGCCCTGGCATTAATGGAGACTTACTGATCATATTTTAAGGAGGTGATCCAATCCTAAAGGACTCTTTAAATAGGTTATTTACACTCTCTTTTATTTTTAGGAAACTTTTTCCCAATTGTCTTCATAATTATTGTTGGGCTGATGTTTAATCTTATTTAGTATAGTTCGCATGTTTTGAATTTGACTGGGTTTTGTTTTTTAAGAATAGAAAGTCAAGTATCTTACATTTTTCTAACTACTTGAACAGGTTTAACATTTTTGTTCATTTATATTATCCAGCATATTTTTTAAAATGTTTCTTTATGTATTTTGAGAGAGAGAGAGAGAGAGAGAGCGAGCAGGGGAGGGGCAGAGAGAGAGAAGAGACAGAGAATCCCACGCACACTCAGCACTGCCAGCTCAGAGCCTGATGTGGGGATTGAACTCATGAACTGTGAGATCATGACCTGAGCCAAAATCAAGACTCAGACGCTTAACTGACTGAGCCACCAAGGCACCCTGTATCCAGCATTTTTTTTTTTTAGTTTTTTTTAGTGTTTTATTTATTTTAGAGAGAGAGAGACAGTGTGAGCAGGGGAGGGTCAGAGAGACAGGGAGATACAGAATCCGAAACAGGCTCCAGGCTCTGATCTAGATGTCAGCACAGAGCCCCACACAGGGCTGGAACCCATGAACCGTGAGATCATGACCTGTGCTGAAGTTGGACACATAACTGACTGAGCCACCCAGGCGCCCCACCATATTTTTTATTAAGCATCTAGGTTGTGCCAGGCACTGGGAATACACCAGAGAATGAGACAGAAAAATCCCTACCCTAGCAGAGTTTACATTCTCCTGAGGAAGACAGAGAGCAAACAAGCAAACTAAATAATTATATATTGTGACTATTGCTATGAAGAAAATTAAATGTATAATGACCAATGAGTAACAAGATAAAGTAGTGACAGAAGGTCTCTCTGGGGAACGTACTATTTAACCCAAGGTCAGAGGAGAGCAGCAGTTTTTAAATTGTGAGAAGTCCTTTTTCTTTCATGTTCTAAATAATTTCTTTATTTGATGTTTATAATCAGGAAATTTTATTTTTTTAATTTTTTAAAATGTTTTATTTCTGAGAGAGAGAGAGATACACAGCATTAGCAGGGGAAGGTAAGAGAGGGAGGGAGACACAGAATCTGAAACAGGCCCCAGGCTCTGAGCTGGCTGTTAGGACAGAGCCCAATGTGGCCTCGAACCCACGAACCGTGAAGTTGGACGCTCAACTGACTGAGCCATCCAGGGGCCCCTATAATCAGGAAATTTTAACTCAGATACTATAATGTTTCATATCATTCCTATTTATAAGTTTTTAGTTGATGGAAGAGAATGTCCTGCATACTTAGCTTTTAAAAAATGACCATACTGTTTAATTTCAGGGCAGTATGTGATTAATTTTGAACTGTTGTGCTGTCTTAGGAAGCTGAAGTAGCCCTTGTAAAGTCAAGTGTCTTAAATTATTTGAGAATATTCTACCCATACCAGAATCCTTTATTTGTGATATATTTTTTTGTTTCAAACAGTTTTGTTATTATAGAAGGTTAGGACTAGATTATATCATCAAGACGTATAATTTAGATTTCTTAGTTTAGAAACTTCAACTATGAACCATTCCAGATTGCTCTTACTAAAGTGACTATGCAAGGATGCTTTTCTAATGTTTAACATGTGTTTGTTTTTTTGAGAGAGAGACAGAAACAGAGTATGAGTAGGGGGGAAGCAGAGAGAAAGAGACACAGAATTCAGAGCTGGCTCCAGGCTCAAACTCAGGAACCGTGAGATCATGACCTGAGCCACCTAGGTGCCCCATTTCCTAATGTTTAAATTTGATAAATAGTAACGTGAAAGACCTACTTTTTGCATGTGCAAAAAGTGTAGTATCTTTCTTATTTGGTCTTAATCATTCACTTTATTACTCTTCATCTTGATTCTTCTTTTACTTTGCTAGGGGATGAGATTCTAATTATAACACTGACATTGATTGTAATACTTATGAATTGATCTCTAGCTTTCAGGATGCCAGCCTGCTCCTGAAGGGTATTCTCCCACACTTCAGTGGCAACAACAACAAGTGGCACAGTTTTCATCTGTTCGACAGGTCAGTGCACTTTATTTAACCAAATTAAAACCCTCCCTCCCCCCTTCCTCCATCAAGATTTATTTCTGTTCTTAGTCTATAGTTGGGAAAATAAGATTCACGATTTCCGAAGGATGAAGTTAAAATATACCAAATTATAATTATTAGACATAATAGAGTTTGAAACATGTTTTCCAAATTTCAGGATTGTTACAGTGTTGCAAACTTCATTTCTTTTCAGTTATCCATTCACTGAAGATCACTTGTCTAACTTTTCTTCCTTCAGAGTGTGATCAGACATAGAAGTCACTGGAAATCACAACAGTTGGACAGTAACGTGACCATGGTATGTAAGTTTCTTTGTTTAAGCTGTATGATGTGTACTTATTTGAAGTGGTTCCTATTTACTGCCAGTCTTTAAAGATTCACCTACTTATTCTATATTATTTTTGTTGCTTTTCATTGACCAGTAATAGAAAAAAATTCCATTATATTGGTTTCCTTTAAAGTATAAAATCAGTGGGGCGCCTGGGTGGCTCAGTCGGTTAAGTGTCCGACTTTGGCGCAGGTCATGGTCTCACAGTTCATAGGTTCAAGCCCCATGTCAGGCTCTGTGCTGACAGTTCAGAGCTTGGAGCCTGTTTCAGATTCTGTATCTCCCTCTCTCTCTGATCCTCCCCTGTTCATGCTGTCTGTCTCTCTCTCCCTCTCTCTCTCTGTCTCTCAGAAATAAATTAAAAAAATAAAAATTTTTTTAAAAAAGTATAAAATCAGTAATGCAAGTTATTATTTTTATGACAGTTTTAATCCACAGCATCTTGAGAGGCTTTGGATAGGTATTGTTAGGCCTGTACGCATTTTAAAGATTCTTCTAGGCATTAGTTTTTTAGAAAATAAATATATTTTCAGTATTTACAATAAGATTTGGTAAGGTAATGGCGCCATACCACAGACATTTTGGTAAAGCTTGTCATGCATACTAGGAAGTAGTATTTTCTGTGCCTTATCACCTTAGATATAACTTTTTTTAATTTTTTAAAAGTTTATTTTATTTTTGAGAGAGAGACAGAGCATGAGCAGGAAAGGCCCAGAGACAGAGAGAGATACAGAATCTGTAGCAGGCTCCATTGCTCTGAGCTGTCAGCACAGAGCCCAACACAGGGCTCGAACTCAGGAACTGTGAGATCATGACCTGAGCTGAAGTTGGATGCTCAACCAACTGAACCACTCAGGCACCCTGTCTTAGATATAATTTTAAACTCTTCAGGAAATATGTTCTGTCTGGACTACTGAATAAAAATGGGAGTTGGAGAAGAGATGGATACATTGTTCCAAGACAATACTTTTAATGTTTTAGGAAGTCTCATGTTCTTCTTGAGAATCGAAAGTTATTTATATTCAGAGGAAAACATTGTGTGCACACAATTTTGCTCACAGTTTCAGGTAACTTGTAGATTCCAGGTTTTAGAAGCTTCCTATAGGCAGTGCTCCTAATGTCTTTTACGTGGGTGACACATTGTGATAAACAGAGGAGGCTGCTTGCATAGCCGTTGACTACCAGCTGAAAGCTGAGAGATTCACTTTATAGACTACTTTCTTCTCCATACCAGTTGAAAGCTCTATTCTAAGAAAAGTATAAAATGAACAATATTACTTGTCCAAAGTGGTCTAAAAAGGGATAGCTGCGATTCAGAGATTCAAATTGAAGTTTATTTAGCTATAAAGCCTTTTGTTGTGTTATGTGGCCTCCTATTAAAAGGGGGTCGGGGAGGAAGGGTAGATGAGTAGATACATTTTTTTTCTTGCTCAGCATCAGGACTTTAAGGTACATGTTTACTAATTTAAAAAGAAGCTGCATTAGTAACATTAGGACAACATAATTTTGTCACAAGTGTAAATGATCTAACATAATTGATTGAATAAGTTATGGTCCCTCAAAACAGTGGAATATTAATAGCAATAATATGTTCATCATAAAAGTAAACATTATGTAAATAATAAAATGAAAAAATTTTAAAGCATTCTGACATTTATAGCAACTGTGTAAATATAAACACTTATTGATCTATTCAATCACTTATTAAGCACCTGCTATATTTAATAATCAGGGTATTCAGTGTTACCTGAAGCAGAAATAGTCTCTGACCTAATAGAGTAATGGGAAAGGGCAAATACATTGTTCTAGTACAATGCGGGTCTCATATCTGTCCTGAGAATCTAATGAAAGCTCTTTATCCTGCGGGGGGAAAACTGCACCTATGCAAAGTAATGTGTAAGGTGATGTGTATAAATAAAAATTCTTTTCTTAACCTGGTTATATTGAGCCGAATGCTTCTCCCCACTGCTCCTACATTTGGTGGTGTAGAATAATCCTGTTATTTTTTGACTAGACTGTCCTTCCAGGTATGCAAAGTACGTCATGCTATGACTTTCCCTGGTATAAACATCCTTTGTTCTTGTAAGCATTCTTAGTGCATTTTTTTCCATACCAGTTTCTATCTTTATCACCCTTTTTTGAGCCTACCCTTGTTTGTTAGTGTCCATTAAAGTTTGATCCAAACTAAATATGTCCCACATAATGTGTAACACTTGGGCACTGTATTTATTTGCTAGAGCTGCCATAATAAAACACTAAAGATTGGGTGTTTTAGTAAACAGTGATTTATTTTCTCACAGCTCTATAGGCTGTCAAGTCTCAGATCAAGGTGTTAGTGGGTTTGACTCCTCTTGAGGCCTCTCTGGCTTGCAGGTGGCCATCCTCTCGCTGTGTCCTAATGTGGTCTTTCCTGTGTGCACAAGCATCTCTAGTGCCTCTTGGTATATCTAAATTCCCTCTTATAGGGAATAATCCAATCAGATTGGATGAAAGCCCACCCTAAAAACCTGAGTGTAATATAATCCATTATAAAGGTCCTGTCTCTAAACACAGTCACAGTCTAAGTTACTGGAGGTTAGGGCTTCAACATATGAATTTTGGTGGGACAATATTCAGTCCATAACAGGCACCATATCTTTTACTACTCAGTAAAAGAAAAGTATATAGATGGGGCGCCTGGGTGGCTCAGTTGGTTAAGCGTCCAACTTCAGCTCAGGTCATGATCTCGCGGTTCGTGGGTTCGAGCCCCGCGTCGGACTCTGTGCTGACAGCTAGCTCAGACCCTGGAGCCTGTTTCAGATTCTGCGTCTCCCTCTCTCTCTGACCCTCCCCTGCTCATGCTGTTTCTCTCTCTCTCTCTCTCTCTCAGAAATAAATAAAACATTTAAAAAAATACATAGAAATAGGTAAATTCTTTTTCTTTTTCTTTTTATTCTAGCCAAGGTCTGAAGATGAAGAAGGCTGGAAAAAATTTTGTCTGGGTGAAAGGTTATGTGCTGAAGGGGCTGTGGGACCAGCTACAAATGAAGGTCCTGGAATCGATTATGTACAAGTAGGTGATATGTAAATAAACAAAACAAAAGTGTTTTAATTTTGGTGCATAATTTAATATAAAGACTTCACAGACTACAGCCTAGACCAGATCTAGTCTGCAGCCTGTTTTTGTGCAGCCAGTGAGCTATGAAATGTTTTTTATAATACTAAGTGACTGAGACCGTGTGTGGCCTGCAAAGCCTAAAATATTTACTGTTTGCCTCCTTACAGAAAATATTTGCCAACCTATGACACTTAGTTAATTGGCTCTTTAACTTAAAAAAGTACAGCCCAGTTTTTGAAACAATGTACTGTGACTTTTCTTTAGGTGGGCTTCTTATCTCTTCGTTTTTAGCTATGTGATAATTTTGTGAGTTAGATAAGATTCAGGGGCTTTGTTTTTTCTTTTTATTGTTTATGTATTTTCATTTTTGAGAGAGAGAAAAAACATGCATGTGTGTGTACAAGCCAGGGAGGGGCGGAGAGAGGAGACAGAGGATCTAAAGTGTGCCCCTCGTGTTCAGTGCAGGGCCCAATGGAGGGCTCAAACTCAGAACTGTGAGATCATGACCTAAGGAGAAGTCAGATGCTTAACCAACTGAGCCACTCAGGTGCCCCCAGGGCATTTTTTCAATTAGCATGGGTTATGAGTTTTGAGTAGTAAGGGAAACAAAGGAAAATATGACACAGTTAGATGCTTAAAAATGCTTAGTAGATTTCAGGGGCACCTAGGAGGCTTGGTTGATTAAGCATCTGACTTCCCTGCACTGACGGTGGGAAGACTGCTTGGGATTCTCTCTCTCCCCCTTTCTCTGTTCCTCACCCATTTGCGTGCGTGCACTCTCTTTTTCTCTCTCAAAATAAATAAACCTAAAGAAATGCTTAGTAGATTTCATACTCTGGAGATGAAGTGTTAACAACACTTCACAAAACAACAACAAAAACTAATTGATCCAAAAAAATGTAAAAGCTCCAAAAGTCATTAAAAGATCAAGAACCCAATTAAAACAGAAAAGGCAAAGAATATAGACAGCTCACAGAAATAAAAATATGAATTCCTGTTGCATGAGAAGATGCCCATATTCACTTGTAACAAATAGAAGTCAACTGATCTGCCATTTTTCAGGTAACATTAAGAAAGGGAAATTTGATATTCTGTGTCAACAAGGCCTGGGTACATAGGCACTCTTACACATGGTGGTAGGGGTGTAAGTAGATTCAGATCTACTGCAGGCTAGCTAATTTGACATTGTTTCTTATACAATCTCTTGTTCTTCTGTATAATATTCATAATGCACGTTACATTTCAAAATGTATTTTAATTTGACAGTTAAAACTTATTAAAATTTACTGTATTTATTTTACTTATATACACAAGTAAAATACACCATGTGAAACAATCATTTAAGGACGCAGAGTTAATGCATATCCTCTTAACTTTCTCAGAAGTTTCATAATGACGGTCCCCAGCATTATATTTCAAAGTACTTATTTTTACCTGAATCAGATTAGGTTTGAAAAATCACTCTAAGTCAAGTACCTTTAATTCCTGAAAATGTTAGCTTTAGCTGAAGATTTTGAAAAAGTGTATACAACATGTTATTGTCATAATATCAATTATATCGTATTATCATTTTAAGAAATTGCATACTTTAACATTTTAATACCAAAGTCACTATTTTAAAATTTATATATTCAGATTGCAAAACATTTTTTGAGGTATTACCAACATTGTAGTTGATGAGATGTTTTATTATGATGGGCAGTGAAGGAATTTCTTTATTCATTCTTTATTTTTAAATAATAGTGTGGTGAGAAATTCACCAATTTGAAAAATAAAGTGAAGCCTCCTTTATAATACCATTTAGTAAATTTCAGTCTCCTTTTTCTTTCAGATTGGTTTTCCTCCCTTGCTTAGTATTGTTAGCAGAATGAATCAGGTAAAATCCATAAGGCTATATTTATTCTTTTGTTTTCAGTGTGTGTGAAAGTATTATGAATACATTTCTTGAATACTTACAGTATATAAGACCTTATTCTAAACTTTTTAACAGTTCGTATTTAATCCCCAATACAGCCCTCTATGGGGAGTTATTAGTAATATACAATTTTTATAGATTAGGAAATAAAATTGGAGATTAAGTGACTTGCAAGTGGTTTTTCAGCAAAATTTAATGGACCTAATTCCAGAGCTCATACTAAATCATGTCACTAAACTATTCAATTGTATACATTTCAGTTCTAAGTCTTAGATTTTGGGGTTTGAAGTAAAATCAAAGTGAGATTATTATGAAATACATAGGGGCGCCTCGGTAGCTCACTCAGTTAAGCCTCTGACTTGGCTCAGGTCATCATTTAACAGTTAGTGAGTTCAATCCCCATATCAGGCTCTGTGCTGACAGCTCAGAGCCTGGAGCCTGCTTCGAATTCGGTGTCTCCCTCTCTCTCTGCACACCCCCCGCTTGTGCTCTCTGTCTCTCAAAAGTAAGCATTAAAAAATTTTTCTTTTTTTTTTATTAAATTCTTTGTAATGTTTATTATTGAGACAGAAACACAGCATGAGCAGGGGAGGGGCAGAGAGAGAGGGAGGCTCAGAATCCGAAGCAGGCTCCAGGCTCTGAGCTAGCTATCAGCACAGAGCCCAACGCAGCACGTGAACCCACGAACCATGAAATCATGACCTGAGCTGAAGTTGGATGCTCAACTGACTGAGCCAGGTGCCCCTAAAAAAAATTTTTTTAAAGAAAAAGAATGAAATAACTTAATTTCTTAGATCAAAGGGGAGAAATATGGACTTTGGTTCTTCAGTCTTTTAGGATGAGGAACTCTATTACCTATTTAAAGAGCAAGTAAAACTTTTGATTGTTTTGCCTTCACAGAGCATTGGCTGCCCTTGGAAGATAAATATTTTTTAAAAGTTGTAGTCTTTTGTAAATCATATACTGGCTAATAGTTTAAGTTACATGATCATTTGCATTAAATACTATTGTGGTCATTCTCAGTGTCCAACTATACTTAAATAAGTGAAAGAGTATTTTCAACACTTTAATAAATTGTGCCTATTTAGCTTTAAAACAGATCTTTCTCCACAGTAATTTTCTCTTTAGATTTTTACTTTGACTTAATGAAAATAACTTGAAGGTGTTTACACAGTTTTTTTAAGAGTGGAATTTAAAAAAAAAGTACATGGAGTTTTTTCAAGTATTTATAAACTAAACTAGTAGTTACAAATGAAATCCTAGGATTTAAGCCAAGATATTGATACTTGAAAGTAAATAAGAGTATTTGTCTAAAAAGTCTCTTTTCACTGAGTGAGCCATCTAATCAATTACTAAATACAATCATAATTTTCTCTGGAAGTCTAAAGAATGGGACCACTTTAAATATCAGAGTTGTTTCTTTTTTTGTTTGTTTTTTGTTTTTTATTCATTTCTGAGAGAGTGTGTGAGCAGGGAGGGTCAGAGAGAGAGGTAGACACAGAATGCAAAACAGGCTCCAGGCTCTGAGCTGGCTGTCAGCACAGAGCCCAACGTGGAGCTCGAACCTACGAACCATGAGATCATGACCTGAGCTGAAGCCTGATGTTTAACTGACTGAGCCATCCAGGCACCCCCAGAGTTGTTTTCTAACTAAACTTAATGAAACCCATGTTGAACTTACCTTTGTTTTATTACTAATTTATTTCTTCCACTTCCCCTTTCTCCTTTTTTTTAGGCGACAGTAACTAGTGTCTTGGAATATCTGAGCAATTGGTTTGGAGAAAGAGACTTTACTCCAGAACTGGTACTATTGCATCTTTTTATTTTCATAGACAAAGTTATATATACTTATTTTATATATGAGGTATGACTAACATGTTTATATGTGTATGTATCATACCTACGTATAACTATATGTACAATGTAAACTATGCTTGCTTGCACTGAAATTAGGAATTTATGCTGGAATGCAAATCAACATACTATTTCTTTTGTTGAAAAAGACTTGCCTTAGAAAAAGTCAGCTAAAGAGTTTATTTATATCCTGGGAAAAGAGTATCTCATGGCAGTCCAGTGACAAATAGGTACAAACTGTCATCCAGTATGGAAATTCTATTTTGACTCTCCTAACAAAGTTTGAAATACATTTTCTCACATGGCTTTGGCATCCAATCTACAAAGACTATCAAATGCCAACAATAATAGCAAGCACTATGTGCCAGGCATTCCTCTAAGGACTTTGAATATAGGGACTCCTTGAATCCTCCAGTAACCTATGAGCTGTTATTTGCATTTTACAGATAAGGAAACTGGAGCACACAAGGATTCAGTAACTTTTTTAAGGTCACACATCTCACAACTGGCAGAACAGAGATTCACACCCCAGTAGCCTGGCTACACTCTTAACAACTACGCTACAATGGCCCCTCTACTTTATAGTTTTATATTCACAGCTCGTATTTCACCTTTGAAAACGTGTCAGTTTGGTGGGCATTATATAAATGAATTATCTGCTTTAATCCCCTAGTAAGAAATTTTATTGTCCTTGGAAGATTTAATTTTTGGAAATATGTATTTTTTATAGTTAAGGATATTTGTAGAAGAGTGTACTTGAGGCTCCAAAGCTCCATGTCAAAGCATAAGATACAATATTTGCCCTCCAGAAGTTTAGAATCTGTCTGAGAGAAACAGATTAACCAACAGTGCAATACACTATACAAGTTTCTAAGCTTGCCATTCAGCCAAGTGGCTTAGATAAGGCCCTTAGATAAGTATAATGGTCGTATTCTTTATCACTAGATTATCATTTTTTGTTATTGTATTTTACAATAATAATAATAATAATTACAATATTGTAATTACAATAATTCCGATAATAATATTGTATTATTATCTCTGCTTATTACGTGTACTGTTTAAGTGAGAAACAATGTTTAAAATCACTGTTTCTAAAAAATAAATCAAAATAAATCACTGTTGGGACACCTCGGTGGCTCAGTCGGTTAAGCATCTGACTTCGGCTCAGGTCATGATCTTGCAGTTTATGAGTTTGAGCCCCAAATTGGGCTCTGTGCTGACAGCTCAGAGCCTGAAGCTTGCTTCCAATTCTGTGTCTTGCGCTCTCTCTGCCCCTCCCCAACTCAGGCTTTGTCCCTCTCTCTCAAATATAAATAAAAGCATTTAAGAAAATTTTTCTAATTAAAAATAAACAAAAATTTAAAAAATAAATCACTGATTCTAATTCAGTGGTCAAATGTGCCTTTTACATAGTATAATTAATGTATTCTGGGATTTTTAGCTCACCTATCATATATATATTTCTGTATGATAATTCACATTCACGTAATTTCCATTGTCTTAATGTCTTTTTTTTAATATTCGTTTTTGAGAGAGAGGTTGAGTGTGAGTAGGGGAGGGGCAGAGAGAGAGAGAAGGAGACAAAGAATCTGAAACAAGTTCCAGGTTCGGAGCTGTCAGCACATAGCCGACTCGGGGCTTGAACCCATGAGCAGTGAGATCATGACCTGAGCCGAAGTTAGATGCCGAACTGACTGAGCCACCCAGGCGCCCCTCCATTGTCTTAATGTCTTATAGTTTACTTTGATTCTCTAATGATCATTTGGGTTCTTCCTTATATTTTACATCATGACTAAGTTATAAACACTTATATTAATTTCATTTTCATTGTCAATTTCTCAGGATATTGCTAGAATATAATTTTTGGGTCAAGGTTTTATAAGCATCGGTTACATTCTACCAGATTGCTTTCCAAAAGGAATGAACCAGTTACTAATACCATCGGCAAGGGATTCTTGTTTCTTTTCCCTGAAACTCCACTTTAAGTTGAAGCATATATAATTGCTATTTCTGTAGGTTAAAAGACATTTGGTTATGAGTAAAACTTTAAGGATATTTATCTCACTATTTTTTATATAACAGCAACAAATTAAACCTCCTCAGTGCTCAACAATAGGAAATTGACTAAAGAAATTTTGGCGCATCCAAAATGGAACATTCATTCCACAAATATTTAATTAAGCTTCTATTGTGTTCCAACTCTAGAGTGAGTCCTGGAGATATAATATCTATCATTATAACCTCACAAAGTTTGGGGTAAGAAAGAATAAACCAGCTATGACAGGAAAGTATGATAAGTGCATGGTTAAATACTATTTATATATGTGCTATGTTGAGATTAATAACATTCCCTTGTTAATCCCATATAACAATCCCATATAACTATAACAACATCATATTTGTTATGTATTGCAAGTAAAAGAGATAGTTACAAAATGTTATTACCACATTATTAATGTTACAGTAATGATGGAGCTTTACCTTTTAAAAGTTGTATGTATAAATAGTAAAAAGATGAACATTTTTAAAGTTTTAGCAAAAATTTTATCTGGATGGTGGGATTGCAGGTTTGTTTATTCCTTTGTGCTTTTGTATTCTTCAGATTTTCTGCATTGTGTATATTCCTTTTGTTACTGAAAATAAAAACCCATTTTATTTATTTATTAATAGTCTGAAAAACCCCGTTTTAAAAGAGGATGGGGATAGATTTCATTTGCCATGGTACTTATAGAAGTATAGAAGTATCAGAACATTATTTCATTTAGAGTATAGTTCCTTTGTATAGACGCAGGGGACAAAGCTATAAAATTATTCATGCATCTCTCTATGGACGGTAGAGAAAAAATGTATCTTAATTTTTGCAAGGACTTACACACTTCTTAATGTAGTTTTCTGCTCCTGAATTAAGACTTCAATTGTAGTAAGAATCTCTGAAATGAATTCTTTGGGGCTAAGGGTATTTTGAAGTGTCTGATGTTGTGTGTTTATAGTAAACAAAAGATCCAAAAGAGATCAGCTGGATGTCTAGATGATCCTTTCTTGTCTGTATCCAAACATAATACAGTTAAATGTTACATGAATTAATCCATAGCAAATAACCAGACACAACATCGGACATTTTAAAGTTAAACCTACAGTGCAATATTTGCAACTTACTACCTTTTAAAATCCTGTTTAGGGAAGGTGGCTTTATGCTTTATTGGCCTGTCTTGAAAAACCTTTATTACCTGAGGCTCATTCACTGATTCGGCAGCTTGCAAGAAGGTGCTCTGAAGTAAGACTCTTAGTGGTAAGTTACAATTTATTATTTCAAAGGACTAACAGTCTCTGACACAATGATTATTTTGTTTTAAAACAATTTTTTTAATGTTTTATTTATTTCTGCGAGAGAGAAAGACCGTGTGAGCAGGGGAAGGTCAGAGAGAGAGAGAGAGACATAGAATCTGAAGCAGGCTGTCAGCACAGAGCCTGATGTGGGGCTCAAACCCACGAACCGTGAGATCATGACCTGAGCTGAAGTCGGACGCTTGACCAACTGAGCCACCCAAGCGGCCCTCATAATGATTATTTTAAATTTCTCCAGTCAGATGCTTAACTGACTCATACCTACAGCAGTACAATATAAATAAATTTTATCCCAGATTAAGCCCATTTGTGATTTATCTTCTTTCATCCCTTCTTTCCCTTCCACAAAATGTATACTTGTTCTCCACTGACTACTCCAAAATATTTTTATTAAACATCCCTTATATGGCCGAAACTAGCTTATATGGCCTGTACTCCAAGCAAAATGTACTTGCTACTAATACTAAGTAAATATTTCCTATGTTTTTTTCCTAGACTTTATTTCCTCTATAGAAGTGCCTTTTCAGTCTTTTAGTTCTGCATCTAAACAGCATTTACTTTTTACAATCTGGCTCATATTCCACTACTTTTGGTGTTGTTTTCTTTTAAGTTTTTATTTATTTATTTTGAGAGGGAGAGAGTACAAGCAGGGGAGGTGTAAAGAGAAAGGGAGAATCCCAAGCAGGGATGTGGGACTAAAGTCACAAACCTTGAGATCATGACCTGAGCTGAAGTCAGATGCTTAACCAACTGAGCTACTACCCAGACACTCCTCATATTCCACTTCTTTCCATGATACTTTCCCTGATCCTAACAATTAAAAAGAATCTCTGTATCCTCTATTTTCCCAGCATACTTTGTATCTTTTTTATGGGTGCTTAACACATTTTTCCTTTCCTTAAGGTTAATATGGATATTTCATCTTCTGTGCTATTATATTAGCAGGTAGTAGGTTTTATTTAGCTTTGTTCCATATTAGTGCTTGACACATAGAGTTGAGCGCACTAACATCATGAAGTGTGTCCCTAGTTTGAAATAACATGGGACATGTCTGTTATAACATTACTCAATAGGTTATTGTGACTAAATCTTGAAATGTATAAAAATAAATTTCAGGGGCACCTGGCTGGCTCAGTCAGCAGGCCATGTGACCCTTGTTTGTGGGGTTGTTAGTTGAAGCCCCACATTGGATGTGGAGATGACTTTAAAAAAATAAAAATCTAGGAGCACCTGCATGCCTCAGTCAGTTAAGTGTCTGACTTTTGATTTCTTCTCAGGTCATGATCTCACCGTATTTGTGGATCGAGCTCCACACGGGGCTCTGCACTGACAACACAGGGCCTGCTTGGGATTCTTTCCCTCTCTCTCTGCCTTTTTCCTGCTCATGTGCATGCAGGCACACATGCTCTCTCAAAATAAATGTTAAAAAAAAATTATTTAAAAAAATCTTAAAATGAAGAATGAATGAATAAATAAATAAATTTCATACTCTGTAGGACTACTTTATAAAATATATAGTTCAGCAACTACTTCATTATAATTGAGAAATTGAGAACCTGATCTGGACTGTTTTGGATATGTCTTAATTTAGAAGCCAGGATTATACTCCTTTGTTGTAAGCTCTTTAATATATTTTTACATAATTTTTTTCACTACTGTCTAGTTAGGATATAGGCGCTTTTTTGTTTGTTTCGCTCCTCTACTTGGTACCAGAAAAGATCTCTCTCCCAAGTTATTCTCCTTTGAGGCTTCAACTGTTTCTTCTCCCTGTTGAGGACCTTTTCTTTATTTCTTTATTTATTTTTTTAATTTTTTTTTAATGTTTTTTTTTTATTTATTTCTAGGAGAGAGAGAGAGAGACAGCGTGAGCAGGGAGGGTCAGAGAGAGGGAATCACAGACTGAAACAGGCTCCAGGCTCTGAGCTGGCAGTCAGCACAGAGCCCGACGCGGGGCTCGAACCCACGAACCGAGATCATGACCTAAGCGAAAGTCGGACGCTTAACCGTAAGCCACCCAGGCCCCGAGGACCTTTTCTTTAAAGAGCATGTTAGGGCGCCTGGGTGGCTTAGTCGGTTAAGCGTCCGACTTTCGCTTAGGTCATGATCTCGCGGTTCGTGGGTTCGAGCCCCGCGTCGGGCTCTGTGCTGACTGCCAGCTCAGAGCCTGGGCCTGTTTCAGTCTGTGACTCCCTCTCTCTCTGACCCTCCCCTGCTCACGCTGTCTCTCTCTCTCTCTCCTAGAAATTAAGAAAAAACAAAAAACCCATAAAAGATCATGTTAGATGTTCCTCCGGTGTTATTAATTCTATAGTTTTCTCCTTTTTCTTTGAGTTTTTTTATTGCCATGTGGTTATTACTATTATCTAATAATAGTGATATTATGCATGTTTTGCATCTTAAAAGGAAATTTGCCCCCAAAAATATTAGGGAGAACTTTTTCCCTAATATTTTATTAGGGAAAAATCTACATTTTTTTTTTCCTTTAGGACAGCAAAGATGATGAGCGGGTTCCTGCTTTGAATTTATTAATCTGCCTGGTTAGCAGGTAAGTAACCCTTGGCTCCTTGCTTTATAATAGTGTTATTAATGGAGAATATTATTTTCATTTTCAGGCAGAGGAAGTTAAGGTATAAGGAAACAATATTATACGTGTCACAATTCCCTATATTTTTAGTTTTTCTCTGCAGTGAAGACCTGCAGAGAAAGTTATTTCCTGAGGGCAAACTCCTAGTAGTAAGTTAAAGGCAAGCATGTACTTTTATTTATTTATTTATCTATTAATTTACTTAGGCATGAACTTTTTTTTTAAGTGTATATATTTATTTTGGGAGAGGGAGAAAGAGAGAATTCCAGGCAGGCTCTGCACTGCCAACATGGAGCCTGATGCTGGGCTTGAACTCAACCCACAAGATCATGACCTGAATAGAAATCTAGAGTCGGATGCTTAACCGACTAAAGCCACCTAGGCATGTACTTTTAAAACCAAGATATTTATTAACAGTTTGCCTTCCAGAAACTCATATCTTTCTGTGTTCCTATGAAAGTATCAGTGAGACTGCCCAATTAATATATTTCCATTCTCATAATAAAAAGGTAAAAAGTGTTTTTATGTGTATTTGTTTAATTACCAGTGAGGGTAGAAAATTTTAAATTTCTGAGAGAGAGAGAGACAGCGTGAACAGGGGAGGGTCAGAGAGAGGGAGACACAGAATCCTAAACAAGCTCCAGGCTCTGAGCTAGCTGTCAGCACAGAGCCCATTGCGGAGCTCAAACCCACGATCCATGAGATCATGACCCGAGCCAAAGTTGGACACTTAACCAACTGAGCCACCCAGGCGCCCCTATTCTCTGTTTTTTTAATCCTGTTTTATAGTCACATAAAGTATTTACATTATTACAAAGTTAAAATTTTAATTCAAGTTTCATTTGAAATATTTTAGAATTCACCTTTATCATCTTTAGCTTTTGTCCTTAGTTTTCCATTTTATTATTCACTTTTGGTTTATCCTTCATTGTTTTTTTTAAAGTAGAAGCAAGTATATATAAATATATCTGCATTCATACACATGCTCATAAAAGGTAGCATACTAAACATACTGTTCTGTACCTTTCTTTTTTCACTTAATAAATTCTAGAAATTGCGCTATAGCAATGTAGGTATTTTCCTCATTTCTTCTTTACAGAAGCCTTATAGTCTTTCACTATGTTGATATACTGTTGTTTATTCAACCAGTGCCCTTATTGATGGATGTTTGGGTTATTTCTGGTGCTTTGCTATTATAAGTAGTGCTGCTATTAATATTTTTTAAGCATATGTTGATTTCTTTCTTTATTAGGTATTTTGACCAACGTGATTTAGCTGATGAACCATCTTGATGTAGTTGATCTCTCAGAGAAAGAAGATACCAGTGATGAAGGCAGCCTGAGTCTGAGGATGTACAGTGAGAACTCAAGTGAGAATTGTGTCTTCAGCACTGTTTGAAAGTTCTTCATCTCAACCTGTGCATCTCAACTTGATATTCAGGAGATAAATTGTATTGCTTTGAATATCTGAAGTATCTTTGGAAAATCCCAACCAGCCTGTTTTTGATGAATAGTTTAAACAGTTTTCTGTAATCACATGCTTTTAAAACAAATTGAGTGCCATTTATTGGTGAAGCATCCTGTACACAAACTGTATGATGACATTTTAGAGGTGCTGTTTCATTGTTTCTTTACATATATACACATGAACTTTTATTGAAAATGTGTTTTTTGGGGCACCCTGGGTGGCTCAGTTGGTTAAGAGTCCAACTCTTGGTTTTGGCTCAGGTTATGATCTCACATTTTATGGGATCCAGCCCCACTTGGGCTCTGCACTGATAGTACAGAGCTGCTTGGGATTCTCTCACTCCCTCTTTCTGCCTCTCCCTCCTCTCTCTCTCTCTCAAAATAAATAAACATTTAAAAAAATCTTGTTTGACTCTTGAGCAAAAGACAATAGATAAATGTCCTTAGTATTAGAATTAAGATAATCCTGATTTAATGGAAGATGTTTTCACAGTTGGCAACAAAATTAATGTTTTCCCTTTAAGCACAATACTTTTTAACTGCTTTATTATACAAACAAAAGTTTCTTAACAAGTCATTTTCAATAGTACTTTTTCTTAATACATCATTTTTTCTGTCAAATCTCTTATTCATATCACTTACAATTTATGTATTTTTTATCTATTTCTTTATTGGGTAGGAATGTTTTCTACTTTAACAGAAGATCCAAGTAGCAGTGGTTTTTCAGTAGGGTTTTATTTTTCTCACACAAGATGTCTAGAGGACCGGCTACTGACATTGGTTCTGTGATTGATTCCACAATACGAATGTCTCTTGAGTCTTTTGGCCTTTTCCGTGTAAGTAACAGATGGCCACTGCAGTTCAAGGCAATGTGTCTGTACTGAATGTGATAGGCAGTGTGACTGAAAAAAGGGGGAACGAGTCAGAGCCTTTCACATCTGATTCTTTTCTCATAAAAGCAAAACCTCCAGAAATTCATAGCAGATTTGTGTTCATCTGTTGGCCACAAGTGTATATAACAGGATCACCTGTAGCTCAAAAAGGGTGGGGAAGCAAAACTGTAAGCCTTTCTAGTCTTTCCAGTAAGAGGTAGAAAAGGAAAAGGGCGTGGGGGTTGGGGGCACAGGGAAAGGAAGAGGGCATTGGAAATACCTGTGGATCAAGCAACCGGTAGTTTTGCCACTAGTTATAAATTGACTAGATAAATTTTATATTTGAATCTTTTCTGTAACATATTAGCTGGTTTTTAAGTAGTAGACTAATAATCCAAGTTGTATTTTATCATAATTTAAACATTCTCATTGTTGGGTATCTGTTTTCAGTGTTAATTCCATAAAGAAAATGCTGCCATGAATATCTTCATGTTCAAAACTTTTTCCTTTCTTTGACCAGAAGTTCCCAAGAGTAGGATTGCCAGTAATGAGTTATCAGTTAATACTGCATTTGAAAACTGAACTGAGGTTTTAAAAATTAGGGATTAATTTTTGCTTCTCATAATAATTGTGGTTTAAGAAGTTCAGGGTTGGTACAGCAGCTCTACAGTATCTTAAATGACCTGGGCTACATCCAGATTTCTCTTTCATCAGTTTTAGTAGCTTTCATCTTTTTAGTCATGATATGGTTGCTTTATCTCTTGCCTCATACATAGGTTCCAGAAAGGATAAAATGGTACTATTCCCTCTTGTCTATATCTGGGGAGCAAAACATTACAAGAAACTCGCAATTTATATCTTATTTCCCAGTATTCTATAACATTTTCTAATTATGAAGAAAGCTAAAAAAGCTGAGCACATTGCACACCTGTCAAAAATGGGGGTTCTGTTAGAAAAGAGGAGAGTGAGGGGCGTCTGGGTGGCTCAGTTAAGCATCCGACTTCAGCTCAGGTCATGATCTCACGGTTCATGGGTTCGAGCCCTGCATCAGGCTCTGTGCTGATGGCTATATCAGAGACTGGAGCCTGTCTTCGGATTCTGTGTCTCCCTCTCTCTGACCCTCCCCTGGTCATGCTGTCTCTCTCTCTTTCTCTCAGAAATAAATAAAACATTCAAAAAAAAAAAAAGAGTGAATACTGGATAGGCAGCTAGCATGGTCTACCATAGAGTTTAGATTTCTAACCTATACCCCAGCTAGCAGTGTATAGCCTCACATTTTTTGCTGATTTGATTGATTTGATGCTTGGTTGGGTGAGGGGCTGGGGACTGATTTAATAAAGTTGAAATATCAATTATTCCTTTAATTTACATTTCTTCTATAAGTAGTGGCTGAGCATGTTGTTATGCTACTCACAAAAGAATAGAATTCTATGGAATAGATAAAAAAGGCAATTTTGCATGTGCAGAAGACAAGTGGTATAAATTAAGTAGTTACATCTCTATTTTCCAGCAAGCCACAGAATCCTTTTTTTTTTTAATTTTTTTATTGTTTTTATGTCTGAGAGAGAGAGACAGTGTGAGCAGGGGAGGGTCAGAGAGAGAGGGAGACACAGAATCTGAAACAGGCTCCAGGCTCTGAGCTGGCTGTCAGCCCAGAGCCCTACGCAGGGCTCGAACCCACGAACCGTGAGATCATGACCTGAGCCTTAGTCGGACACTTAACCGACTGAGCCACCCAGGTGCCCCAAGCCACAGAATGCTAATAGTGAACTGAGAACTCATGTTTATAAGGACTCATCTGGTGTAGGATATTTTTCAGGAGTGTAGAGACAAATTAAAGACATTTTAAACCACTAATGTCATAAGAATAAGAAGACCATCAATATAGCTTTAGTGTTTATCAAGGCTTTCACAATTAAAATTACTTTTGATTTTATTTTATTTTTTTTTTATATTTTTATTTCTAGGAGAGAGAGAGAGAGACAGCGTGAGCAGGGGAGGGTCAGAGAGAGAGGGAGATACAGATTCTGAAATGGGCTCCAGGCTCTGAGCTGGCAGTCAGCACAGAACCCGACACAGGGCTCGAACCCACGAACTGCGAGATCATGACCTAAGCAAAAGTCGGACGCTTAACCGACTAAGCCACGTAGGTGCCCCAAATTACCTTTGTTTTTAAAGAGAAATTGAAGAGAAAAATTTTCCCAACTCTTACCACAGGTAGGAAGCCTTAAGTTCATTGAAAAATTACACATTTTGGGGCACCTGGGTGGCTCTATCTCTTAAGTGTCCGATTTTGGCTCAGGTCATGATCTCACAGTCTGTAAGTTCGAGCTCCGCGAACGGCTCTGTGCTGACAGCTCAGCCTGGAGCCTGATTTGATTCTGTGTCTCCCTCTCTCTCTCTCTCTCTCTCTCTCTGCCCCTCTCCCGCTTGCGCTCTCTCAAAACTAAACATTAAAAATGTTTTTAAAAATTACACATTTTAAATGTAAAATTTATTTTTTTATTAAAAATTTTGGGGCGCCTGGGTGGCTTAGTCGGTTAAGCGTCCGACTTTTGCTTGGGTCATGATCTCACGGTTCGTGGGTTCGAGCCCCGCGTCGGGCTCTGTGCTGACTGCCAGCTCAGAGCCTGGAACCTATTTGAGCATCTGTGACTCCCTCTCTCTCTCACCCTCCCCTGCGCTCCCTGTCTCTCTCTCTCTCTCCTAGAAATAAATAAAAATATTTAAAAAATTTTTTTAAACATTTATTTTTGAGAGAGACAGAGCATGAGTGGGGGAGGGGCAGAGAGAGGGAGACAGAATCTGAAGCAGCTCCAGCCCTTGAGGTGTCAGCACGGAGCCCAACACGGGGCTCAAACCCAGAAGCCATGAGATCATGAGCTGGATTGAAGTCGGACCCTTAACCAACTGAGCCACCCAGGCACCCAAAATATAAAATGTAGAGGTAGTCATTTTGAGAATTACAGCTACCAAATGGTAGCTTAATCGTGTCTCTGGTGGGAGCAGTGACAAGGTAAATTAGATTGCACCTCTAATTTTTTGCCACATAAAAAGTTACTTATTTTGTTCAGGAAGACATTATATGTTTATTAAGTTGTAATACTTTTATTAAAATTATATTCATTTCTAATTTTAAAAATAAGATTATTTCATCTGTGTCTTTTAGCAGAATAAGCAGTGAGAGGCTGAATTAGATTAAACATAGTTCATGTTATCAGTTCCAGTATCTGGGGTCAAAGATAAAAAAATGTTTTAGAGAGGTGCCTGGATGGCTCAGTCTGTTAAGCCTCTGACTTTGGCCCAAGTCATGATTTCATGGCTTGTGGGTTCAAGCTCTGCATCAGGCTCTGGGTTGATGGCTCAATAGCCTGGAGCCTGCTTCAGATTCTGTGTCTCCCTCTCTCTCTCTCCCCCTCCCCACTTGCATTCTATCCCTCTCTCAAAAATAAACACTAAAAAATGTTTTAGAAATTTGAGAAAGATTGAGAAAGATCAAGTTGACCCTGTGTTCATGCCAAGATTATATTTTGCCTATGTTACCAAACTGCCACCAAGTTTGTAAAAAAAGAATGTTTCCCAAATGATGCTAGAATATTCATTTATGTGAGCTATTAAGGTTTCTGAAAAAAAAAATAGTACTGTGATCAAGTACTAAATTAAACAACATTAAGCTGATTATTGAGGTTTTCAGAACCTGTAACATGCCATTAATGTGCATTGAAGATCTACAAAACAAGATGGATTTACAAAATATATTTGATCACAAAATGCATTTTTCAAAGAGCATTTTGAAAAGCTTTTGTAGGTTCTATCCAGTTTCTTGAACTTTGATGACCCCCAAAATTATGCCAATCCCAGTTTCTGCAATCAGTCTAAGAGCCTGAGTGAACTCCCATCGTACAGCTATATTCTAGTAGGGCTTTGAAACAATTCACCAGGCAACCTTGGCTCTAGGATTTTGTTTCCTCTTGTCACTGCATATTGGGTCCTGCTGTGGACTGAATATTACCCCCCCAATGCATATATTAAAATCATAACCCTCAAAGTGATATTAGGAGGTAGGGTCTTTGGGAAGATTATGAGAGCTCTGTCCTCATTATGGGATTAGTGCCCTTATAAAAGAGACCCTGGAGAATTAACTAGTCTCCTTCTGCCAAGTGAGGACACAATCAAAAACATCTGTGAACCAGGAAGGAGGTACTCCCCAGACACTGAATCTCCTTGTGCCTTAATCTTGGCCTTCCCAGCCTCCAGAACTGTGAGAAATAAATTTGTTTCTTATAAGCCTGTGGTATTCTGTTACAGTAGTCCAAATGGACTAAAGTTCTGATGACATCTCCAGTCCTAAATCCTCTTACAAGGTTTGATTGCTAGACACAAGGGATCAAGCTGTCAATACAGTTAGTAGAAGCCACTGACTAAACAGTTTGTGCTGTCCTCATATTTTGTCATTCGTACAGCATACTTCTCTACTTTCTGCTCTTAAAACAGGTATGCTACTCAGTAAGGACCCTTGATGACTCTAATTAAGATGAAGTCATGCAAAAGGACTTTGAAATCTAATCTTTCTAATTGCAAAAGGCTTATAAACCAGAACAGTCCATGTGATATTTTTATTCTTTATTTCCATGTGTACACACAACAGGCACTGTGCAATTTACACAGATTATCTCAATGTTTACACCAATCTTATGATTTTATCCCTTTTCACAGGTTTCTAACCTGGAGTCCATGAACTTGAATGGGAAAAAAATTACATCTCTATTTTTACTAGACTCCTTTTACATAGCATTTCCTTCAGTTAGAAATATAGGCAACAAACCATAGTAGCATTCATCAATGCCGGTGACTTTGTTAGCATTAGAAGTCCTAGATGTTTTCATATCAAATTGTAGTTGCAGGTGTTTCTGGATATTCACAGATGGATGTTCAGAATACAGTAGTTATAAAACCTACCTCTAGATCATGTGTGATTGCAGATTTCCTGTCTATAGCTTCCAGTGCTGACACCAAACATTGCAGTTGTGTGTTCTCACATTGGTGACACAGATTCTGAATTACTTTTCAGTATTACCTAGGTATGACTGACCTATAAGTGGAAGAAACTGAGCCACAAGACCTCACAGGTTCTTAGGCAAGCTAAACAACGGCTGTCATTCTGATGTCTTCATATAAAAAATATTTTAACTTGCTTATGTATATATTTCTTTTTAAGTTTTTTGTTTGTTTATTTTTGGCGATCTCTACACCCAACATGGGGTCAAACACAATCAAGAATAACATGCTCTTCTGACTAAGCCAGCTAGGCACCCCTTGCCTCTATTTTAAATTATTGCCTTGTTTAATATAAAGCATATATATCATATTTTTTAATGTTTATTTTAGAAAGAGAGAGATAAAAAAAGTACAAGCAGGGGAGGGGCAGATAGAGAGGGAGACACAGAATCTGAAGCAGGCTCAGGCTCAGGCTCTGAGCTGTCAGCACAGAGTCCGATGTGAGGCTCTAACCCTCAAACGGTGAGATCATGACCTAAGCCAAAGTTGGACACTTAAGTGACTGAGCCATCCACGCACCCCTATATCACATTCTTAAAATATTTTGAAGTCCACCTAGGTGGCTCAGGCGTTTAAGTGTCTGACTCTTAACTTCAGTTATGTCATGATCTCAGTCTTAGAACTAGGGTCCGCCTTGGGTCCACAGTGAATGTGGAACCTGCCTCTCTCTCTCCTTTTGCCCCTCCCCCACTGTGCTATGTCTCAAAAGATAGATGACAGATAGAAAGATAGGTAGATAGATAGATAGATAGATAGATAGATAGATAGATAGATAGATAGACAGATAAAATAAAGAACTTCAAAGAAGGTTGTTATCCTAAAGGGGCAGTTTGAATGAAGCTCAATACAACTTTGGCTGAGAGTGGAGAAGTATTCTTTCCACTAGATCTATAGCCGATAACCCACGGATTCCCGCTTTTGAAAGAGAAAACAATGGCTTACATGGCTCCTCCGTACAAATGGCTTAAATACTTGCTGGTCTGTATCACTGGCTTCACTTCCACATAGTAAACAATCTCTTCTCTGTGGCACTGGGCATCTTGATGTACATTAAATCCTCTCTCCAGATGGCACCCTCCATAATGTCTTTCTTCCTAACCCAAGACCTCTGCTAGGTAGCCCTCCTGACTTAGGGATTGTGGGGATGATTACTTTAAAACCCAAATAATTTAAAGCTAAAAGCAAAAAATCTCCATCTCCCGTACAATCTACTTGTAATGTTCCAGTCTTTTCCATAGTACGCTTATAATCATATATATTTATGCATTACATATGCAATATCCTGTAACAAACCTCTTTTAATACCAATTAACATTCTATTTATGTAAATATATGTAGATCTAGTTCATCCCTTTTACCAGCAGCACAGTATTTCCTTGTATACCTGTGCCATAATTTAATCAATTGTCATCAATGAACACTTAACTAGGGGCGCTTGGGTGGCTTAACTGGTTGAGCATCCAACTTTGGCTCAGGTCATGATCTCATGGTTCATGGGGTTGAGCCCTATGTTGGGCTCGCTGCTGTCAGCGTGATGCCCACTTCAGATCCTCTGTCCCACTCTGCCCCCACCCCTACTTGGACTCTTGCAAAAATAACACATTTAAAAAAATGAACACTTAGTGAAAATCCTTATACATACAAGTTTGCATACTCATTTATCCCAGCTTGATATATGACATTTAACATTGTCTTCTAAGTTTAAAGTGTATGGTGTGCTGGACTAATATGCATGTATGTTATGAAATGATTCCAATAGTGAACACATCCACAACCTCAGTTAACAAAATGTGTGCGTGGTGAGAACTCTTAAGATCTATTCTCGGGCGCCTGGGTGGCTTAGTTGGTTAAGCGTCCGACTTTCGCTTGGGTCATGATCTCACGGTTCGTGGGTTCCAGCCCCGCGTCGGGCTCTGTGCTGACTGCCAGCTCAGAGCCTGGAGCCTGTTTCAGTCTGTGACTCCCTCTCTCTCTGACCCTCCCCTGTTCACGCTGTCTTCCTCTCTCCTAGAAATAAATAAAACATTTAAAAAAAAAAAAAAGATCTATTCTCTTAGAAACTTTTTTTCTCTTTTTTTAAAGTAGTCTTCATGCTCAGTACAAGCTCAGTCCAGGGCTTGAACTCATGACCCTGAGATGAAGACCTGAGCTGAGATCAAGAGTCAGATGCTTAAGCAACTAAGCCACCTAGGCATACCCGTCAACTTTTAAATATACAATATTGTTAACTATAGTCACCATGTGGTACATTATATCCCTAGAACTTACTCATCTTGTAACAAGATTGTACTCTTTGACTATCTTTATCCTCATTTATTTTCTTAGGTTAAATTTATAGAAATGGAATTGTGCTGCATTAAAGAATATCCATGTTTTAGGGGCGCCTGAGTGGCTTAGTTGGTTAAGCGTCCGACTTTCGCTTAGGTCATGACCTCGCGGTTCGTGGGTTCGAGCCCCGCATCGGGCTCTATGCTGACAGCCAGCTCAGAGCCTGGAGCCTGTTTCAGTCTGTGACTCCCTCTCTCTCTGACCCTCCCCTGCTCAAGCTGTCTCTCCCTCTCTCCTAGAAATAAATAAAAACATGTAAAAAATTAAAAAAAAAAAAAAAGAATATCCATGTTTTAAATTGATGTGTTCTTATTTTTGAGAGAGAGACACGAGCACAAGGAGGGGAGGGGCAGAGCGAGAGAGACACAGAATCTGAAGCAGGCTCCAGGCTCTGAGCTGTCAGCACAGAATCCACTGTGGGAATCGAACTCAGGAATTGGGAGATACCACCTGAGCGAAAGTTGGACACTTGACAACTGAGCCACCCAGGTGCCCTACCGATGTGCTCTTTTAAAGTGCAGATACGCACTTAAGGCAAATGTGGTATGTACTATATATATTTTTCCCTATTTTAACATTTTAATAGTATTTTTTTTCTTAATTTTTTTAAACTGAATTTTTAAAAATGTTTTATTTATTTCTGAGAGAGAGAGAGATAGTGTAAGCAGGGGAGGGTCAGAGAGAGAGGAGATACAGAATATGAAGCAGGCTCCAGGCTCTGAGCTAACCGTCAGCACAGAGCCTGACGTGGGGCTCAAACCCACAAACCGTGTGATCATGACCTGAGCTGAAGTCAGACGCTTGACTGACTGAGCCACCCAGGCTCCCCAATAGTGTTTAGTGTTTTCTGCCATGCAAATAGTTTAAACAAATTTTGTCAACAGTTGTTTGTGGTAAAAAAACAAACAAGAAAAAAACATTAACATGAAATCTACATTCTTAAATTCCTCTCTACAGTATTGTTAACTATATGCACATTGTAATACAGATCTCTAGAAGTTTTTTATCCTGCATGAAACTGAAATTCTGTACTCTTTGGACAACTCCTCTAATTTCTCTTTCTCCAGCCCTGTCAACATTCTACTTTCTGCTTCTAGGAATCTGACTACTTTGGGTACTTTATAAAAGTGATACCATGCTTGTGTGTGTGTGTCATTCTGTGACTGGCTTATTTCACTTAGCATGTCATTAAGGTTCATCTATGCTGGCATATGACAGAACCTTCTTTTGGTTAAGGCTGAATAGTATTCCACTGAAAGTATATACCATATTTTCGTTATCCATTCATCTGTTAAAGGGCAAGTTGTTTCTATCTCTTGGCTAAATCCTTTGTCCATTGTTTAATTGGGTTATTTTTTTGCTATTGAGCTGTAAGAATTCCTTATATATTTAAGTATTAACCCCTTAATAATACATGGTTTGCAAATATTTTTCCCATTCCATAGGCTACCTTTTCACTCTGTTGTTTCCTTTGCTGTATAGCAGCTTTTAAATTTGATATAGTTCGCCTATTTTTGCTTTTGTTGCCTGTTTTTCATGTCAAATCCAAGAAAATATTGCCAAGACCAACATTATGAAGCTTCTCCTCTGATTTCTTCTAGGAATTTTATAGTTTCAGGTCCTAAGTATCAGCCTATAATCCACTTTGAGTAAATTTTTATGTATGGTATAAAGTAAGGATTCAATTTCATTCTCTTGCATGTGGATATCCAATTTTCCTAGTAGCATTTGTTGAAGAGGTTATTAAATTTTTTTCCATTTTCCTTTATAACATTGTATATTTTTTGAAAAGGCCTTCTCTACTACAAAATGATAAAACTAATCTTATATCTTCTTTAGCACTTTCTGATTTTATCATTTTACATGTAGACCTTTAAGTTCTCTTCCCTATCCTCCTGAGAAAAAGAAATTCAATTCTCCCATATTATTTCTTTTATAACCTAACTCTCTCCTTGCCTCAGCTATAAGAGACTTCTTTTTGACTACAAGTAACAAAATACAGAACCAAAAGTGGATTGAACAGTATAAGGAATTTATTATCCCATGTAACAAAAAGTCTAAAGGTAAAGCAGTTCCAGGATTGGTTAATTCAGAAGCACAATAAAGGTGCCTTCTATCGGTGCCCCTGCTATCCTCAGTGTGATGACTTTCATCTTCATGCTTGTCTTCTCTTGGTTATCAGACGGAAGACTGAGATGACAGATATACTAGATGAACACTGACCTAGCCCATTGAACAGACGTTGTCCAATGAATGTTGGTGTGGCTAAGCCAATTATCCACCCGTCTGCTCTTGGGAAATAGTAATTAGGGAATAAAAATGATGTTAGAACTTTCACCAATCCTTCCACTCATGGGGGAAAAAGTTGAAAGTCAAGACTGTAACAGGAGTAGGTATAAAATTCCTTCCTAAAATGTCTAATATTTTTTGCCCTGGAGTCACAGAATTCACACTTAAACTAATCTATATTTAATTACATTAATGGGGTTCTCAAGGACTAAATTCTATTAAAGTAAAATTAAGGACTAAATTCTATTAAAGTAAAACGAACTTTTTGAGCAATTTTGGTGGTTAGATATGATATATATATATATCACACATAATACACATAATAAAATTTTCGCAGGCATAAAAATTCTTAATAGAAATAAATTATAATAAAATAAAAAATGTTTAATTTAGTGTACTGTTTGCTTTTCTTTTTTTTTTTAATTTTTTTTTTTTTTTTCTAGGAGAGAGAGAGAGAGACAGCGTGAGCAGGGGAGGGTCAGAGAGAGAGGGAGTCACAGATTGAAACAGGCTCCAGGCTCTGAGCTGGCAGTCAGCACAGAGCCCGACGCGGGCTCGAACCCACGAACCGTGAGATCATGACCTAAGCAAAAGTCGGACGCTTAACCGACTAAGCCACCCGGGCGCCCCACTGTTTGCTTTTCTTAAATAACTAAAATAAATTCATAAAGCAAACCCAAAACTTGGCCATCTTTACAGAAATGATTGATTGATTGATATATACTTTTTTTAATTAAAAAATTTTAATAATGTTTTATTTATATTTTTGAGGGAGAGAGTGAGTACGCACATGTGATCAAGTGGAGGAGGGGCAGATAGAGAGGGAAACACAGAAGCCAAAGCAGGCTTCAAGATCCGAGCTGTCATGAACCACGAGATCATGGCCTGAGCCAAAGTCAGACACTTAACCAACTGAGCCACCCAGGCACCCTTGATGCATACTTTTCTTAATGCTAATTTATCAAACCCTGAGTTTTGCTTTTCTATCTGTGGTTAAATACATACCACTCTAAGCAAATATGAAGGTTTAAAATAAGGGTTCTACATCTTGGGGTTTAGTTATTTGAAATCAGGTTTTCGTTCTGAATAGTTTCACTAAAATCTGTTATTGTAGAATGTGTTTTTATCTGTTTTAATGTGGTCTGGTTAAATTAATAAATGCAACCTAACTCCTGGTTAAGAGTGTATCTTTCATTATAGAAGTTAGCAAATAGCTTATATCAATACAAATATCCAACAATGTAATTAAATCACTGCTACTTGAAATACTTTATACTTGAATAATTTATCTCTTTACACTTGTTGAAGCCTTGCCTTGCATTTCAGTATGTTTTATAGCTTCTGTATCATCACCTGAAATTTACCTAAAAAAAGAAAAATGAAAAATCATTCCTTGATTTTAGGTACAAAGAAAACAAGCCTAAACATCAATTTTTTATTCTATTAGAAAGTAGTTTTGGGGCGCCTGGGTGGCTCAGTCAGTTAAGCGTCCGACTTCGGCTCAGGTCGTGATCTCACAGTTTGTGGGCTCCCAACAACAGCCCCATGTTGGGATCTGTGCTGACAGCTAGCTCACAGCCTGGAGTCTGCTTCAGATTCTATGTGTGTCTCTCTCTCTGACCCTACCCTGCTCAGGCTGTCTCTCACTGTCTCTCTCTCTCTCTCTGTGTCAGAAATAAAACATTAAAAAGAAAAAAGAGTAGTTTCAATGAAGAAATCTGCTATCTCAAACAACTTTTCACAATACTCAGCAAGGTCAATTTAACATTTTTTTAAAAATTTTTTAATGTTTTATTTATTTTTGAGAGAAAGAGAGAGAGACAGCGTGAGCAGGGGAGGGTTGGAGAGAAAGAGGGAGACAGAATCTGAAACAGGCTCCAGGCTCTGAGCTAGCTGTCAATACAGAGCCCGATGCGGGGCTTGAACCCATGAACCGTGAGATCATGTCCTGAGCCGAAGTCAGACGCTCAACCGACTGAGCCACCCAGGCGCTCCGGTCAATTTCATTTTTATGAGATGATTTTTTGTGAATAGGTAGGTGTCTTTGCTTCTCCTCTTTGTGATTCCTACCTTTTGGGTATTTCACTGCTAATTATCATTGTGAATAAAAAGGAAATACAGTAATGCTCAAGTTTATACTTGGTTGATAAGTCTGGTGAAAACATCTTTGAAAAGGAGTTTAGCAATAAAAGACCAGTTGGCTTTATATATAATAGATGTATTCTAAAAAACTTTTTTTAGTGTTTATTTTTGAGAGAGAGAGCATGAGCAGAGGAGGAGCAGAGAGACAAGGACAGAGGACCCAGGCTGACAGCAGAGAGCCTAATGTAGGGCTTGAACTCATGAACCAGGAGATCATGACCTGAGCCAAAGTCGGATGCTTAACTGACTGAGCCACCCAGGTGCCCCTAGAAAACTGTTTTTAAAAAAGACATTTTCAATGCTATAGGGAAATCTGCTATCTGAAAAGAATAATGCAGAAATTTTTCCTTTAACAATCATCACTTAAGCTGTCTTATAAATTTTGGGCTACTTTAGCCTACTTTCTTAAATCATTACCATTATGAACTTAAAAATCTTTGAATATGAATATAGGGATGCTACATATTACTACATTAAATGTTAAAACTGATAAAAGTAAAACAAAATGGTTTTAGCATTTTAAATTTCCTCTAAGTTAACAAAAACAAACAAAAAAACTAGACTTGAATAATAATCACTAAAAATAATCACATTTAAGAAATGTGAATTCAACTTACAGGCAGGCATTGAAGACACTTCAGCTGTTACAATACTTTTTATCCCCAAGTTCGATAAGCCACCTCTGATTAAGCCACATGTAAATGCCAAATACTGAAAGGAACAAAAATGTAAAGAATATTAAGGATTTTACTAAGAAAGCAATGCTATTGATAAATATGACATTTAGTCAAGACTTGCTATTAATAAGTCATTGCTGTTTTTAAAAAGGCTGTGGAAGAAATTTTTACATTACTGAAAATTATGTAACTTGTTAAAACAAGTTCCCAACTTCTTGGCAACTAAACCATGGACACATGACTTGGGTGCTCCAGTTAGGGACTCTGAGTCTAGAATGAGTGAAAAAACAAGCTGGAAACAGATTAGAATTAGTTCCAAAGGCAGCAAACATGGCTTGTGTCTGTTAGTGCAAAAAACTCTAACTAGACCCTGCCTGAGGAGTGACGGGCTGTCTTTCTGGCGGCTCTAACCTTCCACAATTTGTGCCTGCCTTCTGAGCCTTCCCATCAATTCCATTAAGTTTTTTGCCCCCTATTGAATCAGAGTTGGCGTCTGCTTTCTACAACCAAGAATCTTGATTTGTTCAAGACTTACAGCCAACTTGCTATAACAAAGAATTATCCCATTCAGAATCTCAACAGTACTAACGTGGAAACTCTGTTATATGGAAACAAAAAAAGGAAATGGGGCTGAGCTATTGCACAGAAAGCCAGACAAGAACAGTAACTAAAAAATAAATTATCAAGGATATTATACATATAAACTCAGGTGAGTAATTTTGCACAGCTAATCCCAGTTTTATAAGCTTGACTATCTTTTCTGATATATCTATGCTAAATTCAATAATCTAACATTAATCTACATTTCAATGGCATTTTATTATAGTGTTTAATTAGTCATCATAAACCTACTCAGCTGTCGGTCAATACAAATTATTTTAGTAGGATGAACACCTGTCTCCTATTTCATAGACAAGCACTCAAACAAAGCACTTTATCTTTTTTTTAATGTGTTTTTTTTTCTAGGAGAGAGAGAGAGAAACAGCGTGAGCAGGGGAGGGTCAGAGAGAGAAGGAGTCACAGACTCTGAAACAGGCTCCAGGCTCTGAGCTGGCAGTCAGCACAGAGCCCGATGCGGGGCTCGAACCCACGAACCACGAGATCATGACCTAAGCGAAAGTCGGACGCTTAACCAACTAAGTCACCCAGGCGCCCCTCAAACAAAGCACTTTAAAACCTATCTGAAATTCAAAACTCTGTTGTGGTTGGCAATGTATCTTCCCTATGAAAATCCCAATCTTCTATTCCATTAAATACCTTAGATGCATGTTCTAAATACTGTTTTCCTGCAGACATCTGAGTAAGCAGACGAAATTTGTTGTCCTGAAGTACATAGATGCCCTGTTTCAAAAACAGAAAAAACATCCAGAGTCCATGTATTCTGTAGTCCTTAAAAATTTTCTCTTCAAGACAACTTAAGAGGTCTTTTTAAGTTATTAACACTCTCCTTTCCACTGGTCAAATTTCTTTAAATGAAGGAGGTTTTGCAGTGTGTAGGCTTAAGAATTGTTGAGAACTTTGTAAAACTAATATTTATTGAAAGCTTTAAGATACTATAGACACAAAGATGTAAAAGATAGTTCCTACCCTTAAAGAACTCAAAGGAATCAGAAATACACGTCCAGGTGGAATTAACAGTTATGTATTATTAGCTCATATCTAGAAGGTCAATTACCAGAGTCACTTCCTCTCATTAGCATTTCAATACTTACCAGGTAAGATTGATATTGTTATATGAAAAAATGAAAAGTACTAGCAACTACTAGATACATTATTTTCATTTTCTAATATTTAATCAAAATCCACTCTAAAATATTTCCTTGAATTTTATAAAATAAATCTATTTAAATGTATAATTTTCCACACAATCTATTACATTTTATTTAAGAATAGAAAAATGACAGCAACAAATAATGCAAGAGTTACTTAAGAGTTAAATATGTCCTATAAATTAGACATCCGAAATTACTCTAAAGACAAATGTGATATATTTGTGGTTCTGCATATAATCATCATTAAGTAATAATAACTAAGGAACCAAATCCTAAAACCTTTATCATCCTGACATTCTGCTACTTTTTAAAAATGTCAGATCACTTATTTAATTGGGGGAAAGAAATAGCTATCGTTACTGATAATTATCTGTTTGTTCTTATTCAGAGTATCCTATTAGAGAAAAAAAGTCATGATGTATTAATAACATGTAAGAGAAACATGTTTTATTTTAAGGTTTTTTTTGTAATAAATAACTAAAATAGAACATTTATATTAAGTCAAAGGTTTTTAAAAAATAGTCCATAATTTGTCTAAATACCTGATGATTTGTCCTTAAATTGTCGATTTGTTTCTTGAATACTGTAGTCCAAAAATCTTTACAAATGAACTTCATGATATCTAATTCATCCTTGAACCTTGCAGTATCTTTTGTAAACCTAAAAACATCAACTAAAAGTAATCAGTATTTTTCCTCCAAAGAAAGCAGGAGGGTCACATTACTCACTAATTTTGAAATGCCAGAACAGCACTGAACATCTATTGACAGTCATAAAGCGATAAGCACCAAGCAAAGGACATCTCATTTCAATTTATATCCTGTTATGTAATTATGGTGCTAAGATTAGTCTAATAGTAAGCTTCAATTTTAAGTAAAATTAATTCTAGCACACTAAAAAAAAAGCTGAGCGTAATCATGGTATTGTTATATAAAACATAACCACAGTTCACCTATTCAAATAATGAGAAAGGAATAAGACCTTAAGACTTGCTCTATAAACTGGAAAATTAGTACATACATTAACATAAACTCTAAAGAATTTCCATCCTTTGGATTTAAACAGAAAGCCATTTAGGTTAAAGAACCTACTAGACCTTAAGTAGAAAATGCAACAAGATTTTATTATTTTAATAAGCTTTTTAAAAAATGTTTATTTTTGAGAGAGCAAGCAGGGGAGGGGCAGAGAGAGAGGGAGAGAGAATCTTAAGCAGGCTCCATGCTGTCAGTCCATCACCCAATGTGGGGCTTACACCCACAAACTGTGAGATCACGACCTGAGCCAAAATCAACAGTCAGACGTTCAACCAACTGAGCCACCTAGGCACCCCAAAAATGCAACAAGATTTACATAGTTGTTTCAGTACACCAAAGTTTTTAGGAAAAAAGCCTAAAATACAAATATATCTTTTCTTCAGATATTAAAAGTTTTATCTGAGTTAAAATGGCATCAGAACTAAAGAGAAATTTCAATCTGTGAGTTAACAAAGAATAAAATTTAGAAATTAAAGTATTTCAAATTTTATGCAATCTTTTGAAATGGATCATCTTTGTTTATAACCTACCTGGAAGAAAATTTTCAAATCCATACTGCTCACCTTTCTATCAATCCTTGTCCCACTCGAAACCCCATGTTTTCCAGCTTAGTAATACAGCGTCCATTTTCCTATTTTAAAAAATAATTGTTTTGAATATTTTTAGAATGCCAGAATTTTAGCATTCAAAAACTGTTTTATGGTGTTGACTAAAAATATAAATGCATTTATACTGTTTTTGAAATATTTTAAGAAAAAATGAATTAGAAGTTATATTTCAATTTTCTTAGTACTAATCATTTCATAAGGCAGTAAGGTAAACAGGGAACTGTTACTACTTTTCAGAAATGCCAAAGCCTCTGCCTACTTACTCTCTCTACAGTTTTCTTTTTCCATTTTCAACTAGTCTTCTCTCCTCAGTTATAAAAATGAGTCAAAGTATCACCTTTCTATCAGTCGTTCCCTTTGGGTGGTCATTAAATTCTACTGTTCTGGCTTCAAAATGTCTCTCAGAGCCACCCAAGCTTTCCAGTTCTCAGTGCGTCTTAGTTGATGATCCTACCATCGTATGCCAGAAATCATGAAATTGCTTCGGTTTTTTCTTTGACAATCTCATCTAGTCTTCAGACTTTAAATACTACCCTATGCTGAAGACTCTCAAAATCCTCTGGATCAGCTACAAAGCTCTATAGAATCCAGATTTCTCTACCCCTCAGGTCTCAACCTTCTACTCTTTTTCACTCACATGGGCTCTAGCTACATTATTCTTACTGTCCTTGAATATGCCAGGCATGCTCCAATCTCAGGGCTCCTGCATAGGAACTCTTCTTCCAGATATCCACATGACCAATTCCCTTGCTTCAAGTCTTCACTTACATGTCATCATCTCAGTAAGGCCCATTTCCCCCTCTCTTTTTTCAGGTGTACAATATAATCACCCATCCTCCCACCCACCCACATCATTGAGGCTCATTTTTACTATCTTCTTTAAAACTACATTATTCCCCTTCAGAAATTCTCTATTCTGATGATTCTCAAAGCATGCCCCAAGACCAGCAACATTAGCATCACATAGGAACTTACAAAAGCTGTAAATTCTGAAACCTAATTTATTGAATCAGAAACTGTAGGTGTTGGGTCAGTAATCTATGTTTTAAAAAGCCCTCTAAAAGTGGGGTGCCTGGCTGGCTCAGTGGGTAAAGCATGTGTCTCTTGATCTCAGGGTTGTGAGGTTCAGCTCCACATAGGTGATTCTGATGTCCTATCTGTTTTCCCTGCTTAATTTATCTCCAAAGAACTTCTTTCACCTTTTAACATACTATATATTTTACTAATTTCACAATGTCCATTTCCCTCCGTCCCCACCCTCAAGAATACAGCTCCAAGACAGGCAAGGATATTTGTATAATCTGGAGCTTGTTTCCACTGAGAAGTACACCATAGGCCTCATTATTTGTTAAAGTTTATTCTAAGGAATGATGTACTCTACTAATGAGATTGTGACAACTAAATCTGTACTTTTATATTACAGACTTAATGAGATACAGCCATCTAGAGGTCCCACAGCTCCATCAAATAAGGCATATTCAAAATGATATTATTTTTTTTTTAATGTTTTATTTATTTCTAGGAGAGAGAGAGACAGCGTGAGCAGGGGAGGGTCAGAGAGAGAGGGAGTCACAGACTCTGAAACAGGCTCCAGGTTCTGAGCTGGCAGTCAGCACAGAGCCCGACGCAGGGCTCGAACCCACGAACCGTGAGATCATGACCTAAGCGAAAGTCGGTCGCTTAACCAACTAAGCCACCCAGGCGCCCCAAAATGATATTATTTTAATGTCCTCTGCGCTGCCTCTAAAATTTCCTAACTTCATTAACAGAACCACTATTCACCTAGTTACCCCAACCAGAAAACTGCCATTTACTTTACCTATTTATTCTCAACCCTTCACATGAATTGCAGTCCTGTGGAGCCTGTCATCTGCATGCTTTCAAAATCCATCTTTTCTCTCTATTCTTACGACCTTAAGTTAGCCCTTCACTTTTTCCTCCTGGTTTCCAGTTAGTGCTTTCCCAATTATCTCCTTGTCTCTAGTTTTTCCTTCCTTTGATTTATGTCCTATATTTCTGGTACAGACTTTCTAAAAAACAAATGTTATTTCTCTACTGAACTGTTTAGCACTCTCTCCTCTGTCTTCAAAATAAAGTTCAAACTCCTTAGCACGGCATTATGTGCCTTTCCTTAAATGATCCTGTCTAGTTAACTAGAGTTACTAACAGTCACATATCCACAAACATCTCTCCTTCTTCCACTCTGAAATTTCTGCAGCAACTCCAGAGTTCTAAGCGTTCACCTGCCCCCATGCTTTAGCACATGCTGTTCCACAGACTCTATATCCTTTGAGTTCGGCTCAAATATCACATCCTCCTAAAAGCCTGCCTTGACACTCCTTTGGGCCCTGTGCTGTCATAACATTCTGCACAAAACTACTGTCACAAACATTCGTTTTTGCTATTCTCCAACTCATTTCAAAACATGCTCACGTGAAAACAAACAAACAAACAAGCATGCTGAGGTAGAATAAGTAACCTGTAAGTTTTGTGGAACAATCTGATGTTTTGTAGAATCACCCAGGAATATGTTGATTAGCAGGAACTATGTTTACGCAGACATGCTCAAATACTTTGATCACATAAGCTTTTGAATTATGCCCTACTAAATACCTTTGATATTGCTACTTGTTCATTCACTTTGGCATCTGTGAATGCGTACTAGAGAGTACCAAATTTTTAAAGAAAATTAAACTTGAGAATATTTTATCTATTAACCTTTTAAAAAATCTATTCTCCATATATTCGTAAATCTCCAATTACTCAGTTTTAAAAAACTTAATTCCTCTCCAAGTATAGTTTGAAAATCATTGATTTGGAGGGTAAAAACACTGGTTCTTTCCTTTATTTCACTTCAAAATTCATCTATTTTGTTTGTTTAAGCAATCTCTACACCCAATGTGGGGCTCGAACTCGTAACCCAGATGTCAAGAGCCACATGCTCCACCAACTGAGCCAGTCAGGCACCCCCCTTTATTTCACTTCAAAACTTAATGAGGTTTTGAACTTCTGAACTCTGAAAAGGTATATAAAAACTACTGCTTAATATCAGGATTATGTGTCTTTCTCTTGGATATGAAAAATCTGAAATACACTCAAAACAAGAGACAGTAACACAATGAACCCGCATATGCCTAGATTCCAACATGGACTCTAATCATCACAGCCACCTAATTTTTTTTTTTTTTAAACCAGGCTCCATGCCCAAGTTTGAACTCAAGAGCTTGAGATTAGGAATTGCACGCTCTACAGACTGAGCCAGCCAGGCACCTCTGACACCTAACTTTTTAAAATCCTTTTGGCTTATATGCACTTCCAATTCCCCATTATAAAGTACAATAAGAAAAGAAAGGTATTATTAGTTTATTTATTTATTTTTAAAGTGTTTGTATAGTTATTTACTTATTTATTTGGCTTCACAACCAGCACAGATCCACAGAGATTGAACTCACAACCCAACATTTTATCATTTATTATTATTATTTTGAGAGACAGCACGAGCAGAGGAGAGGGGCAGAGGGAGAGAGAGAATCCCAAGCAGGCTCCATGCTGAGCTCTCACTCCTATACTTAACGGAGGCCTTGAGATTCTACCTCCTATTTTATAAACCATTCTCTCAGCTTCAGTCTTAATTCAGATCTTCATCATCTCCTGCCTGGACTCCTGAATTAACAACTCTTCTTACTACAAAGATCTCTCTCTAACCTAAACACTGGATTATCTTTCTAAAATGCAAATGGACAATGTCATTGCCCTCTTTAAAAATTCTCCACTGAGAAGATCAAAATTTTTAATTATACAGGACTCTTTCCAATTTCAGCTGTTTAAACACTTTTCACTCTTCAATCATTCAGTCTAGTCACAGTGAAATATTTATGCATATTTAAATACACCACACTCTTTAATACACCTGTGCCTTTCTTTGGCCACTTTCCACCCCTCTTTATCAACAGCATTATACAAAGGGCTTCTGACTTGAGCATGACTTTGGAATATCTCTTTCTTAATATTAATTACAACTCCATGATTCTATTCCTAATTACTACCCAATACATTAATTATTCATTGAATCCCTATTCCCCCAATGACTGTGATCTTATTTAGCACTGTGTCAGGCTCACAATACACACTTGATAAATATTTTTAAATGATTCAATGAGTGAATGAGGATTCCCACATATTAGAGGTAACCTCCAGGAGAATGGAGTCATTGTTTCGTTCATTACTATACTCTAAGCACACAAAACCAACTCTGACACATACGGGCATTAAATAACAATTTTTTGAATTAAATTTGTTGCCTAATTACAGTAATGCCTGCAAACTTTGCTTCAATCCTGAATTTCATTAGCCTTCTGTCTTCAAGAAGCGTGATGCAATACTGAGGATTATGGAGATGGGGTAGGGGGAGATTCTCAAGTATGTCCTGTGGTAGTACTGGAAGTGACAGAATTAAGTAGGGGGTGCCAAAAACAGTGTTGCAATTAACCCTGCCATAAATCATGGTAGCGACAACGCTAAAAGTAAGACATTCTGTGACCTGCAGGAATCAGATCTGACAGTGGGCCAAAGAAAAGTGTCAAGCAGGAGGTGCAAAAGAGAAAAGAATTAAAGTCTGACGACAGCTGACAGGTTCTAGTTTTAGGATACTTGGAGGTGGACCAGTTTGTTTACACTTCGGGAGGTTTGGGGTGGCGATAGTACAGGGGTTGAAGAACTGAGAGGAAACAAAAAGTATCACCGCGAAAGGACCTCAAGGGCTTGTGGCAGCACTCACCACCTCCCCCTGCTCCGCGGACTTGTACACTCCAGACACCATCTCGTTATGTAGAAGCAAAAACAACGCCTCGTCCGCCATTTCCTGCTTATTCTTCCAGGCCCAGGATTTCGGCTCCCGCTTCGGCCCGGCTCAAGAGCTCCGGCTAGCGCCCGAGCGATACGGACTGTGGCACCGCAGCCCCTTCAGTCCACAGCCCTTCCCTGGTTGCTAGGAGACCAGGAATTCGCTCCGCTTCCCCAAGGCTGGTACAAGAGTGAGCCCGGCACCGGAACCAGGGCGAGCCCCCCCCCAGGGCCAAGAAGCCCTCAGGCCCAACGACGGAATCTGACAGCAGCCGGAACCAAAGGGAGTCGGCCGAGACCCTATCCGGCCCCTGGGCGGGGGGCGAAAATCAACTTCCGGTCCCCTCTACCCCGGCATTCCGCCAGCTCTATGATTACAAGTTCCTTTTCCGGGCTGAACTGCTCTCGTGAAGATTGGATAAAGGTTCCTCCTCCAGATGATATCAGAGGCGGGAGGCGTGGGGACCGCATAAAATAAGACAAAAGGACCTCCCGCTGCCATCTGTGTGTTAACTAACTAGCTGTGTATTAGAACTGACAAGAATTAGCTTCATCAAAAGCTTTTATCTCTGCTACATGTTTCACAATAGGGAGAAAAGTTGTAAAGAAAGTGAATAAATCATTCTTTCAGGCTATAAAGTTTAGATATATTGAGAAATTATCCCAAACCATTGTGGATTAAGCCTGGGTATGCAAAAAGATTTAGAGTCATTATGACCACAAGGAAGTTTACTGGAATGGGGTATAAGGGTCAAAGAGAATGAAGTAAGCAAAGACCAGGATGTACTTGAAATAAAATACAGGGGCACCTGGGTGGCTCTGTTGGTTAGTCGGACTTGAGCTCAGGTCATGATCTTGCGATTCCAGGCTCTAGATTGACAGCTCAGAGCGTGGAGCCTGCTTCCAATGATTCTGTGCCTCTCTCCTGTCCCTCCTCATCTTACGCGTCTGTCTCTCAAAAGAAAATATATATATATATATTTTTAAAAAGACACATTTATTCAGCGTCATGATCAGACTATTACATTTAGCAATCAACCGCATGGGTGCAAAAAAAAAAATCTACATTAAAACCCTTTGTTGGAATGCTTTACACTTTCCACAGAACAGAAACTAAAATAACCTGTTATACAATTAGTCAAAAATACAGTCCTCGAGTTTTTTGCCCATACACATGAGTATTGTCTAAAACATGTCTTCTTTGTAGCAGCTAGGCCCTGCCACCACTGTGCTTGGCTGAGTTCACAAATCTGTTGTAACCTGTAGCTTCCCTGTCACTTCTCTGGCTCTCCTCTCCTGCTAAGCTTTGTTTCCTGGCAGTAATTACAACCTTCTGCCACTGCCACAGCTCCTGCTGCTGCTGGAACCGCCATAGCCACCTTGGTTTCGTGGTTTGGCAAAGTATTGGCCTCCACCACAATTGGGGCCAGAGCTTCTGCCTCCAAAATTTCCTCCTTTCATAGGTCCAAAATTTGAAGACTGATGGTTGTAATTGCCAAAATCATTATAAATTCCACCACCTCCAAAGTTGCTTCCATCGTTACCAAATCCGTTATAGCCATCCCCACTGCCACCATATCCACCACCACCTCGACTGCCCCCAAAGCCACCACACCCACTGAAGTTTCCTCCACGACCAAAGTTGTCATTCCCACCAAAACCACCTCCACGACCACCACTGAAGTTTCCAGAACCACTTCCACCTCTTTGGCTGGAGGAAGCACTAGCCATCTCTTGTTTAGACAGAGCCTTCCTTACTTCACAGTTGTGTCCGTTCACAGTATGGTATTTTTGAATAACAATCTTGTCTACAGAGTCATGGTCATCAAATGTTACAAAAGCAAAGCCTCTCTTTTTGCCACTGCCTCGGTCAGTCATGATTTCGATCACTTCCATTTTCCCATACTGTTCAAAACAATCTCTTGGATGATGTTCTCCAGTGTCTTCTTTAATGCCACCGACAAAAATCTTTTTCACAGTTAGGTGGGCACCAGGTCTTTGAGAATCTTCTCTCGAGACAGCCCTCTTTGGCTCCACAACTCTTCCATCCACCTTGTGTGGCCTTGCATTCATGGCCGCGTCCACCTCCTCCACGGTGGCAGAGGTGACAAACCCAAAGCCTCTGGAGCGCTTGGTGCTTGGATCTCTCATTACCACACAGTCCGTGAGCGCTCCCCATTGCTCAGAATGGCTACTCAGACTCTCATCGGTTGTTTCAAAGCTCAAACCTCCGATGAAAAGCTTCCGCAGCTGTTCAGGCTCTTGGGGAGACTCTGACGTAGATATGACGGCGGTGGGAGGGGAGACTTTATCGATGCTTACTCGGCGGCGTCCACGGGCAGAAAGGAGGAAAAAATATTTTTAAAAAAGAAAAGAAAATGGGGCGCCTGGGTGGCTTAGTCGGTTAAGCGTCCGACTTTCGCTTAGGTCATGATCTCACGGTTTGTGGGTTCGAGCCCCGCGTCGGGCTCTGTGCTGACTGCCAGCTCAGAGCCTGTAGCCCATTTCGGAGTCTGTGTCTCCCTGTCTCTCTGACCCTCCCCTGCTCACGCTGTCTCTCTCTCTCTCCTGGAAATAAATTAAAAAAAAAAAAAAAGAAAGAAAGAAAAGAAAAGCAAGCTCACTGTGGGAAGTAGTTCATAAGAATCTATGGCAGATGTGGGATTTAACTACTAAACAGATGATACATAGATCATATGCACCTCTTGAATTTGGCAAATTCTGGCTTAAAGGTGTTGCTTAGCAGTGATTTTTACTTCAAAATTCACAAGGAAGATTTCCCCCCAATTAATGTTTCCCCAAAATTAACATTGAGTTTCCTCAAGTTGTTAATAATAATCTCTCAATTCTCCATATTCTGTCATAGAAATTTAAGATCATGTTCTGTTATGCCCGAATTGCGAGTCCCCAGAGACCTCCAAGGAGCCTGCACCAATGCAAGAACAAAAGGGTCTTTATTACAAGATCGAGCAGGGGCTCACCTGTCCACCCGCATAGCGGCAGCAAAGTGAAGCCCTGAACAGTGGCAAGCAGGGTTTTTATGGGGGAAGGGCGGGGGTGTTACCGTGCACACGTAGTATGTTTTGCATCATTACATACGCACCAATCATAATTGTACAATGCCCATAGTAACAGCATAGTAACAGTTTTGACCATTCAGTATCTGCAAGGCGTCTGTTACATTTGGCGGGACCCAATCATGACCTTTGAGAGTCTTTTAAAATGACCAATTATGAGGTGGGCTCAGAGAATTTACCTGGGGCTCCTGAAAGCGTGATTGATTGGCAAGTTTGTACAAAGTAGCTACCTGCAGTTCCCAGCCCTGACTCATCTCCAAGACTGCAAGAATGTTACACATTTCTTTTGATTGGCAGATCCGAGGGCTGTCCGAGGATAGCTTCAGCTGAGGCTTTTCCTGGAACTGGTACTACGTGCAGCCTGAGGTTGTTTCTAATGGAGGACTTAATTTTAGGCTCCTCAGTTCCATAATTAGGATTATGGTACCTTTTTCTTTCTTTCTTTTTTCCACATGCCCTTTTCACTTTTTTTTTTTTTTTTTTAAGTAGCCTTCATGCCCAGTCCAAACCCCATCACAGGGCTTGAACTCAGGACCCTGAGATCAAGACTTGAGCTGAGATCGAGTCAGAAGCCCAACTGACTGAGCAACCCAGGTAACCTGGTTCAGTTTCTAGAGCATTACATAAAAATTCCGCCTAAGCCTTTGAAAACACTCAACAAGAAAACCACAAGCCCAGAAAGGAGTAATTTATGTTAGGCCTTTCACCAAACTGGAGCTTAATAGTTAAACTACTTGCAGTTCTAAACTCTGCCAGAAATGAAATCTTAACTGGTTGGTTACGAATTTTTCTGGTCAGCACAAATAAGGTAACCTGTCACAGAGGTCCTCTCTAACCCCCAAAGATAGATGTAATAATCCACCTCAGAAGCCCTTTTTGTCCCCAAAGGAAGGTGACCCAACCTCAAATATTCCTTTTTGTCTGTTTATGATTTCCTGGTCCTATTTCTAAAAATCTTTACCTTTTTGTAGCTTTTTGGAGCTCCCCTCTGCTTGCCAGATGGGATGCCGCCCAACTCATGAATCAATTAATAAAGCTAATTTGACCTTTAAAATTTATTGTTTAGTTTTTCTTATTTAACAACAGTAGTGTAAATTTGAAGATTATTTTGCAACCATAATCTTATTTTTTCCAGCACTAATATTTCCCATACGTGAAATCAGGTCCTTTATGTCCTAACGGCATTCTCCCATCATTATCACCATCATCAAAGAAAAGGAGTCCAAGCCCACTTTTGAGGTCAAAAAGTAGCCAACTGACCAACTTACTAAGGTTGACTTCTCAAACAATAACATGGGGTTCTTAGAAGATTTTGGAATTGAGAGGAAAATGAGTATTTATTGAGCATCTACTAAATACTGAACACAATCCCCCACCAACTATCCTTTATAAAGCTGTGTTAAACTGGGGCGCCTGGGTGGCTTAGTCGGTTAAGCGTCCGACTTTCGCTTAGGTCATGATCTCGCGGTTCGTGGGTTCGGGCCCAGCGTCGGGCTCTGTGCTGACTGCCAGCTCAGAGCCTGGAGCCTGTTTCAGTCTGTGACTCCCTCTCTCTTTCTGACCCTCCCCTGCTCACGCTGTCTCTCTCTCTCTCTCTCTCTCCTAGAAATAAATAAAAACATAAAAAAAAAATATATTAGCTCACATTAAAAAAAAAAAAAATAAAGCTGTGTTAAACTGTCCAGAATCCTAGTAAAGGTCCTAGGGAAGTAGGAAAAGATCAAATGGTTTTGGTTGCCTCTACAACCATTTTCTCATGGGGGCACCTGGGCGGCTCAGTTGTTGAGCGTCCAACTTAGGCTCAGGTCATGGTACCTATCTTACGGCTCTTGAGTTTGAGCCCCACATTGGGTCTCAGCTGTCAGTACAGAGCCTGCTTCCAGATCCTCTGTCCTCCCCACCTCGACTCTGTTCCTTCCCTGCTTGCACTCTCCCCTCTCCCAAAACAATTTTTTTTTAAATAAAATAAAAGCATTTTCCCATGGAAACATTTTACATTTGGTGGTTAGGATCTACTATTACCACATTCTCAGGCTTCATGTTCAATCTATTACACACACACCTTTGTAGTAGGCATCATTGAGATAAGTATGTTTATAATCAGAATTAATTTCCTATTTATCAACTCTTATCCCTTTTACCCAGTTTTACTTTTTCCCCCCATAGCACTTGTCCATTTCTTTTTTTTTTCTTTTCTTGTAACCATCCATTTTTTTAAACATTTTTATTTTATTTCTAGGAGAGAAAGAGAGAGACAGCGTGAGCAGGGGAGGGTCAGAGAGAGAGGGAGACACAGATTCCAAAATAGGCTCCAGGCTCTGAGCTGGCAGGCAGCAGCACAGAGCCGAACGCGGGGCTCGAACCCACGAACCGTGAGACCATGACCTAAGCGAAAGTCGGACGCTTAACCGGACGCTTAACCTTACGACTAAACCACCCAGGCGCCCCAGCACTTGTCCATTTCTAACATGTTTTGTAATTTACTTAATTTACATGTTTTGTAATCCAAGCTCCTTGAAGACAAAGATCTTTTTGCAAACTATCCAAATGCCTAGAAAAGTGCCTGGCACATTAGTAAGTGCTCAGCAAATACTTATTGAATGAGTGAATAAGTACATGAATGATTTTTGTTCCCTAAAGAGCCTGTCTTCAAACTCCACAGAAGCAGGAACCACAGCGATCTTGTTCTAGGTTTTATCCTAAGAGCCTGGATTACTGCTGATGCAGAATAGGAGCTTTTAAAGACCGACAAACTAAAATGGTAACCAAAGTTAAATACTGTTATCTAACGCTTGGTGCAAGGTTGATTCCCGGCTAATAGACGATGAGAACCAAGATAACTTATAACACTGTTTCTCAGGGAAATGTTTTCTGAGCTGTAATTTGTAACTGTATTTCTGGAACAAAACGGTTCTCACGTTGGCTGGGTACACAGAGTAGAACCATGAGCTAGAAGACACTGTCTTACACACACAACTAACGACAGGGCCGCTACTCCAGGCCCCATGTTAAACTAACCAGTTGTATAAGCCAAGCGTAGAGAATACCTCCAGTGTCTTCGTTGGTCTGATCGACCAGTGATTCTTGGCTGTCATGACCTAGAGATGAAGTATCTCTAGATCCAATTTCCTTATCGGTAATAACGGGTATTTTATTCAAGCTTTTGGTGTGTAAAGGACAAGACACGTAAAATGTTCCATACAGCATCAAACAAATTGTTAGCTATTACGATTAGTGGCTGATCATGTTCATTTTTTGCTTCCCTCGGCTCATTTTGGTTGAACCCAATGAAGGGACGCCTGCGCCACCCTTCCAACTCCTCTCTGGGCATGCGCACCAACAGAACGGCCGCACCCTTTCCTGATCTAAACGTTTAGTGGGAAGAGGGTGAAATAGACTCGCCTCCATCTCACTCTGATATGATTAGATGGTTAAAACGATACAGAGCGAGCACGTCATATCACAAGTTAAACGAGCTGGAAAACTCGGCGCTCCGCGCCACAAGAGCAGGCCCCCGAGCCGGCGTCCTCGAGGACCCAGGGACTCTCAAACGCGCCCCGGCTCTGCGCTAGAAGCGGGGCCCAACCACCAGCTACTAATTGGAGAGGGAGGCAACCGCCTAGAAGACTTCTCATTGGCCCGGGGACGGGGGCCGGCAGCTTCTCCCCCTTCCGGATGCTGAGTGGTTGAGGCCGAAAAACAACGCCTACAGTCATTGGCTGGGCCCTGCTGTCAGTCCTCTCGCGTCTCGCGGCGCGACACAGTCCGGCGCGGCCTGTAGAGCAGTCTCGAAGCTTGCTGCAGAGAGAAGATGGCGGTCGCGGTGAGAACTTTGCAGGAGCAGCTAGAAAAGGCCAAAGAGAGCCTCAAGAACGTGGATGAGAATATTCGCAAGCTCACCGGACGGGATCCGAATGACGTGAGGTAAGAGGCGGATGAAAAACGCCGGCTCCGAGAGGTAGCCAGCATGCTGAGGTGAAATGGGGGCGGGAAGGGCGGCCAGCCCTGAGAAGGCTAGAACATCGAGGCCTGTCCCCGGGCCGGCGGTAGAACCCCTTCCTGGACGAGATGGGGAGTCTCCCAGGTCCTCGACGTAGCTCTCGAGGCTCAGGTGCGCGAGGAAGGAGAGTGGGTCCTAGCTCTGCCGGGATGGCTTCCTGCCCTGTTGAAGGCCCGGGCTGCCGATTCCCGCCCTCGGCCCAGCAGGCCCGGAACTGCAGCACAAAGCCCCTTCCCCATCCGGCGGCTACCTGGCCCTGTGCTGGCCCCGAGGCCCTCCTGGGACGCGGGCCGCCGCCTCTTCCCCCAGGCTCTTGCCCACGTGCGGCTTCCTTGGAGTTGGCGAAATTCAGGCCTGATCCAAGCTTGTTAATGTGTAGTGGCAACGAGGTCAATATAATTTCTGTAACGCTGGTTTTGAAAAAACAAGGGAATTAAAATAGTACTTCCTGCCAGGTTTCAAGCACGTGGGTTTGAAACCATATATTTAGAGCTTTTATGGTTATTTTTCTCTGATGTACCGCATCCGTGAGAGTGTTTGGTAACATTAAACGAGTCCACATACGGTTTTCTTACTGGTTTGTAAATATTTTTTAGGCCTATCCAAGCCAGATTGCTGGCCCTTTCTGGTCCTGGTGGAGGTAGAGGACGTGGTAGTTTATTGCTGAGGTAAGATTTTCTTAGGAGTTAATTTACATGCTAGGTCTGTACAGACTTCTAAATTAAGCATTGGTCTAAACAAGATTCGTGGTAGGGCCAATGTCAGAAGTGTTTGTTTTTAAATCTGTGATCAGCTGTAGTTTTCTGTGTAGTTATCTTGGTACTTCATTTATATGCAGAACTAGAGACTGAAGAATACATTAACTGCCAGTTTTGTGTAAACATGGCTTATTTTTATAGTTTTTAAAATACTGCCAAAAAATAGTGTTTGTAGTGAATGCCCATTTAAGGTTACTATAATTAGAAGCGTTTTTAAAAATTCAGTTAAATTATCTTGCTAAAGAGAAATATCATTTATCTTAAATTTCAAGTGTTTTGTGTTGCACATTTTTAATTGCAGGCGTGGATTCTCAGATAGTGGAGGAGGACCCCCAGCCAAACAGAGAGACCTTGAAGGGGCAGTCAGTAGGTACGTTGGAGGAAAAGGTTCTGAAGACATGCTTGTATGCTCTGTTTTCCAAGGTAGCCTACAAGTATAAGTATTTAATGAATGTTCAGTTGTGGTAAGTGAGTAGTATACCACTTCCCTTGAGTCTATTCCCTTTATATTTGACTGAACCAAGCCAGTGTCCCTCAGCACTCAATTCTTCATTAACAGTAACAGAAATTTTACCAAAGTCAAGATGAGAAGAATAAGACTGAAAAAATACTTTGTGCCACCTTTCTGTCTTGTACTATAAAACTTTAACCACTTGAGAAATACGGGACATCAACATTTGGACTGAGCATTGGTGACACATTTTCTCCTTTTACTACCAGAGGAAAGAGTAGAATGGGATGGAGATTGATAAAATAAAAAGACTTCTAGAAATAAGTCATAGTAAAAGTAATTATTTGACTTTGGTATGCACTTAAGTAAAACTTTGTAGTGGTCCTTTAAAATTCTTTCTCAGTGGGGCACCTGGGTGGCTCAGTCGGTTGAGTGTTCTACTTCAGCTCAGGTCATGATCTTGCAGTTCGTGGGTTTGGGCCCCGCGTCAGGCTCTGTGCTGATTGCTACCTCAGAGCCTGGAGCCAGTTTCAGATTCTGTGTCTCTGTCTCTCTGACCCTCCCTTGCTCTTGCTGTCTCTCTCAGAAATAAATAAAACATTAAAAAAAAATTAAAATTCTCTCTCCTACATTAGGCTGGGAGGGGAGCGTCGGGCAAGGAGAGAATCACGCCAAGAAAGCGACCCAGAGGATGATGATGTTAAAAAGGTAATTGAGATAGAGGATGGATATGGTATTTCCATTTTTGTATGTTTTGGAGTGTCACTCTTGAATATGCTTGTTAAATTACTGAGATTTGTTATCTCTTGCAGCCAGCTTTGCAGTCTTCAGTTGTAGCTACCTCCAAAGAGCGCACACGTAGAGACCTTATCCAGGATCAAAATATGGATGAAAAGGGAAAGCAAAGGTATCTTTAGTTTTTTATGTGTGAAAAAATTCCTGCCAAATAATGCAATTTTAGGAAAATTTATCTTTAAGAATTGTTCAAGTGCCCATAGAATGTTTCTTTTAGGAAATAGTGGACTTAAATGAAGTGGAACCTACTGACAACTTTTTTTTTCTGTTCTTTAGGAACCGACGAATATTTGGCTTGTTGATGGGCACTCTTCAGAAATTTAAACAAGAATCCACTGTTGCTACTGAAAGGGTATTTACAATTTTCCTTTGCTTTAAGTTATCAAAGTAGTTTTTACATGTGCTTGAAGAATAAAAATGCCCTCGAGATCAAATTGGAAACCTAAAATGAAGCTGAGAAAAAACATAAAATTTTCTGAATTTGTTATGTTTTTACATGGTCTCTTTGAGATCCTGTGAAGTAACAGAATGAACTTCTCTCTGTACTGCCAAGAACTTTGGTCTATGACTCAAGAGAACCTGAGTTCTGATCCCAGCTCTACAGTCTCATTTTGTGATCTTTGACAAGATTCTTCGTTCTTTTCAAACAAGGAAGTTGAACTCATCAGCACTGTAGTTCAGTAATTCTAACTAGCACCCTGGAAGCAAAAGCCTAAATATACCTGCCTTCTACAGTTTATTTAACTGTGCAATCTTGGTAGTTTTTATCATTTTTTTTTTTTTATGTTCTTATTTCTGAGAGACAAGGAGGGAGGGAGAGAGAGAGAGAGAGAGAGACCAGGTGAGCAGAGGAGGGTAGAGAGAGGGAGACAAAGAATTGAAGCAGGTTCCAGACTCTGAGCTGGCTGTCGGCACAGAACCCAAAGCGGGGCTCGACCCACGAACCGTGAGATCCTGAACGGCACTGAAGTCAGACGCTTAGCCAACTGAGCCACCCAGGTGCCCCTAGAAGTTTTTATTTTATTAAAGCTACAGAATTGTGCCCTTGGTGTTGAATACTAAGTTAATTGTTTCCCAAGGGAGAATGTGGTAGGAAGGGAGTAACAATTCAGTTATAGATTAATAAGGTTTTATTGCAGCTTTTATATGTTAACTTCCCTGGGGAGTATAAAAGGCTTGAAAACATGTTCAAAAATAGGATGTTATTTCTGTCACCTCTGATTCAAGAGGAAGAATAACTAAAGATAACTTAAAAAGACAGCTCTTTTTTAGGTTAGTTATGAAAGAACCTTATCTAAAAGTTATGTTAAATGGAACAGTTATTGATAGTATTGTTAATGTTCTTGATATTTCAATTTTTACATGGAAAGGCTTCAGTCCATATTTCCTGAAAGAAATTGGAATTAGCTAAGTAGTGTGAATTAGCTGGTATCATGAATTGCAAATATGAAAACTGTACAGATAACTTAGTAAAATGTAATGTTAGTCATATTTCATGTAATCAGGATATGAAATTAGTTTCTAAAGATAATTGTTTATTTTTAGCAAAAGAGGCGCCAGGAAATTGAACAAAAACTTGAAGTGCAGGCAGAAGAAGAAAGAAAGCAAGTTGAAAATGAGAGGAGAGAACTGTTTGAAGAGAGGCGTGCTAAACAGACAGAACTGCGGCTTTTAGAACAGAAGGTTGAGCTTGCGCAGCTGGTGAGTAGTAGTTTGGAATTGGAATTCTAAGTGGTAGTCCTTCATGTTTACAAAAATCTGACCTTTTACCTTTTCTTTAGCAAGAAGAATGGAATGAGCATAATGCCAAGATAATTAAATATATAAGAACTAAGACAAAGCCCCATTTGTTCTATATTCCTGGAAGAATGTGTCCAGCTACCCAAAAATTAATAGAAGAGTCACAAAGAAAAATGAATGGTAAGTGCACGTGTAAAGGTCCAATGAAATTTTTGTAATGAATAAGGTGGTATACTCGCACATATACCTTTGTTTCCTGTAATTGTGTATCAGTAGTTGATTTTTTTTTTTTTTTTTTAAAGATACGGTAGAAGGTAATGGGTTTGAAGCAGGAGCGTCTGTTTGATTTATGATGGAATTTAGCCTGAAACTTACCATGTTTTAGGCAGTGTTTACATATATTGTTTAAGTATCTGAATGAGATGATTTCTTTAGCCAAATACAAATGCTAATGAAACAAAAGTAAACATTGGTATAATTCATACAAAGTGCATACATGGAAGATTAGACACTGCTGAGAAGATGATTTAGAGGATTACTGTTTTCCTGGGATCAGAAAGTTAATACGTGATATGATAGCATAAAAATGATTGTATTCAAAGAAATTATACTCTTATCCAGCATAAAGTAAAATAACAAAATTGTTTTTTCATCAGTTGGTTAATGTGCTATAGTTGCCTACCAATAATAGATTAGTATATAGGTTTCTGGGGGATCTTTGCTTGTGTCATTTTATTTCAGTTTGTAATTACTTGCTATAATCAGTTTTGTGTTGTTACTGCTTTACAAAAAGACATTTAGATAAGCTCGATGACAGTTTGTGACTGTCAAATTGTGAGTTTGAGGATTAATTATACATGTATATTTTTATCTTTAGCTTTATTTGAAGGTAGACGCATCGAATTTGCAGAACAAATAAATAAAATGGAGGCTAGGCCTAGAAGACAATCAATGAAGGAAAAAGAGCATCAGGTGGTGCGTAACGAAGAACAGAAGGCGGAACAAGAAGAGGGTAAGGTGGCTCAGCGAGAGGAAGAGTTGGAGGAGACAGGTAATCAGCACAATGATGTAGAAATAGAGGAAGCAGGAGAGGAAGAGGAAAAGGAAATAGGTATAGTTCATAGCGATGCGGAGAAAGAACAGGATGAGGAGGAACAAAAACAGGAAATGGAGGTCAAGATGGAGGAGGAAACTGAGGTAAGGGAAAGTGAGAAGCAGCAGGATAGTCAACCTGACGAAGTTATGGATGTGTTAGAGATGGTCGAGAGTGTCAAAAATGTAATTGCTGAGCAAGAGGTAATGGAAATCAATCAAGTTGAAAGTGTAGAACCTTCAGAAAATGAAACTAGCAAAGAACTGGAGCCAGAGATGGAATTTGAAGTTGAGCCAGATAAAGAACGTAAATCTCTTTCTCCTGTGAAAGAGATTGCCTGTGCTTTAGAAATGGAAAATGAGCCTGAGGAGAAAGAAGAGAAAGAATCTGAGCCTCAACCTGAGCCTATGACTCACCTCCAGCCCCTGCCTCAGCCTCAGCCTGAGCCTCAGCTTCAGCCTGAGCCCCAGATCCAGACCCAGACCCAGTCCCAGGCCCAGACCCAGTCCCTGCCCCAGTCCCTGCCCCAGTCCCTGCCCCAATCCCAAGCAGTACTTCAGCCCCAGCCTCTTTCTCATCCTGAAACTTTGCCATTAGCTGTTTTACAGCCACCAATTCAGGTTATTCAGGAGCAAGGGCATTTACTACCTGAAAGGAAGGAGTTTCCTGTGGAATCTGTAAAACTCACTGAGGTGACAGTAGAGCCAGTCTTAACAGTACATCCAGAGAGCAAGAGCAAAACCAAAACTAGGAGCAGAAGTAGAGGTCGAGCTAGAAATAAAACCAGCAAGAGTAGAAGTCGCAGCAGCAGTAGTAGTAGTTCTAGTAGCAGCTCAACCAGTAGCAGCAGTGGAAGCAGTTCCAGCAGTGGCAGCAGTAGCAGTCGAAGTAGTTCCAGTAGCAGCTCCAGCACCAGCGGCAGCAGCAGCAGAGACAGTAGCAGCAGCACTACTAGTAGTAGTGAGAGTAGAAGTCGGAGTAGGGGCCGGGGACATAATAGAGATAGGAAGCACAGAAGGAGCGTGGATCGGAAGCGAAGGGATACATCAGGACTAGAAAGAAGTCACAAGTCTTCAAAAGGTGGTGGTAGTAGTAGAGATACGAAAGGATCAAAGGATAAGAATTCTCGGTCCGACAGAAAGAGGTCTATGTCAGAGAGTAGTCGATCAGGCAAAAGATCTTCAAGAAGTGAAAGAGACCGAAAATCAGACAGGAAAGACAAAAGGCGTTAATGGAAGAAGCCAGGCTTTCTTAGCCTATTCTTTGCAGCAGAAGATTTCTTGATGAGTAAAAGGATTACCTTTCCTTATAAGGAGGATGCTGCCTTAAGAATTGCATGTTGTAAAAAATCTTTTTGGAAAATACAGACTGTTTGTTTACCAGACATTCTTGTACTTTTTGCATAATTTTGTAAGAGTTATTTATCAAAATTATGTGAGGTTCCAAAATATGTAAAAATAATAATAATAATAAAAAAAGATTAACATCCCTTGTCATCTTTTTTAAATATCCTATACTCTTCAGTAAGAATCTGTATATTTTAATAGGTAAATCTTTAAGTCTGTTCCCTTCTAATTCTGTACCATACTTTGCTTTTGTAGAAATAAATGTGCATTTCTTTCATTAGTTTTGGGATGTCCTCGTTGACACTTGTATAATAAATACCCTCTTGATATCATTTTCAGCTTTTATCACTAGTTACTGAACGTGATTAGAATGTCTTTGAAGGTTTCGTCACTCTTACTTGCCTTAGATGATTATTTTGAGTTGTCAACGTCAGATCTTTGCAGTTTTCAGGGGGAACATAGTTTTCAAAATCATTTACTATTTTTTTTAATCTAAGCATTTCCCCCTGTTTCTCATATAAATCATATATTTGGTAGATAACTTAAAACAGTATGATTTGGTTGGCATTTTCTTCAAGATTATGGGAACATCGTTCTTTTGTCTCCATGGTTACTTGTGTGATATAGCATATACATCTATTGAAGAAAATAATCATTTTGTAGGGGAGGGAGGTAGAAAAGTATACTCTAAACTTGGTTTTTGAGTTTGTGGTCTTGTCTTAACTTTTGTGTTGGCTCTAACTGAAACATGCCAATATGTGTTTTCAAGAGTTTTTGTTTAAGTATTGTATGAAAGTTTACAGAATGAAGGAAGTTCATCTACACTTGAATCTGTAAGCAAGATAACACACAAGTGTACCAAGTGATTAACTTTGTTGTTTTATAAATTTGTATGAATTTGGAGTATCTGTTGCCATTACTATACATGTGCAAATAAATGTGGCTTAGACTTGTGTGACTGCTTAAGACTAGTACTTGTATTAACTTTTTGATGCTTTTACACAAGAGAGCACTTTAATTGCAAATGGCCTTTGAGTTTATAACATCGACTAGTTTTAGGCTTGACTATTTATTATCTCTTCCCTTGACAAGTAAATGGTGACAGTGAAAACGTCAATAAGTATTTCCAGAACTATAAAAAATAAGAGAACATGTTCAAGTACTCTTTAAAAAGTCCTCTCTTGGAATAATTATGAGTGAAAAGTGAGTAGAACTTTTCAAACTATAGAGCTAGCTACCTGTGTTCCTGGGCTAGTTTCCACCAAGTCACTTCATCTATGGGTTTTAATAATTTCCATGTTGCAGTTTAAGTTTTATCCTGTATAACATGATAGGAAAAAAGGCTGGTAAAAACTTAAAAGGGATGGCCATAAATGTAAACTGGTTCTTAAAATCTTTATTTAATGAATCTAAAATGATTGTATGTATTAAGATCCTCTTTAAAAATTAAGTTTTGTTCACTCATTTTTACCTGGAAAACTTGAACACTTGTTTTGATGCTTCTCAAAAAGGAATGAATTTTGGCTTTAAGCTCAGTTGTTGAGAGTGGTAATGATGGGGCTATAATGCATGGAGAGGAAAATTATTTAGAATTTCAATTTTTAAGTATTTTAAATTTTGATGTATATACAATTCTATTTTAATTTTTTTTTTTTTTTAATGTTTATTTTTGAGAGAGAGACAGTGTGAGCATGGGAGGGGCAGGGAGAGAGAGGGGCAATAGAATCTGAAGCAGGCTCCAGGTGGTTGGCACAGAGCCCAGCATGGGGCTCAAACTCACAAACTGCATGATCATGACCTAAGGCAGAGTTGGACGCTTAACTGAGTGAGCCATGCAGATGTCCCTAGAATTCCATTTAAAATGTTATAACTAGTGGTATGCACTAATAAATTGGAAGACTTCATTGTAGTTTTTTAATTTATTTAAAAAATTTTTAATGTTCTATTTATTTCTGAGAGACACAGCGTGAGCAGCAGAGGGTCAGAGAGAGAGGGAGATACAGAATCTGAAGCAGGCTCCAGGCTCTGAGTTAGCTGTCAGCACAGAGCCCAATGTGGGGCTCAAACCCACAAACTGTGAGATCATGACCTGAGCCCAAGTCGGATTAACCGACTGAGCCACCCAGGTGCCCCTGTTGTTTTTTAAGGTTTTTAGAGAAAGTACTAGCAGGGGAGGGGCAGAGAGAAGGAGACACAGAAATTTGAAGCAGGCTTCAGGATTTGGGCTGTCAGCACAGACCTCAACGGGGGCTCAAACTTGTTAACTGCGAGATCATGACCTGAGCTGAAGTCAGCTGCTTAACTGAGCCACCCAGGCACCCCAGAAGACTTCATTTTTAACTGAAGGATTGGGGGGGAGGTCTTCAGTTTTGTTTTTGATGTTTCCAATTAATGCTTTGTCCTTAGAAGTGAAATTATATGGAATTTATTTTCAGAGAACCATGCAATTGGTTTCTTACAAAGATGAAGAATATAGAAGTAATGATAGTTTCCTTAGGGGGAAAAGATACACGGGTCCTCTGTTTGACATTACAAATTAGTGTTAATGGAGTATTTAGAAGCAGAAGATGGATAGGGCTGGGGACTAAGGACTGAAATTAGTTTGGAGACATCTAAGGAGCTGTTAGGAAACATCTTGGTTATACCGAAATCCCAAGGTTTGTACAACCACAGAAATTAGAAGATAGTTTGATCTTCAGTGAGTTGTATTTCCAAATAGGTCACTATTTCTAGAATTCTGGTGAATACACAAATATACTTTAGCAATTAGGTTAAGCATACCCTACCAAAGAAATTATAAATTGAGTTTATAAGTTGACATAAATTTGAAACTAAAGCTACTAAATGATTATATGGTGAAGTAATAACTAATGTTTGTTAAAACAAGTCATTAATATGTTTTGGGATTCGATTACTTAAAAAAACTTTAAATCCTTAAGTAGAATCTTAGCCAGTTTTCCTTCTTGAGGGAATGTCATTAAAGCATTTAGTTTAGAAAACAAATTACATGTTTGGATCGTCAGTTACCAATAAGTCAGTGGGGAAGATTCTAACTTGATAAAAGTAAGCCCGAGAAATCAGAATATTTAAATTTTTCTTTATGTCTTCTAGCATGATCTTTTCCAGAAAATGATACTGAAATGCCTACAACTGCTTCCTATTGTGATTTGAGTACTCTGTATTTGTTAGAATCACTACTTGCTGTCACTGTGCATTTGTTTTATTTTCATAACATTTACCATGATATCGTTAACATCATACTTTGGTTTATTATTTGCTTCCCACTTGAATGTAAGCTTTTTAAAAATTATTTTAAAAAATGAGAGCAAGGTTTTTATTTTATTTTATTTTTTTAATGTTTTATTTATTTCTAGGAGAGAGAGTGACAGCATGAGCAGGGGAGGGTCAGAGAGAGAGGGAGTCACAGACACAAACAGGCTCCAGGCTCTGAGCTGGCAGTCAGCACAGAGCCCGACACAGGGCTTGAACCCACGAACCGCGAGATCATGACCTAAGCGAAAGTCGGACGCTCAACCGACTAAGCCACCCAGGCACCCCGAGAGCAAGGTTTTTAAATTCTTTTTAACTCATTGCTCTATTTCAGATACTTACGATAGGGCCTTGTGTGTTACAGGCAATGTTATGAGTAAATTACGACAAGTCCTTAACATGACTTCTGTGATTCAATCTGCCTTTCCAACTTTAGTTGCATCTCTTCCAGTACATTAGGTATGCTTGTTTGAAACCATGAACCAAGATGCAGCCAGGAGCCATTATGGCTGGAGCATAGTGATTTAAGCCACGATGGTTAAGTAGCAAAAGTGTTGATTAGGTTTTGGGTAAAGATAGTTCCCAGCAGATGTGCTGGTGGACTATGTGGTTGTGAGAAGTCAGGATGAGTAAAGATTTTACCTGAACAACTAGAAATGAATTGTCATTAGCTTAGATAAGAGGGACTAGAATGAGCGGGTTTGGGGATAGTGGACATGAGTGGGTTAGGAGTGACCCAAACTATGAACATGAATATCTCCGTTATTCAGGTCTCCTTTAATGTGTTTGCATAAAAGTCTTGGACATTATTTGGTAAATGTATTCCTAGGTAACTGACTCATACATGAATAAACATTGCTCTTTAATTGAGATTAACAGACAAGTATACAAAATACCATTACAACTCCATGAATTGTCAGAATGATAACACCTATGTAATCACCCAGGTGAAGAACTAGAAGCCAGGACCCTAGAATCCCTTCCAGTGATTTCTCCCTTCCTTTCCTGCCCTGAGGGGTAACCACTTTTAATGTAATACAACAAGGAAGCCCTAATCCATGACAGTTTACTTTAGCAAACCAAAACCTGAACCAGAGTAAATTCTTTGAGGTGCCTCAAGGTTAGGAAATTGAAAAACTTACAGACAACCAATCAGAAACAGCCAACTTGGCTTTTGCAGATAAGGCAGTTGCTTCAGCGATAGCCAATCAAATAATTTCCTTGCTTTGCTTTCTGTCGGCTAAGAGCCTTTCCCCTAGCCCTTGACAAGAGTTTAGTGCTGCCCAGATTCAAGTCAATATTTGCTTAAATTCAGAATTCTAAAGTACCTCAGTTTATCTTTTATACAATGCTATCCTGACTTTATGCTAGTCACTTCCTTGATTTCCTTCATAGTTTTCAATGTGATTCATGCATTCTAAACACTGGTTTATTTTTTATTTCCTATTTTTTACTCTACATAAATGAGATCATAAGTATTTTGTATTTTGGCTTCTTTTGCCCACATGTTTCTGTGACTCATTTTTGTATGTCACTGTTCATATCTATCACCATTATATGGATATTGAGATTGTTTTCAATTTTAGGGTCTTATAAGTCTACTATAGAACATTCATGTCTTGGTAAACATATGCATGGATATATGGTATATTTAAGAGTTTAATCAGTAAGTCACAAGTTACATATATTTGAATGTGGATTTTCTAGATGACTAATGTGGTTATATTTCCCATTTTTAGAAACACTTTTAGATATCCTTTTTGGGGACTGTCTTTCTCTTGATATTAGGAGTTATGTATTCTGGAAAGTAGTATATTGAATATATGCACTATAACTATCTTCTACTTTGCAGCTTGGCTTTTTTCACTTTTAGTGATATTCTTAAATTAAGATTTCTTGATTAGGGGTACCTGGGTGGCTCAGTTGGTTAAATGTCTGATCCTTAATTTTGGCTCAGGTCATGATTTCTCAGTTTCGTGAGTTTGAGCCCCACGTTGGGCTCTGTGCTGACAACGCTGAGCTTAGGATTCTCTCTCCTCTCTCTCCCACTCATTCTTTCTGTCTCTCTCAAATAAGTAAACTTAAAAAAAATTTTGTAGGGCGCCTGGGAGGTTCAGTCAGTTAAACATCTGATTCTTGATTTTGGCTCAGGACTTGATCTCATGGTTCATGGGTTCAAGCCCTGCATCAGGCTCTGCACTGTCCACGTGGATTTGGTGGAATTCTCTCTGCCCCTCCCCCAGTCTCTCAAAATAAAAGTTTAAAAAAATTTGTTTATAATGTAGAGTTCAGTTTATCCATATTTTTATGGTTAATTCCTTATGTGTCTTATAAAATTTGTCTCCTCTTGTGGTTAGTGGATTAGAGCCATGTGTCAGGCTCAGTACTGACAGCTCAGATGGAGCCTGGAGCCTGCTTCAGATTGTGTCTCCCTTTCTCTACCTCCCTCCCCACTCATTCTCTCTCTCAAACAAAGGTTAAAAAATTTTTTTTTTTAAATTTTTCAAGAAGATAGTCTTATTTTCTCTTTGAGAAGCTGTATTATCTTTTCACATGTAACTCAATTATTTTCCTGGAATTGGTTTTTGTGTATGGTGCGATTTGGGGGTTATTGCTCATTTCTTTTTTCCAGGTGAACGTAAAATTTCCCAATCTCAATTATTGAAAAGTTTGTGCCTTCTATATTACTCTGCAGTATCACCTTTTATATCTAGTATCCATATATTCATGGTTTCTCTTATATTCATGAGCTCTCTATTCTGTTCCATTGGCTGTTCTATGCTTGAGTTGATACCACTGTCTTAATATCTTAGCCTCATATTAAGTCTTCATACCAGGTAGAGCAGATTCTTCCACCTTGCTTTACTTGACACTACTGGTATTCTCACCTACCTGCTTTTTCATATAAATTTCAAAGCCAGCCTTTGAATAACCACACACACACACACACACACACACACACACACACACAAGTCTTGGGATTTTGGTTGAATTGCTTTGAATCTGCAGATTAATTTGGGAATTGACCCCATGGGGTCTTCCAATCTATAAACAAGGCATTTTGTTAAGAATGTGGATAATGGTTATTGCCTGTTTTATGTTTTATATAAACGGATTCTTTTATATTTGTTCAACATTAGGTTTGTGAGTTTTATTAATCTTGCGGTTTGTAACTATGTTGTTTTGCTGTGCGTTACTCCATTTTGTGCATATTCCACAGTCTTGTGTATCTATTCTGTTGTTGATGGAATTTGTGTGTTTTCCACATAGTTTGAAGCCAGTATGAACAGTGCTACTACCAATGTACTTATCCATATGCTTTGATGAACATATGTAAAGATTTCTCATGGTATATATAAAGCACCTAATTTTTAAGTTCAAATGGAAAGTCCAGTGCCTGTGACTTCTTCCTCTTCTAGTCCAACAATCCACACCTTCAATTTTATCATGCATAAAATGCTTATTTCTCTTAGGGAATATTTTTATGGATCTCATTTCTTTTCCTTTGATTCATTTCTCAGATACAGTATTTGAGTTGTTTGTTATTTTTCCCTGTAAAAACTCATCTTCTGCCTTTAATTTGACAACAGTTTCCTTGGGCTCTCATAAATGCTTTTAACATTTTCTTTTTTGTTTTTTAACATTTATATTTGAGAGACAGAGCACAAGCAGGGGAGGGGCAAGGAGAAAAGAAGTCACAGTCTGAAGCAGGCTCCAGGCACTGAGCTGTCAGCACAGGACCTGATGTGGGGCTCCAACCTGCAAACCGTGAGATCATGACCGGAACTGAAGTCGGATGCTTTACCGACTGAGCCACCAGGCGCTCCCATATTTTATGTTTTTAATTAAATTTTTTCATATGTGTTTTGAGCATGTTAAGGACCATCACTTTATAATGTCTTTAAACAAGGACACTTTTCTCAGCTTGCCTGTTATTTTGTGATAAAAGTTAATTCATCTTAATGCTTCACCAAAGCTTCTCCACAATTAATGTAAGCCCACCTTTATTCTGAGGCAATTTTGAAACTGGCCTTTAGTTAAATTCATATACATTGAAAGTGATGGGTCATGAGATTTATTTTATTTTTTGAAAGAGAGCATGAGAGTATGAGCAGGGGTGGACCAGAGGATGGGAGGGAATCTCAGACAGGTTCTATGCCCAGCTCAGAACCTGACCATGAGATCAAGACCTGAGCTTAAATAAAGAGTTGGACGCTCAACTGACTGAGCCACCTAGGTGCCCTGAGACATTTGAGGCATATTGGAAAATTATACAAATTTATTCTTCTACCAACTATAGATAAGATGGCTTTTTTCCCCCACAGCCTTTCCAATGCTGAGTTTTGTGAATTATATTACTTTTTTTCCATCTAAAATTTTATATTGCTGATTTGTATTTAATTTATAATTTTTTAAGTTCAATTATGGAGCACCTGGGTGGCTCAGTCAGTTAAATGTCCAACTCTTGGTTTTGGTTCAGGTCATAATCTCAAGTTTTTATGAATTCAAGCCCCAAATCTGGCTCTGTGCTGGCAGCATGGAGCCTGCTTGGTATTCTCTCATTTCCCTCTTTCTCTGCCCCTCCCCCATTCATGGGCTGTCTCTTTCTTAGGATAAATAAGCTTAAAAAAGTAAAGTTCACTTACTGATTTTGAGAGAGAGTGTGAGCAGGGTAGGGGTGGGCAGGGAGAGAGGGGAAGAGAGAACCCCAAGTAGGCTCCATGCTGTCAGGGCAGAGCCTGATGGCAGGGCTCTATCTTACAAACCATGAGATCATGACCTGATCTGAAACCAAGAGCCAGATACTCAACCAACTGAGCCACCCAGGACCCCTGATTTGTAATCTCAATATTAATTATTGAATACCGTTTGTCTTTCTCCCTATATTGAAATGTTATATAGCAAATTACCATATTTTCATCAGTCTATTTATGGACTCTATTTAATTGAGTGCAGTTGTATTAAAGTTGTGTTATGGTAGGTTTTAATATCTAGTGTGCTAAGTTCTCCCCTAATTATGTGTTGTTTTTTTTTTAACTAGGCAACTGTTTCAAAATTTATTCCCAGGCTTCTTCAGCTTAATTAGCTGCGAAGAATGAATTATGACAAGCAAAGAACTGAAAAGAGCTGCTAGTGGCTAGGGGACTTGGGCTTAAAAATATCAGATCTAGATTTTTATCAGATTCATGAACAAAATTTTAAAAAGCAGTTATAAAGTAGCATCTCTCAGTAACTTCTTTGAGTTCTGTCTTCTTCAGAAGCCAACTTCCATTCACATTGTTGCATTCTTGAAAATTCATGAAAATTATCCACAAGACCTGGAACTTCATCATTATCAGTCTCTTCAGTGGCAAGCGGTGCTTTACCATCCCAGATTGTTTAGGCAGAACTTCTGCCAGTCTCCTTACACTAGTCACACTGTCTGTACCAAGCTGGGTTAAGATGCTGGGTAGCCTTTCTGTCAGCAGTTTTGTCTCAGCATGGCCTGTAATGGTGAAAGTATTGGCTGCCAGAGACCCCTGAATTTGAGTCGTGATAATGCCTTACTGTTCTTGATTTGTAAACATAGGCACCTCTTTAGTGTGAGAGATATTGTTTACTCCTAATATTCTTTCAGGAGAACTGAAATTTTTTTTTGTCATCTGCTATAGCTGTTCTATGAACCACCTTCTTGTTGCAAGCAGTTCCTTTTCCACCCATCCATACTTGTGCCTGCAGTGTGGCGAGTTTCTCCTGGCTCACTATAGTTCCTTCTTGTTGGAGTGGAAGTGGGGTTGTGCAGGGAACTAGGGTTGTCACTCAAGGGGTTGCAGGCAGACCAGCTGGGATTAAGGGCACACAAGTAGGGATGCACTCAATTATACTTTTCCAAATTTCCCAAGATAATATGTATTTTAATGAAAATTTTATTTTTTTATTTTTATTTTCAATGTTTTATTTATTGTTTCTGAAAGAGAGAGAGAGAGACAGCATGAGCAGAGGAGGGTCAGAGAGAAAGGGAGATAAGGAATCTGAAGCAGGCTCCAGGCTCTGAGCTAGCTGTCAGCACAGAGCCCGATGCGGGGCTCAAACCCACAAACTGAGATCATGACCTGAGCCGAAGTTGGACGCTTAACCAACTGAGCCATCCAGGCACCCCTTAATGAAAATTTTAGAATCACTTTTCAAGTTTCTGAAAAACTAATTTTGATTTTGACTGTATTGAATTTGTAATTTAGGAATAATCAGCATCTTTAGAATATTGACTAAACAAACTAGTGTTTCCATTTGTTCTATCAGGTATGTTAGTAAAATTTTATAGTTTTCTTCATATAGGTTCTGCACATTTTTAAGTGTAGGCCCAGGGTTTATGTACATGTACCACTTGCTATTTTGAATAGAATTTTTTTCCTCACATCATATTTTCAGTTAGTTGTCCATATATAGAAAATTTGGAGATATTTTTCCAGTTTTCAGGAAGCTTCTTTGTTTTCCTCTTTATAGTGGAGACTTCTGTGACTCTATTTCCCTCTATCCGGTGGTTGATTGGATCATAGTTATAGAGACTAAGTAAGGCACTTCACAAGAAAGACAAGAAAATTTTTTTCTTTTCTTTCTCTCTTTTTTTTTTTTTTTTTTTAAGTTTTATATATTTAAGTAATCTCTACACCCAGTGTGGAGCTCAAACTCATGACCCTGAAATCAGAGTCACATGCTCTTTGGACTGAGCCAGCCAGCAACCACAAGAAAATTTCTTTTTGTTATAGGTTGGACCTATAACATGTTTAACCAATTTTAATTTTAAGGATAGGTCTTAATTCATTAATATCTAATTTTCACCCCTATGGCTTTTACCAACACTGCTCTTTCAATCTCCCTCTGGTATCAGGTTTTAACAATTTGGTTCAATTCTGTACCTTTAAAAAAAGCCTTTATTATGAAATTGAGGGATAAAAAGTGTTGAAAAGACTTCTCATACTACATTTTGCTTTATAGTTTTGACTTTGGAACCATGTGAATGGTTCATATAAGAAACTTGAATCAACAACTGAACCTTACACCTTACAGAGCTGGAAAACGAACAGCAAATAAAACCCAAAACCAGGTGAAGACAGGAAATAAAGATCAGAAATCAATGCTATCAAAACCAAAACAACAACAACAACAACAAACTCACAATAGATCAATGAAACCAGGAGCTGGTTCTTTGAAAGAATTAACAAAATTGATAAATCCCTAGCCAGTTTGATCAAAAAGAAAAAGGAAAGGACCCAAATCAATAAAATCAATGAAAGAGGAGAGGGATGCCTGGGTGGCTCGCACGGTTAACTGTACGACTTCAGCTCAGGTCATGATTTCATGGTTCAAGGGTTCAAGCCACACATCAGACTCTGCTGGACAGCTTAGAGCCTGGAGCCTGCTTCAGATTCTGTGTCTCTCTCTTCCTCTGCTCCTCCCCACCCACACTCTGTCTCTCTCTCAAAAATAAGTAATAAAATTTTTTTTAAAAGAATGAAAGAGGAGAGAGGTCACAACCAACACAGCAGAAATACAAACAATAATAAGAGAATATTATGAGCAGTGGTACACCAATAAAATGGGCAATCTGAAAGATTTGATTGCAGCCACAGCAACTTCTTACTCAACATGTCTCCAGAGGCAAGGGAAACGAAAGCAAAAATTGGGACCTTATCAAAATAAAAAGCTTCTACACAGCGAAGGAAACAGCAAAACTAAAAGGCAACTGACAGAATGGGAGAAGATATTTGCAAATGACACATCAGATAAAGGGTTAGTATCCAAAATCTATAAAGAACTTATCAAGCTCAATACCCAAAAACAATCCAGTGAAATGAGCAAAAGACATGAATAGATACTTCCCCAAAGAAGACATCCAGATGGCCAACTGACACATGAAAAAATGCTCAACATGACTCATCACCAGGGAAATAGAAATCAAAACCACAATGAGATACCAGCTCACACCTGTCAAAATGGCTAACATTAACAACTCAGGCAACAACAGATGTTGGCGAGGATGCAGAGAAAGAGGATCTTTTCTGCACTGCTAGTGGAATGCAAACTGGTGCAGCCACTTGGGGAAGCAGTATGGAGGTTCCTCAAAAATTAGAAATAAAACTACCTTATGACCCAGCAATTGCACTAGTAGGTGCTTATCCAAGGGATACAGGTATGGTGTTATGAAGGGGCACATGCACCCCAGTGTTTATAGCAGCGCTATCAATAGCCAAAGTATGGAAAGAGCCCACATGTCCATCGACAGATGAATGGATAAAGAAGATGTGGTATATATATACAATGGAGTATTACTTGGCTATCAAAAAGAATGAAATCTTGCCATTTGCAATTACATGGATGAAACTAGAGGGTAAGCGAACTAAGTGAAATTAGAGAAAGACGAATATATGACATCACTCATATGAGGAGTTCAAGATACAAAACAAATGAACATAAGGGAAGGGAAGCAAAAATAATATTAAAAAAGGAGGAAGATAAAACATAAGAGACTCTTAAATATGGAGACAAACAGGGTTGTTGGAGGGGTTGTGGGAGGGAGGATGGGCTAAATGGGTAATTGGCATTACAATCTACTCCTGTAATCATTGTTGCACTTTATGCTAACTAATGAGACAGAGCTCTGTCCCTTGAACCATGAGATCAGGACCTGAGCCAAAACCAAGAGTCAGATGTTTAACTGACCCAGGCGTCCCTCTGAAAATTCTGTTTTAAGTGACACTATACAAATGATGGCTTTATAAGTTTTTTACTTACATGTATTAAAGTTTTTGATTTTTGTTTTTTTTATGGGGTTTCTAGACCAAAGAGACACTAGAATGCTGATTTTTATTTGCATAATAATAAAAATCTGGGTATTAAATAAGCACTCAAGTTCATCCTCTGCTTTTTGGATTATGTGATGGTTAATATGTGTCAACTTGACTGGGTCACAAGTGCCCAGGTTTTTGGTTAAACATTCTTTTGTTTTGTTTACTTTTTTATTTGTTATTGAGAGACAGAAACAGAGCATGATCATGGGAGGCATAGAGAGAGGGGTAGACACAGATTCCAAAGGAGGCTCCAGGCTGTCAGCAAAGAGCCCAATGTGGGTTTGAACCCACAAACTGTGAGATCATGACCTGAGCTGAAGTCGGACACTTAACCAACTGAGCCATGCAGGCACCCCATTAAACATTATTCTTCATGTGTATGTGAAGATGTCTTTTACTTTTTTAAGTTTATTTTGAGAGAGAGAGCGCACACTCACACATGAGCATGGATGGGACAGAGAGAGAGTCCCACACAGGCTCCTCGCTCACAACAGAGTCCAACTTGGGGCTCCGTCTCATAACCTGAAACCATGACCTGTGACCTAAGCCAAAAATCAAGTCCATTGCTTAGCTGACTGAGCCATCCAGGTGCCCTTGTTAGGGTGTTTTTTGTGTGAGATTAACATTTGAATTGGTGGACTGACCTTTACTGCAGATTGTTTCCTTAATGTGAGTGGCCCTCATCCAATCAATTGCTGGTCGGCTCCTCCTGCAAGTAAGAGGGAACCCCTCCTGCCTAACTGCTGTGAACTGCACATAAGGTTTTTTTTTCAGCTGTGGGACTTGAACTGAATGATTGGCTCTTGAGTTCTGAGCTTGCTGGTTTTTGGACTGAAACACTACTGGGTCTCCTGAATCTCAGACCTAAAGACTTGGATTGGAACTACGTCATTGGCTCTTTTGAATATCCAGCTTGCTGACTGCAATCTAGGGACTTTTCAGTCAATTCCTCATAATCTCTTTATATATATCCACCCACACTATTGGTTCGATTTCTCAGGAAAACCCTGACTAATGGTGATTAACCACTCTGTTTGATATCCCTTCTCAGCTGGGGAGCTTAAGGGAACACCACCACATCTATCACAAATCTCTATAATTTCAGGTTGTTTTCTTCAGTATTTATCCTGTTTCTACAGGTTTGAATTTTAAGTTGTAATCTTTTAATTGAAAACAAAAATGAAAAATTAGTACACATTAAAAAAATAGTCAAACGAGGGGCACTTAGGTGGCTCAGTCAGTTGAACTTCCGACTTCAGTTCAGGTCATAATCTCATGTTTCGTGGGTTTGAGCCCTCTGTAGGGTTTTCTGCTGACAGCTCAGAGCCTAGAGCCTGCTTCCCATTCTGTGTCTCCCTCTATTTCTCTGCCCTTCCCACACTGGTGCTCTGTCTCTCTCAAATTAAGCATTAAAAAAATTTTTTTTTAAATAGTCAAATGAGAATGGAGGCCAAGATAGTAAAAAATGCTCCCTTGAGAATGGTAAAGAAAACTTGATTAACCAGACATTTGTAAGAATGTCCCCCCAAAGGTTTATGTCCCAGTTGGGAAACTGGTGTGTAGAAAGCTCTACCTCTAAGTCAGAGGTGATACTGTATGATTCCTGGGCAGACAGGAAGATGAACTTACTCCTTGCCTCTCACTTGCAGTTAAGTGGAGCCATGTACTTCATTCTGGCCAACAGTATGTAGACAGAAATAATATAAGCTACTTGTAGTTCTGGTCTATAATAGCACTGGATGTGATTCTCCATCTCTCTTCTTTCATAGTGACCTTGGATTCCTCATATTTCAGATGTTATAGCTATAGGTTAGCTGCAGCAAGGAGAGTTCACATCAGACAGTAGTGTGAAAAAAACCCACAAACTTTTATTGTATTAAGTCACCAAGATTTTTGGGTCGTTTGTGACAGCTAGTGAATTACCCTGTGATAAATACACATTGTGGGAACAATGCTGTATTAACTGTGCTTTATGTAATCCTTAGGTATCTATATTCTTTGTTATTAAAGGTATTTATATCCTATAACTCTTGGTGGATTTCCATAATCACATCACCATCCTTCAGTGTCAGATATTTAGTAAACAAAATATACAGTATGCTTACCAGTAGTAGTTTATCAGATTTGTAGGAAAACAATGATTTATCTTGTAATCAAAAGTAAAAAACAAAACAAAACTAAACCCTGGTTCTGGTTCATAAGGTGGCAAACTCCTGTTTCAAAAATCTCATTGTGTGGACAACTGTGGAGTCTTCTACCTCATTTACAGCAAATCAGCATTAGCAATGTGACATTAGTATAAAGTGCACTCTTCACTGTACTGCATTCTCCTCACTTTTATTTGAATGGAGCACTAACACCATTGGATTTCCTGATATTACAGAAGCATCAACTTTTCCCAGGCATCTGTCTGACCTACAGAAAAATAGGTGAATTAATGAATAATTAAATAAATGTGTTTTATTTATTTCTTTTAAATTCTTTTTCTAGATGTTTAATTTTTTTTTGAGAGATAGAGAAAGGCAGAGAGACAGAAGGGGACAGAAGATCTGAAGAGGGCTCTGCATTGACAGTAGAGAGACCAATGTGGGGCTCAAACTCACAAACCATGAGGTCAAGAACTAAGCAGAAGTTGGAGGCTCAACCAACTGAGCCACCCAGATGCCCCTAAATGTGTTTGTTGTAAGCCATTGTCTTGTAATTTGTTAAAGCCACAAATAGGAAATTAATTAAATAATGGCACTGTGATTATATTAGCTTAAATACAATATACTCAAATTTCACCCGATTCTTTTTATCTTTAATGTGGCTATTCAAACACTATATATGGCTCACTGTTTATTTATATAGACAATGCTGATTTAGAACATTACAACTGCATCATTCTGTGTGTTGGAGAATTGCAAAACTAAGTTTTGAGAAGTTTTAGCCTGTCCTCAAGCCCTCCCTTGAGTTACTTTCAAGGTGGGTCTGGGAGGTAACTTCCTATTTAGTCATTAGACCTCTTGAACTCCTCAGCTTTCATAAAACAGTATCAATCTCATCTCTATTCTGCCGAGTTAAAGCATATGATTCAGCATTGATAGGCAAGATAGAAGAGTCACGTTCCACATATTGTCAGGGAACATGACCTCATATTCATATTCATATTCACTGTTGTTCAGTACTTACCTATTTGAACAAAATCACAGTTCAGTGCTCATTTAAAGAAGTCATGCTTTTGCTGAAATTATAGAAGCCAAGATAAATGTTACACAGCTTTTTATAGGCCTAGTTCAGGACTAACAATACATTTTTGCACAGACCATACTATAGGTTTTTTTGTTTTTTTGTTTGTTTGTTTGTTTTGTGGTAGAAACCTAGCTAGACACTATCTAGACACAAAGTATTCTTTTTTGTGGGTATACATTTCTTAGCCTTCTTTGGAGTTAGTTTGTAGCCATGTGATTAGTTTCTGTCCAGTGATTGTAGGCAGAGGAGATAATACTCTTATCAGCACATAGCCTGCTTTGGATCCTCTGTCTGTCCCTCCCCTGCTCATTCTCTCTCTTTCTCTCTCAAAAATAAACAAACATTAAAAAAAATGAAGCATCAAAAGGAGCTTTAAAAAAATCCATGCATTATCATTCACAGATTCTCTATTCCTTCTATATTAACCTCACAGGCCACACGTTCAAGATGGCAAAATCACAAAATGGGAAGGATCCTGGATCCCTGAGGTATCACCAGGAAGAAAGCCACCAAGTGAAGTTGCATGATTGACTTTGTGAGTAAGAAAGATGCCATTGCTTTTTTAAGTCAAAAAAATTTTTGTGGTTTTTCTGTTGCCACAGCATATATTAGCTTACCTAAATAATACAGTTCTATTTAATAATGACTTTTTTGAGTTTGTTTAATTCTGGAAATCACAGGGGTAAGATTATTTCCAACTACACATAATCTGCAAGTACTTATACCTTATCATCCAGCAGGTAGACAGGTCTTGGAATATAACTAATGTAAAAATATGGAAATACTCCATGTGTCCTCGGGGGGTGGATGTGACAATTCATAAAGTCATATTAGAAGAGCATGATAAATTTTGTTATAATTCTATAAAGTTATAGTTTAGTTATCTACTGGAAACTGGGTACTTATAAATTTTAAACAAAGGTAGTACAGATGGCACTTCTCTTGTTTCTATTCACGATATCAGGTCTTAGTATTTTCCAAAGTAAAAGTACCTCTTCAACTACATTTTTATTATTTCAAACCATGTTCCTAGATTTTTTGGGGTAGCCACATTGTTAAAGTATATCTAGATATTTTGGAAGATCAAAGAATAATGGCAAAACTCTTCTGCACTTTTTATTTAATCATTGTTTATTTAATGTTTAGTTAAGTTAATGTTTGATGTTCTCTTATTTAATGTTTAGTTAATGTTTATTTTTGAGAAAAAGAGAGAGAGAGAAAGGGGGGAAGAGAGACAGCATGATCAAGAGAGGGACAGAGATAGGAGGGGACAGAAGATCCAAAGCCAGCTCTATTCTGATAGCAGAGAGGCCCATGTGTGGCCCAAACTGACAAACCGTGAGATCATGAACTGAGCAGAAGTTGCATGCTTAACTGATTGACCCACCTAAGGACCCCTCACATTTTCTTTTGTAATTAATAAGAATATTAATTATATATCAAAACCAACTTTATTACTGAAGCTGATAGAGTTTATATAGCATTTATACTTGTAACAAGACAATGAGGCTATTCTTTTAAAAAATCCTTTATAGGGGCACCTGGGTGGCCCAGTAGGTTAATGGCTTGACTCTTGGTTTCAGCTCAGGCCATGAACTTGTGATTAGTAAGATCAAGCTCTGCATCAGGCTCTGTGCAACAGCATGGAGTCTGCTTGGGATTCTTTCTCTCTCTCTCTACCCCTCCCCCACTTGCATGTGTACTCTCTCAAAATATACAAACTTAAAAAAATAATAAAAGTCCTTTATAAACACACAGAAACCCTTTTAAAAATATTTTTATCATCCAACTATGGTGGGAAATGACATTAGATTCAGAATCCTAGATTGATGTCAAGACTAGCAGCACTTCACAAAGTCAAAATTGTACTTTTTTGAAGGAGAAGTGAGGTGAGGATAAGAGGAGGAAAAAAGACCATGACAGAAGACATTTGTAGAGTGATTACTTTCCCAAGAGTTTAGAGGGATATCTCTGTACTTTGTCCTGTCCATCTGAGTCACAGACTCATGCACCTCATAGCTATAGTAGTGACAATGTCATAGTCTCCTGTAGTGTTGTTTCTAATAATGTACATGCTTAAAAGTTCAGGAGGACTAATCACAAGAAACTTTTTTAAAAATGTTTTTTATTTATTTCTGAGAGAGAGAGAGAGGCAGCATGAGCAGGGGAGGGTCAGAGAGAGGGAGACACAGAATCTGAAACAGGCTCCAGGCTCTGAGCTAGCTGTCAGCACAGAGCCTGATATGGGGCTCGAACCCACGAACCGTGAGATCATGACCTGAGCCGAAGTAGGATGCCTAACCGACTGAGCCACACAGGTGCCCCTAATCACAAGGAACTTTAATGTTGAAAGATACAAAATTTCTGCACTGAGGGCTGTGGGATTGAGATGTTTAAGATGGCGTAGGTATGAGATCTTGAAATCATATTAGCAGTAATAACAGAGTCAAGTTTAGTCATAGTATGCAATGATTGTAATGTGAAATTTTGCTTTGCTTATTTGTAGGAAACTTGAAATCCCAACCAAATCTCTCTTGCCTCCAACATGGTTCCTTTTGGCATCAGTTTACATATGTGCTGAGAAATATAAATTCATTTTACTACAAGTTTAAGAAACATGCTATTTGAAAAGTTTTGGCAGTTATTTCCCAGGATCTCATAATATGTTCCAAATCAAAAACTAATTCCTCATTTATTCTCATTGCTTATGAGGTTAACTAAGAGTTAGTATCAGATGTTCCTTCAGTTAGACTACTGCTTAGTCCAGAGGGGTAACTTGTGAAAAAAAAAAAGATTGAGAATAGTGAAGTTAATACAATAGTGGAGACCTTTTTTGGAGTTTCCTTGAGTGGTAAGATCTGCAGTGTTGAAATGAGAAAGGACATGAGTAACATGCTTTAAAAATTTGTAACTAGAAAGGGAATTTGTCATTATTACACCAACCATAATAATAATATTCAGATAATTCCAGAAACTTCCAAAATAGTGTGGCTTGTGAAGATAAATTCCCAAAATCTCTTTCATCATATTATGGGAGATAAGGAAATATAATACCATATAACCCAGGATAAAAATCTTAAGTTGTCAGTTCCTCAGATTCACTGGCTGGGATGACATCATACCACGTTTTCTAGAATCTCAACTAACAAACTTACCCTACAAAAACTTAAATTTTTTTTAATGTTTATTTTTTGAGAGAGAGACAGAGGCAGAGCACGAGTCAGGGAGGGACAGAAAGAGAGGGAGACACAGAATTTGAAGTAGGCTCCAGGCTTGGAGCTTGTCACCACAGAGCCCGATATAGGAGGCTCAAACTCACTGAATGCGAGATCATGACCTAAGCCAAAGTTGGATGTTTAACCCAATGAGCCACCCAGGCACACTCCCCCCTCACAAAACGTTTTTAAGTTAGTAAATGGCATGGATCTTATTGCTTTGATGTCAAGTAAATAATTTTTGGTACCAAAACCATATACTTAAGATGATTTTTGTGTGAAATCTTTGTAATGAAAAGTGTAGACTCATATACATCATAAATGATAAATAGTGTTTTAAAATATTATGTCTTGGGGAAATGTAAAATAAACTCCTAACATGATAGTAATACAAAATGCTTGAGGCCTTTGTTATATGATTGCCTTCTTTAAAGCTATGGTGAGCTCAAGTCATAGTTACTCCTAAGGCTAAAAGGCTGGGTATATTTAGCAGTATAATTAGAGTGGATTTAGTGGATTAATTCTGGTTGGTGGACAAAGCCTTGGAAAATACCTTCTCAAATGACTTCTTACTGCCTTTGTCATTAACAGTACATTGTTAATAAGAGTTTGCTGAATATGTACCAATGCTGCTTCCTGAAGTTAGTCAGATTGTATACTTTTGTTGCTTTTTTTTTTAATTTTTAACATTTATTCATTTTTGAGAGACAAAGAGAGAGACAGAGTGTTAGCAGGGGAGGAACAGAGAGAGAGGGAGACAGAATCCAATGCAGGCTTCAGGCTCTGAGCTGTCACCACAGAGACCAATGTGGGGCTTGACTCATGGACTGTTGGATCATGACCTGAGCCAAAGTGGTACACCCAATCGACTGAGCCACCCAGGTGCCCCTACTTTTGTTGTTTTTTAAACTAAACAATAGGCTTGTGTGTGGTGAATCATTGAGTGTTATCCTGTAGATACAGGCTTAGGAGAAGCCAGCTGGATCCATTCTATCTCTAATCCCTTCTACTCTGTGAGTCCGCCTTTGGAGGAGAGACCAGTATTCATAGCCCAGAGCCAGGCTACACCCATCTCACCTCATTCGGCCCTCATTTAAGGCTGCAGAGACTGAGGTTTCTGCTTTTTTCCATTTCTAACCTTCCAGTTACTTCTCTCTTCCTTCCTCACTGCCACCTTCTGCCACCACTTCATTAGTCGCTTATTTGGAGGACAGTATTGCCTTGTAGTGTATTGGAATCAGAATGGGTCATGGAAGGGGCGCCTGGGTGGCTTAGTCGGTTAAGCATCCGACTTTCGCTTGGGTCATGATCTCGTGGTTTGTGGGTTTGAGCCCCACGTCGGGCTCTGTGCTGACTGCCAGCTCAGAGCCTGGAGCCTATTTCAGAGTCTGTGTCTCCCTCTCTCTCTGACCCTCCCCTGCTCATGCTGTCTCTTTCTTTCTCCAAGGAAAAAAAAAATGAATGAGTCATGGAAATTATTTATATAAGGAACATTTTAAAAACTAGTTATTATATTTCCAAATGTATTTTAATTAAATTTGAGAGTCTTATAATTGATTTTTATTTTGCATTTCTTTTTACACATTTGGTGTAATATTTGTGTGATTTATCTAATCCTTGACTAATGAAAAAGATCACAAAAGATACATTTATTTAAGCACCTTCAACTTTGAGCTGGTAGAAAAGGCTCAAAGGTAACCTTTACTGGAATTTTATCTTACAACAATCAAAAGATACATTTACTTTGCTTTCAGTAATCTTATATTTTAAGTATCCTTCCAATTTCCTAAAGAATTAATAAACCTCATGAAGAAAATTGGCAAAATTAAGATTTCTCCACATAATTTAGATAAAATAAGTTTTTGGATTAAATGTTAACTTTAAAATACTTTAAAATGACTCAGCTGGTTGAGTGTCTGACTTAGGCTCAGGTCATGATCTCGTGGTTTGTGATCGAGCCCCACATTGGGCTCTCTGCTGTCAATGAAGAGCCCACTTTGGATCCTCTGCCCCTTCTCTCTGCACCTCCCCTGCTTGCACTCTCTCTCAAGAATAAAAAATAAACATTGAAAAAAGATAAAATAAAATAAAATGTTCTGTATGGTACAGTAGTAGTGGTTACATGACTATGCATTTATCAAAACCCATAGAATTGTATGGTATAAAGAATTAATTTTACTATATGCAAATATTTTAAAAAATCAACTTGAATGGCAGGGAAACCCAACATGGAATGTAGGCTATGGCAAATAAATCTAATTGTATTATAAATACATGATACAGCCACACTGAAGGGAATGGGAAAGAAAGGAGCTGACCTAAATAACTTTGTAAAGAAGTATTTTGATTAGTTACTGTAACGCTAAAGATAAAAAGAGTTATACATAAATGTCTAACTCTTGTAAATTTGTTTATCACAGGGTATGGGTTATCAATTTTGAAACTATTTTAAATGTATGCTAGGGTTGAACAATAAGTAAATATATTACAGATAATGGGTCAGTTTTCTTACTGTTGGACAACTTACTGTTGAGTTCTTTGATATTCCTCCCTCTAAGAGGTGGAGTTAGATTCTTCTCTCTTGAAAGTAGGCTGGACTTAGTAACTCCCTTTAAATGAACAAATAATGGAAAAGAAAAAAATAGTTGCTTTACATCAGAGACACCTGGTGGAACTTAACCAAGTAATCAATGTTAATATTACCAGTAACAGACATATTGATATCATGTATAACCTCTGATAGGCTGTGATGAGGAGGGTACACCGCTCTGATATTCCTCTCACAACTCTACAACTTCAGTATAATCATGAGAAATCATCAGATAAATGCAAATTGAGACACATTAAAAAGTGTCAATGTATGCAAAGCAAGGAAAGAATAAGAGACTGTCACAGAAGAGTATCAGAGAAGATTGAGGGGACATGAGAACTAAATACAATGTAGTATCTTGAATTTGATCTTTGAACAGCAAAAGGACATTAGTTAGAAAACTAGGGAAATTATAACCAAGTCTGTAGTGAACGTATTGTACTAATGTTAATTTATTATGTTTGAACGTTGTACTAGGCTTATATATAAGGTTGTATAGAGTGTTGACTTGGAGGAAGCTGGGTGAAGGGTATACAGGAACTCTGTATTTGCAACTCTTATGAAGATCTAAAACTGTTTCAAAATAAATAGACCTTTGAAAACAGGCTTATGACTACTTTTTCCAAACCATCAAATTTTAATTATACTAGAAATAATTTGCATTGCTTTACTTTTGTTTACTTAAGATGTCATAAACCAAACTCATGATCTTCCTCTGCCTCTCTTCCAAGACTGATCCTCTCCTGTGCTCCTGTCTCAGTAAATTGCACCACCATGTTCTCTCTGAGTTGTCCAACTAGGAAACAGAATCATCCTTGACTTTTCCTTCTCCCTTGCTTAGTGTTTATTTTCTATTTTTGTTGTCGAGAGAGAGAGAGAGAGAGAGAGAGAGAGAGAGAGAGAGTGCATGCAAGCAGGGGAGGGGCAGAGAGAGAAGAAGACTGAGGATCCAAAGAAGGTTCCACACTACCAGCAAAGAGCCCAATATAGGGATCCAACTCATGAACTGTGAGATCACGACCTGAGCCAAAGTCTGACGCTTAACCGACTGAGCCACCCAGGCGCCCCTATAAGTTAAGTCTTAAAAAAAAAGAAGCTTGGGGGGATGTGGTACTTAGCAACATGGACACCAAAAGAGACAAGAAGGAAAGGTGTATAAATGGGGACAGGATGGCAGCAGAGAGTGAAGGAGGATGATTTTGGAAGAGATAGCATAAGAGTATATAAAATTGACCCATATTGGTTCTTAAAAGACATTAAGCTATTGATGATTGGAAATTAATAGGAATACTAAATATTTCTGTACTGTTGCTCATTAACCTATTCATATAGCAGCCTGTCAAGCATTCCCTTTGGTGTTTGAGAATCCAAAGGCTTTTTAAAGCTTTTCTTGCTGGATATTTACACTCTTATTGCTATGACTACTATCAACCCAATGGCAAAGATATAAATGGACCTAATTCTTTTTGTCATATTTTTAAAATAAAAATTAATCAAAAGGATTATCTGACTTCCTTTTTGATATGAGAGAGCAGCACAACTGAAGATAGAATTTCATTTGGTCATGAAGCATAAAGAATCTGCTCTTCAAAGGAAATCAATTAATTTATTCATTCATGCATGTATTCTTTCTTTCAATAAAAAGTTATTGAGTAATGTATTTATTAAATGATTTAATGTAAGGAACGTGAAGAATAAGTAGAAGTTAGCAAAACAAAAAAGTGAACTTATATGATAAAAACACAAATAATAGTCATTCCCTCCCTTAAAACTACCTATGGCTTCCCACTTAGAATAAAACTTACACTTACTTCCACAGCCAAAAGTCCCTGCATGATTGGATCTCTGTGTCTCCTACCATGTCCACCACTCTCCACTTGCTTTTCTGTTTCTTGATTGTATATAGCAACTTATTTTTCACTTTTTTAAAAAAAATTATTTTATTTTTTTTGAGAGGGAGAGTGGGAGGCACAGATTGAGAGAGAGAGTGGGAGGCACAGAGAGAGAGAGGGAGAATCCAAGCTGGTTCTCCACTGTCAGCTCAGAGCCTAACATGGGGCTTTAACTGTGAGATCATGACCTGAACCAAAACCATTCAGAAGTTTACCTGACTGAGCCATCCAGGGGCCCCTATTTTTCACCTTAAAGCTTTGTCTCTTATATACTGGAATCCATCCAATATGACTCCTTCATTTTTTTTTTTTCTTTAAATCTTCGGTAATCAAGCTTCAGACAATGAAGTATGACCTCCTCCTTAATTATTCTGTCTGCACAAAATGTTCTGCCTTCCTATTCCCCTATCTTAAGTCAAATGTCACTCTCTAGAGATGCCCTCCCTGACAACTTTATCTAAGTAGACAGTTTTCTCCATAATAACTTATCACTACCTGTACTTATCTTGTTCATTTATTTGTTTGCCTGTTCTTTTCTGTCTTCCTTCATTAGCATGCAAGGTCCATGAGAGCCAGGACTTTGTCCTGTTCATTCCTATATCTCCAGTCTCTAGAAGAATGTCTGACACATATGGGCATTCAATAAATAATGTCTACCCTGAAGGATAAGATTTATATTTGAAATGTTTAAAAAAAATTTTTTTTAATTTATTTATTTTTGAGACAGAGATAGAGACAGAGTGTGAACAGGCATGGGGCAGAGAGAGGGGGAGACACAGAATCTGAAGCAGGCTCCAGGCTCTGAGCTGTCAGCACAGAGCCCAACAATGGGGCTTGAACTCACGAACCATGAGATCATGACCTGAGCTGAAGTCAGACACCCATTCCTGACTGAGACACCCAGGCGCCCCTGAAATTTTTTTAAATATTTGAAATATTAAGCTCACTAGTACAAAGTTGATGCTCAACAAAATTAAATTCCTTTCTAATACACAGATGAGAGTAATCAATTCAGTCCCCTGATCAGCAAATATCTTACTCGTGTCATCTTGGATGTCGAAGATGTTGCATACTGTTATAAAAAAGCACATAGTAAAGAAATAATGACAGTGGGTGGGATATTCTCTTGTTGCTCCTCCTAATCCACCCTTCACTCTTTACCACTGTGTTCTCTGTCCCTGGAACACTGACCTTTAGTACTGCTTCAAAGGTTTCCCTTTATTCTCTGGCATCTGACCAGGTTTGGCCAACGGAACCATTGGGAGTTCAGAAAGTGAAAGAGTAAGGTTTTCCTGAGTTCCTTTACTGATGTCTTCAAGTTCCTGTTGGGGAGCCCTCTCCTATAGTTCTCTCCAGGCAGTGGTCACTTCATGCTGGGGACGTTAGTATCCCTTGTTGGTTTCCCTGAACTGTGAACAGTGTCGACACTGTTGCAAACAGTCCTTCATAAAAATTTCCTCAATGAGAGTAGTGCCATCCCTCAAAATGGAACACCCATCTCTCTCCTGTTAGAACTCCAATACAGGCAGAATAAGAAAAAGTGGGCAGAATTAAAACATGGCCTTCAGCAACACAAAAGCAACAAAGGTAAAAGGAGCCATGGAGTGATAAGCACATCCCCAAATGTTTGATGGAGTCATGGAGCCATGGAGTCATAAGCGCAGCCCCAAATGTGTGTGCTCTGCTGCCTTCCATTTTTGTGTCTTTGGATCACTAGCATCTGAGGTTGGATCCTCTAGAAGTAGACTCTGAGAAGAGTTAGGGTTTCAAGGGGTCACCACTAATGAAAGGAAGGGGGAGAAAGCTGGATTAGGGAAAAGGTGAAGTCAAACGATAGTGCAGGCTCTACAAAGCTTCAGTTAACCCAACAGGGAGCTCTTGAGTGACGAATGCCTGTCAGAGTGTCCCAATTGGGCTGAAATGACCCCCACATTTTGTACTCTTCTCATTTATCTGCTAGATTTGCCAGATCACGCAGGAAAGGGCGATCTTGGGTAAGGTGGCTCTCTGCAGCTGAGGCAGACCTTGAAGTAGCTGTCTACCAGAGCCTGCCTGCTACCTGTACTACCTGCAGCTAAGCAGAAGGTCTTACCTTGAAGAAGGAATATGGGAGGGCCATCTTTATGTTTCCCACACCAGTCTGAATCTTAATCTTTCTTGGACCTGTCTCTCACTACATACCTGTCTATCATGGGAACTGTTTTCAAAGGCTTTGTTCTAGTACCCCCTCCCTAGTAAAAACTATCCCAGCTTAATTAATTCAGCTTATCCCATGTAACTTCTAATCAAATATCTCTATCTTATGTATTTACAGAGTAACAGGCAGCTGGGTAAAGGAAATACGTTCTCATTTTAGGAAATCTGATGTACTAAGAGACAAGATAGTATTATACAGTATCAGAAATGATATCACTAAGCAGAAGAGTTACAGTATTCACGATTATGTCTTCACATTGTCAGAGAAAGGATTGCTCTGTGATATTATCTCTAAGATACTAAACATGTGTGGCTTTGATGGTTTATTTTTTAGCTTTATGCAGTAAGTACTCTTACTTCCTGTATGGTCTTTGAAGAATGTCATAGTTCTTCCAAATCAGTATTCCTGAGTGTTACCATGAAATCCTCCTCAGTAGCAGTATTATATTTTATTTATTAATTTTAAAAAGCTTTTATTTATTTTTTAAAATTTTATTTGAATCCAAGCAAGTTAATATAGTGTAGTCATGGTTTCAGGAATAGAATTTAGTGATTCATCACTTATATACAACACCCAGTGCTCAACCCAACAAGTGCCTTCCTTAGTGCCTATCACCCAGTTAGCCCATCCCCCACCCAACACTCTTCCAGCGAACCCCAGTTTGTTCTCTATTTAGTTAAGAGTCTTTTATGGTTTGCCTCCTTCTCTGTTTGTAACTTATTTTTTGTTCTCTTCTTGTATGTTCATCTGTTTTGTTTCTTAAATTCCACATATGAATGAAATGATATTTATCTTTCTCTGACTTATTTCAGGTTACATGTACACTCTAGTTCCATTCACATTGTTGCAAATGGCAAGATTTCATTCTTTTTGATTGCCAAGTGGTATTCCATTGTGTGTGTGTGTGTGTGTGTGTGTGTGTATAATGTATATAATACATAATATATATAATTTATTTATTTTTAAATGTTTATTTATTTTTGAGAGAGAGAAAGAGAGAGAGAGGGAGAGGGAGAAAGAACCAGCAGGGGAGTGGCAGAGAGAAGAGACAGAGTATTGAGGCAAGCTCTGTGCCAACAGCAGAGGGCCCAATGTGGAGCTAGAACTCACAAACTGTGAGAACATAACTCGAGGTGAAATCAGACACTTAACTGACTGAGCCACCCAAGTGACCCTCCATTGTGATATATATACCACATCTTCTTTTATCCATTAGTCAGTCAACGGACATTTGGGTTCTCTCCATAAATTGGAAATTGTTGATAGTGTTGCTATAAACATTGGGGTGTATCTTCCCCTTCCAATCAATCAGCATTTTTGTATCCTTTGGATAAATACCTAGTAGTGCAATTGCTGGGTTGTAGGGTAGTTCTATTTTTTAATTTTTTAAAAAAATTTTTAAAATGTTTTATTTATTTCTAGGAGAGAGAGAGAGAGACAGCGTGAGCAGTGGAGGGTCAGAGAGAGAGGGAGTCACAGACACAAACAGGCTCCAGGTTCTGAGCTGGCAGTCAGCACAGAGCCCGACGCGGGGCTCGAACCCATGAACCGCGAGATCATGACCTAAGCGAAAGTCGGACGCTTAACCGACTAAGCCACCCAGGCGCCCCATATTTTTTAATATTTTGAGGGAACTCCATACTGTTTTCCAGAGTGGCTGCACCAGTTTGCATTCCCACCAGCAGTGCAAAAGGTACCTCCTTCTCCGCATCCTCGTCAACATCTGTTGTTTCCTGAGTTGTTAATGTTAGCCATTCTGACAGGTGTGAGCTGGTATCTCATTGTGGTTTTGATCTGTATTTCCCTGATGATGAGTGATGTTGAGCATCTTTTCGTATGTCTGTTAGCCATCTAGATGTCTAGCAGTATTATATTTTAATATTGATAACAACACTTGACCTGAAAAGTGTATTAGCAACTAGATAATATCTAACTAGCATAATATGATAATCTTAATAGTGAAAATTAATGCTTTGTTTCTCTTTTTAAAAATTTTTAATGTTTATTTATTTTTGAGAGACAGTGCGAGCAGGAGAGGGGCAGAGAGAGAGGGAGACACAGAATCCAAAGCATGCTCCAAGCTCTGAGCTGTCAGCACAGTGTCTGATGCAGGGCTCAATCCCACAAACTGTGAGATCATGACCTGGGCTGAAGTCGAACACTTAAACCAACTGAGCCACCCAGAGCCCTGATGCTTTGGTTTCTTTAAAATAAATGTTCTTGGGGCACCTGGGTGGCTCAGTCTATTGGGCATCCAACTTCAGCTCAGGTCATGATCTCACGGTTCGTAGGTTTGACCCCTGTGTCAGGCTCTGCGCTGGCAGCTAGCTCAGAGCCTGGAACCTGCCTCAGATTCTGTGTCTCCCTCTCGCTCTGACTTTCCCTGCTCATGCTGCCTCTCTCTCTCAGAAATAAATAAAACATTAAAAATTAAAAAAAAAATGTTCTTATACCTTTTGCGTACCACCTCTTCACTTGGGTTTGTTAGAGATGGTTAATGGTATGCTACCACATTTCAGATATCTTGAAAATTATATACAATGAAATAATCTGAGTCCATTTTATAACAAGAAAGTGGGAACATTTTTAGTGAAGAAAATCTTCAGGCTGGTATCTTAGGCAAGAATTTTCCCCTGTTTTTCTTGACTCACATTTCCTTAAGACCCATCAATAGAAAAATTTAAATTTATCTGAGTTCTTAAGTTAAAACAAAATTAGGTGGCTGGCTGGCTCAGTTGGCAGAGCATGTGACTCTTGATCTTGGTGTTGTGAGTTCAAGCCCCATGCTGGGCATAGAGATTGCTTAAAATAAAAAAAAAATCTTAAAAAACAAAATTAAATTAATTAGTTCAGAATTTAGCTGTGATGTCTTTAATATTGAATACAAAAAAGTTTAAAGAATATTAATATTAAATATTCTTAATTTGATATTATAAATGATGCAAATAATTTTGTGCCCAAGTTTGTCTTTGACAACCATTTCTAAACTTGTAGAAGTATTCAAGAAACTAACCTAAATTTTTTGAGTGTGCACTTGTACAACTATGCGGTGTCCTGATTTCAAGCCAAATGATCCTCAAATTCATGCTCTATCAGATTCTTTCTAAAGATGTAAAAATCTCTGATCTATCAGAGGGGAATTCTTACTAAATTTTGTTTTTGGAAAACAAACAAAAAGACTGTTTTTGTTTTGTTTTGTTTTTTTGTAGGATCCTTAATGAAAAGCCCCTCACTTTAGTTTGTTCAGGTGCTGGATATTTGTTTTATTTATGTCAGGCACTAGAGGGAAGTGTGGTGTCACACAACTGCTGTATTCTGCAAACCATATACACTGTGGCATGCTCAAATATAGGGAAGAGGTACAGCAAAGAAGGACTTAGAAGAATATTTTCTCAAGATTGAAATGGACATGTGTGGTTTCCTTAGATCTACTGGGATCTAGTGTTTTACACAGAAAGTCCCAATATAAGGCTTTGATCCTTTTTAAACAGTAACATTCAAGTAACTGATTTTCATAGCTTTATTGTTATTTTACAAGACCTGCCCCTGATTTTTTTTGTTTATTTATTTTTGCTATGTCCTTAATTTTTTTTAAAGACAAATAATATAGAAAAGTACAAAGAAAAAGTGAACACAGCTTGGAATCATGATATATATTCTCACCATATGGGGAAAGATTCTTTCAGATGTCTTTCTCCAGTGACAGAAATATGCAATTAAAAATTTTGTTTAACACTTATTCATTTTTTAGAGACAGAGAAAGACAGAGCACAAGTGGAGATGGGGCAGAGAGAGGAGACACAGAATCTGAAGCAGGCTCCATGCTCTGAGCTGTTAGCGGGGCTTGAACTCACAACCCATGAGATCATAACCTGAGATGAAGTCAGATGCTTAAGTCAGGGTGACTGAGCCACCCAGGTGCCCCAGAAATATGCAATTTTAAATACATGGAATAATACTGTACTTGTTGATTCTGGAATAGTTTTGTTGCAGATGGCAATAGACATCATTCTGTGACAGATGACTTGATTCTTGGTGGTATAGCTGTTATGAGTAGGGGGATTTAGAGTGCCTCAATTCAAATTTCTTCTCTACTCACTATGTGACTATTGGCAAGTGATTTAATCCATCTCTGTGTACCTCAGTTTCCTCATATGCAAAATGGGGATGATAATATTACCAACCTTAGACAACTGACGTGGTAGTTAAATCGTATAATTAAGTGTTTAAGACAATATCTGGAACCTATGAAGTACTTACCACATTTTAACTATTCTTCTTTTTTTAATGTTTATTAATTTATTTTGAAAGAGATTACAAACGCATCCGGGAGGGGCAGAGAAGGAGAGATAAAGAGTATCCTAAGCAGGTTCCACGTTGTCATCATAGAGCCCAATGTGGGGCTCAAACCCATGAACTGTGAGATCATGACCTGAGCTGAAATCAAGAGTCAGATGTTTTACCAAGTGAGCCACCCAGGTGCCCCAAATTATCTATTACTCTTAAAAGTTTCAACTTCATAGAAACACTGAAGGTTTTTAAAATATGAAAGTGGAACTTTTTTCAAATAACTTTCATCATATTTCAAAACCATGCTTTTAATATAAATTATTACTGCTTCTACATATAACTATATACTTTCTCTATTGATGTTGGTATTTGCATACTCAGTTTGTATTTATTACTTGATCTACCTGAAGACTTTGACAGAAAGAGATGAATTCTAAAACAGGTTTAAGAACTGTCCTATTGAATGCAAGGTACCTTTAAGTCAGAGAGTTCTACACAGGTCACTTTTACAATCCATGAGTCCAACTAAAAATCTCCGTTAATTATTAAACCATTATGTACTATCTGGATACCTGACACTGCAGATTGCGAACAGACAGCGTTTGTCCCTTTAGTCTAAACACCAATTGAAAAATGTAATTATTAAGAGATTTTTAAAAAACCCAACATCTTCTTCTCTTAAATTTAGTAGAGAAAGTGGGGTATCTCTTGTTTTGACTGGCATATCTATGGCAAAACAAATGGTTTAAATCTTGTTTGCGATTCCTGCTTGTTTTAGCATGGCGGAGCTTGGAGTTCACAGAACTCTCCTTTTGGTAATTTCTCTGACAAATTGTCTGGAGGGCACAAAACTGCTGGCAGACTTTAAAAAATGTGGTGACTTGGAATGTGAAAGTAAGTTTGCTTTTCTTTTTTTCCTTCTTTTCCTCTTAAACTGAGGTTCTGAAATGACAGAATATGTTTTTGTGGACATGTATGATAGAAGTAAGCATTAATATCATTGAGAAATATTTGCAATTATAAAATATACTTCACTAAAAAAAGAAAATGTTAGAAGCAAAGCATTTTGTAATAGTTTTTAACGTAAATATATGAAGGGACAAAGATCAGCCTGATATCTAAAAATATCAGAATTATAAAGATATTAATCCAGGCTTCAAAAACAAATAAATCAGTACTTTTCCTATTTTTTAAGATAGTTATATTTGATTTGTATTATTATCTAAACTTTATTAAACATTAATCATTTCTGTAAAAATATTGAAATCAGTGTTAGGAGTACATAATTTTATTTATATCCTTGAGTATTAAATTTCTCCTATGTTCTACAAAGAAAAATTAATTTTCATTTTACTGGTTAAGAAGTTTTTTTCTGTTATTAGCATTATGGTGCAAAATGAATAGTATCATAATATATTACAACTGTTTTAATGTTTATTTATTTTAAAAATATTTTTTTAAATTATTTTTTTAATGTTTATTATTATTGAGACAGAAGCACAGCATGAGTGGGGCAGGGGCAGAGAGAGAGGGAGACACAGAATCTGAAACAGGCTCCAGGCTCTGAGTTGTCAACACAGAGCCAGATGGGGGACTCGAACCCTCGAACTGTGAGATTATGACCTGAGCCGAAGCTGGATGCTCAACCGACTGAGCCACCCAAGCGCCCCAAATGTTTATTTATTTTTGAGAGTGAAAGAGAGACAGAGAGTGTGTGGGGGAGGGACAGAGAGAGAGAGGGAGACACAGAATCTGAAGCAGGCCCCAGGCTCTGAGCTGTCAGCACAGAGCCCGATGCCGGGCTTGAACTCATGAACTGTGAAATCATGACCTGAGCTGAAGTGAGACACAACCGAATGAGCCACCAGGTGCTCCTACAACTATTTTAAATATGTTCTATCTCTCCATTATGTGAAAATTATTTTTAATTTGTAATATGTAAATTAAAAATCCAAAATATTATTAGTAGAAATGTTATAAGTAAATTTTTTAAGAGTAAACATTTTCCTTAATCATTTAGGTATATAATTTGACATATAGAGAAGATTTACCAGATGATTTTTTATAAGAGTAATAGTCTCTCTTTCCTTCTTTATTCCTCATTTTAGTTTCCTTACGGCCAGACACCAAACATGGAAAGGGAACATTCAAATTCACAGTAATTTATAATGTTATTTTAACTTTAACTGTATGACTTAATCAAAATGTTTTACATATGTTAGTATAATTATAATAGATAATGTGTTATGTATATTACTTTATGTATTGAAGGGCTAGATCTAGTATATGTGGTTATGACCATTCATAGTTATTGAGGGCCTGTTATGTGCTGGGTCTGGAGGGGTGGGAGCATATATTTAAGAATAAAATGAAATGTCAGATAAGTTTCTTGCCCTCCAGGAATTTTCGTTCTAATGACAGGTCAACATGAAAAAGTAAATACCAATACCGCATAAGAATAATAGGTAATATTGAAGTTCAGAGAAGTGGCAGAACAGGCTGGACCAATTCAGGATGTCTCATAAGAGAAGTAGAATATGAATTGACCAGGAAGAGAGACTGAAGAGTTTCCAGGTGAAGGAAAGAGCAGAAAGAAAAAGCTCAGAAAATGGAAGGCAGATGTTGCAGTGAAAATAACAGTGCAAATCTGGCTCCACCATTTATCAGGTGTGTGACCAACTTTTTAAGGCTTAGTTAAAGGCTCATTTGTTAGATTGATGTAAGATTATTGACCTTACAGGCCTGTTTTGAGGATTTAATAGAATAAAGATATGAAAGAGCTATTATAATGCCTGAAATATACAGTAGTCCCCTTTACCCATGGGTCACTTTCCATGGTTCCAGTTACTTAATGTCCACCATGGTCCAGAAGTAGATGATCCTGCTCCTGACTACTCACAGGGTCAATAGTAGCCTAACGCTATGTCACAGTTCTTATCTCATTCACCTCACTTTATTTAATTTTATTTAGGCATTTTAGCATCTCACATCATTGTAAGAAGAGTAAGTACAGTAAAATAAGATATTTTGAGAAAGAGAGCACATAAATTGTATTTTAAAAAATTTTAATGTTTATTTTTAAGAGAGAGAGAGAGAGAACAGGGGAGGGTCAGAGAATTTGAAGCAGACTCCAGGCTCTGAGCTGTCAGCACAGAGCCCAACACTCAAACTCATGAACCATGAGATCATGACCTGAGCTGAAGTTGGACGCTTAATCGACTGAGCCACTTAGGCACCCCAGTATCACATAACTTTTACTACAGTAAATTTTTATAACTGTTCAATTTTACTATTAGTTATTGTTTTTAATCTCTTACTGTACTTAATTTAGAAATTAAACTTTATTATATGTATGTATACATAAGGGAAAACAAAGTATGTAGGGTTTGGCCCTATCTGTGGTTTCAGACACAGCGGTCCTGGAATGTATCTCCACCAGATAAGGGGGACTACTGTAGTAGGTACCAGGAAGAAATGAATCATCTTTGCCTTTCCTTCCTGACAAGAATGATAATAACATATTTCAGGGACAATGGATAGATGAACTTGACTGTAAAGGAATAAGAGGAAGTCATTTTAAATAAGGAAGAGGGCCAGGTTATTAGGATAGCCTTGGATACCAAAGAGCTTAGAATTGACCCTGTGTACAGTGGGAAATCTATGTAGATTTTGAGGTGATGAATGATATGAAGCAATTAGCATTTGGAAATACATAGGATAGACTAGAGGGGGGCAAGATGGAAGGAAGAGAAATAACATTTCAATTTAAATTGTGTTTTTCTTCACATGTTCACATAGCTTTAATAAGCAGAGTCTCAGCCATGAGAGATTACAGAGGACCAGACTGCCGATACTTGAACTTCACTAAGGGAGAAGAGATATCTGTTTATGTTAAACTTGCAGGAGAACGGGAAGATTTGTGGGCAGGAAGTGTAAGTATCTAGTCTTAAAAACTGAATGTAGAGTAAATGACTAGCTTGCACAAAATATCTATTTTTCATCTCTAAAGGAACTTTAATAATTTCTAAGCACTTTACATATACAACATACATGTAATATATATTTGAAATATTTATTAATTTAAATATTTAACACATTTAAACAAAAATGGTAAGGTTCAGTCCTGGTTTCAGAATTTCTATAAAAGTAGTGTTTTGGGAAGGCAGTCTGGTTGGGATAGAGAACTTAAGGGTGACTCAAAATTATTTTTATGTAATATGCATAGTTTTTGAACTTAGGTTTTATATTTACTTGGAGAATAAAATTACTTTAAAGATTCCAGTGGAGATTTTGGCACATCTAGGCAACAGCAGCGATACTTAGGTGCTGCCAGTGGCCAAGTTTAAGAGAGACTGGGAAGTTTCACTTAATCAGATTAAAAGACAGGTCTCCCTGGGCAAGTAAATGACAGAGTTCTTATTGAAGAGATCCTCAGAAAGATTAGTATCCTAGAGAAGCAAAGTATATGAATTCTTCATGAAAAACAACAATTACTGGGAGAGCCTTTAATTTGGCCCAAAGTCCTAATATGTTGAAATTCCTAGAAGTCTGAATCATCTTTCTAAATATATAACATAGGAACATTGATAATTAATGTTTTCAGTTGCAAATGTTTGTATCTTTGATTGTATCATTATGCTTTATAATTAAGAGATGCTATGATAAGCAATTTTACTCCCAAGCTGAACAAGCATGACCAAACTGATGAGTACATCATTTCCATTTTGAATATGCATCAGATTTCTCTGTGATGTAGCCTCTGTGATCACTATTTGAAGGAGTGGATTCTATGTGGATCTACTCTGTTTTTTAGCAGCAGGGGCTGTGACTGAACTGCTAGCTATCAATGGCCAGAATGATTTGGCTTCTTCTTTTTTTTTTTATAATTTATTTCTAGGAGAGAGAGAGAGAGAGAGAGAGAGAGACAGCGTGAGCAGGGGAGGGTCAGAGAGAGAGGGAGTCACAGGCTGAAACAGGCTCCAGGCTCTGAGCTGGCAGTCAGCACAGAGCCCGACGCGGGCTCGAACCCACGAACTGTGAGATCATGACCTAAGCGAAAGTCGGACGCTTAACCGACTAAGCCACCCAGGCACCCTACAGAATGATTTGGCTTCTATAGTTTCCAAGAGTCCTTACTGCTTATGGTCCCTTAAACATGCCAATGTATGTCTTTGAACACATTAGAGGCAATCAATGCAGCTGTTAGAAAAATGACACAGTAGGTATCATAAGAGAAAAAGAAAGCATTTTCTTGCTTACTATGTGTGAAAATGATAGTTCCACACAAAAGCGGCATGTAAGGTATGGACCAGGGTGAAGTTTCAAGCATACTTAGTTTTATGCATTAGGTGATTAGCCCAGGCAGGCAGCTGTTTAAGAGACCACAATTTAAGAGCTACTGGCAAAATTAGGTTCAGTAGTTATTATTGCTTTGATCATTCTTCCTTGTTAATCTTCATTCTTCATTTTGGTAGAAAGGAAAGGACTTTGGATATTTTCCCAGAGACGCAGTCCAGACTGAAGAGGTATTCATATCTGAGGAAGTTCAGATATCAACTAAAGTGAGTATTAAGCACATTTCAGTGTTAATCGCATTTAAATTTTCTTGGCTAAAACAGTTTTCTGTAGTATAAGTGTCTATTGGTTAAGTATTTTGTATAGTGAATACAGAAAATAGTTGGTCTGGGAACTCTAAGAATAGTTTGAGTATGTGAATAAAATTAGGTTAAGACAAAGTTGATGACAGGCATATTGCTTACTGAAAAATTAGCAGACAGGTAGTAGAGTATAGTGGTTAAGAACATAGATTCTGGAGGTAGACTGAGTTCAAAGCCTGACTATGGCTTTTTGTGACTTAATGTTCTCATCTGTAAAATGAGGATAATGATTTTAGTATAGTGCTACTTCACAAATTTATGGGGAAAGATGAACATATGTAAAGTACATAGAACAGTATTTAGTAACGGCTATATAAGTGTTAGATATTATTACTAAAGTTATTATCCTACTGGGAAAGAATTTATTTCCCATCTCTTCCTCTGGGTCTTTTATCTGTGCAACCTCTTTTGCTCTTGAGTTTTAAGTGAGCTTGATAATGTTGGGTTTGATAATGCTGGGCTTGATAATGAGAAAGGGAATCAGAAGGTGACTTTTCACTTAATTTTTAAAATATTTATTTATTTAAAGTTTTATTTTTAGTTATTTTGAGAGAGAGAGAGAGAGAGCACGAGCTGGGGAGGGACAGAGAAGGAGGGAGGGAGAGAGAGAAAGAGAGAGAGAGAGAGAGAGAGAGAGAGAGAATCCCAAGCAGGCTCTGCACTCTTAATGAGGGGTTCAAACTTAGAAGCCATGAGATCATTACCAGAGGTAAAATCAAGAGTCGATGCCCAACTGACTGAGCCAGCCAGGCTTCCTCAGAAGGTAACTTTTCAAAATGTGAGTCTTATTGGCCCATTTAATTCAGTTTCTAGGTTAAGGCAACCCCCCTTAAATAAGGTCAGTGTGAAGTGAGTCAGGCCAGTCAAGCAAACTGTTTATTATCTGGCTCTTTCCCAGCATAAATTCTGGGATTAACAGTCAATTTACTGTATAATTACTGGTACTGTCAGTTTTTTGTGTTTTGTTTTTTGTTCTTAAAGGCAGAATTCTCTTTTACTTTTATTTACTTATTTTCTCCATGCCTGACATGGGGCTTGAACTTATGGTCCTGAGATCAAGAGTCACATTCTCTACAGACCAAGCTAGCCAGGTGTCTCTGATCCTGTAAGTTTTATCTCCAAAATATATCTGGAGTATATTCTCTTCTCATCATTTTCATTCTCCTCATAATCCTAATACAAGGCCTCATCATTTCTTAATTAGAATACTAAAATAGGAACACCTAGGTGGCTCAGCCAGTTAAGCATCTTCTAATTCCTGATCTCAGCTCAGGTCTTTCTGATCTCAGGGTTGTAAGTTCAAGCCCCAAGTTGGGCTCTGTTCTGAGTGTGAAGCCTAGTTGGGAAAAAAAATAATACTACAATAGCCTTCTAAGTGGTTTCCTTGTCTCTACATTTGCTCTCTTCCAATTCATTCTCCAAAGAGCAATGGGTCACATGGGAACAAAAACCAACCAACCAACCAACCAATATGTGTGTGTGTGTGTGTGTGTGTGTGTGTGTTTCAGATGTCATTCCTATAGATGTGATGTAGTTGCAACAAAGGTCTCAGCTGATTCCACAAGAATCTCTGAATCTGGGATGGCCTTTCAGAATGGTCTTGAATAGAGACAAGGTGTTGGGTCTTTTTCCCTTTGCATTACTGGGTCATCTGGGGTAGTGTTACTTGGGCTAGGTTAGGCTAGTGTTTACTATAGACAGTTACTATTCCAAGCATTTCATTCATCTAATCTTCACAACACAACACCCCTATAAAGTAGGTACTGTCATTATTCCCATTTTACAGATGACGAGACTGATGCATGGAAAGGTCATATAATTCACTCAAGATCACAGAGATGACCTTGGCAGGGTCATGATTTAAACCCAGACAGTTGGCCCCAGAGTCTATTCTCAAGTACTTACTAGAATGCAGTGCCGAAAACATTGTAAAATGTCAATTTTGAAGTTTACTTTTTAAAAGTTCTGAACCTTATTCTCATTTCATAATGCTCATATCCAAAGAGCAGCACATATCACTGTTTCATACCTTCAGATTAAAAAATAACTTTGGAGTACTTGGCTGACATAGTCAGTAGAGCATATGACTCTTGATCTCTGGGTTGTGAGTTCAATCCCCACACTGGGTATGGAGACTACTTAAAATTTTTACAAAATAGTAATTATAATAATAACTTCACCATTTTTCTTCTTGATTATTTGGTTGTTCTGTGAGATGAGCAAGAGGATTCCCCACCTCAATTTGCTATATGTAATGTCTCAATAAAAGAAGTCTAAATGTTTTAGTGCAACATTTAACCAGGCCTTCATGCTTTACAGTCTCTGGTCTGTCTGAGCTATCACCATGTGCTGTAAAATTCCCTTCTCTTAAATCACCATGCAGCTGCATGTGCCTGTTCAGTGCACTCTTAGGAGAAGCAAGATTTTGTGGACATGTATACCTTTTCATCAGGACTTTATTTTCAGAATATACTCAAAGCCTTGATTTATCATTTAGGTTTATATCATTGATCCTGGGAAGTCAATTGTGATATAAATATTTGAGATTAGGAGATCTGATTTTAGTTTATGCGGTATGTTGAGCTAGTTTTATGGTCTTGGGAAAATCATAGTCATCCATTTTAAATGATTTAGGGATAAATAAGGAATTTTAGTGTATTTATGTCAATCATTATTTTTTTTTCCTTAGGAATCTGATTTTCTTTGTCTTCTTGGAGTAAGCTATGCATTTGAAAATGAAGACAGTGAATTAAATAGTGATGATGGCAAAAATATATATCCTTATGAAGAAGATAAAGACCAAAAATTTAGTGTATCCGAAAGTGATTTTCAGACAGAATCTGGATTTTATTCAACTTCTGAAAGTATTTTGTTTGAAGATCAGTTTCCAGCATCGGAGGCTCCTGAAGATATCAGAAGTTCTAGGGAATCAAAAAACTGGGAAGGAGTGGAAGCTGGAAGTCTGGAAGAGGATTCTATTCCAGAAATGGATCATATCCTACCATCCTCAACTGTGTCTGAAGTGAAAGGATGGTTTGGATTTGGAAGAGAACAAGCTGAAGGAAAGACTTTTGAATCGGTTATTGAATCTCTAGAAGAAAGTTCATTTCCAAGTAGAAAAATAGCAGGAGAAGATGAGAATGACCTAGAGGAATTAAATAATGATGAGTCCCAAACAGAACAAAATCAAGAACCAGAATCGGAATTCATTTCAGTGCCAAAGAAAGAGTCTGAATCAGGTTCCATCAGTCCTCAAACCACTGGTTGGTTTAGAGGTGGTTTTACAAGTTATTTAGGTTTTGGAGGTGAGGATACAGGGCTTGAATTATTGTCCAAAGAAAGCAGTCCACCACTACAAGATGCTCCTAATTCCATATCATCTGAGGAAGAACCCACAGTTCCATGTACAGAAATATTAACAGAAAAAGAAGATACAATCACCAATGATAGCTCAAATTGGTTTGATTTTGGTTTTGGTATGCTAGGCTTTGTATATACCAATGAAGATAAAATTATATCAGATGATGGAAAAAGTGAAGAAGGAAGTGGAGGAGAGAAACACGAACATCTTCCAAAAAGTAAATTTGACCCTGATAAGGAACAAGAAATAAATACAATAAAAAATATGGGAACTGAAGATCAAGTAGAGAATGAAAGAGTCTTAGAGAAAACAGATGATTCTGATACTTTACCATATTTTAAAAAGTTCTTCTATAATTTTGACAATCCTTGGAACTTCCAGGACATTCCAAAGGAAACAGAATTGCCATCCCCTAAACAGACACAGGATGAAAATAATGTAGCTGAAAATGATGAAACAGAAGAATTTTCAGTTGAAAATGATCAAACAGATAATATGAAAGTTATGATGCTGAAAAGCAGACACAGTCAGTCAGGTTGGTATAAAAACATCAGTTATGTAACTTATTTTTTAACATAATTTATTCTTATAAGTACAAATCAGATAAAGAAAACCCAGAAATCCATGTTTCTCAGCATATTCAATAATCAACAACAATCTTATCAAGTACCCTTTTATTAATTTTTGGTTTACTATGGGAATTAGATTTTAATATTATAAAATAAAATACCAAGGTAAAAAGAACGATTGGCAATACATAGATGTTCCAAGAAGATCTTAAGGTATTTTACAAAACATTTAAATTTTTATCAAAGTCGTATATGTAAACAGGTTTAAAAATATAAATAGTGCTATGCTTGTTCTTTTTATACAAAAGCAATTTGTTGCCTCTGTCCACCTCTACTTTCTCTGTCCCAGGGACAAGAATTTCTTTTCTTTCCTTTTTTTTGTTGTGAAGCAAATTTCTTTCAGTATTTATCTCTATTTTCAAAATAGAATCTTTACATTGTTCTGCTTTGATTAATCAGTTTCAGACAATGTCCACTGACTTTCTATTTTGGTAAATGAGAATTTCTCTTTTTTTAAAATTTTTTAATATAGTTTATTTTTGAGACAAGGAGAGACAGAGCATGATTGGGGGATGGGCAGAGAGAGAGGGAGTCAACAGAATCCGAAACAGGCTCCAGGCTCTGAGCTGTCAGCACAGAGCCCAATGGGGGGCTTCAACCCCTGAACTGTGAGATCTGATCTGAGCCGAAGTCAGACGCTTAACCGACTGAGCCACCCAGTCGCCCAATGTAAATGAGAATTTCTGTTCATTTACATTAACTTCTAAATTTATGAACCCTTTCCCAATATAACTATATTTTAATAGTTTTCTGTCAGTTCTGGGAGCTAACCAGAAAGCTATGGAAAATGGCAGAGCAGGGGTGCCTGGATGGCATATTTGGTTAAGTGTCCAACTTTGGCTCAGGTCGTGATCTCACAGTTCATGGGTTTGAGCCCCGCATTGGGTTCCATGCAGGCAGCCTGGAGCCTGTTTCAGATTCTGTGTCTCCCTCTCTCTCTGCCCGCTCATGCTCTGTCTCTCTCTTTCAAAAATAAATAAAAAGTATAAAAAATTTATTAAGAAAACGGCAGAGTATCAGAGGATACTTCTATATCTAGACATCTAGGTATACAGCAATTCCTATGATTAGAAATGTGGATTCTATTTTAAATAAAAATTATATAACATGACTTTCTCACATCTCCATTCTGAAGTCTCTCTGATGGACAGATTAGAAACTGCAAATACTGGCCAATAAAACAGGAACAACTGAACCTTAGAATGACAGACAACCTTTCATAAGAAGAGATCAACAATGTTGCAAACTCAGAAGGAAACACATTTAATTTTCATTAGATATGATTGATTTTCTTGAATTTTCAGAAGAACTGTATGTCATTTCTTAATATTCTTCAAAATGTGAGCTCTTAACTGGATTAATACCTTCAACCGGAATGTAGACTTAGATTTTTACTCTTTGCTAACTGAGAGAGGGGTAGGTGTGTTGCTCTCTCATTACTAAAATTATAGATTGTCAAAGACTGAAGAGGAAATGATTTTGTTCTACACTTGTTAGATCCTAAAGGAATATTTGTAAAAAGCAGATAAGAGTAACTGGGAAGAATAAATGAGGCTAAAATAAAGCAAAACAATATAAAGTCCTGAAATAAAGGAGATTCAAAATATAGAAATATGAAAATATTTTAGAGCATATTTATAGAAACTCCAAGGCATACTATCACTTTAATAGAATTTATTTATTATTTCATATAGTGATGCTAGGAGAATTTCTTTCTTTTTTTAAATTTCTTTTTACTTATTTATTTTTAATTTATTTCCAAGTTAGTTAGCATACATTACAATAATGATTTCAGGAGTAGATTCCAGTGATTCATCCCCTACATACAACACCCACTGCTTATCCCAGCAAATGTCTTCCTTAATGTCTCTTGCCCATTTAGCCCATTCCCCCTCCCACAACCCCTCCAGCAATCCTCAGTTTGTTCTCTATATTTAAGAGTCTCTTATGTTTTGTCCCCTTCCCTGTTTTTATATTATTTTTGTGAGAATTTCTAAATATGAACATGGGAGAACAATCATATGAGGATAGGACATTTATGCAATTACAACTAATTTTGAGGGACTTTGATGAAAATATTATGAAATTCCTTTAAGTGTCTAAAAAAGATAGGTCATTCTATGTAAATAAAGTAGATTATTCCAAAATATTATATTAATTAAATGAAAAACAAACTGGGGTCCTGTAAAATTTAATTATTTTTTAAATCTTACTTTCTCTTGGGGAGCCTGGGTGGCTTAGTCGGTTGAGTGTCCGACTTTCGCTTGGGTCATGATCTCGCGGTTCATGGGTTCGAGACCCGCGTCGGGCTCTGTGCTGACTGCCAGCTCAGAGCCTGGAGCCTGTTTCAGTCTGTGACTCCCTCTCTCTCTGACCCTCCCCTGCTCACGCTGTCTCTCTCTCTCCTAGAAATAAATAAAAATATTTAAAAAAAAATCTTACTTTCTCTCTTTTTATTTCTTTCTTCCTTCCTTTCTCTTTCAAGAGAGATGAAAGAGCAAGCTGGAAAGGGGAAAAGAGAGAGGAGACAGAATTCCAAGCAGGCTTTTCACTGTCATCACAGAGTCCTATGATGTGAGGCTCAAACTCACAAACTACAAGACCACCATCTGAGCCGAAGGCAAGAGTCGGACACTCAACTGACTGAGCCACCTAGGCTCCCCTAAAATTTATTTTTTAAAAAGTAATACTAAAAGGATTCAGATAAATCCATAGGCCCTACTTTCTGGCCATTGGAGAAATAGCTACAGCAGCCAATATTTTCAGATATTTTCAACAACTCTTTTAGGAAATAGCAAGTGAAAACTTGCCTTAATCAGAAAGATTAAATTAAAAAAATGAATCACTGATCTTAAATCAATATTTATGAGAAGCTGAGACCTGAGATAACCAGATTTACAGGAAAACTAATATACTGATAGAAGTATCTACAAAACAGATAAATTAGGGAACAGTTATTTATATCGCAATATTAACTTTTCTATAAAAGGACTCCAATTGAACTTATTTAAATGAATTCTTCAAATATAGTTAAATATAAAAAGCTCTTCATTATGTTATTTGACTTAAAATTCTGTATATAAACAATTGTAAGACAGGCATATCTGTATCTAATGTAAATCTCTTTTTTAAAATGTTTATTTATTTTGAGAGAGTGTGTATGTATGTGTGCAGAAGTGTGCACTAGTGGGGTGGGGGCAGAGAGAGTGGGAGAGAATTGTAAGTGGGCTCCTTGCTGTCTGCACTGAGCCCCATGTGGGGCTCAATCTCAAACCAGGAGATCATGACCTGAGCCAAAATCAAGAGTTGGGCCACCAAGATGCCCTTGTATCTAATATAAATCTTAAAGCTTTGGTTTAAGTCATGTGAAAATAATACCCTGAAATTAATTAAATTAATTAATTAAATACAAAAATATTATAGGAAGTATCCATTTTTCTTTACATATGTATTTATTTTAAATAAATTAAAATTTATAATTTAATATTTAACTGCAATTTAATATTGCAGTTAAAACAATATTTTTAAAGAATTTAGACACAAAAAGTTTCAGTGTAATTAATAACAGAATAAGCCTTTTTCCCCCCTAATGCCATTAAACATCATTGTATATCAGTGAGTCCTGCATTTACAACAGTCCCATTGTATTCAGGTTCCTGAGTTGATTGCTTATTTTTAACTTTAATGTCCACTGATGACATTAAATTACTGATATGTGTTTGCCTACTTGGGAGTTTCATCTTTTGAACAAGGCTAAATAAGTGACAGCATCAAAGTGCTATGTTAAACTCATAATTGAAAGAACAGTAGACACTGAATAATTGTCTTATTGATCTTTAATATTGCTTTTCAGAATTGCATTGATACTTTCCTATTCTTGTCTTAAAAAGTAACTGAGCATCTGACCCTTGGTTTTGGCTCAGGTCATGATCTCAAGATTTGTAGGTTCGAGCTGTGCAAGAGGCTCTGTGCTGATAGTGCAGAGCCTGCTTGGGACTTTCTGTCTCTGTCTCTGTCTCTCTCTCTTTCTGCCCCTACCCTGCTCATGTTCTTTCTTTCTGTCTCTCTCTTTCTCTCTCTCAAAATAAAGAAGTAAACTTAAAAGCAAAAAAGTAACTGAAGTAAATCCTACATTTTACCTGAATACTATACTTCAGGCTAGGACTGATTAGAACCTTTTTTCCCCTTTAACTCTGATTAGTTAATTCAGCGGGCTTTGTGCAGACAGCAGAGAGCCCTATGTGGTGCTAGAACTCAAAAACTGTGAGACTTTTCGAAATTTCGAAACTACCTGATTCGAAGTTGGGAAGCTTAACCAGCTGAACCACCTAGGTGCCCCAAGTATAATCCTTTTAAAATGAAGGTTCTCAAAAGATGTGCATATATATTTTCATTCTAAATTTGAAGCCAGGTATATTATCATTTAAAGGTATATGTCATTTAAATATTTAATATGTAGGATAAAACCAGAAAAATCAGGAATATTTTAAATCTCTATTAGCCTTGTTACACTGAAATGCAAAATAAAACTTAGATAAATTTTTTCTCTGATAGTGTAGATTTATGACTTATGTAAAAAAGCAGAGATAAGATTTATAATTTTTTGAATTCCTTCTCAAATTATGATACACAATGAAGCAATATGTTAATTTCATGAGATCACCAAATTAAGAAAAAGTGTAGCTTTACTTTTGCCAGATACATTAATATGTATGGATGAAATCCAAAACATGATTTAGTACTGATTTTAATATTTACTTATTTTTGAAGAGTGAGAGAAACAGTGAGAGCAGAAGAGGGGCGGAGAGAGAGACACACACAGAATCCAAAGCAGGCTCCAGGCTCTGAGTTATCAGCACAGAGCCTGATGTGGGGCTTGGACCCACAAACTGTGAAATTATGACCTGAACCAAAGTTGGACGCTTAACAAACTGAGCCACCCAGGTGCCCCAATATTGATTTTAATTTGATTTCTCAGCACAACTTTATGGTGTTACTGGGTCTGAAAGTGAAAATAAGCATATACTTGTATATACTCATGGAAGAATGTATTTTACTAACAGTTGAATGAGAATATCTTGAGATTTTTTACTTTTATATTCTACCTAAAAATATCAGTATTTTCCCTATTTAGCCAACATAAACATACAAAATGTTATTTTTATGCTGTCAATCTTTTCTTAATTGCCCAAATAAATATTGATGTCAAGAATGTAGTATGAACTTATATTATCTATATATGTTTTACACACCACATTCTATCTAGTAAATTAGTGAATAATATAATGTGATTTAAAATATAAAACATCCTATGGGGTTCCTGGGTGGCTCAGTCAGTTAAGTGTAGGACTTTGGCTCAGGTCATGATCTCAAGGTTTGTGGGTTCAAGACCCATGTCAGGCTCTGTGCTGATAGCTCAGAGCCTGGAACCTGCTTCAGACTCTGTGTCTCCCTCTCTCTCTGTCCCTCCTCTGTTCATGCTTTGTCTCTCTCTCTCTCTCTCAAAAATAAATAACATTAAGAAATTTAAAAAATGCAAACTTCAGAATCTTTAAAAAAATAAAATATAAAATGTCTTATAATTATTAACCAATAAGGATTGCTCTCAATCATATCTTTCAAAATTTTCACTTGATATAAAGGATGTATTTGATTTTTAGGATTTAAAAAGCTTCTATTTATTCATTTTTCTAATATTATTCTATTTTTTAATTATTCTATTTTCTAATATTATTCTGTTTTTCTAATATACCTGCTGGATAATATGACATGATATAGGGGCGCCTGGGTGGCTTAGTCAGTTGAGCGTCCGACTTTCGCTTGGGTCATGATCTCACGGTTCGTGGGTTCGAGCCCCGCGTCGGGCTCTGTGCTGACTGCCAGCTCAGAGCCTGGAGCCTGTTTCAGTCTGTTACTCCCTCTCTCTCTGACCCTCCCCTGCTCATGCTGTCTCTCTCTCTCCTAGATATAAATAAAACATTAAAAAAAAAAAAGAAAAAGAAAAAGAAAAATTATAAAAAAAAATATGACATGATATATACGGACATGGGATGAAGGGGGAAACAAAAATTGGACTTTGAAATTAACAAAGCTCCAAGGGAGTGGAAATAGTACAATACCTGAGATTTGACTGGTACCTTTGCATTTTCAAATTTGTTTCAAATATACTAAGACTATGGGTACCTTTCTGTGCAAATAGCTAATATAGTTTCTTTGGTAGCAGAAGGTTTTTTCTTTTTTGGAGCAATCTCATTAAAAGTTTGAGTAATAATGGCTTTTCTATTTAATAGTACATCGTGGCAAATATGGATGGTAGATATGCATGATCCAGTGGAATAGATTTCAGAACTTGGAAGTTAATTGCTGTAAACTTTAATAGTGCCTTTCTTTGTATAACTGGCTCAGTTTGTTCTATTTATTAAATGGAGTAGGTGGTTATGGAGGATATTATTACACTTGTTTCAGCAACTACTATAGATACGGTGATTACAGCAACCAGCAGAATGGTTATAGGAAAGTATCCAGGCAAAGTGGTCATCAAAATAGCTACTGACCGCACTAAATTATTTCATTTGCACCTCATCCCCAACAGGTGGTGTATCAGTATTTTCCAATTTTAAGATTCAATTGAAGGTGGCTCTTGCCACCTGCTAATAGCAGTTCAAATTATATTTTTTGTAAGAAGTGCCCAAGTGAAAGTATGATGTTGAGTCCCTCTGAAGTTAATTCTGAGTTCTCATTAAAAGAAATTTACTTTCATTGGGGCACCTGGATGGCTCAGTCCGTTAAGCATCTGACTTGGGCTCAGGTCATTATCTCTCTCTCAAAAATAAATTAAAATTAAAACAAATAAAAAGTAAATTTACTTTGTTCTATTTCTTAATTGCTATGCTTCTGAATCAATTTATGTTTTATGCGCACCCTCCCACTATTGTAGAGCAAGTATTGTGGTAAAACCCCCAGTGTGACAATGTCATGATGTGATAGGGTCTTACTGTTTTTTTTTTTTTAAATAAATCCTTTTGTATAAAAAATAAGACTATAGATACTGTAAATAATTTTGGTCATTTTGACTCTTTCTGGTTCTTTAACAGATTAAGTAAGAAAAAATTATCTTAACCAATTTTCTTGAATGGTGGGGACATATATTTTTGCAATAGCATTACCATATTATACTTTCTTGGATAACACATATATCTAAAGAGAATGAAATCCTATGGAGAACTATTTAATGTCTTATTCTTAGTCATAAGCTTATATAATAGCACAACAACATTTTTGTTGACAGTTATGTTAATTTTTCTTTTAATAATTTTTAGGACAAAAAGGCAATGTAGAGAATAGAATTGTATACAGTTTAAAAAATTTTTCCTTGGTAAAAGAATAAAGAAAAGCATTGTGGTAGGCTAAATAATGACCATTCAGAAATGTTCATGTCTTAATTCCCAAATCCTGTGAATATGCTATTTAACATGGCAAAATGTCACATTAGATGTGAGGAGAGATTATCCTAGTGGGCCCAATATAATCACAAGGTTTGTTACAGGTGGAAGGAAGGAGGGTCAGAATAAGAGAGAGGTTACATGATGCTCTACTGCTCACTTTGAATATAAAAGAAGGAGCCATGAGCTAAGAGACTCAGGTAGCCTCAAAAAAGTAGAAAAGACAAGGATTCCTCCTCTAGAGCCTCAGAAAGAACACAGACCTGCCAACACCCTGATTTTATGACTTTTGATCTCCATAACTCTAAGAGAATATATTTGTATTGTTTAAGGCACTAAGTCTGTGGTAATTAATTACATTAGCAGTAGGAACTAATGCAAGCTGAAATTTATGTTTCAAGGAATTCTTTCCATAAGGAATTATCACAATGACTACAAAAATTCAAAGAATGGCCTACCTAAAACAAAAGGAAGCCCACAACAAAACTTCCTAAACAATTCTATATTTATTCACAGATATGGTCTCTGAAATAGAGTTACCTGCGAGAATTCATAAAGAAGTACATTTCAAGACTCCATCTTCTAAAAATAATGATGAAAAATCAAAAACATCACTAGATACTGAAGGACCTGCTCAGAGGGAGATAGACAGATCTGTGGAAAATATCCTCCCAAACAGTCAAAAGTTTTCAACTGATTACTTTTTGTATTCACAAAAAGGTAAGAAACAAGTTATTTGTTGTCTAATACAGCAATTAAGGAGGAAATTAGATTCAAAAGTACATCACACCAAGTATTAACATATTTTTATTTATAAATTGACAGAAGATGCTTCTGAGTATCAAATTCTGAAATACTTATTTCAAATTGACATTTATGATTTCATGAAGTCTGCCTTTTCATCAGTTATAATTCTTACAGAAAGGGTAAGTTGATCTTTTAAATCTTTTGCAATAATTTTACGTGTTTTTCTAAATATAGGAGTGGCTGAAATAATGTTTAAGTGAATTTTCTTATGCAAATGTTACATAATGTTGGTCTTTCTACAAAATCTTACATGTAGGATTTCTCCTTACATGAATGCTTTGTTGCATGGATATTGTTAAGGATTTTTTTTTTAAACTTTCCTTAAGTTTTGTTGACCATGAGAATTGATTTTTTTCCCTATTTTCTTCTCTTTTTTTCAAATCAGGGAGAATGATACTAAATGAATTAGCTTGGAAATAATAGGAGCTAAAATGAATTGTAAGCAAATTATTAATATCTGAATGATAGCTGTGATCTCAAAATGGTACGTTATGAGAATCTTACAAAAGCAACAGATACCTCAAAATTTAACCAAGCAATAACAAAAATTCTAAAATCTGTCCACTTAGAAAAATGTTTATTTTTTCTCTCACAAACTGAGATCATGACCTGAGGTGAAATCATCCCAGGGTCATGAGTTTGAGCCCCACATCTACATTAAGAGTGCAGAGCCTGCTTAGGATTCTCTCTCTCTCTCTCTCTCTCTCTCTCCCTCTTTCTCTGCCTCTCCCCTGCTTGTGCTTGCTCTCTCTCAAAATAAATAAGTAAACTAAAAAAAAATAAAATAAAATTTTAAAAGGAAGAGTTATTGCATTAGTTTAGGAAATAAATAGTATATAAACTCAAAGTGAAGCATAGCTGAAGACAAGAACTTGGGCGCCTGGTTGGCTCAGTCATTTGAGCGTCCGACTTTGGCTCAGGTCTTGATTTCACGGTTCTTGGGTTTGAGCCCTACATCCGGCTCTGTGCTGACATCTAGCTCAGAGCCTGGAGCTTGTTTCGGATTCTGTATTTCCCTCTCTCTCTGACCTTTCCCTGCTCACGCTGCCTCTCTCTCTCTCTCTCTCTCTCTCAGAAATAAATAAAACATTAAAAAAAAAAAAAGACGAGAACTGTAACCAACTAGAGTGTGTACACTTTCTCCAAAGGATGTAGTCACTATTTACCTTTAGCCTGGTTTTGCCAGATCTTTTGGTATTTCAAGATAAGTGGAGATCTGGATATTTTGTGTGAAATCTCTTGATTTTTAAGGTTAGCAAATATTCATATTAAAAAGAAATAATAGGGGCGCCTGGGTGGCTTAGTCGGTTAAGCATCCGACTTTTCGCTTAGGTCATGATCTCACGGTTCATGGGTTCGAGCCCCGCGTCAGGCTCTGTGCTGACTGCCAGCTCAGAGCCTGGAGCCTGTTTTGGAGTCTGTGACTCCCTCTCTCTCTGACCCTCCCCTGCTCACGCTGTCTCTCTCTCTCTCTCCTAGAAATAAATAAAAAAACATTAAAAAAAAGTTTTAAAAAGAAATAATAGGGGTCACCTGGATTCTCTCCCTCTTTCTCTGACCCTCCTCTCTGCTCTATCAAAAATAAATAAATACACTTTAAAACAAACAAACAAATAAAAAGAAATACCATACAGGTCAGACAAAACGTTCTTTGGATGAGTTTGGCCCACTAGCCACCTTTCTAAACTTTTGATCTAATATCTGATGGTGGTTGTTAATATGATTGGAAAGGCAAACTAGATAGATCTTTAATAGATAGAATTCACTGGATTTAATGACTGATTGAATGTAGCACAAAGAGGAAAATGGAAAAGTGAGCATAACTTACCAGGCTTCTAGCTTGTGTGACCAGGTAGATGGTGGTGACTGTGATAAGATTCTTAGTGAAAACTGGGCTTAATAACATATCCTTTTGCTTTCAGAGGCTTTCTCTTCACTTTATTTCTTTGCTAAGTTCCAGAGAGTTGATTACTTGGTAAATAAGCCCAGAGAAGTGATTAATTTACTGTGTGTGACTTGGTCTTAAAGATGTTGATTAAACACTTAGAAATCTGTTCCATCATAGAAGAAAAGAAAAACTAATTATTAATGATGATTATAAAAAGTCATAATAGGGGTGTCTGGGTGGCTCAGACTAGTGGTCTGGGAGTTCGAGTCCCTCACTGGGCTCTGTGCTGACAGCTCAGAGCCTGGAGTCTGCTTTGGATTCTGTGTGTGTGTCTCTCTCTCTGCCCCTGTCCCACTCACACTCTGTTTCTCTCTCTCTCTTCCCCTCAAAAATAAATAAACATTAAAAAAAATTTTTTTTTTAATTATCTCATAACCTTGGAAAGTCACTTATTCTGTAGGGCAGTCTCAAATTTAAAACTCTTGTATCAGAAGCTGAGACTAGATGACAGGCTGCTGGTTAAAACTGACTTGTGCATTGTTTAAAAAATTATCAACCAGTTGGCAACATTTAAAAGGAGAGTTCATACAAAAATCTGAATTTCTGGGTTCTCCTAAAAACGTAGAAAAAAACAGAAGGCTGTAATTTATAGTCTCCCATTTTCACATGGCCAAAAAAACTCAACGAGAATTGTATTTGCATTGAATACGCATGAATTCTTCATTTGCCTGCATTTATTTCACCTGTTTGGCCTTTATAGGGCTTTAAGTTCATAATGTTTAGACCAGGTGCTCTGAAGACTTCCTGCCAGGTCTAGAATTCTAACTATCTTAGTGCATCTACTAGGTTCCCATAATATAGTTTTGAAATGCTGCAAGTAAATGGAAAATTTGAGCAATTTTCCAGTTAAATTTAAGTGAAAGGGTTTCCTTTTGTTTTGTCTAAATGTGTCAGGTAATTGTTTCTATTTGCTAGTAATTTCAGTTCGATTTTGTTCACATATACTTTCTTTGAATTGTTCAAGTAATAGGAATTAATACCACTTTGTATCTACTTTATTTTTTAATTGAGGAGGCTCTTTACATTCTAACATTTATCTATCCTAACTAAATGTTTCATTTATATGTGGAATAAAAAATGGAAATTACCTAGCTCTTGTTCAACAGGTAACTCCTGATTCAATATGCTCTGAGAACAACTCTTACATCACTAGTAGTACAGAGAATGAAAGCGTGGCTCAGCATGTTTGGTTTTCTTCCAAAGGACTAGATCCTATATCCTATGACATTGCCTGTTTAACTAAATGGGCGTAACTATTGCTTATAGCTTAGCAACAGGGCCCTTCATAGGGGAAATCAGTTTCTAGATTGTAGACAAGGTTTATTGGTTAGCATGTCTCCGGTGTTCTTGGATGGTTCCTAGCAGCTGTCACTAACATAGGAGCATTTGTTCTCCATTTCCTTTAAAGCAGGCCTAGATAAGGCAGCAAAACCCCATGTCTTCCTGAGAAAGTCTTTGAGTATCTTTTACATAGCAAAAGCCGTATATTCTATATGAATAGACTATAGACTAAAACATTCAATTTAAATTTTATCAGTTATCAAATTCAGGATATCTCTTTTCAATTGTAGATTTTTTTTTTTTTTTTATTTATTTCTAGGAGAGAGAGAGAGAGACACCGTGAGCAGGGGAGGGTCAGAGAGAGAGGGAGTCACAGACTGAAACAGGCTCCAGGCTCTGAGCTGGCAGTCAGCACAGAGCCCGACGCGGGGCCCGAACCCACGAACCGCGAGATCATGACCTAAGCGAAAGTCGGACGCTTAACCGACTAAGCCACCCAGGCGCCCCTCAATTGTAGATTTTTTAAGAGGTACTAATACATACGATGTTTAAGAAAAAAACCATAATCAGGAGTGATGTCCATGAAATTGGATTATAGGTTGGTAGTCACAATTCCACCTACAGCACCCCTTTACCACACAAGTGTCAAAACAGGATCAGTCAGTATGAAACAGGAGAGTGCAGGATGTATTAGATTCTGAAATCTTTCTCAAGGATATGGGGAATTTAGTAAAACTTTATTTACATGTTATTTTAACATGAACTTTGTGAAAAATGGAATTGAAAGATCTAGAGGACGAGGTAGGTTTATATATAACTATTAACTATACAAAAGAGAAATTAGGTTTGAATTTGGCACTGAGTTTTAAGTTTTACTTTTTTTTTGCTATAGGGGAATATTTTAGAGTTTTCAAAAATTTCATTTATTCTTTTGTCCCTAATCTATGTTCTTCATGTTTGGAATGGTAATTATTTAAAAATTGGAAAGGGCACTGCCTTTGGGGTGGGCAAAAGAGTTAAAAAAATATTTCAGGTTATAAATAAGTCCTGAAAACTGAAAATGATTTTAGAGTTTTCTGAAAATGTTCAGACATTAAAGAATTTTTGTCAAGTAATACAATGCTCTAATTGAGGCATGCATTGTTCTAAGATTCTCTGAAATTTTAAATATAAACTTTTGGTTATGCTTCTGTTTTGACTTTAATAAGCTATTAACATAATTTAATTTCAATACACACTGACCAACATATATGAAGGTTGTGTAATATCTTAAAAATGGAGAATTATTAAGCAATTTCTGCTACTTTCTGATACCGATAGTTTAGTTCCTGAAACTCCTTAGGCTGATGTGGCAAAAGAGAGCACTTCAAGTTCCAAAAAACTAGGCCCCATTTTGGCCCTCAAATCATTTGCTGTGAACTTGGGACATTTTCTTTCTTTCTTTCTTTCTTTCTTTCTTTCTTTCTTTCTTTCTTTCTTTCTTTCTTTTTTTTTTAAATTCTTTTTGGCTCATTTGTTGCTGCCAGCTTACATTAAGGAAATTTCCTAAGGATTTAGGATTTTGTTCAACTATTGAGTTCTCTCGAGTGATCTGTTTAGGAAGAAGTATCTGCTCTTTTTTGTTGCTTTCCTAAGAACTTGTAGAAAGCCGAGCTTGTTGAGGATTATTATTGCTGGCAAGAAAGACTCAGGGGTTATCCTTTACACCTATGTCAGCTAAAAGTCTCACACGAACGCATCCAGCCCTCTGTACTTTATTCAACAGACCTAAAAATAGGTCCTAAATTTAGAAGGCAAGGTGCTACTTTTAGCTCCCCTTCTCAGAGAACAGCAGTCGCCCAGCCAAGGTCCACAGGGGTCTGTTTTAGCGTTTGGGTAACGAGGGGCTCATAGAATTTAAGGATAGTTCTGCCTAGCAAATGCCCAGGTAACTTAGGTAGAAATGCTTAAACCTCTCGAACCTCCTTTGGGCAGTGGATGTTCTCTAGCATGGGAGAGGTTAAACTCTGCCCAAATCACAGCTGCCCCGAGACGCCTTCCCGTCCAAAGTCCAAAGTCCGGACGCGGTTGGCAGGACGCACAGGCACCGGCCCTGCGAGCCATTTTCTGACTGGAATGAAGGCGGTGGCCGGTTTCCTTGGGCCGGCAGCGTCCCCCGGGGTACGGTGCTGCCAGGGCTTCAGTGGGGGTGCTGACAGGCTCTTGACGCACTGGGAGAGGAAAGCGCTGGGGGCCGGTGCTTGACCTGGCCTCCGCCCTTGGGTCGAGTGGTCGCGCCGCGCTCACCCCTTGGGGTTTCACGCCTAGGGATCTCCTCGCCGCTACTGCGGCTAGATGTCGGGAGTCCTGAGCCGTAGCCGTAGTCTTCTGGGCTAGCGGCCCACACTACAACGCAGAGCCTGAAGCCAAATTCCACTGCATCCGCCTCGAGATCCTCAACTTCCAAGGGTCGTCGGCTTGGCCAGGTAGAGCGCCGGCCCCTTTAAGAACGAAAGGCAAGGACACGTCTACGAACCTCGCGCGAAGATGGAGGGGAAACTTACCGCATCCCGGCGTCCCCGCCTCCCCGCCTCGGCCTGGCCGAAACCAAATCGAGGGGTGGGCGGTGAGGAGAGGGCTAGTCGCAGGCGCCTGCGGGATGGGTATGGACCTTCGGATCTTCGGGATATAGAGTATAACGAGGGGTGAGGCACCTTGGTTGGAGAGCGTTGCACACTTGAGGCCTGTCGGCCTCTTTCCCTCTAGCAACCCCCCTCAGCCGGCTCCGCAGTGGTGTGTTCCTGTTGCTGGGTGCAGGTTTGGGTTCCGGACCGAAAGCTGTGTGTTCTCTGCCGCTTGTTGTGGCTCTGCCAGGCCCTGGCTGTGGCCGCTACTGCTGAGGCAGCCTTGGCGCCATGGAGGGTCTCGGGACTGCCCCTCAGTCGGTCTTGGGGCTGGTCCTGGAAAAGCTACGCAGGGTGAGTCCTGGCACGATCAGTGTTACTTGGCCCAGGGGTCGCAGGAGCCTCCTGGGGAAGGAAGCTTGGAGATCTGAGCGGCGGTGGCTCGGGGTCCTGAAGCCAGTCCTCACCTGCTGTCGGGCTTCGGCCTGTGTCCGAGGCTGGTTCCTAGGCAGCTTAGGTGGGTTTCTATGTGGTGGAAAGGGGCCAGGAGATCAGGAAGGTGAAGAGAGCATTTGCCTAGCAGGATTTTGCAAAGGTGTGTTTAATGTTTTCGGATTCCTAAAACGATTTCCTTTTCTGTCATGTTATTTATTTTGAACATGGATCAGTGACACGTGGTTCTCCCGACTGTGAGAAACTTGAGGACTGATCCTCCGAAATGAATTCCTTTTAGTGATGAAACTTCTGGTTGTCTTGAAAGGACACCTCAGCCTGGATGGGGAGTTGAGATTGTAATCCTGCGTTTTCTTTTACTAAAGAATGCTCTTCTGAGATACTTTACCGTGAGATTGTTCTTCGTTTCTTTTTGTGTGCTTTTAGTATAAAACGTCGTGCTAATGTAAAATTTGGAGATATTGAACTCTCAGTGCTCAGAATTTCTATATTTTTTAAGGTCAGTTTATAATCAGGTTGCATAGATTTTTCTCAAGTGTCTTTGGTGACATGTTTAGGGGCACTTCTGTTCCTGTGTTTTAGACTGTTTGCATTAAACAAGTCTTTTAAAGTATTGGACCAGTTATGATTATTGGTTTCTTGTTAACCTAAATTAAAAAGTATTGTTATGGTATTCATTCATTCAGTTATAGTGTGTATAGTGATTGTGTGTGTGTGTGGTGGGGTGTGTGTATGTATGTGTGTGTGTGTGTGTGTATGACAATTCTGTGGAGAATCGGAATGGACTGACTTTGGGCTTCTGGTTCATGCTGTCTGTTAAGGGAGAGAAGACAAAAACAGTACAACGTAGGGGCACCTGACTTTGGCTCAGATCGTGATCTGGTTCATGAGCTTGAGCCCTGCGTTGGGCTCTGGAACTCAGTGGCTGGAGCCTACTTTGGCTGCTGTGTCTCCCTCTCTTTCTGTTCTCCTCCCACGCATGCTCTCTCTCTCTCTCTCTCTCTCTCACAAAAATAAACATTTTAAAGATTAAAAATAATACAACGTAGAAACCAATGAAATGCTTATCAAAGCATGCACAGAAAGTGCTAGGGAAATTGAAGGGTGGGAGAGATTGTATTTTCTTGAGTGTTTAGGAAAGCCTTTCCAGGCCAACCAAGTAGCTTAAGCAGAAGAGGCATGAAACAGCATCGTGTGTGCGGGGAACTCACAGTTTTACTAGAACAAATTGGGCTTGGAATGGTGTGCAGTGATGCTTGCTGGAGACATAAGTAGGTTCTAGTCAATGGCTAGACTTTCGGTTTAAATAGAGCTTCCTAATAATAGTGTATAGATGAGAGTAAGGAAAACAAAACTAGAAACAGGGTGTAGGGAAGAGATGACAGAGTAGTCAAATAGTGATAAAGAAGAGAATATTGAATGGGGAAAATATTTAGTAGCTAAGAGCCATAATGGGTAGGATTTTGTTGATTGGATGTGAAGAAGGAGAGAGTGAAGGCATCTAGAATGACTCCTAGGTTTCTGGCTATGGTAGCTTATTCATTCACAGAGAGGGTTTATAGGAAGAGAAGCATATTGTGGCATGAGTGATGATTTCAGATTGTACATGTTTCCTTTTCTTCACTAAAAACAACAGTAATCAAAACTTAGTTTTTATTAGGACTGTGAATGGAGAGACACATGGGGAATTGCAGAATTCTTGTAGAATTTTTTCTTCTGTGAACATATTTTCACCTGGATGATTTCTTTGCTAAAAGCCTCTATGCTTACCACATGGGCCTGGGGGCTAGGATGGCACAACACCGTTCTGCTTTTTATTTTATTTTTTTAGTTAAAAAATGATTTTTTGAACTATAATTCACGTAAGATTCTGTCTTTTAGAGTGTCCAGTGATAATTTTTTTGTATATTCACTGTGTTGTGCAGCCGTCACCACAATTCCAGAATTTTTCCATCAACCCAAAAAGAACCCCTATACTTATTAGCAGTCATTCCCAATTTTCCCCTCTCTCCATCACTTGATAACCACTAATCTACTTTTTGTCTCTATGAATTTGACAATTCTGGACATTTCATGTAAATGGAATCCTGTAATATGTGGCCTTTATGACTTCTTTTACTTAGCATGCTTTCATCCATGTTGTAGCAAGTAATAGTACTTCATTCCTTTTTATGGCTAATAAATATTCCATTGTATGGATATGCCACATTTTGAATATCCATATAGTTAATGGACATTTGGGTTGTTTTCACTTTTTTGACTATTATGAATAATATTGCTGTGGACATTTGTATATAAGTTTTTTTGTGAATGTTTTCCGTTCTTGTGGGTATATACCTAGGAGTGGAATTACTGGGTCGTATTTACCACATGTTTAAGTTTTTGTTTTCCACAGATGCTGCACCACTTTACATCCCCACCAGCAATTTTCTAATTTTTCTACATCCTCTCCAATACTTTTTTTTTCTTTTTAGCCATCTTAGTGAGTGTAAAGTGGTATCTCATTGTGGTTTGCATTTCCATTCCCCTAATTTTAATGATGTTGAGCCTCTGTATATATACTTATTCACCGTTTGTGTATCTTCCTTGGAGAAATATCTATTCCTTTCTTTTTCCCATCTAAAAAAAGTCGGGTTATTTATCTTTTTATTGTTGAAGTCATAAGAGTTCTTTTATATATTCAGGATACTGGACCCTTATCACATACATGATTTGCAAATATTTTTTCCCAATGTGGGTGGTTTTTCACTGTCTTGATGGTGACCTTTGAAGCATGAAGATCTAGGGTGCCTAGTGGCACATTTGGTTAAGTTCTAACTCTTGATTTTGGCTCAGGTCATGATCTCACAGCTTTGAGTTTGAGCTCCACTTCAGATTGTCTTTCTCCCCTTTCTCTGCCCCTCTATTGCTTGTGTACTCTCTCTCTCAATATAAATTAATACACTTTAAAAAAAGTTTTGTAGCACAAAGATTAAAAATTGTTTTTTAATGTTTATTTATTTATTTTTTTTTAGAAAGAGAGAGAGAGAGAGACAGAGCACAAATTGGGGGAGGAGCAGAGAGAGAGGGAGACACAGAATCCAAAGAAGGCTCTAGGCGCCAAGCTGTCAGCACAGAGCCTGATGCAGGGCTAGAACTCACAAACTGTGGGATCATTAACCTGAGTTGAAGTCGGCTGCTTAACCAGCTTAGCCACCCAGCCCTGATGCACAAAGATTTTAAATTTTGATGAAAACTAATTTATTTTTTTCTTTGGTTGTTTGTGCTTTTGGTGTCATATCTAAGAAACCATTGCTTAAAATGAGGTTATAGGGAGTCTGGGTGGCATATTTGGTTAAGCCTCTGACTCTTGATTTAGGCTCATGTCATGATGAGGGTTCGAGCCCTGCATCAGGCTTTGCAGTCCAAAGCATAGAGCCCGCTTGTGATTCTCTCTCTCCCTCTCTCTCTGTCTCCCTTCCCCTCCCTCTGTTTTCTCTCTCTCTGTCTCTTTCAAAATAAATATATAAACTTCCCCCCCAAAAAATAAAATAAGATCACAAAGATTTACAACTATGATTCCTTCTAAGTTTTAACTCTTACATTAGGGTCTGTGACCCATTTCAAATTATGGTATGAGATCCACTTGTCCCAGTAACATTTGTTGAAAAGCCTATTCTTTCTTCCCTGATATATTTTGCTACTGCTGTTGAAAATCAATTGACCATAAATTTATTTCTGGATACTCATTTCTATCCCATTGTTCATATGTCTATTCTTAGGCTGTTGCTAAACTGTCTTGATTGTGATAGCTTATAGCAAATTTTGCAGTAGAGAAGTATGAGTACTGCAACATTGTTTTCTTTTCTTTTTTCCTGTCTGTTTGTCTATCTATGGTTATATAGCTATAGAGAAGGAACTGATATATACCTTGCATTTCTCTATAAACTTTAGGTTCAGTCTGTCCATTTTTTGCAAAAGAGACAGTTGGACTATTGATAGGGATTGCATTGATTTTGTAGATCAATTTGGGGACTCTTTCCATAAGGACAATATTAAGTCTTCTAATTTGAAACATAGGATGTCTTTCTGTTCGTTTAGAACTTAAATTTCTTTCAACAGTGTTTTGTAGTTTTCAGAGGATAAGGTTTGCACTTACTTTGTTAAAGTTATTCCTAAGTCTTTTATTCTTTTTGATGCTATTGTAAATGGAAATGTTTTTTAATTTCGTTTTCAGATTGTTTTTTGCTATTGTATAGAAAATAGGGTTGATTTTTCTGTATTGATTTTGTATCCTACAATGTTGCTGAACTTGTGTATTAGCTCTAATAGTTTCTTATTTAGAATTCTTATTTTAGAATTTTAAGATTATTTAGGATTTTATGTAAAATTATGTCATCTTCAAATGGGGACAGTTTTAGTTTTTCCTTACCAGTATAAATGTCTTTGGTTCTTTTTTTTTCTTGTTTAATTGCCTTGGCCAGAACCTCCAGTACAATATTGCATGAATATGGAGAGTGGATATCCATATCTCATTCTTGATTTTATTTTTCTTTTGCTTTTAAAATTTACTTATTCAAATAATCCCTATACCAACCGTGGGGCTCGAACTTACGACTTTGAGATCAAAAGTCACATACTTTTCTGACTGAGCCAGCTAGCCATCTTCCTTGTTACAGATTTTAAGGTGAAAGCTTTCAATTTTTCACCATTGAGTAAGATGTTGGCTGTTGGTTTTTCATAAATGTCCCTTATTAGGTTGAGAAAGTTCCCTACAGTCCTAGTTTGTTGAATGTTTTGATCATAAAAGATGTTGCATTTTGTTGAATGTCTTTTCTGTGTCTATTGAGATTTTTCTTTTTCGACTAGTATGATATATAATGTTGATTTATTTTTATGTGTTGAACCAACCTTGTTTTCTGGTATAAATTCCATTTGGTCATGGTGTATAATTCATTTTTTATGGTCCTAGATTTGGTTTGCTAATATTTGGTTGAAAACTTGCATTTATGTCATATATTGATGTTGTGTTTTTCTTCTCCTGTGATATGTTAGTTTGGCTGTCATACCAAGTTAATACTGCCCTCATAGAATGAATTAGGAAGAGTTCCCTCCTCTTTTGTTTTTTGGAAGAGTCTGAGAATGATTGGCATTAATTCTTTTGTAAACTTCGTAAAATTCACTAGTGAATATATCTGGTCTTGGGCTTTTCTTTGATGGAGTTAAAAAAAATGCTAACACATTTCTTGTGAGCTGTTAACTAGGATAATGTAGGGAGAGGGAGAGATTAAAGGGTTATCTTTATTAGAAAAGGTATAATCAGGTTTATTTAATACAGGTTAATGAAGTATAGACAGCAGTTTGGAAGGAGTACTTTTATGAGTCAGAGTTATAAAATACATCTGGGAAATGAGAATAGACATTTAAGGGTGTTTTTCTAGGTAGGAAGGTCCTAGAAAGTAAAGATTTGTCATATGGACTTTGGATTGACCGTGGAAAGAATCAGACCTGATTAGACTTTAATTTTTTTCTGAAAAAGATATTTTTCTTCCCCCCCCTACTATTCTCCTTTCTGTGATTGACTAGTATCTAGGGCCTGGTAACAAAGAAAAGAATAACCCCATTGGGTGAGGATGAATAATGAGCTGACCCAGAGAAAGATGAAATATAGGAGGAATTGTAAAAGCCTTAGGCTGTTTTGTGCTGAAGACCTGCTAGGGAGAGAAGTAGTATGGAAAGGCCATGGTTACAAGATCATGGTCTTTGAAGGAGGATTGATAGAAATAGTTGCCTTTACTGAATACCTGCCATGTATGTTCAAACAGCGTTATTCCCATGAAAGATAAGAGAATGGAGCCCCAGAAGTAGGGTAGATAGAGGCATTCAGATTCTAAACCCAAAGCTTCATCATTGTTTTCAGACTTTTTTCTTCCCTAAGCTACAGTTCTCCCCTCCCCTCCCCCGCCCAGACCGTGGGGAAATCTTAAATGGAACCCAGTATATTTTATACATAAAAGCTGTTTGATAGCAGGGTAAGAGCACCGAACTCAGATTCTTTCTTTGGCCTTCTCTCTTTTTACTCTCAGAAGCTCTGAGGCATCTCCGTAGAACTCCAGTTTGGAAATCACTGATTTTCACCATGCTGCTATTTTTCATCACTTGATGATTGAACATTGCCAGAAAAGTACACGTGATACTTTCTGTTTGGTAGTCTGGCAGCTTACTTCATGAAAAGGGTGTTAATAGTGTTTACACATAAACTTGTACTTATGTTTGTGTCTTGGTTTGTGTGGGCTGCTATAATAATACCACAGACTGGTGGCTATTAAAAAGTAACATTGTTCTCAGTTCTGGAAGCTGAGAAGGCCAAGGTGAAGGAGCAGCAGATCCTGGGTCTGGTGAGGATATACTTCCTGATTCATTCTTCTTAAAACCTCACATGGTGGAAAGGTCAAGAGAATTCTCTGTGGCCTTTTTTATAAGGTCACTAATTCCATTCATGAGGGTCCCATTCTCATGACCTAATCACCACCCCTAAGCCTCACTTCCAAATAACCATCACATTGGGGATTTGGTTGCAACATATGAATTTTGTGGGACTGCAAACATTCCATGTGTAGCAAGCAGTTTGTAATCAACATTTTTTTAAAAATCAAACATGAATTTTTAAGAAGTTAATTTTCTTATTCTTCAAGGTTGTGGCAGCATTGCCCGAAGATATGAGACCAGGCCCTAATCCTTATGGTTTCCCATGGGAAATGGTAATATGTGCAGGTGTTGTTGGAGTTTTTGCTGTTCTCTTATTTTTGTGGAGAAGTTTTCGATCGGTAAGTAACCAATATTAAGAGAATATTCATCTGTCTTCAGGTTGAGCAATTAATATAAGAAACATCTTTTGGGGCACCTGGGTGGGTCTGTAGGTTAACTGTCCAACTTCAGTTCAGGTCATGATTTTGTGGTTCATGGGTTTGAGCCTGTGTCAGGCTCTGTGCTGGCAGCTCAGAGCCTTTAGCCTTCTTCTGATTCTGTGTCTCCCTCTTTCTCTGCTGCTCACCCACTCATGCTCTGTCTCTCCTTCAAAAAGAAGTAAACATTAAAGAAAATAAAAAAAGAAACATCTTTTATTTTAAGGAAGCACGTTAGCTTATTGTTACGTGTATTCCTCATGTTGATGTGTAGCTACTAGAAACTGAATATGGATTTTAGAGGAATTTTTCTAAGTGTAAAAAATTTTTTTTTAATATTTTTTATTTATTTCTAGGAGAGAGAGAGAGTCAGCGTGAGCAGGGGAGGGTCAGAGAGAGAGGGAGTCACAGACTGAAACAGGCGCCAGGCTCTGAGCTGGCAGTCAGCACAGAGCCCGACGCGGGGCTCGAACCCACGAACCGTGAGATCATGACCTAAGCGAAAGTCGGACGCTTAACCGACTAAGCCACCCAGGCGCCCCATAGATCTGTGTTTATTGTTAACAATATACTAAGCATTTGTGAATTTACCATTCAACCTGAAACCAGAAACATGGACTGTCACTTACATTTAGGTGTAAATGACATTTCATCCCCTTTTCTCCTTGTGCTAGAGGTAACCCTGTTCTGGATCCTGTGTTTATTATTCCCATGCCTTACTTTTTTTTTTTTTTTGGTCATATCTACATATATTTCTCAGAAGTATAATATATGATTTTATTATGGCATTGGTATCATGCCATAAGTCATATTTTGGAACTTTTTTAGTCCATCCTCTATTGCTAAGACTTATCCATATTTTTGGATGGGGCTATGATTTTTTCCATTTTGATTGCCTTAGAATATTACATTGTAAGTATATGCTACAGTTTATATGTAGATTTTATGGTTTTGGGTATTTGAGTTATTTCCAGGTTTTTTTCTGTTATAAATAGTGCTAACATATATTCTTATACATGTCTCCTGTAGTGTATTTGTAAGTTTTTCTTGGGAGTATACTTAATGTGAGATTACTGGGTTATAGGATATGTGGAGGTTCTACTTTTAAAAGATAATGACATATTCTTTTCCAAATTGTCTGTACCAATTTACACTCACACAAACAATACAGAAGAGCTCCTAGAGATCTACTTGTTCTCTTTCTCCTCCAACACTTGTTATTGTTGACATTCTTTACTATTGCCATTTTGAGTGGGTATAAAATAGAGTCTTATCATAGTCTTGATTTTAATTTCTTCATCACTAACAAGATTGAAATCTCTTAATAAATTTATTGGCCATATGTGTTTGTTCTTTTTGGAAATAATTATTTAGGTCTTTAGCCATTTTTCTGTGAGTAATTTATATATTCTTGATGCCCTCCTTAGTTTGATTGATTATGAAAATGACACATTTTATTTAACATTCTGTTGTTGATGGATATTTGGGTTGTTTCCAGTTTTTGGCTACTATAGAAAGTGTTGCTGTGTACATTAAAAAAAAATTTTTTTAATGTTTTATTTATTTTTGAGAGAGATAGAGAGAGAGAGAGACAGCGTAAGCAAGGGAGGGTCAGAGAGAGAGAAACACAGAATCTGAAGCAGGCTCCAGGCTCTGAGCTGGCTGTCAGCACAGAGCCCGACGTGGGGCTCGAATCCATGAACCATGAAATCATGACCCGAGCCGAAGTCAGATGCTTAACCAACTGAGCCACCCAGGCGCCCCATTGCTATGTACATTTTATGTGCTGTTTGAGAAACATATGTATACATTTGTCTTGTTTATATAACTAGGAGAGAAATTGCTGCATCTTAGTATAGGTAGATGTACTCAGCTTTAATAGATGTAGCAAATTTATTTTTCATAGTTGCTCTTCATACCAGTTGACACTTTTACCAGCAATTAATGAATGTTTTAGTTGTTTTCACATCCTTACTAACACTTGATACTGATGGAATTTTAAATCTTAGCTATGTTTGAGGGTGTGCATATATTTTCTTATTGTGGTTGTAATTTGTATTTCTCGGATTACACTTTTCATGTGTTAAAAGGCCATTTGTTTAGTCTGTAGACTGCTTCCTCAAGTCTTTAGTCCACTTTCCATTGTTTTCCTTTCTTTCTTTTTTTAAGTTCATTCATTTATTTTGGGGGGTGCAGAGAGAGACAGGGAGAGAGAATCCCAAGCAGAGTCTGCCCTGCTAGCGCAGAGCCTGATGTAGGGCTCAAACTCATGAACCATGAAATCATGACCTGAGCCAAAATAAAGAGTCTGATGCTTAACTGATTGAGCCAACCAGGTGCCTCTGTAAATTTCTTTTATATCTAATATGATAGTCTTTATTTTTTCACGGTTTAGTCTATCTACATATGTTATGATTACTGATATATTTGGACTAAATTCTTTCAGCTTTGTTTGTTTATTCCACTTTTTATGTTCTTTTAAATTCTTTTGCATTGGTAAGTAAATCTTTCTACAGTGAAGATAAGAACCTTAACTTACTTTCACATCCCTTGGTTTCTTTCACCTTCCATCTCAGATATAGTTCTCCTTTTCTTTGTTTTTAACTTCTCTTCTACTCTGTTCCCATCCCTTACAGACCACAAAAAATATTGCCAAGATATTTGACCCTTAATTGATATATCTCTTGCGGGTTTTTTGGATTTACTTCTTTCCATATTTGAATACTTCTTTCAAAATTGTTTTTAGTGTAGATTTTTGCATGGCAAACCTTCTGCGACTTTATTTTGAGTGCTTGAGGATATTTGAATTAAGCCCTTACTTGGAATGGTAATTTGTTTGATATAAACATTCTAGGTCCAAAATTCTGTCCTCTTAATACTTTAAAAGCCTTATTTCCATCTTTTTAAATCTCATGTTACTTATTAAAAGGTCTAATGTCAGTGTGATTCTTCCTTATAAATGATCTGTTCTCTCTGAAAGCTTTTAGAATCTTTTAAGTTGTCATTCTTATTTCAGTATAACGTGTCTAAGTTTGAATATTTTTTTATTTTTAAAAATTCTCTAGAATTTTTAAATATAAGATCTTGTTTGTTTATTTATTTAATATTTTAGAAAGCACAAGTGGGGAAGAGGGGAGAGAGAGACAGAAAGAATCTTTTTTTTTTGTAATTAAAAAAAATATTTTAGAGAGAGTGCAAAGAGGAGAAAGGGGCAGAGGGAGAGGGAGAATCTTTACACTCAGCATGGAGGCTGATACATGGCTCTGTCCCACAACCCTGGGATCATGACCTGAGCTGAAATCAAGAGTAGGTTGCTCAACCGACTGTGCCACCCAGGCACGCTGTGCTGGGAGAGAGAATCTTAAGCAGGCTGTACTCTTCAGTGTGGAGCCTGATGTATATCTCGGTCCCCATGACCCTGAGGTCATGACCTGAGCTGAAATCAAGAGATGGATCCTGAATTGACTGAGCCACCAGGTGCCCCTGTTTTATCTTTTTTTGATTCTAGAAGTTGTCTTCTGCATTTTACATTTTGTTTTTTCTTTCTAGGACTATTTTTTAGATTTTTGTACCTTCTACTTCTGACTTCCATGTATCTTAACTTTTGTTTGTTAATTTTTTTTCAGTTTCCTGTTACATTTTGAGATTGTTCCTTAATGTGATGATTCAGTGCACTAATTTAGTTCTCATCAATACTGATTCCACAGTGCCTTGACCTTAAAACTTTTGTTTTTTGAGGCGCCTGGGTGGCTTAGTCGGTTAAGTGTCCGACTTTCGCTTAGGTCATGATCTCACGGTTTGTGGGTTCGAGCCCTGCGTCGGGCTCTGTGCTGACTGCCAGCTCAGAGCCTGGAGCCTGTTTCAGTCTGTGACTCCCTCTCTCTCTGTCCCTCCCCTGCTCATGCTGTCTTTCTCTCTCTCCTAGAAATAAATAAAAATATTAAAAAAAAAACAAAAAAAAAAAACAAAAAAAAACTTTTGTTTTTTAATTTTATACGTATACATCTTCTGTAGATGATTTAAGACCCCATTTAAGTTCCCTAAGCCTGATCCCTTTACAAATGGAATGTTTCCTTCATTTATTGAAGTCTGTTCAGATCCATGGTCCTATGGTAACATTTCTCAAAGTGTTATTTTGGAAAACATGATGTTATATGGGTTTCCTGAAATAGGAAGGGACCTGTTTTAAGGTCAAATATATCTATGGGGTAAATGAAATGAAACTGCTGTCTTTGTTGTTATTTCAGAGCTTTCAATATGCTAATACACAATGTGACTCTTCAATAGAGAGATTTTAATATGTAGTATTTTTCCCATTGGAAAAAGAACACTCTCAGTTAATGTATATTTATACTAAGGCAATAAGAAACTAGTTATTTTTATTAACTTAAGAAATGATTATTTATTCATTAAAAAATTTACTTATCTTTGAGAGAGAGAGACAGAGACAGAGACAAAGACAGAGAGTGAGAGGGGCAGAGAGAGAAGGAAAGAGAGAGAATCCCAAGCAGGCTCCATACTCTCAGCACGGAGCCCAATGTGGGGCCTGAGATCATGACTTGAGCTGAAGCATGAGATCATGACCTGAGCTGAAACCAAAGTCAGATACTTAGCCGACTGAGTCACCCAGGTGTCCCCCAAAATGTTTATTTTTGAGGGGGGTTGGAGGGGCAGAGAGAGAGGGTGACACAGAATCTGAAGCTGGCTCCAAGCTCTGAGCTGTCAGCACAGACGGACCCTGATGTGGGGTTCAAACTCATGAACTATGAGATTATGACTTAAGCAGAAGTCAGTCACTTAACCAACTGAGCCACGTTGGCATCCCAGAAACCAGTTATTTTTAAATTGATAGTAGAAGTTAAATAAATTAGATCTACTTGAGTGTGTATTTTGGTTAATGTAATTTTGTTAATTTTTTTTCCAGGTTAGAAGCCGGCTTTATGTGGGTAAGCTCTTTTTTCTATTCTAGATCTCATCATTATTGTTTATATTTTTGAAACTGAAAACAATTTACACATAATAATATGAATTTTTTTTTCAGGAAGAGAGAACAAGCTGGCTGTAGAACTTTCTAAACTGCTTGATGAAAAATGTAAACTACTTGAAAAATTTAGCCTTGTTCAGAAAGAGGTAAGACATATTTCAAAATGTTAACGTACATGTTAGAGCCTGAAGACTACATTTTTCAGGGCAGATACTTCTGTGTACATTTAAGATTATTAATGCCTTGTTTGCAAGGTGGAGAGTTTAGTTGCTTTTCATATTAACAGTTGTATTAATTTTAACCACTGTAGGAAGAGCATAGTGATGTTTCATTGTGGTTTCATTTTCATTTCCCTGACTAATGAGGTTAAGCAACTTTTTCATACGTTTATTGGTCAATGGATTGCCTTTTGTGAAGTTGCCTGTTAGGGTTTTTTTTTTTTTTTTTTTTCTTTCCATCTTTAGTTTTCTTATTTGAAAAGTTATGGTTATCTCTTTTTCCTTTTTGATATGTAGAATATTTTCTGTTTTTGAACACGAGTACTTTGTTACGTAGATGTATTGCAAATATTTTCCTTCACTGTGTGGTTTGCCTTTTTATTTCAATGGTAAGCAGTTCTTAATTTTAATGTAGTCTCATTTGTTAATTTTGCCTTTATGATGACTGCTTTTTGTTTCTTATTTAAGAATTTTTGTCTAATCAAGGGTATGAAGATAATTCTTCTGTGCTACTTTTAGAAGCTTTGTTTTACTTTTCTCATATAGTCTTTGTATAAGTTTGCTAGGACCATCGTAACAAAATTTCACAGACCAGGTGGCTTACCCAACAGAAATTACTTTTTCACAGTTCTGGGGACTAGAAGTCTAAGATCAAAGTTTTGGCAGTTTGGTTTCTTAGGTCCCCTCTCCTTTACTTGCATGTGTCTACCTTCTTGCCCTGGTCACCACCCCCCCTCACCCCCCCCCCCCGCCCCCGCCCTCCCCGGTCTTTCTTCCGTCCAGGTACTCATTCTTTTAGGGCCTAGCCTTAAGCCCTTATTTTAACTTAATCACGTCTTTAAAGGGCCTGTCTCCAAATACAGTCACGTTATGAGGTACTGAGGCCTCAAGATATAAATTTTGAGGAAAACAGTTTAACTCAAATTTATTTAGTCTTTAATTCATCTGGAATTGAATCTGTAATGGTGTGATTTAGAAGTCAAGATTCAGTGTTTTTCATATGAATATTGAATTAACCAGTACGATTTATGGAAAAGACCATCTTTTCCTTTGTTCTGTGGTGTCATCTTAAATCCAGTGCTGCATATATCTGAGTATTCCTATAAAATCTTCTGTTCTGATGGTCATTTTTAAAATTCTTGTGCCAGTATGCTATTTCAATCTGTATCTTTGTAACAACTCTTGATAGCTGACAGTGTAAACCTCCATGTCTGTCCTTAAAGATTGTCTTGGTGATTTTGGTACTTTGCTGTTCTCTATAGATTTTAAATCACTTCGTCAGTTTACACACTTAGCCTGCTACGAATTTGATTGGGATTACATTGAATATATAGATCAATTTGGAGAGGACTGACATTTTTACAATGTTGAGTTCTTATCCATGGACTATAGTATATTCCTTTATTAACATCTTTTAAAAATTCTCTATTATTGTTTACATTTTTGTCTTGGGGTCTTCATCATAAATAACATATTTATATGTTATACTATATGTAATATAGCTTTTTCTTTTTTAGAAATATGAAAAACACATCTTTTTTTAAATTTTAGAGAGAGCATGCAAATGGGTGAGAAGGAGAGAGGGAGAGAGAAAATTCTAAGCAGGCTCCATGCTGAACACTAAGCATGGAGCCCAATGTGGGACTTGATCCCACAGCCCATTTCTATGGCCATACCACCCTGAACATGCCCAGTCTCATCTGATCGCACAACCCTGGGGTATTACCCCTCAAAGAAACCTTGTACCCCTTAGTTATTATCCTTCATCCAGTTTCCTCTACTCCCAAGCCCTAGACAAGGAATATACCTTTTTTTTTTCTATAAATTTGTCTGTTCTCTGTTCCATTTCACATAAATGGAATCATACAACATATGGTTCTTTGTGTCTGTCTTTTTTTCACTTAGTAAAATGTTTTCTAGGTTCATTCATGTTGTGTATAGATTTGTCTATTCTGGAGTGCCTGGGTGGCTCAGTCAGTTAAGTGTCCTACTTAGGCTCAGGTCATGATCTCATAGTTTGGGAGTTCGAATCCTGTATCAATCTTTGTGCTGACAGCTTAGAACTTGGTACCTGCTTCAAATTCTGTCTCCCTCTGTCTCTCTGCCCCTCCTTCACTCATTCTCTCTCTCTCAAAAAAATTATAAAAATAAACATTAGATTCGCCTATTCTGGATGTTTCACATAAATGGAATCATATAATATATAGGCTTTTGTGACTGACTTTTTTCACTTACATTATGTTTTCAAGGTTCATTCATGTTGTAGTATGTATCAGTATTTAACTTTCTTTTTCTTTCTTTTTTTTTTTTTTTTGGCCAAGTATTCTTCTTGGCCACAGTTTATGTATCTGTCAGTGGGTTATTCCATTTTTTGGCTACTATAAGTGATGCTGCTATGGACATTTGTGTACAAGTTTTATGCAAATATATTTTTAATTCTTTGGGGTATATTCCTATGAGTGCAAATGCTGGATCTATGTTTAACTTTTTGAGGAACTGCCAAATTGTTTTCCATAGCTGCCATACCAGTTTTTATTCCTACTAGGAATTTTTGAGTGTTCTAGTTTCTCCACATCTTTCTGAACACTTGTTACTGTCTTTTTGATTATAGCCATCCTAGTGAGTATGAAGTCATATCTCACTGTGATTTTAATTTGCATTTCCCTGATGGCTAATTGTGAGGAGCACTTATTTTTTCATGTGCTCTTTGACTATTTATCTTCTCTTGAGAAATGTCTCTTCAGTTCCTTTGCCTATTTTTGAATTGTTTTTTCATTTTATTATCAAGTTGTAACTTAGTATATTAAAGATGTGAGTTATTAGCTATGTGATTTGCAAGTATTTTCTCTCATTTCTGTGGGTTGTCTCTTCACTTTCTTGGTATCTTTGAAGCATGAAATTTTTTTCCTAAAAAACTAATGTTTAATGTTTATTTTTTTTGAGAGAGAGAGAGAGAGAGACAGAGTGTGAGTGGGGAGGGCAGAGAGAGAGGGAGACACAATATCTGAAGCAGATTCCAGGCTCTAAGTTGTCAGTACAGAGCCTGACATGGGACTTGAACTTATGAACTATGAGATCACGACCTGAGCCAAAGTGGTTATGCTTTTTTTGGTGTTTAAGAAACCATTGTTTAAAACAGCTCACAAAGATTTGTACCTTTATTTCCTTCTAAAAGTTTTATGGGATTAGTTCTTATGTTTAGGTCTTTGATTTGTTTGGAATTAATTTTTGTAAATAGTGTGACAGAATCCAAAGCAGGCTCCAAGCTCTGAGCTGTCAGCACAGAGCCCGATGCAGGGCTTGAACCCACGAATGTGAGATAATGACCTGAGCCAAAGTTGGAGGCTTAACACATTGAGGCACCCAGGCATCCTTTTTTTTTTTTTTTAAATTTTTTTTAATGTTTTATTTATTTCTAGGAGAGAGACAGTGTGAGCAGGGGAGGGTCAGAGAGAGAGAGGGAGTCACAGACTGAAACAGGCTCCAGACTCTGAGCTGGCAGTCAGCACAGAGCCCGACGCGGGGCCCAAACCCACGAACTGTGAGATCATGACCTAAGCGAAAGTTGGACGCGTAACCGACTAAGCCACCCAGGCGCCCCCACCCAGGCATCCTAACCTTCCTTAGTTTAATGTCTGACTGAAAATTCTATCATTTGCCTCCCTCAAGAGTCTGTTTCTCTTGCTCATTTTTTCTTTTGGGTTTTAGTTGAATCTTGTATTGGTCAGTGACAGGTTATTTGTAGAGAAAAATTTGAAGTTGTGCATGATGTTTCTTTAGTGAGGATTTGCTGTTGCTTCTCATAGGCAGCTAGGCTGAGACATCACAAATCGTAGATTACTTTAATGACAGATTAAAATATTTGGAAGTTTGGCCTCATTTCAAGGGATTGGTCTGTTTCTGGTTTAGACTTTCTTATAAGGTAGCGAATGTGTTTGGTGTTAGTTTTATATTGCTACTGTAACATGTTACCACAAATTTAGTAGCATAAAGTAACACAGGCTTATTCTCTTATATCCTTGGAGGTCAGAAATCTAAAACTGTTCTTAATATAGGACTAAAATGAAGGTATTGGCAGATTTCCCTTCCTTTTGGAGGCATCAGGAGGGAATCTGTTCCTTGCCTCTTTCACCTTCTAGAGGCTGTCCATGTTCCTTGGCTCTTAGCTATATTGCTCTAGTTTCTGTTTCCATCTTCCCGTTGTCTCTTCTCCTAATTTTGATCCTCCTACCTTCTTCTTATAAGGACTCTTGGGATTATGTTGGGTCCACCAAGATAATCCTGTATATTTTCCCCATCTGAAGATCTTTAACTTATTCATATCTGAAAATTCTGGGAATTAGGACAGAATTTGGAGAGGTCATTCTTCAGCCTACTACAGAGTCCCATCATAAAACCTGAGCTTGGTGGCTCATCCTATTTATTGGTTCCTTAACTCCCAATTTTGCCCTGTCAGCTCCCCACTTCTTTTTTGTTTAATGTTTACTTAATTTTTAGAGAGAGAGAGACAGAGTGGGAGTGGGAGAGGGGCAGAGAGAGAGGGAGACAGAGGATCCAACGTGGGCTCCAAGCTCTGAGTGGTTTGCATAGAGCCTGATGTGGTGCTCGAACCCAGGAACTGTGAGATCATGACCTGAGCCTAAGTCCAAAGCTTAACTGACTGAGCCACCCAGGTGCCCCATTAACTCCCTACTTGTACTAAAATTTCTGCTGAGTTTCTTGTCCTATCATCCTCTGCTTTTGGGTGGGGAGAAGGAATTGTGAAATGCTAGACTCGGTTCTCTGAGGATACTCTTTTCTATCACAGATTCTCCCTATTTGGTTACCTCTCCAAATCCTTCAGACATATCTCGTGTTTTTTGTTGTTTTTTTTTTAACAATCTTTTTGTTCTTAGCGCGAAGACTTGTCCAAATAGTCTACTCTTCCATTTAATCACTTTTTTAAAGCATTGAAATAAGTGCATTTTGCCAAATTTTATCATATTGTATGTTTAATTTTCCTTATTTTGCATCTTTAAAAGATTTAATAAAAAATCTTTATTTGTCGTATAATTTGAATTGCAAGTGAAAATTTTGATGGCTAGTTTAAATTAGTTTCTCTAAAGTGAATAGGGACTTGGGACCGTTCTCTTAGTCTTAAGGGTGAAGTTCTGTCATTTGTTGCTCAAGCCAGTGTGTTAGCTGCCCAGTCTCTATTACAGTAGTTATATTTGAAAAACTTAATGCTAAGTAAATCGAAGTAAATTTAACATATACATAGAGGTGGATTTTGTCTGCTTTTTACATACCTGTCCAGATAAATTTAAAATAAAATTTATAGATCTTTTCCTTACAGTGTTGCTTTCTTTCAGTATGAAGGCTTAGAATCATCTTTGGAGGATGCCAACTTTGAGAAGGAGTCAACAGAAGCACAAAGTTTGGAGGTAAAAATGAATAATATGTATAATTATAAAAGTTGGGAGAGGGGCACCTGGGTGGCTCAGTCAATTAAGCAGCCGACTCTTGATTTTGGCTCAGGCCATGATCTGATGGCTTGTGAGTTTGAGCCCTGCATCAGGCTCTGCTATGTCAGTGTGGAGCCTGCTTGGGATTCTCTTCTCTCTGCCCTTCCTCTGCTTGCATGTGCACTTGCTCTTTCTGTCTTTCAAAATAAATAATAAATAAACATAAAAAAAAAAAAAAGCTGGGGACAGAGTTTTACTAAATGATATAAACTTTAAGAACAATGTATTCTCTCAAAACTATTTTAAAAGAAGTGTGTAAGAGCATTTCTAGGTGTTAAAACTTAAAGAAAACATTAATTATAGGAAATAGAGCATTCGTATAAAACATTTTAAACTATTTAAATATTTTGTAAAATATTTAAGTTTATAAAATTTTAATAAAAAATTTAAAAATTTTGAGCTCTCTTAAAAATTTGAGCTCTCTTGCTAACTTACTTTGAGTGAGGCACATTCATTTTATCAGTTTACTAGAATCTAACGGTATATAGAAGCTCTTTATTCTTCTTTCTTGGGAAACGTATTAAGGTAACCGTCCCCCCCCCCTTTTTTTTTGACTCTGCTCTAGAAAGGAAAAATAAGATTCATTTTCATAAATTTAGGAATAGCTGGCAGCAGTAAATTATGTAAATTGTGGCAGTACTTGCCTTTACTTCATTCCCAATGTTTTAAGAGCTGAATAGATTTAGACCAGAGTTTGTTTGTTTTTTTAATTTATTTATTTTTGAGAGAGAAGAAGAACATGCACAAGTTGGGGGTAAGGGAAGGCAGAGAGAAAGGAGAGACAGAATTCCAAGCAGGCTCTTCACTGCCAGTGCAGATACGCAGGGCTTGAACTCACAAACCGTAAGATCCTGACCTAAGCCAAAATCAAGAGTTGAGCTGGATGCCTAACTGACTGAGCCAGTTAGGGGCTCCTAGACCAAAGATTTAAGCAGTGATGTGCTGGCAAATGTTTAACAGCTGGCTCTCTGAAAAGCAGGCATCCTTATTTGTAGTATTTGCTGCGTTCTATTGTGTAAATATCCCCAATTTCAAGGTATCAACATGATATCACTAAATGTGGAATTTGGAAGAGAGATGTGTAGTTAGCTCTCTTGAGCCAGGTATGATTTAGCCAATAGTAAGAAGGGAAATATTAAAAATTTGTTATTTAGCTAAGCTACAACAAAATAAGGCAAAAAATAGGAGTGCCTTGTTACTGCTTAGTGGTGGAAGTGTTGTAAAAAGCTACTATTAAGTAGAAAACAATGGACTTTTGTACCTTTGGTGTATGTGTTTAGTCCAGCTTGGCTGTTAATAATCACTGATGTTCGTAATCAACAGGAAGTCTATAAGTATAACGGTGGATGTTAACTAACTGGAATTAAAAGTCTTTAGGTCATGTTTCAGAATTTCCTAGTAGAGTCTGAAGGAAGTTATGAATTGAATTCCAAATGAGGTATATATTTCTTAATCTTTTCTTTCTTCATTTGTTACCTATTGATATCTTCAAGGACATGTTGAAATTATTTTATTTCTTGACCTGTTTTAATTACTGTTCAATAGTAACTTACTAGTTTGATTAAAAAAGAAAGAACTATAGAAGGAATTTAGCCTTCTAACAGAAGAGCAAAAACTGGACAACAAAAGCTATTGGTAGTGCTGTGTGTAAGATAAAACATGCCAATTTATTTTTAAGACACTGAATTTGCATGATATATAGTAGTAAAATTTAAACGGACATTCTGGAAGTTTTTCTCTGATTTTAGTAATTTTAAGAACCATGTAGTGTTTATTTTTCAAATTGATTTATGTAATTTAGTATTAACTATACTTGATAGAATTACAAAGATTTCATGGTTGATAAAAGAAAAAAATAGACTAATTTTGATTCAAGTCAGGGAATTCATATAATCAAATAACCACATTTGGGGAAATATATAGAAATAATTGTTTTAACCACTATAATATTGTATGTACCTGTACTTCTTATTTTTTTGGCCTCCATTAAATTCTTTGAATCTTTTGGTTTATTTTCTTTTTTAACAAGTTTGTTGAAGGATCACAAATATCAGAGGTACGTTTGTTATGGTATTTAAAATCAAATTGGAATAATTCGATAACTAATCATTTTAAATTAAAAAAATCCGAGAAAATGCTGTAATTCAATGCAGAATATTATGAAGCAATCTTGGTTATTTTTTAGTTAATTTTTTATTATGTCTTCATATTAAATCATACTTCTCATTTTTTTTCCCTTAAATGAACGGTTTAGAGCAGAGGTTGGCAAATTATATCCTGGGCTCTGTTTTTTCTTTTTTTTTTTTTAATTGGTTTTTTATTTGAGTGTAGTTGACAGAGATGTTACAGCCTAGTGATTCAGTATCCCTATACTTTATGCTATGCTCCCCACAGGTGCAGCTACCATATGTTACCATACAACGCTATTACAGTCTCATTGACTGTATTTTCTATGCTGTACCTCTTATTCCCATGACTTTTTCATTCCATAACTGTAAATCTATCGCTTACTCTCTCTCACCCATTTGGCTCATCTCCCACTGCCTTTCCTGTGGCAACCATCAGTTTATTCCCTGATTTTGTAGGTCTGATTCTGCTTTTTATTTATTTTGTTTTTAGATTCCACATATGAATGAAATCATTTGGTATTTGTCTTTTTCAGTTAGCATAATACCCTTTAGGTCCATCTACATTGTCACAAATGGCAAGTCTTATCCTTTTTTATGGTTACATGATATTGCATTCTGTATATATACCATATCTTTATCCATTCATCCATCAATGGACACTTAATGTTGCATCCATATTTTGGCCGTTGTAAATAAGGCTGCAGTAAACTTACAGGTGTGCATATCTATTTGAATTAGTGTTTTAGTTTTCTTTGAATAAATAGTAGTGGAATTATTGGATCATACAGTATTTCTGTTTTTAATTTTTTGAGGCATCTCTCTACTGTTTTCCACAGTGGCTATACCAGTTTACATTCCCAGCAACAGTGCACAGGGTTCCATTTTCTCCACATGCTTGCCAACACTTGTTATTTTTTGTCTTTTTTATTTTGACCATTTTGACAGGAGTGAGATGACACCTCATTGTAGTTTTGATTTTTACTTCCCTCATGATCAGTGATGTTGGGGTCTTTTCATGTGTTTGTTGGCCACCTACATGTCTTCTTTGGAAAAATGTTTAGGTCCTCTGCTCATTTTTAACCAGATTTTAAATTTAAAAAAATATTTTGAGAGAGAGTACGTCCAAGCACATGAGTGGCAGAGGGCAAGGGAGAGAGAATCTTAAGTAGGCTTCCTGCCCAGTGTGGAGTCTGACATGGGGCTCCAGCTCATGACCATGAGATTAGGACCTGAGCTGAAATCAAGAGTCAGACACTTAACCAACTGAGCCACCCAAGTGTCCCTGTAAATAAATGTTACTGAAACACAGTATGCTCATTCATTTACATAATGTCTTTGCTTTCTCACTACATAGTCATAGTTGGGTAGTTAGGACAGAGACTACATGGCCTACAAGCCTAAAATATTTATTCTCTGGCTCTTTATAGGAAAAAATTGCTGACCCCTGCTAGTATTGTTGTTATTTAAATATCATAAAAATGAACTAATATGTGAACTAAATTTATTTAAAATATATCTGTTTGATTATATATCTGATTTATCATAATCAAAAAACCCTACACCTGTCTTATTAAGTTGGCTTCCTCTTTTAGGCAGTCTATGAAAAGCTGAACAGCTCCAAATCTGAACTTGAGGATGAAATACTTTTTCTGGAAAACCAGTTAAAAGAAGAGGAATCTAAGCATTCTGAACAAGATGAATTGGTAAGGCTTTTGTGTTTGAGGAAACTGCAGGAAAAGGGAAGTTATTGAGTTTAAAAAAATTAATAGGTATCAGTTAAAGTATTATATGTACTCTAAAAAATCCAAAACATACAGACGACTGTTATGGTGAGAGTAAAATTTCCAGATCCAGTAGCTTTTTTATTTGTTAGAGGTTACCATTTCCATATTAAGTTTCTTTTTTTTTTTTTAATTAATTTATTTATTTATTTCTAGGAGAGAGAGAGAGAGACAGCGTGAGCAGGGGAGGGTCAGAGAGAGAGGGAGTCACAGGCTGAAACAGGCTCCAGGCTCTGAGCTGGCAGTCAGCACAGAGCCCGATGCGGGGCTCGGACCCACGAACCGCGAGATCATGACCTAAGCGAAAGTCGGACGCTTAACCGACTAAGCCACCCAGGCGCCCCTCCATATTAAGTTTCTTACATATTCTTACAGAAATTTTCTATATGTTATGGAAGTAGCTTACATAAATAAAGTTGAATAATCACATACATAGTGGATTTTTTTTAATATTCAGAAGTTATTTTGAGAACATTTTAACTTTGTTATTTTAAAATATGTTGTAAAGAAGATCTAGATGTGTGTCAGGTTATTTAGTAAGATATGATGTTAGTGGATTTATCTTGAGCCTATATAACTTAAATGTTATGAAATAGTAAAGGTGAGATGAATTACTGTTGTTGTAATTGATTAAATCCCTGTAAGCATATGTGGCTGACAAGGTTTCTTAAGGTAAGTCCTCAGTTTTTGAGTGCAAGTGTTAAGTTTAACAATATATCTAAGATATATGACCTCTTGGAAACTGGAAAATTTTAGTACATACTTGTTTACAGAGTGATACTGTCTTTCCAGATGGTGGATATTTCAAAAAAGATACAGTCTCTAGAAGATGAATCAAAATCTCTCAAATCACAAGTGGCTGAAGTAAGTTAGTCTTACTTACTTAAATGATTTTGAAAATCATTTTAATTTTACTATTTCATGATTCAAGAAGGAGATATAGTACTAGAATTTGAGACTTAGGGGTCTTGTAGATGTAGTTCTTTTATAGAAGGTACTTTAGGAAAGTTTTTTATTCGACAGGTATTTATTGAGCTCTTGCTATGTACCATCGTTGAAAGTGCTTGGTACTTAACATTAGTAGATAAAATAGAAAAGTTCTTAGTGAGTTTAAATTCTGTTAAGAGAGGCAGATAATAAGAAGTTAACAAAATTTGCTACACAGTACATTAAAGGTTACAAGAGGTTAAATCATTTGTCCAAGGTCACATGGTGAGTTAGTAGCAGAGCCTTGACTGGACCCTGGTAGCTTTTTTCCTGCTACCCCATACTGTCTTTCCTGTTAATAGTGACATGTTGTTTTTACTTCAATTCCATGTTTTATGGAGTATGTATAAAAAAGAGCTATTAAATGAATTCTTAAAAGCTTGATATGTTGTGTTTTACTTAGGCCAAAACAACCTTCAAAATATTTCAAATGAATGAAGAACGACTTAAGATAGCTATAAAAGATGCTTTGAGTGAAAATTCCCAACTTCAGGAAAGCCAGAAACAGGTTTGTACTCTGTAGGGACTCTTTAACTATGAATATGTAATTATAAATTATCTGGACACACTCATGACTAACCCATGCCAGGGGCAAGATTAAGCTTTCCCTGGAATTCAGGAGAGCAGGACAATCTCCTGTATATCCTTTGGTGTGTCTTTTATATAGGGTATAAAACTATACTCCTGTCACCTTTTTCCTCCAGTAGTGAAAGCAAGCCAGGGCAAATTTTATTTTTTTACTTTTTATTTTTTAAAATCTCATTTATTGTCAGATTGGCTTATATACGACACCCAGTGCTCATCCCAACAAGTGCCCTCCTCAAACCAGGGCAAATTTTAATAATCATAGCAAATAGCACTTGGTACCAACTCCTTAAAGCCAGACTGAAGGAAGGCAGGGAATATCCATGAGAATGATTGGCGCTGTGGGTTCAGGGCCTAAAGATAGAAGCCGTTCTGGAGCTTAGATCAAATGAGGATTTAGCTTTTACCCACTTCCTTCTTCATATGTAGAGATTCTCCCATACACCCAAATATATTTACTATCTCACTGTTCTCCCAATACAGTTAAAATTTTTCCATGGGGAAATTTTTCATTTGGTTGCATTATTTACAGTTTTCTAAATGTTACAACTGAGCCACATGATGTGCTCTTACTACATGTTCTGTTTTACCCAACATTTTATTTGCTCTTGGGTTAGTAATTGTTTTGTTGCCTGTATACCTATCTGTAGATCTGTCTTCTGGAGATGCTGAATAACTTACGTATGCATTCAAGTGCTTTGTTAATCTACTAATTTTATTTTTTTCTTGAAGCAATCCTTCCTGAGGCCTTCCATCATCCTGGTCCAATAGGAACTTTTTCTCTAGGTCTGTTAATGCTTCTGTTGTCCTGAGATTTCACTTCATTGCCATCTATTCCCTTGTCTTTCTCCTGTGTTGGATCTTCTATTTCCTGTATCCAAGACTTGTTCTTTTGTGGTTAATTCTCTTGATTAGCTTCCTGAGAAATAGGTATAGCAGGTAGCTTTTAAAAACCTTGCATGCCTAAGAATGTCTTCTCTCAAGGTTGTTGACATTTTGGTTGGATATCTTCTGGATTGAAATAGTTTTTTTCTTTGAAATTCTGAAATTGGTCCATTGTCTCCACTTTCCAGTATTGCTTTTGAGAAATCAGATGCGATTTGGATTACCGAATCTTTTGGTGATCTGCTCTTTTCCTCCCTAGAAGATTTAAAATGTTTATTTTGAGAGAGGCAAGAGAAAGGGAAAGAGAATTTCAAGCAGGCCTCATGGTCAGCATGGAGCCTGATATGGGGCTCAATTTCAAAACTGTGATATCATGATCTAACTCAAAGTTGAATCCTATGGATGCTTAACCGACTGAGCCTCCCACCTGTTCCATCCCTGGAAGCTTTCATCTGGTATCTTTCATTGTTTCTAGTTCTCTGAAATGTCATGATAATGTATGAGTCTTTTTTCATTCTCTTAGTCTGGAAACTCTTGCTTTTGATTCAGTTCTGGGAAATTGTTTCATGCTTTTTCTGTTTTTTATTTTTTTTTTTTTAACCCACTATAACTATGTAATCATATAAAGATGTCTTCTTGGGCTGCCTGGGTGGCTCAGTCTGTTGAGTGTCCAACTCTTGATTTTGGCTCAGGTCATGATCCCAAGGTCTTGGGATTGAGCCCCATCTCAGGCTCGGACTGAGTGAGCATGGAGTCGGCCTGAGACACTCTATCAGGCAGTCTGGTCTGTCTCTCTTTCTCTTTCTGCCCCTCCCCCACTTGTATGTGTGCACTTGTTTTCTTTCTTTGCAAGTTTTGTTGGCTTATTCTGCATTTTTCAGTTGTAAGTGGCTTTTTTATTTTGCTTATGCCTTTTCTTAATTTATGGATGCCATGTCTTGTCTTGCTGAGGATATTATTATTATTATTTTCTTTTTTGAAGTGTTTTTCAGTTCTCTGAGTTGTTTTATACTTTGGGTTCCTTTATTTTCTGTTTTGGTCTATGTCTTTTATCTATGAGTTTCTTTTCTTTTTTCTTTTAATGTTTATTTTTGAGAGTGAGAGAGATACGGTGCAGGTGGGAGGGGCAGAGGGGGAAGGAGGAGAGACACAGAACCAAAGCAGTTTCCAGATTCTGAGTTGTCAGCACAGAGCCCAATGTGGGGCTTGAACCCACGGACTGTGAGATCATGACCTGAGCCAAAGTCAGACTCTTAACCCATTGAGCCACCCAAGCATCCCACTAAGAGTTTCATTTTAAAGTCAATTATTAGGTGATTCATGGCAGTCTGCCCATTTAATAGTGAAGCTCTTCATATCTAATTGGAAGCTCAGTGTGTGTTATCGGGAAACTCTTCTGTAGGGTAATTTGGCTAGGGTGTTTCATTGGAAGATCCTCAGTTGTTGGTATTTGAAGACCATTTTCCACAGGGATAATTCCTCCAGAGTTCCTGTTTGAGAGAGGTAAGCCTGTTTGCCAACAGTGAGATAAGCAGCTGAGACAGGCAGGGGTTGTTGGTGTGTCACTATCCAGTAAGTCAGCTTTTACTTTATCCTTTGATGTTTTCAATATTTTACTCACACTTTCACCTGGGCCAGGTGTCCCAGAGTTTCATTTTCCACCTCTCCAGAAAATAACCTTCTAGGCATTTGCCAGACATATATATGTGTGCATGTGTGTATGCATGTGTGTGTGCATGCACGCATGTGAGACGTGGGTGAGTGGGAAGGACGGATGGAGAGTAAGCATGTATGTATGTGTATGTGCAGGGACTTTCTGTTTTTTTGTTTTTTGTTTTTTTACAAACTTTCAGTTAGTCTTCCTCTTTTTAGTGTCACTTAGATCTGTAGTATTAGTGGCTCCAACCAAATTATAAGCATTTTGGGTTGTATTAAATTAACTGCATTTGGACTTTCCCATCTTCTATGTAGATTTCAGATTTGTCTGGTCTGCTGCATCTCTTACTATACTTGTATCTCTTTCTGCTTTCCACTTCTAGAATTTCCTTTTTCTTCATCACCTATTTTCTTTCTCCTTGTGGGTTTATGCTTCTTTTTCTTTTTAACTCCCTAAGTCTCTTAGTAGATTTATTCTTATCTTGGTAGATTTCAGGAGAAAGTGGTGGTAAACCCTGTGTTAAATTTGCTGTTATAATCAAAACTGGCCTTTTCTATCTTAAAAATTTTTCACTTAGATTGTCTTACTCTTTACATCTGTTTTCATCTAACTCCTTTTTAATCACTAAAGTTCTTGAAATAAACTATCCTATATTCACTGATGCCATATTCTAATAATATACTCCTTCTCTAACTTGTTGAGACTGCATGCTGGGTATGCAATTTCTTTACTAATTGACTAGAGTCCACTAATAACAAGAATCAAAATTTTTTCTTCAAAATCGTTTTTACTCTGTGTGCTCTCATTGTGTTATACATACATAGAAAAAGTTTAGTTTCTTATGCTAGGAAAGATGCCTTAGTTTTGCAGAGAAATCCAGTAATCACTGTTGGATAGAATAGAGATTTAAAGTTTTAATAAATTTGGACTTTTCATTCATAATATTTCATAAATGGTTCCAGATTAATGGTATTTCTGGAAGGTTAGTTAACTACAAAACAGCACATGACTTAAAAAACAAATTCTAGTACAAATAAGGTATGGCATGTAATATAGGATTTAAGGGATGGTAAGAAATGATCAAATCTAACATAAAGTATGTCTCAAAAAGCCTTTTCTTTAAGAAATATTTGTTGTGTAAATCAATTGAACAATATTTAAGTGTTTCTTATTTTACATTATCCCTCTTGAAAGTTCTTTGAAAACAGGACTCCACCCTTCCTTCTCTTCTTTCCTTCTGCCCGACCCTCTTCTTCCCTTCTCAGCAACACATTGTGTCATATAACACCTATTAATGTTATATCTAGGGATGCCTGGGTGGCTCAGTTGGTTAAGCGTCTGACTTCTGCTCAGGTCATGATCTCCTGGTTCATGCATTCGAGCACATTGTCCTCTGTGCTGACAACTCAGAGCCTGGAGCCTGCTTTGGATTCTATGTCTCCCTTTCTCTGCTCCTCCCCCACTAGTATTCCTTCTCTCTCTGTCTTTCAAAAAATAAATAAATGTTAAAAAAATTAAAAATGATATATCTATATATAAATAAGTTCATCCACACATAAGTATGAAAAATGAGTTGCTTTTTTTTTTTTTGGTTGGGTTTGTATTTTAGCTTTTACAAGAAGCTGAAGAATGGAGAGAACAAGTGGATCAACTTAGTAAACAGAAAATAACTTTTGAAGACTCCAAAGCATTAGCAGAACAAATTTTGTATGATAAAGAAAATCAAATCAAGGTAAATGTGCCTTCTGGTTTTAGTGACTGAGTCAGCTAGAATTTTATAGTAATTCTGAAATTTGAAAATTTATTTTTTTTGCAACTTTTACTTTTATTACTTATTTGATCAAGTTAGAGAATGTGTACTTCTTGGGCATTGATTTTAGTTTGTACTAGTATTATCATCTTGCTCATAAATGCTCCTTGAAGACTTTCAGATTTGTAGCATATATATCAACATTCTGTGTGTCCTTTTTTTCCTTTCCTTTGTATTTTAGCCTAGGTATTGAATGATGAAAAAAAGAAAAGAATAATGAATTTTACCTTTGCCTTTTAGACTGCCGTCTGTTTCTGTTGATAAAAAGAGGTTGGAAAGAATTTTAGAAATTGGAAAGATGAAGTCGTATGTATTGGCTGAATATCTGTAATACCTAGGTTAGCTGTTGTCAGTACTCCTCATGGAAATGAATACTTTTCAAAAAATAAGTCTAATTGAAACGACTCTAATAAGAATATAAAAACATATTACTTTTAGGATTTTTTCACTTTTCCTTAAGCTTGTTTGCCCTTTCGACCCCATTTTCCTGTCTTCTCTTTTAAATCTTACGCTTTCAACCTGCAAAGATACTCAGGTGTGAGTATCAAGTAATAAGGTGTAAAACTAACATTCAGTAGTATATGCAGTGAAGTGAACATTGCCATCTTGAAACCTTTTTATGCTCTTAAGGTTGTTGCTACGAAGGTTTTGAAGATTCCAGCTTTAGTTGTATTTGTGATTTGGCATGTTCTTTCATATTTTTTCACCTTAAACTTACTCTACTAAAGAACTTGAGATTCTTCCTAAACAGAACATGAATGAGATGCTAGTCTCAAGCTATACTGAGTTTTAGGTCATGTTATTTGTGCCTGGAACTCTCAAGAGGGAGAGATTGAAGGGTAGAAATTACAGAGCAGAATGGGTTTTTAGATGTGTCCTTCCACAGAAATAGTCAGCATAGTCATTTCATTACTTATAGTGCTTAGGAAATCTTTCTTAATTCAAGAAGATTAAAAAAGTACTATTGGAAAACCTTTAATGTACCAAGTCAGGTTCTGTTTTACAATTTTTTTAAAAATCTCAGGTGAATTCCTCAGCTAGACATTTACTTGAATAAATCAAATCTGGGGCACCTGGGTGGCTCAGTCGGTTAAGCGTCCAACTTCGGTGCAGGTCATGATCTCACGGTTCATGGGTTTGATCCCGTGTCAGGCTCTGTGCTCACAGCCAGCTCAGAGCCTGGAGCCTGTTTCAGAATTTGTGTCTCCCTCTCTCTCTGACCCTCACCTGCTCACGCTGTCTCTCTCTCTCTCTCAGAAATAAATAAAACATTAAAAAAAAAAATCTCTGTAAAATGTTATTTTTATTTTTTAATTTTTTTAATGTTTATTTTTGAGAGAGAGAGAGAGAGACAGAGAAAGAGAGAGAGACTGAGTGTGAGTGAGAGAGAGGCAGAGAAAGGGAGAGACACAATCCAAAGCAAGCTCCTGGCTCTGAGCTGTTAGCACAGCTAACAGAGAGAAAGGGAGACACAAATTCTGAAACAGACTCAGCTCAGCTCCTGACCTGAGCCATAGTTGGATGCCTAACTGACTGAGCCACCCAGGTGACTGTGTTCTTTTTATATATCACATACCTCACTTGCAGATGTTTGACCGCACAAAAAATTTACTCTTATTTTAATGGCCACTGTTATTTGTGGTATGAAAGAATGTAATATAGTAAATATTCTGTTACTTTATAGTCATGCAATATATTTAGTAAAAATGGACCATTATCAAGTATTGGATTTGATTTAGGAATAATCAGTGTTGGATTTTAACTTGCGTAGTTTGAGTCAATAAATATTACAGTTTTTCAGGGTATTTATCTTAATATCAGCTGGTGAATAAGAGGTCATGTACTGTTATCTGTGTAGATTGATTTTTCAACTATAACTACACATTCAGAAGTTGTAAATCAGTTAGCATAAGGCGTTATTACCTTCTCTCTCTTTTATCCCTCTTTACTAAATGTCAAGTCTCTGACTGAACGCTTGATAAAGATGAAAGATTGGGCTGCTGTGCTTGGAGAAGACCTAACAAATGATGATAATTTGGAATTGGAAATGAAGAGTGAATCAGAAAATGGTATGAAGTTGGGTATGAAGTCGTGATTCATCCTCTTTTGCTAAAATGATAAGTAGCCCTTGTGTTTTCTCTTAGCTTCCTATGTGTATCACGTTCTTTATACAATTCTAGTTTGGCACATCTTCTCCATTTGCCTCTAATACTCTGCCCCTGTCACACCATTCTTAATTTTTAAGCTTTAGTTGGAATATTGCTTTTTCAGTAAATCTTTCTCTGTCTCCTCAGGCAGACTTAGAGCCTGTTTCCTGCCTGTGCTTTTTATATGTTGTTCAAATCTTTGTTACAGCATTTTTCACATTGCATCATAATCATTTCAGGGCCTATGTTTCCCTGCCATGTCTGCTAATTGGGTTGGATGGTGGATAGTTTGAAAAATGAGTGTTATACAGATGAATGCCTGAGGATACTTTGTATTAATTAGATGGCTCAGTACTTTAATCTTGGCCACCCCAAATTGTTATCATCACTGCTGGAAACTAAGGCAGGAGTTAGGTTCATTGTAGCTGTTCCCTATATTTTCAAATCAATTCCTTTGACTTGAGAAGAGAATTTTATGTTGACATAATTATGGATTCATTGGAATTTGCAAAAAGAGTACAGAAAGAAGTGTTTTATGCATCTTTCACTAGTTTCTCCCTGTGGTAGCTCTTCTGATTTCTGTGACCTTTCTCTCCTTTCTCTCTCTACTCCCTGCATAATTAACAAATGTATTAAGGAACAGAAGGTATGATTTAAAAAAAAAATTTCTTTGATGATAACATTAATGCATTGGGTGAAAATTACATTCCCATACGGTTGGTTCTGTTTGTACTTTTTTATTTCTGCTTTGCTTTAAAAGAAGCAATTTTTTTGTAATAGAAAATGCATGTTTGTTTCATGTTACTTTAATTTGGAGTATAATTCCACTTTTATTTGGTATGCCTAAGGATCCCAAGAATAGTTGAGACTGTGTACTGTATTTGGGTGAATACCAAATTCTTGTTATAAACTTGTCCCTAGAGAGAGTTGTGAAGAATCTTGTTTGACGATATTATGGTACTTCCAGTGTTTTATTGTGTATCTTCTTGGGAGCATGTCCAAGGCCATTCTGCCTTATATCAAATTCTTTATTGTAGCAAGAAGAGAGATTATAAGGCTCTAGTTGCAGGAACTAATAAAATCATCTGGATATCTGTTGGGGCATGGCACTATTTTCCCGATTTATTGTTGTTTTTATTTTTTACTATAGATAATCAACCGAAAGGAGCTTTGAAGAAACTGGTTCATGCTGCTAAGGTTTGCATTACTATAGTAATATAAAGATAGAGAAATAGAATTTGGATTAAACCCATATAGCCTTAGTAACTATTTTATAAAGTCCATTTTATAGGGATCCAAATTTTCCAAAGTGATCAGAATTTTCTTTATCAATTGCTTTTTTCTTTTTGATAATAACTTTAAAAATTTATAGTTAATTTTTATTTTATTTTATTTAAAATTTTTTTAATATTTTATTTATTTCTGAGAGAGAGAGAAACAGCATGAGCTGGGGAGGGTCAGAGAGAGAGGGAGATACAAATTCTGAAACAGGGTCCAGGCTTTGAGCTGGCTGTCAGCACAGAGCCTGACGTAGGGCTCAGGGCTCGAACCCATGAGCCGTGAGATCATGACCTGAGCTGAAGGTGGACGCTTAACCAACAGAGCCACCCAGGTGCCCATTGTTCATTTTATTTTTGAGAGAAAGAGAGGGAGAGAGAGAGAGAGAGAGAGAGGGAGAGAGAGAGAGAGAAAGAAAGAAACAGCATGAGCTAGGGAGGTTCAGAGAGAAAGGGAGACACAAATTCTGAAACAGACTCCAGGCTCTGAGCAGGCTGTCAGCACAGAGCCCCATGTGAGGCTCAAACCCAAGAACCCTGAGATCATGACCTGAGCCGAAGTCGGATGATTAACCAACTGAGCCACCCAGGTGCCCCCATGGTTAATTTTTAGAATTTATTATAATAAAAAAGTTTTAAGGTCTGCACTAATTTTTTTAGATGAAGAGTAAATGAAAAATGTTTAGTATATTTTCTTTCATTATTTCTGGCCAAGCATTCTTCTCTGGTCTCAGTATTTTCCTATTCCTGTTGCCCCATATCCTAATTTGAGATGTAAATACTATGTCCATTTTCTTCTGATGTATTTCTTTTGCATCACAGTAGTGGTATCTTGATCTTCACTGATCTATGTGAAGTTGTGGTATTATAGTTTAAAGGTTACTTTAATTAAAACTTATGTGTTGAAGGTATATAGAATGAAAACAGCCACTTTTTAAGGATGTGCCATTGATCTTCTCTATCTCTCTTGACATTTCTGACTACTAATGACTTTGTTAACTTTTCAAGATATAAGCTACATTTTTGGTTAATGTATTCTAGGTGATAATTTTATCGAAGTGATAGAACTTTAAAGGTTGGAATGGTATATTGAGATTTTTTGTTTTTCCTTTTTTGGTATAATTGATTAATGTTGCTTTTTTCCTTTTCCCATTCTCCAAAGTTAAATGCATCTTTAAAAACCTTAGAAGGAGAAAGAAACCAAATTTACATTCAGTTATCTGAAGTAGATAAGATAAAGGAAGAGCTTACAGGTAGGTTATCTATATACTTTTAAAGTCTTTCTAAATAAATACATCTCCTTATACAGAAAGGTACTAAAAAAAAACAAAAACAAAAAACAGAAAGGTACTATTAGTTGAATCAATTATGCAAAGGTCTGATTTGTTTTTTTGAATTTTACTTTTATTTCAAATTTGTGAAAAATTAGTACTGAGTTTTTGTTGTTGGTAAAGCCCTATCAGTTTCTTCCATATCCATATGAAATAAAAATAATGAAGTAGTTTATTTATTTATTTTGAGAGAGATAGGGAGATAATCCCAAGGAGGCTCTGCACTGTCAGTATAAGCTCAACTTCACAAACCTGATCATTACCTCAGCCAAAACCAAAAGTCAGATGCTCAACTGACTGAGCCACACAGGCACCCGTTCTTCAGTCTTAATGAAATTATTTAAAAAAACGTGTAAAACCATACTTACCTTTGAATTTTAATGTTGTATGTGTGATATGGTTTTAGATATTAAAAACTAGCAAATTAAAACTATTAACTTTTAAAAGATCATCCTTATGGGGTGCCTGGATTGCTCAGTCGGTTAAGCATGTGACATTGGCTCAGGTCATGATCTCATGGTTATCATGGTTCATGGGTTTGAGCCTGATGTGTTGACAACTTCAGGAGCCTGGAATCTGCTGAAGATTTTGTGTCTCCCTCTGTTTCTGCCCTTCCCCCGTTCACACTCTGTCTTTCTCAGAAATAAAAAATTTAAAATTAAAACATTAAAGAAAATAAAAGATCATCCCTATGATCCAGTTTTACCAGAGATGATATTCAGTGTTAATGTCTGTTAAGTGACTGTTTTTGGCAATGGCTTAAAGCCTAGGTCAACGGATTTCTTCTGATGTAGATTTAAAAATTTCTGTGGAAAGACAGGTGTGACATTAAAATCATTTAATGGTAGCATATTTATTTTAAACTATCCTTTTGATAGATATGTTTAATTAATAGATGTTTATATACCATTACAATAATTAGTATGCCATTACCTATGATTACTAAAATTTTAATGCTTGTTAGTATGATTTTGTGATTTGAAACAGAGTAAGTTTTATCTTGTATTAAGATTTGTGGTGGGGGTACCTGACTGACTCAGTCAGTAGAGCATGCAACTCTTAATCTCAGGTCATAGACATGGAGTCTACTTTAAAAAGAAAAAGGAAAGAAAAGAAAAAAGATTTGTGGTGATGATTCATACACGTTTTGGGATATGGCACCTCAATCTTAGAGGAAGTCAGAGGTGGGGTTATGTTGGAAGAGACATGAGGTTTTAAAAACAACTGATGTACTAATTATATAGCACTCATTATTTAGAATTGTTAATTTTTGTTTTTATAGATAGTTCTTTTAGGTGGGTTAGCAGTTAACGAGTTAAAACTGGTATTTTTCTCCCCAGTCTTGTCTTTTCTTTTTTTTAATGTTCATTTATTTTTGAGAGAGAGAGAGAGAGAGAGAGAGAGAAACAGAGCATGAGTGAGGGAGGGACAGAGAGAGAGGGAGATACAGAATCCTAAGTGGATTTATTTATTTATTTTAAGAGGGAGAATTGTGGGGGACAAAGGAGAGAGGGAAAGAGAATCCCAAGCACCAAGGCCAATGTAGGGCTTGAACCCACAAACCAGCAGATTGTGATTTTAGCCAAAGTCTGACATTTAACTGACTGAACCATCCAGACACTTCTTTCCAATCTTACCTGGTTTAAGCTAACATGATTTTGTAACATTTCTTATCAGAAGATCCAAATTTCTGGCCTGAGCTATTCCATATATCAAAATTTTGCTTAAAAGGAGGTCTGGCTAGAAGTTATTAACTGGTAAACTTTTTACTAGATAAAAATAGGCAATATTCATCATGTGGAAGTAGTTCCATAGGAAATGTTTAACTAAAATATTTCCCTTCAGAACTCTCATCTCCATAACCTTCTTGAGAAATTTTACTGTTTTTTGGTTCCCTAACTGAAAATTAAATGCTAGAATTAGAATACTGAATGTTTTAGGAAATCTTGGCCTAATAAAAAAATTATAAAAGTTTATACAGGTCTTTAATTAAAATATTAAAAAGCATTTAGGTGAACAAAATAACTTATAAACTTTCTGTTCTTGTTGGAAAGAATTTACTTTATTAATAGCTTATTATTTTTGGTAATTTTTATCTTTATAAAATATGAATGTGCATCTCAAAATATTTACTCCATTAATTATGATTTTTAACAATTTTCTATAGAATGTATCAAAAATCTCCAGACTGAACAAGCGTCTTTGCAGTCAGAAAATACACAATTTGAAAGTGAGAATCAAAAGCTTCAGCAGAAACTTAAAGTAATGACTGAACTATATCAAGAAAATGAAATGACACTTCACAGGTAAAAAAAATTATTTTGATAACTCCACCATACATCGTTTAAAAAATAGTGTATATTCAGCTTATGTGATATTCAAAGTGCTCAATTTATGATTAGGTAGTATTTCATCAGTTCATTTTTAAGAAAGTTACTTGATCTTGAAATACTTTTTATTCTGAATCTGACCATTTTTCACTACCTTCCCTACTGGACCCTGATCTAAACCATCATCAGTTTGTGCATGGTTTACTGAAGCAGCCTCAGAAGCATCTCTTTACACTCGACCTCCTCCTGCACAGTTGTTTTCAGCTTTTCAGTGGCATGGCCCTTCTAAAACATACAGCATGGGTATTGTCAGTGTGTTATTTAAAAATTCCCCACTGCCTTCATATCACAGTAAGAATTTAATCCAAAGCTTTTATTTTTGTTTAAAAAAATTTTTTTTTTTTTAAGTTTATTTCTGAGAAAGAGAGAGACACCGTGAGCAGGGGAGGGTTAGAGATAGAGGGATACAAAGAATCTGAAGCTGGCTCCAGGCTCTGAGCTGGCTGTCAGCACAGAGCCTGATGCAGGGCTTGAACCCACGAACTGTGAGATCATGACGTGAGCCGAAGTCAGACACTTAACCGACTGAGCCACCCAGGCACCCCAATCCAAAGCTTTTTTTTTTTTTATTTTTTTCATGTTTTATTTATTTCTAGGAGAGAGAGAGACAGTGCGAGTAGGGGAGGGTCAGAGAGAGAGGGAGTCACAGACTGAAACAGGCTCCAGGCTCCGAGCTGGCAGTCAGCACAGAGCCTGACGCGGGGCTCGAACCCACGAACTGCGAGATCATGACCCAAGCGAAAGTCGGACGCTTAACCAACTAAGCCACCCAAGCGCCCCCCTCCAAAGCTTTTAGATGACCTACAAGACTCTGTAAGATCTGACCTCTGGCTACCTCTTTTTATTTATTTATTTATTTTTGCTCTCTATCTCTTTAATTTTAGCTTATTCATTTCCTTTTTCTTCCTTACCCTCCAGCCACCTTGGCCTTGATGACTGTTAGTATGCCAAGCACATCTGTACCCCAGAACCTTTTGTGCTTGCTCCTTCCTCCCTGGACTGGTGTTCTCCTGTATAAGGTTGAATCCTTCATTTCATTTGGATCTAGGTTCAGATGTTGCCTCAGACACTCCTGGCCACCCTAAGATAATACCTGCAGTTCCTTTATCCCTTATCTTGCTTTATTTTTCTTCATAGCCCTTATGGTCCTCTGATGATTGATTGGCGTTTTTCCTCCCAACATTATATGTAAACTCCACGAGAGAATTACTTTATATTTTTCTTCGGGATTTTTAGTGCCTAATTTTATGTCTGGCACATGGTAGTTATTCAGTAAATAGTTGTTGAATATATGAATAAATATGTTTAGTACCTTTATATATTGAATTGAAAGATTCTGTGCATGTGTATACACACTAAATACATAGATACACAGAAGACTGTTAAGATATCCATCTGGAGATTCCATATTTTTAATACCACTATAGGACATATTTTTCATCATAAAAAGAAATAAAATAAAATGTTACTTGATTTAGTTAATGTGACTTGAAGCCCCTTTAATGAAAGTTATTATAGTTGATCTCATTATGTATAGATTCTGTATTTGCAAATTTGCCTACTTGTGAAAACTTTTTATTATTTATATTTATTATTATAGCATGCTCGTGTGCATGTGCACATGGCAGGTAGGAAGAGGGAGAGGGAAGGACTCTCAAGCAGCCTGCATGACTAGCACAAAGCCTGACTTAGGACTCAATCTCTTGACCATGAATGAGATCATGACCTGAGCTGAAATCAAGAGTCGGGCACTTAACCAAGCCACTCAGGTGGCCTGTGAAAACTTACTTTTAATTTTTTTTTAGATTTATTGTTGAGAGAGAGAGAATGAGAGAGAGAGTAAGCGAGCAGGGAAGGGGCAGAGAGAGAGAGGGAGACACAGAATCCAAAGCAGACTCCAGGCTTTGAGCTGTCAGCACAGAGCCTGATGCAGGTCTCAAACTCATGAGCCATGAGATCATGACCTGAGCCAATGAAAACTTCTTTTTATCCTAAAACCAGTACTCTGGAGCTTTAGTGGTCATTCTCAGACATGCATAGAATGGCAAAAAAGTGTATGTTCCCAGTCTTCCTTATTTCAGCTTTCATTTTGTAAACAAGTGTCCTTTTTGTACTATATGTAGTGACACATTTTTGTGTTTTTTGTTGGTGATTTAGCTGTTTTATTTTATTTATTTATTTATTTTTTATTTAGCTGTTTTAAAATCATTCCTAGGTAAAGTGCTGAAATGCTATTTCGTGTTCCTGAGTGCAAGAAGGCTGTGGTGTGTCTTCTAGAGAAAGTAAATGTGTCAGAGAAGCTATGTTCCACAGGGGTTATAATGCTGTTGGATGTGAGTTCATTAGTATGAACCAACAATATATGTTACATAAGGTATCTTTAAACTGAAAAACAGAAAACAGGGTTATGTATTGATGGGTTGATGAAAATGCTGTGAATAGAGAACACAGAAACCTAACTCTGTTTCCTTTAAGAGCAGTGCTTCTGCATTTGCCAATTTAGGATTTGGGTGACTTTCTAGAACATAAGTAGTGGGAATGAGATTCTGTTTTATATATTTGGAAACTGGTAGAAAATACCAACATTGCATTGCCATCAAGATGATGGGGGATTTGTAAAACTTTGTCATTGCCAGCCTGTATACTTGAATTATTCTTTGGAATCCATTGAAAAATTAAAAACTTGCTGTTCATCATGGACGTCTGGACCACTTGGGACTGCCCAGGATAGGAAAGAGAAATAAACTTGACTAAATGGAAGAGCTATAGAGTGGATGACTCATGGCTTCTTTCAGTAAACTTAGGAGTAGACCCTTCTTTTTAGGTTAGGATGAAAGATATAATGAGTAAAATTTGGACATAAAGGGGGTTATTTTGAGGTGAAAGGAGTACTTTTGAGTATATATTCTGAATAAAATAAATGGTTGATGATAGAATTCTGATGAGGAATATTTAAAATTTCAAAAGAAAGAAAGGTGTCTGTAGATACTTGAGAGCAAGGATGGGAAACTGAATAAAATCCTGGCTCTGTGTGTGCTGTTCAGATTGTGATTTCATCAGTTCATTAATTTGAAACGTCTTGAATTTCCCAAAGTACCATGTATTCCATTCTTATATTTAAAGTAAAACATTTATCACTCAAATATTGGAGAGAAGTGAAATAGTATAGCATACAAGTTTGATATGTTGTTTTAGATACGTGAAGTAAGATACGATTATTTTTTGACTGCATCATCACGCATCTTTTATAATGCCATTTCCATCATTAATGAATCTACCCAAGTTCAAGGGGAAGGTTCATAGACTTTATTTCTCTTCTGGCCATTTTTTAATCTAGGGTTTATAAAAACAGACTTCCTTCCATGTCCAAGCCCATTATACTTTCATGCTTTTTCTGAGGAGATGACTTATTTTCTTTGAACCCTATGAAACGTTTGACCTAGGGAGTACTTTCTTAGCAACTGGTAATATAGTTTACGGAATATAAAACATTTACTGCTACCCTGTAGGATTTCTTCAGTAGTTTGTCATGTCCCTCCCCAAAGTTCATGAAGAAGGGGAGATACTCACATTTAGGACTCCAACTGTGTTTTCTTGTGGTGTTCAGTAAGCATTTCTTGCAGGACCAGTGTTGCTGATGATACCTTGTGAAACTACATGGAGAATAGAGTATAATGGAGTCACTACTTGCTAGCTCTGTGCCTAGCTTCACTTATTTAGTTTTTCTGTGCTTCCTTTCCCTTCTTCTAGAGCTGTTGTGATAATTACATAAGGCAATAATACATGTAAAAGTCTAAGAACAATTTCTGGCACATGCTAGTGACTCAGTAAGTTAGCTGTTTTTATTAAAAGAACTAAAAGTCATAAGTAGGACTACTAGAACTACTTTTATTTACTTTGAATCCATTGTAAGGTTTTTCTTTTTTAAATGTGTATGAACTGTCCTAGAAGCCTAATCACTATGCTAACAGCTTAACAACCAATTTGAAAATTATTGAAATTCAGTTCATTACTTGGCGACTTCTTGTCTAATAAATGTAATGCTGGTTTGTACAAGAAGGGTTGATAAGTAATATGTAGTCATGATAGCTTTTACCAGTATTTACCTTTGATCTTATTTTAATGATAAAAGTCTTATAGAAAACCCATGAATCTTTTATGTTAATAGTACTATATTAGACAAGAAGGTTTTATATTAAGTTCCATACCAGGAATATTTACACAGCTACCTTTTTTTTCTTGCATGTGATGTTTTTAGAGGTATTATGCAAATTGTTTTATGGGGAGCACAAGTTATGATATTATTAAAAAGATACAATTGGTTATCTTACCACATACAGTAAAAAAAAACAAACCACTTTTTGTTTCAAGGAAATTAACAGTTGAGGAAAATTACCGATTAGAGAAAGAGGAGAAACTTTCCAAAGCAGATGAAAAGATCAGTCATGCAGCTGAAGAACTGGAGACCTATAGGTATTGAATATTTTTTACTCCTTTCTTTTTGAGGTGGGGAAGGTATCCAAAAACCTAATAACAGGAAAAATAATAAAGCAGCCCCCAAAATAAACCCAAGATATTTGTCTTTATTTTTCATTTGGCTGTCTTGCTGTATCACTCAATTATACAGAAAATATAAAAAGGAAAAATGTTTTCTTTTCAGTGTACATGATTTTAAATCTCTCAAGATATTAAAATAGGGAAATCCTATTTTATGTTAATGTCAGAAGATTTTTGAATGGTCATTAATTTCAAAGTTTTTCCTCTTTGGTTTTAATGGGGAAGAATACATACAATATTAATTTGAGAAGTATGCCTCACAAAGAGTGAGTCATTTCTGAAGAAGTGTTGATAAGTCTAGTTTTTCCTTTGGTTCATTTGTCATTAGTTTCGTGGAAATAATAAAATACCTAGAGAAAATAAGGGGCAAGATTTAGCAGTATCCCAAATAGTTGTGATATTTCATTTTACATTAGGAAGAGCAAACTTGGATTTTATCCAAAAGAAGAAATTATCTTATTAGTCGTATAAAGGTAGTAAGTAACATTTTATTTCACATAACTTGTTAATTTCCTAGAATTCTGTTAAGGTTATAGACATCTGAATAATTCTTCCAAGTTCATGCTTCTTAAAAATAAAAACAAACCAGTATACCATATAAATCTTTGCATAACCTGTGGTTTTAGGTAAACCCAAGCAGTAGTATCTTAAAGCATCATTAATATTAAAATTATATTAGGAAAAATATACTACTTTAGAACCTCTTAAAGATGATTAGTGTGGAGTTCTGGAGTTATTTTTACATTAAACAAAGCACTCCAGGTGTCTAATTAATATTTTCAGTAGATCTAGTGTGTTCTGTCATTTCTTAGTACATGTTAATAGTAGAATGATTATTCCTTGTAGAAAGCGAGCCAAAGATCTTGAAGAAGAATTGGAGAGAACCATTCATTCTTATCAAGGGCAGGTATATGTGTGTGTGTATGTGTGTGTGTATGTGTGTGCATATGTGTGTGTGTGTGTGTGTGTGTGTAAATTAGAATAATTCTGATTTGTTTGAATTGGTATCTCTGTTTTGATGCAGGAGTGTAGTTACTTGATAGTGTACCTCCTCTCTTGAGGTTTTGCGTGTGGGTGTGGAACATTTATAGGGAGCCAAATATTCTGGAATAAAGTACCTTGTTTATTTATTTATTATTATTAAAAAAATATTTTTGGGGAGAGCACAAGCAGAGGAGGAGGATAGGGAGGGGGGCAGAGGATCTGAAGCCAGCTCTGTGCTGACAGGCTGATAGCAGCCAACCCAATGTGGGGCTCAAATTCATGAATCATGAGATCATGACCTGAGCCAAAGTCAGACAGTCAACTGACCAAGACACCCAGGTGTCCCAAAAGACCTTGCTTAAAATTGCCATGTTTTGTGCTTCTTTGGGAATGTGGATTAAATAAATAAACAAACATATTGGCATTGGAATTTCATACTCAACTTGGCCTAATTATCTCTTAGTCAACAACTCATTGTAGTTCATTATTGCATAAAACAGAAATATACTAGGCAAAAATTGTCTTTTTTTTCCTTACATTCAGTTTTTCTTTTAAAAATGTGATATAATAGATGATGTATATATGAAAATTTGCTTTAAAAATGTTAATGACTTTCAGAGATGCTTGAGTTATGAGTTTATGAGTTGTGTACTGAATCATAGTGGTAGTGTGAGATGTTTTACTTAAGAAAATCAGTAGTATTTTAATGAATTTCTTTTTCAGATTATCTCCCATGAGAAAAAAGCACATGATAATTGGGTAAGTATTAAGTTCTCTTTGTCAGATTATTCTTTTTTCTAATTTAAATGAACAGTTTAAAAGGTACACTTTCACACCAAAAATTAAGGTAGTCTTAAATCAGTTTCTTTTAATTTTGCTAGTAGTGAAATTATGTTCTTTATGAACTGAATACTTGGTTATAACAGTTATTTACAAAATCTGATTTTTACTTTGCAAGGAGGTTATACTCGCTTTGGGAGAGGTGATGTAGTGTTCATGGATTGTTTGAGAGCACTGGATTGCCACTAATTACTTGTGGGCAACTGACTTAAAATTACTGGGCCTGTTTACTCATCTGTAAAACAACAGATTGAACTAAGTGATATTGAAAGCCTCTTCTAGTTGTAAAAGCTGTACAATTCAGTTATCTGGTTCTCAGTGTTGAATTACTTAATACACATCAAGAAAAAGATCATCATGGGAAGTGGCATGTCAGTGCGTCAGAAGAACTATATAAAGAAATGTTAAGGATGTGCCTTTTGACTAATTGTGAGAACGATCCATCTAATATGTAGAACTGTTGTAATAGCTGCCTTCAGTGGACTTGTTCCTAAGAGCCTTCAAGTGGAGACAGTTTGCCCAGTGGGTGAACACATGGGGTCCGGAGTCAGTCAGTTTTGGTTGTTATCCTGGTTCCATCACCTGTAACAACAACAGTTACTGTTTCCTTACCTATATGACAGACATATCAATAGTACCTATTTTATAGAGTTATAGTGATGAATAAATAACTCCTGTAAGGCTGTTGTCCAGTTGCCTGACACATAGAATGCACTCAGTGTATGTTAACTGTTATTAGACTCTTGTTACACTGAAGCTTGGGAGATATTTCTTAGTGGTGGATGTTTCTTCGAGTGGAGATTCCGGCATAGGTTGAGAAATTAAACATGTTGAATGTCAAAGCTTTACCTGTTTCTCATACTGTGTTGAGAGCTCAAGTGAAGATTTGTTAATGAATTAGTCTGGGCTTGGAGATGTCTTTAGTTTTCTTCACCATTCCCCACTAAAGTCAGTATACTAAGATGAAGATTATTTTTTAATGATAAGAGGAATTGATGTTTGTTAATCTCTTAATGTGAAAGGCACTATACTTAAAGGCATTTTGTGTATATTACTCATTTAATCCACGTAGCAACTCTATAAAATAGGTATTATAACTTAACTTTTACAGATGGGGAAATAGCCCAAGGTCACATGATCAAAGAATGAAGAGTAGAAATTGAAATTCTGACTTTTTAGATTCTAAATCTGTGGTATTTCTGTTACTGTACATTGAATTTCTTGTTTAGTAAATAACAACATTGACGTTATGTTAAAACATGCAAAAAATATCCTTAATGTCTCAAAATGAAGATTTTTTTAGCTTTTATAAAAGTTTGTTCAGTGAGTAATATATACTCACTGAATAAAAAGTTCAGACTGTATAGAAAGTATGTACAAAAAAATAATCAGCAATATCAGTTTCATTTACTCTCTGCTTTAAAAAGTATAGACATAAATCACATATATATTAAAAAAATGAGATTATACTATATAGTAGCGTTTTTATGTTCTTGCTTTCTTAATATATTGCAGACATTTTTCTATGAATGTTTTATAATTTATATAAACCTTTCCCATTTGATAAATATTTAGTTTCTACTTTTTTACTGATATCAATAATTTTATAGTTTTGGATGTTACGTTTTCCTTTGAGCATTTCTTTGCTGCATCCTATTACAATTAATCTTTTCTTCCTTTGAACTCCTATAATACTTTGTTTTTATGTGTTCTGAGACAAGTACAATAGTTGTACTCTTAAGATAGGGACTATTTCTTTTTCTTTAATGCCAGTACTTAATAGAACGCTTTTTTGCATATTGTGAGTAATATCTGAATACAGTGTGGTCATTCACTGAAATTTTAGTTTTACTTAACCTTTAAAGTGTAAGATTTTTAAAAGCCTGTACTCATTTAGCATCTCTTTATTCTTATATATTTTTTGTATATTTATCTTTAATATTGATAGCACTATAATCGTAGGATTTACTATTTTTGACTTAGTAACTTTGCATTGTTTTGTGTCCTATAATTAAGAGTAAATATTTAATACTATATTGTGTAGAAAACATTTAGAAGTAGTTTTGGTTCTATGTTATTAAAATGCATTGTTAAATGAATGAATTGGTATTTTATTAACTAAAATTGTTATGGTGTTATGCTTTTTTTATGTACAAAATTATATCGTTGTATACTAGAAAATGATTTACAATGGAATCTTTCTGATAATGAATGCTAAAATATGGTTAAGCTGTGTTTGTGTGTGTGTGTGTGTGTGTAAGTATTTAATGTACTTTATTCTTTGGCCAGTTAAAGTCAGTTGTAAGATGTAGTTCATGATTTTAAGTGAAAACATTTGATAGCATAGTTCTTTTAACTTGTAAAGAGTTATGGTTCTAGGTTGAGTTATTTGCCATGGTAGGATAGATATGTTTGCCCTAGTGGATTGCATTACTTGGCCAGGTCTGATGCTCCATACACTGCTGCTGTTAACCTGGAGAGTTCACAGTATGACTGGAAAACATGTAGTATTCCATACACATTTAACCTTTGCCCACAAACTATTTAGGAATATTGTATGCTCTTGGTGTTTATTATAGTGTAAGTTTTTTTCCTATAGCATACATACTCTGATTTTCTTTTTTTTTTTTTTTAATTTTTTTTAATTTTTTTTATTTATTTCTAGGAGAGAGAGAGAGACAGCGTGAGCAGGGAGGGTCAGAGAGAGGGGAGTCACAGACTGAAACAGGCTCCAGGCTCTGAGCTGGCAGTCAGCACAGAGCCCGACGCGGGGCTCGAACCCACGAACCGCGAGATCATGACCTAAGCGAAAGTCAGACGCTTAACCGACTAAGCCACCCAGGCGCCCCCATACTCTGATTTTCTTAAGAAAATTTTTTAAGTTTATTTATTTGTTTTTGAGAGAGAGTGCTTGTGCATGGGTGGTAGAGGAGCAGGGAGAGAGGGAGAGAATCCCAAGCGGGCGTTTTGATGTCCACGCAGAGCCTGACACAGTGCTGGATCTCATAAACTGTGAGATCATGACCTGAGCTGAAATCAAGAGTCAGAGAGATGCTTAACCAACTGAACCACCCAGTCACCCTTAGGTTATTAAAGTATCACTAAACCAATGTAGAAGATTATGGGAATATGATCTTAATAGTGCTGTGTGCTTAACAAACAGGCTGCATGCTTTGGTTTTATTCAGCCATTAAAAAAAAATGGCCTGTACAGGCATATTGTGAAATTGTATTAGACCTTTATGGTTTCCCAGAATTATAGTGATTTCTCTAGAGTTGGCTGTCTTGTTTTATAGACAGCATACCTATGCATAATGATTCTTAGTCTCCATTCCCATCTCCCTAAGCTTGGGTTCTCTTACATTGCTTCAGTCATGTTATTTGGATATCGACAGCACCAAATAGTGCTAATTGTTAAAAAAAAATTTTTTTTAAAGTGTTTTATTTATTTCTGAGAGAGAGAGAAAGAGACAGTGTGAGCAGGGGAGGGTCAGAGAGGGAAAGTGACACAAAATCCGAAGCAGGCTCCAGGCTCTGAGCTAGCTTTCAGCACATTGCCTGACATGTCTAGATAAAAGCATTCATTGGCAAGTACACGATCAAACTCCAGCCTTGACTCATGTCTTCTCGTTGTAGGAAACTCATTTCCTTTTAAAAAAATTCCCTAAAAGTGTTTTACATTGAGTTTATCGAAATGCATACTAATATGATTGTGATATTTATGAATGCTTATCTTCTGTTTTACTTTCGTATAAGAATTGTTTTAAAATGTATTTAAAAAAATAAAAATGTATTGTTTGCTTTAAGTTGGCAGCTCGGACTGCTGAAAGAAATCTCAATGATTTAAGGAAAGAAAATGCTCTTAATAGACAAAAGTAAGTATCTTGGGAACACTTTAAGCTTTAGTTATTACTTTATTTTTAATTGTATTTTATTATATAATTTTTTATAGGGATAAATAAAATCGTGAATTCAGCATATCTTTTGGTAAAATATTTATTTTATTGCAAGGTGCTAGATTTTTTGTTTGATACATTTGTCTTAGGTTACTTTAACAAAAGTAGATTGTTTATATATTTTTCTGTAAAAAAAGCATAACTTAGGGGTGCCTGGGTGGCTTAGTCAGTTAAGCGTCCGACTTTTCGCTTAGGTCATGATCTTGCGGTTCGTGGGTTTGAGCCCCGCGTCGGGCTCTGTGCTGACTGCCAGCTCAGAGCCTGGAACCTTTTTCAGATTCTGTGTCTCCTTCTTTCTCTGACCCTCCCCTGCTCGCGCTCTCTCTATCTCTCCTAGAAATAAATAAATAAATAAAAACATTAAAAAAAATTAACAAAAAAAAAGCATAACTTAAAAACATTTTTTAAAAAATGTCTATTTGAGAGAGAACGTGGGCAAATAGATAGAGAGAAGAGAGAGAGAGAGAGAGAGAGGAAATCCCAAGCAGCTGTGCAGAGCCCAGCGTGGTGCTCGATCTCATGAACTATGAGATCATGACCTCACCTGAAATCAAGAGTTGCCCACTTAACCAACTGAGCCACCCAGACACTGCACCCTGCACTCCTCAATTTTTTTTTTTTAAACTAGAGTAGGAAGAAGACAGTTACAAGGGATGGAAAGAGAAAAGACAGATCTCTGATGTAGTAATTCTCAGAATACTGACATCATTTAGTAGATATGGGTAGAATACATTTTTATTATTTCTCTCATTCTCTGATTTTATTGTATTGGGTGACATTGCCATACAATAATAAGATGAAAGAGAGAATGAAAGTTTACAGTATATAATCAAAGGAAAGAATAAATGCTTTTCTAGGAGCAGACGTCTCTTCCCAGGTATTATAATTTCTTGCCAGAATGAACTATTAAGATTGACCAATGATAGTGTAGTCTTTTTGCTTGTCTTTTCTACTTTGAAATTAAAACTACATGATTAGCTGTTTTATTTCAGATCTGATGGTCAAGAACTAGAAATAAGATTTCTTTTAAAATGTCACAATTTTAAGATAAAAGGTTTAGGAATAAAATAGTAGGATTAGTTCACTGGATTCCTATTTTATGTTGTGACTGGAATCTTGTGGGTAACATTACAATGGAAAGCAGACATGATGCAGAGCTAGGAGCCCTGTGTTTTAATCCTGGCACTTTAATTTTGAATAAATCAAGTAAACTTTTAGCTCAGTTTCCTTACTTGTAAAATGATACATTAGAACTGATTGACCTTGGAAAGTCCTGCTATTTCTAAAATTTGGGTTCTGTGTAATATTATTCACTGAAGTCTCGTTTTGAAAACAGAACAAAACAGTGATTTCAACCTCAGCAAAACATCACTATCACTAGGCAAAAAGAAACCTGTTACCTCAAAATAAGTACTGGGGTTATAGAAAGGTGTTTCGGTCAGACTGTTTGTTTATTTTGTTTTCTTTCTTTATTTTAATTCCAGTGCAGTTAATACACAGTGTTACATTTCAAGTGTATGATACAGTGATTCAACAATTCCATATATTACTGGTCAGAATAATTTTAAAAGATTTTGTTTCTTCTATGAAGATATTGAGATAGTAAAGAGTTCCTTGTACTTGGAAGAGGCATTTTCTTGAAATGTGGGTGCTTTTCTTGGATGAGTACTTAGAGATGTTTGTCCTTTATTTGCAGATTAACTGAAACAGAGTTTAAATTTGAACTTTTAGAGAAAGATCCTTATGCACTTGATGTTCCAAATACAGCATTTGGCAGAGGTAGTCTTTTTTTTTTTAACCCTCATTTAAAATGCATAATATATGTATTTTAATATATGTATATATATATTACACATATCTTTTATATTAGTGTAAATTAATACTATTATTTATATATATTTTAGATTTTGGAGCCAGGATTCTAATCTGAGTTCTATCAGAATCTCCCAGGTTCCTAAGTTTCGTTACTCTAGCAATAATGTAAATAATTGCTGCCTTTATTTCTTAGTGAGCTTTTGTAAGATTATGTATATTTAGCACATTGATCTCTCTGAAAAGCAAAGTGAATGGCACATAGTAACATACTCAATAATTATTTATTGGGAGAATGAGAAAGGAGTGCTTAAATGGAATAACATTGTGGCTGTTTACATATCTACTACTCATTGGGATTTGCTTGAATTATAAAAATAAGAATTTAAACAGTTTTTAATAATTTAAAAGTATTGATTAAGAAGGTGAGAAAACATTAATAATCTGAGCTTTGATTGCTTTAATTACCTCCAAGAGAGGACCAGGTCTTTGGATGGTATATTTAATACTTTTATCTATTCATTAATGAGTTAGCATCTTTAATGATCTCATACTGTTCCAAATAGTTTAAATTTTTCAGAAAAATTTTCAGTTCAATTGGAATTAAGCATCTAAGGCAGTAGAAATAAACCTAACGTTACATAGGCTTTTTATTGACCATTTAAAAGTTATAAAAATCACTTTTGAGAGTCTAAGTTCATTAAAATAAAAGTTTGTTTTTACATTAAAAAATAGCAAATTATTATTAATTTCAAATAGTAATGAAGTCTGGAGTTGGGGGGCAGTTATACAGAAGTAATTCTTGACAGAACCCAATGTAGAAGTCTTGGAAAGATTAAATAATGCTTTGATCTTTTGATGTAACTGCATTTGACCATTATATAAGCTACATAATAAAATTTAACATGTTTAAAAAGTATTATCTTGGTGGCGTTTAAGTTTGCTTTTTGATGTTGATTTTTGATCTTTTGAAGCATAATCATTACTTGGGAGTGGTGAAGTTTGTAAAATGATAGGGCTCTTGGTTATATGGTTTAGAAAATGATTTATTTGATAAGTATATGTAAACTGAATTTTCAGTAGTAATGAATCAAAAGTTTTTTTCTGCTGCATCCCAGGATTTTGCCTTTCTATTTTCAAAATCTGAGCTTTACTCAAATAATTCATGGCCCAACATGGCCCAGCCTATCTGGCCCTAATTTATTTAAACTGAGTCCTTCCATAGTACAACTTTCACCAGCTGAAATGTCTGGAAGTGTACTGCCATTAAAAGCAAAACCAAGCAAACTTCATGGCCCCCAAATCCTCTTATAGTTCTAAAATATCACCAGTATCCATTGCTTAATATTATATGGTTACTTAAGTGTGTTAGTTAACAAGAGGGTAATGTTTGTATTGACTACAGTGTCCATTTGTAGACAGACTTTAAATCACAGGGTTCCATATTTAATTCTATCCCGTATTAATAAAACCGAGGGCATGCTAAGTGTTTAGGATGTGGATTAAACTTAAATTGACAATAGGGTGACCTGATGGAAATTGTTGAATGGGATTCTAATCTATAGTGTAGCTAACTGAAACTATGAATTTAAATATGCTGTTTTAATTATTCCAGAGCATTCCCCATATGGTCCCTCACCATTGGGTCGACCTTCATCTGAAACGAGAGCTTTTCTCTCCCCTCCAACTTTGTTGGAGGGTCCACTCAGACTCTCACCTTTGCTTCCAGGGGGAGGAGGAAGAGGTATATTGTTTAAACATCTTTATTACTCTAGATTTCTTCCTTACTTTATATTTTCATCTCAACTTATTTTTAAAATGATCTTTAAAATAAATCTTTGGAAAATACAGGCATTCCTTGCACTTATTGTGAGTTATTTTTGTTTGGACAAGGAGTTCTATGACATGTAATTTTAATATATATATTTCTCTTAGAAACAGGGTTATAATAGATTACTTTTTGGTCAAGCACTTAATCTTTTTAGATCATTTGACTTCCTAAAAACTATATATTATACTACATAATATAACACTTTATAAAGAATACATAAGATATGATAATGATATAACCTAGCATAAAATTCTACTTTAACAAAACATTATTAGAATGTAGAATTTTTAAAATCTTTTTTTACTTCATTATCATGATCTTCTTATTTTAGAAGATCAGAAAGTGAAAGAAAGAACCTTCTTTTTAGAGTGGAGTACTTCAGAAGTGCTATCTTGTAGGCAGAGTATTGATGGGAGCCTTAAGGGAGACAGAAATGATTTTTAATACTTTGAGAAACTGACCCAAGATTGCTTTGTTACCCTGAATGGGCTTTTGCAAATTTTAGCAGCAACTTCAAGCCAATGCATTAGCTCTTGGTGTTTCTCCATTTACTTCATCAGCACTCATCCTGGTGTTACCTGTGTACCTGGAATTTTGCTCTTTTGATTTCTCACCACACTTTGTCAAGTTGCTTTAAAATTTTCCCTTGAATTGTGACAAAATTAAAAGGTAAATAGCACTGTTCATTCCTAAGTCAAAAGTCTTAGGTTTTTAGCCCCAAATCTGTGTTGTATAAGAGCTAATAGCATTCTTTATCAGGATTGTGTACCCATTCCCCCCTTTTTATTTGTGAATCTAGCATAATAAATCCGAGGTAGGAACAGAAAGTAATGAGACTAAATAGAAACACCAAACTAAACCCAACTTCTCACAGCTCATATACTTAAATGGATACTACTTACCAAATTAGTCTCTTAAGGATGCTGTACTGCTATGTTGAAACTGCCATTATTTTAAATATTTTTGAGCTTGCTCTTTGGGATTGCTTTCAAAGAATGAGAAGATAAAATTTCTGTGGGTAATGGGATATTCTCCCTTTGCCCATTTCCTGTTTACATCTTATCCTCAGTTTGGTACACTCACATCAGTCCCTCCCACTTCCCAGTCCCACTGCTGATTGGACCCACAGCCTGGGGATATTTCGAAGAGAACCTTTGCTTGTGTTGGCTTTGAACTGAAAACTCCTAGGGAAAGAGTGATTTGCAGACTGACACTTGGAGCCCTGGGAGACCTTTCCCTTAAGCACTTGAGGAAGGGGTCTAATTTTGAAATTCACATCTGTGCTATAAATGCCCTCAAATCCGTTCCCCCCTTGGTTTTTTACCTTGACCTGTAGTAAGAAATATATTTTATATCATGTCATATTACATGCTAATATAAATGTAATAGAAGCCATTTACATGAAGTAGTACTACCCTTACTATTTTTGGCACTTTCTCATGTTTTCTGTTCATTTCTATTCCATATCATTCCATTTCATTTTAAAAAGTTGCTCATTAAGACTAAGTTAATTTCATGCACCATGATGGGTTGCATGTAGCCAGCAGTCTGAAAAACAGTTCCCTAGAAATAAGGGTGAAATTGGCTAAATTGCAAATATGAATCAATGGAAGTTAAATGACATAAGTCAAGGATTGCTTGTAGTCAATTGGATTTTGGGAATAAGTAAAAGAATTACCTTTTATTCTCCTCTCCTATTTAAATTCCTTTCCTTTCCTTTTTATTACTTTCGAGAAATGATGTGTTTAGATTATTTGCAAGACTGTTTTACTGTTTGTTAGAAAAGCTACAGAAGTTTTAGGTAAGTTATTAGTAGATCTTAAAAGAGTTGCTTTGAAGTAAAAATCACTATGACCCACCAAAGAAGGGTAAATAGTGTTCTTTTCCTTCCTTTTATTATCTTTTTAAATTTGAAAGTTTGGGTGAGATATATGTTTGAATAAGATGGAATATAAGGAAAATAATTCTTTCTAGAGTAAATATCATATAACTTTTGGTCTGAATGAAAATTTTAACCTTTTAGCATTTTTACATTTGTGTTTTTTTACCTGGTAGTCTGTTGGCCTGTACTTTGGTCTTCTGAAAGGAAATGATCAAGAGAAGGCCTTTGAATATCTTCTTTAAAGATCTGTGCTTCACGCTAGATGAACTCAGCCTAAGTGATGCTTGCACATTTTTTTTCCAGTTTAATTTTCTGCTTTCCCAGCCTTTTTCTTCTAATGAATTTATTAGAAGGATGAACAAGCTAGAAAGAAAGATTTGGGGAATATACAACTATGAGAAAAAGAGATGGTTGACTTTTGGAATATAAAAGTCAGTTTACTTCCTTACTCTACAAAAGAGAGTAGATAAAAAAATTTTTAAAGATTATTATGTATTTTTTAAAAAAGATTCTTATACTGATTTGCATGAGTTACCAAAAAAAAAAAAAAAAGGTTGAATTAGTTTTAGTCTCTTCTCTTAAAGGTGTACTGAAATGTGGAAACATTTTAGAAAGATTTCTATTAAACTTTTAAAAAATCTATTCCTTGAAAGGAAAAAAAAAAGCTTTTGTTTCTATAGTTTTGAGAAGACCCCATTCCCCCCTCAGTGACAGATAAATGAAGTACTGACATATTTTGTTATTTCATGTTTAAAAAATTTTTGTATTTGTTTTTTCCATTTTAATTGAATATGTGATATTAACTGAGGTACTGTCCTTTTTGTGGCCCTAAAAAGGAACTTTATAATGATGATCTTTCTTTATAAATGTAAGCATGCCAGATTCCTTACCCAAATGAGTGTTACCTTGTTCAAAGTGTTTATTCCAACAGTGCTGTTGTTTTTGAAACTCTTGTTTTAGACTTGCCTTCAGAGTTGTGAGCTCTTTTTGAAGGTGAACTTGATATTCAGAAATTGCTAAAAGCCCTTTAAAGCCAAATTTATCTGGTGGGTATAAAGTTTGTAATCAGACTGGTTAAAATAATTTTTGGACAGAAGTAGAATCCTGTTTCAGCATTAATATGCAATTTCTTGAGTGCCTCTTAAATTAATCTGAGTACATTTCTAAAAGAGTTGTTCTAAAAATACTTTGAATAGTTGTAGAATTATTGAAATAGGTATATAATCTCTAAGATGACTGTTATAAAAGAATCCTGCCCTTTTTGACTTGGCATATTAGTGTAAGCAACAAAAACCTCATTTTATAATTATTTTATTCCATATGATACAGAGGTCTTTGCAGTTCACATCATACTCTTATTTTTCAGAGTTAGTATTTGTAATTTACAATTTAGCCACTGATTTTTCTATGTAAATGATAAATGACTTTTATAGGCAATTGTTTGTTTATACACATGGCAAATTTATTTTTTCCTCATTGTACTAGACTTTGGTAGGATAGAATTACAGTCTAATGTGTCTTAGGGAAAGTTTGCTGGAATCTGATTGTTTTCACTTTTTAAAAGCTGCCTGGATTTCTTTTGATGACAGGTCTTGTAATACTTTTTTAGATAAAACAGAATTGTAATTTTTTCTTTAATTAGGCTCAAGAGGCCCAGGGAATCCTCTGGACCATCAGAATACCAGTGAAAGAGGAGAATCAAGCTGTGATAGGTTAACTGATGCCCATAGAGCACCTTCTGACACTGGGTCCCTTTCACCTCCATGGGAGCAGGATTGTAGGATGATGATCCCTCCATCAGGTATGGAGAGAGCATAGTTAATTTATATTTCAAAGGCAAGCAGTATGAAACAGAAGAGTGGAAGAAAAGAGGAGTACGTGTATGTCCTGTTTTAAGAAAAACTATGATACATATTGGAACACAATAATAACGCAGATTTCTAACCGTAATAATTAGGGGTAATTGTTCATGTTACACGAAGCTGCTTTGTTCCCCTCCCAACCCTCTCATAGAATATCTTTATGGTTTTTATTGCTCATAGCAGTAATACATGTGTATTTTAGAAAATCCAAACAATGAAGAAATGTGTAATTAGGAAAGTGAAAAAATCTCCCTCATCATCTTAGCATGCTTTTCCAGGAATTTAGTTTTCTATCTTTTAGGGAGCTTTTTTGGGGGTTATATATTCATAAACATAAATAGAAAATTTCCTTCATCACTTCTGTGCAATTATACTATTTACCTTCTTGTAATTATCTTTCTTCATTGAACAGTATATCTTAGATTAACTACTAAAATAAACATATTTACCAGAAGAGTCACAACAGATATCCTGAAGGAAGGCAATAACTGTTATTCTTTTAATAGCTCTTACTTTCCCAGTGTTTGTATTTAAAATTATTTAGTTTGGTAAACTTTTACTTATGCATAGTGTTTCAGGGACACCTCTTATGTGAAGGGAACTATGCCTGCTTTGTATAAATTTAAAAAAAAAATACTATTTTAGATTCCTTCCTCAGGAGCTGGAGAGAGTAAGAATATTATGGTAAAATAACTTTAATTCCAAGAATCAGCCCTAGCTGTAGTAGCAAGTATGTGTTCTAAGAAATGGTGGCTCCTGGGGAATCTGGGTGGCTCAGTTGATTGGGAGTCTGACTCCTGATTTTGGCTTAGGTCATGATCCCAGGGTTGTGGGATCAAGCCCCATGTCAGGCTCTGTGCTGAGTGTGGAACCTGCTTAAGACTCCCTCTCTCTCTCTCTCTCTCTCTCTCTCCCTCTCTCCCTCTCCCTCCCCCTCCCTCTCCCTCTCTCCCTCTCCCTCTCTCCCTCTCCTCTCTCCTCCTCTCCTCTCTCTCCCTCCCTCCCTCCCTCTCTCTCCCTCTCCACCTCTCTCCAGCTCTCTCCACCTCTCTCCACCTCTCTCCCCTGCTTGTCCTCTCTCTCTCAGGAAAAAAAAAAATCTTTCAGGGGAGTGGCATAGAACATATTTCAAAGATTCTTTCTTGCCTTTAACATTTACTAAAAAGTTTTGCTGTGATAAAAATAAAGATAATAAAGTACAGCCCCTTTCTCCAATAACTTGATTGCAAGATTTTGGTGGATATCATATCTCTACATCTGTATAGAGAACCTTCCTTTGAGAATTTACAGGCTATTAATACCAAGAATCCCTGTCACATGAGCTGCCTAGCTCCCCAAGTAAAATCTAGCATCGTTCTCAAAGTTGGCTTATCTTCACAAGTAACCTAAGAAGCATCAAGGAAAAGGCAAATCTGTCCGGGTCCCCCTTCATATCAGGCCTTCGGAACATGAACTTCAGAGGTAAGGCCTGTATTTCTAAAAAAATTCCCTTGGAGGTTCTGTGGAGCAGCTAAACCCACTAACCCATATAAAACCATTGCCCTTATTATATGGAAAAAGCATGGAGCCCTCAAAGAGATTAGCTGGCAGTCTTAGGTTAAAATAGCAAGGCATATAGCTGAGACTAGAACTCATGTAGTATTGACTTTGTTATTGTACATTCATAAAATTAGAAAATATTTTACATGTCCTTTAAAAATAGCCTGAAATTTATAATTTTAGACCTTTTGGTATTATGTCATAGATCCCTGTCTCTTTTCATTTTGTTTTCAACTTTTTTTCTCCTTTTGAAAGTTGAATAATTTCTTTTGCTCTGTCTTCAAGTTTACTGACTCTTTTTTATTTTCATCCTGCTATTAATATTTTTAAAGTTTAAAAAAATGTAAAAAATTTTAGTTTTTTTCATTTTGCTGTTAATATATATTAAGCCTATCCAGGAAAAGTTTTATTTTAGATATATTTTTCAATTTCAGAATTTTTCATTTTTTCTATGCTTTTAATTTCTCTGCTGAGATTTCTTTTTATTCATTATAAGCATTCTTTAAATGTCATGAGCATAATTTTATAATAGCTGCTTTATTTTTTTTTTATTTTTTATTATTTTTTTATTTCTAGGAGAGAGAGAGAGAGAGACAGCATGAGCAGGGGAGGGTCAGAGAGAGAGGGAGTCACAGGTTGAAACAGGCTCCAGGCTCTGAGCTGGCAGTCAGCACAGAGCCCGACGCGGGGCTCGAACCCACGAACCGCGAGATCATGACCCAAGCGAAAGTCGGTCGCTTAGCCGACTAAGCCACCCAGGCGCCCCTATAATAGCTGCTTTAAAGACCATGTGTGATCATTCTGACAGGATCATCTTGAGGATGTCATCTGTTAAGATTGGGTCACATTTTCCTTTTTTAATGTTTATTTATTTTCAGAGTGAGAGATCATGGGAGGGGCAAAGAGAAAAAGAATTCTAAGCAGGCTCTACTCTGTCAGCACAGAGCCCAGAACAGGGATTAAACTCACAAATTGGGAGATCATGATCTAAGCTGAAATCAGGAGTTGGGCACTTAACTGACTGAGCCACTAATGCACCCCTCCTTTTTTCTCATTATATAGATTAATTTTGGATTGTATCCAACGTATTACGGATATTCTGGATTTTACAATATTTCTCTGAAGAGTGTTGTTGGTTTTGTTTTATAAAGTAGTTGGTCAGAATCAGAGTTAGATTTTTTTCTCTCTAGACAGCAGCTCAAATATCAGTTCAGTTTTTAGTCTTAGTTGAAAATGCCTTAGGCTTGATTCACACATGTGGTTCAGGGGTTGGCCATTGACTTGGGCATTCAAAAACTCAGAATTTTAGGCTTACTTCTTTGGCTTCTTGAGCTCTGTCTTTTGGTTTTTCAAACCAAAACATTTTGCTGTTTGCATGTGATAGGGATTCTTGGTATTAAATTTCTTGGTATTAAATTTCTATGAGCTTTAACTAAAGCTCTGTGTTGCAGCTTGAGTGTGGTCTGCCTTCAGCTAAACTACATAAAAATTTGAAAACTCATCCCATAATGGTCTCTTCTTCCAAGTTCCTACTCTTTTACTAGATCCGCCTATTTTTGTTTATGCTTCAGAGCCGTCAGGTAGTTTTTTTATTTTTCTATTTTTTAATTTTTAAAAATTTTCTCGTGTTTTTTTGAGATATCATTGCTAAACATTACTGTATAAGTTTAAGGTGTACAGCATAATGATATGCCTTACATTTATTGTGAAATGATTACCACAGTAAGTTTAGTTAAAATCAATCATCGTATATAGGTATTAAAAAAAATGTTTTCCTTGTGATGAAAATTCTTAATATCTCTCTTTAACAACTTTCCTGTATGTCATACAGCAATGTCAGCTATAGTGATCATGCCATACATTATGTCTTTACTACTTAATTATTTAAAACTGTAAATTTATCTCTTTTGACCACCTTCATTCACTTCCCCTTCCCTTACCTCTGGTAACAACAAATCTAATCTCTTTTTGTTTGAATTTCCTTGTTTTTTTAGATCCCATATGTAAATAAGATCATACAGTATTTGTTTTTCTCTGCCTAACTTATTTCACTTAGCATAATGTCCTATGCTAAGGTCCATTGATGTTGTCACAAATGGCTAGATTTCCTCCTTTTTAATGACTGAATAATATTACATTTTATATATATATATATAGCACATTTTTTTTTTTTTTTTTTACAAATAGTTTATTGTCAAATTAGTTTCCACATAACACCCAGTGCTCATCCCCACAAGTGCCCTCCTCCATGCCCACCCCCCTCCCCCCCACATCCACCAGTCTTCAGTTTTTGTCAGCATTCAAGAGTCTCTCATGGTTTGCTTCTCTCCCTTTCCCCCACCATTTCCTCCCTCCTTCTCCCCCTTGGTCCTCTGTTAAGTTCCTCCTAATCCTCCTATACGTGCACACATATGATATTTGTCCTTCTCTGCCTGACTTATTTCGCTCAGCATAACGCCCTCAAGGTCCATCCATGTTGCTACACATGGCCAGATTTCATTGTTTCTCATTGCCATGTAGTATTCCATGGTATAGATAAACCACATCTTCTTGATCCATTCATCTGTTGATGGACACTTAGGCTCTTTCCATGTTTTAGCTATTGTGGAGAGTGCTGCTATGAACATTGGGGTCCATGTGCTCCTATGCCTCAGCATTTCTGTATCCCTTGGGTAAATTCCTAGCAGATATAGCACATTTTTCTTAATTCATTCATCCATCTATTGCTCTTAGATTGTTTCCATATCTTTACTATTGTAAATAACACTGTAGTGAACATGGAGGTGCAGATAGTCTTCAAGTTCATGTTTTTATTTCCTTTGGATAATTACCCAGAAGTGGAATTGTGGGACCGAATGATAGTTCTACTTTAAATTTTTTGAGGAACCTCTAGATTTTTTTCTATAGTAGCTATGTTTCAGTTAGTTGTGGTTTTTCTGTTTTGTTTTGATTTTGGGGGGATAAATTGTTAAGAGTTGTTATATGTGGAAGAGTCAGTTTGTTATAAGTTTACTCTCCCATTCTAGAAATGGAACCTGGTGTCTGTTATTTTCTAACTAAAAATTCAAAATTGTGAGCTTCTAAATGAATGTCTTCATAGGGGAGATAGGTATCTATTCTATAGAGAGTGTCTTCATATAATATACCTGATCTGTTTAGTTTAACACAGGGGTCGCCTGTGTGAACTCTAAACGAAATAAAATAATTCTGCAGGCACAGCAAAGGAATTTTACAGATTATTCTAAACTTTATGGATGAATGGGGCTAAATGACCCCTGAGACTCAAGCTTGAATTGGTGTAATGCTGAAGAATGGACTTAGTTATTAACCCTGTTCCCACCAGAGTAAAATTACAAAAGTATTCCATATTTGCTGTTGGTATATTGCTCTCCCATCTAAATAGTCACTGAACAGGTTTTCAGGTTGGTTCTTTTATTTTGTGTTGTTAGTTAGTTAGTTGGTAAATTAGAGCACTCAATAAGGAATGAAGAGACCTAGGATTTTATCTTATTGCTATTAATTTTTTTTGAATAATCTTGAGTATTTCATTTTACCTATCAATATTTTCTCAGCTCTTATTTTTTTTTTTTTTAAATATTTTTATTTATTTTTAGGACAGCGTTCCATTAAGCTGGCACAGCATAACAATAGTCTAAATTAAAATATGGACTTCCATTAAACAGATAACAATAGTCCCCCCTTTATATTATATTGAATTATCAGGATTCATGAAATTACCTGCCTTCTAGTAATAATTGTATCTTTTAAGATTTTTTTAAAAATATTTTTTATTTATTTCTAGGAGAGAGAGAGAGAGAGACAGTGAGCAGGGGAGGGTCAGAGAGAGAGGGAGACACAGACTCTGAAATAGGCTCCAGGCTCTGAGCTGGCAGTCAGCACAGAGCCCGACGCGGGGCTCAAACCCACGAACCACGAGATCATGACCTAAGCGAAAGTTGGACGCTTTACCGACTAAGCCACCCAGGCGCCCCAAGATTTTTCTTAAATGTAAAATATTTGTTTAAAAAATACTCATGTTAAAAAATGGCAACTGAAATAACTAAATTTCTGAGGAATATAGATTCTGTAGTTATCTATATTAGTAATTTAGTCCTATGAAGCATTGCTTTGTAAATTTCATATTTTCCTTAACATATTAGAGCTTGGCAGGAATTTTAAAATTTTTTTGTTGATTTAAGATGAGTAAGAAATATGAAAGATTCTATAATTCTAAGGAATCATTTGGTTTTACATTGTTAAATACTTTGAAGAAGGGACACAGGGAGAATATAGAAAACAAAAAATGGCAGACTTAAGCCCTAACATATTAATAATTACATTAATTGTAATGTAGTTACAAGTGTTGATGTTGCCTAACATCAACAGTTAAAAGATAAATTGGCAGAATGGATTAAAAAACAAACCATTACTCAACTGTTTGCTGTCTGTACAAACCTCATTAAAATACAATAGTATAATGGGGTGCCTGGGTGGCTGACTTTGGCTCAGGTTATGATCTCACTGTTTGTGGGTTTGAGCCTCGCATCGGGCTCTGTGCCGACAGCTCAAAGCCTGGAGCCTGCTTCACATTCTGTGTCTCCCTGTCTTTCTGGCCCTATCCCAGTCACAGGCATGCACTCATACTGTCTCCCTCTCAAAAACAAATAAATGTTAAAGAAATTTTTTAAAATACAGTATAAGTAGATGGGTTGAAAGTAAAAGGATGGAAAAAGATAGCTATGTGAATATTAATCAGAAGAAAGCAGGCCTGGTTATTATTAATATCAGGTAAAGTAAACTTAAGAGCAAAGAAAAATACCATGTTATAAAAAGCATCAAGAAGACATAAATGTACAGCAAGCAAGAGCACTACAAAGTATGTGAAGCAGAAGGTGATAGAACTGAATGGAGAGACATAAATATATAGTTGAAGACTTCAGCATCTCTCTTTATAATTAGTAGAAGAAGACAGACTATTTGGCAAGGATATAGAAGAACTGAATAATACTATTAACCAACAGGATCTAATGTATATTTATAGGGTATGTCACCCTATAGCAGCAGAATATGCATTCTTTCCAAGCCCCTAAGGAACATTTCCTAAGATAAGTCATATCCTGGGCCATGAAAGAAACAAATTGAAAATAATTGAAATCATATAATGTGTTCTATGTTTACAGTGGAATCAAACTAGAAATAATGAACTGTTGATACATGAACAATTTGGATAAATTTCAAGGACATTATGTTGAGTGAAAACAAAAATCGCTGAAGGTCAGCTACTGTATAAGTACATGTATATCACATTCTTGAAATGATAAAATGATAGTAATGGAAAATAGATTAGTGGTTGTCATGGGTTAGAGATAGTAAGGGGAGGTACGTGAATGTGACTATAAAGGGTGGCATGAGGGGGATCTTTCTGGTGATGGAATAGTTCAGTATCTTGAGTGTGGTGGTGGTTACATACATGTTCACATGTGATAAGTTAGCAAGAACTATACACTTGCATTGCATTTGTGTTAGTTTCCTGGTTGTTATATTATTGCACACTACTTATGAAAGATTGGGGGAAACTGGGTAAAGGGTATGAAGGACCTCCCTGTATTATTTTTGCAGCTTTCTGGGAATCCTTATTTTAAAATCAAAAGTAAGAACGAAATCCTTTTTATTGGATACCATACACATACAGGAAGTGCAAGTATTCTTCAGCCTATAACTTGATGGTCTTTTCATAATTGGAGCACACCTGTATATCCAGCATTCAGATCAAGACTGTTTTCAGTTCAATTTTTCCTCATCTTAGGAACTTAGAAATCTTTACAACTTTAGCAGGAAAAAAATGTTCTCGATGGATAATATAAATACGTTGTTAACATTCACATATCCTACAATAATCAGATTAGAATTTTAACTAGAATATGTACTAAATAACTCACCCATTAAAAGTTCTTTTTTTTTTTTTAAGTTTATTTATTTTGAGAGAGAGAAAGAGCAAGAGAGCACAGGAGTAGGAGAGTGGCAGAGAGAGAGAGGGAGAGAGAATCCCAAGCGGGCTCCACACTGTCCTTGGGGAACCTCTTGTGGGGCTCAGTGCAGGGATGGAAGCGGGACTGGGGGTGGGGCTCAACACGGGGCTTGACATGGGGCTTAGTGTCATGAACTATGAGGTCATGATCCGAGTCTAAGTCAAGAGTTGGATTGGATGCGTAATTGACCGAGCCACGAGCTATCCAGGCACCCCTACAAGTTCTTAATAAATATGAAGATGCAACAGAAATTTAACCAAAGTGACTTACTTGACTTAGTCCTTTGTTCCATAAGAAACGGAGCTTCATTTTGTGAGTCTCTCATCCTTGTTGCTGAAGTACAGAAGTAGAAAAGCAAAAACATGCTTTATTCAGTCTCTCTGAATCAGAACAACTAACATTTGATTGATCAAAGCAAGTCATGTGACAGAATTTAGAATCAGTGGGCAGGAAATACATTCTACCTCTTGAAGACAAGGCTACAAGGATGGTAAAGAATTGAGATCATGAATGCAGTATATTAGAGGGATTATACTTCTATAATGTGTTTTCACATATATAACTATATTTAAAAAGTATATTTGTATATTATATTTTCTTATATTTTAGAATTAGTTTTTAGAAGAAAGAAATATAATTTTTTTGTTTAGTTTTTCTAATAAATAGTTCCTAAGTAATTGCCTTGCTTTCTTTGCACTTGCCTTTTTTTTTTTTACGAAACAAAGATTAATAATTTAAGTGAGTTTTGAGAAAATTTAAAATATTATCACTTACCTGTTATATTTAATAGTTACCATTATGTTTTAAGAGTCATGAATCTTAAAATATTCTTGTACCTTATATAAATTATCATTAGTGACAGCTTTCAAAATTCTTGAGAATTCTTGAGAATTAAATGATTTTTGAGAATTATACCACAAAGAAGTTATAGTTAATTTATATTGCAGATATTAATCAGAGTAATGATTTGTCATACATAAATGAATCTAGTAAGAATCCAACAAGATATTAACTATGTCTAAATTCATACAAATATTTTTGGGCAGTATTTTAACTGAAAAAAAAAGAGTAAGAAAACCATACATACTTTAATGAAACAAAGTTTTAGTTTTTATCATTTTTATTCATTGGTTTTCTTTGTCTCTCAGTGTCCCTTTTGATCTTTTAGTACACTAATTTCAGTATCCTTATATTCCTATAACTGACCACACAGGGAGAAGTAATAGAGAAGAATAAAGAATCTTAATTTTCTGCTACTTAGAATAGACAGATATAAATTAATGGAGGATTATGTCACTTCCCCTCTTTTACTTTTTTGAGCTTTTTTTTTTTTACTGTTAAAGAGCAATAAGTTTATATGTGACATCTCTTATTTTTGTCATTGTTTATCTTTTACTAGTTTGGATAAGATCTGTTATATGAGGGGTAGCAGAGAGACTTAGCAGCTCTACCTTGATAGTATTATGACCTAAGTCTGGTCTTCAGCCTTGGATGTTTAAAAACATGCTTTATCTATTGAAGAGCTGAAAAATTAGAGATACATAGATGGTTATCCAAAGTGATGATAGTCATTTTCAATTTTACTTTGAGAAACAAAAGCAGTGTAAACTCAACTTTAGATAGCCTTAGAAATGCAAGCATAGATTTTTACTTTACTGGCTCTGATTTGTAAACTTTTGTGCAGACAATTATTCCGCATGGTGAACATTCTTTTAGTCAAGATTCATTTGATGGATTTACAGTTTGTCTTAAGTTAGGACCATTTTGATCTCCTTGTTGAGATTTTGGAGTCTTATATACTTTATAAGGTGTTCTAAAATCTTCAGTGATGCTTTTATGCTCTTAGGGGCTAGTATTTGCTTAAAAGTTGTTTCTACATTTTTGGGCTACCCCTTGTTTTGTGTGTTCTCTTGTATCACTATCTCTTCTTGTATAATGATCCTATATAAATTCTAATGATTTGTATTGGTTGTATTTGGTTGACAGATTACCAAATACATGTTTAATTAACTCTAAGAATCTGTTTATTTTTCCAATCTTCATGAAGAGAGTAGATTGAGGAGAGATTAGGATGTGGGGAGAAATGTAGATGACTTTTTGAAAAATTTTGCTTTCAGTAAATGCAAGGGATGAGTTGGTAGCTGGGAAGGAGAGGTCTTTTTTTGTTGTTGTTGTTTTGTTTTTTAAAAACATCTTTAAGATGGAAAATATTGCAACATGTTTATTTACTGATGGGAATAATGCAAGGCAGAAGCTGAAATTGATGATGTATGGGAGAGGGTATAATCATATAAGTGAAACACTTGAGTAGTAAACAGAAAGGATGGAATCCAGAATGTAAGTGACAAATTAGATAGGAGCTAAGTCACTTTATTTATTTTAAAAAAGAAGGAAAGCACAAGTGGGACAGATGTAGAGACTGCGTAAGGGTGAGTGAGGCTGTCCAGTTGCATCAGTTTTCTTGGTGTGGCAAGATCATTAATTTGGGAAGAGAGGAGGGAGTTGTCAGAGATTTGAAAAGAGAAAAAAAGCTACACAGTAGCCATTTAGGAGAGTGAAGTAATGCAAACATCACTGTGGTGTAGTATGATTACAGGGCATTGCTGAATATCTATTTGAAATTTATTTGAAATTTATGGTCATAAATTTGAATGAGACCAGTCAATATTATACTTTAATATGATTTATAAATATAAAAAGTTTAATTTATCATAGTTACTTTGGGTGCTTATTTTGCACCAGTTATTTGTTAAGTGCTTTTTATTAATTGTTCTAACACTCAGGAGTGTTACTCCCATTTTATGGAAGACAGAACAAAAACAAAGATAATGTTGTAAAATGTCTGTTACCTCCTAGAATTACACTTCAGGTTTGTGTGTGTGTGTGTGTGTGTGTGTGTGTGTGTGTGTGTGTGTGTGTGTGAGAGAGAGAGAGAGGGAGAAAGACACTTTGTAAATAAAACATATAAAGAAAAAATAGCACACTATATAAATGTATATATACGTATATATTTTTTCTTATCAAGTTTTTTTGGTCAGCATTATTTTCTTGATTTCTTTCCATTTTTAATATAAAGTTTATTACCTTAATTGCTATAGTATTTCTGTATATGAATATAACACAATATATTTATCCAGTGTTCTTTGATGAGCATTTAGAGTGTTTCCAGTTTTTCACTATTACTAACAATGCTGCAGTTAATACCCTTTGCTTGCATATATGGTCTTTATTTTAAATTTATTTTTTATTGATTTTTAATAGTTTATTGTCAAGTTGGTTTGCATATAACACCCAGTGCTCATCTCCACAAGTGCCCTCCTTCATGCTCATCACCCCCCTTCCTTCCCCCCCACCCCCATCAGCCCTCAGTTTGTTCTCGGCATTCAAGAGTCTCTCATGGTTTGCCTCCCTCCCTCTCCTCCACTATTTTTCCCCTTCTTCTCACCCACGGTCCTCCATTAAGTTCCTCCTAATCCTCCTATACGTGCAAACATATGGTATCTGTCCTTCTCTGCCTGACTTATTTCGCTCAGCATAACACCCTCAAGGTCCATCCATGTTGCTATACATGGCCAGCTTTCATTGTTTCTCATTGCCATGTAGTATTCCATCATATAGATAAACCACATCTTCTGGATCCATTTGTCTGTTGATGGACACTTAGGCTCTTTCCATGTTTTAGCTATTGCGGAGAGTGCTGCTATGAACATTGGGGTACATGTGCTCCTATGCATCAGCATTTCTGTATCCCTTGGGTAAATTCCTAGCAGTGCTATTGCTGGGTCGTAGGGGAGTTCTATTGTTAGTTTCCTTAGGAACCTCCACACTGTTTTCCAGAGGGGCTGTACCAGTCTACATTCCCACCAAGAGTGTAGGAGGGTGCCCGTTTCTCTACATCCTCGCCAGCATCTAGAGTTCTCTGATTGGCTCATTTTAGCCACTCTGACTGGCGTGAGGTAGTATCTCAGTGTGGTTTTGATTTGTATTTCCCTGATGGGGAGCGATGCTGAGCATCGTTTCATGTGTCTGTTGGCCATCTGGATGTCCTCTTTGGAGAAGTGTCTGTTCATATCTTCTGCTCATTTCTTCACTGGATTGTTTGTTTTTCAGGTGTGGAGTTTGGTGAGTTCCTTATAGATTTTGGATACTAGCCCTGTATCTGATATGTCATTTGCAACTATCTTTTCCCATTCCATTGGTTGCCTATTAGTTTTATGGATTGTTTCCTTTACCGTGCAGAAGCTTTTAATCTTGATGAGGTCCCAGTAGTTCATTTTTTTTCTTGATTCCCTTGCCTTTGGGGATGTGTCACGTAAGAAATTGCTGCAGTGGAGGTCAAGGAGGTTGTTTCCTGCTTTCTCCTCTAGGGTGTTGATGGTTTCCTGTCTCACATTCAGGTCCTTTATCCATTTTGAGTTTATTTTTGTGTATGGTGTGAGAAAATGACCTAGTTTCATTCTTTTGCATGTTGCTGTCCAGTTCTCCCAGCACCATCTGTTAAAGAGGCTGTCTTTTTTCCATTGGATACTTTCCCGCTTTGTTGAAGATTAGTTGGCTCTACATTTGTGGGTCCAATTCTGAGTTCTCTATTCTATTCCATTAGTCTATGTGTCTGTTTTTATGCTAATACCATACTGTCTTAATGATTACAACTTTGTAGTAGGGGCTAACGTCTGGGATATTGATGCCTCCCGTTTTGGTTTTCTTCTTCAATATTACTTTGGCTATTCGGGATCTTTTGTGGTTCCATACAAGTTTTAGGATAATTTGTTCTAGTTTTGAGAAGAATGCTGGTGCAATTTTGATTGGGATTGCATTGAATGTGTAGATTGCTTTGGGTAGTAATGACATTTTAACAATATTTATTTTTCCAATCTGTGAGCATGGAATGTTTTTCCATTTCTTTGTGTCTTCTTCAATTTCCTTCATAAGTTTTCTATAGGTTTCATCACACAAATCTCTTAAATCTTCGGTTAGGTTTATTCCGAGGTATTTTATGGCTTTTTGTGCAATTGTGAATGGGATCAGTTTCTTGATTTCTTTCTGTTGCTTCATTGTTGGAATATAAAAATGCAGCTGACTTCTGTATATTGATTTTGTATCCTGCAACTTTTGCTGAATTTATGGATCAGTTCTAGTAGGCTTCTGGTGGAGTCTGTTGGGTTTTCTGTATAGAGTATCATGTCGTCTGCGAAAAGTGAAAGTTTAAATTCTTCTTTGCCAATTCTGATGCCTTTGATTTCCTTTTGTTGTCTGATGGCTGATGCTCGGACTTCCAGCACTATGTTAAACAACAGTGGTGAGAGTGGACATCCCTGTTGTGTTCCTGATCTCAGGGGGAAAGCTCTCAGTTTTTCCCCATTGAGGATGATGTTAGCTGACAGCTTCTTATAGATGCCTTTTATGATGTTTAAGTAAGTTCCTTCTATCCCGACTTTTTCGAGGGTCTTTATTATGAAGGGATGCTGTATTTTGTCAGATGCTTTTTCTGCATCTATTGACAGGATCATATGGTTTTTAATCTTCTCTTTTGTTAATGTGATGTATCACATTGATTGATTTGTGAATATTGAACCAGCCCTGCAACCCAGGAATGAATCCCACTTGATCATGGTGGATAATTCTTTTTATGTGCTGTTGAATTCAATTTGCGAGTATCTTGTTGAGGATTTTTGCATCTGCATTCATCAAGGATATTGGCCTATAGTTCTCTCTTTTTTTGGTGGATCTCTGTCTGGCTTGGGATTCAAAGTGATGCTGCCTTCATGAAGTGAGTCCAGAAGTTTTCCTTTGATTTTCTATTTTTTGGAATAGCTTGAGAAGAATGGGTATTAATTCTGTTTTAAATGTCTGGTAGAATTCCCCAGGGAAGCCATCTGGCCCAGGGTTCTTACTTGTGGGGCGATGTTTTAAAAATTTTTTTGTAGTTTATTTATTTTTGAGACAGAGAGAGACAGAGCATGAGCGAGGGAGGGGCAGAGAGAGAGGAAGGCACAGAATATGAAACACGCTCCAGGCTCTTAGCTGTCTGCACAGAACCTGATGCGGGGCTCAAAGTCACAAACTGTGAGATCATGACCTGAGCTGAAGTCAGACGCTCAACTGACTGAGCCACCCAGGTGCCCTTGTGGGGAGATTTTTGATGACTGATTCGATTTCTTCACTAGTTATGGGTCTGTTCAGATTTTCTGAACAGAAAATTCTTCCTGTGTGAATTTTGGTAGTGAGTGTATGTTTAGGAATTTGTCCATTTCTTCTAAGTTGTCCAGTTTGTTGGCATATAATTTTTCATAGTATTCCCTGATAATTGTTTGTATTTCTGAGGGAATGGTTGTAATAAGTCCATTTTCATTCATGACTTTATCTGTTTGAGTGCTCTCTCTTTTATCTTTTGAGAAGCCTGGCTAGAGGCTTGTCAATTTTGTTTATTTTTTCAAAAAACCAACTCTTGGTTTTGTTGATCTGTTCACCTGTTTCTTTGGTTTCTATATTGTTTATTTCTGCCCTGATTTTTATTATTTCTCTTCTGCTACTGGGTTTGGGGTGCTCTTGTTGCTCTCCCTCTAGTTCCTTTAGGTGTGCTCTTTGATTTTTGTACTTGTGCTTTTTCTAATTCTTGAAATAGGCCTGGAGTGCAGTGCACTTTCCTCTTAGGACTGCCTTTGCCGCATTCCAGAGAGTTTGGATTGTTTTTGTTTCATTTTCACTTGTTTCTTTATATTTTTAAATTTCTTCTCTAGTTACCTGATTGGCCCATTCGTTCTTTAGTAGGGTGTTCTTTAACCTCCATGTTTTTGGAGGTTTTCCAGAGTTCTTCCTGTGATTGATTTCAAGTTTCATAGCATTGTCTCCTGAGAGTGTGCATGGTATGATCTCAGTTTTTTTATATTTATTGAGGGCTGCTTTATGTCCCAGTATGTGATCTATCTTGGAGAATGTGCCATGCGTGCTTGAGAAGAAAGTTAATTCCATGGCCTCAGGATGTAGAGTTCTAAATATATCTGTCCAATCCATCTGGTCCAGTGTGTCATTCAAGTCCATATTTCTTTAGTGATTTTCTGTCTAGTTGATCTATCTATTTCTGTAAGTAGAGTATTAAAGTCCCGTGCTATTAGCACATTCTTATCCATAAGATTGTTTCTGTTTGTCATTGTTTTATATATTTAGGTGCTCCCATATTCGGTGCATAGACATTTATGATTGTTAGCTCTTCCTGATGGATAGACCCTGTAATTATTATATAATGCCCTTCTTCATCCCTTGTTACTGTCTTTACTTTGAAGTCCAGTTTGTGTGATATAAGTATGGCTACTCCAGCTTTCCTTCGATTTCCAGTAGCATGATAGAAATTTCTCCATCCCCTTACTTTCAATCTGAAGGTGTCCTCAGGTTGAAAATGAGTTTCTTGTAGACAGCAAGTAGATGGATTCTGCTTTTTTTTTTTTTTTAATCCATTTTGCTACCCTATGTCTTTTGATTGGGGCATTTAGTCCATTTACATTCAGTATTATTATTGATAAATATGGATTTAGAGTCATCGTGCCCTTTGTGCGATTCAGGCTTGTGGTGGTGTCTGGTATCTTGTGTTCCTTGCAACATTTCCTTCAGAGAATTCCCCTTAGGATTTCTTGTAGGGCTGGTTTAGTGGTGACGACTTCTTTCAATTTTTGTTTATTTGGGGAGACTTTTATCTCTTCTTCTATTCTGAATGACAGGCTTGCTGGATAGAGGATTCTTGGCTGCCTAATTTTCTGTTCATCACATTGAAGATTTCCTGCCATTCCTTTCTGGACTGCCAAGTTTCAGTAGATAGGTCTGTCACCATTCTGATAGATTTCCCTTTGTATGTTAGGGCCCTTTTATCCCTAGCTGCTTTCAGAATTCTTTCTTTGTCCTTATATTTTGCCAGTTTCACTGTGATACGTCATGCAAAAGATCAATTCAAGTTATGTCTGAGAGGAGTTCTCTGTGCCACTTGGATTTCAACGTCTGTTTCCTTCCCCTGATTGGGGAAAATCTCTACTATAGTTTGGTCAAGGACTCCTTCAGTGCCTTTCCCTCTCTCTTCCTCTTCTGGAATTCCTATGATATGGATATTATTCTATTTGATTGTATCACTGAGCTCTTGAACTCCTCTTTCGTGTTCCTGGATCAGTTTATCTCTCTGTTTCTCAGCTTCCTCTTTTTCTATAATTGTGTCTTCTAAATAAATGACTTATTCTCCTTTCTGCTTCTTCAATCTGTGCATTGGACGCCTCCATTTTATTTTGCATCTCATTTATAGCATTTTTCAATTCATCAAAACTGTTTAAGGTCCATAGTCTTGTAGCAATTTCTCTGATGTCTTCCATGCCTTTTTCAAGTCCAGTGATTTATTTAATGACTGTTGTTCTAAATTCTTGTTCATTTATGTTGCTTGTATCTGTTTTAAGCAGTTCTTTAGCTGTCATTTTTTCCTGGAATTTCTTGGAGGAGAGTTCTTCTGTTTCATCATTTTGATTAGCTTTCTATCTCTTGTTAGTTCTAAAAGCTTTTTATGCACTCTGCACCTGTGAGTGTTGCTGTATTAATGAGGGGTCTTCGACTGTCCAGGGCCTGTCCCTTCAGGAAGGGTTTTTTGAATGGTGTCCCATTGGTCTCTCTTGTTGAGACCTTGGTTATTTTATTTCCTCACTCATAGTGGTATTTGGGACTTTACACCATGTGTACTTTGGATTGTTTCTTCAGGTAGCCCTGGGGAAAAAACAGACAGACAAACACACAGGGAACAAAGGCACACAGACACACATCAAATCCAACAAACACACAAACTGAAAGGGAAAAAGAAAAAGAAAAAAAGGAGGGGACACATACACACACAAAAAGAGGAAGGAGGGAAGGTAGATAATAAAAATAAAAATATATAAAAAAGAAAATACCCAATAGACAAAGGACAGTCTAAAGCATAGAACCAGAATTCACAGCTACAAATAAACAGCCGGGTGTATTCAGTGCTCATGGAAGAGCATATACAAAGAGAGAAATGACAGGGCGTGGAGGAAGCGAAATTAGAAATGAAATGAGCAGGCAGAGAGACTAAGAGGCTTAATTCAGAGAGAGAAAGAGGGGAATATGGTTGGAGAGGAGGCGAAAGAAATGGAGATAATGCTACTCAGAGAAACTATATAGTCTGATTACTCCAGAGAGAGAGAGAGAAAAAGGTAGCGGTGGAGGTGTGGAATATACATCTAGAGAATGGATTAAATGTGACTGTTTAAGCAAACGAGTGACCAGAATTAATCAGGGCAGTGCATCCATGTTGGTCCTGCCCCAGGCTCTGGTTTAAAAAAAAAAAAAGAAAAGAAAAAGGCAGCTCTCTAGCGGGTATGGACATGGTTTGGTGTAGGCAGATTTTAGCCTTCAGTGTGTCCCACGGGGGTCCTGCCTTGGTGGTTGTTGGGAAAGAAGTGGTGATGCCCCAGCCCCTTCTCTAACCAAGCGTTGCAACTCACTCTTTTGGGTCCGATCTCCCTGTGCCATGGGCATAGCCAAGGTGGGCCTTGCTGTATATCCCAAGTCAGGCCTTGTTTCCAGATCTTAGTCTGCGTGCCCCATTGATATCGCCCGAAATAAACTAGCAGGTGAGTCCCTCGAGCAGTTTCAAGCCTCTCGCCTCCCCTCTGGGGATTGAGCCAAGCCAGAAGCACAAAGGCGTGGCTTCAGGCACCACTGTGTCCCCTCCAGGTCGAGCTGGCTAGCAGGGAGCAGTTTCCCCTGGGGTTGCCTAGAACGAGTGCGTCCCACCTAAGGTCAGCTGGACAGCAGCAAACTAGATCCCTCTATGTCCTGAGCCGAGGTTTTTCTCTTCTCAAGCGACAGGGACGGTGTCTTGAACAGTTTCAGCCCCTCTTTCTTTTCCCTAGACTCACTGCGGTTCCCTGCAAAGGGGGCTCCCTCCCCTCCTTCTGTGTCTCTGGTCCTGGCCTGATTTTATCTTCCCCAGTTCGCACTCACACTATAAGGTTTTCTTAGCAGACTCTGTCTCCTTTTCCTCCCAAACTCTTGGATTCTGTAAGGGTTCCTATGACTTCAGGCCTTCTCCGTTTGAGAGATGGAGGCAAGTGATATGTACGGAGCTCCCTACTTCTCCACCATCTTGCCTCTCCCCCTGCATATATGTTCTTTAGAGAGGAGTTGAAGAAAGGAAATTGCTGAGTAATAAGATAAGCATATTTTTCGTTCTTCCTTCCTTTCTTCCTTTCCTTTCCTCTCCCCCTCCCTCCTTCCTTCCTTCCTTCCTTCCTTCCTTCCTTCCTTCCTTCCTTCCTTCCTTATTTTAGAGAGAGAGAAAGTGCAAGAGCAGGAGAGAGGGTGGGAGAGAGAATCATTTTTTAAAATGTGTATTTATTTTGAACAAGAGAAAAAGAATGCGTGCACACCAGCAGGGGAGGAGGAGAGAAAGGGAGAGAATCCCAAGCAGGCTCCACGCTCAGTGCAGAGGATGTTGCAGGACTTGGTCCCATGAACCATGAAGTTATGACCTGAGCTGAGCTGGCTGCATTGGACTCTCAACTGAATGAGCCACCAAGGCGCCCCTATTTTTAGTGCTAATAGATAGTGCCACATTGTCCTCAAGAGTGGCTGTGGATAAAGTATTTGAGAGTACTTGTTTCTCTAGTACTTGATATAAAACTGTTTTTGAATATTTCCAGCAATAGAAGTTAAAATTTTCATCTCGTTTTTATTTGTAGTTTTTTGATTAGTAAGCTTGAGCATCTTTTCATGTTTATTGGTCATTTGTATTACCTGTATTTATTTGCTGTAAATTGCCTGACCCATTTTATTTCCTGCCTAATAGGAATTCTTTTTTTGTTTATAATGTTTTATTTTTATTTTTGAGAGAGAGAGTGTGCGTGCAAGCAAAGGAGGGGCACGGAGAAAGAGGATCCCAAGTGCACTCTGTACTGTCAGCACAGAGCCCGACGCGGGGCTAGAACTTAACTGACTGAGCCACCCAGGCGCCCCTTCATAGGAATTCTTAGTACATTTTAGATGCTAATCTTTTGTCTTTTGCAAATAGTCTCTTGGTTTGTTATTACACATGCTCTTGTTACACCTAAGTTTCAAATTTTCTTATAGGTAAATTAATCTATATTTATTGTTATGGAATTTTTGTTTTGTTTAAGACGTATCCCTAGATCAAAACGATATTCTCTGTTTTCTAAAACCTTAACGTTTTAATTTTTTTTTTGTCTTCAATTTGGATTTTATTTCTGTTTTAGTGTTGAGTGTGAGGACTTATTTTATTCCATTGAATAGACAGCTATTTTAATATTATATATTGGTTCATCAAGTTGAGATATTACTTTTATCTTAAATGTCCATATCTGCATAGATGTATTTCTTAGACATTCTTTCTATACCATTGGTTTCTTTATTCCAGACTCATAATCTATCCATATCAATGCTACCATCATCTACTTTCTGGAAATTTTGCTTTTCATTCCTTTTAAATTCCTTAATTATTAGAATAAACTGTTTCTTCATGTTGTGACTGAAGATGTTTATTGTACTTGATTATTAGGCAGTATTAAACCTAAAAAAAATCCTAATCATTTATCCATCTTTATAATTCTCTTTTTCACCAACTTGATGTTTCTGATAGAACCCCAAATTATTAAATAGGTACTCAGGGAACTATCACAGTCCAAGATTTGTTATGGAATGAAAAGAGATAAACAGCATTTTTATTTAACATAGACATCTTGGATTTTATTCTAATAAAATACAGCTTCAGAATGCTATGTACACTTTTTGGCAGTCTTTATTCATTTTTTTCTCCCTGATCCTTTTCCTTCTCCCATTCTTTTTTTTAATCATGTCTTCTCTAATAAGGGTGATAAAAAAACAAAGGTAAGCAAGCAAGCAAGGAACCATTTGTCTTTATTTTCTGTATTTTAGTCTCATTGGTCATAGCTTTATCATATTGCATGTGTATATGTATTTGTGCGTGTGTGTATGTTTGTGTACATTTGAGTTTGACCAAAATACCTTGTTTACTTGTTCATCTGTCATTTTCTTTCAGAGCAAACTTTACCTCCTTGGTAGTAACACCATTTCTGATTCCTCCAATCAGAATTCAAAGGCTACCACTCATATAATTTGTATACCTCTTTTATTAAGGCACTGATCACATTGTATTTATATCTGTCACCATTAGATTACAAAAGCATGGACTGTATCAAAACCAACTTTGTATCACTACTGCCACGGACACAATAGGCCCTGGTAGATTTAAGGAGTTAATTATTTTGGCCATTGGAGGGCAACATAGGTGTATGATTTATCGTAGAGTAAGCTTTTAGCAAAATTTTGCTTTTTGCTGATATTGTGGAGATGTAATTTAGAAGCAAAATAATGGTATGGCATAGTATCTTGAGGCTTGATTAAGAAAGAACTGGGTAGTTTTCAGGTTTACCCATTTTATCCCTTTGCTGAATTTTGCCATTTAATTAATCCCATGTTTGTAGTAGAAAGGGAAAACTCCTTTTAGATTTCAGTGTTTGGTATTGGCCTATCCTTTCACTGGGCTAATTCAGACACCTAGAGACAGCTTTTTGCTAAGATTCTGAAATGCAGAATAAATGAGCCTGAGACTTTCCAGATCTCTCTCTCCTAATTCACATCCTTTGACCCATGGGAGCTCATTAAATATAATTCTATTAACTCTGGTTGATACCAAGTGGTTTTCGTGGCGTTGTATGGGAGAGGTGTGTCAGTAAGGTCCCATGTGGCTGAGTCACATGAGGAGTGACATATCCAACATTGTCTGGAGTTCACATTATGAATCGCTGCTTAGAATAGTCATGGAAGGCAATTTGCAGCTGTTTTTTTCTTATCGATCTGGATAAGAGAGAGTCACATAATTCACCCCCTTTGATTTTCCTCTTATTTTTGGAGTTGGGCATATACATACCTAAGATATCAAATCTGCCATTGCCTATCAAAGATGAGATTGACTACTTATATTTTTTCAAGAATGAGGAGTTCTACAAGGCCCCAGGAATGACAATTTTGTCATCATACGTGACACCTGGGGACAAAGGCGGTTAGCTGTAGAAGCACCCGAGTCCGTCTGTTCGCAGATTTGTGTCTGTCCGGGTGTCCTTAATCTGAGCATTGTGAACCTTCCATTCATTTATCGAGTGAGAGATTTTCCCCTTTCATTTTTGAGGGATTCCAAAATATTGAAGTTACTGAAAATTTGATCGTTGATGACCTCTAAATAATACTTTCTACTTTGGTGACTATTTCTTTTATCATTGTCTATTCTGCTAAATTTTTTGATATGCTTACAACATACTTTTTTCTTTGTCAGTAGCTATCTTTTCAGTGTTTTTTTTTTGATATGTTGATGTATTTACTTCTTTCACTGAATTGAAACTTTAAAAATCTAGAGTAGCAGATTATACTTGTGTTTAGTACAAAGGTTAAGTTATTGCCTTCAGTAAATAATTTTCCTAAAATTACTTACTATTGTCTACCAAGAATATGGTCAGTTTCTTAGGAAGCAAGAGAAATGTGTACATTCAGCATATTAAAACTAAGTAAACTTGATTTATTTTTATACTAATGAAAATAATTTAAAAACTTATTTTCCAGGCCAACCATATCCTGATCCAGCTCTTCCTCCACAAAGGCAAGACAGATTTTACTCTAATTCTGGTAGACTGTCCGGGCCAGCAGAACTCAGAAGTTTTAATGTACCATATTTTGATAAATTGGGTAAGAAATACTTTGTATATATGTATGTGTTTTTTAATAATGATGGTACACTAAAGAACTGGGAGCTGAAGAAAGGACTTGTAACTTCTACTTCTAATAGCTCTTTAAAAATTTTTTTTTTTAATGTTTACTTTTGAGAGAGTGAGCAAGAGCGAGCAAGCATGAGCAGGGAAGGGGCAGAGAGAGATACACAGAATCTGAAGCAGAGAGAGACACAGACAGACAGACAGAGCATGAGTGGGGAAGGGGCTGAGAGAGACACACACAGAATCCGAAGCAGACTCCAGGTTCTAAGCTTTTCAGCACAGAGCCAGACAAGGGGCTCAGACTCATGAACCATGAGATCATGACCTGAGCTGAAGTCGGACACTCAACAGACTGAGCCATAGGCACCTCTACCTCTAATAGCTCATAAGGCCAAAATCTTTCCTGAATACTTTCTGGTTTTATGTTTCTTGTTATAGTGTATGTATCCATGACATCTGCATATATGTTAATGGTTGGTTTGGGCACTGTTGTAATGGGTTTACTGTATGTACCTCTGTAATGGGTTTACTGTATGTACCTCTGATGGCAAATTTTAGTCTGTTCCATGATTAATTTTTAAAAAATTTCCAATCCACTTATATATATCTTGTTTTGTAATCAGGGAGGGTAAGCTAGTGTGGATGGATATGTGAAAATCTACTAGAGAAATAATTTGATGCATGCTCTGCTGCTGGTTTAATCAGTTACCTTATTTAGACATTTCTTAGATAGATTTAACTAACATTTACTGAGGAACCTATTGTTTCTCAGGCAATCTTTTCTTTAAATCACCTCACAGCAACCCACTGAAGTTGGGATATATATATATATCCAGTGTATCAGTTAGAAGTGTTTAACATTAAAAAGATGAAAAGTAAATAGAAAATTAAAATATATTTATTGGTAGAAGGTTTCCTCAGGAAAGGGTATATATTCATAGGGAGGTAAGCATTATCTGTCTGAAATATTTATTATTGTAGAAAATCAATCTTTTTTGAATAATAAGCAAAGAAGCAGATATATGGCCTGGATTTTCTCTTATTAGTTATATTAAATAAATTCTAACTCTTTGGATTTTGAGATTATTTCTCCCCATTAATTCAAGTTTAATGGAATGAAAGTATTATGTTATTAAATACTTATTTTTAAACTAATGCTATTTAAAATTTTTTACATGTCCTTTTTTGTTGTTATTGGACAATATGCAATTAAGCAGATAATTTTGAAGAGCCTACTATTTAGAAGGTGTCCTATACGATATGGCAGATAATGTAATTATAATAAGGTGTAGTTTCTGTTTGTAAGAAGCTAGTAATTAAATACAGAGAAAGATGTCTATATCTTTAATTAGTACTGATCAGAATAGTAAGTTCCATTAGAAAATATGCTGTGTTCGCAGAAAGAACTCTCATCTAGTTGAAAGACCAAGGAAAACTCCATGAAGGAGGTGGCATTTGAACTGCTTTTGAGGGAATTTGGAAAATTGGTTGAGAGGTGGGGATCTGTGTCTGTAATGATGAACAGCATAAGTAAAAACAGAAAAGAGCATACGTCATTGGTGAAGAATGGTTATAAAACTGAGCTATTACTCATTTGACAAAGTCTTATGAGGTTAAGTGAATTAATATGCGTTGAAGTATTTTGTAAATAGAAAAGTTCTGTATAAACTTTTGTAAAAGTTCTGTAAATGTATAATAATAAATATTATTATTGGTTTGTAAGTAAATGTCACATGGGAATGGTGAGAGCTCTGATTGAAACACATTAAAATATGACTAGCACTAGTACTCAAAACATTTGTTGAATGAAAGTAAATTATTTAATCTTGACAGTGAACCTATGATGTTGACACTGTTGTCTCATTTTATAGATGAAGAAATCAAGTCTCAGAATGGTGCTCAGGTAGAAAGTATCAGAGGCAGGACTTGAACTCATGCTTGTCTGTCTCCAGAGCCATGGTCTTGATCCCTATACATTATTGAAGTGAGATGGTAGTGAATCTAACCTTTGATGCATTAAATATCTATAGAAAACTTAACCATTATAGTATGTATTATGGTAGTTACTATATTTCAGCAGTGAATAGAGCTCAGCATTCCTTATAACTTGAGGTCTAAGAAAGACCTATATGCATTTATACTACACAGTTACAAAAGTAATGAATACAAAATGCTATGTGGCCATATGGGGCACTCACCAGGATGAGGTGTTGGTGTTTCGAGTGTGGGATAGTCAGAATTTTCCTGGAGCACATACAAGCTAAGAATTAATCCAGAATTAGTTGGACCAAAATGATGGCACTAATGTTCTAGGAGAAGAAAATAGCATCTTTAAATATGCTGTTAAGAGTTAAGACATCCTAATAAATTATGGCTGCCACATGGAGTGTGAGTCAGGGAATACTGAAACAAGTAGTGAAAAGGTTAAGCAGTGCATAAGAGTTTTTAGGGCCTTGCAAACCTGGTCAAAATTTGGACGATATTCACAGGCTAATGGGGACACATTAAAAGGATTTAAAAATGAGAAATAATATAATCAGATCTGTATTTTAGAGAAATTACTGTGGTTGTATTATGTGACTAGATCAGAGGGAGCAGTCAAGACTGGAGGCAGGATAACTTTTTAGGAGACTGTGACAGGAATCTACATGAGTGAGGGTGGTGATTTAGCAGAGGGGAGAGATAGATGTGAACATAGAGAAAATAGAATTGGGAGGAATTAGGATTGAAAGCTTGCGGGAGTGTGGGGGAGACATGGAGTCTTGCCTGATGCCCAGGTTCCTGGCTATGGCATCTGGGCATTCATTGTTCTGAGACAAAGAGCAAGGTGCAGCAGCAAGTTTGACAGGAAAGATTAGAAGCTGCATTTTGAACTTAAAAAATTAGCAACATCTGTGATACACCCGTATGAATATTCAAATAGGTAGTTCAAGCTTTTAGGTCCTAGGGGAAATATCTAGATCCAAATTACACATCTGGAAGTCATTAGTAGTATACATCAAATCAAAGCTGTAGGAGTGGATGGGATTTCTCAAAAGAGAGAATGAAAGAATAAGGCTGAGGTAAAACTCTGAGCAGACCACCATTTAAGGATAGTCGGAGATAGTGGAGCCCACTGAAGAGACTGAGAAGGAGTGACTAGCAAGGAAGGATAGAAAGAAGGGTGCCATCACAAAAATCATAGGCTGAGAGGATTTAAAGAGGGAGAAAGTAGTCAACAAGGGTGAGAAATAATATAAAATAAGGACTAAAGTGTCTTTTAATTTTCCACCAAAAATAATTTCGGTAGAGTAATGGATGTTGTAAATAGATTGCACTGAAAGCAGCGCAAAATGAAAGGCATTCGAAACAATATATATAGAACAATTATTGATTACAGAAGAGAAGGGTAGCTGTAGGGGATTTTTCTTTTCTGTCTCATTTTTAAATAATAGTTGGGAGAGACTTAATAATAAAATGGGTTTAGCACAAAGGGAGGAGGGAGGTAAGAGAGTGAAAGATCTCTGAGGAAGCTGTAGGGGTGGGATTCTGAGCACAGAATCAGTCAGAGTCAAAGATCATCTAGAAGCATCCTTTTCCATGATAATAGAAGGAAAGATGATAGGAATATAGTTGCTGATACATTTACTTGTTTGATTACAAAAAGTTAAGGAAGTTTCTAAGGGACTAGTGTGGTAGGTTTGAAGAGAATGGAGGTTTAAAATGCTGAGGAGAAAAGTGGTCTGGAAGACACAGAAAGAGGGTTAACGATTGAACAGCTGAAAGTATGGCTGGAAGTCCATCAGTTTTGAGTAATGCCTGTCTATACACAAATCTATGGTTTATTTTACTCTGAGAAATGCTAAGTAGCTCAGGTATAGGCAGAGTGGAATTGGAGAGTTGGATTAATCTAGGGCTGGAAAATTGTCAGGAACATGTGAAATATAGCCAGTTGGGTAAGGACGTTGATGACTGGATGCAGTTATGGACTTTGAAGTTCAGTTAATTAGGGAAGAAAATGAAGAGAGGATGAAACTGAAGAGTTAGACCAGAAGACTGGAAGCTTCAGTGGCAAGAGTAGGTGTAGTGAGAATAACTAAATGAGAAAGCCAGGCAAGGATAGGTAGTTGTGGTCAGAGAGAGGGTTGTTTGAATTTACCTCCTCATAGACTGAGCCGTTCTTGATGATAACAAAGTGCAGGTACATTTATTTCAAATAATGGCTAAGTTCAAATGCTGGTCTGTGTTACCTGCTGGAAGAATTAGGAAGGTAGAATGAAAGGGTGAAAAGAAGGGGGGAGGAAGAGAGAGAGAAGAGAAAGGAGGGAAAGGAGGAAGAAAGGGGAGGGATGCTACCTTTCAGAAATCTCCTTATGATGGTTTTACAGCAGGGTTGCCTAGGAACAAGCCACAGAAATCACTGCCATGTGCCTTTGCAGAACTTTGAATGTGCCAAAATTTCCAGTGACCTGAAGCTGTTCTTGGGGCCCTAATGTGGTTACTGGTATCAGGCCAGTTTAGGTACTGACAGGGGTACCTAATGCTTTGTGATGGGAGGTATTCTAGGAATGGAGTGATCAGTCATGTAATTTTATTGGTTTAACTTTTATGTTTAGATGGACCAATGTCTTCAGAAATGGAATCAAGTAGAAATGATAGCAAAGACGACCTTGGTGTAAGTATTGAAAGTGGAGTTTTATCCATGTATGCAGGAGCTTTCCAGTCTCTTGGTTTACTAGAATAGAAATTTAACTAGCAATATAATTGTTGACATAAAACTACTTCTCCCATGTTGACAAATATATATACTTCCTGCGTAGCATTATAGCTGTTTCTTTTCTGTATTGTACGCTATGGTGAGAAATTACAACTTATAGACTAGAGACTTGAGTTAGTTTACTGAAGTTAAGCAAGAATTTGGATTGTCCCCCTTGGATTATTATTTGAGTGTTTTAAAGTATATATTTTTTACTATGTTTACAGTTTTTGGTTTTGGTCACTTTATTTTATGTTGAAAATATAAACTTCTTTTAGAATGTGTATTTTGATACTCTTCAACTATTTTTTTTCTTTTTTTTTTAAGGTTTATTTATTTTGAGAGCATGAGTGTGTGAATGGGGGAAAGGGCAGAGAGAGAAGAGAGAATACCAAGCAGGCTCCACACTGTCAGTGCAAGCCTGATTTCTGCATGGCCAAAATCAAGAGTTGGGCGCTTAACCTACTACTGAGCCATCCACGCACCCCCTCTTTTTTTTTTTTTAATTTTTAAATTTTATTTATTTCTAGGAGAGAGAGAGAGAGACAGCGTGAGCAGGGGGGAGGTCAGAGAGAGACGGAGACACAGACTCCGAAATAGGCTCCAGGCTCTGAGCTGGCAGTAAGCACAGAGCCCGACGCGGGGCTCGAACCCACGAACCGCGAGATCATGACCTAAGTGAAAGTCGGACGCTTAACCGACTAAGCCACCCAGGCGCCCCCTCACCCCCTCTGTTTTATCTGTAGCAAGAATATTACTTTGTTTTGGTTAAAACTCTTTTCTTTTAGTTAATATTTGTGATAGCAAAAATCTGTCTTCTGTAGAAAACTGAATCTTTTTAAGGAGACTGTTAAGACTGTCATAGACTGCTTTTTGCTGAGGTGCCTAGGTGCTTTCTTTTAAACCTTAGGTTTTCAGGAATTGTACTGAAAATTTTACTGTTGTTTTAGTGACTGCTGTATGTCAATTTGTTATAGAATTTAAATGTGCCTGATTCATCTCTCCCTGACGAAAGTGAAGCAACTGGCCCTGGCTTTCTTCCTCCACCTCTTCCTCCAATCAGGGGTCCATTGTTTCCAATGGATACAAGGGGCCCGTTCTTGAGGAGAGGGCCTCCTTTTCCTCCACCTCCTCCAGGAAGCATGTATGGAGTTCCCCGAGATTTTTTTCCGCCAAGGGATTTCCCTGGTCCACCACATCCTCCATTTGCAGGTATGTTTTTTTTCTTTAAACTTAGTATGTGTTTTATAGAGTAAATCAAAGATATAATTCTACTTCCTATTCATATAGTAAGTTTTCTCACTGCGAGTATACTGTTATTCTTCCAAATTGGGAAGGTAGCTAGCTATTAGTAGACTAAAATGAGGCTTCAACTTGATTCATCCTAATGATATGGGAATCACTCTGTTTCAGGAACTGGGAAAATCACTGGCTTTTTGTAGCAGTCTTATGTTAAGACCAAAATTATTTATATCTTATTTGATACAAATTGGTTACTGCATCAATTAGTAAAAATAATATAACATGTATTTTAGCATTAAAATTAGTGGCTATAGCATTTTTAATAAGTAGTTCCTATGCAGTCCCACTTATTTAAAACGTAAAATTAAAAAAAAAAGTATATAAAACCTAAAATATGCTTATTGTGTTTGGACTGATTGTTGAATTTATTGAAATATTTTCATAGCCTCACATAAGAAAAAAGGAATGATTTTTTTGCTTTTATATCTATACATTGCCATTTAGAACTATAGTTTTCTGTAGAATAAATAGATGGTTACCAAACACTAGGCAGAAGGTTATTATGTGCCTGATGTGGTTATTTCTTCCCTCATTTCTCCTCTATTTTAAAGTTTAAGGTTAATTGAAGTGAATTTTGGGGAATTCCAAGACAGTCTTCGATATAACTAAATGTTTTAGGGTAATGTTCAATTAGAACTAGGAATTGCTGATCTGAATTTTAAGTCTGGTGAAAATTACATTACATGAAAACTTTTAAAAGTAACGTTTATATATTTTGAAATCATTTCTGCCCTTTTCAGAAATTTTAAGATGTTAGGTTTTCATAGAATGAAAATTGTGTCTAAAATTAATGATACTCCCTTCAATTCTATGCCGTTGAAGAGAATATGTTTTTTTGTCAGTGCTGTAAAAATTCATTTGTTAGGTCAAGTAATTATTATGGTGTCGGGTTTTGAATATAAATATAGGTACTGTAAGTTATAAGCTAATCATTTATTAGAGCTGCAGTACAGGTGCTTAAAGTTAAAAAATGTCTTTTACCAATCTCTTTGAACAGTGAGAAATGTCTATTCACCGAGAGGTTTTCCTCATTATCTTCCCCCAAGAGCTGGATATTTCCCCCCACCCCCACATCCAGAAAGTAGAAGTGAGTTCCCATCAGGGTTGATTCCACCTTCAAATGAGCCTACTACTGAACATCCAGAACCACAGCAAGAAACTTGACAATATTTTTGATCTCCTTCAAAAGTAATTTTGACTTCTCTCTCATTTTCAGTTTAAGTAACTGCTGTTACTTAAGTAATTCTACTTTTGCTCAAATTGAAGCTTAATGGAATTATAATTCTCAGGATAGTATTTTGTAAATAAAGATGATTTAAATATGAATCTTATGAGTAAATTATTTCCGTTTTATTTTATTCTAGATAATTATTTTAATTTGATTAACAAATCCACTATCACATAAACAATGAGAATTTTATATATGTAATCTTGCAGTTGGGGATGTTTAAACTCCAAAGACTGTCTTTTTGCCAAGAACTGTATTTACTATGGTTGTAGACAAATGTGAAAGTAACTTTATGCTTAATTAAATAAATTTTAATCTACTTAAAGACTTGTTTGGTATTGATAATAATAAAATCAGCTAGTTTTCTATAAATATGACTCCATAAGTTAGTTTTTTCACTTTTCCCAATAGCTTTGAGGTTCAAAACTAGTGCTTTATATGGGTTTTGCCCATTTGATTATTTTACCAAGAATGCACCCTCTTTCTTGGAAGTGGACATGAATGACCAAAAGCAACAGGTTAATACACTTAAAAGTCATATATATTTTAAAGTTTTATTTATTTTTGAGAGCGAGAGAGTGCACACAAGCAGGGGAGGGACCAAGAGAGAGAGGGAGACACAGAATCTGAAGCAGGCCCCAGGCTCTGAGCTGTCAGCACAGAGCCCCATGTGAGGCTCGGACCCAGGAACTCTGAGATCATGGCCTGAACCGTCGTTGGACGCTTAACCGACGGAGCCACCCAGGTGCCCCAGTGTTGATTATATTTTAAAGAAAACTGAGATATTGTCTAATGGTAACTTTTCAGAATTTGGATCTTCTTAGTTCACTTGGTAGCTTCTTGTACAGTTTTCTTTCTGCCTTGCTTTTCTTTTAATTTGTACGATATTTACTGTTTTTAGTGGGGAATGTTGAAATTCACTATAGGAATATTGTATTCGGACTCAATTTATTATCTTTTGGATGTTTCCTTAACTCAGGTTTGTATTCTATTGTTAGTCTTCATACACATTAATATGATTATGAAAGGAAAGATAATTAAATATAGCTAATAAATATTACAATACTTATGTTGAGAGGTTGGTTGGTTTTAGTTGTTTACTTGGAAGTTTTCTTCAGTGCCAAAAGACAGAAGATTAATTTTTTTTTTAAATTTAAAAAATTTTGCATCTTAAGTTAGCATATAGTGCAGTAATGATTTCAGGAGTAGAATCTAGTGATTTATCCCTTACGTATAAGGCCCACTGCTCATCTCAACAAGTGTCTTCCTTAATGTTCCTTATCCATTTAGTCCACCGCCCCCACAACTCATCCAGTAACCCTCTGTTCTCTATATTTAAGAGTCTCTTACATTTTGTCCCCCAGCTGTTTTTTATTATTTTTGCTTTCCTTCCCTTATGTTCATCTGTTTTGTAAAGATTAAATATTCTTGAACAAAGCAATCTGTACTTGTTATTGGAACCCTTCATGCCAGCATTTCCCCAAATGTTCTGTGGAACACTTCTAGTGAGGTATTTCTACTTCCTCTCCATTCTCACCTTTGCCTTAGGAAAAAAGGCTAAATAGGCTTCATGAAATGAATTGCTTGGATACAGTATTATGTAGATCAAGGACTATAAGTCTATCTTTACGCTTAGTGTTTAAAAGTCAGGTTTTAGGGGAAATAAACTATTTTTTTAATGTTTGTTTATTGTTTTTGAGAGAGAGAGCACAAGCAGGGGGGTGTCAGAGAGAGAGGGGCGGTGGGGGGGTGATGGTAGGGGAGACACAGAATCCAGAGCAGGCTTCAGGCTCTGAACTGTTAGTGCAGAGCCCAGTGCAGGGCTCGAACTCATGAACCATGAGATCATGACCGGAGGCTAAGTCAGATGCTTAACTGACTGAGCCACCCAGGCATCCATAGACCACTTTTTTAAAGTTGGAAATTTGGGAAGTCAAAGGAAAAAGAGAAACAATAGTGATGCAGAACATTCCAGTCAAGTGGAACTTTTTTGTTTGCCCCAGGATGGAGGGGACCTCTTTGACTTAACGACAGAAGAGAAGAGAGAGGATAGAGCAAATCAAACATGGGAGAGAGTGTCAATAAAGTGAAGCAAAATCATAGAGGAGGCAAGGAGAACAGCTGAGAGCACAGTAAAAGACAGACTTCCTATGGGCTGAGTAGTTTGGAATACTTTGGAGTTCCAGGGTAAATCAACATATGTAGCTTTAATATATTTTTAAATTAAAGAACTGTAACCAAATGGGAATAAATCAAATATTAATATTTTAGGATGAATAGCAAGTGTTCCCCATTTATTTTTTCCCAATTTTACTTTCTAGTTAGTTTCTCTTTTAACTCTTTTTCCTTTTTAAATTCTGGTGATTTTAGAATTTTAGAACATATGTTTATACCACTGATCCTTTATTTATCAACTTGATTTATTACATTTACCAGTTTATGTATTGATTCCTTGAGATGAAATATTAGGACTTCTCACACACTCTCGCTATCCTCTCCTTTCCTCTTCATTTTTGACATTTATCCAAGTTAAAGTTTTCTGTGGTTACCTTTGTAATTTTAATATAGTTAAACCTTTATTAATACTTTTTTCCTTATTCCTTTCCCCACTTACTCAGCTCTGGTCAAAATCCAATTTTCTCTTAGCTATACATTATATTTTCAGGGTTGCTAATAATAATCTGCCTATAAGCATAACTATCTTCTATACTTGGTCCATAATTGAACTAAAATTCAAAATAAATAGCATTTACATCATTATCATTATTTAAGTATTGTTCACTATCAGGCCAAATTATATTTCCTTCTCTGTGAATCCCAGTATCATTTCTGGGTCACCCTGAAGAGAATATTCTTAAATATCAAGGTCAATGAATGATTTTTTTCTTATCCCACTCTCTTTTCCCCTGTTTATCAATAATAGCCTAAAATAATGGCACATTTTGGTTAACTTTATACTTGGGCCAAGTTCTCTTTTTCCTTCTTTTTTCCTCTCCCTCATATTATTTGCCATTACCATATGTTAATTTAAAAAATTTCTTCATTTCTGTTGGATGTTTTACTATTTATGTTTTCTTTTTATTAAAAAAATTTTTAATGTTTACTTTTGAGAGAAAGAGAGGAGAGACAGAGCACAAACTGGTGAGGGGCAGAGAGAGGGAGTCACAGAGTCCGAAGCAGGATCCAGGCTCTGAGCTGTCAGCACAGAGCCCAACGTGGAGCTCAAACCCATGGACCACGAGATCATGACCTGAGCCGAAGCCAGACACTTAACCAACTGAGCCACTCAGGTGCCCCTGTTTTCTTACTCTTTAGTCTTGGAGTCTTTGTTCTCCTGTTGCAAACCAGACTGGCTGATTTCTAGGCCTATCAACAGAGAGAGCCTGCCTTTTTGCTGATTTCTTGGGATTACTCCTTATTTAATAGAGCCTTTATCTTGTTTTGGGTTTTTTGTTTTTGTTTTAAAAATTTTTAAGTCTGTTTTACAGGAGTTCACTCTCAAGGGATTTCCTTAGAAAGGATGTAGGGAATATAAAATCTGAATCTTTCTCATGCTTAAAATCCCAACCCTCTACTCCCTTTTTTGGTACTAGTTTAAATGGGTATAGAATTCTAAGTCAGAATTTTGAATACATTGTTCTTTGAATATCATTTTAGTACCAATTAACATCAATATATTGTGGGGTTTTTTTGTTTGTTTGCTTAACATCCATTGTTGCTGCTGAGAGGTCTGAAGGAAATTTGATTCTGGGGGTGCTTGGGTGGCCCAGTAGGTAAGTGTTCGACTCTTGATTTCAGCTCAGGTCATGATCTGATGGTTTATGAGTTTGGCCCCTCATTGGGCTTTGTGCTGATGACACAGAGTTTGCTTGAGATTCTCTTTTGGTCCCTTCCCTGCTTGCTCCTCTGCTCTCTCAAAATAAATAAAAATAAACTTAAAAAAAGCAAATGTGATCCTGTTCTCTGTTGGTAACCTAATTTTTCTCGTATAAAAATTTTTAGGTTTTTTCTTTATCTTTGGTGTTCTAAAAATCACAGATTGTATCTACATGTGAGACTTTTTTCATTCATTTCTGGCTAGTCCAGGTCCTCTAAGCACATTCCAAGATGGAATTATAGACATTCAAGAGATTTATTGAAGGAGAGCACCTGTGAATGATGAAGGGGTGGTAGTGCAGAATTAGGTGGAGAGAACCTTTCAGATTGTGATTCAGATGGCATCTGTGAGGAGAAGAGGAGGGAAAGAAGGAAGAGTGTAGGGTGAGGATAGGAAGAACCTGATTCCATCGCAGCTCCAGGAGAGATTTTCTGGTTAGAGGTGTCCCTCATTGGATAGGAATGGCTCTGCTCTAGGACCCTTCCATGTTCTGTCCTTGGCCGGGAGCCACCCCGATAGAGAACCTGGTCTTGGTGTGAATTCTGAAGGTGTAGCAGCTAGAGGCTGGCAGCTGACTGTACTTGCAGCAGTTTCTCTCTTGAAGACAAGATATGACTGGGGTACTTCTGGCTGCCACGTTGTGTTAGATGTGTGTCCCAAAATTCTGGGATTCTTTTCTTTTCTTCTTCTTCTTCTTCTTCTTTTTTTTTTTTGGTAAGTTCCTTTCCTACTTTTTCTCTCATAATTTTCATCTGTCTCCCTCTTCCTCTTTTTTTTTTTTCCTGGAAATTTTCTCAACTATATTTTCCAATCATTCACTTAAAGTTTTTGTTTTCAGCAATCATTACCCTTTGAGAACATTTTAAAATTATATTTTGGGGGCCCCTGGGTGACTCAGTTGGTTAAGCGTCCGACTTTGGCTCAGATCACGATCCTGCGGTTTTTGAGTTCAAGCCCTGCATGTGCCTGCTTCAGATTCTGTGTCTCCTTCTCTCTCTGCCCCTCCTTCACTTGTGCTTTGTCTCTCTCTGTCTCAAAAGTAAATAAAATTAAAAAAAATTACTTCATACTTTTTTCATAGAACCTGCCCTTTTTGTAAAGATCTAATCTCTTGAATTTCTCCGTTGTAAATTAGAAGTTTTTTTGATTTATCTCTTTTCCCTAGGGTTAATAATTCTGCTTGTTTATCTTGGGCTTTTTGTCCTTACATACCTGGTAAGCCTTGAGTTGTCTATGTTTAATGAAGATGAACTAGTTAGCGGATTCTAGCTTACACATAACTCTTTCTGTGCAACAAGGATACTTTTCTTGTTTGGTTCTTTCTGGGAGATCTTTGTGTGTGTTGGGGGAGGTGGTGGGGGATGCAGGATGGGGGTGAATCCTGAATCTGTGACTGACAGGCTTTTCCTAAAGATGGCAGATAGGGAGCTGGCTAATTGGATGTAGGCCATTCAGATACCAGAATTAGAAGGGCTTCATCTAGGATACTGCCATTCACTCTAGATGTTTTGCTTGTTCCAAACAGTTTAATTTCTTTAGGGAGTTATCTCTCTAGTATTTTAGCTGGAGACCAGTCCTGGCTCACTGTGTTGTGCTTGGGATTGTGGCAGGGAAATGGTGGTACCAACTTTTAGGTGTTCTTTGTGCAGATCTTCAAGTAATCTGCCTGTTTTCTCATTCCTATCCCAGATCTGTACACAGTATACTAACTGGCCCTGAGCCCATCGTCAGACTCTATCAGGCATACTGACTCTCAGCCCCTGATAACAGATTCTAGGCTGTAGCATTCTTGACCTATTTTATCCCCCAACCTAATCCCATCTGTTCCTTTGTCCTCCAGAAAGTTTTGAGACCTCATTTGTTGCTGATCTCTTATTCTTTTCAGCATTATGGGGTCTATTTCTCTCGTCTCTTCTTTGTGTTTATTTCAGTGGGGTCTTGAGGGGCAGTGTAAATGCATGTGCTTAGTCTGCTACCTTGAAGCTTAAGTTTTCTTAAGTTGTTCTATTGTCACCATCTGCAAGCATAGTTACAGGAGTAGGTAGGTCAGAGTTCAAGATAGTGAACTGAGCATTCATTATTTTGGACGGATAGGCAATACGCTTGGATATTTCAGGAAAGAATACTTTTTGGTCCTGGTTGGGTAACTTTTCCCTTCACTTTGATCTTCTGAATTTTTTCAGTGGAAAATTTCAGTAGAAAATTAAGTAGAAAATGTGGTCTTATAAGAAAAGTTAGAAAATGGTCAAAAGCAGAAGAAAATCCAAGGTCACCACCAAAGCATAACCGTTTTTTGCATTTGTGTTGTGCTTCCTTCAGGCTTTTTACCCTTCACATATTTTTTGTGTTATTGTAATTATGTGTGTCTATAATTTTATATTCTTAACTGTAATCTAATATAAATAATTTTTGTTAGTCTTTGTAAAACCATTTTTAATGGTTGTTTTACTTTCCTTTTTGTGAATATAGTTTACTTGACTATTCTTGCTGAACACTTAAGCTGTTTTTAATTTTCTTTTATGTCTTTATTTTGAGAGACAGAGAGCAAGCAGGAAAGGGGCAGAGAAAGAGGGAGACAGAATCTGAAGCAGGCTCCAGGCTCTGAGCTGTCAGTACAGAGCCCAATGCAGTGCTCGAACCTGTAGACTGTGAGATCATGACCTGAGCCGAAGACGGATGCTTAACTGACTGAGCCACCCAGGCACCCCTGCTTTTAATTTTTTAAATAATTTTTAAAGAATTAAATATGATCATTTAATATCTTTCTGCATATAATGTCTTACTGCATAATATCCTTCCCCCCTTGATTTAGAATACTTTTTTAGGGATATTCTTAAAATATATTCTGGGGCCAGAATTTGGGACTGGGGACAGAGAGTTGTTAAGAGAAAAAGGAGATCACATTCTTTGGAACCAGGTTAGTTGAAAAAACAGTTTTTTCTTTTTATTTATTTATTTGTTTATTATTAATTTTTTTTTCAATGTTTTATTTATTTCTGAGAGAGAGAGACAGCATGAGCAGGGGAGGGTCAGAGAGAGAGGGAGATACAGAATCTGAAGCAGGCTCCGGGCTCTGAGTTAGCTGTCAGCACAGAGCCCGACGCGGGACTCGAACCCACGAACCATGAGATCATGACCTGAGCCAAAGTCTGATGCTCAACCAACTGAGCCACCCAGGCGCCCCAGGTTTTTCTTTTTAAAGCCAGACAGTTTGTAGACATGGTTAGATGATATAAAATTATTTTGTGAGTATAGTTGATGATTTTTAGTCTGCGTCAGGTGTGGTTCAGGGTTTACTATGCGTTTAAAAAAGTGTCTAGCCTTATAACCTTTGCAGACTAAACTTCGTAATTTTTTTCCAAGTGGCAGCTACATTGACAGTTGATATGAGTGCTATAAAAGAGGTGGTGGGTTTTTTGATGGGATATGGGAGCTCTCTGATAATTGTCTATAAAGAACAGCTAAGCTTCCTATATTGTATTATGTTTCTTGCTTGCAAGATAAATGCAGCTGAAACGAGTTTGACAAAAATCAGTATAATACTGGTTTGTGTAACTAGGAATTTCACAGGTATATCCAGTGACTTAAAGTATGTCATCAAGGGGCACTTGGGTGGCTCAGTTGGTTAAGCATCTGACTTCAGCTCAGGTCATGATTTCATGGTTCGTGGGTTTGAGCCCATGTTGGGCTCTGTGCTGACAGCTGGTTCAGAGCCTGGAGCCTGCTTCAGATTCTGTATCTCCCTCTCTCTCCGACCTTCCCCTGCTCACACTGTCTCTCTCTCTCTCTCTCTCAGAAATAAACATTTAAAAAAATTTTTTAAAAGTATGTCATCAAAATTTGGTCTTTCTCTTCTAATCTCTTAGCTCCCCTTTTCTCTGTTAGTTTCATTCCCAGATATGTTATCTGCCCATGTAGTAGCAGTATCTTTAGATTTATATGGATACTATAGTTAGTGTTTAAAATCTCAGGAAGGGAGAGAGCCTTTATTTTGAAATTTCCAGCAAAATTCCTGGATATGACTCTTACTTTTCTGCCTTGGAGTAAAGTCCCATTTCCAAACCAGCCTGTTGTAGCTGGGGGATGGGATCAGGAACTCTCTTTGGTTGTTGGACAGGATAATTCCCATCTTCATTACATGGAATAAATTTTCTATTGGAAGAAGGGTTCTGTATGGATTGCTGGGCAGGCAGAAACAACAGGGTCTATTACACACAGGAACAATCTTGCACCTCTTTTCTACAAAGCTAGTTGTTTGTTTGTTTTTTTTTAAAGTTTCCAACTTGCTAGGTAGTACTCACTTTTGTGTGAAAAATAAAAAAAATTGGTGTAGGATAAATGTGTAGAATCATTTTCAGCATTCAGGAATTTTTTTGGTATAGTTCCTATGTCAAGGACCAATGAATTTTATTTTATTTTTTTAAAATGTTTTATTTATTTCTAGGAGACAGAGAGAGACAGCGTGAGCAGGGGAGGGTCAGAGAGAGAGGGAGTCATAGACGGAAACAGGCTCCAGGCTCTGAGCTGGCAGTCAGCACAGAGCCCGACGCGGGGCCCCGACCCACGAACCGCGAGATCATGACCTAAGCAAAAGTCGGACGCTTAACCGACTAAGCCACCCAAGTGCCCCTAGGATCCATGAATTTTAAGTGAATGGAGCATACTATGTATCCAGCATAATAGTATGATTTGGTTGCTAGAATAAATTGAGGATTGAAGACTTTTTTTTAAATGTTTCTTTATTTTGAGAGAGAGAGACAAAGAGAGAGAGAGGGAGAGCATGGCGTGCCCGAGAATCCTAAGCAGGCTCCATGCTTTCAGTGCAGAGCCCAGTGTGGGACTTGAACTCCTGAACTGTGAGATCATGACCTGTCAGATCCTTAACTGACTGAGCCACCCAGGCACCCTGTATGAGAACTCTCAAGTTCTACTCTTCTAGTGGATTATACTTATAAAATACAGTATTAGGAACTCTCCTCACCATGCTGTACCTTACTCATCTTATAACTGAAAATTTATACCCTTTAAGCAGCCTCTTCCTATTTTCCCATCCCCCAGCCACTGACAATGATCATTCTACTCTGTTTCCTTTTCCCCACTTATTTCTTTTCTTTTTTTTAAAAATATTTTTATTTCTAGGAGAGAGAGAGAGACAGCCTGAGCAGAGGAGGGTCAGAGAGAGAGGGAGATACAGACTCCAAAATAGGCTCCAGGCTCTGAGCTGGCAGTCAGTACAGAGCCCGACGCGGGGCTTGAACCCACGAACCATGAGGTCATGACCTAAGCGAAAGTCGGACGCTTAACCGACTAAGCCACCCAGGCGCCCCTCCCCACTTATTTCACTTAGCATAATGCCTTCCAGGTGCATCCAAGTTGTTGCAAATGGAAAAATTTCCTTCTTTTTTAAGGGCTGACAAATATACCATTGTACATATGCCACTGTTTTTTTATTTATCTGTTGATGAACACTTAATTTCCACATTATAGTGTCTTGGCTATTGTAAATAATGCTGCAATGAACATTGGAGTGCAAGTATCTTTTGAAGCTACTGATTTCATTTCCTTTGGGTATATTACCCTTAAGTGGGATTGCTAGATCATATAGTAGTTATATTTTTAATTTTTTAAGGAACTCCCATGTTATTTTTCCATAGTGGCCATACCAGTTTACGTTCCCACCAGTGTGTACCAAGTTCCCTATTATCTACATCTTCACCAGCATTTGTTATCTGTCTTTTTTGATAATAGATAACAGGTGTGAGGTGGTATCACTGCAGTCTTGATTTGCATTTCCCTAATGATTAGTCATGTGGAATATCTTTTTATATACCGCTGATCATTTGTATGTCTTCTTTGGAAAAAATGTCTATTGAGATTCTCTGCGCATTTCTTAATTGGGTTGTTTGTTTTTTTGCTGTTGAGTTGTATGGGTTCCTTGTATATTTTGTGTATTAACCCCTTTTTAGATACATGGTTTGCAACTATTTTCTCTCATTCCACAGGTTGCCCTTTCATTTTGTTGATGGTTTTCTTTGATGTACACAGCTGTTTAGTTTGATGTAGTTCCACTTGTTTATTTTTACTTTCTTTGTCTTTGCTTTGGTGTCAGATCTAAAACACTTCATGACCAGTGTCAAGGAGCTTAGCCCCAACTGTGTTTTCTTCTAGGAGTTTTATAATTTCAGGTTTATATTCAAGTCATTAATCCATTTTGAGTTGATTTTTATATATGGTATTAGATGGAAATCCAGTTTTACTTGTTTGCATGTGAATATCGTTTTCCCAGTAATATTTATTGATGAGACTGCCCTTTCTCTATTGTATATTCTTGGTGTCTTTGTGGAAAATTAATTTACCCTATATGAATGTGTTTATTTCTGGGTTCTCTGTTTTGTTGCCTTGGAATATGTATTTGTTTGTATGCCAGTACTATGCTGATTTGATTATTATAACTTTGTAATACAGTTTGAAGTCAGGAGGTGTGATGCCTCTAGCTTTGTTCTTTCTCAAGATTCCTTTGTCCATTTGGAGTCTTTTGTGATTCCATAGAAATTTTAGGATTTTTTTTTTCTATTTCTGTGGAAAATGCTATTAGAATTTTAAATAGGAATTGCATTGAATCTGTAGATCACTTTGGATAGTATGGGCATTTTAACATTAATCTGAAAACGTTTGTTTGAAAAATTTAAATCTGTTAATTTGATGACCCTTTGGATAGTAAGATGGCAAAATAGTCTTGATTTTACTAAGTTAGTAGAAAACATCGAGTCAGTTAACAGATCATATTTTGGTCCTTTATAAATATTATCTTAGTTATGTTTATATATTCTGTGTGTGTATGTGTGTGTGTGTGTTCATTCCTAGGTAAGTAGAGTTCTTAGCTTCCAGAAGTAATTGCAGTTACAAGGTGGTGACTAATTTTATCCTTCCTGTCTCTTGTTAGTAGGTAGGCTAACCATATACTAATTGTATATTTTTTCTTATTAAAAATAAGAGTAAAATAAAATTATACATAGATTCTATAGTTCCTTTACATTTTCAGATCTTTTCACACATACACACCACACTTTATATGTGCTAGACATAAATTTATATACCTTATGCATGGATTATTCTGTTGCTTTGTAAATCAGTAGAATTGGTGAATACACACACACACGCTGAAATATACCAAGGGTGGTTAACACAATTCAGGAAATACGGCAAGAATATTGGACATGGAGAATATGGAACTTCAAAAAATAGAATATCTATGTATTTGAAAACCTAAGTTGAAAAACTGTATTATGTGCCAAACAACAGTATAATTATTTAAGAATGTTAGAAGTCATATAATACAGGAGTTCTATCATCTGGGTTCAAATTTTGCTCTACCACTCACTAGTTTTATGACCTTGGACAGGATTCTTAACCTTTCTGTCCCTGCATTTCCTCATATGTGAAACAGGTGTGATATATACTGGAGGGTTGCTGTGAGATTCAATAGAGTACTTTCTAATGAGATGGTTAAAATAGTGGTTGGCACAATAGTTATTCAGCACATGTCAGTCATCCTAGTTCCTAGCTAATTTAATCAGTGGTCTCTCAGAAAATTTCACTTAAGTGAATATTTTTTTATTAAAGTCCATTCTTTTAAACAAACTTTTCTCATAATCATCTTGTATGAAAACCTTTCTGCAATGTACTAAATGTTCCATTAACTTTTTATACAGATGATCCGAAGAGAATACATTTTCCTATTGATTCAGGGTAATGACAGATGTCTATCACTACCATGTAATTCAAGCTTATTACAGGGGTATTTGGGTCTGTTTCAAGTTCCTTCACAAATGGCTTAAGATTAATTACATTCTCTTTTTAGGCATTTAAACATCTGTTCCTTTTCAGAGTCACTCCTTTCCACATCTAATCTGCTGTGGTCTGAGGAACCAGACGAACAGTCTTACTAGAATTCTGGAAGTAAGAATAAGCGAGCTAAAAGGAAGTGAAAGTGGCTTTTCTGATGGGATGCCTTTCAGCATTAGTGCAGGGAATACTTGTTTCCACAAGAGTTTTTTGTTTGTTTTTGTTGTAATTTGAGAGAGAGGCTGAGCACATGCGTGGGGGAGGGACAGAGAGAGAGAGAGAGAGAGAGAGAGAGAGAGAGAGAGAGAGAGTGTGTGTGTGTGTGTGTGTGTGTGTGTGTGTGTGTGTGAGAGAGAGAGAGAGAGAGAGAGAGGGAATCCTAAGCAGGCTCTGTGCTGTCAGCTCAGAGCCTGAAGCGGGACTCCATTCCATGATCCAGAGATCATGACCTTAACCAAAATTAAGAGTTGGTTGCTCAACCGACTGAGCCACCCAGGTGCCTTTCTGACAAGGGTTTTTATACTTACTTACTTCTGGATCCTTGGCTACCCTCTATACTCCAAATAGCTGAAGTTGTTTTATTTAATGCCTGTATTAACTAAAAATTACTCTAATGACAAAAGTGCTTTAAATTGAAGTATTGACTGCAGTATTGTGCCTACAACTTTTAAACTCTCAGTAGAGATTTGAGCCTCTTTTATCTCACTGTGATGTACTCCTCTGTGAGTGAGGGAGAGAGAAGTCTGTCTTTCCTTGGTCACATTTTAGACTCAGCCAGAATCATGAGCCGAGTCAATAGTAAACATGCATTTATTGGTAATTTGGATCATACTGATATTTTCAATTATAAATATTTTAAAAATACAAACCAGAAAGAACAAAGTAATATAATGAATGCCCTTTTACTTACTACCTAGATACAGCAAACTTAACATTTACTGTATCTTTTTTCAAGAAAAGATGTCTGAGATGCAGTTGCCCTCATGCCCATACCAATTCTTGCTCTCATACCCCAGAGTGAGCACTCTTGTGAAGAGGATGTGGATTTTTTTTCCAGTTAAATGTGTTTATGTATAATGTGATTTATTTTTCTTGCCTTAAAAAAAAAAGATACATCAATACTATCATTACATATACCCTTCAGCTGTTGGCTTTTTTCACTCAATATTATTTTTAAATCATCCATATTAATACATACAGATCTAGTCAGTTCTTTTTAACTACTGTATAGTCTTCCACTCAGGATATGCACAACAAATTCATTCTGTTATTAATGGACAGTAAGTTGCTGCTGATTTTTCTTTAATTTTTTTTTAATATTTATTTTTGAGAGGGAGACACACACAAAGTGTGAGTGGGGGAGGGTCAGAGAGAGAGAGGGAGATACAGAATGTGATGCAGGCTTCAGGCTCTGAGCTGTCAACACAGAGCCCAGCAGGGGCTCCGAACTCACAAACTGAGATCATGACCTGAGTTGAGGTCGGCCACTTTAGCCAAGTGAGCCACTTATGCGCCCCAATTTTTCATTGTAAATATGTAGAAATAAGCATCTTAGTATTTGTTTCTTTGTCATATAAGCAGTAGTTCTCTAGAGCTGTAGTTTTCAAATGGGTACATCCCTCTGAGTATGCAAAAAATTTCCAAGTAGTATGCTTTGGGAAACTTGCCAGAATTTTACTTTCAATGTGTATTCTCTCTTCCAGAGCTGTTCTTCCCAAGGATGAACTTACGAAGAAGATGCAGGTTCTTTTTCTTACCCTCCCTTTTGTGTTATTTCTCTCCCATTTTACAAAAGAAACACACACCTTTATTGTGGATCTAATCTCACTATTATGTGTCATACTGAGGTATACAGACCTCTGGAACTTGAAAGGGACTACTTGAAATATTAGTGTCAGTGCTGACAAAGTAAATAATTCTAATCATTTCTTTCAACTGATTGACTTATCTAAAATAAATTTTTGGAATTAAAAACATCCTTTTTCAGTTAAAAAAATTTCTTAAATGTTTATTTTTGAGAAAGACAGAGCATGAGCAGGGAGAGAGGGAGACAGAGAAGCCAAAGTAAGCTCCAGACTCTGAGCTGTCAGCACAGAGCCTGATGTGGGGCTCAAACTCACAAACCATGAGATCATAACTTGAACCTAAGTCAGACGCTTAACCGACTGAGCCATCCAGGCGCCCCCAATTTTTTTTTAAATATTTTTGTTTATTTCTAGGAGAGAGAGAGACAGCGCGAGCAGGGGAGGGTCAGAGAGAGAGGGAGTCACAGACTGAAACAGGCTCCAGGCTCCGAGCTGGCAGTCAGCACAGAACCCGACGCGGGGCTTGAACCCATGAACTGCAAGATCATGACCTGAGCGAAAAGTCGGACGCTTAACCGACTAAGCCACCCAGGCGCCCCCAATTTTTTAAAAGTAAGCTCTATATGCAATGTGGGGCTTGAATTCATGACACTGAGATCAAGACTCACATGCTCTACTGACTGAGCAAGCCAAGCGCCTCTAAATTAATTTCTGATGATATTTTACTGTGTTTTTTTGGTCTTATAATTTTAGGACTTTGAAGAATGAGTGCCATTGCTATAACAAAACTCTCTGTCTTCCCATCTCCTTATTTATGGGAAAAAGATGTTTCAGTACTTGTGTTTATAAAAATGCAAAATAGGTAATAGAATTGATGTTGGACCTGACTCATTTCAGGAGCAAGTAACATCCATCCATGGAATATGAACTAACTGGAGGGAAAAAAAAAGACCCAGCCTCATTCATTAAGAAATAGCTTTCTGGGGGCCCTGGCTGGCTCAGTTGGTAGAGAATGTAACTCTTGATCTTGTGGTTGTGAGGTCAAGTCCCCCCATTGGACCTAGAGCTTACTTAAAAAAGATAGAGCTCTAATAAATTATACTAATTTAAATTTATATTTAAAATTTTGATTATGACTTTATTATGTATAAAAGCTAAATGTGGGAGAAAAATTTTAACATAGCTTTCTGAAACAATTATATGTGTTAAATAATATACATATTAAATGTTTATTAAGTTTTGAGAGAGAGCAAGCAGGGGAGGACCAGAGAGATAACAGAATCCCAAGCAGCCTCCACATTTCAGCACAGAGCCCTATGCAGGGCTTGATCCCGTGAGCTGTGAGATCATGACCTGAGCTGAAACCAAAAATTGGACACTTAACTGATTGAGCCACCCAGATGCCCCATATATATTTTTGTTGCAGAAAATAATCCATGAAAGACTGATTAACAAAGGTATTTTTGTATAAAGACTGTGGGATAGTTGGAAAGGTTATGTAGCAGTCTGGGTGAAATCAGGAGACAAACCACACAGTAGTTAACAAGGCAAAGTTTAATATAAAGAATTATATGACAAGAGTGTAAAGAAGCTCTGTATGGCTCCCTAGGTCTGAGGGAGGGCCCTCATGGTAGGACAAACTTGGAGTGGGGAAGTATTCTTGGTTCAAGTGTTCTTTGTGGTGAGCGTGTGGTCCAGCCCCTGGGACAGCAGAGAGGTCTCTGTCCATGCTGCACGTGGGGAGTAAGCAAACAGCAACCAGCGTGCAGTGGGAGTCAGGGTGACAGAGATGGGAGGCCTTCAGAGCCAGTGTGTGGGTCAGGCAATGGCTGCCCCACGAGTGACCTTTGGGATCAACAGGTCCAGTGTGCACATACTGCGGGCAGGCAGTGGGAGTCCAGGTGCTAGTGCAGGCAGGAGACTTTCAAAGCATGTGGGCCATGCAGCTGTTCTAGTTTCTGTCAGCATGGCTGAAGGAAGTTCAGGCCACGGCTGTAAGGCCACAGAAGCACTGTGTCTGGGCCCATGGTTGGGGCAGGCTCCACTGCAAGTTTTAACACCCAGGCTGCCCGTGCTGGCCTGCCTGGGGAGCTACAGGGGAGTTTCTTCCTTCTGCCATGTAGCCTCCACATTTCAGCACAGAGCCCGATGCAGGGCTTGATCCCGTGAGCTGTGAGATCATGACCTGAGCTGAAACCAAAAATTGGACATGGCCTTTAGTAGCAAAACTTAATAGCTTGCTGACTTTAAAGGTGCACTACTTAAAGGAGATCTGTTATTAGTACATATTGAACAGTGCATTCAGAGCTGGGGCAATAAATTGATAACTGACACAATATATGAGTTTAAGGAGGAAAACGAATGACAAAATTTTCAAATGATCAAGAGGTTTATTGCATTTTTAAACGGATGGGTGGAAGTAGGTACTGAATTTCTTATGGCATTTCTTAGGTCCCATTATATACATATTTTAAAATGTTTCTGGTTTAAATTGTTAATGTTTATATCCACCAAGATAATGACGAGCTTTATATTTTTAACTTTTTAAAAAAATGTTTTATTTTTTTTGAGAGAGAACGACAGACAGCGTAAGCAGGGGAGGGTCAGAGAGAGGGAGACACAGAATCTGAAACAGGCTCCAGCCTCTGAGCTGTCAGCACAGAGCCCGACGCGGGGCTCGAACTCACAAACCGTGAGATCATGACCTGAGCCGAAGTCAGACGCTTAACTGACTGAGCGACCCAGGGGCCCGTTTTTAACTTTTAAACTTCACTGCAAAGGAGTGAAGAGATTTAGGGCTGTGAGAAAAAAGATCAAAGATGTGGTGTTAGAGAATGTATCTAGAAGTGACATTGCTGGGTCATAGGGCAAAGGCCACTTCAACTTTACGAGATACTGCAAATTTGCTCTTTCAAGTGGATATTCAAGTTCCAAATGTCAGCGTTTCTGTCTTCCTTATCAACACTTGGCATTTTATTGCCTTCATTTGTGTAATTTTGTTGTATTTCAGACAGGAAGGATGATTCAAGTGAAAATTTATTCACAGTATATCTCCCATTTTCACATAGCAGCCCATTTTCACAACCAGCAGCCCAGGTTAGCTAGTAGATTGTACCAGAGTGATGGCCTTCCAGGCTGAGTTCTGGGGTGGCAAGGAGCCCTGGCTGGTTGCCTCCTGATGCTTTCATTTTCTTCCTGGAGCACAGCTAGAGCGGAGCCGGGTCTGACGTGTGCCCTGGATAGAGAGTGGACTCGGGCACTCACTACTTGCCTGTGTGATGCAGAGACTCCGCATGTCCATCAAAGGCAAGGAGTGGCTATGAAGCTGTGAGAGAAGTATGTCCCAAGTGTCCGTGGAGCAGGTAGGAAGCCCAGATGTGAAATCCTGCATGTAGCTGGTTGGCTGCTGGCTTGGAAGCTCAGAGAGGAGGGCTCCCTGCAGGTTTCTAACTGCTTGCATATAAACCAGCTATTTCTGTCTGTCTGTGGCTGGTGTGTGCTCTCAGTGGTGGCTAAACTAGCCACAGGGTTACATGTGGGAGACTGCAAATTAGAGCTTTGTCATTATTTTCAAATACCTTAACGAAAAAAAATCACTTGAATTTGAAATTAGTTCACATTACAAGAAATCTCTACATTACATTTACCATTATGTTGACAGTTGTTAGATTTAAGTATAATTTCAGCTGCATAAATGTTTGAATAGTTGTGAAAAAAAATGTTTAAAAATTATCACCTGTTTGTGGGGTGTTTTTCATTGGTGGCACTATTACAAATTTTAAGAGGTTATCAGTTAAAACATTTGACAGCATTTGAAAGTTCTATATAAATTTAGTTTTGCCCCCTCTGCAGTCCTCTGCATTTTATTTTTCTCATCAATTATATAATAAAACAATGATTCCCCTCCCTCATTTTTTTTTTCTGGTTTATACCAGTACAGTATATTCTGTGTATGTCAGGACATGAAAAAGGTTGGAAAGCACTGATCTATAAACAATCTGGTTTGGTGGTTGGATGTTATTCACACCTGCTTGTGTGTTATTCCATTAGCACCACTTCTTGTTACTGGCTTCATAAAGATCCCATCTGAGTCATGCCATAAGCCCCAAGCAAGTTAGTTTCTGACTCTGTATGTTCAGCCATAAGCACACTGTCCTTCCCAAGACCCATGCCACTGACTCTTTTATCTTTATTCCTAGGCTGGTGGGGGAAATGGGAAGGTGATTTTTAGCTATGTAAATTTCATGGAGTTCAGTTAGGCTAGGGTTTGAAAATATTTAAAACATTTGTTCAAAGAAGATTGTGTATGTCTCTGAGCTGTTAGGCTAGCAACAGTTAAAACTTTGAGTGAAGAATAAAGAGTTTTAGATAACTCCAATTCCTTATTTTACAGATGAGGAAACTGAAGGTAAGGGAGAGTCTGCTCATGTGGCATCAGAGTCAGAGCTTAGAGTATAAAACATGCTGCCTCCTGGTTTAGTGTTCTTTTATACCAGGCTTCACTTGTATGCTATTCATTTTTATTAACAGCCTTGCTTTTTGCATACATTTTGGGTACTGTTTTTGTATTTTAAATACATAAACATGTTGATTCACTCAAAAGAGTTAGATATGCCTAGGAAACAAGAAAGCAGAAGGTATAATGACAGTTGTGTGGAACCCCAGATTATTCCAAGATGAGGGACTGCCTAGAAGAAGAGTCAGTGTCTGGAATGATTAAGGAAATACAGATGGAAGGAAGAGAGCCATTTGCTTTTCCATAAATGACCGCTGTTTGTCTCAACAACCAAGAATAGAGATTACAAAGCCAAACTGCAGCAATATAGGGGTTTATGAACTGTTTAATACTGGCATACTGAAGTATTTTTGCATCCAGTACCGGAACTGTAAAAAGTTCCTATAGTCCATAAATTTTTACCATATCAGTAATGTATTCTAAATGCATAATACACTTGTGCTTTGTGCTAACCAGCCTATTGTTTGCTCTTAAGCTTGTATTTTGCCAGTTAGTTAAACAAAAACAAAAACAAAATTAAAATCCTTCAAACTATTTAAGACTTTTCATGATCTAGTCCCAAATTTAAGCTTTGATGTACCCGACTACAATAGGAGCTAACATGATTAAACATAATATAAGGATTATTGCAGCTTATTTAACACTAAAAGTTTTCATGCTTTGCATACAATAAAATATATTACAATGATGACTTTTTAATGCTTTATTCATTGATTAAAAGAATATACATTTAACATAAACCATACAACATCAGTCATCAGGTCAAACATTCAGCTGGTTTCCTTACAGTTTCTGTCAGGATTTATTTTATCTGATCACATTTATAAGATAAAATCTCACCACATCTGGCATTTACACACACTGTGCCAGTGGATTCACACTACTGATGTACATATAAAATCCTCATGGTATGTGCTCACTGGAGACAAAACAGTGCACACCTGTCAAAAGGTCATTTTAATATAAGATGGTAAAACCATTTGTAAAATACATATAAACTTTTTCCATAAATAGAATCATATCTGGACATCTGTTGCATAAATTGTGTTTCCAAAGCTTACAATAGAGCAGCCAGGTCTCAGCACTGCTGGGCACCCACGTTGGCTACTTACTTTATTATTGCAGACTGTCCTTTAACATTAAATGCACAACATTCGTACCACTTAAAACTGGGGTCAGGTGGAAGTCTCACAGAGACCACGTCTGTACCGCGGTTGCCCTGAAACAGTTAAATCGGCTTTTAAAGCCTCTCAGATATAACAAGGTTTTAAAACATACTTCATGGAATGTTCTTCATGTATCATAGCAGCTCATACCTGTGATAGAACAAGTTTTCAGTTTTTCCTTTCTTTCCTTTACATTCACTATTCACAGTGAAACAGGTGCATGGTTTTTTTTTTCTATTTTTTGTTTTGTTTTTTTCAGAGTTCTGAGGTTGCTGACTGAGCCACAGCACAGCTGTGTACCACAGGTCGAAATTCGACCTTAAATATTACAATCTAGCAGTATCTGGCTGGCCAGAGTGGGCCGGCCCCTGCCAGCATGTGGGCACTTCTTCAGTTAAGTCTATTCTTTGGCAGCTGACACGCGCGCTGACAGAGAAAAATCCAGTGACTCGTTGCTAGGGATTTCACGACTAATGTTTGTTTGCAAGCATGTGTGTTTACAACTCTGTTTTTTAAAGATTTTCCTTTTGGAGGGTTTACCCTGGAATATAGTTTCTTCCTCCACTATTTGAAATTTGGGCTAAAAAGCTAACTTGAATGTATCATGTAATTGATGAATAAAATTGTGTCAGATACAGTTTTTAAAAAGTCTAACAATTTGAGTATTCACAGTTATGTAAATGCATTTTAAAAAAAGGATTAAGCAGTGTTCTAATTTAGTACTATACAAAATTCTGAATGATTGGTGATATCAACTATTATATATGTAATGAAAGTTAAAGTCTTGGCTTTTCTGTTAAAGATAACTCATTTGGGATCATACTATCCTCCCTTCTTCCATTTTAAATAAAAATTAATGAAATTCTATCACAATGCATGAATGCGGTGCATTGCATACAAATCCACCAGGCTATGGATATAGATCTATATGTGTATAAAAATATTTTGGCTCCTGAGCTCTGAACTCTGACACACAAAGAATAAAAACATCAAAAGGCAGAGTAACTCAGTGAAAAAGTTAGCCAGCAACCTCAGACAACCTTCGGTTGTATATCCTTAAGGTTTGATAACAAGTCCATTAACCGTGAAAGCCCTATACACTGTCACTTTGAACTTCTAAACCAATACCCGACTACGTTCTTTGATCAAGAAGTAGAATATACATATATAATTCTATAAAGCTAATACTGATTAAACACAGCACAAAGGGATTAATTCACACTACTGAAAAAAACATAATAGGACCCTACTTGCATATGTAACCACAGGAATTGTACATTTTAAAAAAAGCTAAATGTCTTCGCTGAAGCTCTGCATCTCTCTGTAAAAATGACGATTTGGTTCAGTGAAGACACTGAGTGATTCGATGTCCATGACCGCATGCCAAGGTTGACCCAGGCCCAGGGATACCTGCTCAATAAGATTATGCACTGGATCCACATCCTGGTCGGCCAGTTCACCTTGGTCAAAATCAATGCTTTCTTCAGTGACTTCAAGTACTTTTAGATCAGAGCCACGAAGACGAGCGATGGCAATGAGGTTGTGTGCCCACACTGTATAACCTTAAAAATAAACAAAAGATAAGAACTGTCATTTCCTTGCATTTTATTTTGTCTATTTGATAAGTCTGTCCTTTCCAGAAACTTGAGTATCACATATCACCGGTCCTTTTCCTTTAAAAATATATTGAGATTGGAAAAGGAAGTATACTTGTTTAGCTCAGGGGAAAAAAAAAAAAAAAAGACTAAATTTGATATTGTTTCCAAAACCATCACCGTAGGTGGTGAATTGCCAGGTGCTGTAATCCTATTCTGATTATCACTGAATTTGTAGGACTGAAGACATTTCAAGTATAACTGTAGCTTGGACAGTGCTGTGTCATAAATTTTTATTTCATATTTATGTATCCATTAACAGTACACAGGAAACTGTTATTTTTAGTTAGTAAAAAAATCCTCTCCTATGATGCTTCACAGTCCAAAGTTATGAAGTGACACTTTAAAAATAAACTGTTAATTGTCAGTAGAAAATATGTAAAGTGTAAATCAGTCACAGGAAATTGTGCTAACTTGAGAATATTGATTGTCTCTGGGAAGGAATAAAGGGGAATTGATGGTAGGGGCTTTGGCTCTATCTAATTTCTAATTTCTTAAAAGAAAAAAGAAAGCTTAACTGGCTGAAATTAACCTGTCAATAACTTAGTATTTTTTTATCCTGTAAAAGAAATCTCTATTCTATTATTTTTATTTTTTATTTTTTTAATATTTTATTTATTTCTAGGAGAGAGAGAGAGAGAGAGAGCGTGAGCAGGGGAGGGTCAGAGAGAGAGGGAGTCACAGACTCTGAAACAGGCTCCAGGCTCTGAGCTGGCAGTCAGCACAGGGCCCGACGTGGGGCTCGAACCCACGAACTGTGAGATCGTGACCTGAGCGAAAGTCGGACACTTAACCGACTAAGCCACCCAGACGCCCCATTATTTTTAATATTGATCTATTCTTTGCTGCTACCTCTGATGACTGGCCAAATTATTAAGCAAAACTTGAACAGAAAGACATGTACTTTCCTACATTAATGCAGGCTAAAAATTAATTTAAAAAATTATAAAACCCAAGTAATAAAGTGAGTTTAAGATATTCATATAGTCTTTCTATTTTGCATTCTATAAATGTGTTACATGTTCCAGAAAAGAAAGTAAAATGTTCTTCTAATTTGTCAGAATAGCAACTCTCTCTAAATGAGAATGAAAGGCACTAGTAAGCAAAAAGCATATACCCATTCAATGGAACCTCTGCTTAAAAAACATCACACAAATTATTATGTTAAAATATAGAATGTAGAAGATGAGGCAGCAAAGCAATATAGAAATCATACTTTCTCCTTCTGTATTATGTTAAGAGATCTTATGATTAGAGGAAAAATATATCTACTGCAAGTAGATATGTTTGTTTTCTTAGAGAAATTTATTTCAAATGCCATTTTCGTGAAATACCATCAATCATATGGTGGAAGAAAATAACAAAGAAGCTGGAGCAGAACACTTAGCATAGATATAGGACTTTCAAGTGGTCTATCTTATAAACATTAAGAAGTACAACAACCTCCATTTCAACTTGTTTTAAGATTACTTGACACTGTAAATGTTAATGGTATCTTTTTACTGGTTTAAAATGTTTTAGATGTAACAAATTCTACTGAAAAATGACCTACCGTGAACTGCCAGGAGAGAGAGCTTTGTGCACCTCCATGCTAGTAAAACCAATGGATCTTCATTTCGGTTATCACTAAGATCTGGAAAGCCAGATGTGTCAATCACATCATTCATTAATATGAAATGAGTGAGGAACTTATCATACTGCCTGGATATAAGATCAACAATAGCTCCTGAAACACAAGTGATGTAGCTGTCAAAATGAATCCTCTCTAGTGGTATACTGGGTTTCAGAATCTTTAACATATCTTCACTCTTGATGTCAAAGGCCATTATATAGACCCGAAGGCTGGTGCTCTTTCGTGACAAGGCTTTCCAATGCTCATCATTTGGCATGTTGTCCAGAGACTTGTGCATCACAGAAACGTTGTGGACCAGGAGAGACAGTCGCTGCAAAGGCACATGGTTGCTATCGGTTAAGACTCTTGCCATCTCGGCTGTAAAGTCACAGAAATCCAGGGCAAGTGAGCGCAGATTCACAAATCGCTCCAGTTCGACTGTGGTGATCAGGGTGCTGTTACCAGGAATATTGTTGTCCAGCAAACTCAGGTGCTCCATGGTGTTGGCAATAGAGTTTGAGAGAGATGACAGTGAGGTTGGGGTTACTATTTCCAGCATAAACCCACAGGACAGCCATTTCAGCTGCCTACTATTACTCAGTATTTCTTCAAACAGCTGCTGAATTCTGTAAGGAAAACACATCCCACAATGATCCTGTTAACATTAGCTCTAATCATTCAAAGTGGGCAATGAAATGGCATGCAATGTTGAGATCCATTTTCTTTCAGTAAATGTCTATCCAACACATAAATAATATATTATTTCTGTCATTAAAATTCATGTTGAAATATAATCAATAAACTCTTACATTCTTCACCCAAGGAAAGCAGCATTTTGCAAAGGTATGGTAGAATAGATTGATGATACACAATTTATGTTACAGGAAGGCAAATAGAGACATAAGAATTTTAAATAATAATAATTACCCAAATTCTATCATTTGTCTTAAAGATTTATGATGTGGGATGGCATATTTCAGTTAAAACATTTCCAATTTATAGCACATATTTGGTCTTCTTAGAAAAAATATCATCACTCTTCTAATTGTATCTTATGGTTTCTCAGAGAAAATTAAAATTATTATTAATGTAAACCCCCTGACACTAACTATACAACTTACTGTTTAATTTTTTTGCCATCAGGGTCCACCTTGCTGAGGTATGTATTTGACAAACTTCCTTGCTGTTGTAGAACACTTATGTCTCCAAAAAGGCTAAACTTCTGGAGGTTCCTATAAGAAAAGTAATTTAAAATGACTGTCTAACTAAATAATATGTAAAAATACAAATATCAAATATAGAAAGTAGAAGGGATATCTAGAAATGTTTCTACCTTATAACTCACTCAGAATACAATTAACTACTTTCAGATTGTTTTTTACACAAAATGAAAAGCATCATAATACAGGAAGAACGGCATAAACGACTGAGATATAAAGTTTATTAGTTCAAGAAATCTATATTTTGATGACCGTGGAAAAATGGTCATGCATTGTTTTCCTGATTTTAGTTAGTCGTCTGTTCTCTTACATGTAACTGAGCTTCTTGAAGATAATTATTTTTTTTAATTTTTAAAATGTTTATATGAGGAGAGGGAGAGGAGGGAGAGGGGGAATTAATGAGAGGGGGAAGGGCAGAGAGAGAGGGAGACACAGAATCCAAAGCCGGCTTCAGGCTCTGAGCTGTCAGCACAGAGCCTGAAGCAGGCCTTGAATAAATGAACTGTGAGATCATGACCTGAGCTGAAGTCGGATGCCTAGCTGACTGAGCCATCAAGGCGGCCCAAAGATGATTATTTTGAATTGTCAGGCAATTAACAGATCTTTATTTCCCTGGGGATGTTACTTGAGCTTTCTTAGTTTCCTTTGGTGGTTCCATGTTTGCCTGATATTTAATGATCTATGTAGCCCTGAACTGGTGTCTGTGCATCTGGAGGAACAAATACTTCTTCCAGTTTTTATAGACAGGTTTCTGCAGGTAAAGATCTCCTTCTACTGGGTCTCCAGAATGATGAGATTGCATCCAGGACCACATTCGAGTTGTTGAAGCCAGGTCACATGGCTGCTGCTGGACCTGCACTGGGCTCTATGGTTTGTGGACCCCATTACCAGACACTTGGGCAGGTGTGGATCCTGTCTGGTCTCTTGGTGGACAGGACTGACAGGACTGCCTCCGAGTCCTCGGTCAGTAGGGCTGGTGCTGGGACAAAGGTCTGCTATGAGGTCTGCAGACAGCTGTTAGTTACTAGGTGTGTGGGCAGGAATGATTTCCGACAGATCCCTGAGAAGGCTCCTGTTCTGGGTCCCAGGGAGGGCAGGGGTGCCCAGGACTGCAGCTGGGCGGGGGTAGAACTGAGTGTCAGGATTGTTTCAGGGTCATGGCTGGGACCAGATTCTGCAGGCTTGTTGCTGGGAGCACTGACAGGTGTGCCATCTGGGTTTCTAGGTGTGGGACTGCCCTCAGACGACAGCTGAGCAAGGATGGAGTTCGTTCGTAGGGCTGCTTCAGGATTCAGTTAGCCCAGTGTTGGCAGATCTGCCCCGAGGCACAAGGAGGCATGTCTCCCAACAGGTTCCTGGGCAAGCAGGAATGCTCCTGGATCACCACTGTACACAAACCTGAATTTTGTATTGCCTTGATTAAATATCCCTAAGGGGTCATACCCCTAACTGGCTAGAAGAAAAAGGCAAATGGCTAGCTTGGTACAGTGAGATCCTTCAAAAATGTGGTTCAAAGAAAGCTATACTGGGCTCCTTACTATTGTTTAAATATAATACTATTCCCTCTCCTGGTCTGCCTGGTAAACCACTATCAGAATGCCACCTACTCTATTAAAGCCTCTTCTGAGGCAATCCTCTCAGTGTCTAGTTTTAGCCATTCCTTGGGACTTTATAAAATGCTTTTTTTTTTTTTTTTATGTTTTATTTATTTCTAGGAGAGAGAGAGACAGCGTGAGCAGGGGAGGGTCAGAGAGAGAGGGAGTCACAGACTGAAACAGGCTCCAGGCTCTGAGCTGGCAGTCAGCACAGAGCCCGACGCGGGGCTCGAACCCACGAACCGCGAGATCATGACCCAAGCGAAAGTCGGACGCTTAACCGACTAAGCCACCCAGGCGCCCCTAAAATGCTTTTATTAAACTGTAATATGCTTTACTGTGATTTGTTACCTTTCTCATGAAAGGGATAAACTCTTATCTCTTATAAGTACCTAGCAATAATTTTTGGTACAGGAAAGGTGTTCAATGAGTATCCGTTAAACAAATGAATATTTTGGGAAGGGAAGTTCAAGAGTTACCTAAATAGAAATAGTAATCAAGACCATAATATAAATGAGAACAATGGGAAATAGATACATACGGGGAAGTGGGCTTGGGAGAGATTTTGAAAGATAAGCACATCATATGGAAAATTATTTTAAGGGTAATGTTTTCAATTGATTTTTTTTAAAATAAGAGTTTTCTTCTGGATAGATCTTCTATGTAAAGGGAAATTAAAGATTAGTTTATGAGGGTTGACAGCTATTCCAAATAATTACGTCCTCCATTACTTTAACTATTTTTCCTATCAGGAGTTCTTTTATGAAACAGAGAACTAAATCTCTTTTAAAGGGAGAAAGAGACTGAGTAAAAGGTTAGCACCTCAAAGGGCTTAGAAACATTTCTTCATATAATTCCATAGAACAGTGAGGTGATAATACGATGTGAGTAGAAGATATTTCATACTATCAAGATGCTTCCACAAAAGTATTTAAATTTATCATTAATGAAAAGATATATAAAAAATATTTTCACAAATAAAAAGATATTTTAAGGGACCCATGATAGATGGAAACCAACTGAATTATTAATATCATACTAGTGATATTCTTCCTGTCATATTCTAAATCTGCACCATGTAATATGGGGAATATAGTTACTAAATACATGAAATGTGGCAAGTCAGATCTGAGCTGTGCTTTAAGTATAAAAATACAGTTAGAAGACTTAGTACAAAAAATATAAAATCTCATTAAGTTTTTTATATTGGTCACACATTTAATTGATAACTGGATATATTATGTAAAATATACTAAAGTTAATTTCATCATTTCCTTTTACTTTTTAATGTGGCTACACAAAAAATTTAAATCACGTATGGTCTGTATTATGTTTTTATTGCACAGTGCTGCTTTAAAGAATATAATGTGCAGGGGCACTTGGGTGGTTCAGTTAAGTGTTCAACTGGACAGGTCATGATCTCATAGTTTGGGCCATGTTTGGCTTTATGCCTGTAGCTCGGAGCCTGCTTGGGATTCTCTCCCCCCACCCCCCACTCTGCCCCTCCCCTGCTTTTATGCTGTCTCTCTCTCTCTCTCTCATAATAAATAACTTTAAAAATAAAAAGAATATAATGTTCATACTCTAGTTTTCTGGTTAGCTTCATTTAAAAACATACTGTCATCAAAAGAAATATAATTAAAGGTATGTAGCTAATACTACTGGTTTTATGGTTAAATATTTAGCAGAAGACCCACACCAATTTTCAGCTCACTATATATAACAATATAAACTCTAAGACCAATGAGTAGTTTTTAACTATAAAAAAGCAGGAGTGGATTTTAGAAAATGTTATCTATAACTAAAAAAAATCTTACAACCCCAAACACATCTTGACTATACTGCCAATGTATATTCCAGATATTATAAAGTACATAAAAAAAACACATAGTCTTTCTCCATCTTTCGTATTAACTCAAATACAAGTCAAATCCATCAACTTGAGGGTGCCTGGGTGGCTCAGTCGGTTAAGCGTCTGACTTCAGCTCGGGTCATGATCTCGTGGTTCGTGGGTTCGAGCCCCACATCGGGCTCTGTGCCTGACAGCTAGCTTGGAGCCTGAAGGCTGTTTCGGATTCTGTCTCTCCCTCTCTATCTGACACTCATGCTGTCTCTGTCTCTGTCTCTCAGAAATAAATTAAAAAAAAAAAAATCCATCAACTTGATAAAAGTACAAATGATCAAGAGGAAAATCAGTTTGAATGGAGCAAATAAGCTCACCTTTCTTCACCTGTGATGTCATTTCTAACTTTCCACTGACAGTAGCTCATTTATCTTGAAGACACAATATTTAATCTCCACTGCTATCTGTATCTCAGACCTGGAAAAAGCAACCTACCAGCTGCGGCTGATTCAGGTTTATTTAATTGTTTTTGGAGGGGGCATGGGCAGAGAAAATTCCAAGCAGTCTCTATGCTGTCAGTGCAGAGCCCAATGTGGGGCTTGAGCTCTTGATCTCATAATAATCAGCAAGAATAATGTTACCCATATTTTTAAAGGGTCACTAAGGAGAAATAAAGGTGGTGGTTGAAAGAATAGTGAATGAGAAATCAAGTGTCCAAAATGCAAAAACATCCACTGACTCCAGTTTTATTTTTAAAATAAAAGAATTTTTAAGTTATTTAAAAAGGCAAAAACCTACCACTTTAGCAACATCTAATTTCTTCCTCTAAACATGGTGATACTTAGTCATATTATTTGAAATCTTATTCTAAGTTAGGTTCTCATGTCACTAAATCTGATCTAAGTCATCTTCACCTGGAAAGTTCTCTAATTCTATAAATTCATGGTCATAGAACTGACTTAAAAGCAGTGAGTGAAAAGTGTTTGGTTAGAAATAAAGAGAGAAAATGAGTAGTACCCATTCTCTCCCATAAATTTAAAAAAACTTTAGTCATTTTGGCTCAAATTATTACCCATCTCTTTAGGTTATTCTTGAAATTTAACAGCTACAATGTATGCTTGCATATTGGCTCAATTTATTTTCAGAGTTTCTGAGACATTTAGCATTACTACTTTTAATGAGAATAACATTTTCAACTATAAGACTACTCAAATTAATTGGTCTTGGAATGATGAACAGGAGTCTCTCACTGATAGATTTTAAGGCATTATTCATTTATAGAAATTTAAATGAAATTATTTTATCCACTGATTGATTTATATTATACTTGGGGTTAGGATGGAAAAGGAATGAGTGAAAAGTACTTAGGTACTAACTAATATAAATCCAGAATGAGGTTTATTTTTTGATAAACATTATCTACTTACCAATTTTTAAAATTTCAGTGTAAGACATAACAACATTGTTATGAAATAGCAAAAAAAAAGACAAAAAATTAGTAAGGAAACTAGTTTACAGGTTTTATGAAATTAAAAACCGCTATAATATAAAATACATCCAGATGATACAAAAATTGGGCTTTACAGTTCCTGGGGGCCATCCTAGGAACTGACGGTAAAATGTTGAGTTCATGTGCACTTTGTGGAAGAAGAATCTCTAGCTTTCATCAGCTCTTCATAGATTAACCAAAAAAGATTAGGTACCACTGACGTAGGCCTAGAGTCCTGTAGAGATATTAAAACACACACATACACCACCAGTAAAACAACAAAAACTCTGGATCTGTTCACAGTTAGAATATATTAACTACATTTACCAATGTATATCCCTTATCAAAACTGCCAGATTTTAGGAGCTACTTCTCCGTGCATGTAAGGTCAGAAAGAACAAGCAGATGCCAACCCATGACAGAGATTACTGTAAGAGATTCATACAAAAGCAGGTTAAAGGAGAGCCAAAATAAGTACAAGACCAACACCTAATTTATTTTGAGGCTAGAATACTGAATGTCAATTTTGCTGGCAAGCTTTTATATTCTAATCAGAAATGCCACTTTTTAAAAATGTCTATTTTTTTAGTTAAAAATTAAAAAAAAATTTTTAATTTATTTCTGAGAGAGAGAGAGAGAGAAAGAGAGAGAGATTGAGAACGCACGTGCAGGTGAGGGTCAGAGAGAGAGGGAGGTACAGAATCTGAAACAGGCTCCAGGCTCTGAGCTAGCTGTCAGCACAGAGCCCAGTGGAGGACTCCAACCCACGAACTGGGAGATCTGAGCTGAAGTCAGATGCCCAACCGACTGAGCCAACCAGGTGACCCTAAACATGTCTGTTTTTGAGACAGAGAGAGAGAGAGAAAGAGAGAGAGAGAGAATGAGTGGAGGAGTGGAGGAGGGGCAAAAGGGCCCCTTTTCAAAGAAACAGCTCTTGGTTTTGCTGTTGTTTTTTTTTTTTTAAGTGTCTATGTCATTTACTTCTGCCCTGATCTTTATTATTTCCTTTCTCTTACTCACCTTGGGTTTTGTTTGTTCTTTTTCTAGTCCCTTTAGGTGTAAAATTAGATTACTTGATTTTTTTTATTTCTTAAGCCTTTATTGCTATTGTGTCCCTTTCCAAACTGCTTATGACGTGTCCCAGAGATTTTGGACTGCTGTGTTTCCATTTTCAATTGTTGCCATGTATTTGTTAATCTTTTCTTTGATTGCTTCATTTACCCATTGGTTGTTTAGTTGTCATGCTGTTTATAGTCTCCACATGTTTGTGGTTTTTCCTGTTTTTTTTCTTCTTGTGATTCATTTCTAGGTTCATACTGTTGTGCTGGAAAAGATGTATGGTATGATTTTGATCCTCTTAAATTTATTGAGGCTTGTTTAATGGCCTAATACGTTATTTATTCTGGAGAGTATTCCATTTACACTTGAAAAGAATGTGTATTCTGTTGTTTTTATATGGAATGGTCTGTACATGTTATGTCCAGATGGTCCAATATGTCATATTGATTTTCTGTTTGGATGATCCATCCATTGATGTAAGTGGAGTGTTAAAGTCCTCTACTATTATTGTGTTACCATCAGTTTCTCTATGTCCATTAATATTTGCTTTATGGTGCTCCAGGGCCAGTTGCACAGATATTCAAAACTCGTTTATCTTCTTGATGGATTGATCTCTTTATTATTATGTAATGCCCTTCTCTTTTATTACAATCTTTGTTTAAAAGTCTATTTTGGGGGCACCTGGGTGGCTCAATAAGTTGAGCATCCAACTTCAGCTCACGTCATGATCTTGCAGATTGTGAGTTCGAGCCCCGCATCGGGGTCACTGCTATCAGCCTGTCAGCGCAGATCCTGTGTCCCCACTCTGCCTCTCCCCTGCTTGTGCTCTCTCTCTCAAAAGAAAAAAAAAGTCTCTTTTGTCTAAGTATTGCTACCCCAGCTTTTATTTTTTTCCATTTTCATTTATATGGTGAATGTTTCCTTCCCTTCATTTTTAGCCTGTAGGCATCTTTAGGTCTGAGGTGAGTCTCTTGTAGGTAGCAACATTGATGGGTCTTACTGTTTTTATCCATTCTACCACTCTGTCATTTGATTGGAACGCTTAAGCCACTTACATTTAAGAATTTTTTTTAATGTTTTACTTATTTCTGAGAGAGAGAGAAAGAGAAAGAAAGAGAGGCAGCGTGGGCAGGGTAGGGTCAGAAAGAGATGGAGATATAGAATCTGAAGCAGGCTCCAGGCTCTGAGCTAGCTGTTAGCACAGAGCCCGACATGGGGCTCAAACCCACGAACCCTGAGAGCATGACCTGAGCCAAACCCTGACGCCCAACCGACTGAGCCATCCAGGCGCCCCAAGCCACTTACATTTAAAGTGATTACTGGTAAGTATGTACTTACTACCATTTCTTAAATTTGTTTTCTGGTTGTTTTTGTAGTTCATTGTTCTCTTCTGTTTCTCCTGTTCTCTCTGTGATGGGTAAGTATCTGTATTTTATTTGGCTTTATTTCACTTTATTTTTAGTGTATCCACCATACATTTTGGGTTTGTGGTTACCATGAGGTTAATATATGTCATCCTAAGTAAAGAGCAGTTCACATTAATTCAATTGTCACTTAAGTTCAAACACATTCGTAAAACAACAAACAAAAAAACAAGAACAAAAAAAACAAACAGAAAACTCAGGGGCACCTAGGTTGCTCAGTCAGTTAAGTGACAGTCTTGATTTTGGTTCAGTTCATGATCTCATCGTTGTGAGACTGAGCCCTGTATTGAGGTAGATGCTGGGGATGGAGCCTGCTTAACACTGTCTCTCTCCCTCTGCCCCTCCCCCATTCATGCATGCCTACTTGTTCTCCCCTCTCCACCCTCCCCCAAAAAACACACTAGAGGGAATCAACAGTAATTTTAGATGATGCAGAAGAACATATCAGTGATCTGGAAGATAGGGTAACAGCACACAAACTGAACAGCAAAAAGAGAAAATGATTTTTTAAAATGAAGATAGATGAAGAGATCTCTTAGATAAAATCAAGTGAATGAACATTACTATAGCATTCCCAGAAGAAACTGAGAGAAAGGTGTAGAAAACTTATCTGAAGAAATAACTGAAAACTCCCATAAGCTAGGGAGTTCCAAGTCCAAGCATCACAGAGAGTTCCAAACAAGATGAAGCCAAAAGGTCCACACCACAGCACATAATAATTAAAATGACATGATGGGGCGCTTGGGTGGCTTAGTCGGTTAAGCGTCCGACTTTCGCTTAGGTCATGATCTCGCGGTTCGTGGGTTCGAGCCCCGCGTCGGGCTCTGTGCTGACTGCCAGCTCAGAGCCTGGAGCCTGTTTCAGTCTGTGACTCCCTCTCTCTCTGACCCTGCCCTGCTCATGCTGTCTCTCTCTCTCTCTGTTTCAGTCTGTGACTCCCTCTCTCTCTGACCCTGCCCTGCTCACGCTGTCTCTCTCTCTCCTAAAAAAAAAAAAAAAATTAAAAAAAAATGACATCATGAGATCACAACCTGAGGCAAAATCAAGAGTTCTATGCTTAACTGACTGAGCCACCCAGACACCCTTCTACTGTGTTTTTTACTTCAGTTATTATATTAACCCTGATTAAAATTATAATTATCTCTTTTTAGTATTTTCTATCTTTTTATTGAAGGTCTCACTGAGTTCTTCCATTTTTTCCCCCAACCTACTGAGTATCTTTATGATCATTACTTTAAGTTCTTTATCAGTTGTTTATCTGTTTCATTTAGTTCCTTTTCTGAGGATTCTTTTTGTTTGTTTGTTTCTTGTTCTTTTAGAGCACAGTCCTATGTCTCCCAATTTTGCGGGACTTTCTGTGTTTGTATGCATTGGGCAAAACAGCTACTTTTCCTAAAGCTAAAGGAGTGGTTTTGAGTATAGTGTACTCTGAGCAGACTCTGTGTGCATGGTGATTTTCCTGGCTTGGGTGGAGCTGTGGCTGCATATACCAGTAACTATTTCATGCCATGGCATGTCTCTAGTTCTCTTGCCGTTCTCTTGCTATTCTCTTTACCTTTGGTTTTTCAGTACTTGTTCAGTCCTTAGATCTTCTTCAGGAAGAACTGATGTATTAATAGGTGTAATTTGGAGGAAGTGAGTTCAAAGTCTTCCTGTATCACCATCTTCAACTGGGACTCAAAAAATAAATTTAAACTAGCTTTATGTAGCTTTTGACCATTATAAGAAGTTAATTCATTAACATTTCTTAACGTTTATTTTTGAGAGCGAAAAAGACAGCGAGTGAGCATGAGCAGGGGAGGGGCAGAGAGACAAGACAGGGAGACACAGAATCCAAAACAGACTCCAGGCTCTGAGCTATCAGCACAGAGTCTGATGCGGGGCTCAAACTCATGAGCCGTGAGATCATGACCTGAGCTTAAGTCAGATGCTTAACTAACTGAGCCACCCAGGTACCCCATAAGTTAATTAACTTTAAAATCATTCCATGGACTAATAACCTACACATTGGTAAAATTTAGGAAGTTAATGTAAGGAGACTGGAATATTTCAGTTTTAGCTCTATCTATACAGTATTTTTCAGTATCCCAGCAATGTTAGAAACATGCTACTCAAGGGCAATTAAAAAAATTCTGTTGAAGGGACAGCCTGGGTGGCTCACTTGGTTAAGCATCTGACTTCAGCTCAGGTCATGAACTCCCAGTTTGTGGACTGGAGCCCTATGTTGGGATCTGTGTTGATAGCTCAGAGCCTGGAGCCTGCTTTGGTTTCTGTGTCTCCCTCTCCCTCTGCCCCTCCCTGCTAGCATGCTGTCTCTCTCTCTCAAAAATAAACAAACATTTTTAAAAAATTCTGTTGGGGTGCCTGTTCAGTCAGTCGAGCATCTGACTCTTGATTTCGGCTCAGCTCATGATCCCACGGTGTAAGTTTGGGCCCTTTATTGGGCTTGCTACTATCAGTGCCTGCTTTGGATCCTCTATCTCCCTCTCTCTGCCCCTACCTTCGACCCCTACTCCATCTCTCTCAAAAATAAACATTTATAAAAAATTCTATTTGCAGCAAGGAATGGTAATAAATTACAGTAAAATTAATAATAATGCATAAACTTTCCTTATGGATGTAATCATAGACACACATTTGAAGCTAGAATGATTCTTGGAATCATCCAATTCAATCACCTCTACAGGTCAGGAAGTTGACGTGACTTGTCTAAGACTGTAATACTAGTTAGTGCAGTGCTAGAGACCTGGGTTCTGACTCACATTTCATGTTGTTCCTTACAATTAAACCATGTCCTGGAATATAATTGTCTTTCTGAGAGTTATTATATTTTAGAGTAGTATATGATGGACATTTGTGGATAAATGTTTTTAGGTACTTATTGTTCCACTGAAAATAAAGAAAATTTTAATTAAGTGATACAGAAAACAACTATTTACTTTTAAACTTAGTAAAAAAACACTGACAACTCAACAGGAGGCTTAAAATATATCCTGTTGAAATCATATTATAATCGTATGGTGAAGCCAACAAAACTGCATATAGCCTCCAGGTGGCTCATTATTGTTTCAGATGGTAAATAAGGGACTGAAAAGAACATCTAGGCAACAATGTTAGAACATACTGAACCATGGCAATAAACAGATGCCTCATTTTGAAGCTAGGAGACAATAGCAATAATAAAGCAATTGTGCCACATAATCCTTTTACTTAAATATGAAATCTGTGACCTACTTTTTTTTTTTTTTAGTTTATTCATTTATTTATTGTTGAGTCAGGGAGTGAATGAACTAAACAAACAAACAGGGTTCCTTCATGCACAATGTCCAAAACATGCATTTGCTCAAAAGGCATGTAATAAAAACATACTGGAAAAGTATTACAGTTGGTCACAAAGTTTTTCTTTCATCTGAATCTTTCAAATTAATTTAGCTCTGTTTCTATGGTAATATTAATGGGATACAATTTACTATTACGAGTCCCTCTGCAAGTCCTAAAAATGTGTTGTGAAAGCACAAAATCACATATAATGTTTGATAATCTATCTTCTGAAACATGCAAAAGGCCATACTATTGCCAAAAGAGAATTCATTTCTTCAACTTAACTCTATTCTTCTTTAATCCTATTTCAAAAAGCAGAGCTGTTAGATCATTAAGTACTTATACCTTAGAAACTCAGCCTATAGACTGCTCTCCTGCTCTTTTTTCAATTATTGATATATGTATTGTGTGCCAAAGATGTGAAAAATTATAGCAGCTGAGGTCCATGTGTCCGTAAGTTTAGACTCTTGCATAGAAATAAAGGTTTAAAAAGCAGGTGAGAATAAAGAATTATTAATAACTTTGTTAATTTGTATAAACGGCATTGTGTTTACAGTTTTAAAAAGCCCAGAACTTCCAGAGCTTCATGCTGAAGCATGTACTATAAAATGACATCAATATTTTGGATTCATTTTAAAATACTTCAGTAAAGATAAAAGAAAGTAAATGTTGCCAAGATCCTTAAGCTACTGAATCTAAGTGATAGGTTCATTGTGTCTATTTTTTGTGTGTGTTCAAAAATTTCATTGAAAAGGTTACAAAATCAGGTAGTCATTTCTCTGTGTAACTGGCAAGTTCACTTAAGTACTCTGTGCTTCAGTTCACTATCTGTAAAACAGGAATAATAATGGTACATACCATACCTTAAAAAAATTTTTTTTAATGTTTTATTTATTTCTGAGAGAGAGAGAGACAGCGTGAGCAGGGGAGGGTCAGAGAGAGAGGGAGACACTGAATCTGAAGCAGGCTCCAGGCTCTGAACTGTCAGCACAGAGCCTGAGGCAGGGCTGAAACCCATGAACCGTGAGATCATGACCTTAGCTGAAGTCAATGCTTAACCAACTGAGCCACCCAGGTGCCCCAGTACATACCACACCTTATGGTTGCCTAATATTGCTGCTCTGGGAAAACTAGTTTAGCATTTTAGAGGTTGTTAAGAACATATGCATTCAGCTCTCTGCATTCCTGGCAGTACAACTGGGCTTACCCAGCCCCATGACTGTAGTGTAGTGTAGGAGTTTGATATCAGGAGGGGGTTAGAATTGAGAAGGTGGGTGTAAGCTATGGAGGATCAAAGTCTCTTGCTTCAGGTGACTACCTTTTTTCTTTGCCTTGAACCAAGATTGTCCTTTCAAGGTTTCTAAGAGTGGGATTCTATTTTGAAGTAACTAGCAACATTTGAATAAAAGGTAGTTCAATTCTGCTTTATTTTTTCCCTTTTTCCCGGTCCACTTAAGAGATGTAATAGAAGAGTACACATGAGGAGTGTCTGGGTAGGAAAACAGATTTACCTGGGCCTATGGTTACAGGGGATGAGACCAGTGATTTGGGGCAAAGAGAAGGAAGAATCCTTGTGTAGAGTATTACCTGCTTTTTCCTTTCTACTTAGTCCTACCATCTTGAACCCACAGCTCATATGAGGGCCAGGGTTAAGCAAATTCAAAGAAGTAATGAGTTTATATGAAGCAGGAAATGAGGGAGGAGGAAAGAGGGAAGGAAAATTCCAGGTGACTGCAGTAAGGGAGACCAAGAAGTTTCTGAGGTAGTTCAACAGACGGATTCAAATTTATGTAAGGCCTATATGAACAGGGCACTGTTTGAAAGTACTTAGTGGTACAAGGAGCTAAATATCAAAGATAAGCCATGTTTTCAGAAAATAAATGGTTCACATGCTGGGTATTTTCTTTTTTAAAGACAGTACAAATCATAACACAAAAGGAAAACAAAATGAATAAAAACAGCCAAAGGAAAAGTATGTTTAGACACATTTAGGGAATAGCAATTAAAAGGGCATTATAATATTAGCTGGAAAATTATGTCTAATTTCTTATACTTACATTCTATTTCTAGAAGGCCTCCAGATAAAAATACAGTATCAGACTACTCATCACTTTCACTGCTCCCACACTGGTCCACAGCACCATCATCCCTTGCCTGGATTACTGCAAAGGCCTCCTGACCCAGCCTGTTGCTTCTACCCTTGTCCTGCTACAAACAATTCCCAGCACAGCATCTAGAATGTTCCTTTTTAAAAAAAAAAATCTTTTGAGTACAACTGACATAATATTACATTAGTTTTAGATGTACAAAAAGATTCAACTTCTCTATGTTATGTTACGCTCACCAAAAGCATAGTTACCATCTGTCACCATACAATGCTACTACAGGGTGCCTGGGTGGCTCAGTGGTTAAGCGTTGGCTCTGACTCAGGTCATGACCTCACGGTTCATGAGTTAGAGCCCCACATCATCTGGGCTCTGTGCTGACAGCATGGAGCCTGGAGTCTGCTTCCGATGCTGTCTCCCTCTCTCTCTGCCCCTTCCCCACTCATGTTCTATCCTTCTTTCTCTCTCAAAAATAAATTAACATTAAAAAATTAAAAAAAAAAACCAATGCTATTACAGTATTACTGACTATATTACCTATGTTATGCCTTTTATTCTCATGACTTATTCATTCCATGATTGGAAACCTGTATTTCCTACTCCCCTTTACCCAATTTACCCACCCCCTTATCCCCCTTCCCTCTAGAATCCATTAGTTTGTTCTGTTAGAATGTTCCCTTTGAAATATTATATATGTCACTCCTTAGTTCAAAATTTTTTCATGGCTCCTCATCTTACTCAGAGGAAAAGTCAGAGTCTTTATAAGACCCTAATAAAGAGCTACTGATTTCCATATCACCATTCCTGGTATGTGGTAGGCAGTGTTCTACATCCCAAGGCATTTTCTGCTATCTTACTTAAGCACTCCCCTGGTCAAAGTCCCACAGTTGACTTCCTCCATTTAATTGCTACTTAGTCCAAGAATCACTTTCCAGAGCAACAGAAAAAGCTGCTCCCTCTCTTCCTTCTTTCAAATACTATTTCAATGGTTGAGACTTTTCTTAAATTCCTTATTTTACACAGCAACACTCCCTTCTACTTCCACCATTCTCATCTCCCTTCACTGCTTCATTTTGCCTCATTGCATATATTATAAACTATGATAATACATATTTTACTTATTTACTGTCTTTTTCCCCCCATTATAGTATGCTCTATGATGGCAGGGCTCTTTGACTACTGTTGTATTCTTGGTTGCTAGAACAGGGCCTGGCATTCAATAAATATTTGTTGGATAATATATTTTAGTTCAGGACAAAAATTAGGGTCTAGTTAGCTATATTTTACACATTACAAACTTAGGGTACAGATATACAGTACATACAACATACATTAGGAATCCCTCGAAAATATCATATTTCCCCAGAAAAGTGAAAATTATTTTCTCAAACCAGTTATGTGCACTTTTAAAAAGTTTATTTATTTTGAGAGAGTGAGAGATGGAGGGAGTGGCAGAGAGAGAGAGAGAATCCCAAGCAGGCTCTACACACTACAGAGCCGTGACATGGGGCTAGATCCCACAACTGCACGATCATGATCTGAACAGAAGTCAAGAGTCGGACACTTAACCAAATGAGCCACGTAGGTGCCCCTGCACTTATCTTTACAAACCATAGTTTCAACAGACATACAATTTTAATATACATATTTAAACTGTATGTTTTATAAAACATAAATATGTAAATTAAATATATTAAAATTTCACTGAAAAGGGTTAGCTGTTTTCTTTTTAGCATAAGAATTTCCCTAAGAATTAAACAACCATCAGAATTTTTGACATACTTTTATAAAAACATACACATATACAGGCATGCCTCTAAGATACTGTGGGTCTGGTTCTAAACCATCACAATAAAGTGAATACCATAATAAAAAGCCAAGTCAAATGAATTTTTGGTTTCCCAGTCAGTGCATTTACAAGTTATTTTTATGCTATACTGTAGTCTATTAAGTGTGCAAGAGCATTACATCTAAGTGTACTGCCTTAATTAAAAAATACTTTATTGCTGAGGCACCTGGGTGGCTCAGTCGGTTAAGTGTCCAACTTTGGCTCATGTCACGATCTCGGGGTTTGTGAGTTTGACCCTGGTGTCCTGCTCTGTGCTGATAGTCGGGAGCCTGGAGCCTGCTTCCTATTCTGTGTGTGTCTCTCTCTGCCCCTTTCCTGCTCATGCTCTGTCTCTCTCTCAAAAATAAATAAACACTTAAAAAATATAAAAAAAACCCTTCACTGCTAAAAAATGCTAGCCGTCATCTGAGCTTTCATCACATATATTTTACTGGTGGAGGGTCTTACCTCCATGTTGATGGCTGCTGACTGATCAGAGTGGAGGTTGTAAAGGATAGAGTGGACGTGGCAATTTCTTAAGACAATGAAGTTTGCTACATCAATTGACTCTTCATTTCACAAATTATTTCTCTGTAGTATGCAATGCTGTTTGACAGCATTTTACCCACATTAGAGTCAATTCTCTCAAACCATTTTTCTGCTTTATCAACTAAGTTTATGTAATATTCTAAATCCTTTGTTGTCATTTCAATAATCATGATAACATTTTCACTAGCAGATTCCATTTCAAGAAACCACTCTCTTTGCTCATCCATAGGAAGCAACTCCCCATTCATGTTTTATCATGAAATTGCAGTAATTCAGACATCTTTATGTTCCATTTCTAATTCTAGTTCTCTTACTATTTCCACCACATCTGCAGTTACTTCCTCCACTGAAATTTTGAATCCCTTAATGTCACCCATGAGGACTGGAATCAAGTTCTTCCAAACTCCTTTAATGTTGGTAGTTTGACCTTTTCCCCATGAATTATAAATGTTCTTAATGACACCTAGAGTGGTGATTCTTTTCCAGAAGGTTTTCAACTTACTTGTCCAGATTATCAGAGGAATCATGATTTATGGCAGCTATAGCCTTACAATATATATTTCTTAAAACATTAAGACTTGAAAGTCAAAATTACTCCTTGATCAAGGGCTACAGAATGGATGTTGTGCTACATGAAAACAACATTAGTTTCATTGTACAGCTCCACTGGAGTTCTTGGGTGAACAGGTACATTGTCAATGAGCTATTTTTTTAAGTTTATTTATTTTGAGAGAGAGACAGACAGACAGACAGAATCCCAAACATGTTCTGCACTGTCAGTACAGAGCCAGATGTGGGGCTCACACTCAGGAACTGTGAGACCATGACCTGAGCCAAAGTTGGCCACTTAACTGAGCCATCCAGGCACCCCAACGAGTTGTAATATTTTGAAAGGATTTTTTTTTCTTTTTCTGAGCAGTAGGTCTAACCAGTGGGCTCAAAATATTCCGTAAACCATGTTGTAAACAGATGTGCTATTATTCAGGCTTTGTTGTTCCATTTACAGAGCACAGGCAGAATAGATTTAGCACAATTCTTTTATTTTTATATTTTATTATCTTTTTTAATGTTTATTTTTCTTTCATAGTTTATTGTCAAGTTGGTTTCCATATAACACCCAGTTACATGGAGGAGGGCTCATCCCAACAAGTGTCCTCCTCCATACCCATCATCCCCCTTCCCCTCTCCCCCACCCCCATCACCCCTCAGTTTGTTCTCAGCATTCAAGTCTCTCTCATGGTTTGCCTTCCTCCCTCTCCTCCACTATTTTTCCCCTTCTCCTCCCCCATGGTCCTCCATTAAGTTCTTCCTAATCCACCTATATGTGCAAATATATATTTGTCCTTCTCTGCCTGACTTATTTCCCTCAGCATAACACCCTCAAGGTCCATCCGCGTTGCTACACATGGCCAGATTTCATTCTTTCTCATTGCCATGTAATATTCCATTGTATAGATAAACCACATCTTCTTGATCCATTCGTCCATTGATGGACACTTAGGCTCTTTCCACGTTTTGGCTATTGTTGAGAGTGCTGCTATGAATATTGGGGTACATATGACCCTATGCATCAGCACTCCTGTATCCCGTGGGTAAATTCTTAGCAGTGCTATTACTAGGTCATAGGGGAGTTCTAATATTAATTTTTTGAGGAACCTCCACACTGTTTTCCAGAGGGGCTGTACCAGTTGACATTCCCACCAACAGTGTAAGAGGGTGCCCGTTCCTCCACATCCTCGCCAGCATCAATAGTCTGCTGATTTGCACATTTTAGCCACTCTGACTGGCATGAGGCGGTATCTCAGTGTGGTTTTGATTTGCATTTCCCTGATGAGGAGGGACACGCTGAGCATCGTTTGATGTGTCTGTTGGCCATCTGGATGTCCTCGTTGGAGAAGTATCTATTCATGTCTTCTGCCCATTTCTTCACTGGGTTGTTTTTCAGATGTGGGGTTTGGTGAGTTCCTTATAGATTTTGGATACTAGCCCTGTATCTGATATGTCATTTGCAACTACCTTTTCCCATTCTGTCGGTTGCCTATTAGTTTTATGGATTGTTTCCTTTGCTGTGCAGAAGCTTTTAGTCTTGATGATGTCTCAATAGTTCATTTTTGTTCTTGATTCCCTTGCCTTTGGGGATGTGTCAAGTAAGAAACTGCTGTGGTGGAGGTCAAGGAGGCTGTTTCCTGCTTTCTCCTCTAGGGTTTTGACAGTTTCCTGTCTCACATTCAGGTCCTTTATCCATTTTGAGTTTATTTTTGTGTACGGTGTGAGAAAATAATCTAGTTTCATTCTTCTGCATTTTGCTGTCCAGTTCTCTGAGCACCATCTGTTAAAGAGGCTGTCTTTTTTCCATTGGATACTCTTTCCCACTTTGTCGAAGATTAGTTGGCCATTTGTAGGTCCAATTCTGAGTTCTCTATTCTATTCCATTGGTCTATGTGTCTGTTTTTGGGCCAAGATGTAGCATAATTCTTAAAGGCCCTAGGATTTTAGAATAGTCAATGAGCACCGTTTTCAACTTAAAGTCATCACTTGCATTATCCTCTGATAAAAGAGGCAACCTGTCTTTTGAAGCTTTGATGTGAGGCAATGATCTCTCTCTAGCTATGAAAGTCTTAGATGGCATTTTCTTCCAACAGAAGGCTGTTTTGTCTATCTTGAAAATCTGTTGCTTAGGGTAGCCATCTTCATTGATTATCTTAGCTAGATCTTCTGGATAACTTGCTACAGCTTCTACATCAGCAATTGCTCCTACACCTTGCACCTTGATGTTATGGAGAAGGCTTTTCCCCTTAAACCTCAAGAACCAACTTCTGCAAACTTCAAAGTCTTCTTCAGTACCATCCTCACCACTCACAGCCTTCACAGGACTGAAGAGAGTTAGGGCCTTGTTTTGGATTAGGCTTTGGCTTAAGGGAATGTGGCTGGTCTTATTTTCTATCCAGATCACTAAAACTTTCTCCTTATTAGCTGTAAGGCTGTTGCACTTATCATTTGTGCGTTCCCTGAGGTACAACTTTTAATTTCCTTCAATAACTTTTCTTTTGTATTCACAACCTGGCTAACTATTTGGCACAAGATGTCTAGCTTTTGGTCCATCTTGGCCTTTGACATGCCTTCCTCACTAAGCTTAATCATTTTTAGCTTCCGGTTTGAAGAGAGAGAGGTACTTGGGTGGGTCAGTCACTGAGTGTCTGACTTCAGGTCATGATCTGATGGTTCATGAGATCGAGCCCCATGTGGGGCTCTCTGCTATCAGCACAGAGCCCACTTCAGGATCCTCTGTCTCCCTATCCCCGTCTCTCTGCCCCTCCTCCATTGGTTCTCTTTCTCTCTCTAAATAAATAAATAAACAACAACAACAAAAAAAGTAACTCTTCCTGTCACTCAAGACCATTTCAGAGATATTAACTGGCCTAATTTCAATACTGTGGTATCCCAGGGATTAAGGAAGGCCCAAGGAGAAAGAAAAAAGGCTAGGGAATGGCTGGTCAATGGAGCAGTCACAACACACAACATTTACTGATTAAATTTACTGTCTTAAATAGAAATGGCTTGTGGCATCCTAAAATAATTACAATTGTAACATCAAAGATCACTGACCACAGATCACCATAACAAACCTAATAATAACGAAAATGTTTGAAATATTGTAAGAATTACCAAAATGTGACACAGAGACACAAAGTGAGCAAGTGCTGTTGGAAAAATGGTGCCAACAGACTTGCTCAATGTGGGGTTGTTACAAATTGTTGATTTGTAAAACAACAACAACAACAACAAACCACATCTGTGAAATGCAATAAAACAAAGCACAATAAAACAAGGTATGCCTATGGATTCACTGGGTTAGTTCAGGTAATTTCTTGAAAATACTAGTAACCACTGATGAGCCTAAGAAATATTCCTCAAGGTCTAACTACAGAGGGCTGAAAACCTTCATCTTTTTCTGGGATTTCTGTTGGACTGTTTAGTATAACTGGGACTCAAAATTTCTGATACGTTGGTCATAATGACCTTGTTGTTCTCTCTTTTGTGGTTCAGAATGGGAGAACTTCATCTGTTTCAGTAACTTTAGTATATTTCCTTCCATTTAAGAGGATCCAAAATTATTTCTTTGATGTAGTAAATAATATCATTAGAAAAATGCACAACATAGCCACCCTACACTTAATACAGCCAAGTCTAATTAACTATGCCAAAGGGAATACATAAAAACTTGGTACTTTAAAGAAATGTTCTTGGAGCGCCTGGGTGACTCAGTTGGTTAAGTGTCCAACTTCGGCTTAGGTCATGATCTCACAACTCATGGGTTCAAGCCCCACATTGGGCTCTGTACTGGCAGCTAGCACAGAGCCTGGAGCCTGCTTCGGATTCTGTGTTTCCCTTTCTCTCTGACCCTCCCCTGCTCACGCTGTCTCTAGCTCTCTCAAAAATAAATAAAACATTAAAAAAAATAAAGAAATGTTCTTAAAAAGGTTAAAACCTTTCCTAGTGCTGTAAAGAGGCTTATAATGTAACATTTTACTTTTCTAAACTGATAAAAGCTAAAATAATGTCACTATGTCACTGCAAGAAATTCTTTCAGGTCAATTGTTTTCTTAGTCCATGTTCAATACCAAGTATGTTTATATCCATATAACACTTTTGATAACAGAAAATATTTCCTTTCTGACAAATGCTGATGAATGATCACAGCCAAGAGAAACAAACAAAACCAAGCACTTTAGAGAACTGTGGTTCAATAGAACTCTCTGTCATCATGGCCAAATTCTTCCATGTTGTCCAATAATGGTAGCCACTAGCCACATAGGGCTACTGAACATGTGAAACATGGCTAGTGTGCCTATTTAGTTTTATGTAAGAAATTAAAAATTAAAAAGCTATATGTGACTAGTGGCTTTTAAACTGTATAGCACAATTTTAGGGACCAGAAGTAAGTCATGGGCCTAGAATAGTATTCTTCACTAGCTTTATTAGGATCCATTAACTAAAAGCAATCTGCTAGCATTTGCTTTACAATTCACTTACTGAATAACCTTCTAAGAAATGCCATCATCCTTAAATCCTAGAGATTATACACACAAAGATTTAAGACTGACATTTGAAATTGCTATTGAACATGCTATTTATTAAAAGATCATTTAAACAATACCAAGGACAAAAAAACAGTGATTTTTACAGAGAATGATGTCCTCTTGACTGTACTTGGTTCCAAAATATATTCTACATCTACCACTTTTCTTCATCTCCATGGTCTCCGACTATAGGCTAAGGTACCATCATCTCTGCCTAGCTTATGCAAAAGTTTCCCGTCTCCCTGCATCCTCTCTTGTTCCCTCTTATAATTCATTCATTACACAGCAACTAGAGTGATTGTCTTAAAAGCCAAATTAGATCACATTACTCTTGCCCTTAAAAATTTCTGTGACTTCTTCTATTCTTAGAATGCAGCTAAAACTTCGTTCCATAAGCCCAGATAACCAACTCTGTCCCTTCCGTCCCTCTAAAACTCAGAAAGCATCATGACACCCCAACCACTTTCATTCTCATGGTCCTGCCATAATCTCCTGCTGTCCCATCACATCAAAAATTTGTCTGGCTTAAGGCTCTGGTGCTTAATATATACGTATTTTTCCTGCTTAAATGGTATCTGCTCAAGTTTTCAGATGGGTAACTTTTGTCATTCATATTGCAGCTCAAATGTTGCTTTTCAGATAGGTTTCCCCTTGCCATCTAGTCACTTACAAAATCTTTTACGTTTAGATTTTTTTTTTATTTGATACCTAAAATAATCTTTCTTTCATTTACTATTTCTTACTTTCTCTTCTAGAATGTTAAGTCCCTAAGAATGGGGAGTTTTTCTTCACTGTTTGGCACATAGTAGGCTTTCAATATTTGGAGGAAAAAACAGATTTTTTTTTATAACTATCATTTTAGGCCCTGCATAAATTGATAAAGTTGGGTGAACTCTTCCAAGGCTGCCTCAGAACACATTAAAATGGAAATAATTCAATCACTTCATTCAAAAGCAGCTCCACAGCTTCGTTTAATACAGAAAAAATATTTCACTTTGACAATCTTTTGCTGAGTTTCATTTCCTATCCTCTATCTATCAGTTCTCAGTCATTATGAGAATGTATCTATAGACTAGAGAGGACCCTAAATTGCTCAGCAGCTCTCTGAGGAGGTTAGTTTCTTTAACAGGTTAGAGTCTCCTCATTTCTCAGTGACCTTGAAGCTATCCCTATGGACCCACTTTAATTTGTCGGTTTTAAAGTAAGAAGTCTGCTGGGTATGCATCATCTCACCTCTCTTCTCTATGGGCAATCATCTCTTTTTTTTTTTTTTTAAATATATTTTTAAGTTTATTTCTAGGAGAGAGAGAGAGAGACAGCGTGAGCAGGGGAGGGTCAGAGAAAGAGGGAGACACAGACTCTGAAACAGGCTCTAGGCTCTGAGCTGGCAGTCAGCACAGAGCCTGACGCGGGGCTCGAACCCATGAACCGCGAGATCATGACCCAAGCGAAAGTCGGACGCTTAACCGACTAAGCCACCCAGGCGCCCCAACATCTCTTGGACAGTGTACACTGGTCTGAGTCCCAATATGTGTTAATATTTATTTTGCAAATGGGTTTCTTTAAGTTAATAATAAAAGCTTTCACAAGTAAGATGCTATTATTACATGTATGGTTGGGGAAAATATTTCAAGAAAAAAAGGGCTGAGGGTTGTTGAACACAACATCTTCAAAGGTATTTCCTACTGTCTTAGATAATAACATGAAACATCCAAAGAATTTTTAACCTAATTTAAAATGTATTTTTAAACGGCCTACCTGTTTTTGGATTTTGGTAGACTGATGTTGACAAAACAATACAAAGTGTAAGACTCTTCTTCACTGCACATGCCAAACCAACAAGACCAGAAATCAACAAGACCAGATCTAAGAATTCTTAGTAGATCTTCTATTAGAGAGAGGTTATATAAGCAGGCATAACTCTGAAATGGTAAATCTACATACATGTAGTTGGGAGTTGTAGCCCAAATGTTTAACAAGAAAATCACCCTCGTATAAATTCTCTCTGGCCTACTATAGTACTCATCTTTAAAAAAAAACACTGCTCCCAATTTAGGATTTCATACAAAATAAAATATAAAATACTTACACAGTCCAGAAAAGCATAAACTAGATGATGATAATGTACCTATGCCTGCTCCTTAAAAATAAGTATTTTTAGTGTCTCTTAGTTTATTAGCTCTTATCATTAATTTTATTGTCCATGAACTCTCATTTTTCCCAAGTGGTCAAATGCAGCACTTCAGTAGGCACTACTCAGCAACCACATTAAATCTGAAAAGTGAGTTCTGAAAAGTTCTTTTTAACTTTTAAGAACAATTTCTTACAGAACTGCAGAACAAATTTTGCCTATTTAACTTAAAATACAGCTGAATGAGAAATACCTACTGTATTTCTGTTCTTACTTTCTGTTTCTTACAATAAGGGCAGATATTGTAGCCTCCTTGTAGGGAAGGGAGCTCTGAAACCCAGAGGACTGTGTTTTACCCTTTGAGAGAGATTTCGGCACATGCTTGATCTTTGTCAGTTGTTCCTAATACCTAAGACACCTATAAAGAGGCTATGGTCTCCCTGAGAGTACATGTGCATATAAAACCCAGAAATCAAGTAAAAACCAATTCCGATTATCCTCCTGGAAGACTACCCTTGAAAAACTCCCACAATCCAAGGTTATAGTTTCAGTTCTTTTCCTGGGGGACATGAAAATAACTGACACATCACAAAATAACCGTTTGAGTTGTGTAAATTATACAAAGGAATTCACCACAAAGATTGGAAGCATAATGCTTGTGAACCAGTAGGTTTCAAACTCTCTTTGGTACTTACAAAATTGCAGATATCATAAAGTGAAACGACTGTAAATTTAACTTGGAAGTGTAAAGAACAATATTAGTGTTCACTTTTCTCAGTAGTTATTAAATTTAACGGTTTTGGAAAGCCCAACAAACACTAGATGAAATGGTTTTCTTCTTACTGACCCAGAGTCTGTAGTTAAAGTGCTTATGGAAGGAAATAAGTATAGGCTTTACCAGAGTTACCAAATAAGCATCCTGATCTAAAATATTTTCAAATTTGTTGAAATTTAATGAAAACTAGTCCCATTTATGTTTTTAACATTCATGTTAGTACTTTTAATATTACTAAAATATCTTAAGACATTTTCAAAAATAAAGGTTAAATTAACTTATTTCCTAACACATAAAGATAGTTTAAGAAACCCTCTGAAATATCAGAAGTACAGATAATATATGTAATAACACTACACTTTGATTTCAGACACATACTATGAATGTGCTACCAAGCAGCACAACACACAGCACCATCTGTACAGTAAATGACACGAATGCCTTAAAATCAGGGATGACAGTGTGCTGTAGTGATAGATGAACCAAAAGGGCAGGCATAAGGTGGCCTTATAGACAGGGAGATCGGGATGCTAATAAAGGTGGTAGGTACACTTTAATTTGTCAATTATATCTTAGTAAGGGTGGAAAAAAAACTTAGCAGGGGTGAGGGAAGTAGAAAGAGAAGAATTAACTAAAGGAAGAGGTGATATATCACTATTTTGCTTATATAACATTATCCATCCAATCAACCAACCAGTTATTAAAACACTTAAAAGGAACTAGGCACTATGTAAGGTTTGTTCATACTTGGACCAAAGGCACATAATCAATCTTCCTTCCTTCCTTCCTTCCTTCCTTCCTTCCTTCCTTCCTTCCTTCCTTCCTTCCTCCTTCCTTCCTCCCTCCCCCTTTCTTTTCTTTCTTTCCTTCTTTCCTCCTTCCTTCCTTCCTTTCTTTGGACGGTTGCTCAGAAGTGCCATCTGATCTCAGAACAGAAAAATCTAATTAGTGCTCACTGAATTCACTCCCACTCTTGGTCTCATCAGTATTTTAAGTTCTCACTGAATCTGAATCTTTTAAACTCTGGGTCGTTTGGTCCTCTAGCCATACATTCAACTGAGAGCCTCTAATTTACAGCCTCAAACAGCCTCTCTTGCTACACCCAATCAAAGTAATGGGATGGCTTGATGTGAAAAGCTGAGGGAATACACAGGCCACTGGAAAGATGGAGTCATGCTCCAGGTACAACCTGGAGCTATATGCTTGTCTCCCACTCTTTTGATTCAGATATATCTATATCTGTCTATATCTATATCTATCTAGCATTAAATCGGCACCTTCTCTCAACCCTGTTCAATATAATGCATGATGTTCAACACAATGTATTTATTTCCAAAGGAAGGACACTGCTTTTGTAGAAAAATGATGCTGTATGACAATGTGTACATCACTTGACCCTATCAAGCGTCAGTTTCCTTTCTATAAAACAGGATTAATAGCTGCCTTGCCTAACTCACAGGGTCACTGAAAGAATCAAATAAGATAATATCCTTGTAAACTGCTAAACAATCATTACTGTAAAAGTTGCTCCTTTTGGAACTTTGGAACTTTTTTCCAACTCACAGTTTAATTTTAAGGTTAGTTAGAATATCCACATGCAAAAAACTAATAGGATTTTGGAGCAGACAAATAAAGGGCAATACTGATAAGGATAATAAGTCAGAAAATAGGAAATCAGTCCCAGAATGACAGTGGAGTCCTGATGCAAAACCAGGACAGGTATGTGCTTACTCTTTGCAGACACTGGCCAGTTCCCCCAGCACACACAAACACTAAGCTGTACTGTGCTTTTAGGTGAATCACTGGGGACAAGTTGAGTCTGGAGGTGAAAGGGGAGGAGGGACTTCCAACCCTGATGATCAGGCGCTTCCCCCACCCCTCTAACAAACACTCCTACTCTTTGTGCCTGGCCCAGTTAATGAAAACTATTCCTGGTACGAAAATGGCTGTCGAAGATTTCTTTTAGGGAGAGTCTTGTAACCATGAGACACGAGCTGTATACCTATTTCTCCCCCCAGTACGAACTATTTTGAATGGGCAGGTTCAGAGTCAGAAACACTGGGTTATGTTTCGTTTCTCTCAAGACTCACGGGCCTCACCCTCCAAGCTTCAGCTCTTTCATCTGGAAAATGAAGAATGACGGCGCCTGTCAGCTTCATTCCAGGGCCACCGAGAGGATGAATGAGACAGTGCCTGGAAGGCGCCAGAAGTGATGTCTGACAAACACCAAGTCCATCACTGTTTATAAAGTATTATGATGAGTCCCGTTATGCCCTCCCGCCTCAAGGAAATCGCCGGGTTGGAACTGACACCCGCAGTCACTGAAGAAAGCAACGCCAAAGCTGTCAGGCGTATCCGCACTGAATCTATTTCGGGGCGGGAGGTAGGAAGCAACACGCGGCCCCGGGAGAGGGGGAGGGGGAAAAGGAGGATGGATGGAGGTCCAAGATAAGCCTACCTGTTGTTCCGGATGCTGACCAGCACGCACAGCACCAGCTCTAAGTACGTGCGCAGCACTTCCAGCCAACGGGTTGAGAGCTGCAGGGCTTCGACTTCTTCCCCGCCAGTCCCGGGGTCCGCGCCGCCTCCGTCGCCTGGGCCGCCGCCGCCGCTCAGGTAATTCTCGGCGGCGAACTCAACACGCAGCTCTCGCACGAACCAGCCGCACTTGCGCATGAGGAATTCGAGCCGAGGCTGCTCCGCGGGGGAGACGCGGAGGCAGATGCGGAGCTGGGGCCACAGAGCGGGGTAGAAGAGGCACTCGCGCCAGTGCGAGCAGGAAGCCGAGGCCCGAAGCCGGTCAGGCGCGGGCAGGAAGGAGAAGATGTGCACGATCAGCTCGCTGGGCAGCGACGCGGCGCCTGCCGCCTGCCCGCACAGAGCCATCCGGCCCGGCCGCCGGCTGCCAGCCCCCGGCCGCCCCCGCAGTCCCCGGAGCAGCCCCCGCAGCCGTCGCAGCTGCTGCAGCCGCAGCCGCTGCCGCCGCCACCGCGCCACCCGGGCGGCCCCGGCTCGGGTTCGAGCTCCCGGCGGTCGGGGCTGCGGCACTGACAAGAACAACAACATCAATGACAAGGAAGAAGGGGGCGGAACCGTCGTGAGTCTCGGCGGAACCAAATGCAACAGAAATCGCGGAGAGGGGGGAAGGCCTCTGCCGTGTGGCTTCTAGATAGCCAGCTTCTGGCCCCTTAAACTCTACTCACTCACGTCCAAGGCCAATACACTCAGTAACTTCAAAACCCTTGGGTGTAATGTTTAGCCCTTCGGAAGCGGCAGGACTTATCCTAAGGAAACGGCAACCCTCCCCGCGCCTGGAGGCGGAGGCAGAGCAGTGGTAGAAGCTGAGTTTGACGTCACCGGTGGGGGGAGGAGCCCGGCGAGGCTAAGCGCGACTTCCGGAAGAGGGGAGCGCCCAGTTGCCGGTAGGGAAGGGAGACGCGGCACGTGGCTGTTGACGCACGCAAGCCGGAGGGGCGGGGCGGGAAGCGCGGTGGGTTCCTGCGTTAGGCAGCTCGTCCCATCTCCTAGCGGCGACTGACTCCCGTCAAGAGTGTAAGTTAGTTAATCTGGGCGTTCAGGCTGTGGAAGTGGAGGAACTTGGGTCAGTGAGAGGGCTCGTAATGCTTCTCGTTCTAAGTTTCTTAGTTGCTGGGCTCAGGGCTCAGCCAGAGTGCCAGCCTGCGAGGTGTTTCTGAGCCGACCCGCCTGCCTAGAGTATTATTAAAAGAGTTTCTGAGGGTTCTGAGAGAGCCACTAAGCAGGGGGAGCGGGCGCACTCTCGGGCTAACTTGGACGGGCTGTGTCGGGAGAGGAGAAACGCGGGGCGGGGCGGCGCGGCCGAGAATCCCACCGAGGCCGCAGGTGGACCTTCCGCACTGGTCGGATCGTGCAAATGGACCTCCGCGCACACCTGGTCTGTGGGGAAATCGTGAGGACAGCGCCACCCTTTGGATTTTGAGGGAGACGGGGAAGAAAAGGCAGTCAATTAGATCTGCCTCTTCAGGGTTTGAGGGAGGCTCTGAGTTCCTGGTTGTGAGGTTTAAAGATCCTAATTGAAAAGAAGGTCGTGGTTTTGGTAAAGGTTTTCTTTTGGTTTGGCGCCCCTAATTTGAGAGAAGGAGTTTTGAATAAGTGACCCGTTTTACTTGGTCACAACTTGGGAAGTAGTTAACTGGTTGTAAGGCGCGGTGAAGTCAGAAAGGAGTAAGTGATTTTATGTAATAATTGAGGATTGCTGTAGTGAGACTGCCGCTTCAGAGCCTTAGCTAAGATCTTGGAACAGCCGTGTTCTCTTGTGGTAAACATCAAGAAGCTGTTCGACTAGGCATTTTTAGCTTTTTGATGGCAAAGCTCTCTATTCCTGCCGCTTTGATGGTTTTTGGTGCCTTGCACGTACCATGTTGCTAACGATATTGTTTTGTGACCTCTGAGTTCTCTTCAGCTCAGTACCTGTAAGAAAAAAAAAAGCTATCATTTATCGTCCCAACCTCTGTATGGAAGTGTTCTTTCTATGTAATTATTATACCTTATAAATACATTAATGAACACTTATGGAAACAGCAGTGAATTAGGAAGTTGAGACTTTAATTTTTTATTTCTTAAACGTGGAAGTATTTTGAAGTGAGCATAGACCTCAAGATATTTCACTTCCAAGTTCTTCAGTGTGCATATACATAAAAACATGCTAACTATATAACAGAAATATCACACTTTAAATGACTTGTTAGTGTTATCTAATATTTTAATATATAATATTCTGAGCCTTCAGGTTTATCCATTTAACTCGCAAATGATCTTTACAGCTGTTTTATCCAAACCATAATCCAGTTAAAGACCACACTTATGGTGTGTATGGTGTTTTTGTTTATGTATTTCAAGTCGCTTTTAAACTAGAGTAGTCACCCCCCAACACATTTTTTTTCCTCTCTGATTAGCTAAAGAGAGATATATTATCCTGCAAAATATCTCCCCTTCTAGAATTGACTACTTTCTCTTGGTGTTTAGCCAAGAGAATTTCTAATAAGCCTGGACATTAATGCTAAAGGCTTGTTAGATTGGTGCCATCATGCTCTCTCTCCTAAATTTATGTTTTGTTGTTTTTCTCCTTAAAACAAAGTTTTCTGTGAGGTGTTATTTTTAGAAGGGTTGGCTTCCTAAAAGTGTCTAACGCTCCTATGAACTGTTCACTTAATGGCCTTAACAGTAACTGGCAATTCTTGCCTAGTAATTCTTTAGGGGTTGCAAAATGATAGTTTCTAATTCTTTCATTCCATCTGCATTTATTAATTTGCATTCTTCTGTAAAGTAGAAGCTTTCTTTTATAAACTGGCAATATTTAGTTACCCCGAAATACAGCCTTTTGGAAAGTTTAAAAAAAAAAAAAGTTCTTTTTTCTTTTATTACCAATTTTGAAAGTAAGTTTCAGGGCCTCAAAGAGTGACAGATGAGTTTTTGTAGCTTTAAATTTTCTGAATGTCACTCGTTGATTTTTGGTATATTTTTTATCAGTTATTCTTTTTGATTTTCAAATTTTAGTGCTTCTAGAGCATCTCTCAAAGGATTCTATGTAATTATTATTATTATTTAAAAAATTCTTTGAACATTTTTAGTAGATGTAACACTGGACTGGGCTGGAGCATGAGGCTAGGTTCTGATCTTTTTTACTTTTGTCATGATCTACCTAGGTGACCTTTAAACAGTTTGCTTAACTTCTTTGGGCCTCCTTTTCTCCATCTGTACAAATAGAGAATTTTTGGCAAGGTTCTCTGCAGCTCTGATATTTTCTGACTTAAATAAGAAACCAACTTATTTAGATATATTTTACATATTACAAAATTTGCCTGTTTCAGTGATTTTTAGTAATTTTACTAAATGGTGCAACCATCATTGTAAGTTTTTAGAACATTTTCATCCCTTTAATACGATTTAATTCCTCATGACTGTTTATAGCTAATTTTCACTCTTATCCTTAAACAACCGTTAATAGTCTTTTTGTCTCCATACGTTTGCCTTTTCTGACCATTTTATAGTAATAGAAATATATAGTATGTTATCTCTTGTGTCTTGCTTCTTTCACTTAGAGTAATGTTTTTGAGGTTTGTTCGTGATGTGACGTGTCATTAATCCATTCTTTAAGGAAAATAGTATTCCATTTTCTGGATTTTTTTTTTAATCTACCCATTCACCAGTTGACGTACATTTAGGTTGCCAGATTTTGACGATTATGAATAATGTTTTTGTGAATATTCATATGCAAGTCTTTTGTTAACACATGTTTTCATTTCTCTTGGGTACATACCTAGGAAAGTTATAGGTTGTATGGTAGTTCTATGTCCAACTTTTTGAACAAACTGCCAGACTTTTCCAAAGTGGCTGTTATTTTTCTATCCTAGAAGCAGGGTATGAGAGTTTCCAGGCTCTGAATTTTTGATGATCTGGAGATACTCTCTGATTTGAGATTATTGTTCCTTATTCTTAGCATTTTGCTAGCAACAAACTACATTTAATTCTTTTAATTAGTAGGAATAGTTCGTAAAGGAAATAAAAATATATCAATCTGTTATAAAGTAAAATTGCGTTTCTTAGTGTTTAAAAAAATTTTGTTTTATTTTCGTAGTATATGAAGAATGGTTGTAATACTGTTATTAATGAAAATAAGTTAAGACACTATTAAGATATGGTCTTGGCTAGTTATAATAATAAAACTATATTCCAATGATGGCATACAATTTGTTTATTTTATTAATCTGACATCTTTAACGTTATTAATTGAATCTTTATTAGGTATGTATATTCTTGGCATGTTAATAGAGTTAGATTATTTCTCCTGACATTTATGTATACTATCTTGGTAAAGTATAAACTATTTTCGATAGAATAGCAAAACTGACTTTACAGCCGCAGAATGAAATTGCATTGTGTGAAGTTATAATGTCTAAGCTAGGATTCAAAATGTGGGAGGAAGTAATGACGTTACAACGCCCATAAGCCCTCAGTAGTAAGCTCCTGGTTCCAAAAGTGGCATATTGTCACTATAGCAACTACCCATACTTATTTGGATCTGAAACCCAGGCAACGAATAGTGGATAAGACTATAACATCAAGATAGATAATGTGCTCCAGTGGGTTGATATGGTCTGGTCTGTTGATGGTCAAGTATTTGTACCATTTTTCTTATGTTTTTTATGATTGATTGAAGTTTTATGAAGTTATCTTAATTTGTATTAATGTATTTTTTTTTTGGAGAGAAATTAAACATTCGGTATTCTTATATTCTTTTCTAACCCAAGCTTAGTGCTTTTTCCAGTTAGGTTATTAGGATATTAAATATATTTGTACTGTAGCTCTTTCTCCATTATTGTTTGGCAATTCTCAAACAGTAGTTATAAAAATATAACTTTTATTCTGAATCACTTGCAATATTATAACAGAAAAAATATCATGACATATTATTTTAGCTACATCATGAAAAGATGCTCAAGGGTACCAGTAAACATGCAAATTGCCTAAATGCAAGCATCTTTAGAAAAAATGTTTTTTTTTCTAAACAAGGTCTGGATTTCAGACACTCTTCACAAATGGAGATGACATAACTTCCTTCCAATTATCTCTTAGCATGCATCCATAAATTTACTTAGAGGCACAGAAGCCTTCTGAGAAAATAGAATTGGGAACCTGATTCCTTTCTTTCTACCCTTGTCTGATGGATTGGAATAGTTTCTAGTGAGGTCATATTGCAGGAAAAAGAAATGAAGGATCGAAGGGAATTTGTCTTAGAGCTGATGAACTGACTGCAAAATAAAGGGTCACATTTTTTTTTCCTCTAGATCCACCATGTTGCTGATACCGAACTAATTCTAATCAAGTCAGTCAGAAATTTGTTGTGCAAGTTTGTGAATTGGAAGATTTATATCAATAAAGCAGAAATTAATAGCTTATAATCTAAGAGAGTCTAAAGCAGTGAGAGAAAAATTGGGTCTTGAGCAATGTGATGGTATTTGGAAAGGACTGTAGCTTACTAGAGGATGCTTCCCCCACTGGGAAGGTGAAAAGTTTTTAGATGTTCGGAAGACACTAACATACTAAATTAAAAAAAATTTTTTTTTATGTTTTATTTATTTTTTAGAGAGAGAGACAGAGGCAGCGTGAGCAGCAGAGGGGCAGAAAGAGAGGGAGACACAGAATCCGAAGACAGGCTTCAGGCTCTGAGCTAGCTATCAGCACAGAGCTGGACTCTGGGCTCGAACCCACAAACCGCGAGATCATGACCTGAGCTGAAGCTGGACGCCTAACTGACTGAGCCACCCAGCGCCCCTAACGTACTAAATTTTTTAAAGGATGAAATGTCCTTATTTCCAGCTCATTCAAATTGCAAATAATTCTGTGGGCTGAACAAAACCAGATCACCAGATTACCTGTAGGATACCAGGTTACCACTTCTTTACCTAAGAGCTCTCATACATGTGGGCTAGGGCCATGTTGTGTTCTAATAGCAGGCATGCTAGCTAATTCCTGTGCTTTAAGTCCATCTCAGAGCTATTTTTCTTTTTAATCCATACCTTTCAGAGTTTAAAGGAAAAGGAAAGGGAAAAAAAAGGTTTAATGTGTTTATTTTATAGCATTATTGATTTCTTGCTTTTATTCAAGTGGCTGGGTGTTTATTTAGAGTATCTTGTGTTGCTAAAAATATGTTGAAAACCATATTCCTGTTTTTGATGCAGTTTATTCAACCAGTAGGGTTCAGTAAGTGGCTGATTTTAATTACTTTAGTTGGAATTTGACAGTATAGTATCCCACATAGGACTATTACTCAAGGGAGACTGTCTCTAATCATTTTAATTGGGTTCGTTTGGTTGCTTAACTAGCTTAAGTAATTAGGGGGCTTTTCTTCTCTTATCCATCCATCCTCCCTCCCTCCCTCCCTCCCTCCCTTCCTTCCTTCCTTCCTGTAGATACTATAGGGAGTTTAGAGGACATCCATAAAGATTCATCAGTGCATACCTGAGCCTCCCAGGGACTGGAATGGGGAAGTAAAAACAGGAACTAAGCTTACTCTCTTCATCTCTGAATTTAGTAGTCTCTCATTTTTCCTAGTAGGCTTCCTTTGCTTTTTCATTTTGCTTAGGGCCCCAAACTGCTGGTCTTTACTAGTCTACAAGTTATTCTAGCTCAATACCTTCATTTGCAAATTTGTTCTTTGTTTCCACTTGAAAATCTTGAGAGAATCTGACTGGGTTATCTTTGGGAGATAGGTTACTAAATGGTGGCATTCTTATTGATTAAGGCAAAGTGTTCCTGCTGTTGTTAACTTTAAAAAGAAAACCTTCCTAGCAAACAATGGGTTATTCAGGAATAGCAGAGAATTGCAAGCTAGTACATGCAAATTATGACAAAACTGTAGGCAAGTCCACCTGAAGAAGAAGAGGAACACTCTTCTGTAGAAGGAAAGGGTGAAGTTGGGAAGGCTATTATAGACAAAAAGTCCATTGGAGTAAACTGGGAGTTCAAAGTATAGTGACTTTTCATTGGCTGAGCTGTGACTGTCTCTCATTGGCTGGCTCTTGCCAACTGACGAGTGGGGACAGATAAATCTTCCTCTTACTGGGGCACTGGGGTGGTATCCACCTGCAAGGTGCATCTCTTCCTGTTAGATTTACAATTGATGAGCAGTAGGACATGAGAGCTTCTCTTCTGAGCCTTCTGACTCCATTTTAGTGAGGTTTCCATTAATTAATTTGCAAACTGCCATAGTCCACTTATCAGAATTTAGGAGGATGGAGTAATGTCCTGATGCTTTTACATATAGATGTGGGGATAAGGATGTAGAGAAGTAGCTTTCTTCAGAATAGGGTGTGGGCCAGCAGCCACTCTTAAGTTCTCTCTGGTACAGTGGGCCCCATGGCTCAGTGACTTTGTCCAGAGATTCCTTGAACTCTGTATTGAACATAAATATCTTGTGCTGACAACTGATCTTTTAGATAGTTATTGATTAGTCTTCAAATAATTTACTTGGCTTTCCTTACTCCTGGAATACCTACTAGTCTTTTTCAGGTCAAACTAGTTGAATAGCTGTAAGACTGTGTCTTAAAGAGATAGATCCTTCATGGTCAATTAGTGCAATATTCCCATTGCAGAATTTAATATTTAATACTTTGGGGAAATCTCTTAAGCCTATTAGGTGCTGAAAAGGAGAAATGAAGTGAATATTTTCATACAGCAACATTAATTGGAGTGTTACTTTGCTCCAGGGCAAAAGGGTTTCACTTGATATGCCAAATGTAATCAGTTTTAGAGGTGGAGGAATACTGTTGAGAATTTTGGATTTTGAGATTGTTCTCTTGTTCTGCTGGAAGAATGCCATGTTTGATTGTGACGTCTGCCATGGTTTGGAATTCTTTTTTTTAAATTTTTTTAATGTTTTCTTTATTTCTCAGAGAGAGAGAGAGAGACAACATGATCAGGGGAGGGTCAGAGAGAGAGGGAGACACAGAATCCGAAGACAAGCTCCAGGCTCTGAGCTGTCAGCACAGAGCCCAACGCGGGGCTCAAACCCACGAACCGTGAGGTCATGACCTGAGCCAAAGTGGGACGCTTAACCGACAGAGCCACCTAGGCGCCCCTGGAATTCTTTTTTAAAAATGTTTATTTGTTAGAGAGCATGAGCAGGGGAGAAGCAGAGAGAGAGGGAAAGAATGCAAGCAGGCTTGGTGCTGTCAGTGTGGAGCCCCATGCAGGGCTCCGTCCCACAAACCCCGAGATTATGACCTGAGCAAAAATCAAGAGTCAGACTCTTAACCAACTGAGCCACCCAGGTGCCCCTGCCATGGTTGGAATTCTTGACCTGAATGACCTATGTTTTCTCTTCCTAGTTTGAGTTAATAATTGTCTAAATGATACAATATTTTAGTACTTGTTTTCTACCTTCCTTTAGTACTTGTTTTCTACCTTCCTTTTGTCGTATGTGTACCTTCTTCAGTGGATTGATTGTATGTGTGCCAGTTCCTTATATTGTATCACTTAAGTGTTAAATTTTATAAGTAACTTTTTTCAAATTAAGAATTTTTAAAAGCTGCAATATTATCAAATGAATTTCTAAATGTAAAAATTTGTCAGCTTTTGACTGGATTCTCTAGGAATGTGAACTACTTCACTTATAATGGATAGTAACACGGGGGTAGTGGGGAGCATGTGAGGAGAACTCATACTTCTGTGCCACAAACAAAATATAACAGATTTTCCATTCATTTGAAGGATACAGTTTCTTAGTATTCACTTTATATACAGGAAGATTTTAACATCTCTAAAATCTAGCTTTTAAGCAAGAGCTTTCTAGCAAAGAATTAACTACTCCCTCCCCCCCCACCCCCCCCACCCCCCGCCCTTAATTGGAGTAATATGTGAATGTGGTAACAACAATAAAAAGTACTTTTGATGAAAAGCAGCAATTTCTCACTCCTTGCCTGCCATTGTTAGGCCTACCTCTAGAGACAAACATTTTTAATTATTTGGGCATTTGGTTCTTTAGGTAACTTTAAATTACATCATTTACCTATACTCCTTGATTGATTAAACATCATCTGTCTAGTCCCTTTTATAAAAGATCAAGACTTTTACTCCCATATTTCTCTCCCAATCTTCCTAATATTTGATAATTATGAGTTTTGTTTTCTTCATTTTTATATTAATCTGCTTTTGCTACACAGCAATCACAGTTTTTTTGTGTACATGAGGGTGTATCGTGCAGATTAGATAGTTGTTCGGCAGTTTCTCACTTTTTCCTCGCCCACCATCGTGGGAAGATTACAATTCCTCCTATCCTCCAATTAATGGGTGGCTTGGTCTTGCAACTTGCTTTGGTCAAGAAAATGCAGGAAGTGATGCATAGTTTGGAATGTAGACCTTACAAGGCATGAAATTTTTCTTTTTGTCACTTAGGGAGTTTCTAATCTTTGTATAATAAAACATGTCTCAGTCATCTGTTGGGCACCATTGAACCCCAGATGGAGAAACATGGAGAAGATGTTACCTTGACCTACAGCCTGAAACAGAGCTGCCTCAATTCACCTAAAGAATTTATTTTTAAGTGAGAAATCATATGCATATTTTATGTATGCCACTGAGATTTTGTGTTTGCTTATTTTGCATAAAAAATCTGATTAATATAAAAATGAGTACCTAGAAGTAGGGTGCTGCTGTAACAAATATTCTATTTTATTTTTATGTGTTATTTATTATTGAGACAGAGGGAAACAGAGCATGAGTGAGGAAGGTCAGAGAGAGAGAGACATAGAATCCTAAGCAAGCTCCAGGCTCTGAGCTGTTAGAACAGAGCCTGATGCAGGGCTTGAACTCACAAACCGTGAGATCATGACCGGAGCTAAAGTTAGCCACTTAACCAACTGAGCCATCCAAGTGCCCCAACAAAAGTTTTAAATATGTGTCATTGGCTTTGGGACTGGGTGATGGTCACCAAGAAAACTGTTATAGGAGGCCAGAAAAAATGGTAAGCTGTATTATGTAGTAGAAGAACGTTTGATAAAACTGTTGTCTGTAGTAACAGAGGACAGCAAATGTTACTAATGAAGTTAGTATTAGGCAAGGAAATTTCAAAGCAGAATGTTGAAAGCATGAGCTGGTTGCTAAAAGGGCACAACAAGAAAATTCAGTCTACCACATCTGACCTCTTGGCTATAATTATTCATGTTGCTTCCATTCCACCTGTCTAGTTTGTCATCTTAATATGTATGTATGATGGAACATGCCAGTTAGCAGGCTTTCCTTTAGTGCGAGTGGACAGAAAACTGCCCGGCTGCTGGTCTTCCAAATGCCACAAAGAGGAATGCCTGTCTTTGACACACTAAAACCATAGTGTAAAGTTAATTTTTATGGTGATGTTTCTTCCTCCCTCCCTTTCTTCTTTTTAAGAGAAGGGCTGTAGTTAATAAGGATGTTAGTTGCTGAAACAAATAAACCTGAAAATTTCCATGTTTTAACAAAATAGCAGTTTGTTTTTTCACTTATTGGTTTAGTGAGGTCTTCCTGTCAGGAGACAGCTTTCTGCTTGCTTGCTCAAGATTCCTCTGTCTTCTGGTTCTCCCATCCTTAAAATGCCTTATGATTGTCCCCTTCAAGTGGAAGGGGAAAGGAGAATGGAGAAAGCATTTCCCTGGCAAGGAAATGATGTTACTTCTACTTACATTCCATTGGCTAAAAGTAGTCACATGGTACTGCTTAGATGCAAGAGTGTCTGAGAAATGCTGTTTCTAGTTAAACATTTACTTCTTAGGGACAACTTTACAGAAGAAGGTGTATGAATTTCGGTTAATAGTTGGCCATCTTTGCTGCAAAGGACAGTTATACTCCTACTGTTTTTGGCAGGGGTAGATAATTGGGCTCCTTGTATGCTTTGTGAGTAGAGGTGGAAGAGGAAGGTGGAGGTGGAGTATTTGGTACAATTTTTCTATATTCAGATCTTCAATTAATCTCTGTTCTTACATGTTCTTCTCACCCCTTTCCTAATATAACTTAGAGACAGTTCTCCAGGTATCTCTGACTTTGGAATCTCCATGGGGTTCTAGTGAGCAGGTCAGTTTTCACCTCAGTTGCAATTTCCTTCTAGTACATTATGTTCTGTTTAAGTTGTCAGCATACTCCTGTCTGTTTTTTGTTGAAATCTGTTGTTGGCCAGTCACCAACTCTTTCCAAGCTAACTTCTCTTCATTGTTATACTGGCACCTATACATTGTTTTTTATTTTAATCTTTAGGAGTCAGGTGAAATAAAAATAAAATATCTTCAATTAATATCTCTAATAAATTTTTAATTATTTTTAAATACATCCTGTTTGAGGAAGATGCATTTACTGTCCACCATAGGCTGACCCTTCTCTAGATTCTATAGGATATATGAAAACATAAAATGTATGATCTCTGCAAGTGGAGAATTCCCACCTACTCTACTCCAACTTTGATACGACTGCTGGTGTAACTTTCTAGAACACTTGATTCTATCATGGTACTTCTTTAGAAACTTTGATGCATTTTCCTTGCTTGTTTTTCCCTATGTAAACTCTGCCTGCCTTTCACTTCCCTTCCTCTCAGTACCTGCCCCACTAGTGAGAAGTGTTCATTTCATTGTATTACCAACATGCCATGTTGATTCTCACCTTTGTGCCTTTGTATATGTTGTCTCCATTCTCTGGACTTACCATCTTTTTCATATCTGAGTCCTATTTAAATACAGATGCTGAAATCAGATTTCATTTTTTTTTTAATATTTTTATTCATTTCTAGGAGAGAGAGAAAGAGAGAGACAGTGTGAGCAGGGGAGAGTCAGAGAGAGAGGGAGACACAGACTCTGAAACAGGCTCCAGGCTCTGAGCTGGCAGTCAGCACAGAGCCCGACGCAGGCCTCGAACCCACAAACCGCGAGATCATGACCTAAGCGAAAGTTGGACGACCAACCGACTAAGCCACCCAGGCACCCCAGATTTCATTTTTTTTAAGTGAACTGTCTTCACTGCTCCAGACGTCAGTGATCTTTTTTCTCTGATCAGCAGCAGAGCTTTTTTTAAATCTATATTATTTATTGTTGAGTCACACTTGGTTTTCTTTCCCATAAAATCGAGGAAAGCTCTGTGCTCTGTACCTCTTTCAGTACTCTATAGTGTCCAGCATAGCGAAGAGTTCATGCTAAGTATATAATAAATACTCATTTATTTTTCATGTTTATTTACTGTTGAGAGAGAGAGAAAGAAGGAGGGGCAGAGAGAAGAAGAGACGAAATTTGAAGCAGGCTCCAGGCTCTGAGCTGTCAACACAGAGCCTGATTTGGGGCTCAAACCCATGAGCAGTGAGATCATAACCTGAGCCAAAGTCAGATGCCCAACTGATTGAGCCACCCAGGTACCCCAGCCCTGAGTTGTTTAAACCAGTGGTATTCAAAGTGCTCTCTGCAGATTGATGCTGGTACACGGAATGTTATCACTGTGCTGGAATATAAGTGTAGAAATGAGAATTAGCTTTAGAAACTTTTATACAAATTTGGCAGTAACTTTATATGTGTTGAATTTATAATAAAAAAAAATTTGATTTCTATTTTGCATGTTTAAAAAGTTTCTGGTAAGGGCACCTGGGTGGCTCAGTCAGTTAAGCATCCAGACTTTGGTTCAGTTCACCATCTGCCAGTTCATGGAGAGCCCCATGTCAGGCTCTGTGCTGACAGTTCAGAGTCTGGAGTTTGCCTCGGATTCTATGTTTCCCTCTCTCTTTGCCCCTCCCCTGCTTACACTCTGTTTCTCTCTGTCTCTTAAAAATAAGTAAACATTAAATTTTTTTTAGTTTTGGTAATTTCTATTTCTTTTTATTAAAGTATCAGTCCATAGTGGATTAGATTTTTTTTTTTTTAATGTTTACTTATTTTTGAAAGAGAGAGAGACAGGGTGAGTCGTGGAGGGACACACACACACACACACACACACACACACACACACACACACAATCAGAAGCTGGCTCCAGGCTCCGAGCTGTCCTCACAGAGCCCAACGTGGGGCTTGAGCTCACAAACTATGAGACCATGGCCTAAGCTAAAGTCAGATGCTCAATTGACTGAGCCACTCAGGCGCCCTGGATTAGAAAAATTTTAAAAGTGGCATCTCATCACAGATATTTCCGGAAGCCCTAATTTAGACTATAAATATATGAGAATTTAGCAATGAAGAGATCAGTATACTTTGGACCAGTTGACGATTTCATGAAGAAGATGCGATCTCTTCTTAAAGGATGAATAGAATTTGGGTTGTTGTTACAACAATTTGGGTTGTTGTAAAGCACTGTGTCATTTCCAGCAGGGATAACAAGGTTTTGGACTACAAATGGAGATGTGCTAATATGTTTTGTATCACAGAGGAGTGTCAGGGAGAAGAGTCCTGGCAGAGTTAAAAATTAAGTATACAGAAAGCCGACCAGACCCTCTCTCTCTGGCCCTCCCCTGTTCACGCTGTCTCTCTCTCTCTCAGAAATAAATAAAACATTAAAAAAAAAAAAAAAAGCTGGCCAGATACCAGATAACAGGAGTATTTCCTATTTATTTTGTTATTGTTTGAACTGTTGTATGCTAAAGATTGTTGATTCCCATATGTCTGTTGCTAATTTTCCATGGGACTAGTAGTGAGTACATTTTAAATTTTGTCTCTTTGAAACATTTCTTTTTAATTCAGCCTTTAAAAAATTAGATGGTTGGGGGCACTGGGTGACCCCGTCAGTTGAGCATCTCACTTTTGATTTCAGCTCAAGTCTTGATACCAGGGTCATGGGATCAAGCCCCTCATCAGGCTCCACATTGAATATGGAGGGCTCTTTCCCTTTGTTCCTCTCCCCCACTCATGCGTGCTCTCTCTCAAATAAAAAAGAATCTTCAAAACATTTTAGGTGGTTGGCTTATTAATATGTTGTTGCTAAATTTATTCTAGCTTTAATATGAAGCTAAGTAAGTAAAATAAACTAAGGAAGAACAATTCATAAAATTTATTTTAAATTATAAACACCTGTTTTTGGGGTGCCTGGCTGGCTCATCCAGTGGAGCATGTGACTCTTGATCTTGGGATTTTGAGTTCAAGCCCCACATTTGGCATAGAGGTTCTTTAAAAATGTAAAAAGAGATAAAAATATTTTTAAAAAACTACCTGTTTTCATCTTGTTCTCTATTTTCCTTTGTCAGTTTTATTTTGGAACAAAGCTTTTTTTCTCATGACTAAATTGTAGTCCTATGAATTCAGAATTCAGAGACATGGGATTAAAAAAATATTGGTATGACCATTGCACCTAGAGAATTAACATTTAGTTTATAGCACAAAATGTGAACTGAACTAGTTACTTTTTTTAATTGTAGAAAAATCTACATAACATAAAATTTACCATTTTAAGTGTGCAGCTCAGTGGCATTAAGTATATTCACATTGTACAGCTGTCACCACCATCCATCTCCAGAACTTTTTTATTTTTCCAAACTTTCCCATTAAATAATAACTTTGCATTTCCCTCCTCTCCCCTGAACTAATTATTTTAAATTTACTTATTTCAGTATTTTCTTACTTGTCCTGTTTGCTGTCATTATAAATGAATGTATATTGAGTACTCCTTATATATATATGGAACTGGGGCAGATGCTGAGCAGGGTTGAATTACATTATAAAGAAGGCTGAGCAATTTACCATGATGTTAAGTGGTTTCCTAGGTTACAGTCTTGTATCATATTCTTTTTCTTCCATCCACACCCCACTAAGTATGCAAAAGAATACTACCTATTTTTTTGTTTTGTTTTGTTTTAGAGGTTACCATGAAAATGTCTCCTTAACACCGGTCTGGAAATTCTAAAACAAGATTGAACTGAAATGCTGCTTTGATTTCATCTGAGATTTTGGATACATAAATGAACATGTTTGCGAAGTTATTAAATATGAAAATGGATGGTAACTTGTTATTTTTTAAAAGCCTGGATAAATTTTTATAGCTATGGCTACTGTATGACTCTATATCTATCTATCTATCTATCTATCTATCTATCTATCTACCTACCTACCCACCTACCTACCTACCTACCTATCTATCTACCTACCTACCTACCTACCTATCTAGTGAGGTGTCCTGGTTTTATTTCTTCCTCTCTTTTTCTCTGTCATGTTCATTTGTACCTCTTCCTCCCCCTGCCTATAAGTTTGCCTGTTTCCCACGGCTTTGCCTTTGGAAAGTCTTTTGCTTAGAAATCTTACCTTTTTCAGTTCAGTTATCTCTCTGTGGGAAAATAACTTTTAAGCCTGTTATTTCTTAACCCTGAAGCATAGTTCTGAAGCTAGAGCTGTGTCCTGAAATTTTCTCTTATGTGGTCTGCTTTTACCTCAAACAAAATGTGTCTAATGTTGGACTTAATCATTTTACATCTGCTTAAAACCTCCCCTCTCCTCCCTCCCTCCTCTCTCTCTCTCTGTGTTTCTTTCTTTCTTTCTCTCTTCTCTTCTCTTCTCTTCTCTTCTCTTCTCTTCTCTTCTCTCTCTTTTCTTTTGCTTAACTCTTAGTGGTCAGGTCTTTCCCTATTTAGCTAGTCACCAAATCCTGTCAACTATTTCTGTCCATTCTTTTTTTTTTTTTTTTTTTACAAATAGTTTATTGTCAAATTAGTTTCCACATAACACCCAGTGCTCATCCCCACAAGTGCCCTCCTCCATGCCCATCCCCCCTTCCCCCACATCCATCAGTCCTCAGTTTTTGTCAGCATTCAAGAGTCTCTCATGGTTTGCCTCTCTCCCTTTCCCCCACCATTTCCGCCCTTCTTCTCCCCCTTGTTCCTCCATCAAGTTCCTCCTAATCCTCCTATACGTGCAAACATATGATATTTGTCCTTCTCTGCCTGACTTATTTCGCTCAGCATAACACCCTCAAGGTCCATCCATGTTGCTACACATGGCCAGATTTCATTGTTTCTCATTGCCATGTAGTATTCCATGGCATAGATAAACCACATCTTCTTGATCCATTTATCCGTTGATGGACACTTAGGCTCTTTCCATGTTTTAGCTATTGTGGAGAGTGCTGCTATGAACATTGGGGTCCATGTGCTCCTATGCCTCAGCATTTCTGTATCCCTTGGGTAAATTCCTAGCAGTGCGATTGCTGTGACCCTTTCCATTCTTAAGCCACTCTCTCTAGTATAGCCTGATCACCTGATGCCTCTTAGTTCAGTAGTCACTTAGCAATAGAATTTTCTCTCCAGTTTTTATACCACTTTCTCTGTAACTTTTCACATGAAAGTTCTGAATAACTATTTTGGATTATAGTTCATTGTGTCTCTTTCTCATCATTGTCTTTTTTATTGTTGTATGCCCCAGAAGGCTTGCATCATAGTTGGCAGTCAACAACTTGTTTTTGAGAATATGGTATTCTAACTATAACTTCTTCTAATGTATTTTATACATCATTGCCATGTTCTTTCATTCATTTAACAAATATTTTTTTTTCATGTTTATTTATTTTGAGAGAGAGAGAGAAAGTGAGAAATAGGGAGGGCCAGAGAGAGAGGAAGATTGGGAAAATCCCAAGCAGGCTTCACAGTGTCAGAGCGGAGCCTGATGCAGGGATCAAACCCTGATGCAATGTTCAAACCCACGAACCGTGAGATCATGACTTGAGCCAAAGTCAGACGCTTAACCTCCAGAGCTACCCAGGTCCCCTTAAAAAATATTTATTGAGTGCTTATTTATGTGCCAAGGACTCTTTAAGTGCTAAGGATGTAGTAATCAACAAAACAAACAGAAACATGACTTCTGGTCTAGTAAGGATAAAAGAATGACAAATTAGCAAAATAAAATAAATGATGGAGTATGAAGGGAGTATCAAGTGTAAAAGTTGACATTTTGGATAAAGTGGCCAGGAAAGCCTTTCTCTAAAGGTGGCATTTGAATAAAGAATTGAGTGGGGAAGGAATATCTGCTGGGAAGAGTATTCCAGGCAAAGGGAACAGCAGGCGCAAAGGACCTCAGATGCACGTGTGCCTGGCATGTTTGAATACGGCAGAGAGAATCATAGTGAGCTGGAAATGTGTAGTAGGAATCAAGGGTGTATGTTAGGGGAGAGGTATTGATTGGGAAGATCTGGTTTGTAGGTCACAATTAGGAGTGTGATTTTACTCTGCATGAAATGATGGCTAACCTTTGAACATACAAGTGAAGTAATCTGACTTACGTGTTAATAGAATTATTATGTTCCCCTTTATTGAGGAGAGAGGGGAAGTAAGGAAATCAGGTAGGAGCTTTGCCACCAATCCTGGTCAGAGATAATCGTAGTTCAGACCTCATTGATAGTGGGAGTAGTGAGAGGTATTCTGATTTGAGAATATTTGAAGTGGAGCTAACAGAATTTTCTGATGGATTGAATGTGAGGTATGAAGGGAACAGAAGAGGAGTCAAGGATTGTTTGAAGGTCTTTGGCCTGAGCAGCTCAAGGATGGGATTGCCATTAATTTAGATGTAGGTAGCTCTGAGCAGGTTTGGCAGGGGATTTTAAGGAGTTAAGCTTCACATGTGCTAAGTTTGTGATGTCTGCTTGACATCTATGCTGAGTAAGACTGTCCAGGTTCATGTGGATATACTAGACTGAAGTTCAGGAAGGGGATCTGAGGGTCATTGGCATAGAGATGATATTTAAAATTATGAGACTGATTGAGTCATCTAGAGAAGAAGTGTAGAAAGAGATTAAACTTTTTGAAATACCTTACTCCTTCAATATCTCTGCCTGGTACATACCACCCAAAGGCTCTGCTTGGTACTCTATGGCCTTCTACAGTTTAGTTTCATATAAATCTGTTTCTTTTTCCAGTCAAACTGAAGTACTCACCTTGCTTAAGCTCTCCTTTTGAATTGCTGCTTTACTGTTTTTGCTCTTTGTATTCCTTTTACTTGGAATGCTTTGACTTCTCTCTACTCAATTTCGTTTTTGCAAAACTCTGTATCTTTATTCCACTTACTTTATCTTGTCTGTCTTGTAAAGTTTGCCATATTTTTATCTATGTCCTTTTTTCCTAGTGAGCTAAAGATATATAGCAGGGACCATGAATTTTCATGTCTTCTACAGAAATCAGAACCCCTGTTCTACTTCTCAGAGGCAGTCTATGAGGAAGCAGGCTTTCCAAACACTAGAAACATAGAGAAAGCAAGGCTGTTTGGGACATCTAGATACTGATTCTCTTTTCTCCTCTTAGGTATAGTTGTAGCCGTATTGGTACTGGCTTTGGCTCAAGAACCAGGAGGAACTCAGACTGTTTATAATTTCTTCCTATTAAAGGGTGTAGCTTGTTAAGGCCTACTCTTCCCAAAATGGTGATATGAGCCCTGAACATAAAAGACAAGTGGAACCATAACAGTTGAGCTTGTCAAATATTGCTAGACCCTACCTTGCCCTAGAATGAATGACTCTAGAGGCCAGTGGAAGCAGTGCTGAGATATTCTACATCTATTCCTGCTTTTAGTGGCAGTCTTACTGCTAATGAGATTTTTGATACTAAGTCAAGAACTACATGTAGATGTGTGTTTGTGTGTGTGTATGTGCTTGTGTTTGTGTTTTTTCCTCTAATTCATAGCTAATACCTAACCTTTATTTTGGGCTTACTTAAATGGGCTAGTCACAGTTCTAATGCTCTACATCTGTTAACTCTTTTAATCTTCATAAAATCCAAATGAATTAGCCACTTCCAGGTAAGAGAATCGAGGAGAAGATTGAGTAAGCTTCTTCAGTAATGCTATTAAAACTAAGTGGAGAAGAGGGGCGGGGGGGTCATCCCTGGAATTTTTTTTTTTTTTTTATCCAAGGACATTTTAATCCAGAGCTTATACTTTTAATTGCTAATCTGCACTAGCCTATCTGAAATGCTGTAAGCAAATTTTAATTATTTTTGTCCTCTAATGGCTGCTTCTATAATTTGAAATAATATACTTCTATCATTATTTTTTGATTCATCAACTAAGGCAATAACTATTGATGACTTGCCATTAAAGATGAGGATTTAGTTCATTTACACTACTCTTGTGCTACTTTAGATTTTATATAGCTATGTAGTATTGATGTTATTCTCACTATCTTTGCGATTTCAGTATACCTAAACCTCCATTTCCTGTTCCATTAACTTTTAGCAGTATCTCTTATTTCTCATTCTATAAAGTGAGGATATTATCATCTTTATTTCATCTCTTTTACCCCCTTTCTACCTGTTAACTTCTGCCAAATATCTATTTACTTTAAAATTATCAGTTGATAATATTTATGTTCTATGTAAAGACAGTAGTATAATGTTAAGAATATAGGTTAGAATGGGAGCGCCTGGGTAGCTCTGTCAATTAAGTGCCAACTTTGGCTCAGGTCATGATCTCACAGTTTGTGAGTTCAAGCCCCGCATTGGACTATATGCTGACAGCTCGGAGCCTGCAGCCTGCTTCAGGTTCTGTGTCTCCCTGTCTCTCTGCTCCTCCCCTGCTCAAGCTCTGTCTCTCTCTGTCTCTCAAAGATAAATAAACACTGCAATTAAAAAAAAAAAAAAAAAAAAGGAATGTAGATTAGAATGTACATTAGAGCGAGGCTGCCCAGTTTTTTACCCAAACTCTAACATCCTAGCTGTATGAACTGACAAGTTATTTGATATCCCTGTGCCTCACTTTCCTCAACTGTAAAATGGGGAAAATAATGATACTTACTTCACAAGATTATTATGATGCTTAAGTAATTTAATATATGCAAAACATTTAAAACAGGGCCTGGTACCTAATAAGTACTACATGAATAATTGCTATTAATGTTATAATTTTTCTGTAATCATAGTTAACTCTTTTATGCCTTCAATTTGTTCTACACGTTAAAACCAATAAATAGCATTTAACTATTTAACTTATTATAATGATTATGTAAAACAGAACCAAATAGTATGCTGTGATTACATTTCTTTGTTTATGTCCAAAGACGTCACCCTAAGGAGAATGCTTCTGGGATCAAGATCAAATGGATTATTTTTTCTTTTACATCAATTTTTCAAAATTATGTAATATTTTAATTTTGTTTATAATTGAACCTTGACTTTCATATGTATTGTTTTTCCCTTTAGAGTTAAGATTTTTTTTCCTTCTGATTGACAAAAGAATAAGCTATTTTCATTCTGAAAATTATCTGGCTTCTCTGTCATACTGGGTTATAAAATCCACTTTCTGGGACACATGGTTGGCTCAGTCAGTTAAGTGTCTGACTCTTGGTTTTGGCTCAGGTTGTGATCTCATGGTTCATGAGATCAAGCCCTGCGTTTGGCCCTATGGTGACAGTGTGGAGCCTGCTTGGATTCTCGCTCTCCCTCCCTCTGTTCCCGATCCCTCCATATGGGCACATTTTCTCTTTCTCATTAAGTAAATAAACTTGAATAAAAAAATAAAATCCACTTTCTTCTTGGTGACAGTTCTTTTAGAGACTTTAGTCTTTCTGTTCCATTTGGGTGGGATTTGTTACTCTCTAGGTTGTCTTTCTGGATCTTTGCTTTTCCTTGTCTCTGTTCCTGGGTTAGATTTTTTTTCTTAGATCCAATGTTTTCTTTGTTTCTCACTTCATTTTACTGAATAACATTTTCAGTGTCTTCAGAAAATTGTCTAATAACAAATTTTAGGGTTCTTAAGTGTCTGAAAATGGTTTTGTTTGATCCTTATACTTGATGGACCTATGGATATAGAACTTTAAGTTCAAAACATTTTTTCTTCAGAACTTTGAAGACGTGGTACATGCCTTCTAGAATTTTGTGCTGTTACTGAGAAGCTTAATGCCTGCTTATTTCATGCCTTTCCAGAAGCTTTTATTTTCCGTATAATTCATCTCATAAATCTAAAGAATATGTTTAAATGTGGATATTACTTTTATTAATCTGACTGGTGTCTGGTATAGCCTTTTCAATGTGAAGACGTGTATTTTTCTTCAGTTTTCTGAAATTTTATTTATTTCCTCTGTATTTTTTTCTTTTTTCTCTCCAGAGCTTCTCTTAGTCTGGTATTGAATCTTTTAGATTTGTTCTCCTTTTCTTGTATCTTTTGTTTCTTGTATTTTTCTTTCTTTTTGCTGTATGTTCTAGGAAATGCCCTTGTCTTTATTTTTCAGTTCTTCTTTTTAAAAATGTTTTCAGCAGTCATTTGTTTTCAAAGAGGTTTGTTCTTTTAGCGCTCTTTGTTTTTATGACATCCTGTTCATGCTTTATAGATACATTATTTTAAAATTTTGTAAAGATACTGGTTATAATTTATCTTTTTTTTTTTTACATTGTTTTCTCCCTGAATATTCTTTAGAATTAATAATCTTTGGGAATAATCTTTGAAAATAATTTATTTTTCTTGTTTTTTTTCCTTCTCTCAGTTTCCTCATGTTTGGCAGTTCTTCAAACTTGTTTTCATTTAATAATAAAGGATACATTGATGATTATTGGAAGCTGACATGAGTTTTTTTTTGTTATTGAATACATAGATACACTTCTGATAGATTTCTTTTCTGAGTGTGAAAGCTGACTGAGAGCTCTTTTGGGTGGGTTATATATCTACTGGAAAGCTTTAGTTTAGGATTTATAGGCAGAGGCTTGACTGCTAGTGGTGTTCCTTCATTGCCATTTGATTTCATTCTTGTTGTTATCACTCACTTAATTACTAAATCTAGCTACCTAGCTAGAATAAATCTCTCAAAAGCTTAGGTAGATTTATTGGTTGCCATTTGTAGTTTGGGAAATTTCCTAAGGTTTTTAGCAAAGCTTAGTGGCTTAAAACAGCAGTCATTATTTAACTCACCATCTTGTGGGTCGGCATATTGGGCTGGGATCAGCTGGGTGTTTATGGTCTCAGCACGGCTCCCTCACGCGTCTGTGTTCAGCTATGGTTTAACTAGATGGCTGTGTTTATGAGGGTATGAGGATGAAGAGCTCCTGGATGAGGCATTGGGGGTAATTAGGCCTTGTGTCTCTCTCATCCTGCAGCAGGCTAATCCTAGACTTATTTACATGAGAGTTTCAGGGATCTAAGCAAGGTAGCAGAATTGCAAGGACTTCTGAAGTAGAGACTTGGAACTGGCTTAGAACTTAACAGTGTGATTCTGTTGGACTCTTGGCAAAACAAGTGAGGAAGCCAGCTCAGATTCAGGAAATAAAGGAATAGACTATATCTTTTGATGGGAAGACCTATGAAGTCATATTGCAAAGGGTATAAATTCAAATTGAGGTGGAGAATTATGTTTAGCCATTTGCTCTAGGGAATTGATATATTACACTGTATATTTAAATGTTCTTTTACCTTTGAAAACAAAGTTTTATAGTTTCCTTTGTGTGTGTGTATGTATCTATATAAACTGTATACAGTTGACCCTTGAACAATATGGGGATTAGGGGTGCTGACCCCTGAATAGTTGGAAATCCGCATATAACTTGACTCTCCCCAAACTTTACTAATATAATAGCCTTTTGTTTGCTGAATGCCTTACCAGTAACATAAACAGTTAACACATATTTTGTATGTTATATGTATTATATGCTGTATTATAACGTAGTAAGGTGGAGAAAAGAAAATATTAAGAAAATCATAAGGAAGAATGGTCAGTCATTTAAGCATCCAACTCTTGGTTTGGGCTCAGGTCATGATCTTGCAGTTGTGAGATTGAGCCCCACATCAGCCTCCCCATCCCCCCTCCCGCATGGAGCCTGCTTGGAATTCTCTCCTTCTCTTTGTCCCTCATCTGTTTGTGTGCATGAGCTCTCTCTCAAAAATAAATAAATAAATATTTTAAAAAGTCATAAGGAAGATAAAATACATTTACATTACTGTGTAAAATTCACCTGTAAATCAATTTGTGCAGTTCAAACTGTGTTAAGGGTCCACTGTCTGTCTTTTGAGAGTTTCGTTGCCCTCATTCCCTGTATGCTATGCAAAGTCAGCTCCTGTCAATTTTATGTTCTAGGTACTCTGCAATTCATCCTTTTACTTCTTTCGGCTACTACCACACTAATCCATAATCTAGGCATAGATTATTATCCAAGATTCTACTCATATGTACCATTGCAATAATATTTTTACAGTAGGATTCACTTTTTACAATAGGATCATTCATCTACCCCTTCTAGCCCCCCCTCCATGCCGATACATCATAAATTCGTTCTCCACACTACAATTGGGGGTCTTTCTTTTATAATGCAAATATGGTCATATCCTCTTGTGCTTAAAACATATTAATAACTTTCTGTGAACCTTAAGGTGAAGATCATAGTTTTTACTGTAGCCTACAAGGAAATTACTGTAGCCTACAAGGAAATGCTATTATTGTTGAGGCCTGAGAAATTTATGAATATGAGGGATAACCAGACAGTTTCTAATATGGCATGGTGTTGAATTTATATATTTAAGCACCTACACTCAAGATGATATTCTCCCAAGTTAATGTTTAGTCAGTGAATGCAAACAGGTTTAACACAGGTGGGTAAATTTGTAAAATTAGTAGACATTTTCAGTTGCTCATTTAAAGTCTTTTATTTATTTATTTATTTTTTAAGTTTATTTATTTATTTTGAGAAGTGGAGGGAGGCAGAACACAAGCCCAGTGCAGGGCTTGAACTACCGAATGATGAGATCATGACCTGAGCTGAAATCAAGAGTCAGACACTTAACCAACTGAACCACCTAGGTGCCCCTAATTGCTCATTGTTTGTGTATTATATGTTAATCATTTTTTTCTATGTTAACCATTTTTTTAAACCCACTTTGAGATACAGTTGATATACCAGTGTGTAAGGTTAAGGTGTACAATGTGATGATTTGATACAGATGCATTTTGTGAAATGACTACCACAATAGGGTTAATACCTTTATCACCTCACATAATTACTATTTTTGTTTATGTGTTGTGAGAACATTTAAGATCTATTCTAGCAGTTTTCAAATATATAAACACTTTTTAACTATAGTCACCTTACTGTACATTGGATCCTCAGAACTTACTAGTCTTATAACTGAAGTTTGTACTTTTGACCAACATCTTCCCATTTCGCCTCCTTGCAGCTCCTTGAACCACCATTCTACTCTGTTTCTATTAGCTTAGCTTTTTTCACATTCCATATATAAGTGGGATTATGATTTTATAGTATTTGTTTTTCTCTGACTTACAGCGTTTTGCATAATGCCCTCAAGGTCCATCTATGTTGTTGCAAATGGCAGGATTTCCTTCTAATGGCTGAGTAATGTTCCAGAGAGTGTGTGTGGTATGTGTGTATGTGTGTGTGTGTGTGTGTGTGTGTGTGTGTGTACATAGCATACACACATGTATACTATATTTTCTTTATCCATTCATTTGTCCGTGGATACTTAGGTTGTTTCCATATCTTGGCCATTATGAATAGTGCTGCAGTGAACACGGGAATGCAGATAACTCTTCAAGTTTCTGATTTTATTTCCTTTGGGTGTATACCCAGAAGTGGGAATGCTGGATAATAAAGTAGTTCTGTTTTAGTTTTTTGAGGAACCTACACACTGTTTTCCATGGTGGGTATACCGGCTTACATTCCCATCAGTAGTGGGATTTCCTTTGCTCTCTATCCTTACCAACACTTGTCTCTTGTTTTATTATGTTTTTTTTAAATTGTAATGTATTTTTATTTTCTTTAAAAAATGTTTATTGAGGTGTAGTTGACATACGATATTAGTTTAACATATACAGTGATTCGATATTTATATACATTACTCAGTGCTCATGATAAGTGTAGTCCCCATCTCTCAACCATACATTATTTTAATATTATTGACTATATTCCCTGTGCTCTACCTTTCATCTCTGTGACTTATTTGTTTTATAACTGGAAGTTTGTACCTCTTAATCTCCTTCACCTATTTGCCCACCCTCCACACCCCTCCACTCTGGCAACCACCAGTTTGTTCTCATAGTATTTATGAGTGTATTTCTGTTTTGTTTGTTCCTTTCTTTTAAAGATTACACATATGAATGAAATCGTATGTTATTTGCCTTTCTGTGTCTGACTTACTTCACTTAGTGTAATACCCTCTAGTTCCATCCATGTTGTCACAGACGGCAAGATTTCATTCTTTTCTTGGGGTGCCTGGTTGCTCAGTCAGTTAAGTGTCTGACTTTGGCTCACATCATGATCCCATAATTTGGGGATTTGATCCCCACATCAGGCTCTGAGCTGACGGCCTGGAGCCTGCTTTGGATTCTGTGTCTCCCTTTTCTTTCTGCCCTGCCCCTGCTCAAGCTCGCTCCCTCTCGCGCTCTCTCTCGAAAATAAACATTAAAAAATTAAAAAGATTTCATTTTTATGTTGAGTAATATTCCATTGTGTGTGTGTGTATCCATTCATCTTTTTTATCCATTCATCTTTATCCATTCATCTTTTTTAAAAAAAATTTATTTTAATGTTTATTTTTGAGAGGGAAAGATAGAGAAGGAGGGAGGGAGGGAAAGAGGCGGGTAAGGACAGGGAAAGAGGGAGACCAAGGATCTAAAGCGGTCTCTGCACTGATAGCGGAGAGCCCAGTGGGGGCCTCAAACTCATGAACTGTAAGATCATGACTTGAACTGAAGTCAGGCACTTAACTGACTGAGTTACCCAGGCATCCCTGTTGATTCATCTTTCAGTGGACCCTTGGGTTGCTTCCATTATCTTGACTATTGTAAACAATGCCACAGTAAGCATAGAGGCCTATGTATCTTTTCATATTAGTGTTTTCATTTTCTTCAGATAAACACCCAGAAGTGGAGTTGCTGGATTTTAGGATATTTCTATTTTTGATTTCTTGAGGAACCTCCATAGCATTTTCCAGGGTAGCCACACTAATTTACATTATCACAAACAATGTGCAAGAGTTGCCTTTTCTCCACATCCTTGCCAAAATTGTCATTTTGTTACTAGCCATTCTGACAGGTGTGAGGTGATACTTTATTATGGTTTTGATTTGCATTTCCCTGATAACTAGTGATGTTGAGCATCTTTTCATATACCTGTAGGTCATTATGTCTTCTTTGGAAAAATTTCTGTTCAAGTCCCATGCCCAGTTTTTAAATTGGCTTGTTTCCTTTTTGCCTTTGAGTTATATGAGATCCTTGTATATTTTGGATATTAACCCATTACCAATATGTGGTTTGAAGATATTTTCATGCATTCTTTAGATTATCTTTTTATTTTGTTGATCGTTTCTTTTGCTGTGCAGAAGTTTTTAGTTTGATGTTGTCCAACTTACCTATCTTTGCTTTTGTTGCTTGGGCTTTTGGTATCATCCAGAATAATTTCCAAGACCAATAATATCAAGGAGCTTTTCCCCTATGTTTTCTTCTAGTTGTGCGGTTTTCCCTTTTCTTGTTTCTGTACTGTTACACCACTTGCCTCCACAATGAGTTTGCAGTTCTGTGAGGTGTCTTAGGGAGATTTTGCAGAAAATAGATCTGTTTTTGAAAACTTTTAAGCTGTATGATGGAGCATGTGCTTTGTAGTAGGTGTCTAATGCTGTAGTTTGCAACATTCTCCTTTTTTCTTCCAACCTCCTCCTACCCAGATCACTATCCAAACACGATTGCTTATATTTCCCTGCTTGTCTATCCTCCCAAATATATTTGTTTACTCCTGAGAATAGATTACACAAGATTCTAATCAGCTAGTCCAAATGGTAACTGTTGTAGCTAGAAGACCTTCAAAAGTTTTTAGCTAAACAGAGGAAAAACGTCTTGTTATATTTTCTTTTGAATAGAGTGGAGAACTTTATGTTTATTTATTTGTTTTGGAGTGGAATGTGAGTCCTTTTAGGTGTATTAGGATTTCTCCAGGTATAATTTTGGAATAAAGAAACTATTGCATACATCAAAAGAATGTAAAGATTTTTTCTGCCCAACAGTCAGGATTTTATCTGAAGATTTTCATTTTTAAAAAGGCTTTTAAATAGAACTACTAAATAAATAATTAAAAGATAATGTAAATTTCAGAGTAGAGTAAGGTAGCAGGTTGGTAAGTGGGACTTTTTCTGTTCCCTCTGATTTAGGGCTGAGGTCCGAGAGCTGAGAACAGAATATATTAGTGTCTGGAGATTCCAAAGCCGGATACAACTCTGTCTGTGTAGAACTTGTTATGGTCACAGTCCCTGCCAACAAAGCAGTTCTAGGCAGTTCCTTGGATATGGTGGCTCTGTGCAGTTCCATATAACTCTGCCAGCTCATTTACAGCTAATTGGAGATTATGGTTCCATTGTTCTCTCACTCCAGCTGTAGCCAGGTCAGGAGCCTATAAGATGCTGCCACAAAGGCACTGCCCACGTAGGGGCCATGGCCAGTTACTGGTCAGTGAGCTTCATTCTTTTTTAAATTTTTTTCTTTTTTTTCTTAACAGAAGTTATAGGAATATATTGGCTGTTGATTACAGGGGCAGGAATCAGAAAAACATAGATAAATAACTGAGTCATGTCCGTGTTGAAACCATAAAATCGAGATCTACCAATTTCTGTAGAGCCCCTGAATCCAAATTTAAACAAACACACAACCCCATCCCCTCAACCCCTTTTCATCTGATTAGTTTCTATTAAAGTTTTATATAAGCTTGTTTTTTTTTGTTTTTTTTTTTAAATGTTTATTTATTTCTAGGAGATAGAGAGACAGCGTGAGCAGGGGAGGGTCAGAGAGAGAGGGAGTCACAGACTGAAACAGGCTCCAGGCTCTGAGCTGGCAGTCAGCACAGAGCCCGACGCGGGGCTCAAACCCACGAACCGTGAGATCATGACCTAAGCGAAAGTCGGACGCTTAACCAACTAAGCCACCCAGGCGCCCCAATATATAAGCTTGTTTTTAAGTATAAATGAGGTTTAAACTACTGGGAGTAGTGCACACAGTTTGTCAGTTTAATGGGAGACAAGTTTTTCTGCTTCCATTCTCCATACGTATCTACTTGAATCCTTATCTGAGTGGCCACAGTTGTTGCACCAGTGATTCTAGTTGAAGTTTCTGCTATAATTCTTGTCCACTTGAGCTATAAGAACTGACAGCATCTTCTGTTGCTATCATGACTCCTTTAGGCACAATGCGTAGTTAGATTTTTTATCTGTCAGGAAAGGAAGTCTCACTAACATAGTGTTTATTTTATAGAGTAATAATTTTTTTTCTTAAATGTTGTTCATACTTCTATTCCAAACAGTGCCACTGCCAAATAAAACTTCACTTTTAAGGAGAAAACATGTACTAGACCATCAGGATTTAGTATAGGGTTAATGCTATTGACTTCTGGTGCCTTTGATGTAAGCTATTAATATGTAGTTATATAGAAATCTAATAGATTAAAGAGAGAAAGGCATGTGCACACACACACACAAACACACACACACACAAAAGAAGGGAGGGAGGGAAGGAGAGAGAGGAGAAATACCACCTTCTTTTCTAGGTTTGTGCTTTCCATCATGAACCTGAGAGAATAATTCAGCCTGTATAAATAACTGCAGGCCTCACTGAGTTTCTTTTGATTTTCCAGAGAGAGAAATTTGTATTGAAATTCTCATAGTCACTACTACCTCTGCCTATTAAGTAGATAGTGGGAACGGCCTTACCTCTCTCTCCAAGGAAAAGGTTGAGTGTTTGAGTTAGAGGTACAGAATGCTCAAGGAACCCTAGTCTGACCTTTTGGCTGCTCTAGTTGAGGACATTTCTTGCTTTTATTCCTGGTAGCTTTTTTGTCAGGTACCAGGAAGTACCTTTTGAACAGCCTATCTCTATGACAGCACTTCTTAGCATTCTTATAACTGACTGTTGAGGAGCCTGAAATCAAGTCCTCCATTAAGAGCAACCTCTGGGTATATGTAGCCCCAGTTCCAGGAAAAGCTTCAGTTGAAGTCACCCGCGGACCACCCTGGATCAGCCAATTAAAAGAAATGTGTAACATTCCTGTGGTCTGAGTCAGGGCTGGGAACTGCAGATAGTTACTTTGTACAAACTAGCCAGTCACTCACCACTTACCTAAACCCCACATAGGCCCTTTGAGCTCACCTCATAATTGGTAGTTTTCAGAGGATTCTCAAAAGTCATGATTGGGTCCCGCCAAAAGTAACAGACACCTCACAGATACTGAATGGTCAAAACTGTTACCATGGGTGCTGTACAATTGTAATTGGAGCTTATGTGATGATACTATACGTACAATGTGTGCACCGTAACACCCCCCCACCCCGTCCCTTACCCCATAAAAACTCTGCTCGCTATTGTTCGGGGCTTCACCCTGCTGCCACTGCACCGGTTGACGGGTGAGCCCTTGCTCAAGCTTGTAATAAAGACCCTTTTATACTTGCATCGGTGCCAGCTCCTTGGTGGTCTCTGGGAATTCACGATTCGGGCACATCATTTGGTGCGTTGGCCGGGAATCCCAGGACCCCCAGGATCCCCAAACTGAAGGGTAAACCAGCCGGTAAGAACCTAATTGTCTCTGCTTGTCTGGTCTATCTGTTTTATGTTCTGGTCCTGGGACGTACTGGTATCAGGAAATGGTCAATAACAGTCAAAGAGGACACACTGGGGGCCAAGACCACAGGGGGTCTGGGAGACATTCCAGGCCCTGGCGGAAGGGATGGAGTGCCCCTAATCTCAGAAGAACTTGGTAAAGAGGGAACGGAGTGGCCCTAACTTCAGTAGAACTCGGTAAAAGATGGAGCAGGTCGCTACTGCGAACCAGCGTGAGGCTGCCGTCTTACTTTTCTATTGGCTAGCCTTTTGTGTCTCTGTCTCTCTGTGGTTGTCGATTTTCTTTGTTGGTGTCTATTACCTTGTGACTGAGACTGACGCTATGGGACAGATTTCATCCAAACCCCTAGACTTAATGTTAGCCCATTTTGGAGAAGTTAAAAAACGAGCCCATAACCTCTCAGTGATTGTCAGGAAGGGTCCATTTCAAACTTACTGCAGCTCAGAATGGCCCACTTTCAATGTGGGATGGCCGCCAGAGGGGACCTTCGATCGCGACACCATTCTGAAGGTCGAGGATCGGGTTTCCCGACCCCGAATGGGGCATCCTGACCAAGTCCCATACATCGTGGTTTGGGCCGATCTGGTTATGACCCCCCCCCCCCCTTGATTAACAGTTTCTTGCCTCCACAGAAACCTGAGGTCCTGGCGGTAGCTGAAAAGCACCCGCCCTCCCGGGCTTTGCAGCCGACGAAAAAGGAAACTAAACCCTCTGCGCCGCTCTACCCTATCTTACAGGGCGGAACGGAGGAAGAGTTCATTTTTCCCCCTCCTCATCAATCCTCTCTACAAGGCCCAGCAGGAGGGGCAAGGGCGCCACATGAACCACCGGCTTCCCCTGACCTGCCAGCCCCATTGGCCCTGGGATTGGCAGAAATGGGCCCTGCCCAAGGGACCCAAAGCCACCGTGGAATAACGCCTGAGGGACCAGACTCTACTGTCCTGCCACTGAGGGCCACGGGCCCCCCTGACGATAGGGGCAACCAGCCCCACCATTACTGGCGCTTCGCCACAAGCGATCTGTACAATTTGAGGTCTCAAAACGCTCCGTTCTTGGAGAATCCCCGTGCCCTTATTAACCTATTAGAAACTGTTCTGTTCACTCATCAGCCCACCTGGGAATGATTTCCAGCAATTGTTGCAGGTCCTGTTCACTACTCAGGAGCAGAAAGAATCCAGTCGGAAGCCAAGAAATTGGTTCCTGGGCCCACTGGAGTTCCCACTATTGACCAGGCTTGAATTGATGCTGGGTTTCTCCTAGCATGGCCAGATTGGGACTACAACATGGCTGGAGGTAAGGAGAGTCTCTTGGTCTACTGCCAGACTCTGTTGGCAGGTCTCAAGGCTGTGGCTCGCAAGCCTACCAATATGGCTAAGGTATATATAACGTCAGTCAGGGACCAGAGAAAAGCCCCACAGCGTTCCTCGAAAGAATAATGGAGGCATTCCACTAGTACACCCCTATGGATCCTGAGGCCCCAGCAAACCTAGCTGCAGTGGCCATGGCTTTTATCAATCAGTCTGCTCCCAGCATTCGGAGAAAACTTCAGAAATTAGAACGTCTAGGAGAAAAGAGCCTCCAAGATCTAGTGGTCATGGCAGAAAGGGTATACAGCAACAGGGAAAGTGCAGAGGACAAACAGATAAGAGCTGAGAAAAGACAAAACCAGGGTTTAGCCAAGATCCTACTCGCGGCAACTGTGGAACTGGAGGGCTGGAAAAGACATCTCAGGCAGTTGGCCTCAGGAGAAGAAGGTAAGAAAAACTCCCAATGGGTTCCTCGCCTGGGCAAAAATCAATGCACCTACTGCAAAGAAGAAGGACATTGGGCCAAAGAATGCCCCCCCAAAAAAGTCTAAAACTCCCATTCTGGTAATGGGAGATGACAGCGACTAAGGGAGATGGGGTTCGGCACCCCTCCCTGAATCTAGGGTAACTCTAAAAGTGGAGGGGAAGTCCACCGAGTTCTTAGTGGACACTGGGACACAACATTCTGTGCTCCTGCAACCAGTTGGCCCCCTGTCAAACAAAACATCCTGGGTCCAGGGGGCCACAGGGATAAAGCAGTATCCATGGACTACCTGAAGAACGGTGGACTTTGGTGTGGACTGGGTATCCCACTCCTTTATGGTCATCCCAGACTGCCCCTACCCCTTGGTAGGCCGCGATCTGCTGACCAAGCTGGGAGCTCAAATTCATTTTTCTGCTGAAGGGACTAGGGTATTAGACGAGGCTGGGCAGCCAATACATGTGCTCACCTTAGGGTTGTTGGACGAATATCGCCTGCATGAGATGCCGCTGACACCAGATGCGAGAATTCAACCTTGCCTCCAGCAATTCCCATCAGTGTGGGCTGAAACTGGAGTAATGGGGTTAGCAAAACATAGTCCCCCATTGTTCATGGAACTAAAGCCTGGGGCAGACCCGGCCCGGGTCTGCCAATACCCCATGTCCCTGGAAGCGAAAAAAAAAGGCATAACTCCCCATATCAGGTGCCTACTGGATCTAGGAGTTCTGAGGCCATGTCAGTCGGCCTGGAACACGGCCTTGTTACTCGTCCGCAAGCCAAATTCTAATGATTACAGGCCTGTACAGGATCTGAGAGAGGTCAACAAACGGGTAATGGACATCCACCCGACGGTGCCCAACCCCTATATTCTGCTGAGCTCTATTCCACCTAGCCACATCTGGTACACGGTCCTAGACCTAAAGGATGCCTTTTTTAGCCTCCAACTAGGTCCCAAGAGCCAAGACCTCTTTGCTTTTGAGTGGCACGACCCTGACAAAGGAATCAACCAACAGCTAACATGGACTAAGACTCCCCCAGGGGTTCAAGAACTTCCCCACCGTCTTTGATGAAGCCCTACACAAGGACTTGGGTGAGTTCTGCTCCCAACACTCCCAACTGACTCTTTAGCAATATGTGGATGATCTGCTTATTGCAGCTGAGAGTCAAGACACCTGCTTGACCGGTATCAAGAAGTTACTGCAAACCCTGGGGGACCTAGGATACTGGGTCTCAGCCAAAAAGGCCCATATCTGTAAAGAAGAAGTACAGTACTTGGGCTATATCCTCAAGGGAGGTAAGCAATGGCTGTCACAGGCGAGAAAAGAGACTGTCCTAAGAATCCCTACCCCTAGGAATGCCAGACAAGTGCGGGAATTCCTAGGATCAGCCGGTTTCTGCAGCCTCTGGATTCCTGGGTTCGCTGAGATAGCCCGACCTCTGTATGGGGCCACCAAAGGGCAGCCTAACTTTATCTGGACTGAGGAACATCAGAGGGCTTTTGAGACCTTAAAACAGGCCCTCCTGTCAACACTCGCTTTGGGCCTATTGGACGTGACTAAGCCATTTCATCTGTTTATAGATGAACACTGAGGAATAGCCAAGGGTGTCCTGACCCAGGACTTAGGCCCATGGCACCGCCCCATGGCCTACCTATCAAAGAAGTTTGACCCAGTGGCCACAGGATGGCCCCCATGCCTCTGCATGATAGCGGCAGTAGCTCTTCTGGTTAAGGATGCAGACAAATTGACACTAGGACAAGAGTTAACTATCACACTCCCCATGCCATCGAGAGAGTCTTAAAACAACTGCCAGACCGATGGCTCAGCAATGCCCGCATGACACACTATCAGACTTTGTTGCTTAATCTTACCCGAATCGTTTTCCAGGCCCCCACAGCCCTAAACCCAGCCACACTGCTGCTGGATCCAGACTCAGAAGCACCTTTACAAGACTGTGCCGAGGTCCTGGCTCAAGTTCATGGGACCTGCTCTTATCTGAGGGACATTCCACTTCCAGATGCAGAAGTTACCTGGCTTACAGACGGCAGCAGCTTCCTACAGGAGGGACAAAGGTATGTGGGGGTGGCAGTAGTGTCAATGGAAAAAAACATTTGGGCATAATCTTTGACCACTGGCACCTCGACACAGAAGGCTGAGCTCATAGCCCTAACCAAAGCCTGGACTCTGGGAAAAGACAAATAATTAAACATATATACAGACAGCAGATACGCTTTTGCTACTGCACAGGTCCATGGGGCCATATACAGAGAAAGGGGGCTACTCACAGCTGAGGGAAAAACTATCAAAAACAAAGAAGAGATCCTAGCCTTACTAAAAGCTTTATGGCTCCCCAAAAAGCTGGCTATTATTCACTGCCCAGGTCACCAAAAGGATAATAATCCAATCTCTAAGGGCAACAACCTAGCTGACCAAGCAGCCAATCAAGCTGCTCTCAGGGCCAGTCATACCCTGGCCGTCACCCTGGTTGACCCTGGAGACCCTACTCTCCCTAAAGTCCCCGAATATAGCAAAGAAGATTTACAATGGATCAAAAAGCTGCCTATGATCCAATACCTAGAAGGATGGTATAGATCAGCAGATGACAAGCAAGCTCATCCTCCCTGAAGATCTAGGGATGAGAGCCCTAACCACGATACACTGTGCCTCCCATATGGGAATCAAAAGAATTCAAGATTTAGTTCGCCATACTAAGATAAAAATCAGAGATGCTAACTAAGATTGAACAGATTGTGGCCAATTTCAAGGCATGCCAAATCACTAACACCATGAAAAATCCTAACAACCCCGGAACCCGCCTGAGGGGAAGACAACCTGGAGCCTACTGGGAGACAGACTTCACTAAGGTAAAATCAAGACTATATGGGTACAAATATCTACTAGTGTTTATAGATACTTTTTCAGGATGGACAGAAGCGTTCCCAACTAAGCATGAGACTGCCCAGATCGTGGCCAAGAAATGCCTAGAAGACATCTTCCCCAGGTATGGCTTTCCTCAGATGATAGGGTCAGACAACGGACCTGCATTTGTGTCCAAGGTAAGTCAGAGTTTAGCCAAAGTCCTGGGGATTGATTGGAAATTACATTGTGCATACAGACCCCAGAGTTCAGGACAGGTAGAAAGAATGAATAGAACCCTAAAAGAGACCTTAACTAAATTGACCTTGGAGACTGGCGGAGACTGGGTGGCTCTCCTTCCTTTTGCACTCTATAGGGTGGGCAACTCTCCATACAAGATGGGATTAACTCCTTTTGAAATCATGTTTGGGATGGCCACTCCCATTATTCCCAATCTCCAAGCACAGGTGATTAACGAGTTTGAAGATCAGCGCCTACTGAATGCCTTAAAAAAGATCCAGTGGGCCCATAAACATGTTTGGCCTAAATTGCATGCCCTCTATGAAACAGGTCCACCACTGGAGCTGCATTGCTTCCACCCCGGTGACTGGGTCTACATTAAGAGACACCGCTAAGCAAATTTACAGCCCAGATGGAAAGGCCCATACACTGTGCTTCTTACAACCCCGATGGCCCTGAAAGTTGATGGAGTTGCCACGTGGATTCACTTTACCCATGCTTGGCCAGCCGACCTCTTTGCAGTCAAAGAAGACTACCTGGCTCCAGACCCTCAATGGAAGGCCACAAAGAACCCCGAAAACCCGCTCAAGCTCAAGCTATGCCACTCCTGATTTTTGCTGCTCTATTAACTGTATGTAAATCTAGTCCCAGCCCCCATTTCCCCAACCCTCACCAGCCTACCACCACCAAATGGGTTTTGCGAGGACCCCTAGCAACACCTAGAGACTTGGGATGGATAATTCAAGAACTGATGTTAACCGGACCAGCGTCCATTACATTCCCCACCTTCCACTTAGATCTCTGTAGTCTGGCGGGAGATCACTAGAACACAAATCCAAGGACTTGTAATGGGCAGTGTGTAGACTGTAACACTTTCGGGTGCCAATCTGGTGCCAGCTGTCAACACCAAAATCTAAGACAACAGACCTTTTATGTGTGCCCTGGAACTGGTAACTTTTGACACCTGAGGAGACACAACAATACTTTTGTGCTTCCTGGGGATGTGAAACTATTGCTCCATGGGTCAAACAACCCAATAACGACCTAATTACCCTTGTTCGCATCAATAATGAAGCTAGTCCAACCAATAGAAACCCAGTCTCTATTCAACTCACTCCTAAAGGCAAAACAGAAAACTCGTTGGTGGCAAAGGTATGGGACATTCGACTCTGGCTCCCCGGTAATGACATAAGCTTTCTATTCTCTATTCAAAAGCAACTAGTACTTCTGCCTCCAATGGCAATGGGACCTGCGACCCCATCGGCTGCAAATCATAAACCTAAATCCACCCCAAGTGTGCTTGCCCTTACTCAGGCTATACCAAGCCTCAGTGCTACTAATTTCCCTTGGGTGGCTTACCAATCCAGCCCCCGCCCCCCAAACCAAGGCCAGTAATCTACTCTGTTCTAAACCTTACAGCTTTTTAAATTCCACAAATCTCACCAAAACAGATTGCTGGCTTTGTTTAGATCCATGACCACCTTTCTGTGTTGGGTGGGCAGTTTCTGGGCAGATGTCCTACGACACAGAAGGCCGCTGTTCCTGGGGACAGCAACCTGTTTTAACTTTACAGGAAGTAAGTGGCTCAGGCCTTTATGTCTTAGGAAATGGAGGAACTCTGACTACCTTCTCATGCTTCAGTCACTTATGTAACCAGACCATGACTGTTACAGGGTCCTCCTACCTTAGACCCCCTAATGGAACATGGTTTGCAGGTACTTCTGGCCTTACTCCCTGCCTCCACCCTCAAATATTAAATAATAACACTTTATGTGCCCTAGTCACCCTCTTTCCACAAGTATATTACCTACCTGCATCTACATCTTCGTTCTTTGAGATCCAACCTGAACATGAACACTCCCGAGCCAAGCGAGACTTCGGGGTGTTGGCCGCCCTCCTAACCCTTATAGTTGGAACAGGAATAGCGGCTGGGGTCGGAACGGGCACAGCTGCTCTAATACGAGACAACCAGCAGTTTGATGCTTTGTCCTAAGCCATTGACCTTGATTTAGCCCAACTAGAAAATTCTATTCGCCACTTACAAGGTTCCTTAGATTCTTTGGCTGAGATGGTGCTACAGAACAGGCGGGGACTAGACCTAATATTATTACACTAAGGAGGATTATGCCAGGCTTTGGGAGAACAATGTTTCTATGCCAATAACTTGGGAATTGTACAAGACAGCTTAGCTGTTGTACGCAAACATCTACAAGAAAGAGCAAAAATAAAAGAACAGAGTCAAAATTGGTATGAAAACATCTTTAACTGGTCTCCCTGGCTCACCACTCTCATTACAGCCTTTGCAGACCCCTTAGTGCTTCTGCTGCTACTCCTGACTTTAGGACCTTGCATTTTAAATAGATTGCGCGCCTTCATGCGTGAACGCCTGGGGGCAATACACTCAGGGTATTTAGGTTCCAGTACCACCACCCTAATGATTGGGACCCAACAGAAGACCCATGATTGGGCCTTCAAATACACAAGAGAAGTGGGGAATGAGGAGCCTGAAATCAAGTCCTCCATTAAGAGCAACCTCGGGCTGCATGTAGCCCCAGTTCCAGGAAAAGTTTCAGCTGAAGCCACCCTTGGACAACCCTTTTATCAGCCAATCAAAAGAAATGTGTAACATTCCTGTGGTCTAAGTCAGGGCTGGGAACTGCAGATAGTTACTTTGTACAAACTAGCCAATCACTCACCACTTACCTAAACCCCACGTAGGCCCTTTGAGCTCACCTCATAATTGGTAGTTTTCAAAGGATTCTTAAAAGTCATGATTGGATCCCACCAAAAGTAACAGACACCTCACAGATACTAAATAGTCAAAACTGTTACCATGGGTGCTGTACAATTGTAATTGGAGCTTATGTGATGATGCTATATGTACAATGTGTGCACCGTAACACACCCCTCGTCCCTTGCCCCATAAAAACCCTGCTCGCTATTGTTCAGGGCTTCATCCTGCTGCCACTGTGCTGGTTGACGGGTGAGCCCTTGCTCGAGCTTGTAATAAAGACCCTTTTGTATTTGCATCGGTGCCAGCCCCTTGGTGGTCTCTGGGAACTCGCAATTTGGGCACAACACTGTTATCTTAGGGTCTTCCTTTAATAGTTGCATTTCTTCTACAGCTCCCAGTAGCAGCTACTCCCCTGTAGCTTCTAGCAGTGCTAACAGCTGGTTTGATCCCAGGCCTCTTGCTAACTCCTATAGAAACATTGTCTGTTCTCAGCCTTCCTTTCTAGCCTAAACTCTTACTAGTTATTACCTTTCTGTTCTTCCTCAGTGAACATTTTCATATCAATACGCTTGCCATTTTTCAAATATGGTACCCTGTTTGATATTCTTGCTCCTCTTCTTTTCAGCACCCAACTTGGGCTCTGGGGTTATTCTTTGTGTGATTTTCCAGACCAAATTAACTGCTACCTCATTTGTGCTCCTCATATATACTCTAACATCTGTTATAGCATCTCTAATTCTTTGTTATTATTCACGTCTCCTTTGAGTGGGGCAGAAGAAAACCCTGCCCAAATTGTAGATTCTTGAAGAAAATAAATAATATTCTTTTAAGCCACTAAATTTTGGGGTAATTTGTTATGCAGCCATAGAAACTGAAATAGATTTTGGTATTTGGAAATGGAGAGCCATATAACAGAAACCGAAAAATGTTGCAGTAGCTGAAGCTAAACTAGACAGGACTAGACTGTGGGCAGACTGTGGAGGACTTTGAAGAGATAGTTGCTACAAGCCTGGGATAGCCCTCAAGGAGAAAGTCAGTGAAGGTTTATTTATTTATTTATTTTTTAAAATGTTTATTGATTTTAAGAGAGAGATAGAGAGTGTGCAGGAGAGAGGGGCAGAGGGTGAGAGAGGCAGAGAATTCCAAGCAGGCTCCATACCATCAGTGCAGAGCTCTGACACAGAGCTTGAAGTCACAAACCATGAGATCGTCACCCGAGCCAAAATCAAGAGTTGGATGCCCAACTGACTGAGCCACCCAGGTGCTCTGGAAGTCAGTGAACGTTTAAAGGAAAGTAAAGAAAAATATCATTAGGAGTTGGTGAAAAGATCCTTGATATACAATAGCAGAAAGTTTAGCAATAATGTCACCAATAGTAATTTGGAAAATAGGAAATGTTTTGCATGACGATAATGAGTTGTGTGATAAAGGTATTTCCAGGGATGTTTTCTGCCTGTTTCTTGCTGCTTGTAGTCAAATATGATAGGAGAGAATGCTATGGTATGAACATTGGTGTCCTCCAAAATTCTTAGATTAAATCCTAATGCCCAGTGCGATGTTAGCAGTTGGGACCTTTGGTTGATACTTATTAGGTCATGAGGGTGGAACCCTTATAAATGGGATTTTTGTAATATGCTTTTATAAAAGAGATCCTACAAAGCTGACTAGCCTCTTCCACATTGAGAGAACAGTGACAAGTTGGCGGTTTGCAATGTGAGAGGTTCTTCAACCAGAACTCAACCATGCTGGCACCCTTATGTTGGGCTTCTAGCCTCCAGAATTGTGGGAAATAAGTTTTTGTTGTTCATAAGCCACTCTGACATTTAAAACAGTCTGATCAGACTAAGAGAGATAAGCTAAGGAAAGAATTGTTAAATATAAAGGAACTAGAACTTACTGAGTTCAAAAATAAAACTCTTTTCTAGTTTCTCCAGATGGCAGATAATTCTCAAATTAAGAAAAGTCTAATGGAAAGAAACTTAAAAAAAAAAAAACAATTTAGAAGAAAAGAAAAAAAAAGTCTAATGGAAAGAGATTCTAGGGTATTGTCAGAAAATTAGATTTAACGATGAAGCCAAGGGAGTGATTATAAAACTATTTGAGGCTTCAGGAGATTTTAGTGTCATCTGTCACAAAGACAATAGTCTCTTTAAGGACCTGAGGACCTGCAGTACCTCATATCTTTAGTAAACAAAAGGTTCTCTAAAAAATTTAAGAGCACTGTCCCTCAGGACTTATTTTGAAATTTATGGGTATGGATTTTTTGTAATGGAATGGATTATACAGTGATTCACAGGAAGTCCACACAGTTAAAAAAAAAACAATCAAACTTTTAAAGAGCAGTTTTAGGTTTGGAACAAAATTGAGCAGAAAGCACAGAGTTCCCAAATACTCTCTGCCCCTCTCGTTCACTGGCATTGTACATTTGTTAAAAATCATTGAGCCTGTGTTAACATATCATTATTATTCCTAGTCCATAGTTTACATTAGGATTCACTCTTGGTGTATTTTCTGTGGGTTTGGACAAATGTATAATGACACATATCCATCATTATAGTATACAGAATATTCTTCCTGCCCTAAAAATCCTCTGTGCTCTATTCATCCAGCCCTTCCCCCACCCCCTGACAAACTAATCTTAACTGTTTACATAGTTCTGCCTCTTCCAGAGTGTCATACAGTTGGAATCATACAGTAGGTAGCCTTGTTAGATTGGCTTCTTTCACTCACTAATATGCATTTAAACTTCTTCCCCGTCTTTGCATGGTTTGATAGCTCATTTTTTTTTTAAATATTTTTATTTATTTCTAGGGGAGAGAGAGAGACAGCGTGAGCAGGGGAGAGTCAGAGAGAGAGGGAGATACAGACTCTGAAACAGGCTCCGGGCTCTGAGCTGGCAGTCAGCACAGAGCCCGACGCGGGGCTCGAACCCACGAACCGCGAGATCATGACCTAAGCGAAAGTCAGACGCTTAACCGACTAAGCCACCCAGGCAATAGCTCATTTCTTTTTAACATTGAATAATATTCTGTTGTCTGCTTGGTTTATCCATTCACCTGCTGAAGGACATCTTGGTTGTTTCCAGGGTTTGGCAGTTACGAATAAAGCTACTATAAACTGTGTGCAGGTTTCTGTGTGGACCTAAGTTTTTAACTCTTTTGGGTTAATACCAAGGAGTGTGATGGCTGTATTGTATTATGAGTATGTTTAATTTTGTGAGAAACTGTTAAATTGTCTTCTAAAGTGTCTATCATTTTCCATTTCACACCAATGAATCAGATGTCCTATTAGTCCATATCCTCACCAGCATTTAATGTCAGTTTTCTGGATTTTAACCATGCTAGTAGGTGTGTAGTAGTATCTCATTTTAATATATACTTTCCTAATAACGTATGATGTTGAGTATCTTTTTATATGCTTATTTGCCATCTGTATATCTTCTTTGGTAGATGTTTATTCAGATCTCTTGCTCATTTTTTAATCTAGTTCATTTTCTTACTGTTGAGTTTTAAGAATTCTTCATATATTTTAGGTAACAGTTCTTTATTAGATATGTCTTTTGCAAATATTTTCTCTGAGTCTGTGGCTTCCTTTCTCTTTCTCTTGATCCACGTGGCATTTAAAAGTCTTTAAAAAATTTTTTTGGATGTCTTTATTTTATTTTGAGAGACAGAGACAGAGAGCAAGCAGGGGAGGGGCAGAGAGAGGGAGACACAGAATCTGAAGCAGGTTCCAGACTCTGAGCTGCCAGCACAAAGCCCAACGCGGGGCTCGAACCCACAGACTGTGAGATCATGACCTGAACCGAAGTCGGACACTTGACCGACTGAGGCACCCAGGCATCCCTAAAAGTTTTATATCAAGACTTATATATACCTTATATACTGGAAGGCACAGAGATGGTACAAAAAGAGGCCTTTGGGTCTTAAACTTCTACAGACAAGAAGCATGCCAAGAACTTGGCTATTTACCATGAAACCTATAGCCCAGAATGAGGAGAAATGAGCCACAGTAAACCATTCCCATCAGTACAACTGACACCTAGTTGAGGAACTAGCAGCATATGCACAAGTGAGTTTCAAACTTTTAATGGACCTATGCCTGCTCCACCATTGTGTATTCATGTTTGTGGAGACAGATAATGTCTCTTTTTTGTGTGTGTAGCTCTTTACATTAAGAGGAACTGTATTCAGGGGCTATATATAAGGAACTGTTTTATCCATACCTGGACCTCCTGTCTGAGCCTGAAACTGTGGATATTGGGGAAAGGAGTGAGTATAGTTTTGCATGTTGGAGGGATGTGAACTGCTGTGGCCAGAAGGTGGACTGTGGCATATGGTATTTTTGAAGATTGGTTTCAACAATATTTGTGGTCCCACATGCTCTTCTAGAACCATGCCACTGAGTTTATTTCCCTTGCTCTTGAACTTGGGCTGGACTTTGAACTGATTAATAGAATGTGGAGGAGGTAATACCGTATGACTTACAAGGAGGGCTAGGTCATAGAAGGTTGGTATTGTTTCTTTTTATTTTTTTTAATTTTTTAATGTTTATTTATTTTTGAGACAGAGAGAAACAAAGCATGAAATGAGGGAGGGGCAGAGACACACACACACAGAATCCAAAGCAGGCTCCAGGCTCTGAGCTGTCCACACAGAGCCTGATACAGGGCTCGAACCCACGAACCATGAGATCATGCCCTGAGCTGGAGTTGGACACTTAACTGACTGAGCCACCCAGGCGCCCCAGGTTGGTACTGTTTCTGTCTGGCTCTCAGTATGCTTACCTTTGGAACCCAGCCACCATAGAGTCAGGAAGCCTAGGCCACATAGAGAAACTATGTGGAGATATTCTGGCACCAGCCAAGGTTTCATTTGACGGCATTGGCCGACAAACATGTTGGTGAATGAGCCTTTATTTAATTTCAGTTCCCAGCCTTTGAGCCACTGCAGTTGATGCTTAATGGAGTAGAGACAAACTATATCTTTTGTGGCCTGTTTAAATTGCAGATTCATGAGCAAAATAAGTAGTGTCTTGGTAAGTATTAGAATTATTATTATTATTATTATTTTTGTATATAGCCGTAGAAACTTAAATAATTAGAAAGGTAATAGTTTTGGGTTTGTTTTTAAATTAAGTTTTGGTAATAAAGTTTTTCTGGCTTCATGAAATGAATTGGAAAACATTTCATCTTTTATTTGGTATGTCATTTTTTAAAAAAATTTAATTAAAATTTTAGTTAACAGGTTTTAGAGGTAGAATTCAGTGATTTATCATTTACATACAATACTTAGTGTTCATCACAACAAATGCCCTCCTTAATACCCATCACCCCATCTAGCCCATCTCCTACCCACTCCATCAACCTTCAGTTTGTTTTCTATTGTTAAGAGTCTCTTGTGTTTCATTTCTCTTCTTTTCCCTCCTCTTCCCATGTGTACATCTGTTTTGTTTCTTAACTTCCAAATATGAGTGAAATCATATGATACTTTCTCTGTTTGACTTATTTCACTTAGCATGATACATTGTAGCTCTATCCATTATTGCAAATGCCAAGATTTCATTCTTTTTGGTGACTGAGTAATCCATTGTATACGTATGCCACATCCTTATCCATTCATCAGTTGATGGACACTTGGGCTCTTTCCATAGTTTGGCTATTGTTGATAATGTTGCTATAAATATTGGGGTATGTGTACTCCTTTGCATCTGTATTTTTATATCCTTTGGGTAAATACCTAATAGTGTAATTGCTGACTCATAAGGTAGCTCTATTTTTAGTTTTTTGAGGAATCTCCTTAGTGTTCTCCATGCACCAGTGTGCATTCCCACCAGCAGTGCAATAGGGTTCCCTTTTCAATATGGAATAATTTAAATAACATTGTAATTATTCCTTAACTGTTAGAATTCAGATTTAAAGGTGTTTTGGGTGTGTTATTTAAAATAATAGTCACCGAGGCAGAGAAGGACAAATATCATATGTTTGCACGTATAGGAGGATTAGGAGGAACTTGACGGAGGAACAAGGGGGAGAAGAAGAGCGGAAATGGTGGGGGAAAGGGAGAGAGGCAAACCATGAGAGACTCTTGAATGCTGACAAAAACTGAGGACTGATGGATGTGGGGGGGAGGGGGGATGGGCATGGAGGAGGACACTTGTGGGGATGAGCACTGAGTGTTAATGTGGAAACTAATTTGACAAACTATTTGTAAAAAAAAAAAAAAAAAATTAAGGAACTGGAAGTCCAAATATTTTAAAATAAAACACCTTCAGATAAAAAAAAATTAAAATTAAAATTAAAATTAAAAAAATAATAAAATAAAATAAAATAAAGTCACCTTCCCAGTCTCTTTTCTTGGTAATTACTTAGCTTGGGTTTTCTGCTTGGTTTAATTTGGGTTATTTGTGTTTTCTAGGAAATCATACATTTCTTCTGTTCCTAATCTTGCTAATATTTGTTTTGTTTTATATTTGTAAGCAGTTAAAAAAACATATTTTGGAATTATCAATTCTCCTACTTTTTTTTCTGTATCACCAGTTATACCTGGTGATACAGAAAAATAACACCAGTTATTTTTATTAATTCTTTATATTTTTTCAGCTAATTTTGTGGGTTTTTTTTTTTTTTTTAATCCTTAAGATAAGTATAGCATTCATGTTATTGTAGTCATTTGTCTTTGTAATGAAAGGGTTTAGGGATATAATTTTTTATCGAAATATGGCTTTTGCTGTGTTCTGTAAATTTTCATGTATTTACCTTTTCATTAATTTCTATGGAGTTTGTGATTTTTCTCTGATCAAGAATTTTCAAGTCATTAAGATGTTTCAAACCATTTAAAAATTATTTTTAGTATTGAGTTATGATCCGTGTCTGGACTGTAATATATTTACTTTTTTTTTAAAATTTTTATTTATTTCTAGGAGAGAGAGAAAGAGACGCGTGAGCAGGGGAGGGTCAGAGAGAGGGAGACACAGACTCTGAAATAGGCTCCAGGCTCTGAGCTGGCAGCCAGCACAGAGCCCGACGCGGCTCGAACCCACGAACCGCGAGATCATGACCTAAGCGAAAGTCGGACGCTTAATCGACTAAGCCACCCAGGCGCCCTGTAATATATTTACTTTACTTTAATTAATTAATTTATTTATTTATTTATTTATTTATTTTTTAATATTTTAATTTATTTCTAGAAGAGAGAGAGACAGCGTGAGCAGGGGAGGGTCAGAGAGAGGGAGTCACAGACTGAAACAGGCTCCAGGCTCTGAGCTGGCAGCCAGCAACAGAGCCCGACGCGGGGCTCGAACCCACGAACCGTGAGATCATGACCCAAGCGAAAGTCGGACGCTTAACCGACTAAGCCACCCAGGCACCCCAGTATATTTACTTTTAAATGTTTGTTACAATTTGCTTTGTGGAAATTACTATAAAACTGTGAACAAATTAAAATGTAAATTCTCTCACTGAGTGAAGTAAGATTCCATATTGTCTTAGTTTAGACTCTTGTAACAAAGACACAGCTTCACCCTTTGAAACCATCTGTTCCCTGGGCTCTTGTATTCTGGGCTTGTGATGATGGTAGTGGCAGCTCTGATGATCTCTGGTTTACCTAGACAGTGGGTGCTGGTGGTGGTATTCTTTCCTTCTCTGGAAGAATAGCACCTGGCTTCTGTTGAGATGGATGTTTTAGGTCTATGGTTCATATTTATATTAATTATCTTATCAGGTGGTCACTTTGCTACACTGTTTTCTGTTCTCTTCCAAAAACAGTTTCTGATTTTTTTGCAATATTCAAGTTATTTTTCTCTCTTTGCATTTTACCATAAGTGGCCAGGAGGAACCAGGCCACTCCATCAACACTTTGCTTAAGCTCTCCTCAGGGAAATATCCAGTTTCATTGCTTCCGAGTTCTTCCTTCCACAAAACACTAGACTATTAACACAATTCAGCCAAGTTCTTTGCTACTTTATACTAAGGATCATTTTTTTCTTTAGTTTCCAATACCATGTTCCTCATTTTCATCTGAAACCTAATCATAGTGGGCTTTATGGTTCATATTTCTACCAGCATTCTGTTCAGAATCATTTAAACATATTTTTTGAATGTTTATTAATTTTTGAGAGAGACAGAGTGTGAGTGGGGGAGGGAAAGAGAGAGAAGGAGAGACTCCTGAGCAAGCTCCATGCTGTCAGCACAGAGCCCAATGTGGGCCTCCAACTTGTGAATCATGAGATCATGAACTGAGCTGAAGTCGGACCCTCAACTAACTGAGGTACCCACATGCCCCAGAATGATTTGTTTTCTAAGAAGATTGAGGTTTTCTCTCCAGCTCTTCTCTTTTCTTTCTGGGCCCTTACCAGAATTACCCTTTAATGCTCCTATTTCGAGCATGCACTTCTAAATTTTTTTTTTGCCACTACCCTGTCCATTACCAAAGCCACTTCCACATTATTAGGCATTTGTTGTAGCAGCATCCCTCTCTCGGTTCCAGAATCTGTAATAGTCAAGGTTCTCCAGAGAAACAGAAAACAGAACCTGTGGAGGCTGCGAATTCCCACAATCTGCTGCCTGAAGCTGGAGACTCAAGAAAGCCAGTGGAATAATCTATTCTATATTTGAAAGCCTGAGAACCAGAAAGAGCCAGTGGTGTAAATCCCAATCAAAAGTAAGGAGAAGGCAAGATAAGATGTCTCAGCTCAAATGATGAAGCAGGAAAAAAGGGGGAAATTCCTCCTTCCTCCATCTTTTATTCTATGTGAGCCCTTGATAGATTAGGGGATGCGCATCCACATTGAGAAAGGCAGTCCACTGAGTATGCCAGTTCAAATGCTAAACTCTGGAAGCAGCCCTCACAGATACACTCAGAAATAATGTTTACTGTGGGTACCCCACGGCCAGTCAAGTTTACATATAAAATTAACCGTCACACACACACGTATATATAGAAGAAAATCTTTGAAATAAAACTTCAGTAGATGAATTTAAGGAGAGTTACTCTGGAAATCTGCCTGAATTAGTGGGTTGGAAAGGTCAAGAGGAAGAAATACCTTAAAACTGAAAACAAATACATGCAAAAAAATAAATTGGGACAGAGGCATTCACTTAAAGACTCATTTTTCACATACTCCTATGGAAATTACTGAATTAGTGAATTATCAAAATAATGACATAAACCAAGGGAAAAGGAAACTAAATTGAGTAAATAGAATCTAACACAAAAGGCAAAAGAATGTACCTAATGTTGGTGAAGAGAGATTCTAAATGATAGCTGTGCAGGCCTGGAAATAACCAGTTTAGTTTGAAAAAGTTCAGAAGGCTCAAAGAGACTTCTTCAAGAAGATGAAATTAATGAAATACCTAACAGTATATTGGGAAAAGATTTACACAAGTTCTGGAGAATATGGGGGGTATATATTAAATTATACAGAAAAGCAAAAAATGAAAAACTAATTTTTAACTGGGGAAAATGTAGTAAATTTTATGTAGTAAACTTGATAAATACTATATCAATAGTATTACATAGTCAATATAAACAATGGATATTAAACTAAACAATGGATATGGATCCTATTGCATCAATCCTGTGGTATTGATACTACAGGCCTCGAGAAGTACTGGTGAGTGGCTGGGGGGCAGCTTAAAGGAGACAGATTAGTTAGGGAAAAATAATGGATTTTGATCTATCCTTATGATAAGATTTCAGAAAAACAGGGAACCTGTGTACACACACGTGTGTGTGCATGCAATGGTGGTTGTATGTGAAAGAGAGCTAAATTCTCATCTTTTGTAATAAATGTTATTAGTAGGTATTAATGCCTATAATTAAAAGTTGGTAAGATTGTAAGAGTGTTATTTAGAGATTGGGGATAAATACCAAAAAGCATAAAGTGTTGAAAGCAGTTGCTTTGGGAGTGAGCAGTTTGAAATATATGGGCCCTAATGTTTTTTGTAAAAAGTCTTGTAAAGTTTTAAAGTTTATTTATTTATTTATAAATTTGGAAGTGCAAGTGGGGAAGGGGAGAGAGAGAAAATGGTACCTCATGTCAGTAAAAGACCTAAGTTTGCATCTTGAAGGATACCCTATTCCCTCACACCAACACAAGTTTTAATTACATTGATAAGAAAAACTGGTAATAGGTGTATCCCTATAAAATTTTCAAACTCTAAAGATAATGATAAAATCTTATTGGATTCTATACAGAAAAAAAGAAGTTACTTGCAAAGGAAAAAAGAAAAATCAGATTGAGATTGAGTTTCCTGTATGCAACTTTGGAGACTAGAAGCTGTTAGGATAATGTGAACAGACTAGTGAGGGAATTGTACCCCATGACTCCTATACTAGGCTAAACTGTCAGTTACTTCTCAGGGAGAAAAATATTTGCAGATGTGTGAGGATTTAGAGAGTAGAGAAGTCTTAAGGAAAAATACTAACAAAAGTGAATAGGAACTGTTGGAGATGAGAAGGTAAAAAAGAGAAGAAATCGTGGTAAGGAATAAAGTTGGCAGTATATATACACATGGTTCAACCTCATTGGGTAATGACAGACTGTTGGAAAACGCTTACTGTAAGTACTAAAGAAATATTCTGATTTCTCCAGCTGTCAGATTGAAGATCTTCAGCTTGAAGATTTTCAAAATAAAAATTTGAAAGGTTTTAACCTAGATTGAACAATTTATTTTATAGTATTTCTCTTCTAATTCAGGAATACTACTTTAGAAATGGCTAATTCCAGGGCAGGAAAAGTATAAGATAAGCCTGCATTGTTTTAACATGCCAGAAAGCAAGGAATTGCTCAAGGATGAATGGGAACATGTCAAAAGGGCAGAGTGTGCATGCAGAAGATCCATTTGGGGGTACTTTTGAGAAAAATACCCATAAGGGAGTAAATAAAGCAGGATTGCAAGAGAAGGTTTCTGAACTGTGGTACAATTATCTTCTATATGGGGGGCTCTGGACCTGAGATGGCTCTTTAGAGGTGTCCTGAATTGAGGCAAGGGACTGGCCCCTGTACCTCTCATGGTCCATTTATTTGATGTGGGCTTCTTCTGAAAGGGGGCATATCCTTGAGTGAGGAAGCTCCCTTCAGTGAAGGGCATTTTCTGGGAAGATGCCATTTGTGAGCTGCTGCATATAGTATTCTCACTGTATACACTGGGGAAGAGTGTCCTGGTCCTTAAGAAAATCCTGGACAGTGAGTGCATGCTGACAATTTCTATTCTCATCTGTTTGCTTCATATGATTAGTTTCTGGGGATAGCTTCTCTAAGGATTATGGTTGGTCTCTTTTCTAGAAATAGTAGTGAAAGGTAAGTAGGACTTAACTTTTTAACTCCAGGCTTTCTTGGTACAGCTGGTTTTGGGGCCACAACTAACAATTCATTATATCCCTCTGCTATCAATTATAGAATTCCCCTTACTTTTGGCCAACACCTTTGCTGGTCTAGACAGATTACCTGAGGTCATTGAGTCCCTTATACCTGAGAGGTTCTGAGACGTACTTACCATTTTCACTATAGTCTCCAGACTGCAGCTGTTGTATCTGTCCATTTGCTATCAAAATTGGGCAAGAGAGTATGAAGAGATGCCTTTCATATATACTCTTCATATGACAAGCATATTTGTAATCTGGGTGATAAAATTATATTTCCCTGCACTTTTGTGATAGAAGTCCTACCTCTTCCTGATGGTCCAAATCTTTCTCCTGCCAGATTGGTGACTCCTTTCCTTGCCCTCTGGTCTCTTGGCCCAAGGTGCTTGGAGTGACCAAGTGGCAGTTAAAACTTAAATGGGCTATGTCCCTTGATAAGAACAGGACCTCTGGATTCATAGAACCTAGGATTGCTGCGGAGGGAATTGCTAAATGGGTCACTGGGAATGATAGCAAGTGAGGCCATTCCAGCTTCCCCCACTTTGTTTCCTGGCTGCATGTATTTTACTTATTACAGATGCAGCACCATATAATGGTTATCGATTTAGAGTGTAACTGCATCTTGGAGGAGGTGGATACTATCCACATGGTATCATCTCCAGAGGGATGCTTCAGCCATGCCTTTAGAAGGGCTTTGCTCTTAGACTGGCAGCTTCTGAATGTTGTATGTGATAGGACAAGTAGATCCCATGGTATTTGCTTATATCCTTTACTATAAAGAGGATCCCTTGGTCTGAAGTAATGTTATATTGGCTATATTTAAAGTGGACCTGAAATGTTAGCTCTCAGGAAGTGGTGCTAAGGCCTTATGGTCAGGAAAGGCAGACCCATACTATAATATGTGTTGATTCTTATCAAGGTGAATCATTGTCCCTTCCAGAGTGCAAAAGGTCCAATGTAATCAATTGGTATTAAGTGTCTGGTTGATCTCTGAGGGAATGTGCCATACTGGGGCACAGCATTGGTCTCTGTTATTGGCAGGTTGGATAATCTGCAGTGGTAATTGGGTCAGCCTGGGTGAGAAGGAGCCCATATTGTTGGGCCCGTGTGTAACGTTCATCCCTGCCACCATGGCTACTTTGTCCGTTATGCCAGCACTAAGGGGACAGTGGCAGAAGCTACATGATACAGTTGGTTAGTATTCTGTGTACTTGGTTGTTTTGTGCCTCTTTTGTGGTTAGGTGTTGTTTGTGGGTATTAATATGTGACGCAGAGATCCACACACTTTGTGTCTACTCCCACAAGCCCATCCTCATGCCCTGTCCCCAGGAAAACCAGTTTAGAGACTTTGTAATATTTTATTTTATTAAAAAACTTTTAAAATGTTTATTCTATATTTGTGAGAGAGAGAGAGGGAGGGGAAAGAGGGGAGAGAGAGAGAGGGAGATAACAGAATCTGAAGCAGGCAGAGGCAGGGGGAGGGGCAGAGAGAGAGAGAGAGGGAGACACAGAATCTGAAGCAGGCAGAGAGAGAGACAGAGTGCCAATGGGGAAGGGACAGAGAGAGAGAGAGGGAGACACAGAATTGGAATCAGGCTCCAGGCTCTGAGGTGTCAACACAGAGCCTGTTGTGGGGCTTGAACTCACGAACCACAAGATCCTGATCTGAGCTGAAGTCGGTGCTTACCCGACTGAGCCACCCAGTTGAGACTGTAATATCTTAGATGGGAGTTAAAAAGGTCCTGAGTTAGCAGAATGGCAGTGAGAATATAAATAAACATATCTGAGCAGTGTTTCAGGTTAGGTTTGTGACATTTTGGAGACTCCAAAGTTTTCAATGTGATTGATTAGGAGGATCAGAAATCCATTTTAATGATTCAAGGGATTTAGGAAAAGGCTGGTCTGTAGGTGGAAGACATACATTTTGTTTTGAGTCACCAGACTATTAGAATGTCCAACTCTTAATTTTGACTCAGGTCATGATCTCACAGTTCAAGAGTTCAAACCCCGTGTTGGGCTCTGTGGTGACAGCACAAGGCCTGCTTGGAATTCTCTCTCCCTGTCTCTGCTCTTCCTCTCCCTCTCGCTATAAACAAACAAATAAATAAAATTTTTAAAAATCCTTAAAAAAAACATTCCTGGTCCGGAACTCAAGCAAGGGGTTAGAATTAGAGACATAAATGTGGGCATGTCATAAGTCTCCCCATTTCACAAGTCATAACTGTAGTGAAGAGTTTATATCACTGCTCTGATATACCATTTGCAGGCCTCAACCTGCTGCTCTCTGGGGGAATGAGTGTATGAGAGAGCAAACAAATAGCAGTAAGAAATACAAGGAAATTGTTTTAATCAGGTTTAAACCTTGGGCTAATATAAGCATTTAAAAATTTCCTTTTAACAGTGCTTAATGTTTTAATATAACCGCTCAGGGTCTCACTTAGCTTCTCACTTTAAGATAGCATCTGGGTGTGTGATGGAGAGGTGGCTTCTGTGATCTTCCTGCTTGAGAAGTCAGGATTCTCAGATTCACATATTGTCTCAAGGCTCCTCTGGTTGCTGTGTAATGCCCTTAGTTGTTGCTGCTGCTCTCCTGTCAGCATTCGGACTCTTCTCCTGCAGTTTGGGCAGAGCCTAGTGATGTTTCTTGGATGACATGGCCTCTAGTGCTAGAGATCTGGTCAGAAGTTAGACGACTCAGCTTAGGTAGACATGGTCCTCACCTAGACCCAGACACCTCAACTGGAAAGCTCCCTAGCCAGGACCTTTGGGAAAGCTAAACTCAGAGGCTTTTTCTGACAAGGCACAAATTTATTTTGATACTTTCTTGTCCATTTGCCTGTTTAATTTATTTAGTATCTGTCATGAACCACCCTTCCCTTCCAACACACATGCACACTGGAATATCAATAAATGATAATGAGGATCTTGTCAGTTCTTGTTCATTGCTAAATCACAAGCTCCAAGGAGAGAAGTATTGGTCATCTGGTTGACCATTAATAGGCCTTTGTGAAGTCAATGAGGACATAAATAATAGATGAAATCCCAAAGGAAGTGTATGTCACATGAGACCAAGATGAGGACTAATCTGTTTAGTACATCTTCTACCTTCTGTTTTAGAGGTAGACAGTAGAAGAGGTTCCAGGGAAGGAAACTGAGAACTGATCTGGAGAAGTTCTCCAGAGCAGCATTCCCCATGAATGCAGAAGAGTGGGAGAAGCATATGTCGGTAAAGAGCAATAATCACTTTGTCAAAGGCTTCAGAAATAGAGTAGGAGTAACCAAATTTGACAACTTGGAGGTTATTGATAATTTTCGGGAAAGTACAAACACATGAATCTGGTAAAACTCAGATCTTAAGGAATCGTGCCATAAAAGGAAGAAGAGAATTGTGGCAGTAAGTAAAATCTTTCGTGAAGGTTAACAATGAAAGGAAGAGATTAAGATTTGTCACTGGGGTCTTCAGCAGGACTCATGGAGAGCTTTTTTCCCCTCAAGACAGAAGAGACTTGGTGTTTAATATAAAGGGAGGAACTGGTGGAGGAAAAGGAAGAAGACTTAAAGGGATGGTTTATGAATTAAGATTTCAGAACTTAACTGGGAAAGGATGAGATCAACGTTAGAAAGGAGGACAAGAAGGAAAGAAGAATAAATGGAAAATAGAACATCTGATACAAATGGGAAGAACATAAAGGAATTTACATCAGATTTTGCTTAGGAAAGGTGTCCAGGTTATCTGCTAACAGTGCGTGTGCACAGAGGCTTGTGAAACAGGGCCAATTCATAAATACAGCTGACACTTCTTTTGCACATTCTTTGATCCTATCTTGACTGAAGGTGAGTGGGCATATTCCCTGGAAATGCCTTCCCAGAGTATTCTGAAGGCAGAAATTCTTTAGTTCTTGTTCATAATCAGATAGGAGACTTAGTCGAGAGCCAATTATCTTTCCCTATAGGGAAATTAATTTCCAAGTAGATATCTGGGTGTTCTGGGGTTCCCTAGAATTGATATGAGGATCTCAATAGATTCAAAACTCAACTCTGTGATCCTGGATTATGTAACTAATATGGATAAATTCAAATAGTACAAGCTTCAGATTCCTTTGTGCCTTAGCAATCCTGACTCATTATCAAATAAAATTTATTTATGCTGTTTCCTTTTTACTTGGCTCTCTTAAGAGCTGATGACAGAGTCCACTACTTTCCTATTTTAGATTATCCTTGTTAATTAAATGGTTATATGCTGATGGAAAAATTGTATGGTAAGGTAATTTCATGTTCTTTGTTTTACTTATTTCATATAAATGGATTTTGTAAAATGTAGGTTTTTGGACAAGGTAAATGATACCACATACACAAAGAAGTATATAATGTGCACTTTTGGAGTTAAAATATATTTAAAATTGTTTTGAATTAATAAAAATTTTATAGATGATACTTGCCTTTCTTGTGCTTTTTGATTGTCATTAATTTTTTCATTTATCATGTATTTATTAGCTATAATGTGTAGGTTCTGTTCCAGATACTGGGAATATAAATGTGGAAGAGATACAGTGCTTGAATTTTAAGGAGCTTATGGTCTGGTTATGGGAGACAAATAATTGTAATAAAGTAAGTACAGTAGGATGTGCTAAGAAAGAACTATGTACAGATTGGAGTAGAGCCCAAGGGAGGAAGTAGTCAGTTTCTGTCTCTGAAGGATGGGAGCCTGCTGTTAAGAAAGATTATACTGATGAAATGATGCCTGAATCCTAAAAGGTAAGGTGTTTTTGTTAAGTTTGCCATTAGATAATACAAAGTCTTTGAGGATAAAGAATTTCATACAAATTTGTGTTTGAGCATAAAGGAAGAATTTGCCAGTAAATGAAAGACTGTAAAGTTACCCACTTTTCTAAGGTTTGCAAGTTTAAAATTATTATGAAAGGTATTTTTTTAGTTAACAGTAGGTGGCAGTGTTACCCCATGAAAAGAGACTGCTCACCCAAAGTTGAAGATGACTCTTGAATTTCCAAACCTGGTAGTGAGGGTGTTCTGGGTTAAAAATAGATGAGAAAAAAGTGAGTTCGAATTTTTTTTTCTCTGCAGGCAAGTTTTTCCTTGAATAAGCCAATGTCTGCCCTCTCCCCTTCCCATTCATCCTGAGCCCTAGAGATTTACATAAAATTGACTTGGACACCTCTCATTCCAAGGCCTGTGGGAGTCTAAAGCCCTCCTCAGGATTTCTGCACTCCATTGACCCAGAAACAAAACTGATCTCCCTGCCTAAAAGCCCATTCACATTAAACATTCATGACTTTAAGAGCCTTTAGTGAAGATTTGGAGAAAGGATAGCAAGCTGAGTTTATATAACAGCAATTCAAACCTCAAATGAATCAGGCAGCCTCTCAGGTCTCAAAATGTCCTTTGGCCACCCACCACCTTGGGGTTTTACTGAATTCTTTTGTTTCAGCTTTTATCTAGTTGGTTCCTCTTTCTCCCTTCTTGGCCCTGGACTTCAGATTCTTTTCCTTATTTCTGTTAACCTTTCCTTCATATTTCTCTGCCTCCTTTCCCTTCCCTCTCCTGATCCCTCTCCCTCTTTGACTCTTCCTGTCTTACCCCTTCAAACCTACCAAGGTGCTCTAGAGTAGAGGGCTCTTCACTCAGTGTGATCCCCTTCCTTTGAAGGCAGTAGTGGCAGTTTATTACCCTGAAACAGAAAGCAAAACTTTCTGTTTTCAAGTGTAATAAAAATACTTAAAAAAAAAAAAAAAACACACCCTGCAGATATTCTGGTAAAAACTTCCATCATGGTTTTCAGCTGGTGGTTGCAAGTTTTTCTGTAGCAGGGTGATATTAAATGAGTGTTTTAATGTACTTTCTTCCTTCCATCGTTCATATGCCTAGAAAATAAATCCCACTCCTTCATGATCTATCATATTTGTATTATTGGCTGCTGATGTTTTCTTTTTTTCATCGGATTATCTGTGTAACTCATTGTGGTCCCAGGATTAGTACCATTTGCAAATTGATTGGTTGGCTGTAGGGGAGTATTCCTTCCGTCTCCCCCACCAAACTTTCATGAAAATTTTAAATATAAAGAAAATTTGAAAGAATTGTTGAAAGAACCTATTAACTAGAGTCTGTGATTCTTTTTTTTTTTTTTTTAATGTTTTATTTATTTCCAGGAGAGAGAGAGAGACAGCGTGAGCAGGGGAGGGTCAGAGAGAGGGAGTTACTAGAGTCTGTGATTCTTAACATGGCATTATATTTGCCTTCTATCCATCTATCTTATTTTTGATGCATTTCAAAGTAAGTTGCAGACATAAGTAAACTTTACTCCTAGATATTTCAGCATGCATGCAGTTAACTGGAGTTTAGTATTTATTTTCAATTTGTGTGTGTTAGGTAAAATTTATGTCACAGTGATATCCAAATCTTGAGTGTACCATTAGATAAGTCTTGACTGATGCAAAAGCTAGGGTTACTCAAAACTCTATTCAGATACAGAAAATTTCCAGAGAGGATTTATTTGGTTTTATTTCCACACACAGGGAGTATAAAATGGTTAAATTCTAGACTTTTCTAGGTCTGCATAAACTGTTGGGAGGAAATTACTTCTCGTAGTCAAAGGAATTTCACTGAGTTCTTTTTATTTTGTAGGTGTAGAAGCACATCTCAGATTAAGGTCTGCATCTGTGCCTTTTTTGCTTCAGTTTGATCTCTGTGACATAAGTAAGCAGGAACAGTCAGAAGTGAAATGGTCAATGTCTGTGGGTTAAGAGCCAGAACTAGGTCTATTTTTAAAATGTATCTCAACTACCAGGAATGCTTTATACCTTTGGCACTCAATAAATATCTGTTGTCTCTAGACTATCTGCTACAAAAACTTACTGGGTCTATTTTATAGCTATTGTTTGTTCACCTAGAGAATAATCATGGGATCAAAGAAGTCAAAGCCACAGAAAGTGTCACACATTTTCCTCAGCTGTTCATCAGTCATTACTTGAAGTAGGTTTAAAGATAGAGGATGTGATACTGAGCCTTTCAAGGACACAGGTGAAGAAAGAAGGGCAGCTAAATTCAGACAGAACAGCATTGAAGTCCCAGCAATAAGGAGACCTGGATTCTGAGTTCTCTTCTGCTGCTTATTGGAGTTCAGACCCAGTGCTTGACCTTCCCAGGGCCTACAGTACATGCAGATGAGTAGTTACTGCTCCTTGAGTGTGTTTATATGGAAAAATTCTGATAAATGCTTGTAGGAAGGAATGTATAGCAGAAAACAGCATGTTATTTTATTAAACTAAGTTATAGTCAAGGAATTCAGATATACTTTAAATTTCAGTACCACAAATGCCCACTGAGGCCCGTTACAAACCATAGCTTGCCATTCTTTGCTTATGAGTACGCTTCCCACTTAACTGACTTAAAGTCAAATATGCATAGTGAAATCTGTCTCTGAATTGCCATCTTGGTTGCAAGTTATTTTCTTCCCAGATGGAAATTTTCTCCAGAAGAAATGATTAGTAGTATTTTGGAGGAGAATAAGAGGAGAATAAGAACTCACTCTAACTAGTTTAAACAGAAAGAGATTCATCACAGAGTGTTAAACAGCTTACAGATTGTAGGTTGAACTTCCAGGAATGGTTCCCAGATGGATATTGGCTGTTAAGGATTGTTGCCTTTGCCACAGTTAGGATGCTGTAATATCAGAAAGATGCCACCACCACAACTATCAGCTTCAGAGCTTCTGCTATGAACAAAAAATAGCCTGCCAACTTAGGAAGTTGCTCTTACAGCTGCTGTCCCAGACTATACCACTGCTGTTCCAAGTCACCAATGCAAGTGAATGCTGGAGTCCAATTTAACATTGATTGTAGGAACTTAAATGAAATGTGGAAACCTGGGTGCAAGAGATTGGGAAATAGTTTTTAAGCTTTTTAGCCCTGACATTGTAGAAGAAGTTAGGACATGAACTGAACGAGTCATTTCTCAACATCTATTTTAGACATATCTAGCATTTGGAGATTTGACCAAGATAGCAATATAGAAGGCTCCTGAACATCCCTTCTTCTGTGGATGCGCCAAATGTACAGCTACACTGAGAGAAGTACCACATGAAAGAAATCCAAAAAAACTAGCTGAGCAACTCCACACATTGGACAGAAGAGAAAATACCAAATGGGTAGGAAAGGCTGAGACAGAGGGTTTATCAGCCTCTGATAAACCCTACCCTTGTAGAGTGTCATAAAATTGAGAGGAAACCCCTAACTCTCAGCTTCTCTCTGGGGAACAAAGAATTTGGACTGCACATCTAGCATAACTTATGACTTCCAACTGAGGGACTGCAATCGTCCTCTCTGTGACACAGATGGATCTTGCATACCCTTTCCTACTGGGGGCCACTAAGGACAAAGGTGGTGGCTTGAGTGATCATAAAAATTTTGAGTGATGATCAGGAGCTTGGGTGGAACTGATTGATGAAATTCATCTACATGAGACCACTCTGTCAAACTGGGAGAGGTGGCTTTTTTATCTAATGTGCAAAAATCAGCAGAGTCAAGACATCTAGATTGGAAAGCAAACAGGGCTTCCATCTACAAGACCCATAAGATTATTGCATACCTTTAAAGAAGTAGTTCACAATGGGTGTGTAAGCACTTGACACTACTGTCTCCCCAGCCTCAGAGTAGAGGGAACAGGCAAAAAAACAAACAAACAAAAAAACCAAACCAAAACAAAACAAAACACCCATCTTCTAGTCTTTCACTGAAAGGGGTCCAACTGCATACTTTATAAGTTGCAGTCTGAGGGTCCAGCTTTTAATTTTAACCTGCGTTAGGGCTATCTGTAATCCTCCCCTGAGTCCAGAAGAGACAATGGGCTCTTGCCCTGCCTTATCTCTTGGGCTTGCTTCAACAATAAAACCAAATCACCAGTATTTCCCTGAAAGCAGCAAGTACACACAGCTGGCACCTTGTTTTGCAGCTTTTGCCTGAGGGAGAGGCCCCCAGGTCATCTGGCTCTGATAGCCAATGTGGCTTGCATTTCAAGTGTCACTGGATTGTAGCAAAGAAAGAAGCAGTTCCTAATAGGTGGGAACATGTAAACACTTGACACAGCTATACCCAGGGTTCAGCACTGAAGGATCTGTTCTAGTCTTTCCCTAAACGGGATCTGACTGGATACTTTACATGCTATTATCTGAGGGTCCGACTTTTAATTTAGCATGTATCTGGTGGTTAGCTGTGATATCCTCTAAAGACTGGGGAAGCTTTTGGAAATTTGCATGGCCTTCTCCATTCAGCTTCATACAACAGTAAATTGCCAAGTAATTGCCAAGTTACAACAGTAATTGCCAAGATCTCCCTGGAAGGAGCTTGTACACATGTACGGGCCTCCAACTTTTGTGGCCATAGCTTGAGGGATGGGCCCCCAAACCATCTACCTGTAATAGCCAATAGGGCTTGCATGCATGAGTCCCAAAGGACTATAGCAAACAAGCAATATTTATTGATTGATTGATTTAAAATATATTTTATTGTCAAGTTGGCTAACATACAGAATATACAGTATGTTCTTGGCTTTGGGAATAAATTTGCATGATTTATCACATATAACATTCAGTGCTCATCCCAACAAGTACCCTCTTCAGTACCATCACCCATTTTCCCTTCCCTCCCACTTCCCTATTTGTTTGTTCTCTGTTTTTAAGAGTCTCTTATGGTTTGACTCCCTCACAGTTTGTAGCTATTTTTTTTCCCTTTCCTTAAACAAGCAATTTTTAAATGGGTGCAGAAATACCCTTCTCTGACTGTATACCTGGCCTTGACACAAAGGGGGCAGGCAAAAATGCTCATTACCCAGATTCTCCCTGAAAGGGGCTGAACTACATTTATAATTTCTGCCTGAGGGTATAGGTTGTAATCAGCCTGCATCCAAGTAATGAGGGAGCAAGAGGAAAGCTGATGGCAAAGTAGAAGCTAACACCCTCAAGCCCCCTACCTGCTTCAAGGTGGGATATGTGTGACATTCCTCAGGCACTCCTGACTGCCTAAGAACAAATGGAAGAGGGAAACAAATTGTTAACTGAGAGAGATCACAGTCGCGAAGGACCCGAGTCTCCAGTTTGCAATTGTTTTAATGATTTACAAGAAAAAAGCAATCTTACCAATAATTGGACCTCCAGAAGTTTATAGACTCAATTTCCTGGAGCCCTAATTTAATCCCCCCCCCCCCATAGGATAGACAATCCTACATATTCAGTCACTCCTCACACTTATAATGTAGTTCTTTCTATCCATGGGTCCTGTTTCCATGCTATACTAAAAACACCTTTTTGCACCAAAAATGTCTCAAGAATTCTTTCTCAGCCATTGACTCCAGAACCCTTCTCCAAACCACATCATAAGTGCTGACTTATATAGTTGGGGGCCTTGCATATCCTTAGCTACTGGGAGCCACAATAACAAAGATGGTGACTTCTACAGTCATAAAGGTTTGAGAGACAATTAGTAGGTTGGGCTGAGCTGATTGGCGAGCTTCATCTCATACACAAGACCACACTGTCAAACTGGCAGAGGAAAGTTGATTTATAATAATGAAGGAGTAAATTCATTAAGAGGATATAACATCTGTAAATCCTATGCACTGAGTACCTAAATATGTAAAGCAAATACAGTTCTGAAGGAAGAAATAGCAATAAAGTAATAGAGAGGGACTTCAATATCCCATTTTCAACAATAGCTAGATAGTACAGAGAGAGAATCAATAATGAAACTTGGATTTAAGTGACATGTTGGACAAGATGGACCTAATAGAGCATTTTATCCAAAGCAACAGAATACATATTCTTCTCAGGTACACACAGAACATTCTCTGTGATAGGGTGTGTTAGGCTACAAAACAAGTCTTAGTAAATTTAAGAAGATTGAAATCATATCAAGCATCTTTTTTGGCCACAGTATTCTGAAAGTAAAAAATTAATTCACAAATAATATTGGATATTACAGCATGATTCTGGAGCAAAAAATGGGTGAAAGAAATCAGAGGAGAAATAAGTATCTTAAGACAAAAAGGAAAGACAACATACCAAAACTGACGGGATGTCACAAAAGTAGTTCTAAGAGAGAAACTTACAGTGATAAATGCTTACATTAAGGAAAAAGAAAGATTTCAAATTAACAACTTACTTTTACACCAAGGATCTAGGAACAGAAGAACAAACTAAGTACAAAGTTTTAGTAGAAGGATGGAAATAGCAAATATTAGAGGTGAAATGTATGAAATAGAGACTGAAAGCACAATAAAAAAAGATCAATGTAACTAAGAGCTAGTTTTTGAAAAGATAAAATAGACAAAACTTTAGCTAGACTCATCAAGAAGAAAATCTCAAAATCAGAAATGAGACATTACAACTGATACTACAGAAATACAAAGGATCACAAGAGAACACTACCAAGTAGTTATGCCCCAACTAATTGAAAGAAACAGATAAAAGAAATAAATTTCTAGAAATATACAGCCTATCAATGCTGAATCATGAAGAGACAGAAAATCTGAATAGACCAATTACTAGAAAGGAAATTGAAGCAATAATCAAAAATCTCTCAACAAACAAAAGTTCAGGACCAGATGGTTTCATTGGTGAATTCTACCAAATACTTAAAGAATTAATACCCATTTTCTCAAGCTCTTCCAAAAAATAGAAGAGGAAGGAACACTTCCAAATTCATTTTAATAGGTCAGCATTATCCTTATATCAAAGCCAGATGAGAACACTACAATAAAAGAATATTACAGTCTATTATCTCTGATAAATGTAGATGAAAAAATCCTCAGTGAAACGTTAGCAAACCAAATTCAGCAATGCATTAAAAAGATTCTACAGTGTGATCAAATGGGATTTACTCTATGGAAGCAATGATGGTCCCATGTCCACAAGTTAATTAATACACACCACTTTTAAAATGAAGGATAAAACTCACGGTCATTTAAATTTTTTAAAAAATATTTACTTAGGGAGAGAGAGTGTGAGACAGGGAGGGACAGAGAGAGGGGGGAGGCACAGAATCGAAAGCAGGCTCTAGACCCAGAGCTGTCTGCACAGAGCCTGATAAGAGCCCGAATTCACGAACTGGGATACCATGATGTGAGCTGAAGTCAAATGTTTAAGTGACTGAGGCACCCAGCTGCCACATTTTTTTTAAGTTTATTTATTTTCAGAGAGAGCATGTGAGGGGCAGAGAGAGAGAATCCCAAGCAGACGCATGCTGCTAGTGCAGAGCCCAAAGCAGGGCTTGAACCCACGAACTGCTAGACCATGACCTGATAGGAGATAAAGAGTTGGCTGCCTAACTGACTGAGCCATCCAGGCGCCCCTATTCTGATCATTTCAATAGATGCAGAAATAGCATTTGATAAAATTCAACATCCTCTCATTATAAAAATTTGACAAACTGGGTATAGAGGGGAGGTACCTCAATATAACAAAGGTCATATATAGCAAGCTTGTAGTTAACCTTATACTCAATAGTAAAAAGCTGAACCTTTCCTTTAAGATTGGGAGCAAGACAAGGGTGACCACTCTTGCTGCTTTTATTCAACATAGTACTGGAATTTGTAGCCAGAACAATTAGATAAGGAAAAGAAAGAAAATAAGCCACATTGAAAAAGAACAACTGAAATCGTCTTTTTTTTCTTTTTCGAAATGACATATGGGAAACCTAAACACCCTACTCTGATACTGTTAGAAGTAATAAATGAATTGAGTAAAGTTGCATGACACAAAATCAAGATCAAAATACAAAAATTAGTTGCTTTTCTGTACACTAACAACAAATTACCAGAGATAGTTCCACTTTCTCATGAGGCTTTTGACTACTCTCTCCCTTCCAAGATAGTTATTTTTATCTTCCTGATCATTTTATTACTGTATATTATATTTCTTATATTTTATGTAAAATATATTTATATGTTTAATTATTTTTATTATTTTATTACTGTGTATTACTATATTTTTTTACATGTGCTGAGCAATTTGTTATTGTCTTGATTACTAAAGTATGATTTTTTTCAGTTTAGTCTTATACATCCTCAACACATAGTATTGCCTGATACACAGTGAGCACTTAGTAAATGAAGGACTTGTGTCAAAAGGGGTGATTAAATAGTAAAAAAGAATAGTAAGGGATATAAGGGCTAGAGGTTATAATTAGAGTATAGAATGAGAACAATTAGGAGTTAAGAGTATAACAGATGAAAGGGGGGGGAACTTGTATTCAGCAAGGCAAAATAATAAAAAAATTAGTAAGGTCAAAGATGCGGTGGTGCAGACAGATGATTGAAGAGATAGAAAAGGTTATCAGAATTGTATTGGCCGAGGAGCAGTGTTGGGAGTGTTTACCATGGAAGGTATAGCATGTGAAGATGGAGTAGAAGATTGAATCACCATAGTAAATTAATAGAAAAAAAAGACTGTCTTGCCAGATAGTACATAATAATGGAAATAAGATAGTCTTGAGTGATTGATATAGAATTTCAGTGAGACTCAGTTGCCAAGAATTGGTATTGGATCAACACCCAGTTCTAGGCGGTGGGGAATAAGGGGAATGCAAACGTGTTCTATTTGCCCCATGAGATCCATAGGAAAATAGGAGAAGGAAGGATTTTCACTGGGCAAGTTTTTTATTTTTTAAATGGTAACATACAGTAAGTATCAGTACAGGTGAAAAACTAAAAAATACAGAAAAGCCAAAAGAAAAATCTAAATTTCATAAAACCTACTCTACTGTCAGAGACCCCAAATGTTAATTTTTTTCTGGATTTTTTCTAGTATAAATATATACCTTAAAAGACTTTTGTTTAATATTGAACAAAAATGATATTGTACTGTACATCTTATTTTTAATCTTTCTTACTCATGATTTGTATGCACAGAATTTGAGTTTAGATACAGGCGGATATATATATATATATATATATTTAGATTTGATGGAGAGACAATGAGAATACGTAATATCACTTGTGTTTCTGATAGCTCCCCAATTCCTAGTTCTAACCTCTTGTGATTCCTGGATCCATTGCAGCCATTTATCTTTATGTGACACCCTCATTTTAATATGTGTCACAATTTTTGCTTAAGGTAGCCCAAGTTATTTTTTATTCTTTCTTTTATGCCTAGCAACCAATGGTGTATAGTGTGTAATATTTTATCTCTATTTTTCCACCACTCTTTTTAATCTTTACTAAAATGATACATGGAAAAATCCTTACTTAAAATTGTGTTGGGGTGTCTGAGTAGCTCAGTTAGTTGAGTGTCTGACTCTTGATTTCGGCTCAGGTCATGATCTCAGGTCGTGGAGTGAGCCCTGTATTGAGCTTTGTGCTGAATGTGGAGCTTGGTTAGGGTTCTCTTTCTCCCTCTGCCCGTCTCTGCTCATACACGCTTGCGCATGCTCTCTCTCTCTCTCTCTCTTTCTATATAATCTCCACACATACTGTTTCTTCCATTATAAGCATATTTTGAACAAAGCATTTTCCATTTGTCTTGCTCATATCACATTTAGTTCATTTTGTAATAGTTTTGCACAGCCCTGGTATTCAAATTTCATTTATTGTTCATCTGTAGAGGCCTGGTTTTTGCCCAAGAGAAATTATGGGTGTACACCCCTTGGCTTGACTTTCTACTCTATTTTAACTTGGCACTTTCTCAATTGCTTCCTTAGAATTTGAACTGGATTTGAGCTGGAGGCTTGGAAACATATGGCTTATAATCTTTATTCTGGTCTTCAGCTAGTTGGTAGTAAAGGGAAAATGAGCTGTCAACAGGTGTCTAATGTTTGAGTGTGTTGAACCCACATCCCCTGAACATACATCATTTCTGGAGGTACTTTCTCTGAATGTTGGGTCTGCCTCCACATCCAGAGAAGCAGTTTGCCCAGGAAGAGGAAGGACCAATGTGAAGCTGTGTGGCCCATGGCATTTTATGTGGTGGCATCACAGTGCTTATTTCTGCTCAGGGTTTGTTTTCCATATGTTTCATTCTTAAGGTATTGTTTTTCTGTACCGAAGGAATACACTTTTCAGTAATTTAATGATGAAGAGAAGAGAGGGAGGTAGCAACAGACAAAATATTTGGGAGGGGAAGTGTGTGGATAAGATGATTTTCAATCACTTAAAGAAAATCTAAGACAAATGAACCATAGAGAAGCTGAAATGTAAGTTAGTCAAGGCCAAGGATCTTTGTCCACTTATCCATCTCTGTGCCTGGCACAGAGTATATGCTCAATCAATATTTGTTCAATGAAGAATTGAAGACAGAAGAGATGAAATGAGATTCTGAAGTAGAAAATAGAATTAAGGTTATTTCCTTCCTTTCAGGTGGGAGACAGGAAATAAGAAATAGCACAAGTACATAGATTTAGAGGTAAAGGAGAGAGAAATTATACCTATGATATCTGTATTCTTGGTGAAATAGGAGGTCAGGCCCCAGGTTGAGAATTAGGGTGAGAATAGAATAGCATAGAGCAGTAGATTAGGATAGAAAATGCAGCTTGAATAGAGGATTAAATCTTTGGAAATATTCCCTTGAAGTTGGAAAGGTATCTAACTTGGGGTGCATCCAGGGGGTACTGAATAGTGTTGGAGTCCTAGCTTAGAAATGTGAACCAAGCAATTTGATGATGCAGTTTTTTTTTTTTTTTCTATAGCTATGGTATTTATTTTTTGGTAGTCTGAAAACCGACGAGAATAAAATATGCCCACTACTGGCTATGAAAGTGTTGTGGAATGTCAAAGGAAATTGAAGGTATGGCTATAAAATGGTAGAAATACATGAGGTAATACTCATACAGCATTTAGAATAGTGCCTGGTAGAGTAAGCACTCAATCAGTGTTAATGATAACTCCTGGTTACATTGGAAAGGCATAATTAAAGGAAAGAGGCCTATAGACTAGGAAAGTGGTTAGAGAGGTAAGCTCACTGAGACATAAGCCTTGAGATGATTAGGCAAATTAGGTGTTGTTTAGTTTCACAGTTCAGAAATCCAGAAATGCAGTGATTCTGAATGATGGCAAAGTTTTGAGTATTTCCTGAGAAATTTCAAGTAGAGGCCAAGTTTGTGGTAGCAGACCATGTCAGACAACTGTACCGTTACTATTTAGCGGATCCTTCATGTGAGTGACTAAATCAGATGGAATGTGACAGGACTTTGAAGGATATTAAAAAAAAAAAGTTCTGAAGTGCTACTATGGAGCCTGGAGAGTAAGTAACCTGACTCCGAGAGTGCCCAAGCAGTCCTCTCTCTGACCACTTGGATAAAAAGGTGAGAGATGGGATATTTGTTTTCTCCCAGGGTCTCTGTCACTTCTCTAATCAGTCTCTTTTTTGTTAAATGTGGATCAGAATAGCAATTTCTGTATTGGTTACTCTGTTTTTTGAGAAGTGAAATTATTGCCACAGCAGAGAAATCTGAGACTATTTTAGGTTATCTGCTTTGTGAGAATCAAATGAAACTGCAGAGATGCCTGGGTGGCTCAGCTGATAAGTGTCTGACTCTTGATTTCAGCTCAGGTCATGATCTCAAGGTCATGGGATGAAGCCCCATGTCAGGCTCTGTGCTGACAATGTGGAGCCTGCTTGGGATTTTCTCTCTCTCTCTCTCCCCCCTTCTGTTCATGCGTGTGCTCTCTCTCAAAATAAATAAATTTTAAAAAAAGATAGATTAAAAAATAAAACAAATGAGACCATGTATTTGGGAATGTTTTGAAGAGGGTAAAGGGTTCCAAATATACTTATCCTTATAAATCACATTAAAAGTAGGATTAGAACTTTCTCATAGTTTCTACAAATGAAGTCACTAAATTGTATTTTATAAACAAGTAAAATCTTAATAAACAAAGATCAACATTACTGTGCCATTTATTAAGTCTCTAAATTCTTAATTTAGAGACTCTGTATTCTGCTTTGTGATGCTGGGCCTTCGACTCTGTACACTCCATTTCTGCTGTCAGTTGGCTCCCTGTTAGGCTCTGCCAGTAGGTGGCATTAGAGGGAGAATGGGAGACTGAAGGAGAGAAGGGACTTACTCTATCCTGTTGGCTTCTAGTTTTCTTCCTTTCTGATCCTGTAAGCATAGTCCAGTGACATTTCACCAGGAAGCTGCAATTCCCTTCTACAGTGTTAGTGGGGATGGTTTACATGCTTTCCAACACTAGTCACCTCTCTAGCCCCCAACGTAAGCACTAGGCAAGCAAATCTCCTCTTCAGAAGTTGGGAGTCTCCACAAGCCCCTCTTCTACATTTGTAAATTTTAACAACCACTTTCCTTGTTCCCCTAACCCTGAAAGTGTGGTGCTAGCTGCTTCCTGCAGTTGCTATTTCTGTGATATCTTTGAGTTCTTTTTTTATTCTTCCAGTTGCCAGTTCTTTATTTAAAAATCGGTCTGTTTAAATAACTCGTATGGTTTCTACCTTCTGACTGTTCTCAGACTGATAAAATTGTCTTACTGATTTTTTAAGTTGTGGACAATATAGAGTTATGTCGTTTTTGTTTGTTTGTTTTTAATTTTTGTTTTCTTAAGTAGGTTTCACTCCCAGTGCAGAGTGCAACATTGGAGTTGAACTCAAGATTCTAAGATCAAGACCTGAGCTGAGATCATGAGTCAGATGCTTCACCGACTCAGACATCCAGGTATAACCCCAGCTAAGGTTTTTTCTTAATTGTATGTAACATGCATTTATTATATGTTATTTAGTGTACAATAACATTTTTCCAAATATTTAATTATAACAAGTATTATAGACAAATGAAAATTGAACAAGTTCAATTTTATGAAAAAATTGCTGCATTGCTCTTACTTTTTTCCATTTTACTGCAGACTAATGAATATTTCATCAGAGCCTCTCTGGCCTGTGGACAGCCATGTGGGAACTACCTACTTAGTACAAAGGATTAGATTTTAAATTAAAATGTTTCGCTTTGGCCCAGACTCACAAGTTTAGGTGATAAAATTGACATTTCTGAGCTCCAAATAAAACCAGATTATATAAATTTACTTTTGAAGGATAGGATATAAATGCCCATCATAAAAATTTAGCTTCAGGTGGTTAATTTGAAAAATCTCTAATATCAACATTGCTCCTTTGGTATCTTTCATCCCTACAGAACTCTTAAGATAAAAATCTGCAGTTTGGGGGCCGCCTGGGTGGCTTAGTCGGTTAGGCGTCCGACTTTCGCTTAGGTCATGATCTCGCGGTTCGTGGGTTCGAGCCCCGCGTCGGGCTCTGTGCTGACTGCCAGCTCAGAGCCTGGAGCCTGTTTCAGTCTGTGGCTCCCTCTCTCTCTGACCCTCCCCTGCTCACACTGTCTCTCTCTCTCTCTCCTAGAAATAAATTAAAAAAAAAAAATCTGCAGTTTGGTCTCATTAATGTACTTTCTCCCTTTATAATTTACAAATCCATAAAGTTAAAGATAAATAAGTTATTACATGTAAAATATGTATGGGGAGGAGGCTCTGAATTGTTACTCCTTCTTGGGATTGAACCTGGGCTGGGGATTCTGGTTTTAGCTATGAAATCAAAATCAGTTCTTGGTAGCCAAGGCTGTCACTCTTTAGTCCACTTCTATCTATCAAATGATTGATTGAAAGAATGTAAGAAGGAGTAAATAATGAATTAAAAAAATCTATCCCCATCTTTCCATTCTGATTGGCTAACTTCTCTCAGAGCACAACCCAGTTTTATTTCCATTATTCATGCTCACATGTTCTTTTTCTGTTTCCTCTCACCATTCATCCTAGTGATCTAGAGCATTTTATCTTCTGTATTCTATATCCGTAAGAATTTTGATTTTGTCTCTAAACTTCCAAAATAACAATTTTCAACTCATAATGGCTAAATTATATAGTTTCAAGGGCTGATTTAGTCTGTTTGTGGTCTTGCAATAACCTAATTTATTGGATAAGGATTATTGTTCTGATTAATACTAATATATACATTTATATGAATGTGGTAATGGTGAGAGACCAGTAATGATTTTTTCTTTCTAAATTTTATTATTATTATTATTATTTCTTTATATGTTCTTTTTGAGAGAGAGAGAAAGAGAGAGAGAATGATCAGGGGAGGGGCAAAGAGAAGGGAAGAGAGAGAGAGAATCCCAAGCAGGTTATACACAGCCAGCACAGAGTCCAACCCGGGGCTCGAACTCATGAACTGTAAGATCATGACCTGAGCTGAGATCTAGAGTCAGATACTTAGCCAACTGAGCCACCCAGGTACCCTTATTTATTCATTTGTTCTATAGAGTACCGCTTTTCTGGCTAGGTATGAATATTTCATTGATCATAAAATTATTTTGATGAATGTAGATTTTAATAAAAGGAAATAAAATGATCCTAAAACATATTTAAGCCAAACTATTTCAAATTGTCCAATTCAGCCTTCCAATTTCTGGGATGTGTTTTTATTTTTTTTCAAGTTTATTTATTTTCAGAGAGAGAGAGGGAGAGAGAGAGAGGGAGAGAGAGAGAGAGAGAGAGACTCCAAAGCAGGTCTGTACTCTCAGCATGGCGCCTGATGCGGGGTTCAAATCCCTGAGCCATGATTTCATTACCTGAACCGAAGTCTAATGGTTAACAGACTGAGTCACCCAGGCACCCCTCTGGGATGTGTTATTTTATTTTATTTTATTTTATTTTATTATTTTATTTTTTAAATGTTTTATTATTTCTAGGAGAGAGAGAGAGAGAGAGAGACAGCATGAGCAGGGGAGGGTCAGAGAGAGAGGGAGTCACAGACTGAAACAGGCTCCAGGCTCTGAGCTGGCAGTCAGCACAGAGCCCGACGCGGGGCTCGAACCCACGAACCGCGAGATCATGACCTAAGCGAAAGTCAGATGCTTAACCGACTAAGCCACCCAGGCGCCCCGGGATGTGTTATTTTATTAAACCATAATTATGTTGGCTCTCCTTTATTTGGAAATGACATAAATCATACTTAAAAATTTTTATTACCATTTTCTTTGTTGGAACTTGTCATTTTAAATCACATTGATTTCAACCAAAGATAATTAATTTTCTTTAAACTTTGTAAAGTCTCACCTTTAGTTTAATTCTAGAAACATGCCATATTTTGTTTTTTCTCAAATGGATATGATTTTTAAAGCTATTTTCTTTTACTCATTTCTAAAACTTTTTGAATATTTGCCAGAAAAAAATCATGATTGATCCTTAATGATGAAAAAAGTCAATAAAAGTTAGAAAGTTCCATCAATTTACAACAAATAAATGAGCAAAGGTAGCTGAGTCCATGATGATTCCTGTAGTAGACACCTCATGTGATTACTGCCTAACATCCAACTCAGAAGAGTTGAAATGATCTTCAACACATGCAATGGGTACCCAGTAACTACATTTATATACTGACTTTCTGTCTATAACTGAATTATATGGGATGGTTAACCTGATTTAACCTTGCTCAATCAGATTCTTTCTCTCAAGAATTTAAAGCTTAGAATTGAGACCTAAAGAGTGGAGGTTTTAGGAACTGGGTCAAGTCAATAGCAACATTCTTTTTTTTTTTTTTTTTTTAAATGATATTTACTTTTTTGAGAGAGACACAGAGTGTGAGTGGGCAAGAAGAGAGAGGGAGACACAGAATCCAAAGCAGGCTTCAGGCTCTGAACTGTCAGCATAGACAGATGCGGGACTGGAACTCAGGAACTGTGAGATCGTGACTTAAGCCAAAGTCGAATGCCCAACCAACTTAACCACTCAGGTACCCTAATAGCAACATTCTTTTTTTTTTTTTTTTTTTACAAATAGTTTATTGTCAAATTAGTTTCCACATAACACCCAGTGCTCATCCCCACAAGTGCCCTCCTCTATGCCCATCCCTCCTCCCCCCACATCCACAGTCCTCAGTTTTTGTCAGCATTCAAGAGTCTCTCATGGTTTGCCTCTCTCCCTTTCCCCCACCATTTCCGCCCTTCTTCTCCCCTTGGTCCTCTGTTAAGTTCCTCCTAATCCTCCTATACGTGCAAACATATGATATTTGTCCTTCTCTGCCTGACTTATTTCGCTCAGCATAACACCCCTCAAGGTCCATCCATGTTGCTACACATGGCCAGATTTCATTGTTTCTCATTGCCATGTAGTATTCCATGGTATAGATAAACCACATCTTCTTGATCCATTCATCTGTTGATGGACACTTAGGCTCTTTCCAGGTTTTAGCTATTGTGGAGAGTGCTGCTATGAACATTGGGGTACATGTGCTCCTATGCATCAGCATTTCTGTATCCCTTGGGTAAATTCCTAGCAGTGCTATTGCTGGGTCCTAGGGAGTTCTATTGTTAGTTTCCTGAGGAACCTCCACACTGTTTTCCAGAGGGGCTGTACCAGTTTACATTCCCACCAACAGTGTAGGAGGGTGCCCGTTTCTCCACATCCTCGCCAGCATCTAGAGTTCTCTGATTTGGCTCATTTTAGCCACTCTGACTGGCGTGAGGTGGTATCTCAGTGTGGTTTTGATTTGTATTTCCCTGATGAGGAGGGATGCTGAGCATCGTTTCATGTGTCTGTTGGCCATCTGGATGTCCTTTTTGGAGAAGTGTCTGTTCATATCTTCTGCCCATTTCTTCACTGGGTTGTTTGTTTTTCGGGCATGTAGTTTGGTGAGTTCCTTATAGATTCTGGATATTAACCCTTTATCTGATATGTCATTTGCAATAATAGCAACATTCTTAAACACAGTCTCTGTGAACTTCTGGGTTTGATATCTTCATTTGCCCTTGCTCTTGCTCTTTCTGGGTGTATGTTTTCAAATTATTATTGAATTCTGTGAGCTATCCTGGTGTCCAATTAATAAGGTTATATTTTGGTTTGGACTAATCAGGATTGACTCTAATTTCTTGCAACAAAAATACCCTGGTGAAAGAAAAAGGAGAAGAACATTGAATGAAAAAGGATGTTTTAAAATTACTGGAAATAAGTAAGTCAAAATATACTGATTAAAACTAGGTTGAGAATAAAATCTTAGGTTGTTAAGGCTTGAGTGAATTTATTCTTTAAATATTGCCTTTAACAAACTCTTTGGTAAATAGTAATTGCTATTTTGCTTTGATCTAAGAAGTTCATTTCTGTAATGACAGCATATCATTAACCTAAAAAATATCTTTTAGGCCAACTCATGATTATTAGAGCTGTTGAAAAATAGGAGAAACCCATTTTATTTGGCAGCTATATTATAAACAGACAATCTACAGTGTCCCAGAGGAGAGATGAATAACTTTAGTAACTTTCTGTAATTCAGACTAATATCAATCTAGATTTAGGGAGATGGTTCTTACTTATAGGAAATAGTTTGCTCTATTTGACCCATATGACACCTAACTTTCCAAACTGTTAAACCTGAAAACTATTGTATTGTCCAAACACTATCATATTGTCTCAATCTGAAAATGTGGAAAAATGACTCACACTGGTAAATTTTGGTTATATATGTTGCTAAGATAATTACTTACCTTCATTCATTCATTCATTCATTCATCCAGTATTCTACAACCAGTTATTGCATGCCTATTATGTGTTAGGCTCTGTACTAATGTCTGAGATTCATCAATTGAAAACCAAAGACCTCTGCTCTTTAAGAATATATTTTTTTTAATGTTTTATTTATTTCTAGGAGAGAGAGAGAGAGACAGCGTAAGCAGGGGAGGATCAGAGAGAGAGGGAGTCACAGACTGAAACAGGCCCCAGGCTCTGAGCTGGCAGTCAGCACAGAGCCCGACGCGGGGCTTGAACCCACGAACCGCGAGATCATGACCTAAGTGAAAGTTGGACGCTTAACCGACTAAGCCACCCAGGCGCCCCCAAAGACCTCTGCTCTTGAGATGATTACATTCTAGTTTTAGAATGGATTTATTTTTTGGTATTGCTAATTCAGCTGTATTTCTGTTGGCTTTTAGCCAGTTTGAAGCCTATTCAGTTTGTATCAATCAAGATTATTTAGGGTACTGTTAATGTGTGGGCAAGAGGCTTATGGTGGACAAATATCCACTATATAGACATCAAAAATTATTTAAATAGTCTATTATTTTATGTTAGAATTCATTGAGTAATATAACAATGCTTATATTTTGATTTTGGTTAAAAAGAGGAAATTAATATGGCAAATTAAGGAGACTAGGAAATTTGTGAATATATATGCATATTTATGCATGCCAAATAAATATGCATTTGCCATATATATACACGTATATGTGTATGTGTGTGTGTGTGTGTGTGTGTGTGTGTGTGTGTGTGTGTGTGTGTGTGTAGCTATTTTGCCAAATCTAGTTCAAGGGCTTATTTAACTATCCTCAGGAGTTTTAGCACATAGAGATTTTAAACAACACAAGATGAACAGAAGCAGTTTGTTACTTTTATAAGTTAATTACAGTACTGATGTGTAATTAACTCTAATGAATTTGACAGTCATAAAGAAATCATTAAATTGACTTCTATAACTAAGAACATTGTCACAGTTAACTAACTGCTGATGGCCATTTTAATTTCACAAACATTACATCTGTTTGTGAGCATATTCACTGTGTATTGTTGCTGGTTCAGTTTGTGGACTTGAACTGTGTGTCAAGAATGGAAGCTGTAGCCCTTGCTTTAGTCACTGGGTTCTTTGTGAAAACTCTTAAGAACTGATTTGGTTACTGTTCATTCTCCTGAAAACTGCATTTTCTTGTTAATCTAATAGACAAATTCAACTTTTCCTACCAATAATTAGCAAAAGATCAGAGCAACAGTTTCAAAATAGTTCTTTTCTTCAGGGAGTCTGCAAGGTCAAAACTGTTTCCATAATAATACTTAGACTATTCTTTCCCCCTTTCTAGAGGCTATATGATGTGATGGCCTAGTTGTTTTTGTGTTAACATATGAGGAGTTTATTATGGTTTTTAAATAAGTAAATTGATACATATTCCAATATTTTCTCAGTTTTAATTTCTAACATTGTAATAATTTATTGACTTAAACAAAAGCTTTTTGGTGGGCTTTCGTAATCTCTAAGAGGGCAAAGGGATTCTGGGACCACTTGTGGATATTCAGACATTATTTTCTGGGTCCTATTATATAGTTGCCACACTTGTGCTGCCTTAGCATGTTAATACCTACTTTCAAGGGTTTTATTTTTCAAGTGTCTCTATTAAAATAGTACATGATCCTTGTGATACGCCTTTACAATCAGTATCACTTGCTGTTCATTATGAGGTAATTGATTTGCTAACTTGAGGTTTTAAATATTTGTGGATTCTTCATAGCACATTGAAATTCACCTTTTAATAAATAGCTGTGAATCATTCCTTAACAATTAATAATAAATAAGCTTTCAGGTCTTGAAATTATCCCAAATCCTTTCTGAGTTTTAGACATTTATCTTGGTTTATTTGGATTATAATACTTTGTAGATTGGCTATCTTTCCAAATTATTAGTTATATTTACCTCACTTAGAGAATTTTTGCAAAAATAAGTAAGATTCTTCAAAACATGCTGGTAAAAGTAAATATAAGTTTAAGGTAATGAAGATAGCAACATGTAAAATCTCTTTTAGCAAATATAATCTCAAGGTTTAACGTGAGACAGGAAACTATCAACACCCTAGAGGAGAAAGCAGGAAACAACCTCCTTGACCTCCACCGCAGCAACTTCTTACTTGACACATCCCCCAAAGCAAGGGAATCAAGAGCAAAAATAAACTGTTGGGACCTCATCAAGATTAAAAGCTTCTGCACAGCCAAGGAAACAACCCAGAAAATTAATAGGCAACCAACGGAATGGGAAAAGATAGTTACAAATGACATATCAGATAAAGGGTTAATATCCAGAATCTATAAGGAACTCACCAAACTACATGCCCGAAATACAAACAACCCAGTGAAGAAATGGGCAGAAGATATGAACAGACACTTCTCCAAAAAGGACATCCAGATGGCCAACAGACACATGAAACGATGCTCAGCATCCCTCCTCATCAGGGAAATACAAATCAAAACCACACTGAGATACCACCTCACGCCAGTCAGAGTGGCTAAACTGAGCAAATCAGAGAACTCTAGATGCTGGCGAGGATGTGGAGAAACGGGCACCCTCCTACACTGTTGGTGGGAATGTAAACTGGTACAGCCCCTCTGAAAACAGTGTGGAGGTTCCTAAGGAAACTAACAATAGAACTCCCCTATGACCCAGCAATAGCACTGCTAGGAATTTACTCAAGGGATACAGAAATGCTGATGCATAGGAGCACATGTACCTCATTGTTCATAGCAGCACTCTCCACAATAGCTAAAACATGGAAAGAGCCTAAGTGTCCATCAACGGACGAATGGATCAAGAAGATGTGGTTGATCTATACCATGGAATACTACATGGCAATGAGAAACAATGAAATCTGGCCATGTGTAGCAACATGGATGGACCTTGGGGGTGTTATGCTGAGCGAAATAAGTCAGGCAGAGAAGGACAAATACCATATGTTTGCACGTATAGGAGGATTAGGAGGAACTTGACGGAGGAACAAGGGGGAGAGGAAGGGCGGAAATGGTGGGGGAAAGGGAGAGAGGCAAACCATGAGAGACTTTTGAATGCTGACAAAAACTGAGGACTGATGGATGTGGGGGGGAGGGGGAGATGGGCATGGAGGAGGACACTTATGGGGATGAGCACTGAGTGTTATGTGGAAACTAATTTGACAATAAACTATTTGTAAAAAAAAAATTCTTCAGATTTTCAGTATTTCCAATATTTACATCAACATTTAGGATTTGAATAATAATGGTGCTGTTTATCTCAAGTGGCAATTTGAAATATTATATATGCTGGTGAAAATTCCTGTATAGGTTTATTTTGATTATGGAATATAAATAATACACTAAGAATACATATATATATATATATATATATATATATATATATATATATATATATATATATATACCCACACACATATTTTTGTTTACTTTCTTATTTTTTAATTTACATCCAAGTTAGTTACCATATAGTGCAATAATGATTTAAGGAGGAGATTCCAGTGATTCATCCCCTATATATAACACCCATTACTTATCCCAACAAGTGTCTTTTTTAATGCCCCTTAGTTATTTAGCCTACCCCCTCACCCACAATCCCTCCAGCAGCCCTCAGTTTGTTCTCTGTATTTAAGAGTCTGTAATGTTTTCTCCCCCTCTTGTTTTTATATTATTTTTGCTTCCCTTCTCTCATGCTCATCTGTTTTGTATCTTAAATTTCACATATTAGTGAAGGCATATGATATTTGTCTTTCTCTGACTGACTAATTTTGCTTAGCATAGTGTCCTCTAGTTCTATCCACGTAGTTGCAAATGGCAAAATTTCATTCTTTTTGATTGCTGAGTAATGCTACATTATTTATATATACCACATCTTTACTCATTCATCTATTGATGGATATTTGGGTACTTTCTATACTTTGACTATTGTCAGTAGTGCTGCTATAAACTTTGGGGTATATGTGACCCTTCGAAACAGCACACCTGCATCCCTTGGATAGATACTTAGTAGTGCAATTGCTGATCATCAGGTAATTCTATTTTAAATTTTTTGAGGAACCTTCATACTGTTTTCCAGAGTGGCTGTACCAGTTTGCATTCCCACAGCAGTGCAAAAGAGATCCTCATTCTCCGTATCCTCGGCAACATCTGTTGTTGCCTGAGTTGTTAATGTTAGCCATTCTGACTGGTGTGAAGTGGTATCTCATGTGGTTTTGATTTGTATTTCCCTGATGATGAGTAATGAGCATTTTTTCATGTGTCAGTTGGCCATCTGGATGTCTGCTTTGGAGAAGTGTTTATTCATGTTTTTTGCCCATTTCTTCACTGGATTATTTGTTTTTTGGGTGTTGAGTTTGATAAGTTCTTTATGGATTTTGGATACTAACCCTTTATCTGATATGTCATTTGCAAATATCTTCTTCCATTCTGTTGGTTGCCTTTTGGTTTTCCTGATTGTTTCCTTCTCAGTGCAGAAGCTTTTTTTATCTTGATAAGGTCCCAATAGTTCATTTTTGCTTTTGTTTCTCTTGCCTCCAGAGATGTGTTGGGTAAGAAGTTGCTGTGGTGGAGGTCAAAGAGGTTTTTGCCTGCTTTCTTCTCTAGGATTTTGATGGTTCCCTGTCTTATGTTTAGGTCTTTCATCCATTTTTAGTTTATTTTTGTGTATGGTGTAAAAAAGTGGTCCAGGTTCATTTTTCTGCATGTTGCTGTCCACTTTTCCCAGCACCATTTGATAAAGAGACTGTCTTTATTCCATTGCATATGCTTCCCTGCTTTGTCAAAGATTAGTTGGCCATACATTTGTGGGTCCATTTCTGGGTTCTCTATTCTGTTCCATTGATCTGAGTGTCCATTTTTGTGCCAGTACCATATTGTCTTGATGATTACAGCTTTGTAATGCATCTTAAAGTCTTGGATTGTGATGCCTTCTGCTTTGGTTTTCTTTTTCAGGATTGATTTGGCTATTTGGAATCTTTTCTGGTTCCATACAAATTTTAAGATTGTTTGTTCTAGCTCTGTGAAGAATGCTGGTGTTATTTTGATAGGGATTGCACTGAATATGTAGATTGCTTTGGGTAACATTGACATTTTAACAATATTTATTTTTCTGATCCAAGAGCATGGAATATTTTTCCATTTTTTTGTGTCTTCTTCAATTTCTTTCATAAGCTTTGTATACTTTTAGTGGATAGATTTTTTCCTTTTTTCGTAAAAAAGAGGTAAGGTTTATTTCTAGTTTTTTTTATGTTTTTTAGTGCGATTGTAAATGGGATTGATTCCTTGATTTCTCTTTCTGTTACTTCATTATTGGTGTATAGAAATGCAACTGATTTCTGTGCATTGATTTTACACCCAGTGACTTTGCTGAATTCCTGGATCAGTTCTAGCGTTTTTTGTTTTGTTTTGTTTTGTCTTGTTTTGTTTTGTCTGAAAATATTGAACTAGATTATATGCTTGAAAATATGAAATAGTGAGTTATATGAATCCTCTTTTTAGATAGGCAGTATAGACCAGAGAAAAGAGTACTTTGGAGGAAGAAGATTATTGTAAATTTAAAGCATTCAATCATACACATTTTCAATTATTATTAAAATGACTACAGTGAAACTTTGTCACAGAAATATTTCCAAGTATAAAATCATTTTTGTTGGAGAACATAAGAAAGCCTTAGTTAACTGCCATGATAGGGTGTTCTCTTCGCTTGTGGATGAAAGCTTATGCTTTGTTTTCCCCAAATAGTTTATTGTTAAGTTGGTTTCCATATAACACCCAGTGCTCATCCCCACAAGTATCCTCCTCCATGCCCATCTCCCTGCTCGCCCCCCACACCCATCAGTCCTCAGTTTGTTCTCAGCATTCAAGAGTCTCTCATGGTTTGCCTCTCTCCCTTTCCCCCACTATTTCCCCCTTCTTCTCTCCTCCGTTAAGTTCTTCCTAATCCTCCTATACGTGTAAACATATGGTAATTGTCCTTCTCTGCCAGACTTATTTCACTCAGCATAATGCCCTCAAGGTCCATCCATGTTGCTACACATGGCCAGATTTCATTCTTTCTCATTGTCATATAGTATTCCATCATATAGATAAACCACATCTTCTTGATCCATTCGTTCGTTGATGGACACTTAGGCTCTTTCCATGTTTTGACTATTGTTGAGAGTGCTGCTATGAACATTGGGGTACATGTGCTCCTATGCATCAGCACTCCTATATCCCTTGGGTAAATTCCTAGCAGTGCTATTGCTGGGTCATAGGGGAGTTCTATTGTTAATTTTTTGAGGAACCCTCACAGTGTTTTCCAGAGGGGCTGCACCAGTTTTCATTCCCACCAACTGTGTAGGAGGGTGCCCGTTTCTCCACATCCTCACCAGTATCTAGAGTTCTCTGATTTGCTCAGTTTAGCCACTCTGACTGGCATGAGGTGGTATCTGTGTGGTTTTGATTTGTATTTCCCTGATGAGGAAGGATGCTGAGCATCGTTTCATGTGTCTGTTGGCCATCTGGTTGTCCTCTTTGGAGAAGTGTCTGTTCATATCTTCTGCCCATTTCTTCACTGGGTTGTTTGTTTTTCGCTTGTGGAGTTTGGTAAGTTCCTTATAGATTTTAGATATTAACCCTTTATCTGATATGTCATTTGCAACTATCTTTTCCCATTCCATTGGTTGCCTATTAGTTGTATGGATTGTTTCCTTTGCCGTGCAGAAGCTTTTAATCTTGATGAGGTCCCAATCGTTTATTTTTGCTCTTGATTCTCTTGCTTTTCGGGATGTGTCAAGTAAGAAATTGCTGCGGTGGAGGTCAAGGAGGTTGTTTCCTGTGAAGGCTTATGCTTTAATCCTACAACTTTTTTGCTCTATAGATCTGAAGCTGAAGAAATGGAAAACCAGCGTAATGGGGTACAAATGGAATTTGTACAGACTTTAATCAACTCTTTGTATAGGCACAATACAAATGGTTTTTTAATGGTTCGCATTAAAAAAGTTCTGAGTAAAAATCCTTCCTTTCATCCTTTGCTTCAATCACCAGTTCCCTTACTTGGAATCAACTTGGAGTCTCTGGTAGAAGTCACCACCACCTTTTGTCTGGATAATGCAAAAGCATCCTAATGGATGCCCTGCTTCCTCCTTTGTCCATATATTCTCTACACAGCAGTCAGGTTGGTACTTATAAATATTTATTCTTTTAAATGTTTACTTTATTTATTTTTGAGAGAAAGTACAAGCAGGGGAGGGACAGAGAGAAAGGGAGTCAGAGACTCTAAGGCAGGCTCTGTACTAACAGCAGAGAGGCCAGTGCAGGGCTTGAACTGTCGTACCGAGATCATGACCTGTGCCGAAGTTGGTTGCTTAGCCAACTAAGCCACCCAGGTGCCCCCAGAGTGGTGCTTTTAAACATGATCACATCATGTCACTTTTCTCTGAAGGTGCTTAGTAATTTCTTCTCTTATTCAGAGTAAAAGACAAAATCTTTGCTAATGTTGATAGAACCCTACAGGATCTGCTCCCTCCCCCATTACCTTTTTGATATTGTTCCTCCTTCCTCATTGCATTCCAATATTCTGACTTCCCTGTTTTCCCCTGTTCCTTAGCATGTGTTTCTTCTACCTGAAAAGTGCTTGCCACCATATCCTTAGGCCTGTTTAAGCGTTTGTGCAGGTATCTCCTTATCATAAAGGCTTTTCTTAATCATCCTAACAGCTCAACATTCCTTAATCGACTTCCCAGATTATTTTTCCTCATAAAACTTCCATGACTACAAATATACCCAGGATTATTTATTCAAATGTAGTAAGGCCAATAGATGAGAAGATTGCTACTGAAAAAATAGTTTGTTATAGTTGGCAAGGGGAAGAGGCATTCATTGCTATGCAGGGCCATATGAGGAAGGATGGCAGTAGGGGGATTTATGTCAGAATGCAGAAGGAGTGAGGGGGAAGCATAGGCCAGAGCCATTATTGTGGTTTTTGTGGGGAAGAATGAGAAAGACAGAGCAAGAAGCTGAGTAAGTTTAGGATTGGGTGGTTTTATTTTGGCAGGCTCTGAGATATACAAATGGTCCCTAGATTACCAACTGATACTTCAGGCCTATTAACTCCTGTGTGGATTATCAGCGTAAGCACAAATGTTTGTATTTTATTTTATTGTATTTTTATTTTTTAATAATTGTATTTTATTTATTTTTGAGAGACAGAGAGAGAGCATGAGCATGGGAGGGGCAGCAAGAGAGAGAGAGAGAGAGAGAGAGAGAGAGAGAGAGAGAGAGAGAGAGAGAGAGACTGAGAGAATCCCAAGCGACAGTGCAGTGCCTGATACAGGCCTTGAACCCACAAACTGTGAGATCATGACCTGTGCCAAAATCAAGAGTTAGACACTCAACTGACTGAGCCAACCAGGTGTCCCTTCAGTAAACTTTTTATTGAAGTATAATGTATATACTGAAAACTTCAGAAATCATAACTTTACATACAGCTTGATGAGTTCTTACTCACCAACCCATGTAAACAGCATCCAGATAGGAATATGTTACTAGCATCCCCAGAAGTCTGCCTTCTGTCCCTGCCCAACCATTATACCCATCTCTCACTTCTATTGCCTCAGATGCATTTTGTCTCTTTCTTGAAATTTGTGTAAATAGAATTATGTAGTATGCACTCTTTTGTGTCTGGCTTCTTTTGTTCAACATACTGTTTCTGAATTTATTACCATCGTAGCATGAGCATTCTCCTTGTTCCACAGTCTGACCAACATTTGATAATTGGCAGTCTTTTTAAATGTAGCCAATCTGTGAGTAGATGTTGATATCTCATTTGTTAATTTGATTGCATTTCTCTGATGACTAATGAATTGAAAACTTTTTCATATTTATATAGGTTATTATATTCTTCTGTGAGTTATTTGCTTATATTTTTTCCCATTTGTGTCTGTTTTTTCTTCCTTTTATAAAAAAATTGGTTTATAGTTAGTGTACGTTCTTTGTTGGATGGATATTTTGCCATTATCTTTTCTACTCTGTGATTTGCATTTTTATTTTCTTAGCTGTGTTTCCTGATGACCAGAAGGTCTTAATTTTTATGTAGTTCAATTTAGCAATCTTTTCTTTTATGATTAACACATACTGTATCCTGTTTAAGAAATCTTTGATTGCTCCAGAGTCATAGAGATGTATTCCAAATTTATTTTTTGGAAGCTTTATTTATTTACTTAAATGTTTATTTATTTATTTTGAGAGAGAGTGAGTAGGAGAGGGGCAGAGTGAGAGAGAGCAGAGAGAATCACAAGCAAACTTTGTGCTGTTAGCATAGAGCTTGATGTGAGGCTCAGTCTCACAAAGTGTGAGATTATTATCCAAGCCAAAATCAAGAGTCTGAGGCTTAAGTGACTGAGCCACTCAGGCACCCCTGAAAGCTTTATTATTAAATCACATTTAGCTTTATAATTCATCTGGAATCAATTTTTGTATATGGTGTGCAGTAAGGAAAAGATTCACGTTTCTAGATGGATATGCACACAGTGTCTCCTTTTTCATAAATTAACTGGCTGTATATGTGCAAATTAATTTTGTTATGTAAAATTATGTATGTACCAGGAATTGTATATGGTACTAATGATATAGATACAAGTAATAGAGTTTATCTGTCCTGAAGGTGATCTTGGTTGCATGAGGAAGATAATAAGTGAAATAATAATGAGAAATACATAATCATATTATGAATTGTATGTTGTGAGTAAAGGGAATGAGTTTTTTTGTGAAGAGGTGAGGAAATCTCTGCTAGAGGAGTTGGAATTCAAGCTGGGTCCTGAAAAATGAGGAGTTGGATAAATGCATCCCACGTAAAGAGAAAAATATGTGAAAAGACCCAGGATTATTAAAGGGAAGGTGTCTTCATAAAATGATGAGAAATTTGCTATAGGAAGCGGTATGCAAGAAGGTGAGAGGGAGAAGGACAAGGCAGGAAACAAGAGTAGATACATAGGAGTCTAGAACATTTTAGGCAGAGAAGATTACATGTGCAGAGTTAAGTAATTATAAAGGAACATGATATACTTATCAAATGGTGAGAAATTCAGCATGGCTAGAAGATTGGTCATATTTGCATGGGAGCAAGGTGAGAAGGAACATCAGGGAAAGGATGAGGAGCTAATGGAGAGGATGGGAATTGAATTGGGCTTTGTTTTTATATTTTTATAGTTTATTTATTTATTTTGAGAGAGAAAGAGCAGGGAAGGGGCGGAGAGAGAGGGAGAGAGAATCCCAAGCAAGCTCCATAGAGCCTGTTAGTGTGGAGCCCAATGAATGTGGGGCTTGATCTCACAAACCATGAGTTTTGACCTGAACCAAAATCAAGATTTGGACACTTAATTGACTGAGCCACACAGGTGCCTTGGGGTTCGGCTTTATTTTGGAGGAAATTAGAGATAAAGAAAGTTTCCAACTAGTGAGCAGTATGATCAACTTTGGTTTTAGGAAGATGTCCCCTGGGGCCATGGAAGATAGATTGCGAGGTAGGAGGTTGGTAGAGGGAAATAAGAGAAATGAGTATTGGCCAAGGTGTGGCAGTAGTGATAGTGAGATAGTGTCAGATGTGGAACTAGTCTGATGTATAGTCAAGAAGACTTGGTGGCCATGAATAGTGAGGAATAGGCAGGTGTGACAGGTGACTCCAAAATTTATAGTTTGAAAGAATGAGTGAATGGTTATACTATCAACTGATAGAGGAATTATGAGAAAGAGAAGGCATGGTGGTAGCAAATAATAAATTCTGGACTTATTAGATTTGATATGTTTGTGCATTATGTAGTTAGAAACATTTAGGAAAATTAAAAATATGTGTGTGGAACTCAAGAGGGAAGTCAAGGCTATAAGTATATATTTGAAAATCATCAGCACTGAGAAGACAGGTGAAACTACAGAAATGGATGAAGTCATCCAAGAAGAGTAAATGGAGGATTAAGACAATAAGTCCAGAGTCAATGCACCGTAACTTGAACACCTAAGAGGAGTATAGGAAAATGAGCCATGAGGTGGGATTTTTCCACTGGCATTTCAACAGTAGCATTATTTTTTTTGTAATACAAAATAAATAAAATGAAAAGAAACAACTAGTATGAAAGATAGGAGGAAAAACAGGAGAGAGTTATGTCAAGAAGTTAGGGATGTTCACAGCTATAGATGACACACAAAGTAAAAATAAACCATATAATTTGTTAATGAATTTTTTCCTTTGCTTTTCCTTTTTCTTTGCTTTAATTGGGACAATGTATGTATAGGATAAAAAAATCAAATAGCACATAAAAGAATTTAATAAAAAGCAACAATTTTCCTCTCTGCCCAGATCCATTTCTCAAAAGCAACCTATGTTTAACTTTTTTTTTAGCTGTAAAACGTCTAAATATAAGTTTGATTAGTATGCTTGTTCCTATGTATTTTGATTTACCTACTTTAGATCGTGACTGTTGTGCTAGGCAGAATTCTAAATTGGCTTCAAAGATTCTTTCTCCGTGGCTGGCATGCCCTGGATAGTCCCTTTTCCTTGATAGTTGGTGGGGCCTATCAGTAATATGGGCTGTCACTCTAATGATTAGATTATTAATCTGTTGACTTTTAGTTAATGCAAAGATTATCCTGGGTGGGCCTGACCTATTCATATGAGCCCTTAAAAAAAGGGACCATGCCTCTCAAAAAAAAATTCCCCTACCAGACTTGAAGAAGAAAGCTGTCATATTTTGAGAGAAGAGCCATCTGGCTAGGACCTAGGAGTGGAGAGCAATCCCTGGCTGACAGTAGCAAGAAATCAAGGACTTCAGTCACACTACAAGATGATGAATTCTGCCAACAATTAGAGAGTTTGAAAAAGGGCTCCAAGCCTCAGATGTGATTGCAGCCCTGACTGACACCTTGAGTTCAGCCTGGTGAGATCCAGGGCAGAGGAACCAGCTGACCTGTGCCCAGACTCCAAGTCCACAGAAAACAGTGAGATAATAATTATGTGTGGTTTTTAAGTTGATAAGTTTATAAGGAATTGTCATACAGAAATAGAAAACTAATACCATTTTTAACTCCAAACAAAAAGACATAATTTATTTACTTTATTTCTTCTTCATTTCCCTTCTTATTCTTTAAGTGTTATAATAACTTTAGTTCTTCAAGTGATTTATTTTGTTTAATTTCCTTCACTGCTATTTCTTAATCATTTTAAATTTTAGTTAGAGTTTTGATTCCTTTTAATGTGAATGAAGGGGGGCGCCTGGGTGGCTTAATCGGTTAAGCGTCCGACTTTCGCGTAGGTCATGATCTCGCGGTTCGTGGGTTTGAGCCCCGCGTCGGGCTCTGTGCTGACTGCCGGCTCAGAGCCTGGAGCCTGTTTCAATCTGTGACTCCCTCTCTCTCTGACCCTCCCCTGCTCATGCTGTCTCTCTCTCTCTCCTAGAAATAAATAAAACATTAAAAAAAAATACTGTATTCTTAAAAAAATGTGAATGAAGGATATTAACATTTGTATTCTTTTTTAAAAAAATTTAATGTTTGTTTATTTTTGAGAGAGACAGACAGACTGAGAGTGGGGGAGGGGCAGGGGAGGAGGGAGATAATTTTAAAAGAGGTTGCAGGCTCTGAGCTGTCAGCACTGAGCCCAACATGGGGCTCAAACTCACAAACTGTGAGATCATGACCTGAGTTGAAGTCTGATGCTTAACCAACTGAGCCAGCCAGGTGCCCAATTTGTACTCTTTTTAAACTCCTGATTTCTACCTTTCACCTAGAGTGAGACATAGTGAAGCCTGCTGTTAGGAGAAAACTGGCTTTAGTCTGGGGCATCTAAGGACACGCAGCTGCTCAGTGATGGAAATATTATGTAATAAAAGCACAGTGCACCTGCCTGGAGTGAATTATTATTAATGTATAAGGAATGTGAGTTAATTGAAAAAGGGTATATGCTCTTGCCAGTTGATAAAACTTAGCTGGGTTTTTTGCAGGGATGCTCTGCCCTGCCTATTGAAACCATCCCCTGACATGTCCAGGGAAGACAAGCAAAAGCTGCCAGGGAAAGGCTAAGGGAAATTAAGTTAAGTGTAGGAACTCTGCCTAGGAGGCTAAAGGATAATTTAAGTTTATCTGATGTTGAGAGATTTAGTAAGGTATAATTTAATGCTGGGAAGATAAACAACAGTTTCATCTAATTGGGAACCCCCAGCATCACTAGGTTTCCCGATCCTCTTCAATCTGCTTGAATCTTTTGCTGTTAAGGAAGATGTATTTTACAGAGATATTTGGAAGTGTGGTAATAATGTCTTGTAACATTACCTTCTATGCATCCAGATCATTACCATTAAGAGTCTCGTCTATAACCAAAATTGTGTTCTGTGCTTAGTTTAGATTGATTAGAAAAGTTTAAAAGTGCTAAACAGTATTTCCAATGTTATGAACCTGTCACTGTATTTGAGTTGCAAGTAGAAAAAAATCACTTTTATTCATCTTAAGCAAAAGAGCTTTTTTGGTTGGGAAGGATCTCAGAGAGTCCCTGGGATTGATGGCAAGTGTGGAGAACCAGGCTCAGAAATGTGCTATAACTAAAGTAAATGTATGTGAGTTTGAAGAACTAGGATAGGGAATCTGGAAGGCCTCACTCTGAGGGCATGGGACAGTAGGTAGAGGAAATATCTGTTCTCTCCAAGGGAGTCTTTAGGGACTTCTTTGAATTTCAGCAGTGGTTGAGGGCAGGGCACCTTGATTACAGTTCCACCAAGACTGTACCCTGTAAAAAAGTATTTCCCAAAGGAAGTGGAGGAATCGCTGGCAAGGATGCCAGTGGATGCTGGGCAGTGAAAAAAAATTCTGAGGATCACATGGTGTCTAGAATTTGCAAACCTGAAGGGAATCTAGGCCCTTTTCAGGGCTGCAAAAGGCTAAACTGAAAAGAGATGTGGAGGGGGAAGCAGAGATATTATCAATCATTAAGCTAGACTAAGAAAAGCAATGTCCTCATTCACTGAGCTGGATCAGAAAAGCACCTCTAAGTCTGGGGATTTAGACCTTTCTGCTTTAAAATGGTTGTTTTCCAAGTTGTGAAGGGTGATTGGAGAGGATTTCACAGTGTTTCTGCTTGCCTGCAAAGTTTCTCCACCTTGTCCAATTAATTTCAGTTGTAGTGTCCAGAATATTATTAAACTATTATTTATCTTTACTTGTGCCTACATAATAAGTCTTTTCTATGCTCTTTTCTATACCCAATTAAGTGAAGTATGGGCCATATTCTGTTTATTCCTGATTGCTCTCTGACCAGAAACCACACCTTTATTGTTTGTCATTGTATTGTTTCTCCCAACATTCTTCCACAGCTGTTTTAGGGCTTGCAGAAACCACTATTTGGATTGCAGTCTTCCTCTTGAAGTTGCAAAATGTATAGGAAAGCACTTTCTGAATTTTTAAGAGCTTGTTTTTCTTTTCGACCAGTTCTTCACTTGGACAATTAAAGCTGAGATTGGTAATTATCTTGAGACTTCAAAAGGAAAATCCTCTTGCCTCAATTACATAAAAGTGGATTACTTGGCTATAATTTGGCTAGCTGTATTTGTTCTTTTCCTTCACTTAGCCAGTTGGATCTTTGGCATAAGTTCCTTTAGAAGACAGGTAGATGCTGAAGAAGGCAGAATGCTTCCAGATATTGTGAATATCCAGTTGGGATGTGGTTGTGCTGTCACCTTGAGAAATGGTTACCGTGAAGATAATGTGATTGGCTTTTCTATCATCACTTTTCTTTTAGGCACATATAAGCCTAGACGTGGAAAACTTAATTTTATCTAACTGTGCTTATTTAAAAATCAGTAAAAACTTAGTAAAGCTATATCTGATTAGATTTTAATGTTCTAGGTTTTTCATCTTTAGAATTAAGTATAAAGTATGTAGAAAATTGTTTTAATGATTTTAGGGAAAAGAAAAAGTTCTTATGGGGATGAGACAAGAGAATCTATTCCTTTAGAGCCATTTTCTTCTTCTTCTTCTTCTTCTTCTTCTTCTTCTTCTTCTTCTTCTTCTTCTTCTTCTTCTTCTTCTTCCTCCTCCTCCTCCTCCTCCTCCTCTTCTTCTTCTTGAGAAGATTGAAGTTCATCTTTTAAAAAATGTTTATTTATTTATTTTGAGAGGGAGAGCATCAGCAGGGGTTGAGACAGAGAAAGAAGGAGAGAGAGAATACCAAGGAGGCTTTACACTCAGTGCGGAGTCTGATGCTGTACTCAAAACTCACCAACTGTGATCTCACAACCTGAACTGTTATCAGGAGTTGGATATTCAACCGACTGAGCCACCCAAGCATCCTGATCCTTAATTTTCCATTCTGTCTCTTTTTCTACAGTCATCAACTCTTGCCTCATAAATATCTCTGGAAACCATCCCATCCTCTCCTTCCCCACTGCCCAATTTCACACTTGTATCATCTGTTTTGGAGACAACCACAACAGTTTTCAGTCTCCACTTCTTCCATCTTAATTCACCTTTCCTATTGCCACCAGAGTTATTATCCTAAAATGCAAAACTCTCTTGCTTAAAACCCTTTTGCAATTCTGTTTCAACTGTGGATTAAAACCCAAATTTAGGATCATAAGGTCCTCTGTCATAGATTTTCTGCACAGTCTTCTTTCTCACCAACCACTCCTATCCACACATGTACCAGCAACCCTGAATTGTAGTTTCCTGAATGTTTCCTTCTCTTCAAAACCTCTGTGCCTTTTCCCGTTTCTTCTGCCGTAATGTTCCCCATTGTTCCCCTGGCATACTCCTATTGAGACAGACCTCTGTGATGCCTTCTCTGACACTCCGAACAGAATGAGCCATCTTCTATTATATTTCCTTCTCAAATACTGTACTACTCCCTCTATTGTATAACTTTTCCATATGTTTTATTTTATTTAGAGCTGACTCTACCATTTTATAATTACTTGTTTATTCCTCTCTTTTCTTATCTGTCTTTAAGTTTCTTAAAATAGAGGCTTCATTCCAGAAGCTAGCTCAGGACTGCCATAACTAGGTAAGAATAACTGTAAAATTTTCTGTAAGTGAGGTATAATTGCCAGATAGCATTCAATTAGTTTCATGCATATCACATGATTCCATATATGTATAAATTGCAAAATGATCATCACTATCGTTCTAGTTAACATCCTCACAACACAGTTACAAAGTTTTTCCTTGTGATGTAAACTTTTAAGATTTTCCTTCTTAGCAACTGTCATATATACAGTAAAGTATTTTTAACTATAGTCACCATGTTGTATATTTGCAGTATTTATTTATATTATAACTGGAAGTTTGTACCATTTGGCTTCTTTCACACATTCCTTTCCCTCTCTGTACCTCTAGCAACCCCTAATCTGTTCTCTGCAACTGTGAGCTCACATTTTTGTTTTTAGATTTTCTATATCAGTGACATTGTATGGTATTGTCTTTTTCTCTCTAACTTATTTCAGTTAACATAATGCCCTCAAGCTCCATTCATGTTGTTATAAATCTGCACTGTTAGCGCAGAGCCTGATGTGGGGCTTGAACTCACAAGCTTCACAAACTGTGAGATCATGACCTGAGCTGAAGTCAAGAATTGAGTGCTCAGCTGACTGAGCCATCCAATGCCCCTTATTTTTCTAGTTTCTTGAGGTGTTAAACTAGGTTGCTGATTTGAGGTATTTCTTTTTTAATGCATGCGTTTACATTTATAAACTTTACTCTTAGCACTGCTTTCACTGCATTTCATAAGTTTTGCTTTCTCACTTGTGTAAAGATATTTTTAATTTCCTTGTGGTTTCTTATTTGACCCATTCATTGTTTAAGAGTGTTTAAGACTTTCCATATTTGTGGATTCTCCAGTTTTCCTCAAGCTATTGGTTTCTAGTTTAATTATGATTAGAAGGATACTTGTATGATTTCAGTCTTTGTGACTTTGTTAAGACTTGTTTTGTTGCCTACTGTGGTCTATCCTGGGGAAGGATTTGTGTTCACTTGAAAAGAATGTGTGTTCTGCTGCTCTTAGATGGAATGTTCTGTGTGTCCTAGATCCATCTGGTCCAACATGTAGTTTAAGTCCAGTGTTTCCTTATTGATTTTCTGTCTGGTTGTTGTGTACATTATTGAAAGTGGGGTAATGAAGTCTCCTACTATTATCATATTGTTATTTATTCTTTCAATCTGTCTTTGCTTTACACATTTAGGAGCTCTGAAGTTTGGTGCATACATATTTAGGCTGTTCTTTCTTCTTGGTCAACTTTAGTATAGTGTCATTCTTGATATCTTGTAGTAGCTTTTCATTTAATGTCTATTTTGTCTGATATTAGTATAGCCACTCCTGCTTTATTTTGATTGCCATTTGCATGGGATGTTTTTTAATCCTTTCACTTTCAGCCTATGTGTATCCTTATATCTAAAATGAGTCTCCTGTAATCAGTATATAATTGGATCTTTAAAAAAAGTCCGTTTAGCCAATTTATGTCATTTGATAGGAATTTAATCCACTTACATTTACATTAATTACTGATAGGGAAAAATTTACTATTATTTTGTGATTGCTTTTTCTGTGTATTGTTTCTGTATTGTTTTCTGTGTATCTTGTATCTATTTTTCTCTTCTTTCCTGTCTTCCTCTGTTTCATTGACTTTGGTATTTGTGTGTTTTGAGACCATTTTCATTTCCTTTTGTGTATATTTTATAGATTTTTTTGTGGTCACCATTCCAATTATATAAAACGTCTTAATGTTATAACTTCTATTTTATTTTATTTTATTATTATTATTTTTTAATGTTTTATTTATTTCTAGGAGAGAGAGAGAGAGAGAGACACAGCGTGAGCAGGGGAGGGTCAGAGAGAGAGGGAGTCACAGACTGAAACAGGCTCCAGGCTCTGAGCTGGCAGTCAGCACAGAGCCCAACGCGGAACTCGAACCCACGAACCGTGAGATCATGACCTAAGCGAAAGTTGGACACTTAACCGACTAAGCCACCCAGGCGCCCCTATAACTTCTGTTTTAAACTGATAACTTCAGTTACCTACCAAAAGCCTTTACTGCTCCACCTTCCTTTTGTGTTATTGTCACAAATGACATCTTTACATATTATATACTCATTGAGTAGCTTTTTTTTTTTTTTCCCTAGGAGAGAGAGAGAGACAGCATGAGCAGGGGAGGGTCAGAGAGAGAGAGTCACAGACTCTGAAACAGGCTCCAGGCTCCGAGCTGGCAGTCAGCACAGAGCCCGACGCGGGGCTCAAACCCTCGAACGGGGAGATGATGACCTAAGCGAAAGTCGGACGCTTAACCGACTAAGCCACCCAGGCGCCCCCTCATTGACATAGCTTTATGGTTTAAAAAATGTTTTCATCTTTTAAATTCTATGCTTGGGGGCACCTGCAAATCGGTTAAGCTTCCGACCACGGCTCAGGTCATGATCTCACGGTTCATGGGTTCGAGTCCCACGTCGGGCTCTGTGCTGACAGCTCAGAGCCTGGAGCCTGCTTTAGATTCTGTGTCTCCCTCTCTCTCTGACCCTCCACTGCTCATACTGCCTCTCTCTCTCAGAAATATATAAAACATTAAAAAAATAATTTCTAAGCTTGAAAATTAAATAGGTCAGGCTATTGTATTATTACACATATTTTAGCTTTACTGGGGAAACTTATATTTTCATATGGCTTTGTATTGCTGTCTCCTTATGTTTCAACTTGAATAGCTCCCTTTAGCATTTCTTCGTCAAGTGGGTTTGTAGGTACTGAATTCCCTCAGCTTTTGTTTATCTAGGAATATCTTAGTATCTTCTTTCTTTAATATTGAGATGTATTTGACATGTAATATTTTATTAATTTCAGGTGTACAGCATCATGATCCAATATTTGTATATATTGGGGAATGATCACCAGAATAAATTTAGTTAGTCCACCTTCCTTTTTAAAAACATTTATTTTAAATGTTTTATTTATTTCTGAGGGAAAGACAGACATCGTGAGCAGGGAAGGGTCAGAGAGAGAGGGAGACAGAATATGAAACAAGCTCCAGGTTCTGAGCTGGCTGTCAGCACAGAGCCTGACACAAGGCTTGAACCCACGAACCACAAGATCATGACCTGAACTGAAGTCAGACGCTTAACTGAATGAGCCATCCAGGCACACCTTCACCTTCCTTTTTAAAAGACAGTTTTGCAGGATATATTTTGATTGACAGCTTTTTTTTTTTCTTCCAGCACTTTGAACAACATTTTACTGCCTTCCATCCTGCTTATATTCTACTAAGGAATCTTATGGAATGGTAATCTTATGGAAACTTATTTGCATATGATGAATTGCTTTTCTCTTGTGTCTTCCGAGATCCTTTCTTTGTCTTTTACTTTAGACTGTTTGGTTATGATATTTCTTTGTGTGGTTCTTTTTGGATTTATTTTAGTTAGAGTTTTTTGGGGATTTAAAAATTTGTATGTCCATTTCTTTGCTCAGATTTGGGGAGTTTGGGTCATTATTTTTTCACATACACTATTTCTCTTTCTTTCTGTTTCTTTTTCATAGATTCCATAATGTATATATTTATCTGCCTTTTAGTGTTCTATCACTTTGTAAGACTCTCTTCACTTTTGTTTTCTTTCTTTTCTCTTTTTGTTTCTTGGAATTGATTTGAAATGGTTTGTCTATGTTCTCTGATTCTTTCATCTGATCAAGTATGCTGTTGAAGTCCTCTCATGAAATTTTCAGTTCAGTTACTGTATTTTTCAGCTCTAAGACTTCTGTTTGGTTCTTTTTTTTTTAATGGTTTGTTTCTTTGTTCTTGTTTATATTCTTATTTTGTTCATGCATTATTTTCTTGATTTTATTTAGTTGTCTGTATTCTTCTTTAGTTGGTTGAGCATCTTTTTTGATATATAAAATTCTGTCAGACAACTCTTGATTTGCATTTCTTTAGGACTGGTTTCTGGTATATTATTTTGTACCTTTGGTTGGTCTATGATTTTTTGTTTCTTTATAGGCCTTGTAATTTCTTATTAGATTTGGGCATTTGAAAAAACAACCACCTCTCTTGGTCTTTATGTACTGTCTTTGTGCAGGAGAAGGCATTGCTAATCAGCTTGGATAGAGGTTCAAGGACCTCTTAGACTTTTTTCTGATCTCTTTCTCTCCCTGGCGTATGCCTATGGAACTGTAGCTTGAATATTTTCAGCAGCTTCTGAACTCTGGCCTTGTCCTGTCAGCACTTATAGTTAGCTAAGACAGACACTAAGACAGAGGTGTTTATACAAGGCAGAATTTTGGGTATATAGTCTATTTCTTATTTCTATACTGAGAAAGGAGCTCTGGTATGGAGTTTCCTCCTAAGTGTTCTGTGCTACATAGGGTGATGGAAATGGTGTGCCAGATGGTAAAGTTTTCCTACTTCTTTCACTGGAATATCTTCTTGGTTTTACAGTGGCCTGAGTGCTTTATCTTTTCTCCTGGTCTCTAGAGCTTTCTGGTACATGTATTGTTAACTCAGTGTCTCTGTGAAAGAAAGAGAGCCAATAGCTTTACAGTTCACCATATTTTTTAGAAATAGCATTGTAAAGCAAAATAATTGCTTAGAATATAGGATTTATTGTCTATAAATGATGATCTTTTATTTATTGTACTGTGAAATGACATGTTTTGAAATTCATTTATTTTCATATTTAGTTTATCGTGACCTGCACTTTTGCTGTGTCAGTTTATTTTAGGGGAAGATAGGTTTGGATAGGAATCCATCTTTGGATTCCTTAAATTCCAGTCAGCTATTTCCCTACACAGAACAAACATATTTTTTATATACTTAAAATTAAAAAAAAATATTATTTGTGTTCAAACAATAGGCTACCAAGTATGTTTGTGGATGTGTGTGTATGTATGCATGCATGTCTATATGTAATGAGAAGGCGAAGGGAAGAGTATGATCTTTCTTCCAAACTTATTAGAAATAGGACACCTGTATTTGAAACTAGAGGGAAATAGGATGTTTATGTTACAATTCATTTATGGATGCACTGAAAGCAGGGAGAAGTTCAGATTATAGAGAATGGTATTTTGATATTAGTAAAGTAATGAGTAGTTATTGATTGCTACTGTTTCTCATTATCAGGGTCATTGTGTGATTATGTTAATAAAGGTGTATTTATTACTTACCTTAAGATAACTGTTATGAGATGAATTGTGTCATTTCCAAAAAACTACATTGGAATCCTAACCCCAAATACCTCTGACTGACCTTATTTGGAGATAGGGTCCTTACAGAGGTAATTAAGTTAGAGTAATGTTGTTATGGTAGGTTTTAATCCAGTATGACTGGTGTCCTTATAAAAATGGAAAATGTAGACACAGAGATAGATATGCACACAGTGACATCATGTAAACATAAAGGCAGACATTGGGGTGATGTGTTACAAGCCGAGGGATACCAAAGATTGCCAGGAAATCACCAGAAGCTAGGAGACAGCATGGGACACATTCTTCCTTACAGCCTTCAGGTGGAAACAAGCCTATTGATATCTTGAACTGAACTTCTAGCCACCAGACTTTGACACCACAAATTTCTGTTGTTTGGCCAGTCACTTTATGGTATTTCATTATAGAAGTCCCAGAAAACTAATACAGTAACCTTTTATATTATGTTGCATAATTTGAAAACAAATCTTTTTAAATGATTATCAAAGATGTGCTATATCCATCAGTGTGAATGTGTCCTGGGGTAGAGTAGGTATATATTATCACTTGTCAATGCTTGAGAGGTTTCCTTTCAATCCAAAATTTTTCTACTCTTACCTCACTCAAATGTTTTAATAGTCATAGTGTTGGCATGCAAATACACAAGTTTCTTTTATGATCTTGAGGAAAATGTTTGATAGAATAAATTGATAGTTTTGGGTGAAATCTTTTAGAGTCACCATCATCCCTGCTTTTCTCCCAAGAGATGTTTGGGTAAGACTCAGACACACTCATAATTTTGTATAGAACAGTTGTGGCAGGTGAATTGTTGAGACCAAAGAAGAAAGACTAGCAATGTCAACATGTCTAGTTCTATTTTTAGTTTTTTTTCTTTTCTCTTAGAAGGATTTTACTGGTCAAATCAAACTTTTTCCTTTAGAAATTGTTTTGCAGCATGGATTGCTATCACTTTAAGTCACTCAACTTTGGGCCAAATAAGATTTGCTGAGCAAGATAATACAGTTATTTGTGTGTGCAATAGTAAGGGAAAGAAGAATGAATGGCTTGTACCAGATGCTATGTTATAAATGTCAGAGTTTTCAATGAGCCCACGACTTTAAAAGGTTATACCATTTTATAGTTATACATTTTAAGCTCAGTAATAAATACAGGGTATGTGTTACACTTCCTACTTTAAATGGATTGGTCTCCCAATTTGCTGTGTCAGAAGATGGCTTTACCATCTGCTGCTGTTTTATAGCATTTCTTCAAACCCAAGCCTTTCCTCTTTCCTCATGTGCTTGTTAACTTGCAGGAGGTACTATCCCCAAGACCTCATACTGTGGAGCTTTATATTTGTCCAACAGTGATATGACTGATTGATTTGGAACAGCTCTCAATGCCAGAAATTCATTGGGAGAAGAATTATATGAATTCTAAGATCACTATTAAGATTCTGGTCAGCATGACTTGGTAAGCAGATCATGCTGTAGTCTTTTTCTGCATAGCAGTTTGTTCAAAACTTGTTTGTTCAAAACAAAGTTCTTTTATTCAAAATTTCTGTATCCTTCCTTATTTTTGTGTACTTTATTTGTCATGAACTGAGAGAATAATGTTAGAATTTCCTACTGTGATTATAGATTTATTTTTGCATGTCTATCAGATTTTATATATTTTTATCTATAATTTTTATATATAGATTTTATGTATTTTAAGACTATGCTGGGGCACCTGGGTGGTGTCTGACTTCAGCTCAGGTTGTGATCTCACGGTTCATGGGTTCGAGCCCCACATCGGGCTCTGTGTTGACAGCTAGCTCATAGCCTAGAGACTGTTTCATATTCTGTATCTCCCTCTCTCTCTGACCCTCCCCTGGTCATGCTCTCTCTCTCAGAAATAAATAAAAACATTTAAAAAAAGACTATGCATAATTTCATGATATATCTTGATTGTATGCTTTATAATATGAAGCATCCTAATTATATATACACTGCTCACTTGACAGTTTGAGCTTTAATTATAATATGTATGATTACTGTTACTTTACTTTTTAATTGTTTTTCAAAATTGTAATTAATCTTTAAATTGAGGTATAATTGATATATTAGTTTTGGGTATACTTTACTTTTTAAAAGCATTTAATATCTATATATTTTTATTCTGAGTCATTTGGTTTTGGATATGTCTGGCACAGACGGCTTATAGATAGCTGGGTTTAATAATGAAATAGACTTTCTACTTTTGATGTTTACTTATTTTTGAGAGAGAGAGAGACAGAGAGACAGAGAGAGAGAGAGAGAGAGAGAGACAGAGTGCGAGTGGAGGAGGAGCAGAGAGAGAAAGGGAGACACAGAATCTGAAGCAGGTTCCAGGGTTTAAGTTAATACAGAGCTCGATGCAGGACTTGAACCCACGAACCATGAGATTATGACCTCAGCCGAAGCCGAACACTTAACCGGCTGAGCCAACTAGGTATCCCAACTTTCTACTTTTAATAGAATAATTTATCTAAGTTTGCCATTTACTGTTGACATATTTGAGATTATTTTTGCCATGTTACTTTGTATGTTTTATATAGTCCCGAATTATTTATTTTTCATCTCCCCCATTTTCTGCTCTTGTTTTGATCATAATATTTGTGTTCTGTTTTTCCCTTCTTATTGGTAGGAAATTATACATTCTGTTCTTCTGGATTCTACAGATTGATTTTTATTTTTTAAGGCATACATTTAAACATATTTTTTTTAAATCAGTATCTAAAATCAGCAAATATATCCTTTCTGAAGAAAGTGGGAACTGCAGTGCTCTGCTTCATCTACCTCATCCTCTAGGTATCTCCCTCCAATGCTGAGGTCATCTGAGATAATAGTTCCAGATCATTATTATTTAACATTAAAATTTATTTCATTAATATTTTATTGATTTTATTGCTGACCATTTTTTAATTTCTTAGATTCCTTTTATTTGTTTTTCTGGCATTCCCATATTGATCCCCCACTCTAGCTTAACTGAGATATAACTGATAAATAAAAGCTATGTATATTTATTTAATAGTTTAAACTTTTTATTTCAAATAATTTTAAGGTTACAGAAGATTTGCAAAGATAATACAGAGATGTCTTATATTCCCGTCACCATGACTCTCTTAATGTTCCATCATACATAACTCTGGTCCACTTATCAACAACCCACTTATAATATTGTTATGGTAAAAAGTTATATATATTTAAAACATACAGTGTGTTGTTTTGATATACCACATATGTTTATAGAGGGCTTATAAGAGATAAAATTTCTTTATCCTTGATAATCTGAAAATTACTTTACCTTAGTATTTGAATAATATATTGACTGAAAAACTGAAAAAAATTTTCAGTTTCAAAATAATTTTCACTTAGAACTTTGAAGATATTTTTCCAGTATCTTGTTGAATCTAGAGTTGATGTGACAATTCTTTTTTTCAGTGAATAATCCCCTACCCCATTATTCCTATCAAGCCTTTTCCCTTTTTAACTTTATTCTTGGATTATATATAAATGTGGTTTAAACTTATATAAAAATGTGTCCAGGTGTGAGACCTTTCTCATTCATCCTCCTTGGTCCTTCAGTTTTAAGGCCAGGGTCTTTTTTCAGCTTAAGAGTGTGTCTTCCATTATTTTCTTGATTCTTTTCTTGGTTCCTTTCTTTCTGGTCATTTCTTATGGAACTTTGGTACACGACGGCTGGATTTTCTGGATTTTTCCTCCATGTAGTTTGCAGGGTTTTTTTTTTTATCCTTTATTTAGAAATAGTTTCAAACTTATAGGAACATTGCAAGAATAGTGCAAGGAATTTCTGCATATCCTCCAACCAGATTTAGAAACTGTTAACCTCTCACTACATTTATTTTATCATTCTTTCTCTTTTTATGTGTGTATGATTTTGGGAGGGGAAACATTTTATACTAAGTCAGTGTTGGTTCTGTATTACCCCTAAACACTTTAGAGTGAGTTTCCTAAAAGCAAGGATATTCTCTTTCATAATTGTATTACAGTTTAATTTAAATGAATTAAAATCAGGGTTTAACATTAATGTATTAGTATCATCTAATTAAAATTTATTATACATTTTATCTTTTTGTTCCTTTTGTGGTAGTTTGGGAATTGTAAATTTTTAGCTGTGTTGATTCATTTTTTTCCCCCAGCACATATGTTTTATTGCTTTTTTTTTAAATTTTTTAAGAAAAAATTAAAATTTATTTCTGAGAGAGAGAGGCAGCGTGACCCTCAGAGAGAGAGGGAGATACAGAATCCAAAGCAGGCTCTGAGTTAGCCGTCAGCACAGAGCCCGATGTGGGGCTCGAACCTATGAACCCATGAACTGTGAGATCATGACCTCAGCCAAAGTCAGTCACTTAACCGACTGAGCCACCCAGGCGCCCCTTTTTTGCTTTGTTTTTGTTGAAGTATAGTTGACACACAATGTAACATTAGTTTCAGGTATACAACATAGTGATTTAACAACTTCATACATTATGCTGTGCTTACCACAAGTATAGTTACTATCTGCAGCTCATCTATTGAGTTTTATTTTGATAATTATTATTTTTCATTTGCAAGATCTGTAATCAGTTTTTTTTCATAGCCTAATCTTGTTTCATGGATAGTGTGTCTTTTCTTGTTTCACCAGAATGATTAATTAATTTCTTTTAAATTTATTTTATGTCCCCTCTAATATTTATTATCACTGAATTCATGTGTGTGTATTTCTTCTTTTAGTACTTCTCTTTTATTGTGTTGTTAATATTTTGAGGATTCTTGTTTGTGCACTCATCTTTTTGTATTTCAGAGTCCTTATGGACAGCCAGTAAATGCCACTCATGTTTACCACAGCTTACTTCGGTTATTGTGGGGAAGGGTGAGCCAGTGACCATTATTCTGACTGTAATATTCTCTGTTTCTCATTGATGTTACTAGCCCCCAGATACCTTGACTTTCCTTGGCAAAATATGCATTCACATTAACTATTCTTGTGTCGCATGGCAAAGTAGTAGAAGGGGAGTTTGTATCAGTTTTCTATGGCTGTAGCAACACCAAAAACCTTTCTAAAATATAACAACTTGAAATAATTGCATGGCTACTTAGCTGACAATTTTATGGGTCTGTTAGGTAGCTCAACTATGCTGGTTCTGCTTTTCTCTGCTGTTCTTATTTGTGCACCTGTGACCAGCAGATAGTTCTGTGATTCTGGTGTTCTGCTGTCAGTTGATGGATTGGTTGGAGGCTGGCTGGTCTCAGATGGTCTCACTTACATGGCCTGGAAGTTGGTTGAACTCCTTGGTTCTCCTCCATGAAGCCAGTCTTTCTTTAGCAAGCCACCTGGGGCTTGTTCACATGGTTGTCTCAGCTCTAAGTATGATAAGAGAAAAAGACTTTCAAGCATTGCCTGCATCATATTTACTAATTTTCCATTGGCCAGCCCAGATTCAAGGAGTGAAATAGAGTCCACTTCTTGATGGAAGGAGTTTCAACATCACATTGCAGGAATGTGAATGCAGGGAGGAAAGATTTGTGACCGTAATAGAGCAATCTGCCCCAGAGTTGCTGATCTACGTGGCTACACCAAATGTGGTTTTTCTAACAGTAACTTGAGTAATTCCCAGGCTGTCTTCACCCATCAGTGCTTGCCACTTCAGAGCTTGGAGTACCCCTAGCATCTTTTCATCTTGTTTCAGCTTCTGTTTCTTCCTGTGTTGGGACCATGCTTTTCTTCATACTTCCAACTCCACCTGCTTTCTGTCTTTTAGGGCTTCATTGTTATTCCTGATATACTGAGCGTACTTGTTCTTATTCTCTAGACCTCATACAGTCTTTTTAGTTTTTTAAACAAAATATTTAAAAAAATCTAGATGTATTTTAGGCAGGAATAGCATTTGGTCATATTCTTGGTTTGTTTTCTTATTTGTATTACTTTTATTAACAGATTCATAAATTCGAAGTATGCAACTGAGTGCTTTTACTGATATATCACCTATTTCTACTGTCTTCTCTGAGATGACCAGTTAAAGGGCTCACCTAACATGACTGTGTTCCACTATGAAAATTTTGTCTTAATTAAGAAATTTTACCTGAATCAGTAGAGTTTTCTTTGGAAGAATAGAAGAGCAAAAATTGACCACTTTAAAAATTACCATATTGTGGTGCCTGGGGTGCTTAGTCAGTTCAGCTCAGGTCATATCTCATAGCTCATCAGTTTGAGCCCTGCATCAGGCTCTGTGCTGACAGCTCAGAGCCTGAAGCCTACTTTGGATTCTGTGTCTGCCTCTCTCTGTGTCCCTTCCTGGCTCATGCTCTCTCTTAAAAAATAAATATTAAGAAAATTTTAAAAAATACCATATTTTTTAGTGGAGTTGAAGAAAGATTTGAAAATAATCAACATTGAAAACCTTTTACATGTAGCTGCTTTTATCCCTGCTACCTAAAGTGAGTATTTTACAAGAGGAAACATTTATTATTTTTATTTTTTATTCATCATGTTAGCCATTGTAGTCTTTTCAGTTCTCAGGCTTAATATTAACAGTCTCTTTCTTCAACATAGGGCCTTTCAGCATAAAATTGCTCTTTGAGAGTCAGAAAAGATTGAATTTGTCTGGAAAACTGCTATCCTATTGAAGGCTAATGACAAAAAGTTCAGCTTGTTTATTCACTTCATTGAGTTCAAAAAATGGTGCTGTCACACAAATATGTTGGTTATTGAGACTATTTCCCACAGCATGCACTTTTTCTGAAGAGTGCATGCTGGTCATTTTATTAGTTTCACTTGGTTTCTTAAACCCAGGAGAATGAGTAAATGAATGGATAAGAACAACAGTAGAGAAGTATCTGAATCTTGAATTCTTCCCCTTTCATCGGTATGTAAATACCTTCATCTGCTCATCTTTGAAGAGCCTCTCTATATCCACCTCATCCTTCCAGCAGTTCTCTGTCCACAGTTAATGCTTCTCTACACAACTTCACTCTGTCCATTTTCTCACCTCCCACCCTCTGCAGTTAGGCTTCATCAGAATTTTATTAAGATTGCTGAGGTCACTCATCACCTCTTTGTGACTAAACCCAATGGAAAAATTTCAGTCTTCATTTATTTACCAAACATTTGTAGAACTCCTGTTGTATTGTGAGCACTGTTCTAGGTGCTGGGATACAGTGTTGAGCAAGACAGATAAAATTCCTGGTGTCATGGAGCTCATAAATAAGGATATTAAGTGCCGGTATGTGTTATGATGAAAATAAAATGAAAGCAGGAGAGAGAGAGTAGGGGAGAGAGAATGTTTTTACACTTGAATGACAAAAAGGAGCCAGCTTAGCTTTATCTGAACCTAGAAGCAGTGAAAGGAGCCATTGTAGCTATTGCTGTGGCATATTGGATGAAGCCATGTGGAAGCTTGCCTGGAGACAGGCTGTAGTGTTAGGAGATTAGGAGAAAGGGCTGGTGTGGTGGCTGGATTCTCCTTGAACAAGATATCCAAAGCCTTGGAGATGGCAAGGTAGAACAAATTTGGAAAGGTACACAAACAGCCCAATTGGGTAGCCCTCATAATAGTGACTTATTGTGGGTCTAATGCACGGAAACAACTTGTCTTTTTATTCAATTATATATATTCAATTTTTATTCAATGATATATGTCATTATAGTACATTAGCCTCATCATTGGTGCATGCGCTATATTTGTTCTGTGGTTGTCACCATCACACCAATAATGCCCTTTGCTGGAGTTTTTGAAAGTCTTTGCCATAAAATTTCTAAGGAATTGTGACTGTTTATCAGGCATTTAATTTGTCATGGTGTTAGATTGACCAGGCAATTGCTCATGTTGGAATTTGTAGGTTATGATTTGATAAATTAGTTGACTGCTGCTACATAGGGAGCCATTTGTGTTTGCCTTTTCTTTGATAATTCACTGGAAAACTGTGAATAATAATATTGCATATAAAAGAGACAAGGATGGATAAAGGTGTAAGAGAATAAATTTTCTCTGTAAGTAGCAAACAGCCATGAATCTCTTATTAAATTTTCCAGGCAGGGAGTCTGTCACTCTAAGCATGAGTTCTTATTATAAGGAAAATTTAGACCAGTTATGGACTTATTGTTCCAAAGCGCTCAAACAGAGTTGAAATGTTTTATGTCCTGATCACATTTTTGGGGGATGGAGGAGTCAGAGGTAAAGTAAAAAGCCATTTTTTTTTGAAATTTCTAATAATAATAGTTCTTAACTATAAGCAAGAAAGCAAATTTGGTTGATTTGAGAAGAAAATTATTTATTCAAAGGACACTGAGCTAGAGAGCCAGCCTTGGGACTGTTGAGATAGGAACAACATTCCAAATCATGCTGCGGAACCAGCTCAGTGGAGACACTGCTGTCATTGCTGCTAAGAACTACAGCCTGTACTGCTGACATCCCTAGCAATGGACTCTGGAAGCTGCCATCAGCTCTGCTGTCCCTGCTACCTAAAGAACTTGATTTTTGTGACAGCCACCTCCATTACCATAGATAATTTATTCCTTCTGTGTCTCACCTGACAAAGAGAACGATGCTGCTTTGGTCAACAAGGGCCTGTTACGGGATTTGGTAGGTTTGGGGTACTTATGACATCCAAATTCATCCATTTTCCTCCATTCCAAATCTCAGTTTTGTTCTATCCTCATCAGTGCTTTTACTTACACATAAGTGATCTCAGTGGGCTGTGAATTCAACTGACATTATAATTTTTAGAAAGCTCTAGGATCAAAGTTTGAGTTTGATTTCCCGTTATCTCAGCCCTCCGGCTGAAAGCGATAAGACATTCTTTTAGCAGTCAGAAACTTGGGATTTCACTTCACGCCTCTAGCCATGAATTTGTGATTTTAGCTTGTCATTCTTTCTATTTAAGTACTGTAGGACTGTTAGAAGCAGCGTCCACACCCCAGTTCTTGAATATACTCTTGTGGCAGTGGCCTAGATGGTCCTCATTAGCCCTGTCTTCAGTGAGGACTTCTTTGAGGTGATGATTTGATAATTTGTGCCATGGGCTTCCATTCATATCTCTTAATACTGACTGGATTTTCATTGTTATTATTTCCTTTTTAAAAAAATGTTTATTTATTTTGAGAGAGAGAAAGAGAGAGAGACAGAGAATACATGTGTGAGTGGAGGAGGGACAGAGAGAGAGAGAGAGACAGAGATTTCCCAGGCAGGCTCCATGCTGTCAGCGCAGAGCCCAATATGGGGCTTGATCTAAGGAACTGTGACATCATGACCTGAGCTGATATCAAGAGTTGGATTCTTAACTGACTGAGCCACCCAGGTGGCCCCATCTTTATTTTCCAATGAGGCCAGATATCCCATTCCATTTTTTCCTTAGGGACCGTTGTCTACGACTGCAACTGGTAGCAATTTATATGTTACTTAGTGTTCTTAGTTGAATCAACTCTATACATTGTAAGCATAAAATGAATTAATTATTAGGACATTCAGCTGCACAAAATCTTCAGGGCTACAGAGCTAGGAACAATACTCCAGATCATGCCCCATAAGGACTCCATTATTGCTGCTGCTGAGACTGGGTTCTGTACTTTGCAAGGCTGACAGCAGTAATAATGAACGTTGGATTGGGGTCACTAGAACTACTGCCATTGCAACCCTAACCCTAGGGATATTATCATGCTCCATCTCTTTTCATTGCCAGACTGAATTGCTCACATTCTCCTCTTCTTTGCATCGCTGGTTCACAATTCAAAATTTACAGTGGATGCATCTGACTGGTAGAACTTGGGTAATAGGCTCATGTTTCAATTGAGAAGGCCACTAAGAAGGTGACTATCAGACATTTTCCCCCTACAGTTTGTGGCAGGCTCTGTCATCTACCAGTACTCATAGTTGCAAGATCCCTAAAATATTGGGAGTAAGTTTTGCTAAATACTATACTAGATTGGGTCTTGCAACATTCATTCCAACTCTCTTCTATATAGTCTTTCTGGAAAGTGATGGGTTCCTAGGCTCTGTTGCCACCGTACAGTACACATACAAGATTTGGATATAAAGCCAACTCATATGGCTGCTTGCAGAGAGATTAGACCTTCTGCAAGCGTGGTAGTGAAGGTGATTTTTTATGAGTGGCTGTGGGGGACTTCTGGCATTCAGAACCAAGGGTACTAACCTGTGAGTGGGGTTGTTAATGAAGTTTCTTAGAACAGACCCACACCATAGCTATCACTTTTCTCTTACTGTGTTGTCTTTGGCTCATTAACTCTGCCGTGAGCCCCCAAGCCTTATTCTTTGTCCCTCTCAGGGATTCTGTGAGCTGGCTAATATTATTCTTACATCCTTTTCTGCTAAAACTAGCTTGATTCACTGCTACTGTTTGAAAGTAAAAGCCTGAGTACCAGAAAGTTTAAGGTGACAAGTGTCCCCAAAGAATGATAAATCCCACAATGTTAAAATATATATGTAAAGATTGGAGGTATTGGTCTTCACTCACTGTAAGAAAATAAAGTGATTAGGGTACCTGGGTGGCTCAGTCAGTTGAGTGTCTGACTTTGGCTCAGGTCATCATCTCATAGTTTGTGGGTTCAAGCCATATGTCGGGCTCTGTGCCGACAGCTCAAGCCCCATGTCCAGGTTGGTGCTGACAGCTCAGAGCCTGAAATCTACTCTGGATTCTGTGTCTCCCTCTCTGCCCCTCCCCTGTTCATGTTCTCTCTTTCTCTCTCGTTGTCACTCTCAAAAATAAAGAAACATCAAAAAAATTTTAAGTTATTAATATACGTGGAATGGCACGGTTGGTGACTGTGAGAGCAACGTGTTCTATTACACTTAAATCAGCTTGTGAATTTCAGGTCTCAAATGGTATCATCTATAGAGATGGGAGTATACATCAGAAGTACTGTAGATGCTATCTCATTGTGATAATACTAATAAATAGCATTTGTTGAGGGTTCACCAGGTAATACTACATGGATAATTTTATGTAGTCCATAGAATAAACTTTTGAAATATTTGTTCTTGTCATCTATATTCTACAGATGAGGAAATTGAAGTTAGACTAGTTAAAGTATTTTCCTAAGGTCACTCAGTTAGGTAGGCAGGAGTGGGATTTGGACCTATAGCTGTCTGATGTGGATTCCTCATTTATGCCATGAAGCAAACACTGCCTGTTATCATGAATGTAGATTTACCTGCTCTGCTCAGAATTTCATAGAATTTGATGAGGAAGTTAAGATGGAAGATGCATATTTAACAAAGAAGGCCAGAGAAACAGCCTGAGTGCTCCATAGGGGAGTCATGGGCTCGAAGCTAATGAGTCTCCTGGGTGGATCTCTTGTGTATAGGAATTGGGAAAATTTTCCCAAGGCAGGTGAGTTATGCTCATTATGCTTGAAAGCCTTGATACTCAAGTATGGTCCATGGACCAGAAGCATTGGCATCACTTGGGAGCTTGTTAGAAATGACTTTGTTTATGAAAGAATGAAATAGGAATAGCAAACGAAGGAAGTTAAGAGACTTACTGGATGAAGTCTTGTGTGTTATTGTATAGGAGAGGTTTTTGTGTCCTAATGGAAATATTTATATGTCTAAGAAAGAGTGCAATGTAGACTTGATGTACAATTAAGTTTTTTTAAGTTTATTTATTTATTTTGAGAGAGATAGACACAACGTGAGCAGGGGAGGGAGAGAGAGAGAGGAAGAGAGAGAGAATCCCAGTGCAGGGCTCGAACTCATGAACTGTGAGATCAGGACCTGAGGTGAAATCAAGAGTCAGACACTTAACTGACTGAGCCACCCAGGCACCCCAAGTTTTTTCCTAATATATTTTCCTTTTGTTCTCTCCTTTTAATTATTTTATGAGTAATATATATATACTTATTTATTTAAGTGAAAAATGAAAGATACTAACAGATACCAAAGGACCTAGATATGGGCCCAGGTTTCCTCACTGCTATCTTTGGAGCATTTACCATGCTCTTCCTTTATCCTTCCAAACTTTGATAGTCCACGTGGTATTATAGAGCTTGCAAGGCACATGGTACCTAAGAGATAGTTCAATCACAGCCAACACTGACTTCACACAATATCATACTCTCTTTGTTTCCCCTCTCAAAGATCACCCAAATCACTTAAATTTAGGAGGCCCTTGCCTGTCACAGGTGCAGTTGTGAGAAAAAAACACCGTCAGGTTTTCTTCCTGGAACCAAAAAGCTTAATGGAGTCTAGGTGGTTTTCATAGCTCTTACCAGATATCTGTCTAGACCCATCAAGTCTTGGCACACGTTTTCTTGGGAAAGGACTAAGACTCACCAATGAATAAGTACTTAATGGATAGAAGTTTCCAGCTGTGTCCCAAAAGAATTTTTTTTAAATTTATTTTTTTAATTTACATCCAAGTTAGTTAGCATATAGTGCAACAATGATTTCAGTAGATTACTTAATGCCACTTACCCATTTAGCCCATTCCCCCTCCCACAACCCCTCCAGTAACCTTCTGTTTGTTCTCCATATTTAAGAGTCTTTTATGTTTTGTCCTGCTCCTTATATTCATATTAGTTTTGCTTCCCTTCCCTTATGTTCATCTGTTTTGTGTCTTAAAGTCCTCCTATGAGTGAAGTCATATGATATTTGTTTTTCTCTAACTTACTAATTTTGCTTAGCATAATAACCTCTATCTAGTTCCATCCATATAGTTGCAAATGGCAAAATTTCATTCTTTTTGATTGGTGAGTAATACTCCGCTGTATTATATACCACATCTTCTTTATCCATTCATCCATCAATGGACATTTGGGCTCTTCCCATACTTTGGCTATTGTTGATAGTGCTGCTGTATACAGTGGGGTGCATGTGTCCCTTTGAAACAGCATACCTGTATCCATTGAATAAATACCTACTAGTGTAATTGCTGGGTCATAAGATAGTTCTATTTGTAATTTTTTTAGGAACCTCCCTACTGTTTTCCAGAGTGGCTGCACCAGTTTGCATTCCCACGAGAAGTGCAAAAGAAATCCTTTCAGAATTTTTAATGAAGACAACTGATGAATGGCTTATTCTCCTAATTGTTCTTAAGGCTATAGCTTACTGATGTACACTTCTGGGGCACTAAGTATGCAAAGAAGGAATTTAAAATGATAAAACCTTTATCATTTATAAGGAACTATCCTCATTTTCATGTTTTAATTTATTTTATAATTAATTTTTTTGAAATGATTCATTAAGACTCATTATTTCAATTACTTTTATTGTTCTCTTTTTCCTAAATCGGGGGGAAATACACAGCCTTTACTTGAGTAGACATGATTGAGAAGGTTCTCCAGTCTCATCTGAAAAATTAAACAAAATAAATATAAAGTTGATGTTGAGCTTAATTGAACCATGTCATATTGACCATTCCACAGTCTGACTCCTGCGTCTCCCTCAGCCCCATCTCTTACCCCTTTCTTCCTTACATCCCATTCTTAACCCTACTGAAATAGATATCCCTAACATACCAAATTGTTGTATAGGTCTTCCTCTCACGTCTTTTTCTTCATAAAATGCCATTCTTCATATTGTCTGCATTTTTAATGCCTTTTCATTTTCAAAGATGCATCCCAATAGCCATTCTAATTTCTCTATAGAAAACTGACTTTGGTGCCTACCGGTACCCAAATGGCCCATAAAACAAATTTTATGTGGATAATGAGTAAATAGTGATAAAGAATGAAACAGTGGAAAGCAAGAACCAAGAAGATGTCTTAACTCTTAAACCAGTGAGGCAGGACCAGAAAATCTCAGTCAAGAATTTTTTTTTTTGCGTATATTTATGTCCTATTTGTGTATTGAAGACTCTGTGGTATGGGCTCCATGACTTATTCATGTTTGTGTCTCCCTTGTACTCTCCAGTGACAATTTTGATCATCTGTTTGATGATGCTATTTTTAGATCAAATAATGATTTCATTGTAAAACTACTTCATTGGCTTAGGACATTCATCATGACCTTAGATTCCTGAACTATACTGCTTTTATTGGGTGTCTGAGAAGATTTATTTTATATAAAGTTTCTTTATAAATTTTCTTCAAATGTCAGGATTAAAAGTGCACATTTGCTCCTGAATGTTTATTTTGTTCTTCACTGATGATCAATTTACAATGTGTCTGTTCAGGCAAAAATAAACAGAGCAAACGATCTCTTTTTCCCATATGAGCTCTTGAAATTCACTTTCCCCTAGAATGAAAATTGCTTCTTGCCATTAGAGGATTTTTTATACTGTCATCTTAAAAATGGATTTTCTTTTATCAAACCAATAACCTTTGTTTTCACTTATGCGAAACTTTGAGATCAGCTTCCATAGATTCTGTTTTGTGGTGAATGCTATCAGTGGAAGGATGTCATTTGTCATATCTTAGACTGAGGAGAATCCTTTTCCTTTTGATAGAAAATGAGAAAAATAAGCTCCTCTCTATCCAAATAAGACAAATATACTTGGGACACTTATTTTTGCCTGTGATTTTCTGATCTTGCATCACTGGTTTAAGAATTTAAGAATCTTCTTGGTTCTTTCCTTCTTATTATTTCACAGCTCTGTCACTACTTACTCAATACCCATGTAAAAATTGTTTTATGGGCACTGTGAGAACTGAGCAAAATTGTAAAAGTCTGTCTGTGGCATTATCTTCTGTGTTTTCCTTTCTTCTGATCTTGACCAAATACTTAATATCCTTATATCCTGAGTACTCAGTTTTCTCCACATCCTGCCTGCCTTCTTGGGCCAGCATCCCAAAGACAAAACCATTCTTCTTTCTTCTGCAACTAAAATGCTTACCAGTTGGCTGTCAAACGGAAAATCTCTCTGATTAACTTCCTCTAGGGAGCTACTGGTCATTAATGGCCCAATGTCTTAATCTTCTAGAGTGAAAATGAATGTGGTAGAACAGGTAAGAACTTAGTGACAAATTCATTAATCAAGCAAGTGACTCTGTAATTGTGGTATTTCAGCAGTCATAAGGTGGGACCCTGGGAAGCTGCATATCCAGGAAGGAAGTTGCATATCTAGGGGAATGCATACACTGCTGCCTACCCGTCCTGTTTGTAAGACTGCTGCTGGCAGCGGTGGAAGCATCCTGGAAGGATTTCCAGGTCTAAATTGTGCATTTCTGTTCTTCTCTAAATGCTGTTATGTCATGGTAACTGCATTGTGCTTCATATAATACAGACACTAAAGGTAAAACCATTTCATTTTTTACGTTTTTTTAAATAATATTACTGGTGGAACAGACAGCAGCAAGATGACTGTGAACCTTTCAATAGTTAGTGGATACCATTATTGTACATTCTAAATTTTGATGAAATCTCTGATCAGATTATTTAAAGGTATGTGTATTAAAACATCTGTGACACAGATCATATATTCAAAATAGTTTACTTCAGATTCTTTGGAAACAAATCACCGGAGTAGACAGAATGCGCTTAGTCATCAAAGCATTTCTTATGTTGTAGATATGACTGATAAATACAGAAGAAAATTGAAGATTTGAAGTTTAAAGGAAACTATAACAATAGACAGCAGATGTCACTGTTGCTTTTCTATTACCTTACCTTAGCCTTTTTTTTTCTTTTTGGTTTTGTTCCTAGTTAAAGACATTTTTCCTTTTATTCGAGAGCTCTAATAGGTTAAACAAGTTCACATATGCTAGGCTTCTGTTTTGAATTTTATACTTGTTCAGGTTATGACTGTAAATCTTGCATGTATAGCTTATAAAGAAGATACTTACATTTTATATGCCTAGGTTCATTAATTCAATATTACAAGTTGATAGAATAATAACTTCTATAATTATCTCTATTCAAAATGAGGTGTTATTCATTTTGAATATAAACTTGTCCTGATTTTATTTCAAATGACCAGTCATATCATTTGTTCTTTTCATGTACTCAAGCAGAAATGCAGGAAGACGTAGTGACAGTACAATTAAAATCTCTGAAGATATTTTTCCCCACAAAATCTAATCTTATTGTCATCTGTTATTCAGAACGCTCAAGCTTTACCATTATATTCTTAGACATGTTGAACATTATTTTAAATCTATAAAATAAGGAACTTGGGTGAACTAATATGCTTTCCCTTTATAAAATTCCATGATTCAATAGGAAGCACTGAATAAAGATACTTAGAGAATATTACTTTTTATTTCAAAAATCTTATTAGGAGGTAATTTTGGTAGCATTTATAAAAGTTTGTATATGCCATCACCAGGTATAAGGCCTATGTTCAGAACTTCTGGAATAAATAATTTTCATCATGGATGAATTGGGATATGGTTTTTGGTGTTTGGTTATTTAACTTAGAAAATGTTCTGAAGAAGAACTTAGAAATAGGGCACTTTATTCAATGGTAGGAACTTAGGTGCTTAGAGTACATTATTTCTGTGGCCTGTCCCAGGATAGTATGCTTTGAACACATTGCATTTTCAGAATCAACTTTGGTTTGAAACGGCCTTGCCACTTTTAATCTGTGTTACTTTGGTCAAGAAATTAGCGTCTCATAAATACAGTTTCCTTATAAAGACAAAATAATGGAGCTTACATTTCTCAGGATTGTTGTGAAGATTAGAGTTGATGCATTTGAAATACTCAGCACCAATATATGTGTAAGATGTACATAAATTACTCATACATATGTATCATCAGAATCACTAATAGCAAATGTTTCTCAATGGCCTGTTGAGTACAGGCATTGTATTGGTTCTCAGAATATGAAAGGGTGGAATTTGTGGTCCCCACACTTAGAAGCAATGCTGAAGTAATATATTTACTAATTGGCACAGTAATTCTTTACCTGACATCTTTAACAATTGCTTTAAAAAATTTACTAGATTTGAATTTCAAAGCCTTATTAACTCTCCCTTAGTGGCAATTCCCTGACTGTCCTTTTTACCGACAAGGCTAGTGGAGTTGAACTACCAACCAATTTTACTGTTATACTCACTTTTCATCTTTAGAACTAGACATTCAAATGATGGAAGATATGATGGGATTTCAGAATCAACCTGATTGGGGCATGAAATGAGTGGAATATGGGGGTTCCCCTCTTGAAAACCAAGGTTGAAGGTGGACTGTACCCTTGGTACCTCTTGGCATGATTTGTGTATAGCTTTTATTTATTTAAAATGGTAGATTTATAACATGGAAATCAAGAGCCATAAGTTGGGACTATGAATCTCAATTATCAGACTTTACAATGAGAGTGGGTCGGTTCCTCATCAGTCCTGTGGCATCTCACTTTCTCTGTTCTCTGGCCCCAGTACTTCACAGAATTACAGATGATTTATTTTTGGTTGCTTTCTCTTCCTCCCACTGCTTCACAGTTTTAACTAATATTATTTCTGTTATCCTCATATATAGAATTTAGAAATGGAGTTATCATGTATCCATATACATGATACTTTGTTGTCTATGATATATATTTTTTAAACATTTATTCATTTTTGAGAGACAGAGAGAGTGTGAGTGGGGGAGGGGCAAAGAGAGGGAGACACAGAATCCAAAGCAGGTTCCAGGCTCTGAGCTGTCAGCATGATGCAGGGCTCGAACCATGAACTGTGAGATCACGACCTGAGCCAAAGCCAGGCGCTTAACCGACTGAGCCACCCAGGCGCCCTGTACATTTTTACTAGTATGAATTACTTCTTGAGCAATAATACATACTCTTAATATTTTTGTATCAGTCTTGAACTGGAGGTGATGTCATTATCAGGTAATATGTGTTTGTGAGATAGGGGACTGCTGATGTATGTGAATATTCTCCCAAATCACTCTCTACTCCTACAATATTCATGTCTCCAGCACATTTACAATGTCCTAAGCATTGATTTAAGTGATTTACAAATAACAATGTATATATTTATGACAATCTAAATGTGTACTATTATTATTCCTAATTTTGAGGATGATAAAACAAAAATACAGAGAGTCCCCTAGCTAGCCCCACCTGTTGTCCCAATCCTCATAGTTAGGAAGTGGCAGAGTTGGGGCTACCTCCCAAGTCTTCTGAGTGCAGAGTATATACTCTTAGCACTTACCCTGCCAATCTTCTGAAGAGGTTTGGCTTTGTTATTTAAAATTGCTGGAATGGGGCGCCTGGGTGGCTTAGTCGGTTAAGCGTCCGACTTTCGACTTTCGCTTAGGTCATGATCTCGCGGTTCGTGGGTTTGAGCCCCGCATCGGGCTCTGTGCTGACTGCCAGCTCGGAGCGGGGAGCCTGTTTCAGTCTGTGACTCCCTCTCTCTCTGACCCTCCCCTGCTCACGCTGTCTCTCTCTCTCCTAGAAATAAATAAAACATTAAAAAAAAATTTAAAATTGCTGGAAGAGGGGGACCTGGGTGGCTGAGTCGTTTGAGCTTCCAACTTCAGCTCATCTCATTGATTGGCTCATGAGTTTGAGCCCTGCATTGGGTTCTGCACTGACAGCTCAGAGCATGGAGCCTGCTTTGGATTCTGTATTTCCTTCTGTCTTTGCCCCTCCCCTGCTTGCATTCTCTCTGTCTCTGTCTCTCTCTTTCTCTCCCCCTCTCCCCAAAATAAATAAAAACATTAAAAATAATTTAAAACTACTGGAAGAGATTAGGATGGTAAAGATGACTTCATGGGAGGCTTTCACAGCCAGTGAATCCCCCCCTCCCCCACAGTGCATAGTTGTGAATGTGGCTTGTGGATCAGGAAGCACCTTTGAGCAACATGTAGTGATACAGTAATCCCGATATGATTCCATATTTTGGATTCCTGCTTTTCTTATGATCTAGCTTTGGGTTGGAAAATGGATTGACACTGTTAAGCATTGTAAGTTCTACAGTGAAGATGTGGAAACTAGAAGTCAGACCTAGTATTCTCCTTCTGGTTCAGATTTCTTACTTAATTCAATTTACATGTGTAACAAGCCCTGAGTATAATCTGTACTATTATCTGCCTTTAACTGAGGTCCTCAAGATATGGCCATCTACTGTTTTTTTTGCAACACTTTGGAGTAATTCTGATCACCTCATTGAGTATTGTGAAATTATAAGATTTAAAAGTTTCTACTATAGTATGAAAGTATTTTTAAGATGATGTTGCAGGTCTCATATAAAATATGTAAATCCTCTTAGAGGCTGGAAATACTGTTCAGTAATTTAAAATTGTATTATGTTTGGATCATATGTCAGTTTGGAATAAATTGATTTATCAAGCAACTTGTGGTGACCACCAGTACATCAGTTATCTTTGGAAGAAAAATGGTTTCTATTTTTCTTCCAAACTTATGACCTATAGTCATAAGTCTATAGTTTCCTGTCTATAACTTAAGACCTATAGTCATAGGTCATAAGTTAAGTCAGTTAGTCATCCTGGATATACTGTGTTTCTGATGCTGTTTCCTTACATTTGATCTGGCTTATCTCTTGTACATTTGAAGCTTATTTAGGAATGTGTCAGAAGAAGCTGTCTCTCAAGCCTAAATTGTTAGCCTCAAGGGCAGGGACCATGTTGTTATATTATGTTCAGAGCATGGCACAGGAGAGTGCTGCCTAGATAATAAAGGATGGTGATGAGTTCAAGTGGGTCACCTCACTCATCAGTCTGGACACCACAGGCAGAGAGCACATGCCACTGTTCTCAGAGTTTTTTCCTTGATGACCTCTCTGAAGCTACTCTTCACCTAATGCGAAGTCTTATTTATTTATTTATTTTTACTTTAAAAAGGAAGTCTGTATCATAACTTGTCTACTTTTGTTTTGCAAGCATTCAGTTTTAAACAATTTAAAGTCATACCTGATCTTGTTTTTTATACTTAATACTTAACAGAGTCCTGGCATATACAGGAGTTTGATAAATGCATGTTGAATCAAATTGAATTGGTACCTTTGACAGTGGGTAATCAGGTAGTTGGCAGCAAATTAAGATCTAGAAGCCAGGTTTCCTGTCTCCCCCACTCCCTGCCCAGAGAAACAGTGGATTCCCAATGGCTCTCTGACCCTCACTCAGAATCCAGCCTGATTTAGGGTTCCTGAAGATTTTAAGGCCAGGGTATTGATAAAAACACAGACTTGAATAGATAGTTAAGTTTGTAATTGAGTTTGATGTCAACTTGGGTTTGTAATTTAATTTGCAGTCTGGGGAATGCCTGGTTCCCTTCCACTTTAAGAAGTTTCTATCATTAAAAGGGTCCAGAGGAGCTGGGAAGCTGGAAACAGGATGACTTAAACTTCTTATTAAAAATGGACTTTCCTAATGATGGCTGAAGCCTTATAAAACAGCTATTTTGGTGCTTTTCCTGGACATGTCTAAGCCTGTATTGCTCAATGCCAGTATAACAGGAATAAGAAACTATGTTCTGGCAGTTAAAACATCCATTTGAGAAAGATGGTAAATTTATTGGGAACATTTCAGGGCTGAAGCATATTTGTAACTGTGAGATATGGCCTCAATTATTAATCATCATGAGAAACTGAATAGAGAGGACTCTGATATGCTAGATTAATGGCACTTGATTTTAGTACCCCAAACTGAAATCATCATCTATGAAAAGAGATTTACAATCTTTTCAGTAATTCAGCCCTGGCTGTGGTATAGCCCCAGAACTCTGGCTTTAATTACTACAGATTTCATTTTACCTTCTCCTAGCGATGCCATTTTGAAATCTGGTAAGAGTATTCAAATCATTTCAAATTTGATACTTTGAACTAAAGTCAACCCAGAACTGTGGGGTTAAGAAGGTTGTGAGCTTTTTAGGCCAGTGGGACATGGTGGAGGGAAGATGTCATTTTTTGAGCACTTACTCTGTTTTAGGAATGTTAGCCCAATGTAAGTATCATTCCTATTTTACAGACGAGAAAGCTGAGACTTAGAGCAGTTAATTTTTTTTTTGCCTACAGCTGCCCCACTTATAAGAAGTCAGCCGGGATCTGAACAAGCCTGAATGACTTCTAAGTCCTTATGGTTCTGACTCTGCCTTCAAGATTCCCTCCTGAGTTTTGTACATATTTAAATCTCCATAGCAGTGTTTTCCTCATGTGGCACTTACTCTGGTATTAAAGTTATGTCAAGTTTTGTTTTATCCCATTAGTCTATATTCTTATTAATGAATAGGGTTGTATTTTATGCAACCGGCATAATGCCTCTTACATATAGTAGACATTTTATAAAACTTATTGACCAAAATTGTTTAATAATCTGACATTGTTTCCTACTTGATGTAGATCTAGGGTTCAAAACTGTTCTTTCCCAAAATAATGCTAGTGGTTGATAGTTAAAATGTTAAATCTCATTTGCAATATTATATCTTTCACTTCTATCAACACTTTTTTTTTCTGAGAAAACAACAGTATATAAATAGTGATTTCTTTTTGTTATAAGGTAGGAAAAAATATTCAGAGGGGATACATATAAATAAATCAAAGTCCTACCCTTTGGGAGTTCATAGCCATGTGACAGTGATGAGAGATAGTCATGATACTTATAATATAGGGTAGAATGTTCTAATGCCTAAAGAAAATATTCAAGTAGAGTTGTAAAAGTTTAGAGGAGAGGTGATTTTTTAAAATTCCAGTTTAGTTAACATGCAGTGTAATATTAATTTCAAGTATATAATATAATGATTTAGCAATTCTGTACATTACTCAGTGCTCATCATGATAAGTGTTCTCTTAATCCCCTTCACCTTTTTCACCCATTCTTCCTGCACCATCCCCTCTGGTAATCATCTGTTTGTTCTCTGTTAAGAGTCTGTTTTTGTTTTTGTTTTTTTTCTCTTTTTTCCCCTTTGTTACGTTGTTTTATTTCTTAAATTCCAAATATTATTGAAATCATATGGTATTTGTCTTTCTCTGACATTATATTCTCTAGATCCATCCATGGTGTTGCAAATGACAAGATTTTATTCTTTTTTATGGTTGAGTAATATTCCTGTGTGTGTGTGTGTGTGTGTGTGTGTGTGTGTGTGTGTGTGTGTGTGTGTTATAGTATTTATATGTCACATCTTTAAAAAAATGTTTATTTTTGAGAGAGATAGAGTGCAAGTGGAAGTGGGGCAGAGAGAGAGGGGGCCAGAGGATCCAAAGCAGGATCTACACTGAAAGTTGAGAGCCTGATGAGGGGCTTGAACTCATGAATCATAATATCATAACCCGAGCCAAAATCAGGAATTAAATGCTTAACTGGTTGAGCCACCCAGGTGCCCCACCACCAGTTTATCCAGTCATCTATTGACGGGACACTGGGGCTGATTCCATAATTTGGCTATTGTAAATGATGCTGCAGTAAACATAGAAGTACATATATCTTTTCAAATTGGCATTTTTGTGTTCCCTGGGAAAATACCCAGTAGTGAAATTACTGGATCATAAGGTAATTCTATGTTAATATTACTGTTTTCCACAGTGGCTGTACCAGTTTGCAGTATAGCCAATGGTACACGAGTATTCCTTTTTTACACTGTGTTTTTGATTTTATCCATTCTGAGAGATGTGAGGTGATACCTCATTGTAGTTTAAATTTTTAAAAAAATATATTTATTTTTGAGAGACAGAGTGCAAGTGAGGGAGGGGCAGAGAGAGAGGGAGACTTAGGTTCCAAGCTTTGAGCTGTCAGTGCAGAGAGCTGTCAGAGTGAGAGCAGAGGAAGGGCAGAGAGAAAGGGAAATAGGGAGAGAATCCAAAGCAGGTTCTGCACTGTCTCTGCAGTGCTCAAACTCACCAACTGTGAGATCATGACTTGAGCCAAAATCAAGAGTCAGATGCTTAAAAGACTGAGCCACCCAGGCTCCCCCTCACTGTAGTTTTGACTTGCATTTTCCTGATGAATGATGTTGAGCATCTTTTCATGTGTCTGTTGGCCATCTGTAAAGGAGAGGTGATTTTTAATTTGCAAGGATCAGGGAAATGTTCATGAAAGAGGGGACATTTGACCTGGAACTTAGAAAGATGAGAATATTTTGACAGATTTCAAGGGAAGGGACTCCAGGCAGAGGAAACAATTTGAGAATAGTTATGGAGACATAAATGTCAAATGAACAATAATCAGTTTAATCTGACTGCAGTATAAGCATATTAAACATATTGAAAACGTGAGATAGGAAAGGGTACTTGGGGAGAGGGCTTGGGGAGCTTCCTGTTGGATGTTATTTAAGTTCCTTTTTAAATAGTTTTATGGTACTGTAATTCTTCAGTGCCATAACAAAGAACTTGGATTTTATTAAATAAGCAGTTGTGTCTCAAGACTATTTTGAATTGTGATATTTTATCTTCCTTTGATATTCTCACAGGTATCATGGAGTAACATAATTAAAACTGCACTTTGTTTTTGTTTAAACATTTTTTGAATGTTTTTGAAGGAGTTTATTTTTGAAGGATAGAGAGACAGAGCATGAACAGGGGAGGAGCAGAGAGAGAGGGAGACACAGAATCCAAAGTGGACTGCAGGCTCTGAGCTGTCAGCACAGAGCCCGATGCAGGGCTCGAACTACAAACTGTGAGATCATGATCTGAGCCAAAGTTGGATGCTTAACCGACTGAGCCACCCAGGTGCCCCTAAAGCTATACTTTCCAAGCACAGATTCGAGAAGATTATTTTAGCAGCAGTATGTAGCTTTATATGAAATGGAAAAGTTAGGAGTCCATTACAGTAGTATAGATTAGAAAGTGGCGTAGAATAAACTGCTAGAGAATAGTAGAGATGAGAAAAAAATTGCATAGGTTAGAAACAAAGACTTGTAAGATAATGACATCAATGGAAATAAGAATGAGACAAATTTAAGATGAATTTTAGAATTATATTTAATAGGGTAGTTGGTTGAATGTGCATGTATATATATTAATAGTGCTGCAAAGAGAGACTTTAAAGATAAGTTTAGAATTTGGAGGCTGGGGGAATTATAAGAAGGTTAAGAACATAATAGAACCAGAGGAATCAGTTGGTGAAGGCTATAAGAGGAGAAAGACAAGTGCTTTTTTGGTTGTGTTGAATTACTGGCAAAGAATTCAGGTCAATTGAAAAGGCTGGTATTATTTCTATGCATGCAAAGCCTTAGTGAGGAAGGCATAGGTAGGGAAAACTACAAAAGAGAACATTATTTAATTTTCAATACCTATGAATCATAGATTCTGAATGACTCTATAATTAATAGATGTACTATGGTAATAAATGCATATGCAGAAACAGATATACATATATATGTTTATGTATATATATAGAAACATATAAATATTCATGCAAAGATACCTGATAATTATTACCCCAATAAATTTAGAAAGTCCATCTGTGGTATTATTAAAGAATGAGAGAGATTAAGTTTAGAATTAATTTCTATAAAATACATTTATTAAATGCCTGTTCCATTCCTGATGTTATGTTGAATGCTAGGAGTGGATTGATGAATAAGTTCCTGTTTTTAGGGACCTCATAGTCTAGTAGGGTAGAATCATAAGTGCTCTGATACGGGAGCACAGAAAAGGGAACCAAATCAGATCTGGAAGTGGAAGGGTAAATTAGAAATGATTTTCCAGAAATGGTGACATCTGTTTTGAAGATAAGCAGGCAATAGCTAGAAAAAAATGTTGTGGGTGGAAGATTCCATTCTTGGTAGAGGTTTAAAGACACATTCAAAGATTTACAAATAGTCTGTACAGCCAGAAAGAGGAGGATATTTGGGGAATTATAGGAGATGGAGAGAGAGAAGTAGTCAGGAGTAAATAATTATGAGTCTTGGGTTCAGAGGAATTTATTTATTTATTTATTTATTTATTTATTTATTACAAATAGTTTATTGCCAAATTAGTTTCCACATAACACCCAGTGCTCATCCCCACAAGTGTCCTCCTCCATGCCCATCCCTCCTCCCCCCCACATCCACCAGTCCTCAGTTTTTGTCAGCATTCAAGAGTCTCTCATGGTTTGCCTCTCTCCCTTTCCCCCACCATTTCCGCCCTTCTTCTCCCCCTTGGTCCTCTGTTAAGTTCCTCCTAATCCTCCTATACGTGCACACATATGATATTTGTCCTTCTCTGCCTGACTTATTTCGCTCAGCATAACACCCTCAAGGTCCATCCATGTTGCTACACATGGCCAGATTTCATTGTTTCTCATTGCCATGTAGTATTCCATGGTATAGATAAACCACATCTTCTTGATCCATTCATCTGTTGATGGACACTTAGGCTCTTTCCATGTTTTAGCTATTGTGGAGAGTGCTGCTATGAACATTGGGGTACATGTGCTCCTATGCCTCAGCATTTCTGTATCCCTTGGGTAAATTCCTAGCAGTGCTATTGCTGGGTCATAGGGGAGTTCTATTGTTAGTTTCCTGAGGAACCTCCACACTGTTTTCCAGAGGGGCTGTACCAGTTGACATTCTCACCAACAGTGTAGGAGGGTGCCCGTTTCTCCACATCCTCGCCAGCATCTAGAGTTCTCTGATTTGCTCATTTTAGCCACTCTGACTGGCGTGAGGTGGTATCTCAGTGTTGTTTTGATTTGTATTTCCCTGATGAGGAGGGATGCTGAGCATCGTTTCATGTGTCTGTTGGCCATCTGGATGTCCTTTTGGAGAAGTGTCTGTTCATATCTTCTGCCCATTTCTTCACTGGGTTGTTTGTTTTTCGGGCGTGTAGTTTGGTGAGTTCCTTGTAGATTCTGGATATCAACCCTTTATCTGATATGTCATTTGCAACTATCTTTTCCCATTCCGTTGGTTGCCTATTAATTTTCTGGGTTGTTTCCTTGGCTGTGCAGAAGCTTTTAATCTTGATGAGGTCCCAACAGTTTATTTTTGCTCTTGATTCCCTTGCTTTTGGGGATGTGTCAAGTAAGAAGTTGCTGCGGTGGAGGTCAAGGAGGTTGTTTACTGCTTTCTCCTCTAGGGTGTTGATTGTTTCCTGTCTCACGTTCAGGTCCTTTATCCATTTTGAGTTTATTTTTGTGCATGGTGTGAGAAAATGATCTAGTTTCATTCTTCTGCATGTTGCTGTCTAGTTCTCCCAACACCATCTGTTAAAAAGGCTGTCTTTTTTCCATTGGATATTCTTTCCTGCTTTGTCAAATATCAGTTGGCTGTATACTTTTGGGTCCACTTCTGAGTTCTCAATTCTGTTCCATTGGTCTATGTGTCTGTTTTTGTGCCAATACCATACTGTCTTGATGATGACAGCTTTGTAGTAGAGGCTAAAGTCTGGGATGGTGATCCCTCCCGTTTTGGTTTTATTTTTCAGGATTACTTTGGCTATTCGAGGTCTTTTGTGGTCCATACAAATTTTTGGATAGTTTGTTCTAGTTTTGAGAAGTATGCTGGTGCAATTTTGATTGGAATTGCATTGAATGCGTAGAGTGCCTTAGGTAGTAATGACATCTTAACTATATTTATTCTTCCTATCCATGAGCATGGAATGTTTTTCCATTTCTTTGTGTCTTCTTCAATTTCCTTCATAAGTTTTCTATAGTTTTCATCATACAGATCTCTTGTATCCTTGGTTAGGTTTATTCCGAGGTATTTTATGGTTTTTTGTGCAATTGTGAATGGGATCAGTTTCTTGATTTCTCTTTCTGTTGCTTCATTGTTGGTGTATAAAAATGCAACCGATTTCTGTACGTTGATTTTGTACCCTGCAACTTGGCTGAATTCTTGGATCAGTTCTAGAAGGCTTCTGGTGGAGTCTGTCGGGTTTTCTATGTAGAGTATCATGTCATCTGCGAAGAGTGAAAGTTTGACTTCCTCTTTGCCAATTCTGATGCCTTTGATTTCCTTTTGGTGTCTGATGGCTGATGCTAGGACTTCCAGCACTATGTTAAACTTCAGTGGTGTGAGTGGGCATCCCTGTCGTGTTCCTGATCTCAGGGGGAAAGCTCTGAGTTTTCCCCTGTTGAGGATGATGTTCGCTGAAGGCTTCTCATAGATGGCTTTTATGATGTTTAAGTAGGTTCCTTCTATCCCAGCTTTCTCTAGAGTCTTTATTAAGAAGGGATGCTGTATTTTGTCAAATGCTTTTTCTGCATCTATTGACAGGATCATATGGTTTTTATCTTTTCTTTTATTGATGTGATGTATCACATTGATTGATTTGCGAATGTTGAACCAGCCCTGTAACCCAGGAATGAATCCCACTTGATCTTGGTGGATGATTCTTTTGATATGCTGCTGGATTCGATTTGCAAGGATCTTGTTGAGAATTTTTGCATCCGTATTCATCAAGGATATTGGCCTGTAGTTCTCTTTTTTTGCTGGATCTCTGTCTGGCTTGGGAATCAGTGTGATGCTGGCTTCATAAAATGAGTCCGGGAGTTTTCCTTCGCTTTCTATTTTTTGGAATAGCTTGAGAAGAATTGGGATTAATTCTGTTTTAAATGTCTGGTAGAATTCCCCAGGGAAGCCATCAGGTCCAGGGCTCTTATTTGTTGGGAGATTTTTGATCACTGATTCAATTTCTTCACTTGTTATGGGTCTGTTCAGGTTTTCTATTTCTTCCCGTGTGAATTTTGGTAGTGAGTGTGTGTTTAGGAACTTGTCCATTTCATCTAAGTTGTCCAATTTGTTGGCATATAATTTTTCATAGTATTCCCTGATAATTGCTTGTATTTCTGAGGGGTTGGTTGTAATAAGTCCATTTTCATTCATAATTTTGTCTATTTGGGTGTTGTCTCTTTTCTTTTGGATAAGTCTGGCTAGAGGTTTGTCAATTTTGTTTACTTTTTCAAAAAACCAACTCTTGGTTTCATTGGTCTGTTCAATTGTTTCCTTGGTCTCTATGTTGTTTATTTCTGCTCTAATTTTTACAATTTCTCTTCTTCTACTGGGTTTAGGGCGTTCTTGTTGCTCTGCCTCTAGTTCCTTTAGGTGAGCTGTTAGATTTTGGACTTGCGCTTTTTCTAATCTCTTGAAATAGGCCTGGAGAGCAATGTACTTTCCTCTTAGGACTGCCTTTGCCGCATCCCATAGATTTTGAATTGTTGTGTTTTCATTTTCATTTGTTTCCATAAATTTTTTAATTTCATCTCTAATTGCCTGATTGGCCCATTCATTCTTTAGAAGGGTGTTCTTTAACCTCCATGTTTTTGGAGGTTTTCCAGACTTCTTCCTGTAATTGATTTCAAATTTCAAAGCATTATGATCTGACAGTGTACATGGTATGATCTCAATTCTTTTATATTTATTGAGGGCTGCTTTATGTCCCAGTATGGGATCTATCTTGGAGAATGTGCCATGCGCACTTGAGAAGAAAGTAAATTCCCTGACCTCAGGATGTAAAGTTCTAAATATATCTGTCAGGTCCATCTGGTCCAATGTGTCATTCAAGTCCATTATTTCTTTAGTGATTTTCTGTCTGGTTGACCTATCCATTGCTGTAAGCGGAGTATTAAAGTCCCCTGCTATTAGCACATTCTTATCTATAAGCTTGTTTCTGTTTGTGATTAATTGTTTTAGATATTTAGGTGCTTCCATATTCGGTGCGTAGACATTTATGATTGTTAGTTCTTCCTGATGGATGGACCCTGTAATTTTTATGTAGTGCCCTTCTTCATCTCTTGTGATTGTCTTTAATTTAAATTCCAGCTTGTCTGATATAAGTATCGCTACTCCGGCTTTCTTTTGATTTCCTGTAGCATGATATATATTTCTCCATCCCCTTACTTTTAATCTGAAGGTATCTTCCCATCTAAAATGAGTTTCTTGTAGACAGCATATAGATGGATTTTGTTTTTTAATCCATTCTACTACCCTATGTCTTTTGATTGGAGCATTCAGCTCATTTACATTCAGTGTTATTATTGAAATATATGGGTTTAGAGTCTTTGTATCTTTTGTAGGGTTCATGTTTGTGGTGGTGTCTCTGGAATCTTTGTTCCTTGCAACCTTTCCTTCAGAGCATCCCCCTCAGGATTTCTTGTAAGGCTGGCTTCGTGGTGACAAATTCTTTCAATTTCTGTTTATTTGGAAAGGTTTTTATCTCTCCTTCTATTTTGAATGACAGGCTTGCTGGATAGAGGATTCTTGGCTGCATATTTTTACTGTTCATCACATTGAAGATCTCTTGCCATTCCTTTCTGGCCTGCCACGTTTCAGTAGATAGGTCTGTCACCACTCTGATAGGTTTCCCTTTGTATGTGAGGGCCCTTTTCTCCCTAGCTGCTTTCAAAATTCTCTCTTTGTCCCTGTATTTTGCCATTTTTACGATGATATGTCGTGCAGAAGATCGATTCAAGTTACGTCTGAGGGGAGTCCTCTGAGCCTCTTGTATTTCCACATTGACTTCCTTCCCCAGGTCGGGGAAGTTCTCTGCTATAATTTGTTCCAGGACTCCTTCAGCACCTTTCCCTCTCTCTTCCTCTTCTGGGATTCCTATGATACGGATATTGTTGCGTTTGACCGTATTGCTGAGCTCTCGAATTCTTCTTTCCTGTTCCTGGATCAGTTTGTCTCTTTTTTTGTCAGCTTCTTGTTTTTCTATAATGGTGTCTTCTAAATCACTTATTCTCCTTTCTGCCTCTTCAATCCGTGCATTGGAGGCCTCTAATTTATTATGTATCTCATTTATCGCATTTTTTAATTCTTCATGCCTATTTTTATTTTCCATTCTGTCTGTAGCCATAGTTTCTTTGATGTCCCCTATGTTTTTTCAAGCCCAGCTATTAATTTCACCATTATTATTCTAAAATCTTGTTCAGTTATGCTGCTGATATCTGTTTTGAGCAGTTCATTAGCTGTCATTTCTTCTTGGAGTTTCTTTGGAGGAGAGCTCTTTCCTTTCGTCATTTTAGTTAGCTTTCCGGCTCTTGTTGGTTTTAAAGACCTGTTATGCTCTCTGTTTCTATGAGCGCTGCTATATCCAAGAAGACTCTTTGACTTTCCAGGGCCTATCCTTTCAGAGATTGTTTTTTGAATGGTATCCCTCTGTCTCTCTTGTTGGGACCTTAGTTATTTTATTTTCCTATTCGTAGTGATATTTGGGACTCTTCACCTTGTGTACTCTAGCTTGTTTCTTAAGGTAGCCCTGGAAAAGAAAACAGACAGAAAAACACACAGGCTCCACAGGGAGCAGGAGCACACAAACGCATAGGCTAATTCAACTAACATGCAAAGCGAGAGGGAAAACGAAAAAGTTAAGAGAAAAGACGGAGGAGGGAGGGCGAATAATAGGGAGCCTAAAATACACAAAAGGGTCAAAAAGGGGAAAAGAAAAGGAAAAAAGAAGAAAACCGATGGACAAAGAACGGTTTAAAGCATATACCTGGATCCCAGCTACAGTTAAATATCCGTGTGTATGTAGTGCTGATTGAAGAGCATAGAGAAAAAGAGAGAAGGCAGGGCGAGACGAGGCAGATTTGGAAATAGAATGAACAGGCAGAAGGGATAAGAAGCTTTTTTCAAAGAGGTAAAGGGTAGAATATGGTTGGATAGGTGAGAGAAGGATGCTGAAATTATCCAGAGAAACTATATAGTCTAATTACTCCTGAGAGAAATAGCTGAAAAGGTCGGTAGGTGTAGAATTTACATTTACAGAATGGACTTATTGTGATTGTTTAAGCAAGCTGGCGACCAGAGTTAATCAGGTCAGTGTTTTGGGGAAAAAAGCGAGAAAAGAGAAAGAAGAAGAAAAAAAAGAAAGAGAAAAGAAAGGGGAAAAAAAGAAAGAAGAAAAAAGGAAAAAAACAAAAAAAGGAAAAAAAAAGGAAAAAAGAAAGAGAAAAAAAAAAGGGAGGAGGGCAGCTCTCTGGCAGGGATGGGCGTGGCATGATCCGATGCCTCAGGCGGGGGTTCTGCCTTGGCGATTGTGGGGAGGAGAGTGACGGTGCTCCAGTCCCTTCTTGAACCCCGCGCTGCCGCTCGCTTTTTTTTGGCGTGTCAACTCTCCGTTCCGGGGACGCAGCCGAAGTTGGTTGCACTCTTCAACCCAGGCCAGTTCCAATCATCAAATCCCAATCTGGGCGCCCCGCTGAAATTGCCTTAGACACAGCTTCCCAGCCAAACCCCTTGGGCTATTCCAGGCTCCTTGCTGAGCTCTGGGGGCGGAGTCAGAATCGCAGCTTCCTTCTCTGGGTCCAGCTGGCGCGCATGCGCGGGGGCTTGCCTGCCGGGTCCGCTAGCCCGAGCCCGCTGGAGTGAGGAAAACCGGGTCCCTCTGTGGCTTGTCACCTGAAACACGAACTCACAGGCAAATTTCCCAGTTTTTAGCTCTTTGCCTTCCCTCTCGAGTTCCAGCCAGCCAGGAGCGCGGACGCCCGGTGTCAGCGCGGCTCTTTCAGGGGTCCCAGCCCCCCTGGAGCCACAATGGTGGCAGGCGCGCCTCCGCTCTAAAATCCAACCTACAGGAGCGGCACAAAGAAGCAGTTTGTGTGCTGAGCCTCCCCCAGGACCACTTGGCGCGAGGGGACCTGGTGTGCAGGTATTTGGCAAGTACGGTCTTTCTATGCACCGAGCGGAGGTTTTTTTCCCCGCCCCCGAGTGGAGTTTTTTCTGTTTTGGACTCTCTCCTTTTCCCCTCTCACTCCCCGTAGAGGGTAGAGGGGGATGGCCTCCCACACTGGAGTCTCCGATCCCGGCCCGATTTTATCTTCCCCGGTTTGCACTCACGTTAGAAGGCTCTCTCAGTGGATTCTGCGTCCTTTTTCTCCCAGTCTCTCAGGTTTTGTAAGGTTTCCAATGGCTTCAGATCTTTTCTGTGTGATGTATGGGCGCAAGTGCAAGTATGGAGCTCCTTACTTCTCCGCCATCTTGCCCTCAAGTCTCGGGTTCAGAGGAATTTAAACCACCTCCTGAAAGCTGTAGAAACCATTGTAGGGTTTGATTCAAGGGATTAATTTGAAAAAACTTGTGTTTTAAGGAGAATATTTTGGTACAGGAATGAAAAATGGATTTGAAGAAAGTAAGATTGGAGGCAGGGATGTCTGTTTGAGGCCACTGCTGAATCTGGGGCAGAAGATGAAAGCTTAAACTAAGGTAGCTGAGAAATTAAGGGAAAGAATAGATTTAAAAATAATTGAGAAGACAAATGACTTGGGACTTGGAGCCTGATTGATGAAGTAAGTGACAGAAAGGGATAAACTCTCAAATATTTGGTTTGGATATTTGAATCCTTCATGGGATCATTCAGTGAGAATATAGAAGTGAGATCAGATTTTGGGAAACAGATATTTCAGACTTTGGCATGTGAAAGTTGAGATTCTCTTTGTTTATCCAGGAAGAAATGTCTATTAGGCAACTCAGCTGAATGTCTTGAAGCAAAAGATATGGACTAGAGTTATCCTGTAAGCTGATGTCATAGGTATGAGCACCAAACCCCAAGCATCATGAGATGAGGACTGAGGTTGGAGCTTTGGGAAGACATTTAATTGATAATCAGAGGAATACATAGATGAGAAAGATAAGGAGAAGAAGTAAAAGGGGAAAAAAGAGAGGAACAATGTAATGGAAATAGAGTTTAAAGAAGGAGGAAGTGTCATTAGTGTCAGTCTTTAAACAGGTATACTAAGAAATACAGGAAAAATGTATTATATTTTACATAAAGGTATAATCAGTTACCTTTGACCTGAGCAGTTTCACTAAAGCAGTATGGGCAGGGTTGAGTTTGGGATCAAATTGTGGCCAGTTATAAGGGGGAACAGATGAGTTAGGAATGAAAAATGAAATAGTAGGATGAGAACAGGTCAAGTCCTGGGAGGAGAACCAGATTGGGAGCCAAAATGAGCAGGGATTGATCCTGGAAGGAGGATTCATATTGATTCTGTTGGGATATGATATAGTTTTAGCTGGCATGGTTGTAGTTAGGATACCTTAGAGGCATTATACAACTTCTGAACCACACTTTTGAGACATACTTTCTCCTGACCAAACATTTCACATCCAGAGGGCAAATCAGAAATCCTGACCAGTTACGTGCAGCTACTCATCTAGCATTAAACAGTTGAGAACTGTTCCAATACAGTGAGGCAAACTGTCTGTGGAAAGAGTAGTCTTTTATCATATACTACATAAGCCCAGAAATCAATAAGTACTTGACAGTCTAGAAAGCATCCTTTTGATGATGAATCCAATGTCACTGAAAGTACTTAAATGCCTCAACAATGTTTGTCTTTTGTCAAAGAAAAATGTGGTTGTAAACTGGATGCACTAAGAAGGCTTGAAGCCCTTACTTTGCTGTCAGGGTAGACATGCCAAGGATATCATGTACATTTTTAGGGATAAGTATCCAGCCGCATTAGTGAGGTAGTTAGGGAAGGTATTCCTGGAAATTCTAATTTGTTGAAGGAGGGACAGGAGACAAGGTTGCTACGTGTGGATGTCTAGCTTGGCTGGCTGTTCTTTGATCAGGTAGCTCTGGGGCAAAGGCAAGCAGGCTGACTCCATTCCTGGTTCATACCTGAGTCTGCTTCTCACCTACTTACTGCCCTTAGTCATCCATTTTCTCTGGTTATTGATCTTCAGTTTAGCTCTAGGCTATATCCCTGGATCCTCTGATACCAGACTTACTGTGTTTACCAGTGAATTACTAATAGCTGGCTGTGGCTCACCTTCTTGGATCATATAATGTCTTATAAAGTGTACTCACTTGAGCAGAAATACACTTTGCTAAACCAGACTTGAGTAAAGGGTTTCATCCACTCTCATCACCGGAATGTTGATTGTAAAGATCTTGAGGCTCTTATCAATCCAGTTGTCTATCTATAACAATATGAAGAGATCTCTAAATCAGAACTTTAATAAGCAACAAAAGAATGCGTGGGAAATGCCTGATTCCCCAGTCTGGAAGGATAACTACTTTAGTTCATATAGTTCAATGCCACAAAGTACAAAGCGGGACAATGGCTTTTGATATAAATTTCCAGTTTTTTGGTGAAAACTCTTTGTCAAAGAAACAGTCTTTGTTCTGGTCTGGTTTGAATTTTCTTCTGTTGGCCAAGTTTAGCTGACCCTCCTCTGATCCTCTTCTGTGTGTTACCTGGTATTTTTGCCTTCTTCCTTCTGCCTGAGGATATAACCTTTTTTTTTTTTTTTTTGCTTAGAGATATTTTTTAGAATGAATTTTTTCCCATTGAACTGTGCAAAATGTTTAATTCATTTTGTTCTGTAAAATGTTGGTACCTGCTTTCTTCTTGCCTCTGAAGGCTTGTTGTTGTTGCCCTGTGTCTGCCTCTGCATTATCCCATTCATCTCTGTCCTTGTGGCCCTTGCTTACTTTTGCCATGCAGCGCTCTTTGTCCTGATCTGCATTGTCTTCACTGTGGTGATGGTTAAAACTAAGACTTTAGAATGAGGCAGGCTGGAGTTTAATTTTAGTACTGTCTATTGCTTGCTATGTGTGATCCTGGGCAAATCAGTGGACATTTATATACTTTAATTTTCTCATCTCTGAAATGGAGTTATATTATATTATTATATTATATTACATTATATTATATTATATTATTATATTATATATTATATTATATTATATATTATATTATATTATATGCTACTTGCCTCATAAGTTGTTGTGAGGATTAAATGAGATAATACAAGTAGAGTACTTAGCACACTTAGTGTACTTAGCACACACACACTGGTGTATAGTAAGGGTTTCATCAGTTTTAGTGTTTACTGGTTGAGTCCTAAACTAAATATGTGTTTCCTCCCCACTATTTTTCTTAAAGTTTGCTTGTTTATAATAGTACCCTCTACACCCAACATGGGGCTTGAACTCATGACCCCTAGATCAAGAGTCACATTCTCTTTTGACTGAGCCAAACAGACCCCCTTTACTCTTTACTGTTAAGTAGAAACAAAATATATGATGCTTTCTGTGTTTATACCATTAAATCTCCCCATTTCCAGAAGCAGCACTTCTTTCAACTATTCATGTTCAGTATTTGGGCCAGCTATTGCTTCTCTTATAGAGGATCCTACATTTCTCCTACTTTTCAGTCTTCAGTAAGGTACAGTTTCACATCCCTTACCTTCCCGTCCCTTTTCTTCTTCCCTTTCCCTTCATTTAAAATTTTTTAAAATGTTTATTTATTTTTGAGAGAGAGAGAGAGAGAGTGGGGGAGGGGCAGAGAGAGAGAGGGAGACACAGAATCCGAAGCAGGCTCCAGGCTCTGAGCTGTCAGCACAGAACCCAATGTGAGGCTTGAACTCAAGAACAGTGAAATCATGACCTAGGCTGAAATTGGATGCCCAACCAACTGAGCCATCCAGATGCCCCTCCTTTCCCCTCTTTTATTTCCTTTTTTCTATCTTTATTTCTAACCCCCCCATGTATTAGTGTTTAATTGCTGCATAATAAATTACACAAAGTCAGCTTAACATGATGCACATTTATTATCTCATAGCCTAAATAGATCAGGAATTTCTGCATAGCTTAGCAGGGCCTCTGTCCACGGTCTCACAGAGCTATAATCAAGGTGTTGGCTGGCTTCATTCTCATCTGGAGATTCAACTGGGAAAAATTTTGCTTCCATACTCATTCAAGTTGGTGATATTCATTGTCTGGAGACCTTCCATAGTTCCTTGACACATGGATTTCTGGGTATGGTTGCTTGCTTTATCAAGATGGCAAAGAGAATCTCTCACTTCAGTCTCCTAAGAGGCAGTATTGTACGATATAATGTAAAATGCAAGTGACATTCCATCACCTTCACTGTATTCTGTTTGCTAAAACAAGTCATAGGTGTCTTCTACATGGAAGAGGAGGGGGTTACACAAAGGTGAGAACACTAGGCAGTGGACAGTGTTCAGAGTGGGTGGTCATTGTAGGGTCTGTGTGCCACGCCAAGGTGCTTGACAAATTATAAGATCATAGGAGGTACTGAACTCTTCTCTAACTTTGATCTTATTCATCGTAGGCACAAGATATCAAAATATCATACTATAATAGAGCTTGGGAAGATAGTGGAATAGGAAGACCCTGAACTTACCCCTTCTCATGTTTACAACTAGATATCATCCACATCCAAGTCAGTAAGACAGAGAGTGATTGGAAAACTGGCAGAACAAACTCCACAACTAACTATAGAGAAGAAGCTGCATCTGAAAGTTTAGGACAGTCAAGAGGCAGAGGGAGGATGCCTGTAGGAGGAGGGGGAACTGCACTTGGAGAGGGCGGAGAATCCGGCCCTCGCACCATGGAGTTCACATGGGGAAAACTAACTCCTGTAATATTTGGCTTTAAAACCTCTGGGTGGCAAGGTGGCACAGATATTTTTAGCTTAGACACAGGGCTGGGGCAAATTTTGCTCAAATTTTGCCTGTGGGTACACAGCTGCTGCCATCGTGCACACTGTGCCACACCGAACCACCACACTGCACCCAGCCATGTTGCCCCCAGCCACCATCGTGCACTGGGCCCAGCTATGCTCAGCCATCATCAAGCACCACACCCAGCCTCATGCCCCTGGCCAGCCTGGAATGCAGGCCCCAGCTGCCACAGAACTTCAGGGTATCCAGAATGGGAACTAGTGGCTCAATGAAAAATTTTCTAACACTGCCACCCCATTCCCAAATTGCCTGGTGGGCATGCCTGCTCAGAGATGGTATGCTGTGTCCCATTAACACCACAAAGAGCCAGTAGGGCTCACAAAAGTCAGAGAGTCAGTGCAGACAATTGCACCGAAAGGAAAAGTGACTCAGACACAGTATCAGGGCCTAAGCAACATACATAGGATACTCTTCTGAAGCACGAGGTTCTGGTGAACAGGGAACATTGCCCTGCAAGGCACTTTAGGACCTCTTCTTCCTGAGTCATTGCTTTCAAAAGCAGAAGACATAGTTGACCCTTCCTTCCTCCCTCCCTCCCTCCCTCCCTTCCATCCTCCTTCCCTCCCTCCCAGCAGACTGCAAGATATGAGATTCCATAAAGAAATAAACACTTAGAGGAGAAACTTCATACAGTGCATACAGTTTGGAATTTTTCAAGTATAGTTTCCTTGTAAAAAGTGCTACAGTAACAAAACACATTTAAAAAGAGTTCTTAGTAGAGAAACAGTAATATATACCAAACATAGTACACAACAAACAAAACATTTTTTAAAATTTATTTTGAGAAAGAGAGAGTGTAAGTGGGGGAGGGGCAGAGAGAGAGAGTGGGAGAGAAAGAATCCCAAGCAGACTCTGTGCTCTCTGCTTAGAGCTCATCTTGGGGATTGATCCCCCAAACCATGAGTGTAATCCTGAACTTGGAATGTGTAGCCTTCAGAGTTAGTTTCTGGAATGGCATTTTGATCTTCCTCTTCTGAAATACTTCTTAATCAAGTTTAATGAAGCTTTGTATACAGACTCATTTTAATGGTTTTGTAGAGTTTCAATTTTGTCCAAATCTCCACATTCTTCAATCATTACATAAGTTTCTTAGCAGCCTGAAAGATGTTTGAAATGCATGCATAATAACCAGAATGTTTGTATCTTTTTCAGTTAAGAGATTCATCAATTGTTCCATTATGCCACAATGAGTGAGTTATACAGCCTGTTCAACTGTTCTGCCACTTGTATAGTTGGTCACAGCCCATACAGCTCTTTTTTGTGTCTTAAAGTCTTAGAGAGAACATCAGTGAGGAATGGTACTAATCCATTATTCATAACTTGCTGTATATGGTCTTGGTGACCAGCATGATGTTGCCCATGACATTGGGCACATAGCTTCCTTTTGAATATTAGTTTTGGGGTTCATTAGCAGGCTTGGAAGAACAGCAATTACTCCTACATCTTTTACAACCTGCTGTTCATCTACCCTAGTGACAATATTTCCTGTGGCTTTTAGTACAGGAGTCACAATGGGCAATTCAGGAGCTCCTAGAAGCTTTAGAAGTTGGGGTACAACTCCTATTTTCATGACCATTTCAGTCCATTCATTTGGACCATCAGTAGGGTAGGAAATGGCTCAACAGGTATCTAATGATACATCTGGATCATCATGATGCAGGAGATGAACTAATTTAGGAAGAATCTGCTCAATACCATCTAAGAGACATTCAAGATTTTTGTTGTGATGAAGATTTAAAAGTGTCCAAGGAAGGTTACGTAAATAACCACATGCTAAACATTACATATCAGAAACTATAAGGAGAGCCAACATCAGATCAACTGCATCATATTTGATAAACAAGTTTTGTGGAGCTGAACCATCACCTGCAATGCTTCCTAGCACCCCTACAACTTATTCACTGATGTGTGCATGGGAAGATGACAACAGAGAAATGAATGCTTGGGTACTACCTCTATCTACCACAAGTTTGGTCTGTTCTGATATTCTAGAAGCAATGTTAGTGAAGGCCCAAGCAGATTAAAACTGAATGGGGCTACAATCAGTTCTGTCCAAGAAGTACACAAATTTTGGAATCAAAAGCAGTCCAGATTATGTTGTCTATGGAAGGCTGTATTCCACTAGAAAGCAGTTTCCTATCAGCTTTAGTAGCGTGGAGCCAGCTTTCCAAATCATTGCTATTTATGCCTTTGACATTGTCATCAACAGACCAATTTACAGTGCCCTGGTTGTTGCAATTTTCCTGCAATGGAGAAGTAGAATCATCAGGAAATGATCTTACATTTCTCCTTTTCAGCATCTGGTCATCCTTCTTAGCTTTCTTCAGCTCCACATTAAATTCTATTCAGTGCCACCTCATTTCTGTACTGTCTTTCCCCTTTTTCTTGAATCTGTTATGGCAGGCAGCTGGTGAATTAGCATTTTTATTGGTGGACATGGTTATGAGACAAAGGGAAAAAGCTATACAGCTGGCTTAGGCTTCCACAGGACATGGTGTGGGGGCATACAGGCTGCAGGTTGGCTTCCCTCAAAATGTCCACAATGGCTCAGCCCAAAGACAGTGTTAATGGCTGACTTTCTTAACACAGAAAAACAGAAAGAGGCAGACAAAATGAAGAGACAGAGAAATTTAACACAAATGAAAGAAAAGGATAACACCACAAGTAGAGATCTAAGAGAAACAAATATAAGTAACATGCCTGATGGAGAATTTAAAGCAATGATCATAAGGATACTCACTGGACTTGAGAAAAAAGAAAAGAAGACATAAGTGAGACTTACGCAGAGAAAAGGAGTAACATAGAGATAAAGGGCTCAATGAATGAAATGAGAAACATACTTGACAGAATGAATTGCAGGATGCAAGAAGCATAGGAATGAATTAGTCACCTAGAAGACAGAATAATGGTAACTAATCAAGCTGGCCAAAAGAAAGAAAAAGGAATTACACAAAACAAGAATAGACTGGGGGAACTCAGTGACTCAATCAAACAGTAACATTTGTATTATAAGAATTCCAGAAGAAAAGAAAGAAAGGGGACAGAAAATTAACTTGAAGACATAATAGCTGAAAACTTCCCTAATCTGGGGAAGGAAACAGATATCCAGATCCAGGAGGCATAGAGAACTCCTATCAAAATCAACAAAAGCAGACCTATACCAAGACATATTGTAATTAATATAAAGAAAAAATCTTAAAGCCATAAGACAAAAAGAAGTCAGTAACTTACAAGGGGAAACCCATACGGGTGGCAGGAAAGTTTTTAACAGAAACTTTGCAAGCCAGAATCGAATGACATGGTATATTCAAAGTGCTGAATGGGAAAAATCTGCAGCCAAGAATACTTTATTCAGCAAGGCTATCATTCAGAATACAATGAGAGATAAAACATTTCCCAGGCAAAAACTAAAGAAGTTTGTGACCAGTAAATCAGTCCTGCCAGAAATATTATAGTGGACTCTTTGAGTGGAAATTAGAGATCAAAAGTGACAATATAAAGGTAGGATATGCAAAAGCAATGAAAATGAATATTTCTGTAAAAAATCAGTTAAGGAATTCACAAAAAAGAAATAGAATATAGTAACATATACCTAAAATGTGGGGAGGAGAGAAGAATGGGTTCAAATTTAAATGACTATTAACTTAATATATACTGCTATATGCAGAAGAGGTTGTGTAAAAACCTAATGGTAACCATATATCAAAGACAACTAATAAACATGCAAGGAATAAAGAGAAAGAAATCCAAATATATCACTAAAAAAATCAGCAAAATGAGAGAAAGACAAGAAAGGCCCAGAAAACATCTTCAGAAACAGCTACAAACCAAGTAATAATTTGGTAATAAATACATATCTGTCACTAATTACTTTCAATGTAAATTGATTAATGTACCACTCAAAAGACAGAGTGACAGAATGGATAAAAAAGCAAGACCCATCCATATGTTGCTATGAGACCCTCATTTGAGACCTAAAGACACCTACATATTGTTACTAACATGCATAAAGAAACTCATTGATAACAGAGTACTAATAGTAGGGGACTTTAATACCCCACTTAGAATTATGGACAGGTCATCTAAGCAGAAAATCGACAAGCAAACAATGTCTTTGAATGAAACACTGGACCAGATGGACTTAATAGATATATTCAGAACATTTCATCCTAAAGCAGCAGAATACAAATTCTTTTCAAATACACATAGGACATTTTTCAGAATAGATCATATACTAGATCACAAATCAGGCCTCAAGTGCAGAAAGATTGAGGTCATACCATACCTATTTTCAGACCACAGCACTATGAAATTTGAAGTGAAACATAAACATAATAAAAATTAGAAAGACCCTAAATACATTGAGGTTAAAGAACATCCTACTAAGGAATGAATGGATTAACCAGGAAATTAAAGAAGAAATAAAAAAATATGGAAGCAAATGAAAATGAAAACATGACAGTCCAAAACCTATTGGGTGCAGCAAAGGTGGTCCTAAGAGGGAAGTATACTGCAATACAGGCCTACATCAAGAAGTAAGAAAATTCTCAAAAACACAACTTAACCTTATACCTAAATAAACTAGGAAAAGAAGAGCAAATAAAGCCTACAGCCAGCAGAAGAAGGGAAATAACAAGATCAGAGCAGAAACAAATGATATGGAAACAAATAAGAAAAGGGACACCTGGGTGGCTCAGTTAGTTAAGCACCCGACTCTAGGTTTCAGCTCAGGTCATGATCTCATGGCTTTGTGGGCTCGAGCCTTGCATTGGGCTCTGTGTTGGCAGGGCAGAGCCTGCTTGGGATTCTCTCTCCTCTCTCTTTCTCTGCCCTTCATCCACTTGTGCTGTCTCTGTCTCTCTCTAAATAAATAAACTTTAAAAAAAAGTATGAATTAAAAAAACAGTAGAAATGGGGCGCCTGGGTGGCTTAGTCGGTTAAGCGTCCGACTTTCGCTTAGGTCATGATCTCGCGGTTCGTGGGTTCGAGCCCCGCGTCGGGCTCTGTGCTGGCTGCCAGCTCAGAGCCTGGAGCCTGTTTCACTCTGTGACTCCCTCTCTCTCTGACCCTCCCCTGCTCACGCTGTCTCTCTCTCTCTGTCTCCTAGAAATAAATAAAAAACATTAAAAAAAAAAAACAGTAGAAACTAAGAGCTGGTTCTTTGAGAGAATTAACAAAATTTATAAACTCCTAGCTAGGCTTATCAAAAAGAAACCAGGAAGGACCCCAATAAATAAAATTGTGAATGAAAAAGGAGAGTTCACAACCAATACCACAGAAATATAAACAATTATATGAGAATATTTTGAAAAATTATATGCCAACAAATAAGGCAATCTGGAAGAAATGGATAAATGCTTAGAAACATACAAGCCATCAAAACTGAAACAGGAATGGGGCGCCTGGGTGGCTTAGTCGGTTAAGCGTCCGACTTTCATTTGGGTCATGGTCTCGCGGTTCGTGGGTTCGAGCCCCGCGTCGGGCTCTGTGCTGACTGCCAGCTCAGAGCCTAGAGCCTGTTTCGGTCTGTGACTCCCTCTCTCTCTGACCCTCCCATGTTCACGCTGTCTCTCTCTCTCTCTCTCTCTCCTAGAAATAAAATATTTAAAAAAAAATCTTTCATTAAAAAAAACAAAAACAAAACAAAAAAAAAACTGAAACAGGAAGAAATAGAAATTTTGAATAGACTGATAATCATCAAAGAAATGGAATCAGTAATCAAAAACCTTTGAACAAACAAAGGTCCAGGGCCAGATAGCTTCACAGGGGAATTCTATTATACATTTAAAGAAGAGTTAATACCTGTTTTCTCAAACTGTTGCATAAAATAGAAATGGAAGGAAGGAAAACTTCCAGACTCATTCATTCTATGAGGCCAGGATTACCTTGATTCTAAAACCAGACAAAGACTGCACTGAAGAGAGTTGCAGGTCAATATCCCTGATGAACATGGATATAAAAATTCTCAACAAGATAACCAGCAAATCAAATCAAATAGAACATTGAAAGAACTATTCACCACTGTCAAGTGGAGTTTGATCATCTCTGCAGGAGTGGTTCAATATTGAAATCTTTGCAATATTGATTTGCAAATCAACCAATGTAATATACTATCTTAATAAAAGAAAGGGTAAGAACCATATGATCTTCTCAATAGGTGCAGAAAAAGCATTTGAGATAATACAGGAAGTATTCTTTTTTTTTTTTAAATATGATTTATTGTCAAGTTAGCTAACATACAGTGTATGTGCTCTTGGCTTCGGAAGTAGATTCCCATGATTTGTCGCTTATGTACAACACCCAGTGCTCATCCCAACAAATGCCCTCCTCAATGCCCATCACTCATTTCTCCCTCTCCCTCTCTCCATGCCCCCTTCCCATCAACCCTTAGTTTGTTCTCTGTATTTAAGAGTCTCTTATGATTTGCCTCCCTCTCTGTTTGAAACTATTTTTCTCCCTTCCCTTCCCCCATGGTCTTCTGTTAAGTTTCTCAAGTTCCATATATGAGTGAAAACATATGATATCTGTCTTTCTCTGTTTGATTTATTTCACTTACCATATACCCTCCAGTTCCATTCATTTTGTTACAAATGGCAGCATTTCATTCTTTCTTGTTGCCAAGTAGTATTCCATTGTATATGTAAACCACATCTTCTTTATCCATTAATCAGTTGATGGACATTTGGGCTCTTTTCATAATTTGGCTGTTGTTGAAAGCACTGCTGTAAACATTGGAGTCCATATGCCCCTGTGAATCATCACTCCTGTATCCTTTGGATAAATTCCTAGTAGTGCTATCGCTGGGTTATAGGGTAATTCTATTTTTAATTTTTTGAGGAACCTCAACACTGTTTTCCAGAGTGGCTTCACCAGTTTGCATTCCCACCAACAGTGCAAATTCCTGTTTCTCCATATCCTTGTCAATATATGTTGTTTCTGGAGTTGTTAATTTTAGCCACTCTGACTGGTGTAAGGTGGTATCTTGTGGTTTTGATTTGTATTTCCCTGATGAGTGATGTTGAGCATCTTATCATGTGTCTGTTGGCCATCTGGGTGTCTTCTTTGGAAAAGTGTCTATTTATGTCTTCTGCCCATTTCTTACTGGATTATTTGTTGAGGTGTTGAGTTTGGTAAGTTCTTTATAGATTCTGGATACTAACCCTTTATCCGATATGTCATTTGCAAATATCTTCTTTCATTCCGTTGGTTGTCTTTTAGTTTTGTTGATTGTTTCTTTTGTAGTGCAGAAGCTTTGTATCTTGATGAGGTCCCAGTAGCTCATTTTTGCTTTTATTTCTCTTGGTTTCAGAGACCTGTCAAGTAAGAAGTTGCTGTGGCTGAGGCCAAAGAGATTGTTGCCTGTTTTCTTCTCTAGGGTTTTAATGGCCTTAATACAGGAAGTATTCTTGATAAAAAAAAAAAACCCTCAAATAAAGTAGGGATAGAGGGAATATACCTGAATATCATAAAGACTGTATATGAAAGACCCACAGGTAATATCAGCCTCAGTGGGGCTTTTCCTCTATGACAGAGCTTTTCCTCTATGATAAGGAACAAACAGGGATATCCCATCTCAGCATTGCTATTTAACACAGTACTGGAAGTCCTAGCCTCAGCAATCAGACAACAAAAGTAAATAAAAGGCATCCAAATCTGTAAGGAAAAAGTCAAACTTTCACTATTCGCAGAGGACATGATATTCTATGTAAAAAAAACCCTGAAAGACTCAACCAAAAATAAATTGCTAGTTCTGATACTTTAATTCAGAAAAATTGCAGGATATAAAATCAATGTACAGGAATCTGTTGCATTTATGTACACAAATAATGAAACAACAGAAAGAGAAATCAAGGAATCAGTCCCATTTACAAATGCACCAGAAGTCATAAGATACCTAGGAATAAACCTAACCAAAGAAGTAAAAGATCTGTACTCTGAAAACTATAGAACACTTATGAAAGAAATTGAAGATGACAGAAAGAAATGGAAAAACATTCCAGGCTAATGCACTGGAAGAACAAATATTGTTAAAATGCCTATATAATCGAAAGCAGTCTATACATTTAATGCAATCTCTATCAAAATACCACAAGCATTTTTCATGGAGCTAGAACAAACTATTCTAAACTTTGTATGGAACCACAAAAGACCCTGAATAGCCAAAGCAATCTTGAAAAAGCAAAGCAAAGCTGGAAGCATCACAATTCCAGATTTTAAGTTATATTACAAAGCTTTAGTCATCAAGACAGTATGGTACTGACACAAAAATAGACACGTAGATCAATGGAACAGAATAGAAAACCCAGTAATGGACCCAGAAATATATGTTCAATTAATCTTTGACAAAGCAGAAAGACTATCTAGTGGGAAAAGGATAGTCTCTTCAACAAATCATGTTGCGATAACTGGACAGCAACATAGGAAGATTGAAACTGGACCACTTTCTTATATCATACACAAAAATAAATTCAAAGTGGATTAAAGACTTACATGTAAAAATCCTAGAAGAGAACAAAGGCAATAACCTCTCTGACACTGGCCAAAGCAACTTTTTTTTTGTAGCTGTCTCTTTAGGCAAGGGAAATAAAAGCAAAGCAAAAAAAAGCAAAACAAAACAAAACCTATTGGAACTTTTGGGACTACATCAAAATAAAAAGCTTCTGCACAGAGAAAGAAACAATCAACAAAATAAAAGACATCATATGGAATGGGAGAAGATATTTGCAAATGCCATATCTGATAAATGATTAGTATCCAAATTATATAAAGAATGTATAAAACTTAATACCCCAAAAAACAAATAATCCAGTTTAAAAAATGATCAGAAAACATGAACAGACATTTCTCCAAAGAAGATATCCAGATGCCAATAGACACATGAAAAGATGCTCATCATCATTTACCATCAGGAAATGCAAATCAAAACTACAATGAGATATTGCCTCACATCTGTCAGAATAGTTAAAATCAATAACATAAGAAACAATAGGTGTTGGTGAAGATGTGGAGAAAAAGGAACCCTTGTGCACTGTTGGTGGGAATGGAAATTGATGCAACTGCAAAAAAATTGGGTAGATTCCTCAAAAAGTTAAAAATAGATGGACCCTATGATTCAGGAATCACAGTACTGGGTATTTATCCAAAGGATACAAAAACACTGATTCAACAGGATACATATATACATCTGTATGTTTATTGCAGCATTATTTATAATACTCAAATTATGGATGCAACCCACATGTCCATTGATAGATGAATGGATAAAGAAGATGTGGTAAATATGTATATGAGGAAATGTTACTAAGCCAAAAAAAAGAAAAGAGTGAAATCCTGACATTTGCAGTGACATGGAGGGATCTTAGAGAGTATAATGCTAAGAGAAATAAGTCAGGGAAAGACAAATACTGTGTGATTTCACTCATATGTGGAATTTAAGAAACAAAACAAATGAGCAAAGGGGAAAAAAAGAAAGAAACAGAAAAAAAGACTCTAATTATAGAGAATAGACTGATGGTTACTGAAGGGAAGGTGGGTGGGAGTTATGTTACATAAATGATGAGGATTAAGAAGTGCACTTGTGATGAGCACTGGGTGATATGGAAGTGTTAAATCACTATAGTATATACCTGAAACTAATATAACATTTTATGTTAACTAACTGGAATTGAAATAAAAACTAAAAAATATAAATTAGAATCTATTCAAAAACATCAAAAAAACAAAGCAAAAAATTGTACTACATTTAGAATTCTTGGAAAAATATGACAGCAATAGAAGGTTTGACTGAAGAGTACTCTGAAAAGCCCTCTGGAACTTAAGAAGCTTAGGAAAGGTCAACACATTTTGCAAAGATAGTTCAGAAAATGTGGGGTGTTGATCAAAATAGAAAGGACTTGTGATAGTCTAAGTGATATGATAATAGTAGATTAAAGTAGAGGGATAAACAAATTGTTAAGTAACAGTGTCTTAGATAGGTTGGAGTGAGCCTGTAAGGCAACCACTAGTTGCATGGCATTGTGCAGTAAAACTGGGTAGTCTGGAAGCAGGACTAGGAAATAAAAAGCTTAATTAGGGAAAGGGATTGACAAAGCAAGAACAGTGGATATTTAGAGAGTGAGGAATTCTAAATCTTATTACTATTGCAATTTGGCTTGTCTAGCTGAAGGTAGATAATTTTTTGTCAACCTCATCATGGATTATTTCAATTATATAGAAAAACACAAAATACATGTAATTTCTAGTCATATTTAATAACTGCTAAAATTTCACATATTTCCTTTAAATATTCTTTTCTCATTTTAAAAATAGCTAAAACCATACCTCCTAAACTACCTCTGCTCTTTTTTTCTCAATAAAATTTAGAGGTTTGTAATTGTTAATATAGTTGGTCAACCGGGTCAGTATGTATAATCTTAGAATGACATTTTAAAGAAGGAAATTCATTTACTCATTCATTAGCAAGTAATAGACATAAAGAAAGGAGAAAAGGATAAGAACAATCTCTGAGGACAGCAACTAATGCCCAGATGTTTTGCTGCAACATAACACACTTGATTTCAGAACAGGCATTAAAATACTTTAATATCTGTTTAGCTTTAAAGGTTAAGGGCAGAAAAACAAATATACTCTTCTGTGGAGGAGTTACACTGGAAGGCAAAGGGAGTTCTTGTCTAGCCTGAACTATAAGAGATAATTGTTCATTAGAGAGTGTGAAGTCTGTTCTAAGCACAACCACATTCATTAGCCAGTTTCTTGCTTCCTGTCTGTAATGGGCATTAAGTTTCTCTCTGTTCAATGAGAATGAATTCTGGCTTTAGCACTACAGATTCTTTTCTGGGTTTTTAACATTCTGGCTTTGGTCTTTATTTTTTCTTTTTTGCATCTTCATTGAATAGGTGCAACCTCATGGCCAAATATAAATTATTTCTTAAGTGTTGTGCTCCAAATGTATGACAGGTTCTCATACAATATAGAGTATATATAGAAACCAAGCAAAAGCACATTAAACATGAAACATTTATATAAAACTATGACTAAAATATATTTATGCTAACAAACATCATATTTTATTAATAATCATAAAAACCAAAAATTTAGGTCATCAACAAAATTCTAAGTTTATGATGTTTTGGAGACATGTCTATCAACTTAACTTATGTAAACGTTACAGTATTTAGGATGTCTGGGTAACTCAGTCAGTTAAGCATCTGACTCTTGGTTTTGGCACAGATCATGATCTCATGGCTCTTGAGACTGAGCCCCAAGTCAGGCTATGACAGATTCTATGCCTGCTTGGGATTCTCTCTCTCCCTCCCTCTCTACTCCTCCCCCACTTATGCGTGTGCACTCTCTCTCTCTCTCTCTCTCTCTCTCAAATAAACATTAAAAAAAGAAAACTTCACAATATTTTGACAAAGATTTAGATTCTATATTGCGAGGTATCAGGGTCACCTCCGGATTTAGCCCTAGGTAGGGTCAGCTCAGTTTAAACTACATGGTTTAGGCTTATTTTCTGGGGTAGTAAATATCCTAACGCTTCCTCCTGATTACACTTGATAGGTAGATAAACCCCTCTAACAATAAGCTACTTAACCATACAAAAAGGAGCATGTGGGAAACAGTGTATATGTAACTTTGTGAGAGTGTTTTGTATGGGGGTAGGTGGGAATGGGTTACAAATGCATTTACAGTATTTTTTTTGAGAGAGAGAGAGAGAGAGAGAGAGAGTCTTAAGCAGGCTTCACACTTAGCATGGAGCCCATTGTGGAACTCGATCTCACCCCCATGAGATCATGACCTGAGCTGAAATCAGGAGTCAGATGCTTAACCAACTGAGACACCCAGGTGCCCCTACAAATGCACTTATAGTATGAAAAGGAACCTAAAAATTCATTCAATTCAAACAATATATATACTGAGAATTTACTTGTACCTCTTACTGTACTACCCTAAAGAGGAAAGGCAAATATGTGAAAATTCTTCCTCTTATAGTATTAAAGCAGATTGGTTAAACACTTTAAGATGATATGGAGCTTTGTTCTTGTGGTAGAGTGGTGAGTTTGATTTGCTGGGTGATAGGCTTGAATATTTTAGGGTATTATGTCATTGAGAGACCTATAGAGCCTCTTGATTGATTAGATAGAGAGAGTATAAGAAACTTACTTGAAATAGTTAAGGAGTCAGTGATTTTCCTGGAGGTCAGCCCTGTGTAGGCTACATAGCATTGAGAAGCAAATGCCACAATCTAGGAAATTTCCATGAGGTTGGTCTCTGTCGAGGAAATTCTCATAGAAGCAGATATCTCTGGCAGCAGCAGAATCTAATATACTAACATTGTGATATTATCTTTTCAACACGCAGGGAAGGAAAGGGCTCTCAATTTTAGTTTTTCCTTGGTATCTATAAGATTCAGCTTTGATAGTGTCCTTGGGCATATGATTTGTGATTAGCTGAATGAAGGGGACACTGGACTTTCTAGAATTTCTCATTCCTCCAAAATATACCTGAAACAACCATAAATGATGGTAAGGAAACTCAGCAAAGTCAGGAGCACTAGGTTTTAATTTCCATTTAGGATGTAAATGGAGATTTCTGATGCAAACCATGCATAAATACATAGGCATATTTTCTGAAAGGCAGAGAATTATATGACCCTTGCACCATTCTATTCTCAAAGTATTTATTAAGCTCTTATTATGTGAGGAGCATAGTTCTGAACATTGGGAATATAAAGATGAACAGAATAAACCATTATTCCTGCCCTCCACTATAAGAACAGTTACAACAAAGTGATTAATGCTACAGTAGAGGAATAAACAAGATGCTGAGAAGGCATGAGAGAGGAAGCACTTAACTTTTCCTGGAGAGACTAGAAAACGCTTCTCAAAGAGGGTTGCATTTGAATAGATTCTTAAAGAATGAATTAGTGTTTCAGTCTTCTCTTACAGACTAGAGGGGTAGCATATAAGAAAAGGTGGAAAATTCTGAAGCAGCCAAGAGACAAGGATGTGTCGCAGATATAACTTTTAATTTAACTTAATTTAATTCAATTACATTTAATTTTAATTTTATTTGAGTGTAATTGATACATAATGTGACATTAGTATACAGCTTAGTATTTCAACAACTCTATATATCATGCTATGCTCACCACAAGTGTGGGCTACCATCTGATGCCATAGAACACGATTACAGTACCATTGACTATATTCTCTATGCTGCACCATTTATTCTTGTGACTTATTTATTCCATAACTGGAGGCCTGTGCCTTTCACTCTCTTTTACCCATTTTGCCTATTCCCTGACCCTGTTCCCTCTGGCAACCATCACTATGTTCTCTGTACTTATAGATCTGATGCTGCTTTTTATATTCCACATATAAGTGAAATAATATGTTATTTGTCTTTCTCTGTTTGACTTATTTGAGAAAAGAACCCTCATGCACTGTTGGTATGAATGTAAATTGACACAGCCACTGTGGAAAACAGTATGCAGGTTCCTCAAAAAATTAAAAATAGAAATACCATATGATACAATAATTCCACTACTGGATATTTACCCGAAGAAAACAAAAACACTAATTTGAAAAATATATGTATTCCTACATTTATTGCAGAATTATTTACAATAGTGAAATTATGGAAGCAACCCAAGATGATTGGATAAAGAAGATATGTTACATACACACACACACACACCCCACAGAGCAATATTATGTAGCCATAAAAAGGATGAAATCTTGCCATTTGTGACAATATGGATGGCCCTAGAGGGTATTATGTGAATACAGTTATAACTTTTTAAGGTAGACAGAAGCACAAATCCCAAAATGCTCTATTCTGGAGTTTGGACTTCAACCTGCAGATAATGGAGGCCTTTGAAGGGTTTGACTTCAAAAAGATGGAAAATGGAGGGTGGAGGCAATGGGTGATGCCGGATTCTGGATGACCAGTTAGAAAGTTAACGTCTTTTGATGAGAAATGATGGGGATTTAGGACTAAGGTAGAAGAACAGCATGGGATTGATCTCAACTTAGTGACTGTGAATCATTGTTTTATTAATCAAAAGAGAAGAGCCAATTTTGGGAAGGGAAAGGGTGGATTAAGTTTTGGATATCTACAGTTGAGATTCTGTGGGACATCTGGGTAGAGATCATCATGAAGCAGTTGGTAAAGTAAGCATGAGGTTCAAGAGAGTGATCCAGTTTGGAGATAATACAGTTGTTAATGTATGGAAGTTTTGGGAGACTTGAATAAGATTGTTCAGGAATCAGAGGAGAAGAACAAATATCCACCCATCCTGGCACTACTACCAGTTAAGGAGAGTAGTTAGTAGACAGAGCTGAGAAAGAATTATGGGAGAAGTAAAAAACTTTAGGAGAAAGTGGTGCCAGGAGGAAAAGGGAGTGGATAATTCAAAGCAGGTATTGGCTAATGGTATACAATGCTGTTGAGTGACAAAGCTTGAAAATGACACTGGGTTAGGCCTTCATAAACCAAAAGAACAAGAATAGCTTTATTGAAATGGTAAACAAATAAGTTAACAGTTGGTTGAGGATTGAATAGGAGGGGAGGAAGTAATGCCTTCAGAGGCTTATGATTTTAACCTCCTGAAGGCAAGAAAAAATATATATTTGTAGCTTGAGGGTGCTGAAGGTCTCAGAATTATACTTTTAAAAATAATAGAAGAAAATTGATATTTAGAGTTCAGTAACCAGGTGTGGTGGCTAATGGACTAGGTTAAAAAAAGCAGCTTTTTTGTTTTTATTTTGGTGTTGATATAAGGGTGTTTTAAAACTAGCTGTGACACTAGGCACTATGGGGTGCCTGGGTGGCTCAGTCAGTTAAACATCTGACTTCAGCTCAGGTCATGATCTCACAGTTCGTGAGTTCCAGCCCCACAACTGGCTCTGTGCTGACAGGTCAGAGCCTGGAGCCTGCTTCAGATTCTGTGTCTCCCTCTCTCTTTGCCCCTTCCCTGATCATACTTTGTCTTTCTTTTGCTCTCTCAAAAATAAATAAACATTAAAAAATTAAAAAAACAAAAATATAGCTGTGACTTTGGAATGTCTAAACCTGCCCAGAAGTGCCTTGAGAAACACTTGAGACAAAGGATGATTTAGGAAAGAATCCCCACTGCTATGGCATGCAGAGTATGACTAGATGTGTAAGATGGTGAAGTTTAAATAATGACAAAGAAAGCTGAAAATCATTTAGCATCTTTGCTGACTCCAAGAAGCAAAAATAACCTGCCCTCTGGCAAACACATTTTCCCTTCTGAAATTCCGTCAAGTAAGTTCAGAGGGACATGAAAAGGAAAAAAAAAAAAAAAGAAAGAAAGAAATATATCTTATAACATGTGCTGATATGGTTGCACAGCCCTTATTTCATAGATTGTACATGATGAATTTCAACACTATATCTGATTTCTCTGGCATGTACATTGTGTAAAAGAGCTTGTAGAGGTACAACTTTATATTCATTCTAGAGAACTTGAGAAGGCATTGTACCAAAATGCGACTATAGATACTGTATAAGCAAGAAGAAATCATTCCCTCAAAAATGAAGGTACTCCATAATAACATTCAAGGAAAATTGCACCCTTCGAGGCACTTTATACATTCATTCTTGCCAGCAACAAGAAATGCAGCCTAGATTTAGCATTTCATTTGGGGTATCACAGCCTTAGCTAGCTTTGAATGGGCTTATTTTTTAGGAACTGAAGTAGTAGCTCATCATATATTTCTTAGCTTCTGAAATGATTGGTATTCCTCTCCTATCTAGCAGCTGTTAGAGGGTTTTTTATTTAACCAGTGAAGAGTTCCAAAAAAGAAGTGTTGTCCTGGATGTATTTTAAAAACACATTTCAGGCCTTTCCTTCTACTTTCCTACTAACTTGAAGTAGTAGATAAAAATTCCAAAGTGAAAATGACAAGATAACATTGTGGCATCGACTCACAAAGGCATAAGGAATCTATAGATGCCCCTACATGTCAGCTCTCAAGGCAAACACTGCAACTGTCATACCCAATATCCAAGAGCTAAGGAAATTTGGTTAAAACCTTGATTCACTTCAATGCTTATGGAATCAAGTGTTCTGGGTAACTAAATTCCTTTTTAATTTTTTTTTTTTATGAGAGAGACAGAGAGAGAGAGAGACAGAGAGAGAAACAGAGAGAGAGAGAGAGAGAGAGAGAGAAAGAGAGAAAGAGAGAAAGCAGGGAAGGGAAAGGAAGGGAGAAGGGAGACACAGATCAGAAACAGGCTTCAGGCTCTGAGCTGCCAGCACAGAGCCCGATGTGGGGCTCTGAGGTCTGTGCCAAGGAGAGTGACTATAGTTGGTGGTTGCTGGCTATTTCCTATTATAGATCTTGTGATTAGTCTGTTTAATATGTTCTCAGAAACCCTGTCAAGTTTGTTTTGTTATTCTCAATCTTTTCTTAAGATAATTTACTATTGATAAAATTTGTTCATTCAGTAGTCATTTTTTAAAAGTTTATTTATTTTGAGAGAGAGAGAGAGAGAGAGAGACAGAAAGAGAGAGAGAGAATCCCAAGCAGACTCTGTACTGTCAGTGCAGAGCCCGACCCGATTTGGGGCTCGAACTCACGAACCATGAGATCATGACCTGAGCTGAAATCAGGAGTCAGACACTTAACCAACTGAGCCACCCAAGTGCCCATCTCAGTCTACCATTTAATCCTCAGGTGTTTGATATGGTTTGAATACTGAAGCTGTGAAAATGATACCAATTTGTAGGTAGTTTATAATTTAATGAGAAAAAAAGAGACTTGTACTGCTGAAAAGCTAACTGCCTGGGTGAATCTGGGCTCACCAGACAGCTTGCTAGCTGTATGATTTAAATGTATTTTGTCTCAATTTCATCCCCTGAAAAATGAAGATAACATTAATACTTACCTTATAGGGGTTGCTCTTCATATCCCTACAGTGTTCAGATCAAGGCCATGCATGTGTTAGTTGTGATTGTTACCACCCTTTACTGTTTTTATTCTTGGATAGGCTCCAGAGTGCACCTGTAGCCCTGTGCATTTGGAGATGTCTTAGTCAATTTGGGCTGCTGTAAAAGAATACCACAGACTGGTTGGCTTTTTATTTTTATTTATTTATTTATTTTGTTTTTAAATTTTTTAAATTTTTACAAATAGTTTATTGTCAAATTGGTTTCCATATAACACCCAGTGCTCATCCCCACAAGTGCCCTCCTCCATGCCCATCTCCCCCCTCCCCCCCACATCCATCAGTTCTCAGTTTGTTTCTCATCATTCAAGAGTCTCTCATAGTTTGCCTCTCTCCCTTTCCCCCATTTTCCCCCTTCTTCTCCCCCATGGTCCTCTGTTAAGTTCCTCCTAATCCTCCTATACGTGCAAACATATGATATTTGTTCTTCTCTGCCTGACTTATTTCGCTCAGCATAACACTCTCAAGGTCCATCCATGTTGCTACACATGGCCAGATTTCACGGTTTCTCATTGCCATGTAGTATTCCATGGTCTAGATAAACCACATCTTCTTGATCCATTCGTCTGTTGATGGACACTTAAGCTCTTTCCATGTTTTAGCTGTTGTTGAGAGTGTTGCTATGAACATTGGGGTACATGTGTAGAGGTTCCTCAGGAAAATAACAATAGAACTCCCCTATGACCCAAGAATAGCACTGCTAGGAATTTACCCAAGGGATACAGAAATGGTTGGCTTTTTAAAAAAATATAATTTCTTGTCAAGTTAGCTAACATACACTGTATACAGTGTGCTCTTGGCTTCAGGAGTAGATTCCTATGATTCATCGCTTACATACAACACCCAGTGCTCATCCCACCAAGTGCCCCCCTCAGTGCCCATCACCCATTTTATCCTCTTCCCCATGCCTTCCCCATAAATCCTTAATTTGTTCTCTGTATTTAAGAGTCTCTTATGGTTTGCATCCCTCTCTGTTTGAAACGATTTTCCTCCCTTCCCTTCCCCCATGGTCTTCTGTTATGTTTCTCAAATTCTACGTAATATCCCAAGGGTCCATCAACTGGTGAATGGACACAGAAGATGTGGTTTATATATATAATGGAATACTACTTGGCAGTGAGAAAGAATGAAATCTTGTGGGGTGAAACAACGTGGATAGAACTGGAGGGTATTATGCCAAGTGAAATAAGTCAGATATCATACGTTTTTCTCATATGTGGAATTTGAGAAACTTAACTGGTTTGGCTTTAATAACAGAAATTTTGAGGTGCCTGGGTGGCTTAGTTGGTTGATTTTGGCTCAGGTCATGATCCCAGGGTCATAAGACTGAGCCCTGTGTTGGACTCTGTGCTGAGTGTGGAACCTGCTTAAGATTCTCCCTCTCTCTCCCTTTGCCCTACTCCCCTACTCATGTGCTCTCCCTCTCAAGTTAAAAACAAAACCAAATCAAAGATATAAACTTATTTATCAAAATGGAAGCTGGAAGTTCAAGATCAGGATGTCAGCATGGTCTGGTAAAGATTCTTTTCTTGGTTTCCCTCTTTCTTGCTGTGTCCTCACATGGTGGAGAGAAAGAGAGGGCTCTATCCTCTTCTTTCTATTAGGACACTAATTCAGTCATGGGGCTCTACCCTTATGACCTCTTCTAAACCATATTGCCTTCCAAAGTCCAAGTCTCCTAGCACTATCACATGAGGGTTAGGGTTTCCGTGTATAGTGTATGGGTTCATAGCAAGAGAGATTGGAGACTTCCCTTGGAGTGCGTAGTCCTCAGTCCTCAGAATTTGGAAAGAGCTATCTCCTGAACATTTGGTGGTGCCTGACCTTTTATGTGTGAATATTCTTATATGGGTTTATATGTTCTATTGTAAGAGATAGTGTGCTTCACTATCACTATAAATAAATAAAATAAGAAAAAGAAAAAATCCACAAAAGCATTCTGATATAGGTTGTTATGTTATCATTTGCTTCTCTATAGCCTTAACACTTAGAAAACAATTTCTGGTTACTAAATTACAGTAAATTGAGGGTTTCAATGGATTAATCAAGGTTTTCTATAATGTGCTTCAGTAGAAGACAATGAGTAATTACATCAATTGCAAAATATAAAAGTAAAGCAAAATATAATGAGAAAAGGCAATTTTTTAGTGCTTTCGCCGTGTTTCTTTGTGTAGCTTGATGTATTCAGAGAGTAGCAATCCGATTAGCTTCCCCCTCCTCCAGAGGTAAGCAGTAACTGGAGGATTCTTTTGATCATTTTATTCATTTTGTGTTAAAACTATAGCACTTCTAATTTATAGACATATTGTGAATGTCAAGGAAATGTCACCGAAATCATTGAAATACAGCGGAATTCATATGTTATATTTAAGTAACAGGTTGCCCTGGGCTCCAAGGGATGCACTCTTAAATAGAACTGGGATTTTGACTGTTCAATATCAACACTTTAAAGACACAGAATAATCAAGGTGAATTTCTTAAAGAGACTCGGAGGATAGAAAGGTAACTGTGATGTATTTCTGGAGAAGCCATTAAGTGGCAGATTGGCATACAGCTACATTTCAGATCCTGATTTGTTTGGTTTAATGTGAATCACTTTTTTTCCTTTTAAATTGAAGCCCAAATCCTATAATGGAGATACTTAAATGAACCCTCTGGGTCACTTAGGCATCTTTTTCAGCATTCCTCTGAGAAATTCAATAGTCTGTTATAAAAATTGAGTTTTATATGTTTCTGTCAATGCCTGAGGAAAAATTTGATTATCCTCCAGATTTTCCCAATCCTTTAACTAAATTGGATTATTTGCTGATTTACCCTTTACTTCCCAGTGCCATAGTAGTGTTTTAGTTGAAAACTTTATGGTATAAGCTGACAATATTATAAGATGTTTATCTTCCTAGGGAAAACATCATGGGAAACTTTGCCTTTGGCCTTATATGGATCCATTTTGGAATCCTGCTTTGATTACCTGTGACCTTATGCAAATGACATGATTTATGTTGGTTTCAGTCCCTTTGTAAGTACAGCAGGAATACTAATGATAACTTTGTGTGGGGTTTGGTCAGAATGAGTAGAGACAATTCATGTGGAAATACTTGGTTCTGAGTAGGCTCTCAATAAATGTAAATCACCTTCCATCTCTCCACCTCCCAAACCATGTTTTATTTATTGAGGGAACATATAACCAAGGATGTGTTTAGATCCAGGATCTTTTATCATGGGAGTCCAAAATAATGCATCTTAAATCAGTCTGTATCAAGAAGTAGACCAGTAGGAAATATACATCAAAGAGATTTATCACAAGGAATTGTCTTGTACAGTATGAGGTGGCATAGCAAAGTCTGCAATTAATAGGACAGGCTGTCAAGAAGGGAAGAGACTAAAGCTGCTGTCTGTAAGTAAAATCTATTCTTCAGAGAAGCCTCAGCTCTACTTTAAAGGTCTTTAAACTGACTCAGTCAAGCCCACTCAGATTGTCTATAATAATCTCCCTTCCTTAAAGCCAACTGCTTATGGACTTTAATCACATCTGTAGAATACTTTTACAGAAACACCTATATTAGTGTTTTGTTGAATACCTAGAGACCATAGCTGAGTTATAACATACCAGGAAGATCATCACACCATCCATCTGGCCTCTCTGGATTCTTTTGTTAAAAGAAACTAGGCTACTTTTATTATAGTAAAATATGAGGCTCAGTGTTTTTTAAGCCAAATGGCAAAAGAACCATAAGGAAAAATTTGTGGTTTCATTTGTTGGAGTCAAATGTGAAGACTGACTACAAAATAAGTGTTTTCTGCATACTATCAGAAAATATTTAATTTAAGGTCACCTGGTGGCTCAATCAGTTGAGCTTCTGACTTTGGCTCAGGTCATGATCTCGTGGTCCATTAGTTCGAGCCCTGCATCGGGGTCTTTGCTGACAGCTCAGAGCCTGGAGCCTGCTTCAGATTCTATGTCTCCCTCTCTCTCTGTCCTCCCCTGCTCACACTTTGTCTCTCAAAAATGAATAAATATTATAAAAATTTTTTAAAAATAAATTATCCAAATTTTTCTTTAAAAGAGCCATCCATTGTATATGTATTAGCATAATGTACATAAGGCACACCATGCACCTGTTTCCCTCCCAGTCACTAGAGGCACTGCTCTTCTCCCTCCACCTCCATCTTCTTTCCTCATCGTCTGGGAAAGGACCTTTAAATTTTCTGACATTTTGAAATGATTGCACTGTGGTACTGTGGATATTATATAATTCATGGAGGTATAAAATCAGAGTTAAATCCTAGCTCTGATATTTCCTCACCATGTGACTTTGGGTCCCTGTAATTCTCTGGTTCTCATTTGCCTTATCTGTAACATGGAGATAATACAGAATTTTTGGTTTGACAAGTAATTTAAATGAACTAAGAGAAGCAGACTTTTCTAATAAAGATCCTGGCACAGAGTAGGTACTCAATAAATGTTGGACCCTGAATGCTGAGTGTCTCTTCATGAGTTAGAGGTTGTGAACTGAATGAGACATAATTTCTAGATTGTACAGTCTTTTGAGATTAGCCCATGTACTTGTTTTCCTGCCTCTATTGCCACAGTCTGCTTTCTTAGGCATTTTCTACTGTAGAGACAAGTTTTCCTGAGACATCCTTCATCCTGGATGAAGTGAAACTAAAGTTCCAATATGTAGTCTAGTCTCACATTACAAGCCCTGGTTTCTGGCCTCATTATTTGTTGGATATAAGCTTTGATAAAATTCTTACTATGGAGTTGAAGAAAGCGGCAGTGTAGATCAGTGGGTTCTCTCATATTTATGGTCTAGACTGGAAGCTTGTTTTAAGTTACACTTGACAACTTTGGAATGCAATGCCACCCTCTGAATAACTCCAATTTTAGGCTCTGCTTTCTGTACTGAATGAAGGTCAATATTTCTATCTTTATTAAGTGCTAATGGTAGATGTTCACTGGGGAATAAGTATAATATCCTTAACTTTTGGAATTGGATATAGGTGGTAAAGTCTACCTATTTTCTATTTCATTCCCTTATTTAGAATAATGAACCATTCATTTTGTATATTCTTGTCATACAGTTTTATCTTTTCCCTTGTTTACTGAAATCATTAGAGTGGCTGGATGTGCACCAAATGTATATTTTATATATTCCTATTTTCCAGAGAAGAAGAGGAAACATTTTTTCTTCCTACTGCCATTGTTTTATTTTCTATGCAGTATAAGCACATTTTAATTGTATCATGAATTTCAGTGCCCATTAATAATTGTGATTTTAAACGAGGCTGTGAAAATTTCATCAGTTTTCATAGGTTCACCTGTAAATAAAAATGAGGGCAGAGCATTAAGTATAAGAAATGTGTATGGAGAGGGAAAGGTGAAATTTGTACTTACTATTTGTATACTATGTATGTGGGTATCACTGTACTTTCATCTATGCTATCTCATTTAATGTCACCGTGCCAAAGTAAAGACACTATAAAGCTCAAACATGTATTTTGTGGCATCAAGATGATTGTACATCTCTATTAGGAATCTTTTTTTTTTCAACTTAAAAACAAACATTTAATATGTAGACCACAAGTTTACTGTTATATTTGAGCCAACATATTGAGTGCAGGTTCACAAAATGGGTCCCTAGAGGAAAATGTTTATGATAAAGATGATGCATTCTTCTTCCTTGTCCTAACCACCTTGGCTCCTGTGGAGGTGCCCTCCCTCCACAAAGTACCAAATCAGTTCAAGGGCAAAAGTCCTTCTTATCTAATATGGAATTAGAAGACCCTTGTGATATTGCAAGGTATTCCTTTGTTTCCTGGGAACTAAGTCCACCTCACGTGGATATTACTCCTCTTAACATCCAGTAGATTCTGTGAGAAGTTAAAGCTAAGAAGTCTAATGCTTTTCCCTAAAGGTATTCCAGGGAGGAATCCAGACTATTGGTCACCACCACTTATACTTTTTCTATCTCAGTGGCTGTCATCAGTGGTTCCTGAGGAAGAGGCCAGCTTGACAATCAGTCTTACAGTCTGGGGATTCCCCACAGCTACATTATTGATAACTCTTCTCTCTTTTTAATTATTAATTTAAAACAAATTCCAGTATAGTTAACACACAGTGTTTTGTTAGTTTCAGGTGTAAAATATAGTAATTCAATAGTCGTTTGCATCACTCAGTGCTCATCATGGTAAGTGTACTTTTTAATCTCTATCACCTATTTCACCCATCCCCCACACCTTGCCTCATAACCATCAGTTTGTTGTCTATAGTTAAGAGTTTGTTTCTCAATTTGTCTCTCTCATTCTCTTTCTTTCCTTTGCTCATTTGTTTTGTTTCTTAAGTTCCACATATGAGGGAAATCATATGATATTTATCTTTTCTGCTTAGCATTATACCCTCTAGATCCATCCATCATGTTGCAAATGGCAGGATTTCATTCTTTTTTATGGCTAAATAATATTATATTGTGTATATATATACCACATCTTTATCCATTCATCAATTGATGAACATTTTGGTCCTTTCATAATTTGGCTATTGTAAATGATGTTTCAGGAAACATAGGGGTGCACATATCCCTAGTGTTTTTATATTCTTTGGATAAATACCCAGTTGTATGATTACTGGATTATAGCGTAGTTCCATTTTTAACTTTCTGAGGAACCTCTAAACTGTTTTCCCTGGTAGTTGTACCCGTTTGCACTTCTTACAACAGCGTACAAGTGTTCCTTTTTCTCCATATTCTTGCCAACACTTGTTTCTTGAGTATTTATTTATTTATTTTTAAATGTTTATTTATTTTTGAGACAGAGTATGAGCCCGGGAGGGGCAGAGAGAGATGGAGACACAGAATCTGAAGCAGGCTCCAAGCTCTGAGGTGTCAGCACAGAGCCTGACCCGGGGCTCAAACTCAATGACAGTGAGATCATGACCTGAGCTGAAGTCAGATGCTTAACCGACTGAACAACCCAAGTGCCCATCAGTTGTTTTTTTTAAATATAATTTATCATCAAATTGGCTAACATACAGTATATAAATTGTGCTCTTGGTTTTTGGGGTAGATTCTTGTGGTTCATCGCTTACATACAACATCCAGTGCTTATCCCAAGAAGTGCCCTCCTCAATGTTCATCACCCATTTTCCCCTCTCCCCCAACCCTCATCTACTCTAAGTTTGTTCTCTGTACTTGAATCTCTTATGGTTTGCCTCCCTTCCTCTCCATTCATAACTATTTTTTCCTCCTTCCCTTCCCTCATGGTCTTCTGTTAAGTTTATCAAGATCTAGATATGAGTGAAAGCATATGATATCTGTCTTTCTCTGTTTGACTTTTTTCCATATTCCATTGAATACCTTCCAGTTTCATCCATGTTGCTGCAAATGGCATGATTTCATTCTTTCTCATTGCCATGTAGTATTTCATTGTATATATAAACCACATATTCTTTATCCATTCATCAGTTGATGCACATTTAGGCTCTTTCTATAAGTTGCCTATTGTTGAAAGTGTTGCTATAAACATTGGGGTACCTGTGCCCTTATGAATCAGCACTCCTGTATCCTTTGGATAAATTCCTAGTAGTGCTATTGCTGGGTCATAGGGTAATTCTATTTTTAATTTTTTTTTTTAATTTTTTTTTTAATGTTCTTTTTTATTTATTTTTAGGAGAGAGAGAGAGACAGCGTGAGCAGGGGAGGGTCAGAGAGAGAGGGAGTCACAGACTCGAAACAGGCTCCAGGCTCTGAGCTGGCAGTCTGCACAGAGCCCGACGCGGGGCTCGAACCCACGAACTGCGAGATCATGACCTAAGTGAAAGTCGGACGCTTAACCGACTAAGCCACCCAGGCGCCCCATCTATTTTTAATTTTTTGAGGAACCTCCACTCTGTTTTCCAGAGGAGCTGCACTGGTTTTCAGTACTACCAACAGTGCAAGAAGGTTTCTGTTTCTCCTCACCAGCACCTGTTGTTTCTTGAGTTGTTAATTTTAGCTACTCTGACTGGTATGAGGTGGTATCTCAGTGTGGTTTTGATTTTGTTTTTCTCTGAAGATGAGTGATGTTGAACATCTTATCACGTGTCTGTTGGCCATCAGGATGCCTTCTTTGGAAAAGTGTCTATTCATGTCTTCTGCCCATTTCTTCACTGGATTATTTGTTTTTCAGGTGTTGAGTTTGGTAAGTTCTTTATAGATTTTTGGATACTAATCCTTTATCTGATATGTCATTTGAAAATATCCTGTCCCATTTAGGAGATTGTCTTTTAATTTTGTTGATTTTTTTTTCACAGTGTAGAAGATTTTTATTTGGATGTAGTCCCAATAGTTTATTTTTGGTTTTGTTTCCCTTGCCTCAGGGAACCTACCTAGAAAACAGTTGCTATGACTGATGTCAGAGAAGTTACTGTCTGTATTCTCTTTTAGAACTTTTATAGTTTCAGGTCTCACATTTAGTTATTTAATCCATTTTGAATTTATTTTTGTGTATGGTGTAAGAAAGTGGTCTAATTTCATTCTTCTGCATGTCGCTGTCCAATTTTCTCAACCCTATGTGTTGAAAAGATTGTTTTTTTTTTCTTTTTACATTTGATATTCTTTCCTGCTTTGTCAAAGATTAATTTGACAAAGACACAACATAGTTGTGTGTTTATTTCTGGGTTATCTATTCTATTTCATTGATCTGTGTCTATTTTTTGTGACACTACCATTCTGTTTTGATTACTGCAGCTTTGTAATATAACTTGAAGTCTGGATTTGTGATGCCTCTACCTTTGCTTTGCTATTTCAAGATTGCTTTGGCTATTTGAGGTCTTTTCTAGTTCCAAATACATTTTAGGACTGTTCTAGATCTGTGAAAAATGTTGGTGGTATTTTGATAGGGATTGCAGTAAATGTGTAGATTGCTTTGGGTAGAATAGACATTTTTACAATAGTTACTCTTGCAATCCATGAGCATGGAATATCTTTCCATTTTTTTGTGTGGTCTTTAATTTCTTTCATCAATGTTGTATAGTTTTCAGAGTACAGATCTTTGACCTCTTTGGTTAGGTTTGTTTCTAAGTATCTTATTATTTTTGGTGTAATTGTAAATGGGATTGTTTTCTTAATTTCTCTTTCTCCTGCTTCATTATTGGTGTAGAGAAATACAACATAATTCTGTACATTGGTTTTGTATCCTGCAACTTTACTGAATTCATTTATCAGTTCTAGCAGGTTTTTTTTCTGTGGAGTCTTTTGGATTTTCTATTTTAGTATGAAGTTGTCTGCAAATAGTGACAGTTTTACTTCTTCCTTATTGATTTGGATGCTTTTTATATCTTTTTGTTGTCCAATTTCTGTGGCTAGGACTTCCAGTACTATGTTAAATAACAGTGGTGAGAGTGGACATCCTTGTCTTGTTCCTAATATTAGGAGAAAAGCTCTCAGTTTTTCCCCATTAAGGGGGAACTATATTAGGTTTTTCATAGATGATCTTTATTATCCTGAGGTATTTTCCTTCTAAGCCTACTTCATTGAGGGTTTTTATAATGTTGTACCTTTTCAAATGATTTTTTTGAATTTATTGAAATTATCATATGGTGTCTATCTCTTCTTTCGTTGATGTAATGTGTCACATTGATTGACTTGTGATTATTGAACCATCCTTGCATCCCATAGATAAATATCATTTGATCATGGTGTATGATGTCTCTAATGTGTTGTTGGTTTCCACTTGCTAATATTTTTTGAGGATCTTTGCATCTATGTTGATCACAGATATTGGCCTATTGTTCTCATTCTTAGCGGATCTATATGGTTTTGGTATCAGAGTAATGCTGGTTTCATAGAATGTTTTAGGAATTTTTTTCTTTCTATTTTTTTGGAATAGTTTGAGAAGAATAGGTATTAACTCTTCTTTAAACTTTTGGTAGGATTCACCTGTGAAACTGAGAGCTTTTTGATTACTGATAATTTCATTGCTGGTATCGGTCTGTTCACATTTTCTGTTTTTTCCTGATTCAGGTTTGGGAGGTTATACATTTTTAAGAATGTATACATTTCTTCAAGGTTGTCCAGTTTGTTTGCATATAATTTTTCATAATATTCTCTTATCATCTTTGTATGTCTGTGGTTTTATTGTTATCTCTCCTTTTCATTTTGAGTTTATTTATTTGACTCCAGTGCTGAGTCACCTGACATTGAAAGCTCCAGGTTCCAAGTTCCACTGGTTATACAAACTCACAGAATTCAGCTCCTCTGGTTTTCAAATTTTTTTTTTTATGTTTTATTTATTTCTAGGAGAGAGAGAGAGAGAGAGAGACAGAGTGAGCAGGGGAGGGTCAGAGAGAGAGGGAGTCACAGACTGAAACAGGCTCCAGGCTCTGAGCTGGCAGTCAGCACAGGGCCCGACGCGGGGCTCCAACCCACGGCCCCCTACGAACCGCGAGATCATGACCTAAGCGAAAGTCAGACGCTTAACCGCTTAACCGACTAAGCCACCCAGGCTCTTGGCCTAATGGAACATTTCTCTGCCCTCTCCACACCTGGAGCTCCCTCCCTCCTGCGGGCAGCCTTCAACTATTCTGCCCTTCCTACCCTTTGAGATGCGGCTTCTTTTCTACATTTAGTTATGGAGTTTGTCCTGCTAGTCTTTGTATTACTCTCTGGTTTATTTACACAGATAAGTGATATCTAGTTGTAATCATGGGATGGGGTAGCTTAGGGTCCTCCTATTCCACCATCTTCCCAGGCTCCCTCCTCTATTAGGAATCTTTAGAGTTTCCAGGTACTAAATTTAGGTCACGCTAAGGGAGCAACAGATTGATCAATCACATGTCTTGAAAAACTCATGTTAAGGTTCATTCTGAATTTCATTTTTATTAAAGTTTTATAAGGTTTATATTTTATTACCGTGAAAATGAGAAGTAAATGAGAGAGACTCCAATGATCTGTTTGAATTTATTGAGGACATAATGTCATTGGTCGGAGTCCTGTAGGAAGTCTGGGAAATGAGGTTAGTTGTTCTATTTGTTGATCTTCTATAAGTGTTACTTATAGCAATGCTTATTAATTTAGGTACAGACATTTATTGAGTTTTTACTTTGTGCCTGCCAGTTCTTTGCTTTGTGGGTTAAAGGTTTTCAGGAGTCTTACTAGAAAATGAACACAAGTAGAAGATGAATTCAGGTGAATAAGTGGAAGGGCATGACAAATTAGCAGGTACAGGGGGATAGTATAGTTCAAGGAAATGCAAGAAGGTAATGTCTCTGGTGTTTCTGTACAGATCCACTAGGCACTGTGTGGGAATCACATCTTATAAGAGTCTAAAACCTTCCTCCCTACCTTCATGACATTGCTCATGTCTGTTCCCTCTGATAATTCCCCATTACTAATGTTTATCCCATTATTTTCCACCAGGGCTATTGGCTGCTTCTTCTAAATCATCTTGCTTCCTTCAGTCTTGATCATCTTGGATTTATTGTCCATAGTGCTGCTAAATGATCTTTCTGTACTCAAATATGGTCTTTTTCCTGTGTTTAAAACCCTTCTATATCTGTCTTCCCAGTGGCAACAAGACAAATCTAGACACTTCTTACATGTTATAGGAAGCTCTTATGATCCAATTCCTGTTTGATAAATCTTTATAATTTATATGTATATTCATCTGCATGAGTATACAAACATGATATTTTGGGGGCAGAGATAGAATTATCATTACAGCAATGACTGCACTCATTCACAAGTGATACAGTGAGAGCCAGATGTTATCCTGTATGTTGGGGAAAGGGAGAACCTTGAAATTATGAGTCTAGAAGTTAATATATAGGCTACATGCCACCCCATCATTTCTTTAGGGAGGAAGAAAAGCCCTTACTTTTTAGTTTTTAAAAATTTTTTACTCTCTAGTTAAAAAGTCTTAATGTTTATTTGAGAGAGAGAGAGAAAGAGAGAGAGCAAGCAAGTGAGCACTCTCTGGGGATGGGGAAAAGAGAGAGGGAGAAATGGAATCCGAAGCAGGCTGCAGGCTCTAAGCTGTCAGCACAGAGCCCCATGTAGGGCTCTGAACTCAGGAACCATGAGATAATGACCTGAGCTGAAGTTGGACACTTAACCAATTGAGCCACCTAGGAACCCCTACTCTCTAGCTTTTATTTTTATTTTATTCCAACATTTATTTATTTATTTATTTAGTTATTTATTTATTTACAATAGTTTATTGTCAAATTGGTTTCCATATAACACCCAGTGCTCATCCCCACAAGTGCCCTCCTCCATGCCCATTTCCCCCCTCCCCCCCACATCCATCATTCCTCTGTTTGTTTCTCAGCATTCAAGAGTCTTTCATGGTTTGCCTCTCTCCCTTTCCCCCACCATTAACCCCCTTCTCCCCCTGTTCCTCCGTCAAGTTCCTCCTAATCCTCCTATACGTGCAAACATATGATATTTGTCCTCCTCTGCCTGACTATTTCGCTCAGCATAACACCCTCAAGGTCCATCCATGTTGCTACACATGGCCAGATTTCATTGTTTCTCATTGCCATGTAGTATTCCATGGTATAGATAAACCACATCTTCTTGATCCATTCATCTGTTGATGGACACTTAGGCTCTTTCCATGTTTTAGCTATTGTGGAGAGTGCTGCTATGAACATTGGGGTACATGTGCTCCTAGGCATCAGCATTTCTGTATCCCTTGGGTAAATTCCTAGCAGTGCTATTGCTGGGTCCTAGGGGAGTTCTATTGTTAGTTTCCTTAGGAACCTCCACACTGTTTTCCAGAGGGGCTGTACCAGTTTGCATTCCCACCAACAGTGTAGGAGGGTGCCCGTTTATCCACATCCTCTCTAGCATCTAGAGTTCTCTGTTTTGCTCATTTTAGCCACTCTGACTGGCATGAGGTGGTATCTCAGTGTCATTTTGATTTGTATTTCCCTGATGAGGAGGGATGCTGAGCATCGTTTCATGTGTCTGTTGGCCATCTGGATGTCCTCTTTGGAGAAGTGTCTGTTCATATCTTCTGCCCATTTCTTCACTGGGTTGTTTGTTTTTCAGATGTGGAGTTTGGTGAGTTCCTTATAGATTTTGGATATTAACCCTTTCTCTGATATGTCATTTGCAACTATCTTTTCCCATTCCGTTGCACAAAAATAAACTCAAAATGGATAAAGTACCTGAACGTGAGACAGGAAACTATCAACACCCTAGAGGAGAAAGCAGGAAACAACCTCCTTGACCTCCACTGCAGCAACTTCTTACTTGACACATCCCCAAAAGCAAGGGAATCAAGAGCAAAAATAAACGATTGGGACCTCATCAAGATTAAAAGCTTCTGCATAGCAAAGGAAACAACCCACAAAACTAATAGGCTACTCTCTAGCTTTTATAGTTCTTTGGGATCTAGAGGACTGACTTCAAGGCTCAGAATTTCATTCTCCTTAGATAAGGAAACAGAGAGAGAACTCTAAAATCTCTGGAGGTCTCTGGCTAGTCAATCACTCTTTTCTTTAAAAATTGTTTTAAATGAAAAAAAATTATTTCTGAGAGAGACAGCATGAGCAGGGGAGGGTCAGAGAGAGAGGGAGATACAGAATCTGAAACAGGCTCCAGGCTCTGAGCTGGCTGTCAGCACAGAGCCCGACATTGGACTCAAACTCATGAACCACAAGATCATAACCTGAGCCAAAGTTGGACGCTTAACTGACTGAGCCACCCAGGTACCCCTAGTCAATCACTCTTTAACTTCCAAGATTTATTCTTTAACCTAGGTTTCAATTTTTTTTGGTCAGAAACATGGAACCATTCGCATTCCAGTTTCACAGTGCTCACCTTTCCTGGCTCAGTCCCTATTACTTCTCTGCTCACACACTGTGCTTCATCACTGCTAAACTACTTGCTATGTAGTTTCAGCCTTTATGTCTTTGTTTATTTGTTCTAATATTATATCAATTTTTTTGCTCATTATTTCTATTAAGGAGAAATTTCCATACAATGAAATGTATTGATCTTAAGTCCATAATTTGGTAAATTTTGATAAATGTAAGTGGCTGCGTAACACCACTCCAATCAAAATTTAACACATTGGTGACATAGCAGAAAGTTCCCTATGTGCTCTTTTTCTGTTAATTCCCCCCTCCTCTCATAGCAACTACTGTTCTGACTTGTATCACTATTGAATAGTTTTCCCTGTACTTGAACTTCATGTAAGTGGAATCATAGAGTATATACTCTTCTTTGTCTGGCTTCTTTAGTTTAATATATTTTTGAAATCACCAGCTTATTCTTTATGTGGAGTAGTTTCCATTGTATGAATATTGCACAATAAGTTTGTTTTATTCTTCTATGATAACATTGAGTTATTTCCAGTTTTTGTCTATTATGAATAGAGCTTCCATAAACCCTCTTATTCAATACTTTTTTTTTGGTGGGCCTATCTTTTTGTTTTTCTTGGGTAAATACCTAGGGGGGCAATTGCTGGATTGTAAACAGAGTATATACTTAACTATATAAGAAACTGCCAAGGCACTTGTTGAGATGAGCACTGGGTATTATATGGAAACCAACTTGACAATAAACTATTTAAGGAAGAAAAAAAAACCCAAGAAACTGCCAAATGTTATTCCAAAATGGTTGTATCTTCGTGCTCCATGCTTTCTGAACATGCAGTTTTCTCTAACTGGGAGATTCTTTTGACCCCTTCTTAATGACCTCTTTCTCATCTTTCAATTCATACCACAAGCATCACCTCCTCTGTGAAAGCTTTGAGAGAGCTGATTATACCATTTAGGCTGCTATTTTGTCTCATTCATCCCTTTTCATTTCAGCTCTCCCTGTCCACCCTCCCTCTAGGCCATGGAAAGCAGGAATAGGGTCATATATATCTTACATACTCAAGATGTATTAGGAAAAGCTACCAATGTTGTATAGTATATGTCATTCTATAAACTTCTACTAAGCAGTTACCATGCCAGGTAGAATAGGTGATACGTTTATAAATAAAGAAAGCTTATGACATTTACATGACAGTTTTGTTCACTGAGTGATGAAAGAATCTGATTGATAAAAGATGTTATGTTGGGGATAAGGAAGTTTTGGCTGCCAAACAAGCTATCTGTTCCTCTTTTTGTTTATGTAGTGAAAATCCAAGGAAAGCTAGCAAAAGTCACATAGGGTTGAAATATTTACTGTTGCCTCAACAGGTAAGAATAAATGAAAAGAATATATATGGATTATTTAATATGTAAGATTACAAACATCATTATCCTCCAGTTCAAATGGAGGAAAATGGTACAACAAATTCTCTTATCTCTCTTATTACTACCATATCCCCCCCCCTTTTATGTTATTTTTTGAATTTTAAGTATTTTATCTTTCATCCATCAAAGGATCGTGACTTTTTCTGTCTCCTATGAAGGTGATCTACCCACAGAGCTTTCACTGACTAGACAGTGGGTGTTGTGTGGGCTGTGGAGCAAGATGAGAAGCAACATCCAGATAACATTGTACCGAGGAGTAGATAACAGAAAATGCATTTATTCTAACTTTGTCATGTGCTTTCTGCAAAAGGGGTGGGGGGAGGTTGTCCTTCACAACAAGAAGCTGTTTTAATAGTTTGTTGTTTGAAGTCTGTTGAAGTTTCCTCTCCTCCACAATTCTCATGCAGGGAAGAAGAGTTATCATTATTTAATAGTAAGGTTGACATTTAATGAGAAAGCAGTTCTCAAAAGTGGATGAATTTTAAAGATCTCAGCATGAATAAGTTGAAATATTAAAGGCAACACCTACCTATTAAAGATTGTTGCTAGCTTCAATTTACATAGTAAAGAGCACAGAAAACTTCTATGATTTCTTCATTCTTAACAATTTAATAATCAAACTATAGGACAATGCCGCACTCTAAGTCGGTGACTTTTAAGCTTTATTTTTCAGAGACACCCTAAAGGCAGATGAGTGAGCTCATGTGCTACCAAAAACACCATAGGAAAATATGCAGCACCATCCTTAGCTAATGTGCCAGTTTTTCTCAGAATACACAATCAGATGCTATTTCTATGAATTTCACTAACAGAGGTTGCTTAAAGGGCTTCGGGAACACTCTATGTTCATTATTTTAAAGTTTATTTATTTTAAGAGAGAAAGAGATCATATGTGTGAGAGAGCACACACGAGAGAGTACACACACAATTCAGGGAGGAGTAGAGAAAGGGAGAGAGAGAGAATCTTAAGAAGGCTCTGCACTGTCAGTGTGCACCCCTGTGTGGGGTTCAAACTCACAAACCATGAGATCATGACCTGAGCCGAAGTTGAATGGTTAACCAACTGAGCCACCCAGGTGCCCATATGTTCATTCTTTAAATGAAGTAGAGGAAAGCTGATGGCTTGGCACTGAATTTACCAATACAGTATATGTGGTGTTTATTCATTGAGTGCTTTCTGTGTTCAAAATGCTATAGAATAAAACACTGACGATACTCCTTGGTTTTGGAGAAATTTTAGATTTTGATTATGCTTTGGAATAATTGAGTGACATGTACATATCAACATAAATATTGTAAATGCATATTTCAACAAAGCAGGCTTATGCGAGTCCTGAAATATGTTGAAAGGAAGTCTTTAAGTGTGATTATTCTGAGCATAACCTACTTTAAAAATGAAACCTGGTTAAAAACTGAAAACCTTTTTTCCTCTTAGACTTTTAGTTTGAATCAGTATTAAAGTGTAGATATATTTTTATTAAATTAAAAAGTAGAAGACTTTTGGGAAAGATGGCAGAGTAGGAGCATTCTAAGCTTATCTCGTTCCACAACTAACTAGTAGAAACTTGTTTTTATGGGAAGATCAATTCCCATAAAATTTGGTTTGAAAACTAGAAGGGCCTAACAATCAGTGGGGCTTAACACCTGGAACTTTTAAAAATTAGTGAGCTGGGATCTGGGAGAGCTAGGAGGCAGAGGCTCCACCCTTAAACAGCACAACAAACAGTCCCACAGAGATCCAGGATAGAAACATTATTGTCAGGTTGGTTTCCATATAACACCCAGTGCTCATCCCCACAAGTGCCCTCCTCCATGCCCATCACCCCCATTCCCCTCCACCCCTTCCCATCTACCCTGAGTTTGTTCTCTGCATTCAAAAGTCTCTCATGGTTTGTCTTCCTCCCTCTCCCCCCAACTATTTTTCCCCTTCTTCTCACCCATGTTTCTCCATTAAGTTCCTCCTAATCCTCCTATAAGTGCAAACATATGGTATTTGTCCTAGAAGCAACAGTTTGAAGAACATCTGGGGCATACTGGGAGGTTTATTTAGTAATCTCAGAGCATGTGCTGGGGGTGTAGGGATCTTTGGGGAATTTCTCTAAGAACAAAAGAACTGGCGAGTGCCATTTCCCCTTCTGCTCCCCACCCCCAGCCAAGATACTCAGGCATCTACTAGAATCAGCAGAGTATGAACACTCACCATCCAGCTTGTTAAAGTGCATCCCTGCCTCCTCTTCCCCACCACCGTGTTCTCCTCTGGACACACCTCCTCCAATATACCCTTGGCCTGAGCTCATCCACAGCGGTGCCATATGCCTGGCAGTATGTGACCATCCCTGATGGGCCAGTGTAAATCCAAAGTGACTTCTGTCCTGGGGAGAGGAGAAGATAACCACACACACCAATCAACTGTGGTTCATTCCAGTAGCTGGCTGTAGTCAGGTGTCTGGTTTGACTACAGACCCTGTCTCCCAATGAAAGCTTCTCAAGGGACAACAGAGGAAATGTGCCCTGCAGGTCAGTGCAACTGTATCTCTGCCTGGTATGACTCAACTCAAGCCCAAGGAGGTCACAGAAGTAATGATTATAAAGATGGTCACTGGACTTGAGCAAAAAGTGGAGGACCTCAGTAGAACTCTTAACAAAGAATTAGAAAATAATGAAAAGAAAAGAAAAGAACTGATCAGAGATGAACTCAGTAGCTGAAGTTATGAACACATTAGAGGGAATAAATAGTAAACTAGAGGAGCAGATGGATCAGCAACCTGGAAGACAGAGTAATGGAAAGCAGTCAAGTTGAACAGCAAAGAGAAAAAAATTATACAAAATGAAAATACTCAAAGGAACTTAGTGACACCATCAAGTGTGATAACATTTGCATTATATGGATCCTGGAAGAAGAGAAAACTTCTCAAATCTGGAGATGGAAATGAAAATCCAGATCTAGGAAGCACAGAGATCCCCAATAAAATCAACCCAAGGAGGTCTACACTGAGACACACAGTAATTAAAATGGCAAAAAGTAGTGATAAAGATAATTTTAAAAGCAACAAGAGAAAATAGTTAATTCTAAGAGAAACTCCATAAGGCTATAGGCTGATTTTTCAGTAGAATCTTTGCAAACCAGAGTGAGTGACATGATATATTCAGAATACTAAAAGAAAGAAACAAACAAATAAATCCTGCAGCCAAGAATGCTCTAACCAGTAAGGCTATCATTCAGAACAGAAGGAGAAATAAAGAGTTACCCAGACAAACAAACGTTAAGGAATTCATGACCACTAAACCAGCCCTACAAGAAATGTTAAAGGGGACTCTAAGTGGAGAAGAAAGACAATAAGTAGGAATAAGAAGAGCTTCTGCACAGCAAAGGAAACAATCAACAAAATTAAAAGACAGCCTACTGAGTGGAAGAAGATATTTGTAAATGAAGTATCTGATAAAGGGTTTGTATCCAAAATATATAAGGAACTTACAAAACACCAAGAAAAATTCAGTTTAAAAATGGGCAGAAGACATGGACAGACATTTCTCCAAAGAGGACATACAGATGGCCAACAGACACAAGAAAAGATGCTTAATGTCAGGGAAATGCAATTCAACACCACAATGAGATAACACCTCAAACCTGTCAGAATGGCTCAAAAAAAACCACAAGAAATAACAGGTGCTAGCAAGGGTGTAGAGAAAAAGGAACTGTTGTGCATTGTTGGTGGGAATGCAAATTGGTGCAGCCACTGTGGAAATGGTATGGAGGTTCCTCAAAAAATTGAAAATTGAATTACCATATAATCCAGTAATTCCACTACTGATGGTTTACCCATAGTATGTGAAAACATTAATTGGAAAAGATGTATACACTCCTATGTTTATTGCAGCACTATTTACAATAGCCAGATTATGGAAACAACTTAAGTGACCATCAGTAGATGAATGGATAAGGAAGATGTGAAATCAATCAATCTGTCTATCTGTCCATCCATCCATCAATCCGTCTATCCATCCAGAATGAAATATTAGCCATAAAAGAGAATGAAATTGTGTCTTTTTCAACAACATGAATTGATCTAGAAGAGTGTAATGTTAAGTGAAATAAGTCAGAGAAAGACAAATACCATATGATCTCACTCATCTGTGGAATTTAAGAAACACAAACTAACAAAGAAAACAAAAGAGACAAACCCCAAAAGAGATTCTTAACTATAGAGAATAAACTGATGGTTGCCAGAGGGGAGGTAGGTGGGAGATGGTTGAAATAGGTTAAGGAAGGGGACACTTGGGTGGCTCAGTGGGTTAAGCATCAGACTTGGGCTCAGGTCATGATCTCTCAGTGGTGAGTTCAAGCCCTCTGTCAGGCTGTGTGCTGGCAGCTCAGAGTCTGGAGCTTGCTTTGGATTCTGTGTCTCCCTTGCTGTCTGTCCCTCCCCTACTCAAACTCTGTCTCTGTCTCTCAAAAATAAATAAAACGTTAAAAAAACTTTAAAAAAGAAATAGGTAAAGGAGATTAAGAATACAATCTCACATAGAAAATAAACAATCCCCAATAAAGCTATATGACAGTAATTTTTAGTAGACAATTTAAAGTAATATGTGTTAAAATGGAAACATGCTGTTCAATAGATTTTTATTTAAAAAATAAAAAAGCTTATGACCCCTGAGTGGCTAAGTTGGTTAAGCATCTGAATCTTGATTTCTGCTTAGGTCAGGATCTCACAGTTTGAGCCCTGCATCGGGCTTCGTGCTGACAGCATGGAGCCTGCTTGACATTCTCTCCCTCTCTCTGCCCTTCCCCTGATCATTCTCTCTTTCTCTCAAAATGAAAAAAGAAAACTTAAAACAATGTTTATATTTAAAAAAAGAAAAATAGCCTTATTTTTTAAAATTATATACGCTTTAGAAAGTACATAGAAAAAGAGGATAAAAATCACCTATAGTTCCAATAATCAGAGAGAATTGTTGTTCATTCTATCCTTTGTATGTTTGTATATATATGTGTTCATTATATATGTGTGTAGTCACACACATATATGATTTATTAACCATAAAATGAGATTACAGATTTCTGTAACCTTCTTTTTTAAAATTTAGCAATATATCACAAACATACTTCTATTTCACTAAATAAAAACTTACACATAATTTCAATTGGTGAAATGAAAACACACCTATTGTGTAGTTGTTTGTAATATATATAATTAATTCCTTATTGTCAGACATTAGCTTGTTTCAAGTGCTATGATGAACATCCCATGTATTTGTGCTACATCTTTAGGTCAGACTCCAGAAATAGAAATTTTGGGTCAAATGATATGCCCTTCACGGTTTTTCACATGTTGACACACTACCCTTCATAAAACTTGTACAGTTTATATCTCAGCATTTCTTTGCCCCCTAAAGTAAAGGAATGTTCATTTCCATGAAACCTTGAAAGTACAGGCAATTGCCATGAAAAAGGACTCAAAATAGCTTATAGAATAGTTGATGAAAAAATAATTTTCTTATTGTTGTTTGAATTTTTATTTCTTTCATTAGTAAGGAGGTTGATATTTATGATATGTTTTTGATCACCTATATTTCTTTTGTGTAGTTCTTCATTTGCATATTGTTTGTTCATGCCATTTGCCCATTTTTTTTCTATTTAACATTAATTTTTCATTATTAGTTTATAAGAACTCTTACTATGTTGATGATAACTCTTTGTCATTCATGACCTATTAAAGAAGTGATTAGGTCTCTATCATATTTTGCATTCCATTATTTTTACATAACATTATTTCATATACGCATTAGTGAACTGATAGAAATCAAAAACTTGTTCTTTAGAAAGCAGTACAATATTACATCTCACACATATATTTCTTATTTTCAAATTTAAGCAATGTATGGACACTTACCGAATTTCCACAGATATCCTCAGTGTTGAAATAGTATTTTTATTCAGAGCCTAACTAAAATGTGTGTCAACATCAAACTTGGGTTGCACTGCTTAGTTTATAGGACCTAGGCAGCAATAAAAGTGGAGTAAATTAACAAGTAAAATACAGCAGAGCTGTAAAACTAATGCCATTCATGTTAACAGTCACCGATGTTGCTTTGCTTAAACTAAGTCATTACTTAAAAGCATTAACATAAGGCTGACTATTAGTGTGTATTTTCAAGTTCTTCATTATTATACTACATTGTAAGGGTATGAGAATTCAATTTTTCTACAGCTTTTCTTTATTTAAACTGTTGTGAATATTTTATTAACACAGCAAATGAATTTGACCCCCACTTGGAGTAAATAATTCACCCAGTGGTCCTAATTAAAAGATGGTAATAGATGATTGAAAAACATACTCATGTTATTTTTTTGAAATTCTTATCCAAATATAAACAAAATATTTAACATTTATTGTAGAAAACACTTAGATGGTAGTTTGAAAACTTCTGATCTGAGATCAAATTTCCCTTTGCTCTTCTCCTATGATATTTAGGTTGAGAAAAAATACATGAAATGCTATAGAAGAAGAAGTCAATCATGAAAGGTTTTATCTCAATAAAATTATCATTGGAAATCTGTGATTTGTAAATATACAATTCATTTCTTAATCCTACAACAATTTGAGCATACTTTTATTACTATACTTATGTAGTGCATTATAATGTTACATGTATGTTTGTTAATAGATCATCACCTCCTATAGAAACTATTTTTTATCAGTGTATCTTCAGCACCTAACAAGTGTCTACCTTGCTCATTTGAAGTGCCCAATGAACATATATTTTATTGGGCAATCGTATCCCTATTGTATTTAAAATAAATGAGTTTAAAAAGTTGATAGCCGTCTCTAGCTGGCTCAGTTGGTTAAGCACCAACACCCAAAAAACCAAACAACCCAGTTAAGAACCCAGTTAAGTGGGCAGAAGACACAAATAGACATTTTCCCAAAGAAGACATCTAGATGACTAACAGACACATGAAAAGATGCTCAACATCGTTGATCATCAGGGATATACAGATCAAAACTACAATGAGATATCACCTCACACCTGTCAGAATGGTTAAAATTAACAACACAAGAAACAACAGGTGTTGGGGGAATGCAGAGAAAGTTAGCCTTCTTGTACTGTTGGTGGTAATGCAAACACTTACAGCCACTCTGGAGAACAGTGTGAAGGTTCCTAGAGAAGTTAAAAATAGAACTACCCTATGACCGAGAAATTTCACTATTAGGTATTTACCGAAAGATTATAAAAATATAGATTTGAAGGGGATACATGCACCTCAGTGTTTATAGCAGCATTATCGACAATAGCCAAACTATGGAGAGAGAGAGCGCGCACACATGCGCGCGCACACACACACACACACACACACACACACACACACACACACACACAGGAATATTATTCAGCGTTGGGAGCTATTTTCTGGGTGGCAGGAAAGACAAGAGTGTTTCCCCGGGTCTCAAGACATCTTCAGGAGCCGGGGATGGTGCAGGTGAACAAGACAGGAATTTGGAGGTCTGGGGTCTCCCTAATCTCGCTAGGGCCTCCAAAATGTTATGCTGAGAGACACAGAGTCCAACCAAGACCACTGAAGCTGAATTAAGGGAATCTTTATTACCGGCCAGGACTGCACAGGATTATCACAGAACTCTAAATGTGCAGCTTCGAGTCCAAGGACATAGGGCTTTTTATGATAAGCAAGCAGGCAAGCTAAAGGCAAGCAATCCTGTAAATCAATTATGATTATGATAACCGTTTGGGACAGCTACAGAGGATGGGAGCCCTTGTTGTAAGGAACCCATGCTTTCCATAGTAGCATTGATTGCCCTCAGATCTTGCGACAATCTCCATTTACCTGATTTTTTCCTAATAACAAAAATGGGAGTATTTCATGGACTATTGGAAGGCTCGATATGTCCTTCCTTAAACTGTTCTATAAGTTGTCTTGCTGCTGCTATTTTCTCAGAAGTTAGAAGTTAAGGGCTGTTGTTCTACCCAAACAGGAGCATCTGACTTCCAGATTATTGGATCAGCAGAAAAGGAACAATAACCCCTTCTACAAATTTGGTTAGCCAATCTTTTTTTGGTCCAATTTGGGTTTTATATTTATGGGAGTTATTATACCTTGTGTCTGGTCCAACGTTTTGTTGGGATAAAGCCCCGTTCGTAACATCTGACTAGCGACCTTGTCATCTGGGGTGTAAAGTGACATTCCCATTTGGGATAATGTCTCATCCCCATAAAGAAAAAGATGGAAGGAATAACATAGGGACCAAAAGTTCCTGCATTGTCTTCCTCATCTGATCATTTTAGAATTTGAGAGCTTTTTGCCACATTAGAAGCCTGTCCTATACCCACAAGAGTAACAGGAGCATTCTGAATTGGCCAAGCTGAGGGCCAATCTTTTCCTGCAATGCAGGAGACATCTGCTTGGTGTCTAGAAGTCCTTGAATAGAAATTCCCTGAATCTGCAATACTTTAGTGGGCCTAGAGGCTTTAATCTCTTGTATCCAAAAAGCCACATCGCTAGAGCCAAAGTCTTCTCCTCTGGGGGCATTAGTGTCATCTTTCCTATGTGATAATAAGGCAAGAATAGTAACTGGGCAATTCTCTGATCCTTAAAAATTTGCTTAGTGGAAGAAGGAGGAGAGACCAGCACTTTGATCTCTTCCTGATAATCAGCGTCAGTCACCCCAGGGATTATAGTAATCCCCTGAAGGGAGATGGAGTCCCGTCCCAATATTAGTCCCACTATCCCAGGGGGCAGGGGCCCCTTTACACTGGTGGGAATAGTTACAGGAGGTGAATAAGGCATTAGTATTGTGCTGGCGGTGGAATGGAGGTCCAGTTCTGTGCTGCCTGGGGTTGCCCTATAGAGCTCAGAGACTGATTGGGATTGGTGAACGGATTGAGAAGGCTGAGGGATGTTGCCCCAATTAGTGTCAGGGCCTGCGACTGGCCCCTCAATCCATTTCCCTGGTCCTGAGATTCTTGAAGATTGGTTTCCAGTGGTTGGCCATTTTTGTGAAATTTAGGTTTACAATCTTTGGCCCAGTGAAAGCACTTTTGACACCTAGGGCATATAGTCCTGGGCGTGTTGTTATTATTTATCACCTGAGGAACAGGTGTGGTTGGCAGAGAGGTAATTGCCTTTCTTGTAGGGCATTTCCTGCTGAAATGTCCCACTTGCCCACAAGAATAACAATTAAACCTTGAGGAAGGTTTTTCGCTCTTAGTATCTCCTGACTGCCCTAAAGACCTGACATATTAAGAGTATGTTTCTCCTTTTAAAGCTGCTGTGATAGCCATGCCCTGGATAAAGGCAGGACTTATATCCGTGCATTGTTTGACATAATCATTTAAGGTGCCTGTTTTTCTTATGGGTCGTTATAAGGATTGGCAGGTAGAAGAGGCATTTTCAAATGCTAGTTATTTAATGAGAATGTCCGCTGCCTCATCATTAGTTATCACTCTTCTAACAGCTTATATGAGTCTATATACAAAATCTGCATAACTTTCATCTGATCACTGTCAGATTTCTCCCAAGGTAGAGGCTCTGCCTGTTGCAATTGGCAAAGCTCTCCATGTGTTATAGGCGTAATCAGTGACCTGCTGTAAGGTGACCCTGTCAAGATACATTTGAGCTTGAGCAGTGTCAAAATCACCCTCACCCAGGAGTTTATCAAGGGTAATGTCTCTCCTATTCATCCTTTTATTTATTACTACTCTTTTTCTAGCTAAGTTGTCATATTCCACTTTCCATAGCAGATATTGGCCTCCTGACAGGCATGCTTTTGCAGCCTGAATCCAGTCATAAGGTGTCATCCAGCAGGATACTAGGGCCTCTAGCAATGTAAGTATGTAGGGCCCAAGTGGCCTATATTCGGTACAGGCAGTTTTTAATTCTTTAACAATCTTATAGGGAAGAGGTTCCCAAGAAGGGTCCTCATCAAATTCTCCCCCAAGAGCAACGGGGAAGCAGCAAACAAAATCTGTATCTCTCTCTTTTTCTGCCTCTCTAACTGCAGCTCTGAGCCCTACTCCTTTTGAAAGTGGCATGGGAGGAAGTGGTCCATATGGAGGGAAAGTCCCTATAGTCTGAACAGGAAAGCCCAATTGGTTGATGTTAAATTTGAAACCTTAATAGTGGTGGGGTCGGGGACAGTCCCTGAGTTCGCCTTATTTGGGGAGGTGGTGAGCTTGAAGACTCCCAAAGTCTCTTTTGAGGGGTCTAATACCTCCTTTATGATGTTCAATAGAGAAAGAATTTCTGCCCGTATTTTTTGAGGTCCTTGTGAAATATAACATTGTCTAATTTCATCCCCAGCTTTATTCCAGATATCTATGCTGACAGTTCCTTCCTCAGGGAACCAGGGACATGGTTTTTGAACAAAACATAAAAATTGACCAATCTGTTGAGGGGACATTCTTACCCCCCCTTTTTTTGTAAGCATGTTATGCATTATATCTATAAAGAGTCTCTTTTCCTTAGGCTCTTTATGGCCCATAACTTCTCAAAAACAGTTCTTTGCTTATCCACCAACTAACCCTACTTATCTTATGCAGGGGAGTCTGAGGTACCCTATGGTGGAATCCTTACCATCCTGACTAATGAAATGAAAACAATGTAGTTTAAAAAGATTACCTTCAGGTCTGTTGTTCAGGAGCCAGTATGCCAGAGTCCTGCTCTGGCCGGGTCCAGGGGTCCCTGAAAGATGGACAGTTTCAGCGAGGGAGGTATGAGAGAGCCACGGGAATCTTTCTGATCACCAGGCAGGCATCTCTGCTCTGACTGGGGCTCAACTTCATTTTATAATTAAGTATTTGGGGGACAGCACAGAAGTGGCATTTGCCTTAGACAATGATTTTTGATGACAAATTTCTTTGATATGTAAGAATTTCCCAGAACATAGATTTGTAGAAGACTCATGCATGACCTTTATCAATAGTGATTGAGGTAGGGGATTTGGATACTTGTCCTATGGGGAAGGAAGGTATCTTTAGCATTCAAGACAATGTTTGCCATAAAAAAAGGCAAAGTTAGTTCTTTGTGAGCAGGGGTCAATAGCCTGTTTGTTTTAGGGGAAGTATTAAGAAAAACAGATCTTTCAGGAAACACAAATGTTTGCTCCCATAATCACAAAAGAAGAAGTTCCTACAATAGGTTCCTTCACAGGGCTTGATCAGCATATCAAAGCCAGAATAAGTCACTCCGAATACCGATCAATAAAATGCCTTGGGAGTTGGTACTCCAAGCAGAAACAATTGGGTGGGGGTGGATATCGGTCGCCATCTGATGGTAAGAGTCTGTGCAACTTACTTTACCTCATAAGGAGTTCTTTCTCAACTTATGAGCTCAGAAAACAACTCCCAACAATTGAGCCATCAAAAAGAATGAAATCTTGCCATTTGCAGTGACATGAATAGAGCTAAAGTGTATTATGCTAAACAAAATAAGTCAATTAGGATGACAAATGCCATATTTCACTCATACATGGAATTTAAGAAGCGAACAGATACATAGGGGAAAAAAAGAGAGAGGCAAACCATAAAACAGACTCTTAACAATAGAGAACAAACTGAGGGTTGATGGAAGGATATGGGTGGGGGATGGACCAAATGGGTAATGAGTATTAAATGGGACACTTGTGATGAGCACTGAGTGTTGTATGTAAGTGATGAATAACTGAATGCTACTTCTGAAACCAATATTGCACTGTATGTTAGCTCTAATTTAAATAAAAAAATTATTACTATAATTGTATAGAGAGTTCTCATCATTCCTCCAGAATTACACGCTATTTTGTAGAGTATCTAAATTTGTGCCTTTAAAAAGTTGTTTTACACATTAGTGTGCATTTAAAATTATCCAATATTTCCAAATTTGTTGTTCCTCCCTTTTTGTATCTCAGACCATCATTCAGGGATTTTTGTTCTTGTCATTCATCCCTTTAAGAAGTTCCTTTAGTGAAGATCTATTTGAGGTTAACTCTCTTGGTTTTAGTTTATCTAAAGTGTATATTTTTGATTTCTCATTCTTAGAAAGTGGTCTCCTTGGGTTTTTTATTTTCTCTCAGCACTTTGTAGAAATTACTTCACAATCTTCTGGCTTTCATTGTTTCCACTGGGAAGACTGCTGTCATTTCTATTTGCTGTTCTTTTGTAGGTGGCCTTTATCAGGTTGCTTTTTATGATCTCTTCATGATTCTGGTTTTCCATCCATTTATGTCTTTTAGTCAATTTTTGAAAATTCATGACTATTATGTCTTGAAGTATTTCCTCTCCACTTTCTTTAGTATTCTCATAAGGTATGTATGTAGAATGATCATAGTCCTGATTTGTACTGAATAGTGTTGGTATAAATCTTTTGTTCTAGCCAGTTATTAACAGAGTCCCTTTTTCATTCTCAAAATTATGTGGATTGGATGTTAAGTTAACTCTATGCATTCAAGACCTTTTGAGATTCTCCCCTTTATATATTTTTTCTTTAAATTCTCTATTTACTTGCCTTTCTAAGCCATTGTCAACAACTGCTATGTTCTCAACTCCACAAACTCCCATTTTGGGTTAATTTCTTCAGCTTCATATTCCAGTTACTAATTATTACTTTAGTTGTGTCTAATCTACTATTTAACTCATTAATTCAGTTTTTTATTTTAATAATTATGTTTTTCATTTATTTATTTTGAAAGAGAGAGAGGGTGCAGATGAGTGGAAGGCAGAGAACGAGAGAGGGAGGGAGAGAAAGAGACTGGGAAAGAGAGAGAATCCCATTAAGGGCAGAGAGAGAGAGAAGTGGAGCTCACCCAGAGTGCAGCTCATGTTCACTCAAACCTGGGCATAAGCTCACCCAAAGCAGAGCACCAGCTGACTTGATGGTGTAGAGCCAAAAATTAAGTCCTCCATTAAAAGAAACCTCGGGCTGCACATAGCCCCAGGCCTAAATAAACTTAACCAGCTTTTCCACTTCTGAGCAAATGCCTGCGCTGCGGGAAGCTAACACCTAACCAGCTCTCTCTGCTTCTGTAACAAAGCTTAAGGCTTGCTTCCCCGCCGCCGGATTGCCCAAGGGACTAGCCCCCTGGGGGCAGCCACTCCCAAAAGGCCAGCAGCCACCCCCCACCTTGCTGAGAGAAGGGCCTGGAGAGAGAGATGTTAACCTGTTAGTCGCCAAACAAGACTTTAAACTCGCTCTATGATAGACTGAATTCAAAGGTATCCCAAATGTTGTAATTAGATCCAGCCAAACCTGATGGCGGGAACCAATCAGATACGGTATATGTTCACATTTGAATGTTAACCAATGGCAAACTTGTAACCATGGAAATCTGTCCCTCCCCATGACTTGTTTACTTCTGTCTATAAAAAGGCTGCAGAGGCTTTGTTCAGGGCCTCTCAGCGTCACCGGCAACGAGTGACTGCGCGGAGGACCGGGTTCGAACCTGCAAATAAACAACCCTTGCCGCTTGGCTTTGACTCTGGTCTCTGGTGGTCTGTTTTTGGGGTTCTCTCGAATTCTGGGCGTTTCAATGGGACACTGGAACTCACAAACCATGAGATCATGACCTGAGCCAATGTCAGATGCTTAACTAATTGAGCCACTCAAGCCTCCCTATGCTCTTCATTTTTAGATGTTCTTTTGGCTCTTTTATAAATCTGACTGCTAATTGTTAATGGTCTTTGTTATTTGCTCATTTTTGTAGTTCGTTCATTGAGGTTTCTTCTGACTTTCAACATTGAAAGTTTATTTCCCTCTATATTTCCTACTCATATTGATTAGGAGACTATCAATATCAAATATTAGAAATCTGGGAGGCTTAGGGGATTCTGCATCTAAAGACACAGAACAATGTACATTCTTTTGGGAGCCAGGATTACTACTGGCCTGGGGCCATGATAACCACCTTCTAAGATATTTCTTTTTTTTAAATGTTTGTTTGTATTTATTTATTTAAAAACATTTATTTATTTTGAAAGAGAGAGAGAAGGAGAACATGTTCAAGCGAGTGTGGGAGGGGCAGAGAGAAAGGGGGAGAGAGAGAGAGAGAGAGAGAGAGAGAGAGAATGCGGCAGGTTTCATGAGAGTCAGTAGAGAGCCCATTATAGCTGGAACCACAAACTGTGAGATCATGACCTTGTTGCTCAAACCAGTTGACACTGACCAACCACAACTGAGCCACCCAGGTGCCCCAGTGTTTAGTTTTTGAGAGAGAAGGAGATGGAGAGAGATGGTGGAGGTAGAAAGCTGGAGACACGGAATTAGCAGTGGCTCTGGGCTTTGAGCTGTCAGCACAGAAACCTGACTTGGGACTCAAACTCATGAACTATGAGATTATGACCTGAGTCAAGTTACACTAACCAACCCAGCCACCCAGCCTCCCTAAGACATTTGTTAACTGAAACGTAGAACACTAATGTTACTATGCTCAGAGTATATTGTTATTTTAGAGTAATAAGCTGCTGTTTACTTATTAATACTTGGCTCCTTTAGTTGTTTGCTCTTGCCTATTGTGAAAGTATATTCACTCCTCTTGAACAAGAGGAGTGTTCCTCAGTACATTTTGCTTAATTGGAGCCCCTAAAATGTGTGAAGTCTTTTTTGACATTCAGCTAGTGAGGGTAGAAGGTCTTCAAAGTATCTTATTTACCCTAGTGCTGGAAGCAGAAGCCTAGGTTATTTGTTGTTGTCATTCATTGCGTTAAATTTTCTGAGGTTGATGAAAACTTTCTTTTAAACTAATAATTTTTAAAACTTAATACTTTGTCTTTTCTTCATATGTAAGAAAGTTAAGTTATGTGTTTTGGCAAAGCTTGAAGTTAGTATATGAACTAATGGATTCCACATTTAGATCCAGATATTAAGAAATATTATAATACGTATATTTCGTGGCGTCATTTGATTTTGAAAACCACTGCATATTTTAGATGTCGTAGAGTCAATTGTACAGTTGTTCCCAATTTCCAAACTCTTATCTTCCAAACTTCAAAAGTGTGTGTGTGTGTGTGTGTGTGTGTGAGAGAGAGAGAGAGAGAGAGAGAGAGAGAGAGAGAGAGAGATGCTTGGCTTGACTGTTTGGTTTCGTAGAGTGTAGATGAAATAGAGTCAAAAAGCTTACATTTGGGTGTATGTGGACTTAAGATTTAGGCAACAGGTGGGCTTTCAGTTGTGGTATTGAGAACACAACTCTTGTTGATACCCCTAAGGAGGAAAGAACATCACTTCTGAGTTGAAAGAAGTTGTGTAATAAATACTGTTTATCAGATTACGCAGTGCTTTTGCCATTAAGCTTTGTGCTAAGGGATTTACTCTTATAGTTTCAAATATGATCCCATTAAACCCAGTAGTATTACTTCATTTTAAAAGTGAGGAAATGAGCACAGAGAAAGCTACTGCCTTGTGTTGTGGTCATGTGATCATGGTATACACAACCAATATTTAGTCTACAGACTAGTGACTCACAGAAGCAGTGTGCCTGCTGTTCATTGCCCAAGGAATTATACATTGCTTAGTTCTTGGGACCCATCTATGGCTTTCTTTTCAGCATCTTTTAGGATTACATAGAAAGGAAATCATTCCTCCATTGATATCTTAAGTGTCTTTAAATTTTATTTGAAATAAGAATTTTCTTCTTTCTGTATTTAGGAAAGTGCTTTGAACAATGGACTTTTTAACATTTAAATTTCCAATAATTATAATAGAAAAGAATGGTATGGTAGGCAGTAAAGAAGTGAAGATCCTATTTTGAAGATTGCCGCTTAGTCTATTCAAAATTTGGGAATAGTGCCTGTGGTTTAGCTCATCAGCCCACTTCTGTCTCATCTAACTCATAACTGGGAGTCTCACTGCTCCTGTTGACCAGCTCAGAGCCTGGAGCCTGTTTCCAGTCTGTGACTCCCTCTCTGACTGTTTCTATATCCTTGAATATTTTTCATTTAAAAGTTTAAACATATTTTCTCTTATTTTCTTTTACTCAGTGATGCATATTTACAAAACTATTCATAAATTTTTTCAAACTAATAACATTGAAGTATTTTACAGTTTTTAAGAAATTATTTATTTTGAGACAGAGATAGCATGAGAGGGAGAGGGGCAGAGAGAGAGGGAGACAGAGAATCCCAAGCAGGCTCCACACTGTCAGCATGAAGCCTGATGTGGGGCTTGAACCTATGAAACCATGAGATCATGATCTGAGCTGAAACCAAGAGTCAGACGCTCAATCAACTAACCCACTCAGGTGGCGTCTGAAGAAGCAGTATATTCATAGCTAAGTTATTACTTAAGTATTAAAGTTTTGACTTTCATTCTTTTTTATCAGTGAATTAAATGCTAAATTAATAAAGTTTATTAATATTAATATAAAATGCTGTATTAATTCATTAAATTATTTTTAGAGCAATGCAATATTGAAAAGGCTGGGCATTTCATAATTCTTTCCCATAATGTTTTATTTTATTTATTTAAAAAAAAATTTTTATGTTTTATTTGTTTCTAGGAGAGAGAGAGACAGCATGAGCAGGGGAGGGTCAGAGAGAGAGGGAGTCACAGACCGAAACAGGCTCGAGGCTCTGAGCTGGCAGTCAGCACAGAGCCCGACACGGGACTCGAACCCACGAACCGCGAGATCATGACCTAAGTGAAAGTCGGACGCTTAACCGACTAAGCCACCCAGGCGCCCCTCCCATAATGTTTTATATTAAGTGACTCTAATTATATTTAACTGCTGACAAAGCTATTGAAAAAAATAACACTATATTAAATAGTTTTAATGCTCTTTTAGCTTTGTGTTTTCTTTCTATTTGGAGAGAATTGTTACAAAAGAGATGTGATAATAGGTTGATACTGAGGCATTTAATAACCTCTTGGGATTCTTTTATGGTCTGTGAGGTGGTTTTTGGTACAGTAAATTAACAGTGAACTCCATGCCAGGAAACACTAGCACATACTTACTTTCTTCTAGGCTATTTTAAAGAATGTGGTTATTGTTTACTTGACTTTTTGAAAATACACTGTATGGAATAAGGAATCCTTGAGGGATGCCATATGAAGATATTCACTGATATTTTATGAAAGATTTGAAAGTTTGGGATTTGATTCTATTTCTTCTTAAGCCTAGAGTTTAAAAAGTAATTTAAGAACTAAATAAAAGCCTCTATAGGGACCTTTCATCTTGTGGGCTTACCAATAACATTTTGAAAAATCCTATTACTATTAAGCACTGCAGTTTTTCATTAGCTTTCAATAGCTTTTTTCTCTCTCTTTTTTTTTTTTTTCTGACACTTTGTAAGTAGCAGATCTGTACAATTGGAACATAGCACTTTACTGTGGCTATTAATTGTCTTTCTTAGTGTAGCCAAATAGCACTTAAAACAACGCTTTGAAGAATATTAATGTGAAGAGCAGCCTTTTCAGTCATGCAAAGAAATAATTTTGAAGTGACATTAGTTTTCACATAAAATTCTGTTGGGAAAACTTAAGTTGGCTCATGTTCTTTTTTTTTCTTTTTTGGGAAAAAGACTTCCAAGGTATAATTTTTGACATTCTTCAGGGGCACTCATGCTTTTAGCTTGTTCCACATAAATCAAAATAACTTGGTATTTTAGAGCCTTAAAGTTTAATGTTAACAGTTTTAAATATTCCTCTTCCTGGGGCACCTGAGTGGCTCAGTCGGTTAAGCATCCCACTTCAGCTCAGGTCATGATCTTATAGTTTGTGGGTTTGAGCCCCATGTCAAGCTCTATGCTGACAGCTAGCTCAGAGCCTGGAGCCTGTCTTCAGATTCTGTATCTCCCTCTCTCTCTGACCCTCCCCTGCTCACACTGTCTCTCTCTCTCTCTCCCCCTCAAAAATAAATAAAACATTTAAAAAAATCCTCTTACTGAAAACCATGTTGAACAATTCTATTTCTTTTATCATTATCTGCCTTGTAGTAGTCTCTTTTTTTTTTTCAGGTTATTAATATTTTTATTTTCTTTTTTTTATTTTTACAAATAGTTTATTGTCAAATTAGTTTCCACATAACACCCAGTGCTCATCCCCACAAGTGTCCTCCTCCATACCCATCCCTCCTCCCCCCACATCCATCAGTCCTCAGTTTTTGTCAGCATTCAAGAGTCTCTCATGGTTTGCCTCTCTCCCTTTCCCCCACCATTTCCGCCCTTCTTCTCCTCCTTGGTCCTCTGTTAAGTTCCTCCTAATCCTCCTATACGTGCACACATATGATATTTGTCCTTCTCTGCCTGACTTATTTCGCTCAGCATAACACCCTCAAGGTCCATCCATGTTGCTACACATGGCCAGATTTCATTGTTTCTCATTGCCATGTAGTATTCCATGGTATAGATAAACCACATCTTCTTGATCCATTCATCTGTTGATGGACACTTAGGCTCTTTCCATGTTTTAGCTATTGTGGAGAGTGCTGCTATGAACATTGGGGTCCATGTGCTCCTATGCATCAGCATTTCTGTATCCCTTGGGTAAATTCCTAGCAGTGCTATTGCTGGGTCCTAGGTGAGTTCTATTGTTAGTTTCCTGAGGAACCTCCACACTGTTTTCCAGAGGGACTGTACCAGTTGACATTCCCACCAACAGTGTAGGAGGGTGCCCGTTTCTCCACATCCTCGCCAGCATCTAGAGTTCTCTGATTGGCTCATTTTAGCCACTCTGACTGGCGTGAGGTGGTATCTCAGTGTGGTTTTGATTTGTATTTCCCTGATGAGGAGGGATGCTGAGCATCGTTTCATGTGTCTGTTGGCCATCTGGATGTCCTCTTTGGAGAAGTGTCTGTTCATATCTTCTGCCCATTTCTTCACTGGGTTGTTTGTTTTTCAGATGTGGAGTTTGGTGAGTTCCTTATAGATTTTGGATATTAACCCTTTATCTGATATGTCATTTGCAACTATCTTTTCCCATTCCGTTGGTTGCCTATTAATTTTCTGGGTTGTTTCCTTTGCTGTGCAGTGCCTTGTAGTAGTCTCTTAAAGAGACTTATAAAGTCACAACATTTCAACTCCGTTTTAATCTCTTACATCTGTGGATTTCATAATTGTACTTTTAATTCAATTCAAATTAAATTTTATTTTAAAATGTCCTTTTTATTTTGAGAGAACTTTGTTATTTATAGTTACTTTTGTTTTTCTTTTTTTAATGTTTATTTATTTGTTTTAAAAGAGAGAGAGTGCAAGCAGGGGCAGAGAAAGAGAATCCCGAGTAGGCTCCATGCCCAGCATAGAGCCCCAGGCTGGACTCCATCTCACAACTCTGAGATAATGATCATGATCTGAGCCGAAATCAAGAGTTGGACACTTAACTGACTGAATCACTCAGGCACTCCTATAGTTACTTTTATTAAAATAGTTTTGAGTTGTCAAAATTCATAGGTTATTGTGAAAAAATAGGTTATTGTGAAAAAAGTTTCTCTGCATCTCCCCCGCTCATTTGAATGTAGGACTCAAGAAAGTCAAAACATCAAAGTATGTTTGCCATTTTTAAGGAATCTCATATGGCTTTCCCTTTCTGGAACTTTTGTCAACATCCAAGTGGGTGATGTTGACTTCTGTCAACATCCAATTCATCTAACGTTACTTTCTTACTGATAGAACTTGCTTATATTTCATTTATAATACATAAAACAACAATGGCTTTTTATTTCTGGGTTGCCTGGATGGTTCTGTTTTCATGTGAAGTGAGCTAGGGTTCCTCATGGAGGTTTGTTTAGTTGGCATATGGTCTACCCTGTAAGGTGCAAGAATGCCTCTCATGTCTGGGTCCTTAGTGCTTACTGTTGTATGGGGGACTCTGTCCCCCTTCCATGTGGCCTCTCTGTCCAAGTAGTGTCTGTTGAAGTCTAGGTTTCTAACTGGAACAGCATCATTTCTGTCATGTTCTGTTGGTCCAAACAAGTCAGTTTCAAGTTGATGGAAATAGACTCTATCTTTGCATGAGAGGAGAAGCAAGTGAAATTCTAGTGTATTCTAGATAAAAGTCCTCATCAGATCTGTGATTTTTACAGTTTTCTTTTTTTTGGAAAGAGAACAATGGTTTCTTAGATATTGACAGCAAATGTACAAGCAGTGACAGAAAAACTTTGATAAATTAGACTGTATCAAGTTAAAAAACTTTTGTGTATCAAAGGACACTATTGAGAGTCAAAATTCAGGATGGGAGAAAATATTTGCAAGTCATATATCTGATAAGGGAGTTTTTAACTTAGAATATATAAAAAATTTTTACAACTTAACAAAAAGACAAACAACCCAATTCAAAAAGAGTCAAAGGGCTTGGACTTTCCCCAAAGATAATACACAAATGACCAATAAGCACATGAGAAGATGCTAAAATACATTAGTCATCAGGAAAATACAAATCAAAAACACAATAACAGAGACACCTGGGTGGCTGAGTCAGTTGAGTGTCTGACTTGGTCTCAGGTCATGATCTCACAGTTTGTGAGTTTGAGCCACATGTTGGGCTCTGCTGACAGCTCAGAGCTTGGATCCTGCTTCAGATTTTGTGTCTCCATCTCTCTCTGCCCTTCCCCTGCTTGTACTCGGTCTCTCCCTCTTGCTCTGTCTCTCTCAAAAGTAAGTAAACATTAAAAACAAAGAAAAAGGAAACAAAATCACAGTAACATACCTTCACATACCACCTAACAACTTTTGGTGAGAATATGAAAAATTGGAACTCTTGTATATTACTAGTGCAAATGTAAAATGGTGCAGCTACTATGGAAAACTGTTTGACATTTCCTCAAAATGTTAAAAATAGACAGGAGCCTGGAAGCTCAGTTGATTAAGCATCTGACTTCAGCTCAGGTCATGATCTTATAGCTTGTGAGTTTGAGCCCCGCCTCGGGCTCGGTGTTGACAGCTCAGAGCCTGGATCCTGCTTCAGATTCTGTGTCTTCTCTCTCTGTTCCTCCCCTGCTCATCCTCTGTCTCTCAAAAATTAATAAACATTAATTTTTTTTAAATGTTAAAAATAGAATAACCATATGACCCAGCATTCCACTTCTAGTTATATACCCAAAGGAATTGAAAACAGGTGTAGAAACAAAAACTTGTATGCAAATGTTCATAGGAAAACTGTTTACAAGAGCCAAAAGTTGTAAACAACTCAAATGTCCCTCAGCTGATTAATGGATAAACAAAATGTGGTATATCCATATAATGGAATGTTATTCAGCCCTAAATAGTGGTACATGCTACAACATAGATGAACCTTGAAAACACAATACTAAGTAAAAGAAGCAAGATAAAAAAGACTACATATTACAGTTCCATTTTATATGAAATACCCATAATAGATAAAATGTAGACAGAAAACAGGTTAGTGATTGCCAGGGGCTGGGGAGAAGGAGAAATGGGAATGACTGCTTAAGGGATATGAGATTTTTTTTGTGTGGGGGGAGGGAGGGTGTAATAGAAATGTTCTGTAACTTGAAGTGGTAGTTGTTGTCCAACATTATGATATTACTAAATTTCCCTAGTTTACACTTTGAAATGGTTGAAATGGTGACTTTTATGTTATATATATTTTGCTACAACAAAAAAAGCAATTGTGCAATTGGATTTGCTTGTTCTTGTGCTATATTCATAAAAAACGTACTCAGGCCAGCCATTGGAAAGGTAAGTGGAACAGAATCAATTCACCCCAGTTGTCCCAAAGAAAGCAATCCTGGTTCACCAGACAATCATTCAATTCTCAACATATGACAGTATGGGGCTGAGATTGCCAGAAACATCTTACCTCCTTTAGCTGACTGTAAATGGGTCAGTAATAAATGGTTATAATTTTATGCTTCTGAAGTTTTAAAATTTATTTTACAGAGTGGTTATGACAATTTGACTGATATAGTATCTAATACTGTTTCTCATTAATAGAAATCAGGGTTTCTTGGAGAAATGGCTGATTTGAAGACTGGGGCAAAGAAGGTAACAAGTGAACTTTGAATATATAAGAAAGCAAGGAACCTTTCAAGAAATGATGAGGTTGTCTTAAAAAGACAAAGTTCTAGAGATGTGTAGTGGTGATGATTGCACATCAGTGTGAATGCACTTTATGCCACTTAATTGTACACTTAAAAATGGTAAATTTTATGTTATGTATATTTTACCACAATTGATAAAATAGACCCAGGAGCCAGACTGAAGGAATTCCAAGTGGTCAAAGTTATAGCAATATGAGCATACATTTGAGCCCCAAAAAGAACTGATTGTAGGCTATGAAAACACATCAAGTATGCAAAAGTCTTGAGTTCTTAATGATTTTAGAAATAAAACTCCCCCAAATTAGAAAAAAGCTAATTTTCACTGACTGAAATGACTATTAAACTGACATAAGGACTCAACCTTAAAGTATACATGACAATGCAAGATCCTGAATTCAATTTGTTTAGTAACACCAGCTGTGAATGTAATTTTAGGGGACAATTGGGGAATTGGAAGAAAAAATATGACCTCATGGTAGGGATTGCTAATTGCTTTCCAGTAGTTACTCTCTCTTTCTTTGCTCTATTTAGAATTAGAGCTCCCTGTTTTAGCAGCAATGAACTACCCAACTAGAGACTACATTTTCCAGCCTTCTTGTGGCTTAGAATGACCCATCATTAAATTCTAGCTAATGGGATGTGAGTAAATATTACATAAGAGATATTTATAGCTTGTTTGTACCACTTGATTTGGAGTTTCTGTGAAGCCTCAGTCTAACCTATTTCCTAATAAAATGTAAACCCTGTTTGACATCTGGCTATTGAAGCATGTCATGCATATATATACCCAGATGCAATAAGAATAAGTAAGAAGTAATAAAAAAGCAAAATAACATAGTAAAGGAGAGCTAAAGGAAAAGAATAATTTTTAAGACATTCAAGACTTTAAAGAGCTAAAGGAACTGTATGTTAAAATATTTTCTTATTAGTATTGAAAAGAGTTATACCAGTTTATACGTAGAGAGATACTTTTTTGTGATCCTGAACTAAGAGAAAACTTTCTTCCTTCCTTCCTTCCTTCCTTCCTTCCTTCCTTCCTTCCTTCCTTCCTTCCTTCCTTCCTTTAAAAATGTTTATTTTTGAGAGAGATACACAAAGTACAAGTGGGGGAGGGGCAGAGAGGGGGAAACAGAATCCAAAGCAGGCTCCAGGCTCTGAGCTGTCTGCACAGAGCCTGATGTGGGGCTCAAACCCACAAATCATGAGATCATGACCTGAGTCGAATTCAGATACTTAACCGACTGAGCCACCCAGGTGCCCCTCAGAGAAAAACTTATTATGAGAATTTTTGTAGTTGTTAAAATATCTATGTAGAAAATGTCTGTATCAAAACTGTATCTTTAATATACATTTTATAGAAATGAATTTTTCATAAGGCACTTGTTATATCACTTTTTGATTGATGGTATGTTCTTAGCATATAGCTTTCTGATGAACTGACTTAATGTGGGATAGCATAAGCTAAAGTAACCACAAGGAGGAGGTTACTATTTCTTAGATCGGTGTTTCAAATTGGATTCTCTAGATGGCAGGACAGAGGAGGTGCTCTACAAATGTTTGATTTGAATTTGGTTTAACTATTTAAAAAATGTTTTAATGACTGTTAAAAAAAACAAGTGCTAAAAGTTTTTTCCTGCCATCTCTGTTTTAGCGAAAAGAATTCTGAGGGTGCAGAGTGAACCATTATAAACTGCTATTATTCGAGATTGATTTCCTGTGTGATTTGGTGTTGTTTCAATATTGAGCAACCAAAACAAAATACAAAACCAAATTAGATCCTGAGGCTGGTATAGCTACAACTGACAACTATAACCACCAATATAAAATCTTTGAGGTTCAACAGAACAATTTCATTTTATATAAATAAATTTATACACATAAAATGCTACTTTATATATTAGAGCTGAATCTAGCATTTTATTTGACAGAGGTTATATTGCTGAGATAATACTTAAAATCAGCTTACTTAGATTTCCCCTCTAGAATATCAATAGATTCCACTGGGCTTTGGACAGGATCCATTGGACAGATAAATTCCCCAATGAGATGAATAGTCAGTGTGACAGGAAGGCACTCTTCTACTGCTGATTGAAAGAAGATCAATATGCTCTAGATGCCAGGAGCATAGACAGTGAAGATGCAGATAGGAGCCTAATTTATATTGCAGAGTTAGATGAATGCCATCCAGCTTTGACTGCACTTGGGCACTGGAGGCAGGAAAAGACTCTTCTTCTTTTTTTTTTTTTTTTAATTTTTTTTTTAATGTTTTATTTATTTCTTGGAGAGAGAGAGAGAGAGACAGAGAGAGAGCGAGCGTGAGCAGGGGAGGGTCAGAGAGGGAGGGAGTCACAGACTGAAACAGGCTCCAGGCTGTGAGCTGACAGTCAGCACAGAGCCCGACTCGGGGCTCGAACCCACGAACCGCGAGATGATGACCTAAGCGAAAGTCGGACGCTTAACCGACTAAGCCACCCAGGCGCCCCAGGAAAAGACTCTTCTTGATATTAGCTCTGGATCTGTTCAATTGCTAAAGAGAACCTTGATTAAGGCTGAGAGTTTTGTGCCTTAAAGATAGAAGAATATCCTTGTATGGATACTTTTGAGGACACAGATGATTAAACACACATATTTATAACTGCAAAACTTTAATATTGATCAATAACTTTTTTTTTTGGTGGCATTGCATCTTCATTTTTTCTCTAAAACTATGTCTGTGCAGACCAGCAGTATTACCATTACCTAGGAGCTTGTTAGAAATGCAGAATTTCAGGCATCACCTCAGACCTATTGACTCAAAATCTATATTTTTAAAAGATTCAGGTGATTCATAAACGTATTAAAATTTGAGAACCACTGCATTAGATGTTAGTAGACAGAGAAAGTCTGAGACAGTTCATTGAGTTAATTGGTTGAATAGAAATTTCAAAAATACCTTTTTGGATCACTCAATTTACAATTTTGGTTTGTTGTCAATACTTGAGTGCTTTCCCATCAATATCTACCTACGAGTATAAGCTGCTGTTATAAATGCATCACTGCTCCAAAACAAATGTTGTGACTATTGGAGGAAATATGTTTAATTTTCTCAGACTTCCATGAGTCTCATTCAGTGCTTAAAATTTCACTAAGTCTGGTATATTTATTTGCTTTTGACATTTTTTTTGGTTTTTCTATATTTTTATTCATGTGTTCATTTACTTATTTTAATTTTTTTCTCCAATTTTTATTTCTTATCCAGATGCCAATTTTCATAGAAATTATGGACATTTACAAGGTCTTAAAAAGATATCCTTGTGATATGGAAGGAAATAGAGATATTAAACGATTTAAAAAACATGCAGAAAATACTAAAAATTTTGACATGTATACTTCTTACAGTATCTATTCCAAAAACTTCATTAACTACAAGCTAAGGCAACAAAGTTGAAGGAGACAACAGTTCTCAAAAAATGATGCATTTAAATTTTTTCCCAGCACATTTTTGTTTATAAATTATTGTTTAGAAATGAATATTTGAAAATCTTAGGTGTGGCTTTAAGCTTTTTCCAGCTGATTTTAGAGGATGGCATTTCTAAAATCTTTACTTTTCTATATCCAAGTACACAATTAATTATAGAATTTTGCTATTGGAGTTTTCAAAATTTCAGTAAGGTTTAGTGTACCTTGTTCTGAATTGTGTGTGGTATTGGAATGTCAGCCAATATTCTTGCCAGTTGTATTAACTATCATGACATATCTTTATGATGTTCAGTTTGCCAGTAATTTCAAATGATCAGTCATTTACATTTCACATCTTTAAAATGAAAAGTTTTCAAAATACTTTAACATGCTTTATCTTATTTAGTCTTCACTGTAATTATGTATAGTAGCTTTTATTATCTCGATTATAGAATCTAACAGAGAATGATTAATTATACTGATCACAGAGGATGAAGAACAGAGGTTTGAAAAAAAGTTTTTTTTTATGTTTTATTTATTTCTGAGAGAGAGAGAAAGAGAATGAGAGAGAGAGAATGAGCGAGAGAGAGAGAATGAGCGAGAGAGAGAGAATGAGCGAGAGAGAATGAGTGCAAGCATGTGCAGGGGTGGGTTGGAGAGAGAGGTAGATACAGAATCTGAAACAGGCTTCAGGCTCTGAGCTAGCTGTCAGCACAGAGCCTGACGCAGGGCTCAAACCCATGAACTGTGAGATCATTACCTAAGCTGAAGTCGGACACTTAACTGACTGAGCCACCCAGGTGCTCCAAGAACAGAGGTTTGAATCCAGGTTACCTGCCTTCTAATTCAGTGCTTTCTGTGCCACACAATTTTTCTTCCCTTCCTGTTGATTTGGTTTATTTGAGAATTTCCTTAAATACTATGCTATCCAGCATATAGGAATGAAGTGTGTATAATTCAAAGAAACCGATCTTTTACTATAAGCTATATCTATTCTGTGCCCTAATGCTAACCAAGAAGAATGCTTTACTAAGTTTAAAGTTTTCTCTTCAAATTCAATTATAATTTGTCCTTAAATTTAATAATTCTAAGATCTTAAAGCAGAATGTGTAATCCTTTATGATTTTTAAATTGGAGAAGAATGAGATAGCACTCATTTCAGATTTATTACCATTTTAAAACATGAAGTTTCCCCCTAGTTACAGGAAAGTTCAGGAAGATAGATAATAAATAATGGCTATCTGAAGCACTTGAAATACTTTATTAATAAGTGATGTCAAATCATCTAATGCTTTTCCTCAGAGTTATTATTCACCAACATATTATGGATTTCTACTTGTTATGTTGCTTCTAAAATGTGGGTAGGATTCTCATATTCAGGGAAATATTCTTTTCTTTGTTGAATTTATTTGAAGGGTAAGCTCAGTTTAGTTATCATTTTCATGTGAGACTTGAGCTGTGAATTTGTATTTATTATAAAATAATCATCTCTATGGTTTCTAACTGCCTCTTTGCTTTTTAGTATTGCTTATTTCTTTTCATTGTAGACTTAATTTACTGTTTCATATCTGGGCTAATTATCATAAATTGGTTTGAGTTCTTCAACTATGATATTTGTGCAGTTCAAGGAATATACAGACTATCTACATACAGACTTTTCTTCCCTTGGGATGTAAATTAACATTTATAGTTCTAAAATAAATTGCCTCCACATTTAGGTTGATTTTCAGCCTAAACTTTCCATCCTCTCTATTTGCCTTCAGGTTGTCTCCAGTTAAATGTCCTACTCTCAACTGAGGTTTTATAGGTTGAAAATAGAGTTCCTCTTCCTAACAAAATAGGTAGTCTTACTATAACTGCTCAGAATCACCTCTTCATAGGGTATTAGAGTTCAGCTTTGGTGTGATTATCTCCTATTTTCCTTCTTTAGCATCCTTCATTGAGTTAGTTTCTGATGCCTGTGGACTAAATGTTTGTGTTTCCCCAAAATTAATATGTTAAAGCCCTAATCCTTAATGTGGTGGTTTTTAGAGGTGGGCCTTTGGGAGGTAGTTAGATCATGAGGATTGAACCCTCATGAGACATAATTTCTTAGCTATGTGAGGATACAGCAAGAAGGAGTCTGTGTACAAGTTAGGAAGTGGCCTCTCACCAGAGCCTGACCATGGACCCTGATCTGTACTTCCAGCTTCAGAAATGTGAGAAGGGGATGTTTGCTATTTAAGCTACCCAGTTCATGGTATTTTGTTATAGCATCTGGAACTGATGGAAACACCAAATTATGGTGTCATGGGCTAAATTGTGTTCTCTTCTCAAGTTCATATGTTGACATTTTAACCCCCAGTACTGCAGGATATGGTTATATTTGAAGATAGAGTCCTTGAGAAGTAATTAAGGTTAACTGAGGTTATTAGGGTGGGCCCTAATCCCATATGAATGGTGTTTTATAAGAAGAGGAAATTAGAACATGGGCATATACAGAGCGACATCCATGTGAAGACACAGGGAGAAGATGGCCATGTACAATCAGGGAGAGACCTTGGAAGAAGCTAACCCTGCTTATACCTTGATTTTGGATTTCTGGCTTTCGTAACTGTGAGTAAATAAATTTCTCTGTGTAAACCACCTAGACTGTGTATTTTGTTATGGCAGCCCTAGTAAATTGCACACATGGGCAATTCGCTGCAATGTCTCTAGAATTTTGCCTAGTTGAAGAGTATGTTTCCTTACTGTCACTTTATTTATATCGATTATTTTTGTTTTCTAAAACAGCATTAAATTTTCCATACTTTGGGTTAATCTTGAGAGATACCAATAATTTTGAACAAAAAATTCCATTTGCCCTTTATTTCTCAACTTAGAAGTAACCTCCTTTAGAAGACATGTCCTTATACCCATACTTTGGGCTCGTTGCACTTAGTGCTTGCCCTAACTCTAGCATTATGTTGTACTAAGCTGCAGTTGTACATTTTACTACATTTCTGTCCCATGTGCTGGTTGTCAAAAGTCTGGGGTCAGGGACTGATTCTGGAATGTTTTTATATTCCTCCCACCTAGCATAGTGCCTGGCACAAAGAATGTGCTCAATAAGTATTTACGAATAAATTACTTTGCAGTTTGCTGCAGTAACTTGCAGTCCCCAAATATCAATGTCTTAAAACAATAATTTCCTGCTTATGATACTTGTCAGTTTAGTTATGGAGGTTCTGCTCTCTGTCGTCTTTATTCCTGGATCCAGCTTAATGGAATGGCCACCATTTAGAGTATTTTCTGTCACTGTGATAGAGGGGAAGGGAGAACTTGGTAATCCTGTAGTGGCTAATACATTTTCACAGATAGCATGTCTGCTCACATTTCATTCATCAGAGCAAGTTCTGTGGCCACATAAATCAGTGTGGGGAAAGAATGACAATTCTAACATATGCCAGAAAGAAAAAAAACAGAGATATTTGTGAATAGCACCTGTGTACCAAAAGCTTCTAGATTGGTACATGCTATATTGTTTTATTTATGATTTTGCCTTTTTAGCTTGATGTTTTTCTGCTATCTTTACCTTAGTGTGCATGACTTTTGCTAAAATATTAACTTTGAATTATATTTTTGCCATATTTAATCTCAGTCCTATGATCTAACAGAAACTGTTCTGGGTTTTCTTTTGTATTTTGAATCTTATCTTCTTGATGGACTATATAATATAGTTCTTATAGCATATGATGTTACTTTAGTTCCATATTTTGTGCACAATGGCCATGGATAGAACATCGTAACTTTTCTGCTTCTCAGTTTCCTTATCTGTAAAATGATATACTATCTGAAGTTCCTTCTAGCTCTTTATTTCACATACGTGTTAAGTTTATATTATTAGTGATTGTGTTACTGATGGATTTATTCTTTATCTGTTTGGTATAGAAGTCCATGGTTATTGGTTTATTAGTAGTAACTGCTTCATTATTTCAGTGTAAACTCTTTATAGGAGAGTTTTCTTGTATCATCTCAATTATAGACTGATTTTCTTGTCAAAACATAGCATCTCCCAAAGTAAATGACTCTGATGTTACTGGGCAGAACCACTTGAGCATATACTGGATATTCTAAGCGAACCAGGGTAATAAGAAACCACAGTGAAAAAAATCAGTATGATGATTATCTATCTGTTCAGTTATTTATTTATTTTTTAATTTTATAATTTTTTAAATGTTTATTTATTTTTGAGAGACAGAGAGAGAGAGAGCACAAGCAGGGGAGGGGCAGAAAGAGAGGGAGACACAGAATCTGAAGCAGGCACCAGGCTCTCAGCTGTCAGCACAGAGCCTGACGCCAGGCTTGAACTCATGAACTGTGAGATCATGACCTGAGCCAAAGTCAGACACTTAACCAACTGAGTCACCCAGGCGCCCCGATTATCTATACATTTAAAATTATGATAAAAAGTAACATAAAGGTATTCAAATCAAATGACAGTTTGGAAAAAATCTTTGCACATATAAAAATAAACAATGGATTTATATAATTATTATACAGAGAGATCTCATAAACTATTAAGAAAAGATAGTCTATACAGACACATACCCACATAGCCAATGAACATATGAAAAGATGCTGACGAGAATGGGGGAAGTGGGTACTTTCATACACTGTTGATAAAGTGTAGAATCCTTTCTGGATAAGGTAGTACAACACTCTGTGGCATGTATTTTAAACATTTTAAATGTTTATCTACTTTAACCCAGTCACCCCAGTTCTTAGAATCTATCTTTTTGAAAGGATAGGGATGCTCAATGATGCACTATTTTTAAAAACAAAAACATTAGAAGCAATTTAAAAGTCTCTCAGTAAGGGAAAGTATATCCATAAAATGGGACTATATGCATATATTAGAATAAGGGAATAAGAATAAAACAACAGCTAAGATTTATTGAGTACTTGGTATGTTCTAGACAAAATCATATGTGCTCCTTTAAAGGTAGATTTATAACTGTGAAAGGTACTCATCACAACAAATGTACTCCTTGATCTCCCATGACCTTTTTAACCCATCCCCCCACCCACTTCCCTCTGGTAACCATCAGGATTTTTTTTCCCTCTATAGTTAAGATTCTGTTTTTTGATTTTCTTCTCTCTCTCTCTTTGTCCTGTTGCTTGTTTGTTTTGTTTCTTAAAGTACACATATGTGTGAAATGATATGGTATTTGTCTTCTCTGACTTATTTCACTTAGCATAATACTCTCTAGCTTCATCTATGTAGCTGCAAATGGCAATATTTCATTTTTTATGGCTGAGTAATATTCCATTATGTATATATATCAATCTTTCTCCATTCATTAGTTGATGAACACTTGGCCTGTTTCCAAAATTTGGCTATTGTAGATAATGCTTCTGTAAACATAGGGGGGTGTATGTATCCCCTTGGGATGTGTGCCGGGTGTTATATGGAAGTGTTGAATCACTATATTGTACATCTCAAACTAATATTACACTGTATTTTAACTAAATGGAATATAAATAAAAACTTAAAAAATATGCAGTGAGTGAAAAAGATTTCTGATCAATATGAAAATAAGTGTGAGTAAATAAATACAGATATAAACGTATTATTGTAAAGATCCAGATACTTACATTTCTGTATATAGCTATGTAGATGCAAATATGTTTGTATGAATATAGGAAAATTGGGGAAAGCTATACTCCAAAGAATAGTAGTTAACTCTAGGGATTGGATTACATAAGGGATGTTTTGATTTTTTAAGCATAAACATATTAATCTGTGGATAAAGTTTTACTGTTTTTTATTGCTTTTCAAATAAAAAGTTAAATAAAACATGTTGGTGGTGATGATGCAGGAATAGAAGTGCTCTGCCTCATCATATCAAGTGTCATTTGATTTGTGAATATAGTTCTTGGGGGAAAATCTTGGGAGAAGAACAACACTAGTTTCATAGTTGGTCTAAGATCTATATGTTTCACTAAGTGGAGAACCATAATCCTCTCAATAATTTATTAAAATATTTAAAAAATAGAAAGTAGTTATACCTCTCATTGGGATCAGAAAAGGAAAGGGAAATTTTGGTAGTTACTGTTGGGGAGGGGAAGGATGGAGAGGTACATTCTGAGAAAGAAGGTGTGGATGGTGTGATTTGGGTTTGGATTATGATAGTGTCACGTGGGGTTCTGATGCCTAAGGAATGGGGTGAAGCAAGAGAGGGTAAAAGTTATTTGATTACTTTGCATATTTGCCTTTAGTTCTTCTATTTGCTGTTTTGCCATGAAAATAACTTCCAAATTCTCAATTGACAATGCCTGAGTTTAAGTATTAGATCTGCTTTGGAGGGAGCAAACCTTTATTGTTAGTAGTTCTGCTATCCTCATCCAGAGTTGTCATCATCTTTTTTTTTTTTAGTTTAATAAATATTTATTCCTTTAGTTGAACCACCTCTACACACAAAATATATATGGTTTAGGATTTTTTTTCAAGTGGAAGGAAATTTAGATCTTACGAGGTTTTAAGCCTGTTTTCTGGACATCACCTCAGCCTAAAACCCTTGAAAAAAATATAAAAATAGTTCAAGGAAAATCAGCAATTAGATTTTGAAATTTAATTAGATTAAATCAGCCAACTTAGAACTGGGGAAATTCGTCATCCAGAATCTTCTTAATGATTCTTTTATTTCCTTTCTTCCAGTGCCATGGAGAAGAGAAGCCAGAGTGTACACGGGAAAGGAGCAAAGGACCAAGACTATGTTTGAAGCATTTATGACTATAAAGTAGTTCAGCAGAAGGATTGGTTGCTTCTAGGATCCCTATTGTCCTCCACATCCCCCTTATTCTTACATGGCCATCCGACATCTCTCCAGATATCAGGTGGGCTATGATGTTAGTTTTCTGAAGAGTTCGCAAAATGTCATCAGTTTGGTGTCTATCCAGCTTTCTTGTTGTTGCAAATATGAGAGCTACAGTTTCAAGCTGAAACTACAAGTGACAAGATTTTAAGTAATTAAATTACTAAAGCAATGTAGGTAAACTGAATGATGATAAAATTTAAAGAAAATTTAGCAGAAATCTAAAGGATATAAGTTTATAAAGAATATATGAGCAATATAACTAAGTCAAAAATAACATTAGCCAAAAAATTACCAGTTTTTAAAAAATGATTTCAAATTATTATTATTATTATTTTTTTAATGTTTTATTTATTTCTAGGAGAGAGATAGAGACAGCATGAGCAGGAGAGGATCAGAGAGAGAGGGAATCACAGACTCTGAAACAGGCTCCAGGCTCTGAGCTGGCTGTCAGCACAGAGCCTGATGCGGGGCTCGAACCCACGAACCGCGAGATCATGACCCAAGCGAAAGTCAGACGCTTAACCGACTAAGCCACCCAGGCGCCCCGAATTCAAATTATTTGTAAATACTTACTGAACATTTACTAAGTGCAATGTATGTTACTAAGTGCTTGCCTAACTTTTAAAATGAAATCTTTTCAGCAATTCTATTGGCTGTGTTCTTTTATTATTTTCATTATGAGGAAACTGAGGCACAAAGAGTTTGGTTGACTTGCTGAAGGTCATGCAATTAATCCGTGTTGGAACTAGGACTGTAATTCAGGAAGTCTGAATCTCCAGTCTGTCTTCATATAATAAATAAAATGAGGTTACCACTTTTTCAGATATTTAAAGGCACCCAGTTGAACAAAGAAAGAACATGCTGTATGAAATAGTTCAATAGCAGAAGATACTATAACAGTAAATGAAAGGAGAAATATTCTCAGATTGAAAGGAAGGAAAGAAAAGGAAAGCCTGTGAGCATTTTAGAGCATCCTGACCGTGGCAGCATGTCTGACCCAGGAAGACAGTTCTAAGGGATGTCAGGAGCTGTATTTAAGGTCCACAGAAATAAAACTGTCCATCTTATCTTACTTTTTTTATGTATACCTTCAGACTTCTCTCTATTACTCAATAGCAAGTCTAGCTCTTGAACTCTGAAAATTCCACTGCAAATGTTGAAAAAAGATTCTTTTTATTTTAAATTATGTCTTCCCACTGTTTGTAGGTATTATGTGCATTACATTTCTAAGGAATCATTCTTTTTTGCTTGAGGAATAAGACAGTTTAAAAATAACTTGTGTTGTGATTAGAAAAGTCTTTGTATAAAACACCTGAAAGAAAGTATGCACAAGCACTTGTATAATTTATGATGGGTTATAGCTTCCTTTTTTAATTTTTTAGATTGTTTTCCTAATAAAAGAAAATAAAAATTTTATTGAGGTATAATTGATTTACAGTATTATATAATTTCAGGTATACAACATAGTGATTCAACATTTGTATACATTGTGAAATGATCACCACAAAAAGATACCATACAAAGTTAATACAGTATTACTGACTTTATTCCTCATATCATTACATTTCCATGACTTATTTATTTTATAACTGGAAATTTCTACTTCTTGATCTCCATCAATTCTCTGCCCCCAACCTTCCCAGCCCCATTCTTCTGGCAATCACCCATCTGTTCTATGTATCTGAGTATGGGTTTTGATTTGTTTTATTTTGTTTTTTAGGCACCACATGTAAGTAAAATCATGCAATAATTGTCTTTTTCTGTATGACTTATTTCACTTATCATATTACCTGTGAAGCCAATTGGTGTAGTCACAAATGGAAAGATTCTATTCTTTTTTAATGGCTGAGTGATCTATCTTGGAGAATGTTCTATGTGTACCTGAGGAGAATATATATTCTGCTGCTTTTGGATGAAATGTTCTGTATGTATGTATTAGGTCCATCTGGTCTAAGGTATTGTTAATACTAGTGTTTCCTTATAGATTGTCTGGATGATCTGTCCATTGATGTAAGTGGGCTGTTAAAGTCCCCTATTATCGTATTGCTGTCAATTTCTTCCTTTAAGCTTGTTAATATTTGCCCTAACATCCAGATGGCCAACAGACACACCACCCATCATCAGGGAAAAACACATCAAGACCATGATAAGATACCATTTCACACCTGTCAGAATGGCTAAAATTAACAACATAGGAAATAACAGATGTTGGCAAGGATGTGGAGAAAAGGAAACCCTCTTATACTGCTGGTGGGAATGCAGACTGGTACAGCCACTATGGAAAACAGTATGGAAGTTCCTCAAAGAGATAAAAATAGAATTACTCTATGACCTAGCAATTGTACTACTAGATATTTATCCAAAGGATACAAAAATACTGAACCAAAGGGGTTATATGCAGCCAAATTATGGAAAGAGCTCAAATGTCCATTGGCTGATGAATGAATAAAAAAGATGTGGTATACATATGCAATGAAATATTACTCAGCCATCATAAAGAATGAAATTTTGACATTTGTAATGTAATGAATGGAGCTAGAATGTATTATGCTAAATGCAGTAAGTCAGAGAAAGACAAATACCATATGATTTCACTCATATAGAATTTAAGAAACAAAACAGATGAACATAGGGAAAGGGGAAACTATAGTGAACAAACTGAGGGTTGATGGAGGGGAGGTGGGTGGAGGATGGGCTAAATGGGTGATGGGATCTATGGCCTTTCCACTCTGACTGCCCCTGATCTTGTCTGATCATAGATGCTAAGCAAGGTTGGGCCTGATTAGTACTTGGATGGGAGATTGCCTGGGAATAGCGGGTACTGTAGGCTTGGGCACCTGGGTGGCACACTCAGTTAAGCATCTGACTTTGGCTCAGGTAATGATCTCACAGTTTGTGAGTTTGAGCCCCCTGTCAGGCTCTGTACTGACAGCGTGGAACCTGCTTTGGATTCTGTCTCCCTCTCTCTGCCCCTCCTGACTGGCACTGGCTCTCTTTCTTAAAAATAAATAAGCATACGAGGTGGGGGAGGGAAGAGGGGAAGAGGGGTGATGGGCATGGAGGAGGGCACTTGTTGGGATGAGCAGTGGGTGTCATATGTTAACGACTTGACAATAAACTATAAAAAAATAAGCATAAAAAATAAATGGGGGGCGCCTGGGTGGCTCAGTCGTTTAAGCATTTGATTTCGGCTCATGTCATGATCTGGCTCTATGCTGACAGCCAGCTTGGAGCCTGGAGCCTGTTTCAGATTCTGTGTCTCCCTCTCTCTCTGACCCTCCCCTGCTCATGCTGTCTCTCTTTCTCAAAAAGAAATTTTATAAAAACATTAAAAAAATTTAAAAAATATAAATGGGTGATGGGTATTCAGGAGGACATTTGTTATGTTGAGCACTGGGTGTTATATGTAAGTGATAAATCATTAAATTATCTTCCTGAAGCCAATATTACACTATATGTTAAATAACCAGAATTTAAATAAATATTTAAAGAAAAAAATGTTTACCCCACAAGTCTTTATTATGGAGCCCTGTGGGAAAAATTCCTGCCTGGCTTTTAAGAACCATTTTATTTCTTGTGTAATGTGTTAGTTTTTAGTTTTAAAAGCATGACTCTTGGAATGCTGGACAATAAGTTATATCTTAATTGGAAAAGACTATATATGTCATTATTTTTGTTTCAGCCTCATTCCACTTTTTTTTATATGCTCACTTTTATTTTTTTTAATAATTTCCAGATCCAACTTTTGTAATCTTATTATAATTTATTTATCTTTTTAAGCTGCTTTAAATACTTTATGGAAAGGATGCAGCATAAAAGAATAAATAAGTGAAATGTTTGAAATGAAAAAACGCTTTGTATATATATTGGTGCTTCTGTGTCGGGTGTACATACATTTATAAATGTTATATCTTCTTGCTGAATTGATCCTTTTATCATTAAGAAGTGTCCCTATTTGCCTTTTTTATAATCTTTTTTTCAACTCTATTTTGAGTGATATGATAACTACAGCAGCTTTTCTTTTTCCAATTGCATGGAATATCTTTTTCCATCTCTTTCCTTTTTAATTTGTATGTATTCCTATTTCTGAAGTGAGTCTCTAGTGTATCTTGTATTTTTAAATCTGTTCATTCACTGTATTTCTTTCCTTTTTCTCTTTCATTCTTTCTTTCCTTCCTTCTTTCCTTCCTTCCTTCCTTCCTCTTTCCTTCCTTCCTCCTTCCTTCCTTTCTTCCTTCCTTCCTTCCTTCCTTCCTTCCTTCCTTCCTTCCTTCCTTCCTTCCTTTCTTCCTTTCTATTTATCCATTTACACCTAAGGTCATTATTGATTGGTATGTGCTTACTGCCATTTTGTTGATTGTTTTCTGGCTGTTTCTGTGGTTCCTCTCTCTTCCTTTCTTTTTCTTTTTTGCCTTGTGGTTTGGTGACTTTCTTTAGTGTTATGTTTACATTCCATTCTCCTTTTCTTTTGTATATTTACTATAAGTTTTTACTTTGTGTTTACTGTAAGGTTCATATATATCATTCTATATATGTATATAACAGTTTATTTTAAGTTGATAGCAACTTAAATTTGAACACATTCTAAAACTACATATTTACTCCCCTGTTCTGATATTTTGTGTTTTTGATGTCACATTTTACATCTTTTTGTTGTATATATTTCTTAACTAATTATTTCTTAACTAGTTATTTTCACTAATTTTGTCTTTTGACCTTCATAGTAGCTGAATGAGTGATTGACTCCACTCCACTATATTGTTATTTTTTTCCAATGAGATTTTTACTTTTGTATGTTTTCTTGTTATCAATTGGTTCCATTTCTTTTCAGCTTAAAGAAGTCCCATTAACATTTCTTGTGAAGCCAGTTTACTAGTGATGAGCTTTCTTAGTTTTTGCTTGTCTGGAAAACTATTTCTCCTTCAAAATGGAACCATAACTTTACCAGGTAGAGCATTCTTGGCTGAAAGTTTTTTCCTTTCAGCACTTTGAAAATGTCATGACACTCTCTTTTGGCCTGCAAAGTTTCTGCTGAGAAATCTACAGATAGCCTTTTGGAGTTTTCCTTGTATGTAAAATGTTGTTTTTCCCTCTCTCTGGATGCTTTTAGGATTCTCTTTAACTTTTGGACATTTTAATTTTGTGTGTTTTGGTGTGGCTTTTGGGGGTTTATCTTATCTGGAACTTTCTGGGTTTCTTGGACCTGGATACCTGTTTTCTTTTCTAGGTTAGGTAAATTTTCAGCTGTTATTTCTTCAAATAAGTTTTCTGCCCTTTTTTCTTCTTCTGGGACCCATAGAATGTGAATATTATTTAACTTGATGTTTTCCTGTAGACCTCTTATCTTCATTAAAATTTTTTTCCCTTCCTGCCTCCCACCCTCCCTCCCTCCATTCTTTCCTTCATCCCTCTGTCCCTTCCTTCCTGCTGTTTCTGGGTGAGTTCCATTGTTTTGTCTTCCAGACTGCTGATCCATTCTTATGCTTCATCCAGTCTACTGTTGGACTTCTTTAGTGTATTTTTATGTTCAGTTATTATATTCCTCAGCTCTGTGACTTCTGTTTGATACTTATGTTTTCTGTTTCTTTGTTGAAGTTCCTACTGTGTTCACCCATTCTTCTCCTGAGTTCAGTGAGCATCTTTACAATAAGTACTTTGAATTCTTTGTAAGGTAGATTATTCATCTCCATATCATTAAGGTCTTTTCCTAAGATTTTTTTCCCATTTGGAACATATTTCCCTGTTTCCTCATTTTGCTTAACTCTCTGTGGGTGTTTCTGTGCATTAGGCAAATAGCTACTGCTCTCATTCTTTAAAAAAAAATTAAAATACTCATTTTTTTTGAGAAAGAGAGAGTGACAGAGTGCCACTGGGGGAGATTGAGAGGGAGACACAGAATCTGAAGCAGGCTTCAGGCTCTGAGCTGTCAGCATCGACCCCAATAGGGCAACTGCTCTCATTCTTGAAAGTGTGGACTTCTATTGGTGATGATCCTTTTTATTAAACCTTGCCCTTGCTCAGTCAAATCTTTTTGATTGTCTAAACTTCCTAATTTATTGTTGATATGTTCCTGTTTTTGATAATTGCCAAGACTTGTCAGTGAGCCAAGGGGAAGAATCTCATTTAGTGTTTAGTTTCAGGATGATTAAAGTCAGAACCTCAGGCAGCAACTTTTAAAGGATGTAAATGTAAACATTCCTGTATAGCCATAGTCCTAATCCTTGTTGGCCTCTAGACCTGGAGGTTTAGAGGTGACTCCTGGGCTACAGTTGCAGAACTCAGGACACCAGGTAAGTGTATAAACTCATTTCTGTGAGATCTCATTATCTTGTAGTGAGGCCAAGGGAGTATGCAAGGATGCATCCCCTGCTGATGTTTCTGGGAGCACCTCTTTAGATCTATTCCCTATAGATATGTGGGAAACCTGATCTCTGTCCTTCAGGCTGAAGCTCCAGACTAAGTAAATAGACCTTTTTCACAGAGAGACTGGGATTATTTTTCAGTCTGCTTTCTGTGCAGTGCCCTTGGGATGGTGGCCTGTGAAGAACTGTTTCTCTGATTGTTACTCCTGAGGAATGGCAGCCTCCTTGAACAGCAGGTGATCAAGGGGCATCCTTTATGTGGATGTGTGTGCCTGCTGGCTTTAGTAAGGCACCTGGACAGTGTTGGGGGATGGGCACACTGCCTAGTTTTAGAAAGGCAGTGGAAAGGTTTTGATTGCACTCATGGTGGGTTTTAGGAATGCAGCAGGACAGTGCCGTGTGTGTGTGTGTGTGTGTGTGTGTGTGTGTGTGTGTCCTCGCCAGTTTTAGGCTGGGAGCAGGAGAATGCATACTTATCAACCCCATACAGGGAGTGAGGAAGTGCTGTAACTGCCTGTAGTATCTGGCTTCATTAAGGCAATGGGATAGTGCCATGACTGCTCACCCTGCCTGTCTTAGCAAGATCACAGAAGGGTGCTGTACTTAAGCTTACCCACTTGTGCTAGCAGGGTAGGTGGGAGTAAGAAAATGGCATCCACCATTGCCTCTGTCTCTGGGGAGAGTTTCACCTGTCCCAGGCTCCTTCAGTAGATGTTTGTAGATTAGCAAATAAATTACCTTCACATAAAGTCTAGGCACTTTTCGAATGCTATTTTTTTAGCTTGGTCTGTGGGCAAGCAAGACTCTACATGAGACCTTTAAAAGAGGAACCTCAGTTTCCTATAGGGTGTTGGATCACCTGGACATCCACCACACTGGCTTTCTAAGCCAGGCGTTTTAGGGGGTCATTTTTCTGGTGCAGATCTTAGGGGTTAGGTGATTGATATGGGACACCAACCCCTTGTTTCTCTAGAAGTGCCGGACTAATGAGATCCCTCCCTGTTGTGTCACCATGCCAGGGACGGGGTTTTGGTGAAATCATGTTTCTGCCTCTCCTACATGTTTTGATGTGTTTTTAAAAAATTCTTTATTGTAGAGGGCAGTTCAACTAACTTTCAGATCATTTTCTGAGGGAAAGGATCCATATGTAATGCAATTTGGTATGTCTGTAGAAGGAACTGGATTTAGGATCTTACTGTGCTGTCATCTTGTGGAAGTCTCCATGGGTGACAGTTTTAATTATGTTTTGGGGTGGGGGGATAATTTGCTTTATATAGAAACAGTGTAGAACTGGGGGGAAGGATATGTGAGTGCTAGGTATATTGAACATGTATTAAAATATATTTGTTGCTAGTTAAGTTGGATAAATCCCTTAAATATAAAATATTTAAAATTTGAGGGATACAGTTGACCATAGGTCCTCTGTAAGTCCATAGGTCCTATTTCTTGACCTGCAAGGGGTGGTGATGGAGGAAGAAGAAGGCAGGGAAATAAATTTTTCATTAGAAGAATTTTTAACACAAAGTGTAAGGAAATATTCTTCTTATTGTAGATACTGGCTATGCTTAATACATACAATGGGTGATTGTCAAGGGCTTACTTATAAACATCGTATATACTTTACACTGAAAAGATGAGAACATTTAATATGTCTAGTGAGGGTGGATTTGTGGAAATATCACTGTAAGTCCAGCAGTTATAGAGAATCTAATATTTTGAAATACCATTTTTTATTTCAAAATCTAACCTAGACTTTTAAAATATTTGAGTATTATTGGCTTGTAGCAAAATAACATTTTGTTGAAAATAACCCTCTCCCATCCAATCTGAATGCATTGAGACAGTAGTAATGTTAGTCGAAGTCTGAGACAAAATCTGCTTCTCTAACCTTGTTAGCAGACAAGCAGAATACATCATAAGAAAATGTGATATTGGAAAGTCTAGTTGGAATTTTTGTCTTTAAAATTTGTCTTAATATGGAGAGAGACTGGGTTCTCCAGTGCCTCTTTGCCCTGGCAGCATGATGAGGGGCTGCACACTGGTGACACAGCTGGAGGAGACAAGGGTTATCCAGTGCTTTTTATTTCAACATTAAAATACTATACAGAAAGGGTCTGGCTTCCCACCTTTTAATATTGCTCAATCATTTCTTTTTATTTCTTGCTTCAGTGAGCACAGTATGTGGTTTTCAGGGGAATTTATTAAAAGAGAACCCTTCACTATTTTATGGGTGGATTCTGGAGAAATCTACAGTCAATGCATGTTTCTCAATTTCTTCACAACTGCTGTAATTCTCTGAATCTTGGTGAGGGCATGCTAAAAACTTGGCTCTTAATATATATTTTAATAAGTGAAAGAATATTTTGACATTAGCAAATGAAGGTAAGTGTTTTATATAACATCAGCAACTCAAACCATGAGCATGGTTTTCCATTTTGGCAAATTGTACTGAGCGGATAATCATAATCTAATAGCAGGGCTGTTCTAAGCCCAGGCCATTTTTCTGTTTCTGGTTTTTTGTTTTTTGTTTTTTGTTTTAATTTCTGGGTAACTAAGATCATTGGGCACAGTCTTGTTATTAGAGTGGTTATCTGATTTCCCTTCTTTTATCTTACCAAACTATACAGACTTTTTTGTATGTGTATTTATAATTTGGAGCCTATAGTCATTTTTGGGTTTTAAATTTGTGCTTTCCATTTCAAGGCCACTCTCAAGCATTTCACAAACATCTCCTAAACCATAGTGAGTAAAGGATGACAAGAAACAAGACAGAGAAAGTGTTAGTATGTTAAGGAAAGGTCTGGTGTGGAGACTGTCTTACAGTATGGTAGAGGCCATGCTTCTAATGACTGTATTCATTTGGAGTCTGCTTCATATAGATTCTGATTTAGAGCACAGGCTGTCATCTTTCCACTGGCTTAAAAAAGGTTTACACCAAATATACTCTTCAATAAATCCTTGATAATAAATTTATATTAATCCAGGTAATTCTCTAAGCCAGATATTTAAATTTCTGAAGGAGGTGTGTATAACAAATATAAATGAATGAAGCATATCATATTGAAACTAATATTGCCTTATAAATCACTGTGAACATAAAATACACATACACAAATAAGGCCCACTGGCTGGCTGGCTGTGACTCTTGTTTTATACTCACTTTATTTTCTGGCAGTAAGAATGCTTAACTGGATAATAGAGCTTTCTCTCTCCTGGCCCCTGAGAAACCAACCTCTCAACTGTAGACCCCATTTTTAGCTAGGACAAATCTCATCTTATTTAACCAATGTTTCTATAAGTGGCTGACTTGAGGAAGTTATTGCTTTCTGTGGTCTCAATTGCCTAATAGAAAGTCATTTAATTTAAATCCTAGAACCCCTGTGGGAAAATCCCAATTGGTTACTGTGCCTGTGGTCTAAATAAGGTGCCAACCAGCTCCTCACGAGCAGAACTAGTTTTAAGATCTTCACTCATACCACCTTAGTCACATTTGAAAATTTCCTGTTTGGTACAGCAATAAAGGCAATTCAATTCTACTATTCCTAAATATTATTAGAAAAATTCTTCCCTTGAATACAGTTTAACTCCTGAATAGGACTACTGCTGGGAGAACTGACCGAATATGTTATACATTGACTTAAGCATATACTGTGAAGACGTGATTTATTTGCAAAGAAATTCTGAAATCCTATGGTATGCACTAGGTATTGCTTCTTTTGTAAAAATTAAAAACCAATAAAGCTATCATTTTCAAAAGTAGAGTTTGATAATTTAACTGGCGCTTTCAGCAAAATTAATTAATTGGAGGTTTCTCCAGTTCAGGCATGGACAGTTGTCCAGGAACCTGCAAAGTCTCCATGTTGCAAAATTATTTAAGCACATAATAATTATACTTTTCACCTGTGTAGAACACTAGATAGATAGCTCACTATTAACAAGTACTTATTAAGGCAAATTATAAGTACACTCTGCCTTTATAGGTATAAATAAGCCTTTCTATTTCCCATGAGACTTTATTATTATCCTTTTTACATGGAAGAGTAAATGAAGGCAAAGATTGAACGTCACTAGTAGGTCTGTTGACTGCCTGGATTGATTACTATATTGTGAAGGGATTAACACCTTTGAATAGATTACAATTTTGATATCTATGACTCATCTCCAATAATGCTCAATTCTTTGTCATATTAGCAAAATGGAATCATACTTACATTTACACTAAAAGGATACTCTCTTCAATGGCTTTAAAACATGGCCAACCAATTTTCTGACAGACCTACATTAAGACATGACATCTTCCCGTTGCCTGGATGGTTCAGTCAGTTAAGCATCTGACTCTTGATTTCAGCTCAGGTCATGATCTCATGGTTCATGAGTTCAAGCCCCGCATCTGGTTCTGAGCTGACTGTGGAGCCTGCTTGGAATTCTTTCTATCTCTCTCTCTCTCCCTCTCTCTCTTCCCTTCCTCTGCTCACACATACACTCTCTCAAAATAAATAAATAAACTTAAAAAGAAAAGAGAGAGAGAGATGACATCTTCATTGTCTTTCTGGTATCAGGGCTCTGTGATTGTTTGACCAACAGGATGTAGTGAAAACCACTCTGTGCTGGTCTTTTGGCCCAGACTATAGGGAGCTGACAGCTTCCACTTCCTGTCTCATGGGACGCATGCTCTTGGAAGCCAGCCACCATGCCAGGAGGAAGCCTAAGCAGCCAGTGCAGCAGCATTGTGGAGCATCTGATGCACACACCTCTAGCTGAATTTTATAGCCAGCTCCAGCTTGCGAGCCATGAGTGAACCATCCTGAAAATGGATCCTCTAGTCCTCAGGTAAGTTGCCTTTGATGATGTTGTATGGAACATAGACTAGCTATTTGTGTTGATCCTGACCAAATTACAAATTTATAACCAAAATGAATGATTATTGGTGTTTTTAAGCTACTAAATTTTGAGGTGAATTTTTACATGCTCTAAGAAAATGGCAACATTCCCAGGTCCCTTTTTTTCAGTGCAGCAAAATCTAGGTGCTACTTTAACTCTCACCTTTGATGCTACTAGCTTGCAAAGGAAGAAAGTGAACATACCAGATTTTGGAAGGAAACTCCCAGTTCTCATTAAATATTGGAGGAAATGTAATTGCTCTAGGATGATGCATCACAGCCTCATTTAATTTACTGAGCATCTACTAAGTGCCAGGCACTGTTGCAATTTTAATGAAAGCAGTGTTGCTATTTCTAGTCCTGCTTCAGCTATTGATTCACTGTAGGCCATTTGACAGATTATTCTGTGCTAATGAACCCCATTTCCTCATCTGTAATATGAAAGGGCTTAGATAAATGTTCCGTCAGGTTCCTTAGCTCTAATATAATACTACTTACTTGTGATTCTAAAACTTTAGTTTCTCCATTTGAAAATCCAAATGGTTATTGCCCCCCAAAAGGACCCCTTTCTTCATCATAGAAATATATAAATATATATTTTGTAGAGAGTATTTCATTCCAAACAAGGGGTGAAGGTACCTGATGTTCTCCAATTGATGATAGTTAACTAACGTAAGTTTAAAGCCACAAATAAATAAGGACCCAGAAGCTGAAATGAGGAAGCCCTGATGGGCAGGCAAAAATGAGGCCCATAATATTTACCTCATAGGGTTTTAAAAAGAGATAATATATGTTAAAGCTTATAGTTTAGGCCCTGACTCTTGCAGACACCCAGTAAATGTTTTTCTTTTTTCTTTTTTGCTGAGAAGCAACCCAGACTAATCATTTTTTGAAAGGTAAAATTTTGGTCATGGAATTGCATAAGATACTTTCCTATTTCCACAACAGTTTCTGTAGTGCTCTCCATTAAAAGGTTGTTACTTGATATATTGTACTTCTTTTGTCTAGCTATTTGGTAGAGATTGGCTGTCTGGTTTTTGATTTAAGAATACATGCCAGAGTATGTGTGATGAAAAATTTATTCTAAGAAAAATGCCTGAAGAGATGAACTATGGCATGCTGTTTTATAAAATTTGTAAGATGAGTTTGTAGTATTCTTATTGGACAAATCTTAATTAAGAATAAATTGTCGCCCTTGAGAGTGTTGGTTTTCTATTGCCATGTTACAAACCATCCCAAAACTTAGTGTTTAAAACAACAACAAATATTAATATTTCATTACATTTCTATGGATCAGACATTTAGGAATGGCTTAGTTGAGTATTTCAGGCTTGGGTCTTTATAAGATTGTAGACAAGATGTCAGCCAGGGCTGCAGCCATCTGAAAGTTTGACTGTAGCTGGAGGATTTGCTTCTACAGGTTCAGTGCTTACTATTAGGAGACATCAGTTTCTTGCCATACTGATTTCTTCAGAGGGACACTTCAATGTCCTTATGACATAGCCCTTGACTCTCTGAGAGAGTAAGGAGGAGCAATGTCTTTTATGACCTAGAACTGCAACTCAAACTTAGCCACTTGATAGCAAGATATTCTTATCTCATCTGGCACAGGCCAGTCCTATTCATGTTGAGAGGGAACCACCCAAGGGCAAGATAACTGGGCAGTAAGAATCATTGTGGACCATCTTGGATGATGGTTCCTATGTCAAGGTTTCAGCTTAGTCCCTTTCCTCTAATCACTCTGCATATTCTCCATGGATAAACTCATCCACATCCAGTAGCTTCACATACCATCTTTAAGCCCATTACTCCCAAATACATAAATAATCCTAGATTTCTCTTCTGTTCTTCAGACCTCAATGCATAGTATCTATTGGGCATTTATTTTATTTAATGAGTGGTCACTAGGAACCAAACCTTCAACTAGTCTGGGTAAACAAGACAGACCTCCTTCCTTCAGGGAGATTACAGTTTGCTGAAGCAGAAGGAAAATAAATAAGTAAAGTTTATGGTTAATATAATCAAAGCAATATACTACTGTGATAATAGCTAGACTGATTGGTACAAGAGGGGAGGTGTGCGTTAGCTATTGTAGACACAGTGGGAAAAGATAAACTCTTTTAAAAAGTTAAATTTAAGCTGAGGCTGGAGAGATAAGATATGAAGGGGAGAGTAGTAGTGAATCTATTCCAGGTACTGAGAATGACAAGTGCAAGTTCCCAAGGTAAGGAAGAGCATAGCATAATGTAGAGAATGTCATAACTATTGTGGCTGGAGCACTATGAATGAGAGAGAGAGAGAGAGAGAGAGAGAGACAGAGAGACAGAAGTGATAAAAGTGGTCTGGCAGACCACTAGATCGCTTAGGTCCTTGTAATCTAGAGCCTTATAATGCATGTCATGGGTTTTGAGTATAATGGGAAGAGACAGAGGTTTTAAGCAAGGTCTGGTCAGATACTATATATTTTGTTACAAGTCCATATGTAAAATTGTTATTTTCTTGTCATGGTGTGAATTGCTGGTTCTTAATGTTCCTTAATCACTAAATAGCAGCACCACCCACTGTTTAAGAGTGTAGACTCTGGAGTTAGGCAGACCTTGAATCCTGGATCTACAGCTTACTAGCAAAGAGATCTCAGAAGTGTTATTTATTTTGTCTCATCTCTCTCTCTTTTTTAAATGTGTATTTATATATTTTGAGAGAGAGAATGGGAGTGAGCAGAGTGGGAGAGGGGCAAGGAAGAAGGAGAGAGAATTCTGAGCAGGCTCTGCAGTGATACTTGAATATTCTATTTACCCACTTTTGATTAGTATATACAATGAGGAGGCTATTTTGTTTTTTTATTAATGGCCTCCAGTAACACTCATATCCACAACTTAAATCCTCTTCCCATCAAAATAGCATTTTTTGAGTTGAATTGCAGCTGGTCACACCACCATGACCAGAGGCTAGATCATGCAGTGGAAGTCAGCCACTCATTGCCACTCTAGGGAAAATCTTGAAACAAGTGAAGCTTGTTTGATGCACCAAGCTTGCTTTTTTGGACTCCCTTCTCCATTGCATGGATTCTCTCCCTCTTTTTCTTTACGTTATGTGCCCAGAACTTGCTTGCTTTTTCCCTCAGTTAAAACATGCTTTCAAGAGAAGACTGGTTTTAATTACTTATATATTTATCGAGACTGTAATGTGATATAATTCTGAAATTTATATACACTTTAAGCATTATCACTAACTATAGGTTGAAAGCCACTACTCTCTTGTGTAGAAGTTTAAGTGTTAAAAACCATGTGAGAACAATTTTGGAGGGCTAGGCAAGAGATTTACATTGACTTGCTAAAAATGATACACATATTTCATTGCCTGTTTTCTTGCATTTAAGCCTATTCCTATAAATTCCTCTAAACATTGTGTTTCTTTAAATAATTTCTGTAATGCACCCTGCCTAAGGATTCTCCCCTACAGTGTTTTTTATACTTGGAATCAGTGTGCTCTTAATATCAAAGAAGAGTGAATACATAAAGCCATACAACCCACCTTCCTAGGATAGAAGTATGGAACAGGGCAAGAGCATTGCCTGAAAGTCAGAAAACACAGATTCTAGTCTTAGAGAAATCATGGAGTCTTTTACTCTGGAAAAGGCATATAAACAGAGATCTCTGTTGGGTCATAATTCCCTTTCAGGGCTCCTGTGGTCTCTGATTAGTAGACTATGCATACAATTGACATTTACTGAGGATTCGCTGAGTAAGACTGTCCACACTAAATATTAGCCATGGGCTTCTAATTTCTTTCAGAGACAATGCTATTACTTTCTAATATAATGGAAATGAAGAGAAAGCATTGACTCTCAATTCTCAAAAGGTTTATACAATTTGTGAGTTGTAGACTATGAGTAATAAGATGTTCAGAAATGCCTCAAGAAATTCCAGCAATAATGTCAGCTTTTACTCTGTGGTGGAGGTTAATGCACTTCTCCCACAGGAAAGAGCTGAGCAGTCGATGCCTTATCTGAGTAATTTGGCCCAAAATTGTGGGTTTTAAAAATATGCTTGAATTTCATGGATATTTATGCTAACTTTCATTTCACTGGAGTCTTATGGAAAGATCCTATAGTCACGGATTAATTATGACTAACTTAAACTTTTAGAAGAATGACTTCATTCATGTAAATGAGTATATGGCATAAATGAAGTTTCCTTTGGGTCACGATTCACCTTTTCTATCTTCTCCTTTCCACAAATATAATTTTTCTCTTATGAATCATCATATTCTCACAGGAAAGAAGATGTCACAACATCACCAGTGCCATCAAGTCTTATTCTTGGTACCCTATAATCAGGCTATTTTGTGAGCCTCAGTTTCACTTATTATTTCCCTCAAAGACAAGGAACAGGTTTTCTCATGTACTAGCTCCTTTCTACATAAATATAAAGACCTTTATGAGTTATCAAGAAATCTTAGTGCCTTAGAATTGCCTCTGAAACAACTTTCTTTGGCTTCCCTTTCTTTTTGTTCTGTCAGATCAGAGATCTTTATTTCTAAGCTGAAAACTTTTCAAGTTTCTTATGAGCAGTGCAAAATTGGTTTTCAAAAACACTTGCAAAAGAGTTACCATGCAGTTTTCTAGAACACATCTACCTTTGCAACAGGACACCTAAAAATCCAAGTTTTCTACTTAGTTTCCACCAGAAAAAATTCTTTTTTCTTTCCTCTGTTTTTAAAGTATGGTGTCTCTTAAATACTGAGAACAAACTGAGGGTTGATAAGGGGTGGGGGAGAGGGGAAAGTGAGTGATGAGGATTGAGGAGGGCACTTGTTGGGCTGAGCACTAGGTGTTGTATGGAAATGAATTTGACAATAAATTATATTAAAAAATAAAGTATGGTGTCTCGAACTTTTTCCTTTCATTGTATGATTAAGGAAGTAGTAGCTCACTAAACTCCCACTAGTTATGTTTGTGTGTGTGTGTGTGTGTGTGTGTGTGTGTGTGTGTGTGTGTGTGCAATCATCTGATTTACAAGAAGATGCAACAAAATTCAAAATGATACAAAATATCAATTTCAAAACAACATCAAAAAGTGAGTGTATTTAACCATACTCAGCTCATAACAGAGCAAACGAGTAAGGAGAATAATTCATGCTATAGCATATTGCTATATGAACTGGCAACAGAAAAAGTTGGTAAAGGAAGGCAGAGGAGCTGGAGTGTTAGAATTAGAACTGAGGAGCTCCATAATCGTCTGGCATCTGCTCAATATTGTACCTGTCGATAGAAGTGTACATGATGTGAACCTCAGGGATCTTCCAGATCCTTCGTTTAAGGTCCTAGTGAACTGTGGCCACAATGTAGCACTTGTGCTGAGTTACTCTCTGTACTAAGCAGTAATCTGCTTAGGTTCCTTTGTGTATGCTTGTGGTGTGGGTGGTAATTGTTCAAATCTCAGATCTTTGGCAATCCTTAGAGCCACTTGATATTTTGCCCCAATTTCTCAATTTCAGCCATTACACATTCAGTTATACAAGGTATACACTTGGCATACTAACAGTCCTCATTGATTGTAGTAAGTCAAGTTTGGCTTTAATGGAAAAACTGATAAAGTTAGTATCATCCAGGATGTGGTAAGGTAGGCCCAGCTGTGTGTTATATTGGAAGAATAAGCAGAAAGGATGTTGGGGGACTTCTCTTTCCTTGAGTGCCCTGGGATCTTTTCTTTCTTTTTAGGTTTCAATTTATCCTTCTCTTTAAGCCTCTGATCTCGGAGACTAAGCATTTGCTTTATGATTGCATACTTTCTTGCTTTCTTTTGCTTCCCCTTGTTCACACCACACTCTTGTTTCTCCTCAAACTCCCACTAGTTATTAACATCTATTGGAATTAGCTTATCAGATGATTCTCAAACAGGCTGCTCCCATACTGAGGGAATCTTCATTTTAGAAACAAGGAAAAAGAGTCACTTACCTTGCATGCACTGAAATCCAGGGACTTAATAGGTGTTTTAAATATATTATCACTTCTAAACTATATAGCAGTTTTAGATGTCAGTGCCTGGCAAGTATGTAATTTTCCCTTGTTCACAGGGGACCAGGATTCACACCAATGATGCCTGTCTTCAAAGCCCATTGCTCATCCTACTACAATAGTGTTCTAAAGGAAACTTCGGTATTTCCAGTCTCAGTTCATGACTGAGAGGCTGAGAGGGTAGCTCATCACACTTGAGGAATTCAGGACTGAGAAGTGAGAGTGGTGGAGGAAAACCAAGGGAAGGGTGAGAAGTGGATGGGGGACAAATGTGGCAGGGGGAAGATGAAAATGTCATGACGATATTTTCTCTCTGTACCATAATTTTTCCCAGAACAACTCCTCACTATAAGAATATTTTTATAGCAACTGTAACTTTGCAATATATTTGTTCATATGTTGAGAATTCTCATACATGATTACAAGTTTCATTTTTGAGGACTTATTCTTATAAAACTCATCATCATCATCAAGACAGTGACATCTTGAAACAAAATAACCAACATGATAAATAGTCTTTTTTTTTTTAAATGTTTATTTCTGAGAGAGAGACAGTGTGAGCAGGGGAGGGTCAGAGAGAGAGGGAGATACAGAATCTGAAGCAGGCTCCAGGCTCTGAGCTAGCTGTCAGCACAGAGCCCGATGCAGGGCTCGAACTCACGAACCATGAGATCATGACCTGAGCTGAAGTCGGACGCTTAACCGACTGAACCACCCAGGCGCCCCGATAAATAGTCTTTAATGTCACACAGATTTCTTATTTGGAGTCTCATCTCCTTGTACTGGCAATCTCCACTCCTGCTTTTCAAGAAAATTTACCGTCTCTGTTGAACATCTACCATGAATAAAGCATTCTTAACTTTGGCCCCTTGGTTTGCCCCTTCTCTCCCCCTCCTCCCCCCGTGGCTTTCTTCTCTCTAGATATACCTCTGTAGTACTGGCCTCTCTGCTTCTTGACTTTCCATAAAATCTGTCAGTCAGATATTCCATGTTCTTGGGGACTTAAAGAAATCTATAATGTCTATGGATAACATAAGTATATTTGGCCAGGGGTCTTCTGGATAAGATGTCTTTTAGTTTTAATAAAAATAACCTTTGACCCATTGGAGTCATAGCATTTGAAAGCTAAAGCAAACTTAGAGATGTCTGATATAATTCTATCATTTTCAAATGGCAAAATGAGGCTCAGAGAAATTCCTAGATTTTGGTTCTTAGATCACACTGTCAAGATAGTGAGATGGCAATTATTACTTCAGAAATGAGGAAAGAGTAGTACAGAAAGAAATGATTCGATTGAAGCTACACAGAGGATCAAAAGCCCAAATGGAATGGATTTCCTTTCACCTACCTTTCTTCTGATTTCACTTTATTTTTCTTATAAAACTTGCCTCTATCTTTTCAAACCCTTTTAGGTTGAAATTTCATGGATGTCTGAAACCTGGAAGTAGCAGTAAACTGGGCTGGAGTGTGAGAATTAGGGAGAACTGGCCCTTAGATTTTAGTTGCTTTCATTTTATAAGTCACTCTTACCTTTTTAAAGCAATATACTGATAATGATATGACTTGCCTAATATGAAAAATTAACAATGAATTACTGTTAGTGTCACATTAGTCAACTTTAGTAAATAGAACAGTTTTCCAGTCAGGAACTTGATAGGCCATTTGTATTTTATAGTCTTCCTAGGCAAAAATAAATACTAAATGCTGCAAACCAATCATTTCTAAGTTAGCTATAATACTAAAATATGCTGCTCATAACATTTGCTTTCCATTTGTTAGCAGGATGAAATTATTAAACATATCATTTGACTTTGCTGTTTCTGTCCTGAATAAGAATCTTCAGTTCTAAAAGGCTTGGTGATAAATTCATAACCAAAAGGTAAATAAATTTGTGTGAGCAGTGATATGATAGAGGTTAGATTGAGAGTTCATCATTTATTCTTGGGCAGAGTACAGATTCGTATTATGAAAAGAGTTAGGGAGGTCAAGTGATTTTAGCTGATTAACTTTCTTTTCTTCTAGTTCGATTCTTAATATTACCTTCTGACAGGGGTTATAGGATGAGATTTTATCTTTTGGCTTCATCTGGTATTCATACCTACTTTTCTACGAAGTATCCAGATTAGAGATTATGATTATGTTTTATGATACAAAAGTTGTAGCTCTGCTTTAGGAATTTTTTATATTTGTGGGTCTCCAAGTTAAAGATTCACTACTTTACTATTTTATTCATATAAAATAAAAATAGTGAATACTGAACATTTACTATTTACCGGGTGCTGTGCCCAAACCTCTACTTGTACTGTCTATTTAATTTTCATATGAACCAGCAAGGTAGGTATCTACAATCTTCATTCTCATTTTAAAGATGAGGAAACTAATTTCACTCATATGTGGAATTTAAGAAACAAAACAAATGAACAAAGAAAAAAAGAGACAAACAAAAACCCCAGATTCAAAGAAAAAAAGAGACAAACAAAAACCCCAGACTCTTAACTATAGAGAACAAACTGATAGTTACCAGAGGGGAGGTAGATTGGAGGATGGGTGAAATAGGTGATGGAGATTGAGGAGTGGCACTTGTGGTCATGAGCACTGGGTGATGTATGGAAGTGTTGAATTACTATATTTTACATCTGAAACTAATATAACACTGTATGTTAATTTACACTGGATGTAAAAATAAAAATATAAATAAATAAATTTTCATTAAAAATAGATGAAGAAACTGAGATTTGGAGGGGCTAGGTAACTTGCTGGTGGACCCCAGTTATCAGTGAGGAGTTGAAACAAGTTGCCTGACTTCAGAGCCTGTGCTCTTATCTCTTGTGCTGCACTGGTCTGTGGATAAGAAAAATGGTGAGGAGAGTAGGTGAGGACTAACACATTAAAGCTGGGCAGAGAGGAAGTCTGAAGTCACAACTAATTCTCACTCTTACGACCCATCATAGGTCAAAATAACAGTCTTTGCTCTGTTGAAAATATTCTTACTTCAAGAGTAGATAAACTTGTGGCTAGTAAGAAGATTTTCTTTCATTGCTGATATCTGGTACTTGTCAAGTTTTGTTGAATCTTCTGAACTTTTCTGAAATCTTTCCCTCCCCCCTGCATCCTCAATCCCACTGACTTAGTTTAAAAATTCCTCTTTAGGTCTCATCAGTATCTTATTGCTAATCTCTCCACCTGTCCACTAGGTCTGTTTTCTGATATTCCTTCAGTATCAAGAGTAAAATCAGACAGAGCTTGTCACCAAGTTGCTTATGGGCTTGTTGAGAGATAACATATAAATAAGCAATTACAAAACAATATGATGAATCCTTGATTTATTAGGAGCAGGTATGATCTGTGGGGGCATAGAAAAGTCAGGATTTTAAGAGGAGAGCCAAAGTAAATGGTAACACTTAATGGAAGTGCTAGTTACTGATATTGGAAATAAAAATAACACATTCTACTGATAGTTTCAGTACTAATAGTTTTGAGCTATTCATTTGTGTCAGGCATTGTTTTAAGTCATTTACATATACTATCTTATTTAATTCTAACCATACTCTACAGTAGGTATTATTATCCTAGCTTTACACATGAGGAAACCAAGTATTAGAGGGATTAAGTAGTCTACCTAGGGTTACAAAACTAGTAAGGGAGGAGCAAGGAATCTAAATAAGGCAGTCAGAATTCATTACTAATTTTATTTGGAGGGGAAGAAGGGGTGAGTTATTATGTGTATTGCATTTAAGGAATAGAGCTGTTCCAAGGACAGTGGATGAGTAGGTCTCAGGTTTAGGAGCTGTGGAGTTGGGAGTCATCAACAAGAAGTTATCTGGTGCTAAAAATGTTAATGCAAATGCTCAGGAGAGTGTGAGTTAGAAAATAGGAAGTGCAATGAGAGAAACTTGGGGGAAAAGAGAGGGAGAAGAGTCACTAAAAAATATATCAAAGGATTATCACAGAGGATTGTTATTTGCAGGTGGACACAGTTTGCAAGGCTTGGCACATAGGAGTTATAAGAGGTCATTGCTTATCCTGAAGAACCTGCATTAGTTCTTTCTTTGTGCAAAGAGGTTTATTTCTCCATTTAAGACTATATCATAGTTACTGGCCTAGTACCTTATGTGACTCAGTATTTGTAAGAGCAGGGGTCAGCAACTTTTTTTTGAAAAGGGACAGAAGGTAAATAGTTTTGGCTTTGTAGACCGCATAATCTCTGTTGCGACTGTTGAATTCTATCATCTATGATGCTGCAATAGCAGCCATAAACAATATGAAAACAAATAGATGAAGCTGTGTTACAATAAAGCTTTATTTACAAAAACAAATGATGAGTTGGATTTGGCTAATGGGCTGTGATTTGTTAACCCTTGATCTAGAAACACCCCTCTTGGTTTGGTATCCTTTCAAACATTCTTTCTCAGCTCTGGTCCTTGCTTCATTAAACACTTAGGTCTACATAGTTGAATGTTCTTGCACGTCTTCTTTATTTCCTCCTTATCTCCTACTTCTGGTACATTCCCTGGTAAACTTCTTTGGGGAAGAAATATTTTTAATATTTATTGTGATAGCAGCTCCATAGGAAAAACTAAGGTAAAAACTGGTCGTTAATGGAACTATGTTAATGTGAAATGCATAGTGTTTTGGTGATCGGGTATGTTATTACTCTAGTTTCTTAAACACTTACCTCCCTACCCTGCCAAAAAAAATTTCAAAGTGATTTATTACAAATGAACTTGGTCCATGTTTTAGACTGTGGTGGAGTTGTACTTACTATGACAAACTAGGTTTCTTTTTTTTCTTAGTTTATTTCGGTTCCATATAACACCCAGTACTGATCACAACAAGTGCCCTCCTCTATGCCCATCACCCCACTTCCTCTCTCCTCCACCCCCATCAGTCCTCAGTTCTCAGCATTCAAGAGTCTCTCATGGTTTGCCTTCCTCCCTCTCCCCCACTATTTTTACCCTTCTTCTCCCCCACGGTCCGCCGTTAAGTTCCTCCTAATCCACCTATATGTGCAAACATATGGTATATGTCCTTCTCTGCCTGACTTATTCACTCAGCATAATACCCTCAAGTTCCATCCACGTTGCTACACATGGCCAGATTTCATTCTTTCTCATTACTATGTAGTATTCCATTGTATAGATAAACCACATCTTCTTGATCCATTCACCAGTTGATGAACATTTAGGATCTTTTCCATGTTTTGGCTATTGCTGAGAGTGCTGCTATGAACATTGGGGTACATGTGCTCCTATGCATCAGCACACCTGTATCTCTTGGGTAAATTCCAAGCAGTGCAGTTTCTGGGACATAGGGGAGTTCTATCGTTAATTTTTTGAGGAAGCTCCACATTGTTTTCCAGAGCATCTGCACCAGTTTACATTCCCACCAACAGTGTAGGAGGGTGCCCGTTTCTCCACATTCTTGGCAGCATCTAGAGATAGCCACTCTGACTGGCATGAGGTGGTATCTCAGTGTGGTTTTGATCTGCATTTCCCTGATGATGAGGGACACTGAGCATCGTTTCATGTGTCTGTTGGCCATCTAGATGTCCTTTTTGGAGAAGTGTCTGTTCATGTCTTCTGCCATTTCTTCCCTGAATTATTTGTTTTTCAGTTTTGGAAAATAATTTTGGATACTAACCCTTTATCTGATATGTCATTTGCAACTATCTTTTCCCATTCTGTCAGTTGCCTTTAGTTTTCTTGATTGTTTCCTTTGCCATACAGAAGCTTTTTATCTTGATGAGGTCCCAATCGTTCATTTTTGTTCTTGATTCCTTTGCCTTTGGGGATGTGTCAAGTAAAAAATTACTGTGGTGGAGGTCAACGAGGTTGTTTCCTGCTTTCTCCTCTAGGGTTTTGATGGTTTTCTGTCTCACGTTCAGGTCCTTTATCCATTTTGAGTTTATTTTGGTAGATGGTGTGAGAAAATGATCTAGTTTCATTCTTCTACATGTTGCTGTCCAGTTCTCCCAGCACTATCTGTTAAAGAGGCTGTCTTTTTTCCATTGGATACTCTTTCCTGCTTTGTCAAAGATTAGTTGGCCATACATTTGTGGGTCCAAATCTGAGTTCTCTATTGTATCCCATTGGTCTATGTGTCTGTTTTTGTGCCAATATTATACTGTTTTGATGATTACAGCTTTGGAGTAAAGGCTAAAGTCTGGGTATGTATTGCCTCCCGTTTTGGTTTTCTTCTTCAATATTACTTTGGCTATTTGGGGTCTTTGTGGTTCCATACAAATTTTAAGATAGTTTATTCTAGATTTTATAAGAATGTTTTCTTATCAATTTTGATTGGGATTGCATTGAATGTGTAGATTGCTCTGGGTAGTAATGACATTTTAACATTTGTTCTTCCAATCCATGAGCATAGAATGTTTTTGCATTTCTTTGTGTCTTCTTCAATTTTCTTCATAAGTTTTCTATAGTTTTCATCATACAGATCTCTTATATCTTTGGTTAGGTTTATTTTTAGGTATTTTATTTTTTTGTGTGTGCAGTTGTGAATGAGATCAGTTTCTTGATTTCTCTTTCTGTTGTTTCATTATTGGTATATAAAATGCAACTGATTTCTTTACATTAATTTTGTATCCTGCAACTTTGCTGAATTCTTGGATCAGTTCTAGTAGGCTTCTGGTGGAGTCTGTCAGGTTTTCTATGTAGAGTATCATGTCGTCTGTGAAAAGTGAAAGTTTGACTTCTTCTTTGCCAATTCTGATGCCTTTCATATCATTTTGTTGTCTGATTGTTGATGCTAGGACTTCCAGCACTATGTTAAACAACAGTGGTGAGAGGGGACATCCCTGTCATGTTCCTGATCTCAGGGGGAAAGCTCTCAGTTTTTCCCCATTGAGGATGATGTTAGCTGAGGGCTTCTCATAGATGGCCTTTATGATGTTTAAGTAAGTTCCTTCTATCCCAACTTTCTCGAGGATCTTTATTAAGAAGGGATGCTGTATTTTGTCAAATGCTTTTTCTGCATCTATCGATAGCATCATATGGTTTTTATTTTTTCTTTTGTTATTGTGATGTATCACATTGACTGATTACTGAATATTGAACCAGCCCTGTAACCCAGGAATGAATCCCACTTAATCATGGTGGATTATTCTTTTTATGTGCTGTTGGATTAGATCTGCAAGTATCTTGTTGAGGATTTTTGCATCTTTATTCATCAAGGATATTGGCCTGTAGTTCTCTTTTTTTGCTGGGTCTCTGTCTGGCTTGGGAATCAAAGTGATGCTGGCTTTGTAGAATGAGTGTAGAAGTTCTCCTTCAATTTCTAATTTTTGGAATAGCTTGAGAAGAATGGGTATTAACTCTGATTTAAATGTCTGGTAGAATTCCCCAGGGAAGCCATCTGGTCCAGGGCTCTTATTTGTTGGGAGATTTTTGATAACTGATTCAATTTCTTCACTCGTTATGAGTCTGTTCAGATTTCTATCTCTTCCCATGTTAATTTTGGTAGTGTGTGTGTTTAGGAATTTGTCCATTTCTTCTAAATTGTCCAGTTTGTTGGCATATAATTTTTCATAGTATTCCCTGATAATTGCTTGTATTTCTGAGGGATTAGTTGTAATAAATCCATTTCATTCATAATTTTGTCTATTTGGGTTCTCTCTCTTTTCTTTTTGAGAAGCCTGGCTGGAGGTTTGTCAATTTTGTTTATTTTTTCAAAGAACTAACTCTTGGTTTCATTGATCTGTTCAACTGGTTTTTTGGGTTCTATATTGTTTATTTCTGCCCTGATTTTTATTATTTCTCTTCTCCTACTGGGTTTGGCATGCTCTTGTTGCTCTCCTTCTAGTTGCTTTAGGTGTGCTGTTAGATTTTGTATTTACTCTTTTTCTAATTTCTTGAAATAGGCCTGGATTGCAATGTACTTTCCCCTTAGGACTGCCTTTGCCGCATTCCATAGAGTTTGAGTTGTTGTATTTTCATTAATATTTGTTTCCATATATCTTTAAAATCTTCTCTAATTGCCTGATTGGCCTATTCATTCTTTAGTAGGGTGATATTTTGGAGGTTTTCCAGACTTTCCTGTGATTGATTTCACGTTTCATAGCATTGTGATCTAAGAGTGTGTATGATATGATCTCAATTCTTTCTATTTATTGAGGGCTGCTTTATGACCCAGTATATGATCTCTCTTGAAGACTGTGACATTATATAATAAGAAGAAAGTGAATTCCATAGCTTCAGGATGTAGAGTTCTAAATATTTCTGTCTAATTCATCTGTTCCAATGTGTCATTCAAGTCCCTTCTATCTTTTAAAAATTTTTAAATGTTTTGTTTGTTTTTGAGAGAGAAATAGAGATAGCATGAGCAGGTGAGGGTCTGAGAGAGAGGGAGACACAAATCTGAAGCAGCCTCCAGGCTCTGAGCTAGCTATCAGCACAGAGCCCAACGCGGGGCTCAAATCCACAAACTGTGAGATCATGACTTGAGCCGAAGTTGGACGCTTAACCAACTGAGCCACCCAGGTACCCAAGTCCATTGTTTCTTTAGTGATTTTCTGTCTAGTTGCCCAATTTCTTGCTGTAAGTGGAATATTAAAGTTCCCTGCTATTAGCACATTTTTGTCCATAAGATTGTTTCTGTTTGTGATTGTTTTACATATTTAGGTACTTCCGTATTCAGTGTGTAGACATTTATAATTGTTAGCTCTTCCTGACGGATAGACCCTGTAATTATTATATAATGCCCTTCTTCATCCCTTGTTACTGCCTTTACTTTAAAGTCCAGTTTGTGTGATATAAATATGGCTACTCCAGCTTTCTTTTGACTTCCAGTAGCATGATAGGTATTTCTCCATCCCCTTACTTTCAATCTGAAGGTGTACTCAGGTCTAAAATGAGTCTCTTGTAGACAGCAAATGGATGGATCTTGTTTTTTTTATCCATTCGGCTACCCTTTGTTTTTGATTGGAACATTTAGCCTATTTGCATTCAGAATTATTTTTGAAAAATAGGGGTTTAGAGTCACTGTGTTCTTTGTAGGATTCATGCTTGTGGTGTATCTCTGGTACCTTATGTTCCCTGCAGTATTTCCCTCATAGAGTCCCCCTTAGGATGTCTTGTAGAGCTGGTTTAGTGGTGATGAATTCTTTCAATTTTTATTTATTTGGGGAGACTTTTATCTCTCCTTCTATTCTGAATGGCAGCCTTGCTGGATAGAGGATTCTTGGGGGCATATTTTTTTCTATTCATATCATTGATGATTTTCCCCCATTCCTTTTTGGTCTTTCAGGTTTCATTAGGTAGGTCTGTAACTACTCTGATAGGTCTCCCTTTGTATGTTAGAACCCTTTTATCCCTAGCTGCTTTCAAAATTCTCTCTTTGTCTTTATATTTTGCCAGTTTCACTATGATATGCTGTGCAGAAGATCAATTCAAGTTACATCTGAGGGGAATTCTCTGTGCCTCTTGGATTTCAACGTCTGTTTCCTTCCCCAGATTGGGGAAGTTCTCAGCTATAATTTGTTCAAGGACTCCTTCAGCGCCTTTCCCTCTCTCTTCCTCTTCTGGAATTCCTATGATATGGATATTATTCCATTTGATTGTATCACTCAGTTCTCGAACTCTCCTTTTGTGTTCTTGGATCAGTTTATCTCTCTTTTTCTTGGCTTCCTCTTTTTCTATAATTGTGTCTTCTAATTCACATATCCTCCTTTCTGCCTTTTCAATCCGTGCATTGGATACCTCCATTTTATTATGCATCTCACTTATAGCATTTTTTAATTCATCACAACTATATTTAAGCTCCATAGTCTTTCTAGCAATAGTTTCTCCGATGTCTTCCATACCTTTTTTAAGCCCAGTGATTAATTTTACGACTATTGTTCTAAATTCTTGTTCAGTTATTTGCTTATATCTGTTTTGAGCAGTTCTTTAGCTATCATTTCTTCCTGGAATTTCTTTAGAGGAGAGTTCTTCCGTTTCATCATTTTGGCTAACCTTCTGTCTCCTGTTAGTTTTAAAAGCTTGTTATGTGCTCTGCACCTGCGAATACTGCTTTATTAAAGAAGGCTCATTGACTGTCCAGGGCCTGTCCATTCAGGAAGTGTCCTTTTAATGGTGTCTCTTGGTCTCTCTTGTTGAGACTTCAGTTATTTTATTTCCCTACTCATAGTGGTATTTGGGACTCTCCACATGTGTACTTTGGCTTGCTTCTTTAGGTAGCCCTATGAGGTTGTTTTCTCAGCAGACTCTGTCTCCTTTCCCTCCCAGACTCCTGCAGTTCAGTGGCCTATGGCTTCAGCCCTTCTCCATTTGAGAGATGGGGGCAAGTGAAATGTATGGAATGCCCTACTTCTCCGCCATCCTGCCTCCTTCAGCAAACTAGATTTTATATGTTAAGCAAGGAGTGATTTTTGTTTTAGTGGAAAAATTCTTTTGGTGTGCTTTGTGTCTTTGAGAATTTGGTAATTTTGTGAAATAAAGGGTGTCTAGCATTTCTTAGAGGGAATCCCCATGGAAAGGCACACATTGCAATTGCAGGATTACCCTGAGAATTGAGGAAATTCAGCTTGCCACTGAACATTTTAACCAGAAAATGAAAGTATCTATTGCCTCTCAGTAGAATTTAGAATTGGAAAATAAGTACTAAAACAGTTTGCTTTTTAGCAAGATTTTGAAAATATTGGAAATCTGCTAAGCATCCATTTCCTCCATAGTCCTTATCTTTTGGGTACTTGCTATCGATTATGAAGTGCATTCAAATCTTTTTTAAAATTGAAAAATCCTTATTTATATATATTGATCTTTACACCAAGAAAGCTGATAGAGTATTCCTGATTTTCCAACCTTTCTAATCTTAATTGAATTGTTTATATAGCATTTCAAACCTGTTATCAATTAAACATACACTCTATGACAAGTAAGTCGAGGAGTAAAAGGCAATGATTTTTGTGTCAACTCCATTTGTGATAAGAAATCAATGTGTGAACAGCAGAGCCAGGAAACCACTGACATCTGTTTATGTCGGACATTACTTTCTATGACAGATAGGGTATACTTGTGCTGCCCTGTCCTCCTTCATGGAAGGTCTTGCTGCCCAGCTATGGGAGAGCAGTCAGCAGACAGTCTGAAGATGTCAGCTACTTTAGGTTTGGATTTCATTGAGGTCCTGATATTCCAGAACAGCTCACCACTGATGATTGTGTGAGATGTGGTGGTAGTAATAAAAACCAGTCTGCCTCATGGGGGACATCCTGTTAGACAATACTTGCTCCAGAGATCCGTGGCAGCTTTTACAATTTAACTTCTCTTTCTGCTCAATCTTGGTTCTACCCCTTCTGTTCACAGGCTTCATCCCTCTCAAACATCTTGCATCCCAAACTCCATCTCAACATCTTCTTGCAGAGAATTTAGCTTGCAGTATAGCATGTAACTGATCAGTAATCCTCACAGTTTTTCAATGGGTTCTCCAAGAGGAATGATTTGAGACATAAACCAAAGGTGGGTAATCTAGGAGCACTTTCTTTCGAGCAGACAGTAGAAACTGCTAGAAATTTGAACGGTTTGCTATCTTTGTGAAAAAAAAATTTTGGAGTTCTTCTGGTATATGAAGTTTAGTGAAAAAAATTTATTTCCTCCATTTTTCCTAAGGGCTCCTTTATGTTAACCCTTTTTTTAATTTCTCCAGTTTTTTCTGTACAACAAGTCTTCAAGTTGCTACAGCTTCTGTGTGCTCATTTATCACTTAGGCTTCTGTGGCACAAGCTAGATATGGGTTGTAATATAGGACAGAAGAGGAAGACCAGGTGCCAGGAGAACTCTCCCAGTTTGTCCTTGATGGAGGAGACAGTTGTTCCGGTTACAGCCCCCAAAGAATTTGCCAGTTTGGGTTCAATCCAGCTCCTGCTTTTGTTGATATGTGGAAAGGGCCTGATGTTTACTGAGGACCTGTATGCCTTAGGCCCTTTACACATGTCATCTCGTTTAAGTTTCAAACAAATGTACAAGTTAGATATTTTAAAACTGAGGAAATTGAAGAGTAGAGAGATTTAAGGGACTTGACCAAGGTTATTTGATATTTCTGACAGGAGAGATGCTGGTGAAGAGTGAGTGCTAAAGTAGTATCGTTGGTTTTCTGTTATACTCATTCTTCCTTCTTCCTTAGTAAGAGAAACCCAAGTTTTAGCCAGGTTCATTGTGGCCTCAAATGTAAATATTTCTCTCCATTACCAGTACAATCAGATAAAGTTCTCACCAATGAGCCGTAACCAGCAGTGTTCTGTGGGACTGCCTGGAAGTCTCTTTCTAAAGAGGCAATGAGATTTTCTTTCTTTTTTCTTTTGTCCTGCTATTTGGTTTGTGGATGTAATGGCTGGAGCTGTAGCAGCCACATGGACCATAGGATGATTTGAGATTGAAAATCATTATCCAAGATGATGGAAGAATGGAGAGCTTGATGTGGCCCATCATCCCAGCTCTGAATTGCCTACCTCCAGATTTCTTATGCCTGAGAGACTTAAAAGAGACAACTTCTTTCTCTTTTTTAAGAATGTAAGCCATTTTTTTGTTATATGTAGCAGAACCTAGTCCTTATTGATGTGAATGCTAACACCTTTTGGCAGGAAAAGTCATTTCCTACTTGGAATAGGAGCTTAAAACGGGTCTCTATTGCACATAAATTTGAATATAAAGTGGTTATTTTTTGAATAACACCATTAAACTCCACATCTCTCTTCTAGCAGTGGTACTTAGGAAGTACCTCAGTAGTTTCTGTTTAACAACTTCATTCCTCACTTTTTGTGTGACATACACAAACATGCTTTTTAAAAAGTTTTTTAAATTTTAAATTCCAGTTAGTTAACATACAATGTCATATTAGTTTCAGGTGTGCAATATAGCGATTGAACACTTCTATACAACACCTGGTGCTCATCAAAGTGCACTCCTTGATTCCTGTCACCTGTTTGACCCATTTCCCACCCACCTCCCCTCTGGTAATCATCAGTTTGTTCTCTATAATTAAGAGTCTATTTCTTGGAGATATGGTTTATCAATACGATGGAATACTACATGGCAATGAGAAAGAATGAAATCTGGCCATGTGTAGCAACATGGATGGAACTTGAGGGTGTTATGCTGAGTGAAATAAGTCAGGCAGAGAAGGACAGATATCATATGTTTGCACATATAGGAGGATTAGGAGGAACTTAACGGAGGACAATGGGGGAGAAGAAGGGGGATAATGGTGGGAGAAAGGGAGAGAGGCAAACCATGAGAGACTCTTGTATCCTGAGAACAAACTGATGACTGATGGGTGTGGGAGGAGGGGAGGTGATGGGCATAGAGGAGGGCACTTGTGGAAATGAGCACTAGGTGTGTTATATGGAAACTAACTTGACAATAAACTATTTGTAAAAAAAGAAAAGAGTCTATTTCTTGGTTTGGCTCTCTCTTTTTTTTCCCCTTTTGCTCATTTGTTTTGTTTCTTAAATTCCACCTATGAATGAAATGATATGGTATTTGCCTTTCTCTGACTTATTTAGCTTAACATAATACTCTCTAACTCCACCCATGTTGTTGCAAATAAATGACAAGGGTTCATTCTCCCTTATGGCTGAGTAAAGCCACACACACACACACACACACACACACACACCACGTACCCCACATCTTCTTTATCTATTCATCAGTCGATGGACACTTGGACTGTTCCCATAATTTGGCTATTACATAATGCTGCTATAAACATTGGGGTGCTTGTATCACTTTGAGTTCATATTTTTGTATTCTTTGTGTAAATTCCTAGTAGTGCAATTTCTGGGTTGTGGGGTAGTTCTATTTTTAATATTTGGAGGAACCTCTACTGTTTTCCAGAGCGGCTGCACCGATTTGCATTCTCACCAACAATATGAGAGGGTTCCCCTTTCTCCACATCCTCACCAGCACCTGTTGTTTCTTGTATTATTGATTTTAGGCATTCTGACATGGTGAGGTGATAATCTAATTGTAGTTTTGATTTGTATTTCCCTGATGATCAGTGATGTTGAGCATATTTTCACATGTCTCTGCCATCTGTATGTCTTCTTTGGATAAACGTCTTTTCATGACTTATTTTTAATTAGATTATTTCTTTTTTGAGTATTGAGTTAAGTTCTTTATATATTTTGGACACTAACCCTTTATTAAGTTATCAGTATGTCATCTGAAAACATCTTCCATTCCATAGGATGCCTTTGAGTTTTGTTGATTGTTTCCTTGGCTGTGCAGAAGCTTTTGATCTTGATGAAGTCCCAATAGTTCATTTTTGCTTTTGTTTCCCTTGTCTCCAGAGACAACTAGAAAGAAGTTGCTATGGCTGATGTCAAAAAAGTTACTGCCTGTGTTCTCCTCTAGGGCTTTTTCACATTTATGCCATTCATCCATTTTGAATTTATTTTTGTGTATGGTATAAGAAAGTGGTCCACTTTCATTCTTTTGCATGTTGCTGTCGAGTTTTCCCAACACCATTTATTAAAAGACTGTGCTCTTCCTATTGGATATTCTTTCCTGCTTAGTCAAGGATTAATTGATGTAATTATAATTGTCAGTTCATTTCTGTTTTCACAAATATGGTTTTAACTGACATTCTTTTGGTTGACAGGTATTAAACTCATAACATTCAGAGTTGCTGCCAGGGATGCAAATCTTTAGTTTCTAGTTCCTACGGTCTGTAGTTCTCTGCATCCTCATTAAAATGGCAGCTTCCACCAATTGTATTTTAAAAGAAAACAGCCTTCTTTTGCACATATTTTAAGAAAAACAAGAGGCTTATTCTCTGACCGAGGGGAAAATTTTAACTTAGCTGGGGTGACTGACTTATTTCTAACCTGTGGCATTTTTGTTCTGAGGATACTTCACAATGAAAATGGGCACCACAGTAAAGCAAATAGAGATCAGAGTCAGGGAATCATTGGAATGAATGTTTGCATCTGACTCTTTGATTACAATAAGCAATGTGGCCTAGCTGAGGAATGCTCTATTTTCACAATTGGCAGACCACGCAGCCTGCAGCAATCAGCAAAGGGCGGCTTATTTTCAGCACAAACATCCATCAGATGTGATGAGAAAAGCAGAACTGCAATCAGTGGCAGGTTCTTCAAAGAACTGTTGATGAAAAATGGATTTTACATGTATCAAGTGGAGAAGAAAATGCAGCTCATTTTTTTAAAGTCCCATTTACATGGACAACAACACTAGCAACATTTCTGAACATGAAAGAGAGTGATACAGTAGTTCTATCATAAGTGGGACTTTTCTGTCCTCCTTACAAAATAGTATACTCAGTCTGTGTCAGTAATGTATTAGGTTTTAAAAGGCAAGATAATAAGCAATTTCAGAGAAGGATCTAACATTTATTCCAACTGCCTTATGCAGATATATTTTTTCATTGATACTATGATGGAAGAATTCTATTGATGTAACCAACAGACTAGAGATTTTTGATAAGATTTCCAGTCTTATCTACAGTAACTCTATTCCACATGACTAAAAAATTAGAACTATTTAGCTCTGTAATCTTTCGACTAAATGATAGAGCATGAAAACTCTGTAGGCTCAAAGTTTTTGATCTGAAGAGAAAGAAAAGTTGCTCAAGTAGGGATCTTTAACTTTCTTCTTTAATTAATATTTCCTGCTGTGGTTATGAGATTTTTGGTTTTTATATGTGCTAACATATTTGGAAGTTTTTCCTAAAGTGACAGAAAGAGATGCCACTTTAAGCACTGAGTTTCTCTTTCTTTAAGGCCTACTAACTATGTTAGGAGGTGTTTCAAAGAGACCTGATCTTGGGCCATACGGACTGCTCTGTTTGGTTTTAGTTTTGTGCTTCCTGCAAGGGAGCTATGGGAAGAAAGCAAGATCATGTGTTGGCTTGGGTTTATAGCATATAGAGTCTCTATTCAAAAGCATGAGCTCTCTCTTCTGTCTCCCATCTCCTCTCTGGTAGTTACTAGATGAGACGTTGACTTTTGTATTTGATCAATTTCTTTTACTTAAGTTCATAAACATGTATCGTTTCTCTTTATGGGTTTGCTGAAAAGTAAAATAAGCAATCCCAACTGTCTCTTCAAACAAGAGGGAAATTAATACTTTGACCTAAAAGGACACTCATTACAAAAATAGTAATATGCTTATCAAGTAAAATAAGGTCCCAGTTTGCTTAGGCAGGATAGACCAACACTTTTTTCCTTTTCTGTCATGTACAATTGTTGAGAGTCTAACATATGGACTCTGGAGCTATGGAGAGGTTGCTGTTCTGAAGATGAGGTTATTTTTCTATCCTTGATTATTCTCTCAAGGTTCTGTTTTGTCTGACTCAGAATTAGAAAGATGCATGCAAAATGCGCTTGGCCAGTTACTCCTTGACTAATGCAAACATTTTATCTGCATGCTCCTCCGGTTTTGTAGCAAAGGAGTGTTGTGGGCAGCTGCTGGCTAAATTGTAAGCCAATCACAATTATTTCAGGGTAGTTTCAGAAGAAGTCTGGGAATAGTTGCCAATGTATCATCCAAAAGAGAGTGTCTAAAAAAAATGTATCCTGATACTTATTTATTTATTTTTATATTAACTCAGCCCACCAAATATCCCTTTAGGCTGAGTACCAGCACTGTTGCCCTGGTTTCAAAAACTCACTTTATGAGTCAGGAGCCATGTTGACGTGCCAACCCAAGCAGTTAAGCTGGTAAATGCCAGGCTTTATAATGTGTGGACAGATGTTTGTGCTGCTAAAAATGTGTCTTGGCACACAGAGAGTGGTGATCTGAATATTGTCTTCAGTGCTCCCTGAATTTCCTTGCAGGAGTTGAATAAGAAGTTGTAGAGCATGTCTGCATCAGTGATAGGGCTCCTTTATCCTTTTATCCTTTTGGGGTGGTAGTAGCAAGCCTGTGGCCCCTCATGTCTCCTTTCAGTTCTCTGTGTGGCATATTACATTGATAGCATGAGAAAAACATGCTTGTAATTTAAGAAGAATTCCAGAGGACTTACCTCATAGTCTTTATTCTCTGATGCATATTGAACGACAGTAGCAGTGAAACTTCAAACTGCTCATTTGGATAGGGCAGCTGTTGGATATGCCTATTCTTTTTATCAAGTCTCCTGTTATTTGCATTTATATGGTACTTTTCTTCTAAAGCTTTTAAAGCAATTTCAACTTCACAATACTTGGGTGAATTGGATGAGAAGAAATACACTTCATTTTGAGGTTGAGATAAAAGACAAATTGTCAATGGCTCTCCTTAACAGAACAGAACAGAGTACAGAGGGTGTTCAGACAGTTTTCTCCACACCGATTTTCCCGGAAGCCTCACGGAGAAGATAATTAAAGAAGGAGTTCTGGTCTCAGGGTTCAGATGCTCTGGGGGAAAGGCTCCATTGATAGGCTTCAGGGATCTTGTGAATGACCTTAAGCCTTGTGCAAATCTAATAAATACTTACAAAACTTTAGGTCAAAATGCAGAGAGAATGTACAAAATGTAGTCCCCCCTGCATTTTAGGCTAAGGGTTTACAAGTATTTTATTTAGTAGATTCTCACTGGCTTAAGGACCATTGCTTCATGTAGTGCTCCTTAAACCTCTGGTATATCTCAGTCATTTGGTATGTTTGTCAACAATTCTTGGCCATCCAGAAATTGCAAGTTAGTAAGTTTGAAGTGGAGCTTTTGGACCCGAGTTTTAACACCAAGTGATCCCAGTTTATGTTAACCAAGAGAGAGACTGGCCAAGCCCCTTGAGGAGAGCCAAATAAATAATTATTGATTGGAATCTGTGGGAATTGTTTTAGATTGTGGGAGAGATTAAAGCGCAAGGCCAGAAAGAGAATGCAGAGACTATGATAGTGGTATAGAATACAAGAAACTTTGTCATGCATTATAAAACAAAATTGTATTTCAAGAGAAGTTAGGCTAGGTCTTTGAGAGTGAATGATTATAAATGGAAAATCAAACACCTGATACAAGAATTTTTAAAAGATCCAGAGCAACAATCTTAGTAGACACAACAGTATTTTTAACTTTTTCATATCTGTTTTTTTATAGCTTTTAAGTCAGGAAAATAGGATCTGGTGGCTGGAAACAAATGCTTAATGGAGTCATTAAGTATCAGTTATCTGGAAATTAAAATCCTGTCATTAGTTAGGAGGTAAGAAATAACATAAGACCATTTCTTTGCATTGCTGGGAAAAATGAGTTAGCTGAACATAGGTCTATTCTGAAGCAGCAAATTATTTTCGGATTTTCCATTTTTACAAACCCACAGAAATAGAAGATATGTAGAGGGATTCTATTTTGTGAAGGGAGGACTTCTGTTTCAGTGTGTTTGACAAGAAGCTCTATGAAACTGTTATTCTAAATACAGTCAGACCTGAACTGAGAGACCATCAGACTTAGTGTTAACTGATGGGTTGACCAGCTAGAGAAATACAGTTTACCCTGACTCCCCTTTTGATCTTCACAGTTTCCTCCAGGAGCTACTCATGTCGAGGCCTGAAAAAGTCCTCCCATTACTCTGTCATCATCTATCCTGCCAAATATACTTTGATCCGTATGGCACCACACTTAAGGAAAATTGCTTCATGAACTTTTATTTAAGGTTATAATAATGTTAGCTCTGTGTCGTCTTTGCTTGTTATTTTGTCATTTAGTTTGACTATAAGAATATGATGCAGTGGTGGTGCGTCAATTCCTCTGAAACCTCACTGCAATCTGTAAAGTACTATATTTGTAAAGCACCCTTTGGGAAGTACACAGTGTCTTTTTGAAGAGATTCTTTTAAAGTTTAACACAGTGTTTTTCCATAAATGTATTGACACACACTTAGAGCACAGAATACTGGAGCCTGGCAAGAGCTTCTGAGAATCCATGTGTGTGGCTGATGAAACGTCATGATTTGTTTGGAAAAAGCTTTTAGGAACTAAATCGTGTTAAAAGAGAAGTGAGCTTTCTTATGCAGGTGTAATGTACTCTTAATGTAAAACCATAGCAAATTATCCTGCAGAGAGACTTGGAGGAAAATAAAGAGGGGTCCTGTTTGAGGGCATCTCTGTCCTCCAGGTTGGCCTGAACCGACTGCAGTCATCGTTCCCTGCTCCAGTTATTTTGTGATCCTGCTCCTGTTCTTTTATCCTCTCAACATGCCCTGCAGCCCTGACCTCCCCAAAGTCTCATTTGTTGTTCCACGGCCAGCACTAGGAAAGTACACATAATCAGGCTCTATAGATAGTTGTTAAGTGAATTGACAAATGCATAAAAATCTCCATTACCTTTTCATCAACTTCTGGGTAAAAGTCAGTCTTTACAATGACCTACAAAACCCAAGCTGATCAGGCCCCTGTTATTATTTCTGATTTTATCTCTTTGCTTTCTCATTTTTACTCACTCTGTTTCACCTATACCAGCCTCCTTGGTAGTTCCTTAAATAAGCCAGGACTACTTCCACCTCAGGGCTATGCACTTGCTGTTTCCTTTGCTTGGAATGTTCTTTTCCAGTTATCTATCTCTGTCTTAAAGGCTTCTCACTTCTAGATCTTTTCAATGTAATTTTCCTACTACTTATTCCCTTTTTTGGATGTCTATCTATTGTCATATAACAAACGACCCTAAAAGTTAGTGGCTTAAGTAGCCATGATTTGTTCCTTAAGTCAATTCTGCAGGTGAGATAGATGTTTCTTTCCCACCTAGGAGCAACATTCAGCCAGAAGCTCTGTTGTTATATCTCATTTCTCCTCTTTACAGGATAACTCATCATCCAGGGCCTTTTCATCTGGCTCTCTCTCCAGCAGAATAGTCACGTCTTGCTTAAATCATGGAACATAACCTCAAAGTAGGAGTGTTCCAAGAGGATAGTCTTTAGATGATGGACTTACCAAGCCTCAGCTAACAATATACTTGCAGATGTGTCATTGGCCAAAGTCAGTCCTGTGCCATGGCCAGCATCATTGTGGGAGGGGTTTACACAGGACATGAACATCTGGAGTTATTTTTTACTGGAGCCTATCAGCTAACAGTCTACCCTACTCTGCTCTCTGGCCCCAAGTGATTCATATCCCTCCTACCTGCAAAATATACTGACCACTCCTGAAGACTTCCCAAAGTCTTATCCCATTGAGGCCTGTAGCTTAGGCCTGAAGTCCAGGATGATACAATTGAGATTTGGTCCAGGTGTGGCAGAGGCAGATGTGTACAGTTCCTCAGGTGCCCCTCCTAGAAGTGTTAGAGTTATATTTAGTTAGAGCCGACTGTAACTGAATCAGCAAGATAATTCTATGCCTCTCGGCTCCTAGCTTAGAACTGTAGCATATGTCTTCCTTTCCAGTGGTCAATAGGATTTAGTATGCTTTCCTTAACGCTTACCTTTTTATGCAACTTAAGATTTCCTTCTTACTCTATTCTCAGAACCCAGGCAAAGAGGATTTCATTGTTACACTGTAATTCTTCACTTTAATAATTGCCAAATTCATTTTTATTTTCTCCTCCCATGTATTTCCATTATTTATGACCCTAGAACTGTATATACATTATAAACAACCCAAAATTTAGTGAATTAAGTTAACAGTAATTCATTATTTCTCAGTATTTTCTTAAATGTGTTTACATGTAGGTTAGAGCTCTGAAGGTACATCATGGTTCTCCTCTCTCATCACCATCTCCATCTTGGCGTCATTGTCCAGGGCCTTTGCATATGACCTCTTTCTGCAGAAGGATAGTCTGGACTTCCTTACCTCATGGCAGTTAGATTTCAATAGAGCCCACACAGAATCTGCAAGATTTTATACGGGCTAAGCCTGGAGCTGGTGTTTCTGCCTTTTATATTAGTTAAAGCTAGTCATAAGGCCAGCTCTCATTCAAGGAAGGGAAATATAGACCTCATCTCTTAAGGAGAAGAGAGGGAAGAGAAGACAGGGAAGGGAGAAATAGTTGGTAGCCATCATTGGGGAGTATCTACTACATCCCTTCTTCCTGGTTTTATTTTCTCTTAAGCTGCTATTATTCTGTATTTATCTTGTTTATTATTTGTCTCTTACACTAATGTATAGTTTAGACAGTTGAGGAATTTTGTCAGTTTTTATTCACTGTTGCATATGTTCAAAATATTGCCTGTCACATAGTAGGTTCTTAAATATTTTTTCTTTATATATTTTATAATGTTCACTCTTGTAGCTGCTGGAATACTTTTACTGCTGTCTTTATCCGAGTGTTTATTATCTATGTAGTCCCTCATGGCAGATTTGCATGCATTGTTAATATATGTTTATACATTTGATTTTTGCTGAGTCTGAGTCCACTTGCTCTGAATGTATCTTGGGGAATTAACTCTGGCATCACCAGATTTTTTACCTGGTCCGAGTCTTCTAATAAGGAATGAGGAAGCAGAGTTTGATGTGCAGTTGGCTGGCCAGACCTGTTGCCACCTAAGACTGCTTTTGGTTTGCCTTGTCTCCATATCCTTGGATGCTCAGTATAAAGGCTGATTTTTCCATAGAGGGGAAAGTCACATTTTCTCCTATGTGTTTATGTACATACATATCAATATAAAATTATATTAAATAATATGAATACATATTAAAGACAAGGACAGGAAAATAGGAGTAAAGGACACACATATTAGATTTCATATCCTGATAAAGTATAGACATATCTTGCATTCTGGGATTCTGAAGAATTCTAAGTGCAGGTACCTGATAATATTTGTCAAACAATAAAAGAGTAATTAAAAATGTGAAAATTTTGGGGTGCCTGGGTGGCTCAGTCGGTTAAGTGTATGACTCTGGCTCAGGGTCATGATCTCACAGTTCATTAGTTGGAGCCCTGCGTTGGGCCCTGTGCTGACAGCTCAGAGCCTGGAGCCTGCTTTGGATTCTGAGTCTCCCTCTCTCTGCCCCTCCACCACACATGCTCTGTCTCTCTGTCTCTCAAAAATAAATAAACATTAAAACCATTTAAAAAAATGTCAACATTTGTAGGGTATTTGAAAACCAAAGGCTGATGTAAAACTGTCTATGTTTATCGATCTGTGTCTTTTCTCTCCTTACTCCATGTCAGTGTAATTTCTTGTCATTCTTTTTATTTTTATTAATGTTAAAAAACTTTTTGTAAATTTCATTGTCTCAATTTCTATATTTAAGTCTAAGTTCTCCAATGATACTTGACTTAGCAGTATATGATCGTTTTAACTCTGGTTTAATTTGGCCTAAAGCTTCCTGGTGAAATCTTTACAGCAGGGAACCTCCTGTTACTTTGATAATATATTTTGTTAGAAGTAGAATTAACTGCATGATTGGCTCATGTCATAATGCCATTGATTCCAGAAACCACCTACAAAAACAAGTCTAGTTTTTTTCCAAGTCACACCTCATAGAGTAATGAAAGACATTTGGATGACACATGAAAATCATATTAATGGATGGTTTCATCTAGTGTCTGTAGCTGGAAATTTCAAATCAATTCAGTGACTGCTACATGATTGTGGAGAATGAAAACAGCTATTATTTGGTTATAGGGTTTCTGTTTAAGCAAGTGAAAGATCACAACCTTGGGATAATTGCTGGAAGGATTTTCTGGGTGAACTTTAACATAAATAGGGAGAAGGAGGAAGGTGAAACATGTAAAGAAAGATCTTTAACTAGTGCACTCAAAGCAAAAGTTGAGAAAGAAGATGGAAGGGTCCTGAAATATATCATGAGACATTTATGAATTTAAAAAAAACCATAATATTATCATCCTTACATCTCAAGAATAATAAAATAATACTATAATTTGAGAGCATCTATACACTTTTGGAGGAGTATGGAGACAGATTTGATCATAAAGCTGATTGCTTTTCTGAAATAAAATTAGGAGATACAAGAAATTAAAGTAGATAAGGGGCGCCTGGGTGGCTTAGTTGGTTAAGCATCTGACTTTCGCTTAGGTCATGATCTCGCGGTTCATGGGTTCGAGCCCCGCGTTGGGCTCTGTACTGACTGCCAGCTCAGAGCCTGGAGCCTGTTTCAGTCTGTGACTCCCTCTCTCTCTGACCCTCCCCTGCTCACACTGTCTCTCTCTGTCTCCTAGAAATAAATAAAACATTAAAAAAATTTTTTTTAATAAAAAAAAGAAATTAAAGTAGATAAGAGTATTTAATCACATTTTCTTTGCTAGACAAGTTCATATCTCTACCAATTTATTTCTAGAAAGATAATTTAAAGCCTTGCTTATAAGTTGAAATGAGAGGAATCACTGAATACCCTCCATCAGAGCAGTTTCTTGCATTGTTCTTTCTTATCTACCAAGCTTGATTTAAGGAATCAAATCATTGGACAAAAAGGAGTTTTTCCTATATTTTTACCTTTTGAATTTTGTTTATTTGACCACTAGCACCCAACGAGGATTTCGGTCAACATGAGAATTATAGAACAAGGAAGACATTCAACTGACCTTCTCTGATAAAGTTTATATGGTTTTAAAATTCTTTCAGTCTGTAGAATGAGAACCTCCTCTCTCATTTTTTATCAGTGAAAATGGTCCTGTGGTATTTGGACAATTGTTTGGCCTAGGCATACCTCATACCTGGTGGAAAGACCCATTGAACTGGAGGCTCAGTTATGTGTCCTCTCTGGGGCATAGTTACAATTTGAGCATTTTTGGGTCTTGACAAAGTGGTGTCAGATTTAGGAGAAAAGAGAACATTGCTTCAAGAGTGTGTGCTGCTGGGAAATGCTCTTACCAGTCATGTAGAATTCAGGGAGAAAATGGAATCATCATTCATAATCATTTATTGATATATATATATATATCATATATCATTCATATCATATATATATATGATATATATAAATATATGATATATATATCATATATATATATAATTCTTGAGGCACAAAGAGAGAAGGAGAAATGCCCACCTACACTTCTCTCTTCTTCACCTCCAAAATTGTGAAATAACTAGAGATGGGTTATACGATTTTTTAAAGAAAGGTAGAGTTAAATGGATTTTGTGGAATTAAAATTCTTTATTGGCAACATTAATGATGTTTTATTCATTCTAAGGCTGATTCCTTTTTTATTATAGAAATATTAATTTAACATAAATTTATTTTCTAAGTATAGATTTAATCCTTGTCATTAGCAATCTATAAAATATAGAAAACATAAAGAAAATAAGAATGGTCTATTTATTTTTATTTATTTTTAATTTTTTAATGTTTTATTTATTTCTAGGAGAGAGAGAGAGAGAGAGTGAGCAGGGGAGGGTCAAAGAGAGAGGGAGTCAAAGACTGAAAACAGGCTCCAGGCTCTGAGCTGGCAGTCAGCACAGAGCCCGACGCGGGGCTCGAACCCACGAACCGCGAAATCATGACCTATGCGAAAGTCGGACGCTTAACCGACTAAGCCACCCAGGCGCCCCAAGAATGGTCTTTAAACCCTAAATTTGGAGATTAGAGCTGTTAAGACTAGTACATTTTCTTCCAATATTTTTTCTTTTTTTTTCTTCCAATATTTTTGAGCACACAAACACACACACACACACACACACACACTTTGCATCATTGAGATTATACTCTGTATATTTTACATATTGCACTGTTTTTAGTCACTTTATGTTATGGACACTTTGCTATCTTTAAATATTCACTTAAGAAGGCCCAATGCTATTTCATCATAAGATTCATCATAATTTATTTAGCACTCCCTTGTTATTAGATATTATAGTAAATGTTTATAAGTAATATTATAAAATTTTAATGCATAAATATGTGTATTCTGATAATTTTCTTAGATTTTACCTTTAGAAGTGGAAATACTGGTCCAGAAGGGTAAATATTTTCAAAGCTACTTTTTTAAGAAAGGAAATAATTTGTTGTTTTTTTTAATGTTTTATTTATTTCTGAGAGAGAGAGAGCAAGAGAGGCACCGAGAGCAGGGGAGGGTCAGAGAGAGAGGGAGGCACAGAATCTGAAGCAGTCTCCAGGCACTGAGCTAGCTGTCAGCACAGAGCCCGATGCCGGGCTCGAACCCACAAACTATGAGATCATGACCTGAGCCGAAGTCGGTCGCTTAACCGACTGAGCCACCCAGGCGCCCCTCCAAGTTATTCTTGATATCTGTTGGTAAATTGCTTTCTGCAACAATTATATCAATGTACCTTTAACCAGTAGTAATGAGATTCATCTTATCACTTCATTGCCAATGGTGAATATCACAAGTACTATAATCTTTTTTATTGAACAGTTGTTTTTTTTTAAATTTGTCACCCACTTACATTCCTGCTTTCTGAATTGATGATTCCTGTTTCTTTATTTGTTATTTGCTTATAAAGACCTTATTTTTTTCATTATCAGGAATGAATCTCTAAAGGCAAATTTAGAGATTTCACATACTAAATTTAATTTTAGAGGGATTCTAAGAATGCATCTAACCTGTCCATCAGTTAAACAGTTCACACAGTCTTTACCATCTTTACAAATATTAAGATGGAAAAGCGCAGGTTACAATGATCATGTTATTCTGCTTGAAAAGTCTTTAGTAGCTCTTTAGCACACAGAGTAAAACCCAAAGCTCTCTAAAGTATAAACGCAGTGTATCTTTTCATCTTTCCCCTTAGTATACTATTTCCCTTAATATACTCTGTCTTTTAGTATTCTTCACCTCTTCCTGGACTTCTCCTGTCTCTATTAAATTTAAATCTCTTTCATACTTTAGAAGTATTTTTTTAATATTTTTATTTATTTCTAGGAGAGAGAGAGAGAGAGAGACAGCGTGAGCAGGGGAGGGTCAGAGAGAGAGGGAGTCACAGACTGAAAACAGGCTCCAGGCTCTGAGCTGGCAGTCAGCACAGAGCCTGACGCGGGGCTCGAACCCACGAACTGCGAGATCATGACCTAAGTGAAAGTCGGATGCTTAACCACTAAGCCACCCAGGCGCCCCTAGAAGAAGTATTTTTGGTTCTTCAACTTGCTCCATACAGATTCTCTCTGTGCTATTAAATCTACCCTGTGCTTGCATATCTAAATTATTTAAGGCTGTGATCTACCTCCTTATTAGGTCTCCATTCAGAAGTAATCTCTTCCCCACAATACCATATAATTGGCAAATCTATTAGAACGCTTTGCATTGGGTGTGGTATTGGTGTGCTGGAACACTGCAGAACTGGATGGCAGGTATCATTAAAGATTACTTGAAACCCTTCCCCTTGTTTTCTTTTCTTCACCCTTGTCTCTATTCTGTTCAGCTTCAGTAGTCAGTGATTCTGTTCTCATGACCACATCAATTCCTCTTTTCCGTGGTCCTTATATTGACCTGGCAAAACCCCAAACCTGGATGAATCCAGTGATCATCCTTTGTACTAGGACTACTGACCTTTGTACTAGGACTACTGACCACATCTTGGAAAATCATGCAGCCCGCTGGACACTTAAAACGTCCTTCTTTCTGTAGTGATTATTTCATACCCTACCCCCATCTCTCCAACCACCACCACTGTCTACTTCCTTTTAGAACCACATTGTTTTTTCTGCTCTAAAAAGAAAATAGAAGCCAGGGTAGGAGCTGCCTCAAATTCCTATCACTAAATCCCAAACTTATCTTCATCTATCATCCTCATTTCTCACCCCTTTTTGCTCCTTTCATAGTGGAACAAGTACTTCCTCTTGTATCGGGAAAGTTCTCCATCTGTATTCTCTTAATCCTGCCCACCTACAGCAGAGCAACTTTCTTCTAGAGCAGTTGTCAAGCGTATGTCTGCCTCATAACTTGCATGTAGTTTGTAAAAACCCGTATTGCTAGGCCCCACTCTCAGAGTTTCTGATTCAGTTGGTTTGGTGAGGCCCGAGAATTTTCCTGGGAATTAACAAATTCCCAGGTGATGCTGATGCTACTGGTCACTGTTTGGTTAAGTCAGGGTTTTCCAGAGAAATAGAACCAATAGGATTTATCTCTTTGTTTGTTTACTATAAATAATTGGCTCATGTAGTTATGGAGGTTGAGAAGTCCAAGATTTGCATTTGGCAAGCTGGGACCCAAGAGACTTGATGGTGTATAAAGCCTGCAGGTTTGAGACCAAGGAAGAGCCGTTTCCAGTTTAAGTCCGAAGGCAGGAAAAAGCCTTTGTCCCAGTTTTAAGGCAAAAAGGTAGCAGAAATTTTATTTTATTTTATTTTTTTACTTGGGGAAGAGGCAGTCTTTTCTATTTAGGTCATCAACTGGATTGGAGCTTCATCAATTGGATGAAGCTCACCCACATTATGTGGTGGGGGGGCCAGTCTACTTTATTTAGTGTGCCAGTTTAAATCTTTATTTTTAATTAATTAATTTTTTTTTTTTTTTTTAAGAGAGAGAGAGAGTTCAAGCAAGGGCATGGGCAGAGATGGGTGGGGGAGAATACCAAGTAATTCTGCACTGTCAGCGTAGAGCCCAACACAGGGCTCCATCCTGAGTGTGAGATTATGACCTGAGCCAAAATCAAGAGTTAGACAAACTTAACTGACTGAGCAACCTAGGTTCCCCATACCGATTAAAATCTTAATTTCATCCATAAACACATTCATAGAAATGCCCAGAATAATGTTTGATCAGATATCTGGGTACCTTGTGGCCCATTTATGGCTACATAAAGGTAACCATCACACTACCCTATAGATTATACCCTCCTTCTACTTGTATTCTTTGACTGGGTATAAGGTCTTTCCATTCACAAATAATACCCAAGATTTTTTGCTTATATAAAATACTGTCAATCAATCCTCAAACTCCTTGCTTTACACAGTTATTATCTTTCAGTTGTCATACATCTCTCCTCCATTCATACCTAGAATTGTTAAAAGAGGTTATTTGTAATTTTTGTTTCTGTATTCTCACCTTGTCTTTACTGCTGAATTAATAACTATGCACTCCAGTTTCTGAATCCCCAACAATACCCAAATTGGATTTTACAAAGGTTTCTATGTTATTAAATGTCGTGGGAAAACATCAGTCATAATTTTGTTCATCTAGGGTGACATTTTACTTTGTTAATCAAATTTTGCTTTCTGAAACACTTTCTTCCTTTGGCTTCTAGTACAACAGTCTACTGATTTTCCTCCTTATTCACCATTGTCTTTATAAGATCTTTCTCCTCTTCTTGACCCTTAATGATCAGTGTTCTTTGGGGCTCTTTCATGTTCTTAATCACACAGGATATCAGGGAATCTCATTTACTTTCACTGCTTCAATAACCATTTATATGCTGATTTAGCCTTAAGTGTATTTCTCGCCCGTGTTTATATCTATATATTCAAATCCCTCTGGACATTTTCACTTGAATACTTTTTGTCAGGAACCTCAAAATTAGCATGCTCATAACTGAACTCATCATCTTTCCCCATGTTCTCCCTCTTCCTGTGGATTTACCCACATTGCATTCTTTCCTGAGTCATTAGGAACATCTAGTTTTTTAATTTAAAGCCTTGGAATTTATCCATCACTTCCTTTCTCTTTAATTTTCTATATCCAATCTGTAACAAAATATCATACATATCTTTTTAAATATCTCTCAGATACATCCTTTAGTGTCACTGCCGTCATCCTGATTTAGGACATGATCGTCTTTTTACTGGCTTAGAGTAATCACCTCCCTGCCTTGAGTCTTACTACTCTGCCTCCAAAGTCAAAATGATCCTTTAGATATCACATTTGATCATCTTCCTCTCATGCCTAAAACTCTTCTGTGGCTTCTATTTGCCTTTAGGTTAATGGCCCCAAATCTTAAAATCTTAAGATAGCCTTAAGTCCCTTGAAAATCTGCTTTGCAGTCTGTTCCAGCAGCATTAGGTTTTGTCAAAAACTCCATCTATATTCTGGGTCTTTGAAAATGCTCTTCTTTGCTGGAAAAAGCTATCCCTTGCACCTAAGACTCTTCTTCTACTCCCACTAGGGCTTTGAATGATTACTAAAGGTTTATGAAACTCGCCTGCCAAATAGGGGCATCTCATTTAATCTCAAGAGGGGGAATTTTCTGAGTCTTAAGTGATTAAAAATGTATTCTGTGTAGTGCCTGGTACATAAAATGCTCATTGGATAGCTCATTTTCTCCAATTTGAGAAAACAAGAGATTCGTATGAAGTCTCTTCCACTGGATTGGGAATCCTCTAAATGTGTTTATTCTCTGAAAGTCTTAGCACCATGCTTTTAAATGTAGTAATTATAATGTTGTCTTTTTAATTAAATATTGACATAGAAAGGTGTTACCATTTCTAAAATGGTCCCCAGATTTTTTTGACTATGTATTTCTTGTGTACTATTGGTCTATTCTTTCAAAATGCATAGAAATTCATTCTCACTGACAAAGACCTTTTATGGGCCTATACAAATGCCCTATTTTCTCAGTCAAAAGGTCCATTGGAGAAATTAGATATATTTACCACATAAAAAGTGGTTCTGTTTCACACCATCCAAAAATAGGCAAGTGAGTAACTTTAAGGCAGATGACAGAATTGTGTGATATAAATAGCTATCATTTGAGAGTTATAATTACATCTAAGCTACTCATGTATGTATGAGTCATCATTAGAAGACTGTGTTTTAAGAGAGATATGTAAAATATTACTTTACTGATCCCATGTGGGAACAAGTGAGACATGAATCATAAAAATGACTATTTGTGTAAATGCTTAGTTTTAGATAAGATGATGCAGAATGCAATTCACACGCATGAGCAAATCCCATAGATGCTTAAGCAGAATTCTCAGAACAAAGAAACCTTGTGATTTTTTCCCTAGGCTGTGATACAGCAGCAAGTTCAAAAGTAAAAAATCTCAGAAAAACATAGTATAGTTCATGTTATAATTTTTTAAAATGTTTTATTTATTTCTGAGAGCAAGTGAGAGAGAGAGAGACAGCATGAGCAGGGGAGGGTCAGAGAAAGAAGGGATACAGAATCAGAAGCAGGCTCCAGGCTCTGAACTAGCTGTCAGCACAGAGTCCGATGGGGGGCTTGAATCCATGAGTCGTGAGATCATGACCTGAGCCGAAGTCGGACGCTTAACCGATTGAGCCACCCAGGCGCCCCAGTATAGTTCATGTTATAGAATGAAAAAATGGGTTGAATAAATTCAGCCCCAAACAATTGAATTTTATTAACTGACTTGTACAAGTGGGTACAGATGTGGTGAACCATCAGGTAAGCCTCTCTGAAAAGCACCTGTGCCAGTCAAAAACCTCTGGGAACTCTGAAAGTAGGATTCTTTTCTCAAAACTACAAAAGTAGTGACATAGAGAACTTATATAAGATAAAACAGAAACTCAAATTGTAAAGGGAAAAAATCTCATAATTCTTAAGCAGTTATAGACTAGGTCATTTGGGTATGCCATTGCATGCTAATTTGACACTTGAATCTCTAGGCCACATTTCAATATACTCCTTTTAGATGAGTATAGTACTTTTCTCTTCTATGTGGATATGTGAGCAGGCATACTTCTCATTTCCTAATGAGTACCAGATTCTCCCAGTGTGTAAATTAAGCTCGTTTGGAATCCACTACCAGGCCACAAGGGTATCATTCAGAACATTGAAGTAGTAATTTACTAAATGGGACCCTCATGGCCCGAAAGAGTTCAGGCAGCTTCTCAAATGGCTACCTTAACCAGGCGATGGTTTATGGTCCGGAGAACCTAATGAGTATTCAGTTATACTATTACATTTAGAAAAGGAGACTCATATTTTCCCAGAAATTGTAGCTCAGCTTTATGTTTTAGGCCAGAATCAAGTTATTTTTAGCTACCTTATTCCCACCAGATTTTTTTCTCTCTAATATTTTATATTTCACTTCTGTTAGGTTACCTAAGTAGCACTCCTTTCCCTCCAGTTAATGATTCTATTGGATTTTAGGTACTATAATTGTTTTCCTAATTGGCTTCATTTGAAAGAATGATAGCAATGGTGATAAACACTGAAAAGTCTACCATTTGGTCTCATTCATTATTCTTCCAATTCATTTTCAATACTGAGTTTTCTACTTGGAAATTAAAAAAAAAAACACTTCCAATTTTGATCAAGTCCTTATTTCAGCATTAATAGTATATTATTTTCTGTGTAGGCACCCTTCTATTATTCAGCAATGACTACTTTAGACTTATTTTGAATTTTTAAAAGATTATCTCTCTTAATTCACTCTCTGAAATTTTTAAAAGTACAACAAAGAAAATTAAGTTTAATATTTTATGCATAATTAACGAACTTAAAAAAGTATGACGTTAGAATTTCACCTTGGTTTTGAAATTTTGAATCTGATCTGTTTTTAGTTAATAGAACAATATTGTTCATGCAGTAACGTGTAGAAGGCTCAGACACTGCTATTTCTATGTTCTCTAGGTGGCAGCTTAGCTCCACTCTAAAAATTTCCCTTTCAGTATTTTTCTCACTGGCATTTCATTTAAAAACTAGAAACATAATGCACAACAACGTTTAAAATGAATACAGCCTAACATGATCTGCTTTCCTTTAATGTCTTGACTAGGTTTTTCATGTAGCTTTGCCACACGGCTGATTTTAATGGGAGGACTTAAAGCAGCACTCTAAAAAGTGCTCTTATTTACCATTTTCCTTACATGAAGGTCAATAATTGGATCTTTTATGATGAAGCTTCAGTTTTAAGGCATCAACCTTGTTTTATATTTTGTACTTTTCTGCATGGGTTTTTGAGCCAGTTGCCATGCTGTATAGTCACATCTGAGATGCATTTACTTTCCTCTATTATAGTTACATGAACATTTGAGTCCAAATGTCACAATACCTTTATTCTGTTCAGTTAGAGCCCAAGGATTTTCCTGGGAATTATGAAGATAATAGCTTAACTCCAGAATAAGAAGTCACATTATTTTATAGAGAAAAATCTCAGGTGGGAGTGACTTTGACCTTAAGGAGATATTTGGCAAAGTCTGGAGACATACTTGGTTGCTGAGACTTTAGGGAGGGGAGTATTGTTAGCATCTAGTGGATATAGGAAGGCATTTCTGTTAAATGCTGTACAATATAGATCACAATCCCCCACAACAAAGATTTATTCAGCCGAAAATGTTAATAGTGCTGAAGTTGAGGAATCCTATTGTAGAGAAATGGAGGCACGCTGGTGTAGTATTAAACCAGTGCAAATTTTTAATAACACAATGAATTCATAATAGTTTTTTTGAAGGTCATAAACATCATAAATATCCTTTGAAAAAAATAACTTGTTTAATTAATTTGGCAACAAATTTCTCACAAATCTATTTATTTTCCCCATTATCCCACTCAGTGTTTTTCACAAGTGGTTAAAAAAATAAACCGTGCCCTTATTGCTGAAGTCTTATTTTGCATATCTAAAACTCAGGAAATTTCTTTATGAAAAAGTTGTGTTTACTGAGTACATACTTAGTCTGTACAGATGTCAAGATCTATATGAAATTTTCTTTCCTTCCTATTTTGTTGAGTCAATTTTATTAAAACAGGCTTGAGATATTTCAAGTTTATCAAACCTATTGACTGTGGGATATATTAATTAAAATTATTGAAGATCAAACTTCGAGTACACTGAAGCTCCTGAAGAATTTTGTATAAGAGAAACTTCTTACTTTATCACTGTCAAGAGACAGTGAAACAATCACAAACTTGTTTAGCATCCTGAGACTTTGCTACAGATATAATTTATCATCATGTTTTCCCTGAAGAGCTATTATGTGACATAATTAAGAACACATGCCATGTATGGATTCATCAGGTGTTCTGTCACCTAATAGGTCAATATGGTAGATATTTGGCTGTCCTATGCTCTCCTTGGATTAGTGATTTTCCAAATGATATCTTATTCTAAATCCCCATATATAAAATGCGTTAAATTTGAGTCACTTCTGTTAGGAAGGAGGCCTGCCTTGCTTCTTGAGGCAGCCACAAGGCACTGTCCCAGAAATCCATCCTTCTGTTGAAAGTAGTTTGAAAACCACTGGCCTAAAGCAGGGATAAGTCAAGCATGCTTTAATCACTGAATTTTACTTTTTATGGCATGTAAGTGTCCATCTTAAGGAAAAAAAAAACGAAATAAAACCCTTTCCTGACCCCACATATTCTCTAGCTGCCATCCCATTTCTTTGCTTTTTTTTTTCTACATGCAACTCTTCTACACGCCTCACTTCACTTTCTCACCTTTAATTTGCTCCTAAAACCACTTTGCTTGCTTCTAGTTCTACTGTTCCACAGATACTGGTTTTATCAAGGTCACCAGTCATCTCCCTGATGCTGATGGTCACTTTACTCTCATCTTGCTCCACTTCTCAAAAACCATTGATGTAGTTGGCCCCTTCTTCCTTTCTCAGACAGCCTCCCAGCTCTCCTTTTTCCTTACTGTCTTCCTTTGTGGTCTTTCTTACTCTAAGTGTTGCACTTCTTCTGGACTATGTCTTGAGCTCTCCTATTCTTCTCTCTAAACTCTCTCTCTAGGGTATCTGATTATTACTATGATTTTAAATACCATCTACTGTTGATAACTCCCATATTTATATCCTCAGGCAGACCTCTCCTCTGAGCTCCAGATCTATACATTCATTTGCTTACTTGACACCTCTTCCTGGATGCCTCCTCATCTGCTGGCCAGAGTTGCTCTGACCAGAAACTTAGGAATCATGTTTTATTCTCCATTTTTCATCACCATCCACATCCACCATCAAAATTTCTGTCTGTTTTTCAGTTAGAAAATATGTTTCAGATCTCTCCATACCTCTAAATCTCTGCTGCTGCCATGTTTAGCTAAATTCCCATTTCTCACTTTAAGAGCCTCCTAAAACATCTTTCTGCTATCACCCTTGCCCTCCCCCCATCCATTCTCCACAAGGTCATCAGCATGATATTTTAAATAGCAAATAGATTATGTATCTTTCCTTACAATTCTCATGTAGATTTGTATTGTACATAGAATATAATCCACAATCCATGCTATCGTTTGGGTGTGCCTACTAATTATGTTTCAGTTTCTGCCACTTCAGCTTCTTTCACACTGATTTTTTAGATGCATTGACCTGGAACATCTGGAAAAGACCAAGTTCTTTTTTACCTCAGAGTCTTTGCACTTACTGCCGTCTCGTTCTCCTCCTTGGCTCTTTGCATGCTTAGTTCCTTGTCATCCTTCAGGTCTTGTCCTTAAAATCTTCCTCCTAATTAATAAGTTTTTACTTTTCACTATTTTTATTTGTTTACTGGTTCATTTGTTCATTGTCCAACTGGTGTGCTCATACCCACAAACCGTGAGATCATGACCTCAGCTGAAGTCGGACGCTTAACCGACTGAGCCACCCAGGTGCCCCCAGAGTGCTTTTTAGAGCACTGGGTTTTCAATGGGGTCTAGACTTGATCAGGAAAAAATGACCAGACTAACATTAAAAGTATGAGTATATCCCACCAAATAATAATTGTACATTATTTGAAACAAAGAGATATGATATATTTCATACCTTCTGAAAATGACCTCAATAAGAAACCACACAGTTTTTAAATGTCGGATGAATGAATGTAGGTTTTCTTGTACTAGTCCCTGCAGAGTCATATACTGTCACATGACATTTAAAGAATCTTGTGATTTGTTGTTTTAAAGGTTTTTTAAAAAATTCCAGTTAGTTAACATACAGTGTCATATTAGTTTCAGGTACACAGTATACTAACTAAACAATTCTATACAATACCCGATGCTCATAGCAGCGAGTGCACTCCTTAATCCCCATCACCTGTTTCACTCACTTCTCCACCCACCTCCTCTCTGGTAATCATCAGTTTGTTCTCTATAGTTAAGAGTCTCTTTCTTGGTTATCTCTCCTTATTTTTTTCCTTTGATCATTTGTTTTGTTTCTAAAATTCCACATATGAATCAAATCAGATGGTATTTGTCTGACTTTGACTGATTTCATTTAGCATAATACTGTCTAGCTTTATCCATGTTGCTGCAAATGGCAAGATTTCATTCTTTTTTATGGCTGAATAATATTCGTGTGTGTGTGTGTGTGTGTGTGTGTGTGTGTGTGTGTGTGTGTATACCACATCTTTATCCATTCATCAGTTGATGTTTCCATTAATTTGGCTACTTGTAGATAATGCTGCTATAAAAATTAGGTTGCATGTATCTTTTTGAATTAGTATTTTTTTATTCTTTGGGTAAATACCTGGATAGTGCAATTGCTGGATGGAAGGGGAGTTCTACTTTTAACTTTCTGAGGAACTTCCATACTGCTTTCCAGAGTAGCTGCCCCAGTTTGCATTCCTACCAACAGTGTAAGAGGGTGTGGTTTGTTGTTGACAAGAAAATATAAACAACCTTTAGGGATGTGACTTTTCTTCAGTTAAATAAAGACTATTAGTTCTTTCCTAATACTGTGTACAATGATAAGACCTAGGCTAAGATGTTTTGTGAGTTCCAGAAGTCAGTCAACTGATGTTTGAAGAATTCTAAGCCACTATTTCTCACATCAAATGCATGAACTGGTGACTGAATATAAACAAGAAATTTCATAGTAAATATTAAAGGATAAGATGGCAAGTTAATGATGCTATTAAAAAATAAAGTTCAAAATGTAGTATGTGGAGTTATTTTGGAATTGACTATACCAGATCCAGTCACGATGGTAAATTTGGAGAATACTTAATCAATGAAGGTGTATTCCTATTGACTTTTTTAGATAAATTTAAGAAAAGGCTTTGAAAGTAATGCTAAAAGCACACATTGGTTTGTTATTTTAATATATGTTTGTTAAAAGATTAAGCCTTCAAGGAGATAATTTCTATTTAATTTTTCTTTTATTGTTTAACATCTCTCAAATAAAATATAAACAAAAAGATAATAGCTTCTTTTGTTTATGTACTATTTCTGAGATAACAGTGAGGTTTTAAGAAGACATCCAATAAGGTGTGACTTGAAAAAGAACAACCCATAGAACCACAATGACAGATTAATACTGGGAGATACAGACAGAAAGTCCTCTATAACCACAAAATTCCAGCATCTCACAAAGGGAAGAGCCCTTAAAAATCCCTAGATCAAGTTCCAATGTATAGCAAGAAATCTTGCCACCACTTGCTGTACAAGCTGTCCTCCAGACTTCCAGTTGAACACCTTCAGTGAAGCAGAGCTTGCCACCTCCCAAGCACCTACTGTTTGTTCCAAATTTAACTTTTGTGCCAAATCCTGTTTTCTATATTATGTCTTCAAACACTAGATATCATCATATCCCCATACTGAGTCATCTGCCCCTTTTTAAAGCCAAGAAGTATAGGACAAACATATGTATACAAGTCGATTATGTTGGACCCTCCTACATAACCTGATGGTTACTTAGCGCAATAACTTGTGGATGCATACATCAGATATGTGCTGAGTGCCTAGCAGCTTCCTGGCAAGAAAGAAAGACAAGTTCCCTCTCCTCATGAAGACTAAATTCTTGTTAAGTTGGACAATGAACAAATGAACCAGTAAACAAATAAAAATAGTGAAAAGTAAAAACTTATTAATTAGGAGGAAGATTTTAAGGACAAGACCTGAAGGATGACAAGGAACTAAGCATGCAAAGAGCCAAGGAGGAGAACGAGACGGCAGTAAGTGCAAAGACTCTGAGGTAAAAAAGAACTTGGTCTTTTCCAGATGTTCCAGGTCAATGCATCTAAAAAATCAGTGTGAAAGAAGCTGAAAGAGCTGAAGACTCTGGAGAGTCTTTCAAAAAAATAATTCTCTTTTTGTTATCCATTTCTAGTTTCAGTTCTTACTTACCCTTTGCTATCCTACTTTCTGAAGAACAATGTATCAAGTATTTATTGAAATTTGTCATATGAAGGGCATTGTATAATATCATCCACTTCTTTACTGTAGTCTGTCCTTTGTTATTATATCTATTGTAGGTGGAAGTTAGTTTTGTTGAGATTCATAAATTATTTTATTTTTCCCCCTTGTTCTGATATTTCTTAAACTTTTTGTCTTCCTCTTCTTTTTTAAGTGTTTATTTATTTTGGGAGAGAGAGGGAAAGGGAGGGACAGAGAGAGAGAGGGAGGGAGGGGGAAAGAGAGAGAGAGAGAGAGAGAGAGACAATGAGAGAATCCCAAGCAGATTCCATGCTGTCAGCACAGAGCCTGATGTGGGGTTCCATCTCACAAACTGATCTCGTGACCTGAGCTGAAATCAAGAGTCATATGCTTAACTGACTGAGCCACCCAGGCCACCCATTTTCTTCCTCTTCTTTATTTTCTACTTTAGCATTTTGAATTATCCCTCTTTGCCTCTTTGGAATCCTTTCCTTCATAGTCTTTCGTGTGAAGTACCGTGTGTTGGTTTTCTATTGCTGCCCTAAGAAATTACTATCAATTAGTGACACAAAGCAACACATATATAACAACTATAAGTCTTACAGTTTTAGAGGTCAGAAGTCTCAAATAGTTCTCACTGAACAAAAAAAATCAAGATGTTGGCAGGGTTCCATTCCTTTCTGGAAGCCCTTTGGGAGAATTCATTTTCTCTATCTTTTCCAGCTTCTTTGAAGCCATCTGCATTCCTAGGCTTAAGGTGGTCCCTTACTCCATCCTTAAAGCCAGCAACCATAATCAAGTCTATTTTATATTGAATCACTCCAAACAACACCTCTTTTACCTCCTTCAGCTTTCAAAGACCCTTGAGATGACCTTGGGCCCCACCTGGATAATTTAGGATAATCTCCCATGCTGAGGTCAGCAAATTAACCTGAATTAACCTTAGTTCCTTTTGCAACCCCATTTTCCCTTTGTCACTATTATGCCTACCATAAATACTTACCTCTCTTTCTCTTGTTTGCAGCCTCTCTTCCAAGCCACTCCCCACTCAGTATGAGGAGGCTTTCCTCTTCTGTTTGCTTCTGTGCTCCTGTGGTTTTCACATTTGTCTCTGGCTGCCTGGTTGTTGCCGACTCTGAATGATTAAATAAAATTTATCTATGTATTGGAGTTTTGAATTTATTTTTTTATTTTTTATTATTATTATTTTTTACAAATAGTTTATTGTCAAATTAGTTTCCACATAACACCCAGTGCTCATCCCCACAAGTGTCCTCCTCCATGCCCACCCCCCTCCCCCCCACATCCATCAGTCCTCAGTTTTTGTCATCATTCAAGAGTCTCTCATGGTTTGCCTCTCTCCCTTTCCCCCACCATTTCCGCCCTTCTTCTCCCCCTTGGTCCTCTGTTAAGTTCCTCCTAATCCTCCTATACATGCACACATATGATATTTGTCCTTCTCTGCCTGACTTATTTCGCTCAGCATAACACCCTCAAGGTCCATCCATGTTGCTACACATGGCCAGATTTCATTGTTTCTCATTGCCATGTAGAATTCCATGGTATAGATAAACCACATCTCCTTGATCCATTCATCTGTTGATGGACACTTAGGCTCTTTCCATGTTTTAGCTATTGTGGAGAGTGCTGCTATGAACATTGGGGTACATGTGCTCCTATGCATCAGCATTTCTGTATCCCTTGGGTAAATTCCTAGCAGTGCTATTGCTGGGTCCTAGGGGAGTTCTATTGTTAGTTTCCTGAGGAACCTCCACATTGTTTTCCAGAGGGGCTGTACCAGTTTACATTCCCACCAACAGTGTAGGAGGGTGCCCGTTTCTCCACATCCTCGCCAGCATCTAGAGTTCTCTGATGTGCTCATTTTAGCCACTCTGACTGGCGTGAGGTGGTATCTCAGTGTGGTTTTGATTTGTATTTCCCTGATGAGGAGGGATGCTGAGCATCGTTTCATGTGTCTGTTGGCCATCTGGATGTCCTCTTTGGAGAAGTGTCTGTTCATATCTTCTGCCCATTTCTTCACTGGGTTGTTTGTTTTTTGGGCGTGGAGTTTGGTGAGTTCCATATAGATTCTGGATATTAACTGTTTATCCGATATGTCATTTGCAACTATGTTCTCCCATTCCGTTGGTTGCCTATTAATTTTCTGGGTTGTTTCCTTGGCTGTGCAGAAGATTTTAATCTTGATGAGGTCCAATCGTTTATTTTTGCTCTTGATTCCCTTGCTTTTGGGGATGTGTCAAGTAAGAAGTTGCTGCGGTGGAGGTCAAGGAGGTTGTTTCCTGCTTTCTCCTCTAGGGTGTTGATAGTTTCCTGTCTCACGTTCAGGTCCTTTATCCATTTTGAGTTTATTTTTGTGCATGGTGTGAGAAAATGATCTAGTTTCATTCTTCTGCGTGTTGCTGTCCAGTTCTCCCAACACCATCTGTTAAAAAGGCTGTCTTTTTTCCATTGGGTATTCTTTCCTGCTTTTTCAAAGATTAGTTGGCTGTATACTTTTGGGTCCACTTCTGAGTTCTCAATTCTGTTCCATTGGTCTATGTGTCTGTTTTTGTGCCAATACCATACTGTCTTGATGATGACAGCTTTGTAGTAGAGGCTAAAGTCTGGGATGGTGATCCCTCCCGTTTTGGTTTTATTTTTCAGGATTACTTTGGCTATTCGGGGTCTTCTGTGGTTCCATACAAATTTTAGGAAAGTTTGTTCTAGTTTTGAGAATTATGCTGATGCAATTTTGATTGGAATTGCATTGAGTGTGTAGATTGCTTTGGGTAGTAATGAAATCTTAACTATATTTATTCTTCCTATCCATGAGCATGGAATGTTTTTCCATTTCTTTGTGTCTTCTTCAATTTCCATCCTAAGTTTTCTATAGTTTTCATCATACAGATCTCTTGTATCCTTGGTTAGGTTTATTCCGAGGTATTTTATGGTTTTTTGTGCAATTGTGAATGAGATCCGTTTCTTGATTTCTCTTTCTGTTGCTTCATTCTTGGTGTATAAAAATGCAACCGATTTCTGTACGTTGATTTTGTACCCTGCAACTTGGCTGAATTCTTGGATCAGTTCTATTAGGCTTCTGGTGGAGTCTGTCGGGTTTTGGATGTAGAGTATCATGTCATCTCTAAAGAGGGAAAGTTTGACTTCCTCTTTGCCAATTCTGATGCCTTTGATTTCCTTTTGGTGTCTGATGGCTGATGCTAGGACTTCCAGCATTATGTTAAACAGCAGTGGTGAGAGTGGGCACCCTGTCGGGTTCCTGACTCACGGGGAAAGCTCTCAGATTTTTCCCGTTGAGGATGATGTTCGCTGAAGGCTTCTCAGAGATGGCTTTGATGATGTTTAAATAGGTTCCTTCTATCCCACCTTTCTCGAGAGTCTTTATTAATAAGGGATGCTGTATTTTGTCAAATGCTTTTTCTGCATCTATTGACAGGATCGTATGGTTTTTATCTTTTCTTTTATTGATATGATGTATCACATTGATTGATTTGCAAATGTTGAACCAGCCCTGTAACCCAGGAATGAATCCCACTTGATCTTGGTGGATGATTCTTTTTATATGCTGCAGGATTCGATTTGCAAGGATCTTGTTGAGAATTTTTGCATCCGTATTCATCAAGGATATTGGCCTGTAGTTCTCTTTTTTTGCTGGATCTCTGTCTGGCTTGGGAATCAGAGTGATGCTGGCTTCATAAAATGAGTCCGGGAGTTTTCCTTCGCTTTCTATTTTTTGGAATAGCTTGAGAAGAATTGGGATTAATTCTGTTTTAAATGTCTGGTAGAATTCCCCAGGGAAGCCATCAGGTGCAGGGCTCTTATTTGTTGGAAGATTTTTGATCACTGATTCAATTTCTTCCCTCGTTATGGGTCTGTTCAGGTTTTCTATTTCTTCCCGCGTGAATTTTGGTAGTGAGTGTGTGTTTAGGAATTTGTCCATTTCTTCTAAGTTCCAATATGTTGGCATATAATTTTTCATAGTATTCCCTGATAATTGCTTGTATTTCTGAGGGGTTGGTTGTAATAAGTCCGTTTTCATTCATCATTTTGTCTATTTGGGTGCTCTCTCTTTTCTTGTGGATAAGTCTGGCTAGAGGTTTGTCAGTTTTGTTTACTTTTTCAAAAAACCAACTCTTGGTTTCATTGATCTGTTCAATTGTTTCTTTGGTCTCTATGTTGTTTATTTCTGCTCTAATTTTTACTATTTCTCTTTTTCTACTGGGTTTAGGGCGTTCTTGTTGCTCTGCCTCTAGTTCCTTTAGGTGATCTGTTAGATTTTGGACTTGCGCTTTTTCTAATCTCTTGAAATAAGCCTGGAGAGAATGTACTTTCCTCTTAGGACTGCCTTTGCCGCATCCCATAGATCTTGAATTGTTGTGTTTTCATTTTCATTTGTTTCCATATATTTTTTAATTTCATCTCTAATTGCCTGATTGGCCCATTCATTCTTTAGAAGGGTGTTCTTTAACCTCCATGTTTTTGGAAGTTTTCCAGACTTCTTCCTTTAATTGATTTCAAGTTTCAAAGCATTGTGATCTGACAGTGTGCATGGTATGATCTCTATTCTTTTTTTTTTTTTTTTTTTACAAATAGTTTATTATCAAATTAGTTTCCAAATAACACCCAGTGCTCATCCCCACAAGTGCCCTCCTCCATGCCCACCCCTCCTCCCCCACATCCACCAGTCCTCAGTTTTTGTCAGCATTCAAGAGTCTCTCATGGTTTGCCTTTCCCCTTTCCCCACCGTTTGCCCTTCTTCTCCCCCTTGGTCCTCTGTTAAGTTCCTCCTAATCCTCCTATACGTGCACGCATATTCTTTTATATTTATTGAGGGCTGCTTTATGTCCCAGTATGGGATCTATCTTGAGAATGTGCCATGCACACTTGAGAAGAAAGTAAAATCCCTGGCCTCAGGATGTAAAGTTCTAAATATATCCGTCAGATCCATCTGGTCCAATGTGTTTCAAGTCCATTATTTCTTTAGTGATTTTCTGTCTGGTTGACCTATCCATTGCTGTGAGCGGAGTATTAAAGTCCCCTGCTATTAGCACATTCTTATCTAGAAGCTTGTTTCTGTTTGTGATTAATTGTTTTAGATATTTAGGTGCTTCCATATTCGGTGCGTAGACATTTATGATTGTTAGTTCTTCCTGATGGATGGACCCTGTAATTATTACGTAGTGCCCTTCTTCATCTCTTGTGATTGTCTTTAATTTAAAGTCCAGTTTGTCTGATATAAGTATCACTACTCCGGCTTTCTTTTGATTTCCTGTAGCATGATATATATTTCTCCATCCCCTTACTTTTAATCTGAAGGTATCTTCCCGTCTAAAATGAGTTTCTTGTAGACAGCATATAGATGGATTTTGTTTTTTAATCCATTCTGCTACCCTATGTCTTTTGATTGGAGCATTCAGCCCATTTACATTCAGTGTTGTTATTGAAATATGTGGGTTTAGAGTCTTTGTATCTTTTGTAGGGTTCATTTGTGGTGGTTTCTCTGGTACCTTTGTTCCTTGCAACATTTCCTTCAGAGCATCCCCCTCAGGATTTCTTGTAGGGCTGGCTTAGTGGTGACAAATTCTTTCAATTTATGTTCATTTGGAAAGGTTTTTATCTCTCCTATTCTGAATGACAGGCTTGCTGGATAGAGGATTCCTGGCTGCATATGTTTACTGTTCATCACATTGAAGATCTCCTGCCATTCCTTTCTGGCCTGCCACGTTTCAGTAGATAGGTCTGTCACCACTCTGATAGGTTTCCCTTTGTATGTTAGGGCCCTTTTCTCCCTAGCTACTTTCAAAATTCTCTCTTTGTCCCTATATTTTGCCATTTTTACTATGATATGTCGTGCAGAAGATCGATTCAAGTTACGTCTGAGGGGAGTCCTCTGAGCCTCTTGTATTTCCACATTTACTTCCTTTCCCAGGTCGGGAAGTTCTCTGCTATAATTTGTTCCAGGACTCCTTCAGCACCTTTCCCTGTCTCTTCCTCTTCTGGGATTCCTATGATATGGATATTGTTGCGTTTGACCGTATTGCTGAGCTCTCGAATTCTTCTTTCCTGTTCCTGGATCAGTTTGTCTCTTTTTTTTGTCAGCTTCTTGTTTTTCTAGAATGGTGTCTTCTAAATCACTTATTCTCCTTTCTGCCTCTTCAATCCGTGCATTGGAGGCCTCTAATTTATTATGCATCTCATTTATCCATTTTTTAAATTCTTCATGCCTATTTTTATTTTCCATTCTGTCTGTAGCCATAGTTTCTAAAATGTCACCTATGTTTTTTTCAAGCCCAGCTATTAATTTTACCATTATTATTCTAAAATGTTGTTCAGTTATGCTGCTGATATCTGTTCTGAGTAGTTCATTAGCTGTCATTTCGTCTTGGAGTTTCTTTGGAGGAGAGCTCTTTCGTTTCGTCATTTTAGTTAGCTTTCCGGCTCTTGTTGGTTTTAAAGACCTGTTATGCTCTCTGTTTCTATGAGCACTGCTATATCCAGGAAGACTCTTTGACTTTCCAGGCCCTATCCTTTCAGAGAGTGTTTTTTGAATGGCATCTCTTGGTCTCTCTTGTTGGGACCTTGGTTATTTTATTTTCCTATTCGTAGTGATATATGGGACTCTCCACCTCGTGTACTCTAGCTTGTTTTTTGAGGTAGCCCTGGAAAAGAAGACAGACAGACAAACACACTGGGAGGAGGAGCACACAAACGCAGAGGCTAATTCAACTAGCATGCAAAGCAAGAGGGAAAACGAAAAAGTTAAGAGAAAAGACGGAGGAAGGAGGGCCAATAATATGGAGTATAAAATACATAAAAGGGTCCGAAATGGGAATAGAAAAGGAAAAGAGAAGAAAACCAATGGACAAAGAACGGTTTGAAGCATATACCTGGATTTCCCAGCTACAGTTAAATAGCCGTGTGTATGCAGTGCTGGTTGAAGAGCATAGAGAAAGAGAGAGAAGGCAGGGTGGGATGAAGCAAAATTGGAAATGGAATGAACAGGCAGAAGGGATAAGAAGCTTTTTTCAAAGAGGTAAAGGGTAGAATATGGTTGGATAGCTGAGAGAAGGATGCTGAAATTATCCAGAGAAACTATATAGTCTAATTACTCCTGAGAGAAAGAGATGAAAATGTCAGTAGGTGTAGAATTTACATTTACAGAATGGACTCGTTGTGATTGTTTAAGCAACCTGGCGACCAGAGTTAATCAGGTCCGTGTTCTGGGGAAAAAAGAGAGAAAAGAAAAAGAAGAAGAAAAAAAGAAAGAGAAAAAAAAGGGGAAAAAAGGGGGGGGGGAAAGGGAGGAGGGCACCTCTCAGGCAGGGATGGGCGTGGCGTGATCCAATGCCTCAGGCGGGACCTCTGCCTTGGCGGTTGTGGGGAGGAGAGTGACGGTGCTCCAGTCCCTTCTTGAACCAAGCGCTGCTCCTCGCTTTTTTGGGCGTGTAAACTCCCCGTACCGGGGGTGCAGCCGAAGTAGGTTGCACTCTTCAACCGAGGCCAGTCCCAATCTCCAAATCCCAGTCCGCTCCGCTCTGAAATTGCCTTAGACACAGCTTCCCAGGCAACCCCTCAGGGCAATTCCAGGTCCCCTGCCGAGCTCTGGGGGTGGAGTAGAATGGCTGCTTCCTTCTCTGCGTTGGGCTGGCCAGCATGGGCGGGGGCTTGCCTGCTGGGTGCTCTGAGCCCGAGCCCGCTGGAGTGAGGAAAACCCGGTCTCTCTATGGCTCGTCACCTGAAACACGAACTCACAGGCAGATTTCCCAGTTTTTAGCTCTTTGCCTTCCCTCTCGAGTTCCAGTCAGCCAGGAGCGCGGGCGCCCGGTGTCCGTGCGGCTCTTTCAGGGGCCCCAGCTGCCCTGGAGCTACAATGGCAGCAGGTGCGCTGCCACTCTGAAGTCCGGCCACCAGGAATGGCACAAGAAGCAATTTGTGTGCTCAGCCCCTCCCCACCCCCCCAGGACCAGTTGGCGTGATGGGACCTGGTGTGCAGGTATTTGGCAAGTACGGTCTTTCTAAGCACCGAGCAGAGGTTTTTCCCCCTGAGCGGAGATTTTTCTGTTTCGGACTCTCTCCTTTTCCCCTCTCACTCCCTGTAGAGGGTAGATGGGGTTCGCCTCCCACCCTGGAGGCTCCGATCCCGGCCCGATTTTACCTTCCCCGGTTCGCAGTCACATTAGAAGGCTTTCTCAGTGGATTCTGCGTCCTTTTTCTCCCAGTCTCTCAGGTTTTGTAAGGTTTCCAATGGCTTCAGATCTTTTCTGTGTGATGTTTGGGCGCAAGTGCACGTACGGAGCTCCTTACTTCTCCGCCATCTTTCCTATCTCCTGGAGTTTTTAATTTAAAATGCATTTAAACCACAATTAAATTGCTTTGCTATCTTAGAAAAAATAGGCAAAGACTGGTAACCACTTTTTCCCCCCTTAACTTTAATTATTTGTAGGGGATCTGTTTTGTTCTTCTTTCCTTTTTACAATATGTAACTATTTTCATGCCACTAGGCATATAAAGAGGAATATAAGAATGAGAACCACTCTGAGAAAACAATTTTGTTATTAATAAATTTATTTCATTCACCACCCTTTTCTCAGATTCCTTATTTTTTTTAATGTTTTTTATTTATTTCTGAGAAAGAGAGTGAGACAGCGTGAGCAGGGAGGGTCAGAGAGAGAGGGAGACACAGAATCTGAAACAGGCTCCAGGCTCTGAGCTAGCTGTCAGCACAGAGCCTGACGTGGGCTTGAACCCACGAACTGTGAGATCATGACCTGAGCCGAAGTCGATCGCTTAACTGACTGAGCCACCCAGGAACCCCCCTTTTTTCAGATTTATAAATGAATTGTATAAATGGTTCATATGCACCCCTTGCTCATTTTAATTTTGGTATGAACCTATATAATTGACCTTCTGCCAGAGTCTTTCTGTGCTTTAAAGTATATTCATCCTATTTTTTTCCTGCTATATATAAACTAGATGCGTAATCCTGGCAACATCTTTCTGAGGAGAAAACGTTCTCTAATTTCTATAGGTGTAAGGCATTTCTATAAGTGATAAGCTTGTTACTTATATACAGTTGTTAATTCTTATCTAATTTCTCTTAGACACAAAAGAGACAAGGTTTAGTGCTTTCCATAAATAAAATAGAAATATTTGTCTTTTTATCCTGGCTTTTCAATTTGTTCTGAGTAGATTTTATAAACCTAAGGGAAAAAATTGAAAACAATTTCCCCAACATAACTTCTGAGTGGTAATATTGTACAGGGATCACTGTAAAGAAAAGGTTTGATACAATGGACATTGGAGGCTTTACCTAGAAGTTGCAAAAGATATCATTAGTAGGTAATTTGCAACTGGTTTATAAACCAAACATTGTGAGGTCTAGAGGAAAACATGAACAACAGAATCTCCATTTTTAGTTGTTGATACTTTTGTTGCAGGCTGACAAGAACTGGAAGGTTCAGACCTTTATCTTGAAAATAATGAGAGAAGTTGTTCCTTTCTGAATTAGTTAGAAAGTTGGTACTAAAACTGCCCCAAGGCATGGACTGTGAATCCAAGTGTATCCACACCAAGTAATCTTTCATTTAAGTGTGTTTAATAAATCATCTTCCTAACTGGAGCTGGGGGTATAAAAGTTCATGCCTCTGGCAGAGTCATAAAGGAGAAAAAGATCAGGAGCATGGAAGTTTTAAGAAATGTAATTTTATTTTCAACTTGGGTTTTCTGACATATAAGGAAAAAATGCTATTTAAAAAATTTTGCTACTTGTATAAAAGCAGCTGCTCCTAGAAGGCTCAAAATAATAAAATTTGAAAAGCTGAAGATGGCCCAGCTTTTGTCTAGGACTCAACAGATTTCATAGAGCAAGTGTTAGACTGAAGCTTCATGAGGACAGGCTTAGGTGACCGTTGATTGTTGAATGAATTAGTGACAGAGTGGAAGTTTTGTTTCTTTTGACTCCTTTAGATTTCAAATAAGTTATTTGGATATGGATAAGAACGTAGGTTTTGATACCTTTGTTGGAGAGATTGGGCATGACCTTTTTTTTTTCTCCCCATCAAGCTTGTGAGTTTTCTCTCTTTGGTCAACAATTTTACAGGATCTTGAAAACTGCATGTATTTGCTAAACAGATTTATAAACTATTCCTTATGGTTTGGTAATTTTGTGTATTTATTCAGTAAGTAAATGTATGTTGAATGCCTACTATGTTCTAGGCAGTACCTGTACCCTAGCCTTATACATGTGTCTCTCTGCTCTTGGGGATATAGACATTGTAAACAGTTACAAATTAATATGGCATAAGTCCTAATAATGGGCCTAGAATGATGTGTCACAGAAGAATATAATATAAGGTATAAGACCCAGATTTGAGGTGTTAGGAAAATATTTCTAGAGGGAGGAGCATATGAACTGAAATCTTAAATTAAAGTGCAAGGGAGTGAGAAAGGATGCTCAAGACAGGAGAGCTTGGTGACATTTAGGAAGTGAAAGTGCTTTTGAAGCACTTGGAGTGAAGAATGGGGAGAGCTGAAGCTGTCATGGTGAGCAGAGATCAGCTTCAGAAGGATCTTGAAAGCCATGGCAAGGAGTAAAGAATTTATCCTTAGAGCTTAATTAAAACAGTAATTGAAGAAATTAATAATATGATGCTAAGATGATGGGGAATCAGCGAAAGATTTTAAGGAAAGAAACTACATAAGCAGACTTGTGTTTTAGAACTTCCACTGGTTGTAGGGTGAGAAATGGAGAGAATGCAAGGCTGGTTGCAGCAGTCTACTGAGAGACCATCATAAACTGAAGAAGAGAGGTGGCCGTCAGGATTGCAGGTTGTGTGCTAATTCAGGAGGTCATTATAAGAAAGAATGTCAAGATCTTGGTCATTTATTGCACATGAAGTACATGAAAGACCAAGGAGTTCATGGTGACTCCCATGAGTCTTCATGGAGTCTTAAGGAATCTTAATGGACTGTATGGTGCCATTTACTGTGGAAGGAGGACCAAGATGAGGTAGAAATATAGGTTTAGTTTCAGGCATGTTAAGTTTTAGGTACTTGTGAGATAAATGAAATTGTCTAGGAGACAGTTAAATACAAAAGACTAAAGCTGAAAGAGATCTGAATGAATGATGCAGGTAGAGCATTATCAGCTTAAGGCTGGAAATGGAAATCACGGAAGTTGATCCAATTGTTCAGGATGAACATATAGAGTATTCTGGCATGATCCTTAGGGACACTGGTTTTTAACAAATGGACAGAAGAAGAGGAATTGACCAGTGAGACTGAGAACAAGTAAACACATAGGTAAGAGGTATATCAAGAGGGTGTGGTGTCAAGGAAGCTACAGGAAGAAAATGTTTTGGGAAATAAATGCTCAGTAAAAGCCATACTGTAGTCAGTTGAATACAGGACTTCATAATAAGGTAATAATAACAATAATGATACCATCATCATCATCATCATCATCATCATGATCACGTTGTCAGTACCTTGGACAGAGCAGCTTCCTTGGCATGATGAGGGTAGAAATTACTTTATTAAGAGGTGAGAAGTATGTGTGGTGAGACTGTGGAGAAAGAGAACTGCTTTAGGAAAGTTTAAATGTGAGGAGAATAGAACAATGGTATAGTGTCAGATTGGTGAAGGATCTGGGAAAGGCACATGTAGTTTTTGTTTGTTTGCTTGATTTAATGAATGAGACTAGAGTATGTTCAAATGCAGATGAGAAGAAGAATTTGAAGATGAAGTAAGGGGTTGGAGGTGGGATGGGATAATTGAAGAGAAAAGATCCCTGAGGAGGTAAGAGAGGATAGAGTCTCTAGAACAGCTGTACTGAGATGGGGGTGGGTCTGAATTTTGACAAAAGAAAGCATGTTGGCTAGCTGATAGAGATGGTGGGAGGTGGTGGGAGTTGGAAGTTTGAAGAGCTTGAAAAATGTTTGAAATGGCAGCTGTGTGAAATAGAAGGCTAACACACACACACACACACACACACACACACACACACACAAAGTGGTAGGGAGGACTCAGTACAAGTTGAATGCCTTGAAGCTGTATTGGCACCAATAAGACTATATGACTTTTTTTTTTTTTCCTGCAGTGCCTAAGACCTGAGCTTAGGCAAGGAGATGGCAGATACAGTAGGTACTTTCTAGCTGAGTGTCAGTGAAATGCAATGCGGACAAGGGAAATGTGACATTTATAAACAAGTAGCTGAAGTGAAGGACTAGGCATTTTTCAACAAACTTTTTTGTTGTGTTCTCAAAAGAATTTTGAAGAACTGGTGATATGTCTTATACATTTTAAAATTGAAACCTAAAAACATTCAACACAAGCTTAAAAATCATAAAATTAAGTAACTGTAATGGATGTTTTTTATGGCTTGTTTTATATAATATGCATACATTAAATGCATTTTTATTCAAGTCTTGGAGCTATAGATTTAACTCATTCACTTTATAGAACATGCCCTTCAGATAATCAGGCATCATTGTTAAACTAATCAGTCAAGTCAAGGTTACTTTTCATCAGAAAATGTATGATTTTATTTTAAAATCCATAGTCATAAATCTGCCTAACACTTTACTCATCTCTGTATTCTAAGAGATGTTAAGTGATTGATAGATGGATGATTGATTGATAGGTGAATAGGTGGATAAAACAAGACATGGATGAATAGATACTTGTCTTAAGTATATCTCCTGGATAAAACAAGGTCTTCTTGGATATTTCTTTCTTTTTATATTTGAGAGAGAGAGAGAGAGAGAATCCCAATCAGGCTGCACAATCAGTGTGAAGCCCAACGAGGGGGTGGGGGCGCTAGATCTCATAATCATGGAATTATGACCTGAGCCAAAATCAAGAGTTGGACACTCAAGCCACTGAGCTAGCCAGGTGCCCCCTGAGTATGTCTTTTTGAAGCTTTTTTGGCTTTACTTTTTGAAGACTTTTTCTCAGGAAAGTGACATTCTAGATTTGTTCCTATTTTTGATGCCCCAAAGGTTTTTACACCCTGGGACTATGAACTAAAATACCATTTAGGATAAGGGAAAGCATGTCTTTCTTTTGTAAAGTGGAGAAAGGTGAAACAAATAGGAATAACTGCCAGGCAGTAGATTTTGCAGGCAGTCAGGTTTAGAAATGAGTCTGTGGAAGTTTAGATCTGGAAGTTTTTACCCTATAGGTATCTAAGCCCACTAATACTCTGGAAAGTCTTTGTGCCTATACCTCAGTTTGAAGATCATTGGTCTAGTGGGCCAAAGCCAGCTAGGGGTAGAGGATGAAGGTAGAAGGTTGTGAGAAAGTACAAGAGTCAAGAAGCCCAAGATCTCCTACTTTCAAGATCTATAATTTGAATGCCTTATGTTTAAGTAGTATTTTTTGTTTGCTTGTTTTGGCATTCAGAGACTCTGCATTGGTTTTTATTGAAAATGGAAATTTTAGGACCACATTTGGGTTTGTGTTTCCATCTGGTACAGTATAAAGAGAGTAGGCTTTGGAGCCAAACACACCTGGATCTGAATCCTTGCTCTACCACTTAATGTGGCCCTCATTTGTAAAATTAGAATAATAGAATCTACCATGCAAGTTATTATAAGAGACATTACTGGCTCTCTTATTCAACAAATATTTACTAAATGCCTACTATGTGCCAGGCACTGTTTGAAGAGAGCGTTTGGAATATAAGAATAAATCAATCAATGACAATTAAAAGGGATGTGTTTGAGAGTAGGACACCTGTTGTATTCTTCGGTGACACAAAGACAGTAATTAATGTGTCAAAACTGAAGGACAATTGCAAATGTTCAGTGCTTATTTTTCCTGAAGCTCATAATGTTCTCAGGCCTAAGCTACTTTTTTCACTCTCTTACTTTTATAAAAATACACTTTTCAACAAATTAAAATCATGGCTTTCACAGATATGAGTGAATACTTGTTAGAGGTTTTATCCAATTCATTATTAAATGAGAGAACCAATATGAGGGTAAAGCTGATTCCAAGAGCATTAGAGGAACAAGGATGTATACAGTCCATCAGAAAAACATTAAAAAGTAAAAAATGTTGGAATAAGTTACCTTGGTTAGATATAGATATATTTATATAGATATAAAATGGGTTAGTGGCTGATACAGTGGCAAAATAGCAACCTTTAGGATTATCTTTTTGCTATAGTCTGAATGTCTTTCTCCCCCACCCCTCCACCCGCCATTCATATATTGAAATTCTAATGCCCATGTGATAGAATTAGGTGGTAGGGCCTTTGGGATGTGCTTAGGTCATTAGGGTAGAATCCTCATGAACAAGATTGATGTTTTTATAAAAGAGATCCTAGAGAGCTCCCTAGACCTTTTCACCCTGTGAAGTCACATTGAGAAGACAGCCATAGATGAACTGACTCTGACAGCACTTTGATCTTGGGCTTCCCAGCCTTTGGAACAGCAAGAACTCTGAGAAATGACAACTTCTAAGACTCTCTAAAATGTGTACATGTACGTGTGTATTGTCATGCACTCAACACACCGAAACTTAGGCTTTAGATAATGCCAAGATTCTGAAAATAGTATATAGTTTAAGAGTAACAAAGAGATATTTTTGCCAAGAAAAAAATATTAACAAAAAGCCAAAGCAGGAGCTTATCATGATACTTTTGGGGCCATCCTATTAATCTCAGAAATGATTTCCCTATAACCGATTACATGTGTTGTTCATTCCATAATATATAATATGGAATAATAGTAAACACACAACTATTGTCAATTTTGTGACATATTTGTTTAGAAATCACTGTGCTTATTATCTCAACAGCCTTGTAGTCAGAACGGACGCATTATGCCTCTCATTTTAAGGATAAAAAATGTGATTTAGAAAGTGGTTCAGCAACAGGGCCAAGACTGTAAATCACTGCTGCTGTCTTGGCTCTAATCTATTTGACCTGACAGGCTGGAGATGGTTGTAAAAGCAGTCCCCAGTTTCTGGGTGAGTTATGTTCCTAAGGCTCGTTTGTGGGTCAGTTGTTTTGAACTCCACACATTTTCCCATAGAAATAACAGGATGAATAAAGGTTGCATCTCCAATCCTGCCTGCCAGAGCCCTTAACCTGTGGTGCATCCATCCTTCAGTTATACAGAGCCTCTCTATTGCTATTAATATCTACTGGAGAATTAGTTTAGAGTTCTGATTTGGTATGCAGGGAGCACATTTTCCTGTGCCCTGTCTCCTTCCACTTCAGCACCAGTTCTGAGAATGGAGAACTCTTCTAGCTTTGGACAGTGGACAGTAGCTCTGGTGGTGGCTGGGTGGATACAGACTCTCACACAGGTGGCCGAGGGCCCTTGATGCAGAGTCTCTGGTAAGAGCCCTGGCACAGATGCTTGTGTAAAACAGGCTGACACTTTGCGGAATGAGCTTGAAGAGGAGGTGCTGAATGACTGGGTCAGAGCCTGTGTTGATGAAGGCAGACAGTACCTAAAGTGGTGGATCTAGAGAACAGTCTGACTGCAATTTGTGGAACAGCTCCTTAAATGAGATCCACAGAAAGTACAAAGTTGTTTTTTGCTTTCCTCCTATCTAGTTTAGCTTATTTAGTAAGCTTTTGCTTAAATTTGCATTCGCTTAAATTTCTTTGTTGCTTTTATGAAGTGTATTGTCACTGAAATGGAAAATTAAACAATATTGAAAAGTACCAAGAAAAATGTAAAAATTATACAATCCCTTTCATCCAGAGATAAACATGGTTAGTTTAAAGATTTTAGTCAGAATTGGGGAAACTATTTCAAGCATGACTCTAGAAACCATTCCAGAAACCTCTCAATAAGGGAGTCTGGGGTCCAAGCTTCAATACTAATATTACTTTCCTATCATTTTCTCAGATTAGGTAATATTTACATTATCTCCAGCCTTCATTTTCTTATTTGATACATTGGATCATGTAATTCTTCCCTGGCCTTGGTTATTGTCTTATCACCTTTTCTCAAACTGGTATGTAAGAACTATGAATCAATGGAGGAAGATTCAGTCACAAAGCCTGAGCTACATTAACAAAGTACTTAACAGTGAATGAGGGCATGTGCTTATTTATCTATGTCCTTGCCAACTCTAGGAGTTACCAATTTTGTTTCCTATATTGGTATATCTGATAAAGGGAAAATATTTCCCATTGTTATTTCTTTTTTCTTCCATTTTAATTTAATTTTAATTTTTTTATTATTTGAAAATATAACTTTTTATTTTCTTTTTTTAAAAAGTTTTATTTCTATTCTAATTAGCAATAGTGTTTTCAGGAATAGAATTTAGTGATTCATCACTTACATATAACACCCAGGGCTCATCACAAGTGCCCTCCTTAATACTCATCACTGATTTAGCCCATCCCCTATCTCATTATCATTTATTTTTATTTATTTTGAGAGAGAACATGCACACAGTCAAGAGGGACAGAGAGAGAAGGAGACAGAATCCCAAGAAGGCTCTGTGCTGTCAGTGCAGAGCCCAACTTGGGGCTTAATTTCATGAACTGTGAGATCATGACTTGAGCTGAATACAAGACTCAGATACTTAACTGACTGAGCCACCCAAGGGCTCCTGTTATTTCTAATTAAGTTGAGTTTGTTTTCCATGTTTACAGAACACATGCCAGAGTGAGAGGTATGAAAAAGAGTTGAGATTTAAGTGTGCATATAGCAGTGGATGTTGTAAGTACTGATGAAAGCTTAGTTCCACCATAGGCGTCACTGGCAAGGGGTGTGTGTGTATGTGTGTGTGCATGCATGCACATTGTAAAAGAGGGAGTTTCTATGTAATTAGCATAAATACAGATTTCCCAAAGTGATGGGGAGTCCCAGGTAGTGGCTTAACATCTGAAGTTAAACCCGTGGGTTTTCCGCCCCCTCATATCTAATAGTGAAAAGCTTTGGAAAGGTGAACAGATAGGGTTTTAATGATGACAAAAAAAAAAAAAAATCACTCCTTCCTAACTACTAGTGGTGGATCTATTCTTAATCTTAGTTTATTCATTCATAAAATGGTGTTAATAATAGCATTCATCTCATAGGGCGATTGTGAAGGTTAACTGAGATAATGCATGTAAAATCATTAGCCCAGTGCCTAGAACATGATAAACTCTCAATAAATGTTAAATTTTATTATTTTTTTCTTTATTAAAATAAGGAGGTGATCTGAGCAGTCTCTAAGGACTCTGCCAGAGCTACAGATCTAGATCCAAGATATTGAAAATGTATAGCTGTCCTTATTTGATCCATAAGTTAAAGAAAAATTAAAGACTCGGCAGCTTTAAAATGAGCAAAAGTGAGCTGGGTAATTGCTCCCAATTTAAGCTATATCTTCAAGACAATGAATTGGGTAGATTGTAACATAATCTGTAAGAAGTGGCTCTTACAGCATCAAAGACAGTCAAAATAGAACTGACCACATTTAAGGCCACCTATTTAGCTAAGCTTATACTTTTACTGAGGAAGATAGAAAAATAGTGCAGAACCTTGCAAGTTAATTCCATAGAATGTGAAGAACAATTACCAACTGTCATTCTTTTCAGGCTTTACCAAATACCAATAATTCTTATGTAGAAGTCAAATATAAATATTTTCAGTAATGTTTGAGAGAGAAAAAAACACATAGCAAGCGTACCAGAGTTAGAGCTGTTGACCTGTCAATATTTAGCTCTTCCAAACCAAGTCTTTGTAAGCTCGGCTCAGTATATTTAAATACTGAGCATAATGATTTTCCTACTTTAGGGAAATTTTAACATCCTGAGTTATTAATTTGATACTGGGAAACAATATTTCTGATCTTAAAAGAACTGCCTGACAAATTTGGAATACAAAATCCTAGAGTTTAAAGAGGCTTAGAGATGTAATCTTTTCTATACTAACAATGACTTGATCTCTGATTAAATCCTGTTGAGAATTATGGTCAGTGTTACAGGTGCTCTCTGAAACTTCTGACATCCTTCAGGCACTTGTGGGTTTTACATTCCCCCATTTCCTTGAAATTAGACATAGTTATAGACTTCTTTGTCCAATGAAGTTTAAGTGGAAACAATGTGAATCACTTCTAGGAAGAAACATTTAAGAGCCCATTTGAGATTCAATTTCTGTTTCCTTGCCATGAGGACTGTTGAAGACTTGTGTTTGGAAGGCAATTTCATAGGATGGTAGAGCCTCTGTTTTCTTTGGTCTCTGAGTGCTACAATAAGTGAGGTAGTGTAAATAAGAAATACATTTTTGTGTGATACGCCTTTGAGATTCGGGGGTTCTTTGTTGCTGTGGCATAAAACTAGACTAACTTGATCAGTACTTTACAAAACTTTGTTTTTATGAAAGCCTCTTTTTGTGACTAGATAGAAATATTATTTTAACATTGTGTCTTATATGGATCAAAATTGTGATTCCATGTAAATATTTAATCTTTTATGCCCTCTGAAACAGAAGAGAATTGCCACTTTTGTTCTTCCACATGACAATCCTTCAAATATCAGAACATAAATATTATGTTCCCCATAAATCCTCTACCTGGAAAGAAACCCAGTTTGTCTATTGACACATGGTTTCTTTACTTTTTACCATTCTGGTTACTCTCTGGATAACTTTTGTTTTTCCTGTGTCCCATTCAAATGCGATGTCCAGAGCTGACTATAGTTCTTACCAAATTAAATACTACAGGGGGGATTATTGCTTGACATTTCTAAGGTTTATGATGTTACCAAATTAAGTACTACAAGGGAGATTATTGCTTGGCTTTTCTGAGGTTTATGATGAAGGTGAATTATGGTTATTTATTAGAAGTACATTATTTATCATTTCTTTATTTTTTTCAAGTAGGCTCCATGAGCTTGAGATCAAAGAGTCAGATACTCTATCAACTGGGCCAGCCAGGTGCCCTAGAAGTACATTATTTTAGACCAGGATTAGACCTGACATTTTAATTTTAATTTTTATTCATTTTTATTTTTAAAGTTTATTTATGGGGGTGGTGAGCGAGCATGTGCACAAGTGGAGGATGGGCAGAGAGAGAGGGAGAGAGGAGATCCCAAGCAAGCTCTGTGCTATCAGTGCAGAGCCTGAAAGACACAATATCACAAACTGTGAGATCATGATCTGAGCCATAATCAAGAGTTAGACACTTAACTGATTGTGCCATCCAAGAACATTTTTGGGCTGACATTTTTAGACAGGATCCAACACTGGGTTTAGTTTGGGAAAAGTTTACCCCTCTTCAATTCCCATTGGAAGATGGTAATCTTAGAAAACAACAACATGAGATATATATCATTGAACATATCTGAGGTCTAGCTCTGGACAAAATGAGAATCCCTGAAGATTTTCAATGTAGGAATTATGAGGACATACTTGCATAATGAACTCTGAAAATATTAGAAGAATAATCACTCAGTGACACACACTTGGGAAGGGGTTATATTAAGGTAGGGAAATTAGTCAGTCAACCAATAAATCAATACCATGCATTGATTGCCTACTAAGTAGAAGGCACTGAACTACATAGTTTGGCTCAGTGGTAAACAAGACATATATCTGAAGAAAAGAAGGAGTAGATGGATAGTAAAGATAGTCAATGGATTTGATGTCCTTATTAGATATTGTTAAGTATAATGAATGAACTGAAAGGAAAGCCTAATGTCTGAGGACAGGCTTTCTAAAGTAGTGATTTGAGAAGCATTAGTTTCTAGTGATGACAAAGTCCATGAATGTAGCAGGAAAGTCATCTCACATGGTTTAAAAAAACACACATAAGTCTAGAAGTAGGATTGTTTTCAGAACTATTTGCTCAGGGCTATCTCCACTTTTTTTCTATTTCTTGGGTTCTTTTCTTTATATGTTTACCTTTTCTTTGGGCCGATTTTCTTCATGTTGCAAAATAGTTATAAGCAGTAAATAAGAATCCATATTTCCTCGTTTGCCTCTAGTGGGAGAAAGCATGCCCATTTCCAAGAACCGCTGAACAACAGTTCTGAGATTTGCTCCGATAGGATTACTCCTCAATCAGTCATTGTGGCCCAGTAAATACTTGCACTTACCTGGAGGTAAAGTTAACATCAGTTTTTTGTTTTGTTTTGTTTTTACAAATAGTTTATTGTCAAGTTGGTTTCCATATAACACTCAGTGCTCATCCCCACAAGTGCCCTCCTCCATGCCCATCCTCCCCTCCCCCCCATACCCGTGAGTCCTCAGTTTGTTCTCAGCATTCAAGAGTCTCTCATGGTTTGCCTCTCTCCCTCTCCCCAACTATTTCCCCCCTTCCTCTCCCCCTTGTTCCTCTGTTAAGTTCCTCCTAATCCTCCTATATGTGCACACATATGATATTTGTCCTTCTCTGCCTGACTTATTTCACCCAGCATAACACCCTCAAGGTCCATCCATGTTGCTACACATGGCCAGATTTCATTCTTTCTCATTGCCATATAGTATTCCATCGTATAGATAAACCACATCTTCTTGATCCATTCATCCGTTAATGGACACTTAGGCTCTTTCCATGTTTTGGCTATTGTTGAGAGTGCTGCTATGAACATTGGGGTACATGTGCTCCTATGCATCAGCACTCCTGTATCCCTTGAGTTAGCATCAGTTTATCAAAAGGCACATAAGTTAAATGGAGGATGGATGTCTATTTTTAAAAAAAGGACTATAATTAGCAAGGACAGAATGGGAATGGATGCTGTGTAAGCACCTCACAAATGCTCACTATAAGATGTCTAGAAAAATTCGACCCGATTCAGAGTGGTTGAGATTTTTATATTTGAATGGGGATGGTGAATGTTGAGATGGGAATTTGGGGAATAAAGAAGACATGGGCATAAATTCCTTAGCCTGAAATACATGAGGTTGGAGAGAATATACAACCTTTTTTTTTTTTTTTTTTATACAGGAGAAGCAGTTCATTGGAAAGGGCATTACCTAAGGGAAAACGGTGGAGGTACAATCAGTGACAGCTTTGAGAAGCCCAAGGAGAACCTTGTGGTTTCGAAATAGCAGCAAAGTGATGGTGCCATTAACTCGTGTGTAATGTAGCTGGAGGAAATGGCTTCGCCACATCTTTTAACCTGTCTATTGCAGATGGAGGTTTTTTTAAAAATTTTTTTTACAAATAGTTTATTGTCAAATTAGTTTCCACATAACACCCAGTGCTCATCCCCACAAGTGCCCTCCTCCATGCCCATCCCCTCTTCCCCCCACATCCATCAGTCCTCAGTTTTTGTCAGCATTCAAGAGTCTCTCATGGTTTGCCTCTCTCCCTTTTCCCCACCATTTCCCCCTTCTTCTCCCCCTTGTTCCTCCGTCAAGTTCCTCCTAATCCTCCTATACGTGCAAACATATGATATTTGTCCTTCTCTGCCTGACTTATTTCGCTCAGCATAACACCCTCAAGGTCCATCCATGTTGCTGCACATGGCCAGATTGCATTCTTTCTCATTGCCATGTAGTTTTCCATGGTATAGATAAACCACATCTTCTTGATCCATTCATCCATTGATGGACACTTAGGCTCTTTCCAGTTTTTGGCTATTGTGGAGAGTGCTGCTATGAACATTGGGGTCCATGTGCTCCTATGCCTCAGCATTTCTGTATCCCTTGGGTAAATTCCTAGCAGTGCTATTGCTGGGTCCTAGGTGAGTTCTATTGTTAGTTTCCTGAGGAACCTCCACACTGTTTTCCAGAGGGGCTGTACCAGTTGACATTCCCACCAACAGTGTAGGAGAGTGCCCGTTTCTCCACATCCTCGCCAGCATCTAGAGTTCTCTGATTGGCTCATTTAGCCACTCTGACTGGCGTGAGGTGGTATCTCAGTGTGGTTTTGATTTGTATTTCCCTGATGAGGAGGGATGCTGAGCATCGTTTCATGTGTCTGTTGGCCAGCAGAGGGAGGGTTTTAAGACATTTGAGCTACAGCCAGAAGAGAGTTGGTGATTAGGAGAATATTTATATTTTGGGAGAAAATGAGAAAAGTGTCAGAGCAGTTTGTTGGGAGGGAAGAAATGATGCAAAAATCTCCTCTATGAAGTCTTTTCTGGTTTTCCTCAGTTGGGTGTGCTTTTCCTATTACATTGGTTGTTTTCTCAACTGATAAAATATTTTAGTTAAATGTGTACTAAAAGCAAGAGTGCATTATGGTTATTTTGAAATCTATGGATGAAGGGCCAATTTCTTAAATTTATAAATTTTTAAAAATTGAACTATAGTTGATATACAATATTATATTAGTGTACAACATAGTGATTTGACAGTCATATGTATTATTCAAGGTTCACCACAATAAGGAGTTTACCGTATGTCACCATACAATGTTATTTGAATATTATTGATTATATTCCCTACGCTGTGGTTTTCATCCCATGACTTATTTTGTACCTGGAAGTTTCTACCTCTTAATTCCCATCATCTATTTCACCCATCCTCTCACCACCCTCCCCTCTGGCAACCTCCAATACCACCAATTTGTTCTCTGTATTTATGACTCTATTTCCTTTTTTTTTTGTTATTGTTGTTGTTATTCTTGTTGTTGCTCTTCTCTTCCTCCTTCTCCTCCTCCTCCACCTCCTCCTTCTCCTCATCCTTCTCCTTATTCTCTTTTTCTTCTTCTTTCTTTGTTTCTTTGTTTCTTTCTTTGCTTCTTCCTCCCTTTCTTCCTTCCTTCTTCTCCTCCTCCTCCTTCTCCTTCTTTCCATCTGTAAGTGAATGTGGTATTTGTCTTTCCTTGACTGACATACTTCCCTTATCTTCATACCCTCTGGATTTATCCATGTTGTGAATGGCAATGTTTCATTCTTATGTTTTTCATGTTTTTTTAAAAAAATTCCAGAACATTTAACATACAGTGTCATATTAGTTTCAAGTGTACAATATAGGGATTAAAAAATTCTATACATTACTCAGTTCTCATAATGGTAAATGTAATCCTGCTCCCCCCCCCCACTTTTCCTCTAGTAAACACCAGTTTATTCTCTATAATTAACAGTCTGTTTTTGTTTGTCTCTTTTTTTCTTCATTTGCCTGTTTTTTTTTCTTAATTTACACATATGAGTGAAATCATATGGTATTTGTCTTTCTCTGACTGATTTACTTTTTTAGCATAATACTCTCTAGCTCCATCCATGTCATTGCAAACGACAAGATTTCATTCCTTTTTATGGCTGAATACTATTCCATCACACATATAGACCACATCTTTATCCATTCACCTATCAATGGACATTTAGGTTGGTTCCATATCTTGGCTATTGTAAATAATACTGCAGGGGCACCTGGGTGGCTCAGTTGGTTAAGTGGCTGACTTCAGCTCAGGTCATGATCTCACAGTCTGTTTGAGCCCCGCCTGCTTCTGATTTCATGTCTCCCTCTCTCTGTGCCCTTCCCCTGCTTTTTCTCTGCCCCCCTCTCTCTCTCTCAAAATAATAAACATTAAAAAACAATGCTGCAGTAACCATTGGGGTACATATATATTTTTGAATTTGTGTTTTTTATATTCTTTGGGTAAATACCCAGAAATGGAATTGCTAGATCATATGGTAATTTTATTTTTGAATTTTTGAGGAACCTCCATCTATTTTTCATAGTGGGTGCACCAATTTACATGCCCACAGTGCAGGTGGGTTTTTTTTCCTCCACAATTTTGTCAACAGTTGTTATTTCTTATGAAGAGCAGTTTCTGAAACTCTATCCCAATTAACAATACTTTGTAAACATTACAGATATATTATTTCCACACTTGCATATTGGTTAGAGCTAATTTCTTCCTAAGTGGAACACTATAAGTGTCAGCTGCCTTTGGTTCTCTAGCCACAAGAATACCTGCTCTTGCTTGCAGGAGGTATTCTTGTTGGGTTCCCCCTGTATGTCGGGGACCCATAGCTCACTCTTTGATTTCATTTGAGAAGTAACATTAGTTTCAGATCTGGAAATTCACCTCATGGAACCGGATACTCAGCTCCATTCAGATCTATTCACTCAAGGTCTTCTCAGTAAAGTTGAAGCCACTGTGCCCGATGCTGTTCTCTGAGAAAATCTTCCTCGTCCCTTTATTAACCTTCTTCAAAATGTACAGTTAGACACACTGGAATGTCAAGCTGGACACACTGCCCTCTTCCTCATTCTGAAAGCTCACAAAATGCTTACTGATTTACTCTACTTAGTTTTCTCTTTATGTTTTGACTCATGACATTATTGCCATATTTCTCCTCAGGCTTTAGGTAGTTTTCTGTAACATGCCCTCTTACACTTCTTTTCCTATGTTATGTGAATTCATGTATTTTAACTACTCTGTCTAAATATTTTATTCCATGATATTCTAAATTTTCTGACTCCAAACTCTTGTAATAATTTTATTTTTTAGTAATGATATCTATCAGTTGCTGTCTTATGTAGTTGTTCGCATGTTATTGCAGGCAACACTCATAATACACTGTCATATCTTCAGCACACACAAAAAAATATTGGTTTACTAGAGCACAAGATTGTTTCCTCTACTCTGTACTCAATACACTATTGGAATCTTGCCTTGTATATAATTTTCACTCAAACAATTTGATGAAATAAATTTATTTGTGGGAAAATGCATACCAAATTATTTTGTCAGTTATAGGATGGAGATAAGGGTATCTAACTTACTTTCAAATGAAATATTTTTATATTAGTGTTACCATTCAGCAAAATATTTCATTGACCTTTTACCATTAGTATCAAGATAACATATTTTTTACTTGGGCATTGATTTTGTAGCAAGACGAGAAAACTTGTAGCAGGCATGTCCTCCTGCGACCATTAGAAAAGGTGTTAAAATACTCATCTATTAAGCTGGGATTCTTTCTCAAAACCTTTCTCCATGCTGTGATATTGGTACTTACTACAAGTGAGAAAGAACATAATATTGAATACTTAAAAGCTTACTAGATCAAGTGAGAATATTATATCTGCATCTTGACTTAAATACAGTTGACCTTTAAGCATTATGGGTTTGAATTGGGTAAGTCCAGTTATACATTGAGTTTTTACAGTATAGCACTGTAGATGTACCTTCTCTTCCTTTTGATTTTCTTACTATCATTTTCTTTCCTCTAAATTACTTTGTTATAAGAATACAGTATGTAATACATATATAAAAAGTGTATTACTTGACTATGTTATTAGTAAGGCTTTCAGTCAACAGTAGGCTATTGGGGGACAGTAGTTAAGCTTTTGGGGGAGTCAAAAGTTATATGGGAATTTTTGACTGCGTAAGGGGTCAGCACTCCTAACCCATGCATTGTTCAGGAGTCAACTTTAATGACAAAAGCCCTCTTTTATATTCTAGTTCTTGTGGAAGGAAGGAATCTAATGGGGTCTGTGGTGTTCATGAGACAATAAGAAAGAAAAAGTAACACAATTTTTTGAATTGTGAATTGGTTGAATCCTAAAATAGTGTATCATGTAACTAGTCCTCAAATGCAGACATAGAATATACTTAGGCATAGAAAATATCTGTAAATTCTTATGCCTCATGACCAGTAAGTTTTTCTAGAAATATATTGGAAATTTCTGTCTGATGCAACTGAATTCTTTTTTTTAAAGGTACTTATGCTATTTTCTCAGCTACAATATAACATTCCTAGATCTATATTTTCTTACCCTTCATATTAAAATAAAAGATAACGATTACTGTTAACACAATGGCTGTTAATCTAATGGAACGTTTTTTAGTTTTACAAGCCTGTCTGTATAAACAGTCATCAATCTTTAGAATGCCAAGATAAAAGTCTTAGAAATACCCAGTTATTAATTTTTAATAACTTTAAAAATTAATAAAAATATTGTAAAACTGGGTTCTAATGGCAGAAATCCCATAAAAACAAGTTTGAAAGCTTTGTGATGCTTTGTATATAAAGAAATAAGAATTTGGCTCTGTTATTTCTCCATTCTATAGTTGTTTGTTCATTTTCTCATTGCTAACCTTAATTTATAGAAACTTTGAGAATAGTCAATCTTCTAATCTAAGGAAATATTTTTATGTAAATAAAGAGTAAATGTTTTATGGCAGAAAATTTTACCCCAACTTTTACCAATCAAGAAATTTAGTATTCTTAATGACATGTTTAAGCAGACCTAGTGGAGGTTTAGATTTTTCAAAAGGTCTTTCCAAAGATTTCCTAACAGCATAATTTTAAGGTTAAGGCAGTTATAATATAGATTTCTTCCCTAGAGCAAATACTAAGAAAATATCTAATATTATGACTTTATAGGAATTTAATCCCAGAAATCATGAAGCATAAAATTGAAGGTGCGAGAAAAGGAACTGATTTGTTAAAATGGTCAGATCAATAAAAGTTAATGTCAAAGAACAAAACTTCAAATTCTGATGAATTCCCATGACCAAGCAGATTGATTTGGTGTTTCATTTATTTATCATTTCATTTATTTTCAAGGTTTAGAAATTGAACTATGCTTCAGCTGATGAAAATTATATTAACTTTGCAAGATATAAAATTTACAGTGTTTTTACTGGGAATGTTGTAAAAGAAATCCTTTGTTTTAAAGTAAGTCTATTTTATTTAGCCTTTTAGAAAGATTTAAAATCCTATCAAAAGCTAAGCAAACAGATTTAAAAATGATTTTTTAAAATATTGTAATATACACTGTTGATTCTTCAAAGAAAGGAAAAACTATTGATGTTTGTGCATCTCACAATTTCCTTCTAAACATATTCTCATTTATTGTAGAACATGCACCAACATGTTAACCTTTACTAGACCATTTTATTGATGTAACCTAGTTTACTATAATCCTTAAACAGTACAAATACACCTTACCTTTTCATATCTTATTGTCAAAGGAAGAAAGCTAATGAAAAAATTTTTAAGTGGCACTCAATGAGTGAAATCACTGATAAAATATTTCATATTCTATAGGGTGATATTTAGACATATTTAATATAAAATGAAACCAGAAATTATCCATGGAAGATTAAAATTGGATATCACTATTTGACAGGCAGACTAATGGCTTCCCCAAGTCATTCTTATTCCCAGAACCTATGACTGTGTTAAATTATACAGTAAAGGGTAATTAAAATTGAAGATTGACCTAAGTATTCTAATTAGCTGACCTTACAAAAGGGAGATTTTTCTGGATTATTCAGGTGGGTCCAGTGTACTTCTAGGAGTCCTTAAATGTATATGGAGGACCAGAATAGTCATGATCATAATGAATGGGATGTGAGAAAAACTGGAACAGCCATTGCTGGCTTTAAAGACAAAGAGGGCCCTCCAGCCAAGAAATGCAAGTGGCTTGCAGAAGATGGAAAAGAGGAAAAAAACGATTCTCCTCTAAAGTGTCTAAAAAAGAACACAGCCCTGCTGACACCTTGATTTTAGACCAATGAGACCCTTTTCAGACTTTTTACCTCCAGGACTACAAGATTATAGCTTTGTGTTGTTTTGTACCACAAAGTGTGTGGTAATATGTTACAATGAGAAGAAATGAACACAACCATAGTAATAATATTTTTGGGACATTTTAAGTGTAAATTTTTGAAACCAGTGGAAGGAGAAGTACCTTGCAATAATAGTAGCCACAGTTACCATTAGCAGCATTGGTTGTTCTGGTTACAGTTTATAAAACTCTTTCTATGTGAGTATCTCATGGGTTCTTCATTGTAATTTAACCAGATGAAAGAGGATATGTTGGTGCATATTTTAGAGCTACGGAAATTGAACTCCAGGGAAGTGGTGTGGTGAAGGCAGAGGTGGGAAATTCAGTCCCTGATTTTCCCTTGCTGAATCCTGGGCTCTTTAGCCTATGTGCTAGACCAGAACTGGTAGACACTGAGAAGACGTTTTTAACAAACACAAGGCTTGTTTTATTTCCAAGAGCTTAATTACTGTTTGAAGGGTTGGCAGCTGCTTGGATTTCAAACCAGCCTTAAAAGTTATGAATATCTATGAATCTTCTCTTAATAAATCTTGGGTTTTGATTGTGAGTAGATGAGTACAAAGAAATTACAGAGTTTCTTGTGAGTTTCTATTATGACCTTGAAAAATGATGAACAATTTCATTTGTTTTCTGAGATCCATTTCTTGTTCAGCTGGTGGGAGAATTGAGAATAAATGATCTCTCTTTGCTATGGTTTAATTTTTTTTTTTTTTTTTACATTTCAATTTACTTGTATCATTTACTTTAATTTAAATGTAATATTACCAAACTAATTCACCTTTTATAATTTATATCTATCATTGAATTAAAAAAAATTCTAGGCCTTTATTAAAGATTAACAGTGACTGAAGGGATTGGACATGGTAACATGTAAGGTAAATGGGGTCAGTGTTGTGTGGCTGTTACAGGTAGGGGATGCCTGAGGTGCCTGGATGGCTCAGTCTGTTGAGTGTCCAACCTCAGCTCAGGTCACGTTCTCACAATTTGTAAGTTCGAGCCCCGTGTTGGGCTCTGTGCTCACAAGGTGGAACCTGGAGACTACTTCAGATTCTGTGTCTCCCTCTCTCTGCCTCTACCCTGCTGGAACTCTGTCTCTGAAAAACAAATAGGCACTAAAAAGTAAATTTGATTACAGCTTTGTAGTAGATGCTAAAGTCTGGGATTGTGAAGCCTCCCACTTTGGTTTTCTTCAATATTACTTTGGCTACTTGGGGTCTTTTGTAAATTCCATATAAATTTTAGGATTGTTTGTTCTAGCTTTGAGAAGAATGCTGGTATAATTTTGATTGGAATTGCATTGAATGTGTAGATTGCTTTGGGTAGTATCGACATTTTAACAATATTTATTCTTCCAATCAATGAGCATGGAATGTTTTTCCATTTCCTTGTGTCTTCTTCAATTTACTTCATAAGTTTTCTATAGTTTTTAGCATACAGACCTTTTCCATCTTTGTTTAGATTTATTCCTAGGTATTTTATGGTTCTTGGTTCAATTGTAAATAGGATCAGTTTCTTTATTTCTCTTTCTGTTGCTTCATTATTGGTATATAAAAATGCAACTGATTTCTGTGCATTGATATTGTATCCTGAGACTTTGCTGAATTCCTGGATCAGTTCTAGCAGTCTTTTGGTGGAGTCTTTCAGGTTTTCCATGTACAGTATCATCTCATCAGCAAAAAGTGAAAGTTTGATTTCTTCCTTGCCAATTTTGGTGACTTTTACTTCCTTTTGTTGTCTGATTGCTGATCCTAGATCCTCCAGCACTATGTTAAACAACAGTGGTGAGAGTGGACATCCCTGTGGTGTTCCTCATCTCAGGGGGAAAGCTGTCAGTTTTTCCCCATTGAGGATGATATTAGCTGTGGACTATTCACATATGGCTTTTATGGTGTGTAAGTATGTTCCTTCTAATCTCAACTTTCTTGAGAGTTTTCATCAAGAAAGGATGTTGTATTTTGTCAAATGCTATTTCTACATCTATTGACAAGACTCTATGGTTCTTTTCCTTTCTTTTATTAATGTGATGTATCACATTAATTTGTGAATATTGAACCAGACCTACAGCCCAGCAATGAATTCCACTTGATCAGTATGGTATTGGACAAAAACAGATACATAGACCAATGGAAAAGAATAGAGAACCCAGGGGCATCTAGGTGGCTCAGTCGGTTAAGTGTCCGGCTTTCACTCAAATCATGATCTCATGGTTTGTTGGTTTGAGCCCTGCATTAGGCTCTGTGCTGACAGATATCTCAGAGCCTGGAGCCCGTTTTGGATTCTGTGTCTGACCCTCCCTTGCTCGTGCTGTCTCTCCTTCTCTCTCAGAAATAAATAAAACATTGAAAAATTAAAAAAAAAAAAAAAAAGAATAGAGAACCCAGAACTGGACCCCCATTAATGTATGACCAACTAATCTTTGACAAAGCAAGAAAGAGTATCCAATGGAAAAAAGACAGTCTATTTAGCAAATTGTGGTGGGAGAATTAGACAGAAACATGCAGAAGAATGAAACTAGACCACATTTTTACACCATACACAAAAATAAACTTAAAATAGATAAAACACCTAACTGTGAGACAGGAAACCATCAAAACCCTAGAGGAGAAAGCAGGCAACAACCTCTTTGACTGCAGCTACAGTAATTTCTTACTCAACACATCTCCAAAGTTAAGGACTTAAAAGCAAAAATGAACTATTTGGACCTCATCATGATAAAAAGTATCTGCACTGCAAAGGAAACAATCAACAAAACTAAAAGACAACTGGCAGAATGGGAAAAGATATTTACACATGACATATTGGATAAAGGGCTAGTATCCAAAATCTATGAAGAAATCACCAAACTCCACATCCTAAAAACAAATAATCCAGTGAAGAAATGGGCAGAATACATGAATAGACACTTTCCCAAAGAAGACATTCAAGTGGCTGACAGACACATAAAACGATGCTCAACATCACTCCTTATCAGGGAAATACAAATCAAAGCCACACTGAGATATCACCTCACACTGGTCAGAATGGCTAAAATGAACAAATCAGAAGACTATAGATGCTGGCTAAGATGTGGAGAAATGAGAACCTTCTTGCACTGTTGGTGGAAATGCAAACTGGTGCAGTCACTCTGGAAAACAGTGTAGGGTTCCTCAAAAAATTAACAATAGAACTCCCCTTTGACCCAGGAATAGCACTGTTAGGAATTTATCCAAGGGATACAGGAGTGCTGATGCATAGTGGCACATGTACCCCAGTGTTTATAGCAGCACTTTCAACAATAGCCAAATTATTGAAAGAGCCTAAGTGTTCATCAGCTGATAAATGGATAAAGAAATAATTTTCGGCTGCATATTTTTCCAGTTCAGCACATTGAATATATCCTGCCACTCCTTTCTGGCCTGCCAAGTTTCTATGGATTGGTCTTCTGCAAACCTGATTTGGCTTCCCCTGTAAGTTAAGGAGTTTTTTTCCCTTGCTGCTTTCATTATTCTTTCCTTGTCTGTGTGTTTTTTGTGAATTTGACTATGATATGACTTGGTGATGGTCTGTTTTTGTTGAATCTACTGGAAATTCTCTGTACCTCTTGGATTTTGATGTCTGTGTCCTTTCCCTGATTAAGACACCTTTCCACTGTAATTTACTCATATAAATCTTCTGCCCCTTTTTCTCTCTCATCATATTCTGGGATTCCTATGATTTGGATGGTATTCCTTTTTAATAAGTCTCTGAGTTCTCTAAGTCTTGTATCATGAGTTTTTTGCCTTTGTTTTTATCCTTTTCTCTGCTTTATTATTCTCTACAATTTTATCTTCTATATCACTGTTTTGCTGCTTTGCTTTGCCCATCTTTGCCATCATGGCATTCATTCAAGATTAAATCTTGGTTATAGCATTTTAAATTTCATTCTGACAAGACTTTATTTCTTTTATCTCTGCAGAGAGGGATTCTATTCTTTTTTCAACCTCAGCAAGTATCCTTATTATCATGGTTGTAAATTCTATTTAAGAAATCTTGCTTATATCTGTGTTGATTAAGCTCTTGGCTGTCATTTCTTCTTGTTCATCTTTTGGGGTGAATTCCTTCATTTTGTCTTTTGGAGGAAGAGAAAAATTAATAAAATAAATATTAAAAATTTTAAAAATTTAAAAAAATCAGATAAAGGAAGCTAGATCCTAAGTGTGTTTTGGTCTGCTTGCTGAAAGAAGCTTGATGGAATAGAGAAAAAAGGGAAAGGAAAGACAGAGGTAAGAAAAAAAATCTAAAAATTAAAAAAATATTATATAATAAAATGGAATAAAATAAAGAACATGAAATAGAATAAAAAATAAAAAATAAAAAATAAAGTAAAAAAATAAAACAAAAATAAAATTTTCTTTCTGTATCCAAGAAAGAGAAAGAAAAAAAAGAAAAAGAAAACAATTTAAGCAAAAACACCAGTAAAGAAAATGAATAAAGAACCACCAAACAGTATGAAGCCTGAATGAAGTTACATACAGTTTCCCTTAGAACTGAAACTATGAAGCTTAGTCCGCACACTAAGCAGGTGAAATGACTTGTACTGGTCTTCTAGAAGATGTGCTTGGAGAGAGCAGTTGGGTGGGGCTTGGTGTAATGGCTCTGTTCTCCATGAGGTGGCATTACTTAGCTTATTGGTGTGGATCAGTGGGGTATGCACATGCATGGGAGAGGTGGAAATGGCTTCACCCAGGTCCCTAGTCTCTAGCACAGGAACTTCACGCTCTAATCGACCAGGGATCAAGTACCCTCCTTTGTCTCAGGCCTGTGTCCCCTCCTTGCCTCTACCCTGTCCATGTCCAAGCTCTCCGCTTCCTAAGTGGTACCTTCCTCCAGAGTTTTATCTCAAATAGGGTTGTGTTTCAAAACAACACACTTTAGAGAACCCTGCAGCTTGGACCTATACTGACTCTCTGGGGGAGTCACGCTGAGCCATGGCCCGGTGCTGGCTTGCTCCAGAAAATGTTCATGGGATCATGCAGTGGCAGAGGTTTAGAGATTATGGAAAATCATAACACACATCCAGCACCAGTTTTCTCTGCACTTGCATCTTTGTCCCAATATCAGCAAACATGACTTCTCCCTTGGATCTGCTGGGGCCTATGCCTGTGGAGAGGCTGTATGGCCTCTACCAAATGCACTCCAAGCAGGGGAACAGCTTCTCCCCATGTGGCACATGGACTACTCAGATCTGCTGCCTAAACCTGGGGATTCACCGTGCTTCTTCACCAGAGCACTGCTGGGCACTGAGCTCCAAAAATTCAGACTGTGCTCTACTGTTTATAGAATCCTGGTGGTATAGAAACCCTCTCTTTTCTTTTCATCACTGGTTTTGAGGAACATATTTCTTGTTCAGATCCCTGTGAGTGTTTTCACTCTTTATCTCCAGCTAGTTTAAGAGGGAGTGTTTTTCTTGCACAATCCCAATGCACCACACTCTCCTTTCTCTTTTTCTGTCCTCTCTCTGAAGAAACATCTCCCTACCCTCAGTAGATTTTCTCTCCCGCAGTTCACTTCTCCACAAGATGTACTGAGTTCTGTGGCTCAAGTTACACAGATTGTTGTGTTAATCCTCACATCAACTTTCTAGGTATTCAAAATGGTCTCGTACTAATCTAGCTGTATTTCAGGGATGAGACCAGCTCATGGTCTGCATGCTGCTCTGCCATCCTAACTGCTTCCCTGCCTATATTATTTTTAATGTTCAGATAATAATTAAAGTATTATTTTACTTTGTTTTAATGTATCTGAATAAATGTTATTTTACTTTATTTTTTTAAGAAGACTTTTCAATACCCTTCCTTCATGCATATTTAGGAATTCCCTGGACATGTCTTATAAATGCGGCATAAGTCAATATTCCCAGAATCCTGCTGAAACTGCATCTTCTACCAGTGTCCACCACTGTTCTATCAGGTATGTACCTCTGCTAGGTGCTACTACTTCTTAGTAGAAACCAAGATGCCATGGTACTGGACAGGGAGTGGTATCCTGTAACACAGACTAGGCTGCTGCTTGGCAGTCCCCAGTGGCTCCTATAAGTTTGATGGTTTCCTTTGACTTGACCATCACAGAGCTGACCTTCAGGTGGGAGGAAAAGTAGAGGAGATATGTTCTCTCTCCTTTGTCTTATGCTTGCTTAAAGAGTCTTAAAGCAGGGTGGCTTGTGCTTCGTTGATTTTCAGGGGGTTTACTGAATTCACTTTTTAAGTTTTTGTTTGGTGTCTGTTTCCAGAATGTGTCTAAGGACTTTCATGGGGCAGAGTGCACCACAGTGTACTCACTATCACCACTTCGGCTGGCATTCAGAGTCAGTCTTCCTTTTAATTTGTTCCCTCTCTGGAGAACCTACTGGTCCCCTACAAAAAAAAAATACTTGTCAAGCCATCCCTTTAAGCTTACCAGACATTTCCAGATATGTCTCAGACTTATCAGTGTTGCAACTTGAGTTGCTTCCCAGGAGACTCTTGGTTCCCTTGCAAATGGGTTTCTCTCAAACCTGTCTTAACAACTAAAGTCTGAATTCCCACAGTGGGCACAGCCCAGACTCAAGTTGAAAGTTCCATTATATAATGAACTTCACAAGTAACAAAATGTTTAGAGCAGTTATCTTGAGGGCATTTGACAAATATCTATCAAGTATCTACACTAGGACAAACATAGTGTTCATTGTCAGATATATAAGTTAAAGGTCTCATGATCAAGGAATCCAGTTTAGCAGATGGATACCTATTAATTCATGATTATAATACATTTTGATAAGTTATATAGTAGCAAGATATGTGAAACATAGTGATAATATAACACACGGGGGTGTGGATATGCACAAAGAGATGGGTATATGAAGATTTCAGGAATGCAGAGATATGTTTACGGTTGGAGCAAGTGGAGGAGAGGGTTGAAAGTAATGGTGTGGGATGTAGATTGAAGGGTGAACACAGCCAAATATAAATACTGTATTACATGCTGAAATACTTCAACAATTTAGAATCACTGGAAGATTTTAAACATGGTAGAGACTTGATCTTATGCGTTTTAGAGAAATGGCTTATTATAGAGGACATGTATAGATTAGATTATATTGCACTTATTTAACAGAATGGAGATAGAAAGATAAATGAAGAGAGTATTGCAATTGTCTAGACAAGAGTTGATGAATATTGCACAATAGGGATGGAGAGTATATTTCAGGAGGATGTTTCCATTATTTAGGAGGCAGAATACAGGAATCAGTAACTGCATCTGGGCATTGTGTGAGAGACAGGCAGTAGTCTATGAAGACTCCTGGATTTCTGATGTGGATGTCCATATGACGTCATATGTAAAATTACTTGAAACAGAGAATACAGGATAGGAAAAATTTTAGGGAGAGAAGTAATGCATTGTCTGTTATAAATAACTAGTTAAAGAAGAAGACATGGACAGCAAAAGGAGATTAAATGCAGGGAAAGAAAATGGAAGAGACAGAAGTAAATATGGGCAGAGACAGGTCAAAACAAAACAAAAAAAGCAAGAGAAAAAAAAATAAACAGTTGCAGAGTGATATCTAGGTTTATATTTGAGAAGTAATTCTATTTTCAGTTCTTTGTAGTATGCCATTAAACTCAATGCCTATTTTAATTTTGCAACTATAGGCAATGCTGTTGTTTTTTATTTGTGATTTTATTTATGATCATATTCATGATTATGATTACCTTATTCATGAATAAGGTAAATATTTGGTCTCTGAATTTGAGAAAAGTGAAAAATGGTATGGGAAAGGAAAAGTAAAGAAAACAGAGACCATACTTTTCCTTTCCCATACCATTTTTCACTTTTCTCAAATTCAGAGACCATATTATGCAGTAAAATCTGTGTCAATCAGTGATATCAGCTCTTACAAAGAAATTTGTATCTTTAAGATTAGTATTCCAGAAAAACCAACAAATTTTTCTACTGGATTAATTATCAGTTAAGAAATTGGAAAGTGAGGAGCTGGAAAGATGAGACACATCTTACGGCTGTTTTTTAGTTTCTTTCATGGACTGAATGGGTAGCCAAAGCTACTTATACAGGCAAAAATAAGACATAGAATCATGGGCCTGGAAAGAACTCACATAGGATATTTTCTAACCACTGCTTCCATAATTGTTTCCACATGAAAATAACCAAACACACTTGCCTGGCCAAGTGTTCTTACATTAACCGAATTGTTTTGTGGGATGATAAGGTTGATTTTGGAGTGAATATAACAAATCTAAATCAACAAACCAAGAAATATCTATGAAGAACTGGGTCTTCCTTTGTTCTGGGAATACAAACATTGTCAAACTACTTACCTTACTAAAATAAGAATTTTAAAAGTGTCAAAGAAAGGTGAAAATTGGATTTTGACCTCATAAGATCACACTATGTACCAAAAGTATAATCTATTAATTTTGTTTTGCAATTACCAAGGAAAGATATATTTTGAAATATGATTTATATTACAATATCCAATCAACATCCAATTGATTCTCAGTTCCTGAAATTGTGGCTTCAGACTTGATCAATGCAGAGTAAAGGATCAGTAATTAAACAGTAATGATTTTTTTCAAGTGGAGGTAGTTAATATTATTGTAAATTGCTTTGCTGTGAGTAGATTCGGGCTCTTAATGATTTTTTAAAATGATTTTGGGAACAAAACCAGTTGAAAACAAAATCTGTCAATTACATTATTATTTCAGGCCTTAGTATATGGAATTTAAACAAAGGCATATAAGCCTATCACATAAAAGGTGTGTGACAACCTGAGAATTACTTTACTAACTTATGAGATAGCCTTTTCAGATACATAAGGATGCTTCAATTGTTTTGATCATTTACCTGCCAATTTTCATGAGATGTACACAGAAGGCAGACAGTTGTGCTGGACAGAAGAATAAATTAGACAAGAAATGAGCAAGTCTTCAACCAGGTTACTCATCAACACAGCAAATACTGTGGATTTTTATTCTAGAATCTTGGAAACACTGGGAACTATATCCTTAGTTAGGGTTACCATGGGTAGTGGTGGCTTTCTTCATTTTGTAGCTATCTTGAGATGTTGGCTTGAAATGTATAGGCTATGGTGCTATGAGAAAGGCCTAAATGGTTTAGTGGTGGTCAGTTTGCTCTTATGAGCAAATTAATCAGTTAGTTACACAATATTTTTTCTCATTATGATCCATATGTGAACCTTGTGTGGGAAAAATGTAAGTAAATCTTGACAACTCAGCACCACAGAACTCTGTTGACCACAAAGTGATGTGGTGAATAATGAGAAAATCAGTGAAAGGTGTGTTCCAATAGCCTAAGCAAGAGTATCTCCATGGTCTACACCATCTTTTCAACCTGACCGTCTACAAAGAAAGGATGGGGTGCAATGTGGTAGTTTAGAAAGTTTTCATGCATAAATTCCATGAGCTTGACAATTCAGACATAATGGTGTCTAGTAGGCCATATACACAGCTAGTGTAGACATAACTATAACTAGTTACAGTCAGTTGAAATTTAGTGTGAAACGTGGAATACCATGAACCACTTATTTACCACAGTTCTTTTTCTTGAGTGGTACTGTAAAATCTATATGAATTTTCAAATTTTACTTATTTTATAATGTAGTTTAATCTATGAGTAGTGCCTGGATACATCTGGAGGATTTTGTAGAAAATCCCAGACATCAAATAATTTCACACATAAATACTTAAGTTTGTTTCTCTAATACATAACTTTTTATTTTTTTTATTTAAAAAATTTTTTTGAAATACTTTTATTTATTTCTGAGAGAGAGAGAGACAGCATGAGCAGGGGAGGGTCAGAGAGAGAGGGAGACACAGAATCTGAAACAGGCCCGAGGCTCTGAGCTAGCTGTCAGCACAGAGCCCAGTGTGGGGCTGGAACCCATGAACCATGAGATCATGACCTGAGCCAAAGTCAGACGCTTAACCGACTGAGCCACCTGGGAGCCCCATGATATTTATTTCTCATTATTGTTGAATAACCAGTTTATGTTCTATTTTCCCTTATTGCCTCAAAAATATTTTTTTTGTATTTTGTTGGAATCAGGATCTCCTAAGTTCCCTTAGGAGATATATATCTATCTCTATTTCTATCTTTATTTCTACATCTATACCATCTATATCATCTATCTATATCTATCTGTTGTTTTTTTAATTATAAGGTTGATAAGTAAATTGAGGTGGTATCAGCCTGATCCTTCCATTATAATTCTCCAACACCTTCAACTAATAGCTTTAGTGGCTATTGGTGATTGTTACTAAAATCCAGTATCTCATTAGGGCTTAAATTCTAACACTGCCATTTCCTCTTAAAATTATTAGTTATAATTGTTTTAATGTTTATTTATTTTTGAGAGAGAGAAAGACAGAGTGAGCCAAGGGGGAGCAGAGAGGGAGAAAGAATCCAAAGCAGGCTCCAGGCTCTGAGCTGTCAGCACAGAGCCTGACACGGGGCTCAAACCCACAAACTGTGAGATCATGACCTAAGCCGAAGTCAGACACTTAACTGACTCAGCCACCCAAGTACCCCATGAAATTATTAGTTCTGATTCTTCTATAAAGAAGAACTTTACCTAATAACCATTTGATTACCCTGAAATATGATTCATGTGGAAAGATGGGATAGTGATGGATTGTTTCCACTAATTTATTATCAGCATAATGAGTTGATGCCCTACCAACATTTAAAGGTGACCAATTAATTTTTATTTATTATAGTATATCTTATTTATTGTGTATATCTTTATGAACTCACATGTAAATGTATAAACATATATAAGATTTATAAAAATAATGTATAAAATGGTTGATATGCTTCAGTCTACTGGAGTCATTATTCTTTTTTGGCTGCTCAAATTGTCCCATCTTTGACCAGTGGGAATGATTACCAATGTTCTTTTAACATGACCCCTGTTGTTTTTCATAGTCTTTTTCAGATACTATAGGCTTATTTTGACATTTCTTTTTCCATACCTGAAATTAACTGTTTCTCCAAATTCTCTGGTTTCTTTCATTGGGTCATGGTATTTAAAAACTACAATTTTGGGGCGCCTGGGTGACTTAGTCGGTTAAGCGTCCGACTTTCGCTTGGGTCATGATCTCGCTGTTCCTGGGTTTGAGCCCCGCGTCGGGCTCTGTGCTGACTGCCAGCTCAGAGCCTGGAGCCTGTTTCAGTCTGTGACTCCCTCTCTCTGACCCTCCCCTGGTCACGCTGTCTCTCTCTCTCCTAGAAAAAAATAAAACATTAAAAAAAATTTAAAAAAATAAAAAAATAAAAAAAATAAAAACTACAATTTGGACACTGAAGGTTTTCATTGCCAATGGGTTGTCATTGTTTTTAGGCCTCTTTAGTGGACAGAATTAGGAATTAGAAATATTTTGTAAAGAGAAAAATTATGACTAAACTAATATTAAATTCACATCTATTTACTTAACATTATTTTTAGTTCAGATGCTTAACCTACTGAGCCACCCAGGCACCCCTCAGCCAATGAGTTCTAAATTACAGTTATTGTATTTTTCAGCTCTAAAATTTCCATGTGGTTATTTACATTTTAATTTGGCTCTTCTTTATATATTCTATTTCTTTGCTGAGACTTTTTATTTTAACATATATTGCAAAGAATTTTTGCAGTTGCTTGTAACCAGCATACTTTAAAAATAGCTAATTTAAGATATTTGTCAGATAATTCGAGCATCTGTGTTAAGTGTGGATGTTGCTGTGTCTTGATGACCTTTCTCTACACAACTCATATGCAGACTAGTTTTGGATTGCATCCTAAATATTTTGGACATTATATTATGAGACTGTGTCTTGTTTAGATTTTATGGAGAATGTTGATATTTTTGTTTTAGCAGGCAACAGCCCTGGTTAGGTTTAGACTGCAAGGTCCAACTTGACTTTTATAGGTGGTAATTCCAATGTCAGTTTTCAAAGCCTTTTTAGTGTCTTTATATCTGCCTTGGTATGTTCCACTCAGCAGTAAGTCTGTAATCTGGGCATTGGTATATCTTTTAGTTTCCTTCCCAGAATCACTGGTATGCTAATTAGGATTAGACTCATGCATCTTTAATCTCGCTTCAGACTTTTCTGATTTCTGAGACTCCCCCTTTTGTCCTCTGGTCAGAAATCTGGGGCTCTAACTACCTTACTTTGTTGTGTTGTGTTGCTCACTTCTGTAATTGAGTTGGTGTCCTGCTATAAGCAGAGGTAAGACACACAGAGAGGAGGAGAGTGAGACAGGGAGGTGAGAAGCCATCTGGTCTTGCCTTGTGCTTTTAGAATGGCAGCAATAACTGAGCGGAGGAATTGCCTTCTTAACCCTGTGAATTCTTGTGTGTGTATGGGTTTCTATAGCTATTTCTGACTCCCCACTACAGGATTACCTCATAACTGGGGTGCTAGAAAAGGAGAAAAGGAAAAATCCCAGGGGGTTCCCACTTTTCCTTTAAGGTCAGGAGTACCTTTTCCCGACCCTCAAACTAGCTGGTGGGCTTCTTCTGTCTGCATCACAGTGCTCATTTCTGGGTTTCTGGCTATGGTGGGTTCAAATAGGGGTATCTCCAAGGGGGAAAATTGCTAAACTCAGCACTGATTTAGTCATACGTTGAGTTCTGGTAACACCTGCTGTTATTTTTAAAGTCTTCAAATAGGCGTTCATGTATTCTGTCAAGGTTTTATAGTTGTATTGAGTGGAAGTAAAAAGACAAAGCATGCTTATTCTATTTTAGGTGGAACCCGAATCTTTAAAATTTTATTTTGTTTTTAATTGTGTAAAACATTATGTGGTTCCAAAGCCAAAACTATGAATAAAACACATCTAAAAGCAGTCAAGCTTTTTTCCTGTTCCTTTTCTCCCTCCAGAGGTAACCATATTTTTAAGGTTTTTGATTATCTTTTCATTTTTTAATATTAGAAAGTAAGCATTTATATTTGTATTCTGTCTTCGCCACTTCTTACACAAATGATAACATGCTACATTCTGTTTTATTCCGTTGGTGTTAGCAACAGCCATGGAAACACATCAGCACCACAAGAGCTTTACAGGGCTAAGAAGGCAATTCCTCCTCTCAGGTATTGCTGCCATTCTAAAAACACAAGGCTTTCTACTGGTATTGTTGGAGAGGCAAAGGGCTAACAGGTTTTGTTGTTGTTGTTGTTTGTTTGTTTTTTAGCACTGAGCTGGTAACGGAAAAATAGGAAATAGGGCATTACCAGAAGTAATGGTGATGATTAGGAGCAGTGAGGTTGCTCCACAAAAGTCTTTGATCCCACCCACCTTGGGCATCTTTCAGTTGGTTTTAAAGAGGACAGCCCAACATTTGGTGTTTCCCACCTACGTATCTCTAATTTAAATGCAAGATGATTTTGAAAATAGATTAATTTTTCTATTTCATCAGCCTGAAGATGTGGATCAGAAGATACCCCTTCGAACTCCTTTCTTTTATAACATCAGTGCCTCTAATATAGGACACTGTATAATTTGGGATTTTCAGGGGCATATGGTTCAGGGTTTTTACATTTAGTATTGCTCTTTTAGGTGTTAGACAAACATGTAGGAATAATATTTGTACATGACTCTAGCATAACTTACACAATGATATAATTAAGAATGATCATTAAGAATGTCATAAGACATCATGAGAAAAAAGGCCCCTAAGAAATTTGTGATCAGCACAAACTTTAAATACTTAGCAACAGAAGTAGTTGTGGGATGTCTTGACTCCTCTAGTAACTGAAGAGGTCTGATAGTCAATTTCTGCTAGATTCTGATCCTTAGGTGACATTATTTTTGAGCAATGTCTATGCCCCTATGTTTTGGACATTTATACTTAACAATAATTCTAACCATAAACTTGAAATATTTCTGATAAGATTCTGATTTGTATTAATCATAATGCAGCTTGAGAACTAACACCTTTAACTGCTTTCCATTTTGGAAGTGTCTAATGATTTTATTTTCTTGCATGAAGTAATTCAGCCATGTCTGCCTTTGGCTAAAACAAGGAAAATGATAACTTAAGTAGTCTAAGGAAAGCCTGAAATTCCTTCTTTGCTTTTAGAGTATATTAGATGGATGTATAAAATCTTGGATTAATACTGGTAATAGTAATATGGTGGCACTGAAATGTCAACCTGGTGTTTTGCTTTTATTATGTGAATACATGAATGTTGTTTTTCTGGAAGTCATTCTCAATTCATCTACTGTTGATCTTATGGTGACATATTTGTATTCTTAGAAATTCAGGTTATTTTGAAGTGTTGAGAAGTTCAGACATGCACAGAATTTCCAAACTGAAGGTGGTCAACTTGACATAAATGCTAAAATGCGATGATCCTTTGATAACATCCTCAAGCACCTGGTGTTGGTGGAAGGGTTGGATATTTGCTTAACATTCTCTGGATGCCAAGTAACCTGTTAAGTGCTTAACATACAAATCTTATATAATAGAGCTTTATGGGTAGATGTTACTATATTAGTTTGTAAACTAGGGAAATGGAATTCCAAAAGTCTAAATAACTTAGTCTGGATCCCACAGACTATAAGTGGTAGGACAGGTATTGGAACTCAAATCTATTGACTTAGTCTTCTCCCACCATTCTTCACCAAATCCCTTATTCAGATAGGATTAGTTTTTAAAAGACCTTGGCCTTCAGTAGGAATAGTAAGATACTAATTAATAAATGCTGGATATGAGTCTTGTGTAAGGGCCTTATTAATGTATTTATACACTAATATCCATAAATCTCACATTAACCAGCACATTTGATGTGTTTATTTAGTATATGTGGCTGATGGAAATACTATGTTTGTTAAAACACTCACTGTTTTTCTTAGAGTAGAATACATACATTTAATTTCCTAGTGAGTTATTACAATAGCTAAATATAGACAGAATAACCCTGGTTTCTTTTCACAAATTGAACTCTTAAGATGTTTTTAATGTAAGCAGAAACTGAGAAATTTTAGGACTCTAATCATGGCATCCTTATGACTTTGATTATCTTGTGACAAGAAAAATATGTCCAAGAGTCCCTTGCTAATCAGACATCAGGATGATGGTGTGATGGGGAAAGGGCAGGCTTTATGTTAAGTGTTAAAAGTTCTCCAAGCCTTGACTAGGGTTTAAATAAGACAAACTACAGGGCGCCTGAGTGGCTCTGTTGGTTAAGCCTCCAACGTTGGCTCAGGTCATAATCTCATGGTTTGTGGGTTGGAGCCCATATCAGGCTCCATGCTGACAGCTCAAAGCCTGGAGCCTGCTTCAGATTCTGTGTCTGTTTCTCTCTCTGCCCCTCCCCTGCTTGCACTCTCTCTCTCTCTAAAAAATGAATAAAAATAAAAAAATTAAATAAGACAAACTTGAAGTAGAGGGTCACACGATTTATAGATATTAACTTTTCCTACCTCTGGAACCTTTGTCATCTTTGATAACAAGAAATAGAGCTCCAAAGCTTAGAGCTCCAAAGCTTAGAGCTAGCCAGGTGGGACTGCTGTGATGGGTTCTTCTGAGATTGCTTTAATATGTCTCAAGTGAATAAATAACTCTGGAAACCCAAGAAGTCCAGATGGCTAAAATTTATATGAAAAGAATTCATATTATAGCTTCTCATTCTGAATCAAGGATGAGGCACCAAAACTTTGTAAGACCTAGGGGTGCAAGGAAAGGTCTGAAAGAGGATTATTTATTTTATTCCAAAATATAGATATCTGTCTTCTCTTAAGCACCTGGATGTGCAGAACTTAATGTAATTGACCTCATGCATGTTATAAAGAAAATTAAAACTCAATATCATGCTGGGAGCTCTAAGTTTTTATCAACAAGTTGGACTTGGCCAGAGGGTTAGTTCTTACCACCTGAAAACAGATCTATTTATTTCCCAGTGTGCTACTTTGGATACTAGTCCTGTAAGACTTCTGTAGAAAAAAATGTTCTATAGTTAGAGTTTGGGAAACACCATATGATATATTTACCTATTAGATAATTATAACACACATCAGTGTATTAAATAAGATTTCTTAAAAATTTTTTTAAATGTTTTATTTATTTCTGAGAGAGAGAGACAGACAGACAGCATGAGCAGGGGAGGGTCAGAGAGAGAGGAAGATACAGAATCTGAAACAAGCTCCAGGCTCTGAGCTAGCTGTCAGCACAGAGCCCGACACAGCCTTGAACCCATGAACCGTGAGATCATGACCTGAGCCAAAGTCGATCGCTTAACTGACTGAGGCACCCAGGCGTCCCTAAATAAGATTTCTGCTAATTCAAATAATAAATGAGAAATAAAAACTACGAAGAGTGTTTAACATAAAAATTTTTTTATGTTTATGTATTTTTGAGAGCCAAAGTGTGTGAGTAGGGAAGGAGAAGAGAGAGAAGGAGACACAGAATCCGTAGTAGGCTTCATGCTCTGAGCTGTCAGCACAGAGCCCAACATGGGTCTCAGACTCAGGAACCATGAGATCATGACCTGAGCTGAAGTCAGACACTCAACCAACTGAGCCACCCAGGAGCCCCTGTTTAACTTTTTAAAATAGTCTTTTTAATGGGTTTCTCTTCCTATCAAAGTTTCACAGAACTTGTGTTTAAGGCAGTGTGTTTTTGGCATAAGGATAGGCAAATAGACTAGTAGAATAGAATAGAGTCCAGTAATAGACCCTCATTATAATTTATAACAAAGATGACAGGGCAGTGGACAAAGTATAATCTTTTCAATAAAAGGTACTAAGTCAATTAGGTATCTGTAGGAGGAAAAAATGAACCTTACCTCACATTTGCATATGAAAGATAAAATAATTTGGCTTTTGAGGGAAAAGGTAGGAGATTATCTTCATGATATGAAGGAAAAGTTTTCTTAACAGGACACATGAAAAAGAATAGTAAAATGTTCACATTTAAATTAAGGACTCCGTTCATGAAAAGACACCATTAAGAAACTTAAAGAGGTAAGCTGGAAACTAGAACAAGGTATTTATACTATATATATCTGACAAAAGTCTCCTGTATGAAATATGAAAAAAAAACAACACAATAACAACAACAAAAAAACCCAAAAACACCCTGCTACTTATCCCTATCTAAAAGCTGGAATCAAATAGAAAAAATAGACAAAAGATTTGAAAAGTCATGTCAGAGGAGAGGGTATTTAAATGACCAATGGAGATGAAAATGGAGCTCAAATTCATTAGTTATTAGTCACACAAATTAAATCACACAGTGTGATTACAAAGGAATTGCTAAAATAAAAACAGGATACGTCAAAGATGCAAAGCGGTGGTAAGGGTCAGCCACTGTTGGTGGGAGTATGAATTAGGATTACCACTTGGGAAAACTGGTTGGCAGTAATTACTAAAGCCAAATATATAGACTTATCTGATGACCCAGCGTTTCCATTCCTAGATTAAATATCCAACAAAAATTCATATAAATGTTGACCAAAAGACATGTACTATAGAATATCCATAGCAGCATTGTTTGTTAGGACCCCTAAACTGTGAACAACTCAAAGTTTATCAACAGTAGAATGAGTAAAGGGTGATAAATTCACACAATGGACTATACTCCAGCAATGAAAATAAACAAGCTATAAATACACAGAATAACATGGATTAATCTCACAAATATAATTTTGAGCTCTAACAGGCAGACACAAAAGAATACATATAGATGACCCCATTTATATAAAGGTTTTCAACAGACAAACTAATCTATGCTGTTAGATATCAGCACATTGGCTACTCTGGAAGGGGGCTCAAAAGAATGTGTGGGTGCTAATAATACTTTGATCTGGGTATTTGTTTCACTTTGTGAAGATTCATTGAGCGATATATTTATGATTTGTGTTTTTTCTTGAACATTTGACATACTAAAGTTAAAAAGTATGCTAAAAATCTAAAACTAAAAAATTACTGAATAAAACATTCTTAGCTCTAGGCTTCCAAGGAACACATTTTGGGAAATGCTGACCTATCCACACATTGCTATTGATAGATATTGTTCAAGTCTTATTTTTTTATTGAAATAAGATGAGATGAAATGAGATTCAAAGGAAAACATAAATAGACATTTTCCCCAATTAATGTTCAAATTTGTCATTATTTTTGTATTGAAGATAGTGAAACACTGAGTGGTAGTGGTAAATGATTAAAGAAATTATTTAATGATCCTTTGAAAAGTAATGAGAGAAACAGATACATTTTAGTTATGTAAATATTAAAACAAGATTAAATTGAGATTGTTTTTTAGCTTGGAGCAATAGAAAATATAAAGTTTAATAAAAAAAAGAGTAAACTTTCAGTAACTTCACAAGAAATATACAAAGTATATTAAAATATACAAAATATATAAAATATATAAAAAAGTTTTCTTAAACAAACAGCAGTTTTGTGGGTATTTTATAATTAATTTTTATACTTTAGGTTTCCATTTATCATTGAAATATAAGAGTTAATTTGCACTCATACTACTTTATACAATATTATCCCTTTTCGCAGTTCTTAATATGTGTTTTACCATTTCAGAGACACTTTTGATGGCAGACTGTGTGTCTGGATCTTTGTATAAATGCTTTTCTCTTGCACTAATTAAATAATTAAATCACCTGCTCCAGAATGTTGAAATGCCAAATGTCCAGTTTCTCTGCCTCCACAGACTTCTTACTCTGACAGCCAACAATTGCTCTAAGTGTTTGACATTCAGAAATTGGAAGAATAGGTCAGGACTGTGGCAAGTTGGTTTGCATTTTAAATAAGCTATGAGTGAAGACAGAGGAAAGAGATGTGTCTAATGGTAATTTCTTTCAGTTATTTTCTGTGGTTGTCTTAAGTTTTTGTTTGTTTTTCAAGAGAATATAAAACCTAGACTGGTTGTGCTTATCCCAATTTTATTTTATTTTATTTTTTTTTGGTAGTAATCCCTCTGGAAAATGATGGGAATCTGAGTCGGACTGTTCAGAAATTAGATATCATATTTATAGTCAAATGAGATCATTATGCCTATTACCATGATGCACATTTTTAGAGAATTAGAATCATTGAGTATGACATTGAATTTTTCTTTTTTTGTGCCAATAGCTTTACAATAACCTGACTTAGACTGCTTTTTATACAGCAGACTTCTACTTTGAAAATTTGTTTCACATAAAAATGTGATATTTATAGTTAGTCCTTTTTAATCAGGTTAACAAGAGAAGGATTTCTTAGAATATTCAGATTATTAATCCAATCACAAATCTTATATTAGCCAATGGCTTTAATTTTTTCTTCAATAGAAATGTTTGCCTTATATATTTTGATGAATATATTTGCCAAAGTTTCACCACATACATTTTCTTCTCTTTACCTACTGTGGAAAGTGAAAGTGATGCTAATAAAATGACCAAAACGGAGAGAAGGAAGGAGGAGCAGCAGCAATAATAGTGACAGCAGCAAGGTATTAGGCAAAATGATCAATTCTATTCATTTGTATCCAAATAACCAAGCCCAGTACAAATCTCATAAGGGACTCCATGGGAAATTATACTTTTGTTGCTGTTCCGAAATTTTGTGGTAATAAATATTATTTAAGATGGGGGAATTTCTGTTCCTTGCCATTGACTTCCTGAGCCAACAGCAGGTAGCTGGTGGAGTCTGAGTCTATGTGCTGGCAACTTCTTGTAGCACACATGAAAATCACTGTGAAGTGACTACAGAGTAATATCCATGAGTGCTGGTCCCATCAGGGGCACTTAATGGTGCCACCAATTTCAGGGTATCATGACAATGTGCAATGGAGGAGGATGTCTAGGGCTTTTAGGAGGGATGTTGGTCAAGCCTAAATGGCTGAGATTCCTGACAATTCCATAGTACATTTGGATCTTGATATCAGAACTTTATTGTGGAATGTCAGTTATGGTTGTGTGTGCATTTGTAACTCAGTTAAAACCATTGTCTTAGGAATATACAATATACTTTTTAAAGAGATTTGCAAGCAAGCATGTTTGTAATTTTCATAAAGAGGGTTCCTAAAGGAGACTTCTAAGCATCGTTATTTATTTATGAATGGTTTCAGTAGACCTTGTTGGAATATTACAATCAAAATTCTAATGTGTGGAAAGGGAAAAGTCAATTAAGTCATTTTTCTTAAGAAACTTTTTTAATGGGAACATCCCTTCTAGCTGGATCTTTGTCACATCATTTTAGTCTATTTGGTAATCTCAAAAGCACAGAGCTTCAAGACCCTGAATCATTGTGAAAAATCTTTATAATCAGTTTTTTTATGAATAAAAAATTTTAATTTCACATCTCAAACTTTTTCTTGGTATTTTGGTTTACATTATATACTGACAATCTGTTAGGCTAATGTATAATATGAACTGGCTCATTATCAACATTATTTCATTGCTAAAAATAGATAGATGTTAATGTGATATTACAGCCAGCCTTGTCTATGTTACAATTAGCCTGTTGTTGGTCATAGTGGGAGTATTTACACCATGGAATTGCAAATGTCACAAATCAGTCCTCCCTTGCCCCCCGCTCATTGTTAAACATTAATCAGTGCACTGTTGCAGATAATACAGTATGGGTTTGAGGTTAGACCTAGGATAAAATTCTATTTCTCCCTCTTTCTCATTATGGAAAATTATTAAACTTTCTTAAATTTCCTGCTTTCTTAATACAACAACAATGTAGTATTGCAAAAATTAAGTTAGCTAATGCACAAAGCACTTGGCACAGGCTTTTAATGTGTTTTAGAATCCTTTTACTTTCTCCACTCTCCTGATAAGATTGGTCCTAGAATCTGGGGTGAGAATGAATTGTAATGTAGGTAAAGATTCTATAGCTGTGGACAGAGAAGGACCAGAATTTGGGCATCAGGAAAGAAGTTCTATATTAGGGATGGCATATCCAAAATGGTTACTCTCAAGATGTGTCCAGGAGAAGTGAAGAAAAAATCCTCAACAGTAGAAGACCTTGCATAGTGTTATAGTACCTCTGCAGAGGTAGAGATAGCCCTAGGTCTTTCCATTTTCGAGAGTTGTGCTGAGTTAGAGTAATAAGCCTAAGCCTGGGGAGGGATAAACCTTTGGGTGGTAGATAGAGTCCTGGTACTAGATACTAGGGTGATCAGAGTGCGTGGTCTTCAGGCAAGAATTGCACTTGGTCCTGGTCAAGACACTTCCTCCTCTGGTTCCATGATTTTAGGCAGTAGAGAAGTGGATAGAGTCTGTAAAACACATGGCCTTAAATTTGGTAGGAGAGAAATCAGGACAGTTTCCAAACACATAATGTCGAGGAAATGGAGTCTGTGAAGAGCTTCTCACATTAAGCAAAATCAAAATAAAACAAACAAAAAAGAATGGTAACTATGGCAAACAACCAAAAACAAACATACAAAAGTAAATATATAACAAGGGGAAAGAAAAGGAAACTTGTATATAAAATACTAGAAATAGTGGAAAGGACCCAGTCTAAAAGAATATATTACCCAGAAAGTACATTCCTGTTGATTTCTGTAAACTCTATAGAGAGGCTTACTGAAAACATGAATTTATTAAGAGCATGGCTCAAAGATAAGATGATTAAAGAACAGAATGGGATGAAAAGGAAGATTGCTGACCTAAGAATACAAATTGAGAGCCAAAACAACACTATTACAGATCTAATAAATAACAAAGATTTATCAAAGAAGAGTTCATATTTTTGATTTCATGTTTTCCTTCCAAGGAAGAGGCTGATTCCATAGTCACACAATCATTTTCATTTGCCTTTACAAAGACTTGAACAAAATGGAAAAGATGAAGGTGTAGCTCTTCACCAAAGTGACTCCTAACTGCTAACAGCCTCTAGAAATGTCTTTTTCAGTGCAGCAGTGAAATTGTTTTAAAATCTCCCTGGTTTTATAAAGAAAATAGTAATTCAGGGATTAGTGCAGCTTGAAAAAAATTATCATCTTCCTCAAATTTTGGTTAACAGTGTGTGGCAGGATGGTGAACAAGACTTTTATTATTTTGCATTTTTGCTGAAACTCCAAAATGGAAAACTAATGAGTGCTTCTATATTTTACAGAAAGCCATCAGTAAGCCCTGAGATATCGTCTTTGTATTCTATTAAAAGATAGTATAGACTAGAAAACAATTTTTAAAGGTACAAAAATAATTTTAAAATAAATTACATGAAATCACACAAAATGGAGGAAGGAGGTCAAAAGGTACAAACTTCCAGTTTTAAAATGAGTAAGTCATGGGGATGTAATGCACAATGTGGTGACTATATTGAATAATACTGCATTGCCTGTCTGAAAGTTGCTAAAAGAGTAGATTTTTTTTTTAAATTTATTTCTAGGAGAGAGAGACACACAGCGTGAGCAGGGGAGGGTCAGAGAGAGTGGGAGGCACAGAATTGGAAACAGGCTCCAGGCTCTGAGCTGGCTGTCAGCACAGAGACTGACACGGGGCTTGAACCCACAAACCGCGAGACCATGACCTAAGCGAAAGTTGGTCGCTTAACCGACTGAGCCACCCTGGCTCCCTGCTAAGAGAGTAGATCTTAAAAGTTCTTATCATAAACAAAATTTTTTTACCTGTATGGTGATGTATGTTAACTTGACTGATTGTGGCAATCATTTCACAATACAAATATTGGATTATTATGTTGTATACCTGAAACTAATACAATGCTATATGCCAATTATATCTCAATTAAAAAAAAAATCACATAAAAAGAGACAGCTGAATTGGCTCTGGTCCTCCAACCATCACCCTCAGTGGATATCAGCAAAAGTTTTGGGCTTCAAGGATATTCACTGTAGTTTTGAGTTCTTGATCAGGCAAGAACTGTGGCCTTTCACTCCTCATCACCATCCCCTCATACACCAAGAAAAGTGGCATTAAAGAGAGTACCTCACAGGAATTGGAGGTGCCTGAAAGAGGATGATACCAGTATCTCAGTCCTGGATTACATGTCTGTTCCTATGGCAGCCTCTCAGATCTACAAACTTAGCGCAACTGGAGGAGAATGGCAGGAGCAGTAGGTAAGGAGCTTGTGCATGTGTTGCTGAGAGCACAAGGAGGTGGGATTTACGTAGGGCTGAGGATGAAAGGGAACCGCTGTGCTTGGTCGTGGGTGATGGCATTGGAGGCAGGGTTGCAAGCACTGAGCCAGAGACCGGTGTTCCCCATCATAGGGCTGCAGAGTAGGGAGGTATCCTCACAGAGACACCAGTTGAACTCAGCTGTGCTCTCCTCAATAAAACAAGTGGTTCAGGTCTCATCGCACAGTACGTTTTTGGCTGAGGGGAGATCATGGTTGCGTAAAGTAGGTAACAATGTTTTGGGTGGTTTTCTCCAAGCTCCACTTTCTGTCGCAACAAAGCAAAAGCTAGAACTAGAAAAGGGAGGGGGAAAGAAGTACAGGAGGCTGAATTAGGAGAGGGAGATGTTTATTTGATATGAAACTGAAGTCTTTTAAAATTTGGGCAGGTTTGAAAGTTAGAGGCTCTGGCTTAGATTTTTTTTTTTTTTAAGTAGGAAAAAGCATTTCAAAGGGTGGTTTTTACATGTAAGAAAACCATTCTATGTTCGGACTCTAGCGAATCCACACTCTTGATATCAACACTTGTTATGCCATGAAATGCTACTCTAGGCTGCCAATTTTATCTTTTGGTATGACTGATACATTTATGGTTACAAACCGTATGAAGTTTTTAATAGTCTTAAGTTAAACCTCAGGCCAGAGATGATTGACTGTATAATTCTTATGACTCAAGAAAGCATTTTACAATGTCTTTAGTACTAATGACTGTCTTTGAAGTGAAAAATATAAATTTCACTCATAATTCTTTAAGAAGTATCACATGATCCATGTTTTTAAATCAAGTTAACTCTGATGTTAAGCACTCACTTTTCAAGAACACAAGAAAGTAAGTATCAGTCATGTTTTGGGATTTTTAAAAAATATGTATACCTGGATTTCCAAAATTCCCGTAAAAGGTGTCACTGGTCTTGCAAGCACTGTTCTCTCCCCAGAGCCACAGAGCTCTTTTGGGTCTTGGGTTTTTGTTTGCTTTAAGCAAGGGAAGGCCGCTAAAAGATGGTTCATGTAATTTTTGCTTGATACGTAGTAGGGCTAGGGCTGTTTTATGCATTACTGACCTGGTAACTTTTACTGATTTTTCCCTCCTCTTTTTAGCTGTTCTGGTAGAAGGGGAGAGCCTGACCCATACACCCGATTTCTTCTACCACTCCCTGATGCTTCTTTTCCACATTTTCTCTTTTTGGGGAAGATTCCACATGTTCCCTCCTACTTAGGCCTTCTTTCCTGTTATAATGAAGGGGTTGTTGACACTATCCAATGTTGACATTTGAAATGTTGGGCACTTTTTCTTGTTAACCCACCATGCTTTACAAGCAGTGCTTCTGGAATCTTTGATGAATAGGTAAGAGGGAGAGGAAAACAGAGGGAGAAGAAAAAGGATGACAGTAGAAGTAGGACGGAAAAAGTAAAATAAAAACAGCAAATAAGGAGTGGTAGAGTGATCGGAAGTGCTTTTAATTTCTCTCTGTGAAACTGGCATTTCTGGGCCACCGCGCACTGTGGTTTTCTGGTTTGCATAATTGAATGGATATTATTGAAAGGATGTATGAATGGCGTTACAATGATTATATAACCAAGTCTAAGCAGCTCGCTGTTGTGTGAAAGTGAATAGGCACTGCATTTTACTAAACTGTTACTCTGCTTTGACAGCTGTTATGCTGTGATAAATGATTGCAGAATTAATTGAAGAGGTTATTATACTATTAAAACCTGTTTCCACTGAGCAGTAATAATGAAAATTCATTGTTAGTCAGTGAGTGTCCACCATTCAGTGATGGGAAATTTCTCTTCTAGTATTCTATGTATTGTTTTTGAAACACATGTCTATTAGACCACCTATTAGAACTTAATTTTTGAAGAGGTGCTAACTTTAAAAATGTCCATTGAAGGACCAGATTGTCATGAAAGGGTCAAAATCTCCCCATTACAACTTTTCCTTTCCTTTCAGTGCTCTTAACTATCTCCTTTTCCCCCAGTAAGTTGTCAGCTAATTCAGTTACAGCTGAGTTGAATCTTCCAATTCCTTGCTGTTAAGTTTTTTTCAGGTGTATACAACAGTTCCTTATAAAAAACCCCATCAGAAACCAATTTCTATTGATAGGAAAAGATCATGCCTTCTTCTCTGTAGTTGTTAAAGGAGTAAGTATTCCTATTAAAGGCTGTTCCATCAAGTATGTTTTAAAGATTCTTGGGAGCTCACCTCTCTTCTAGAATATATGGAAATTATAGGAGCAAAACTTTAACTTTCTATCTTTTACATATATTCCTAAAATAAGGGAAATTGTGATATGACCAGTGGAATTCTTAGTGACCCTCTGAACTCCCTTAGAGTAGACCATGAACCAGATTCCTCCATCACCCAGCAGGAGGGGCTACACCTGAACTTAATATCCCTTGATATTGGTGGTTACCTTTCCTTTGGCAATAGGGTTTGTATCTGAAGACCCAGGTGGTGGGCAGCTTGCTTTCCTCAGACAACTCCTCCCTTAAATAGCTGGCACTCCAAAAGATTGTTGTAGTTTTACTCTATAAGAAAAGAGATCATGGTTTGCTCCCTCCCTCTCCCCAACTATTTTTTCTTTTCTCCTCCCACATGGTCCTCCGTTAAGTTTATCCTAATCTTCTTATAAGTGGAAGCATACGGTATCTGTCTTTCTCTGTCTGACTTCTTTCACTCAGCATAACACCCTCAAGTTCCATGAGAGACTTTTGAATACTGAGAACAAACTGAGGGCTGATGGCAGAGGGGGAGACGGACAGGGGGGTGATGGGCATGGAGGAGGACACTTGTTGGGATGAGCACTGGGTGCTATATGGAATCCAACTTGATGATAAACTATGAAAGAAAAATATAAAATGAGAAACCTCAAAAAAATAACATACCTGAAACTAATGAAACATTGTTTACTATATTCAAATTTAAAAAAATTAAAGAGATCATAATGGAGTGGGAGGTATCCTTCACCTGGAATATGAATGCATTTTACATGTGCAGCAGAGCATACTGGTTCTTGTTCACTTTTCTGTGGGATGATGGTAGGATGAGGGAGTGGGGTCTTCTCTCTTTTTGACCTTCCTAAGTTTCTCTAGTAAAGCCTGAGTGGTATTGTAATATCAAGGGATCCACCTTTCAGGGTGTAAATCCACTGTATATTGATTCTTGTAAACTATGTGAGGTACTATTTTACTCTTCTGGCTCCTTGGAGGAGGAATTTCCCCTAAACATGCCTGGTATTTTTACTTAACTCCTTGCTTTTTCCAGTCGTTGTTGATTTAATTATCCTGCTGACAGGAAATCACATTGATCCAAGTTTATCAGTTGTCAGAAACGAATCTATCAATAGTCTTAAATGAAAGGAATTGGGATTTTTTTTCAACCCTTCTCTATCCATTCTGGAAGAGAGGAAATGGTGACTTGTGCATATGTTTTTCTCTACAGACTCCAATTTTCCTTTGGGTAGTCTGTCCCTAGGGCTGAATTTGGAGGGCAGGAGATTTTCAGTCCTGGTCAGTTCTCGCAGTATGCTATATTTTCCGACTTTGCCTTTATCAGTTGACAGGGATCTTATTTTGGACTCCCATTTATCTTGTACATTTCTATTCTTCAACTGGTTCAGAACTTAGAGGAAAAGAATGGCACAGATTGGGCATCTTTGGATTCCAATATCTCCAGCAGAGAGCTATTGAAGGATTGAAACATCTCATACATCCGAAACTCTATTGCACAGGTGTTCTTTCCAGTGATTGATTGATTTACTCTTAGTTAAAAAGTGTGCCATAGAGAGAGACTTCAAATTCCAAATGTTTGCCACTGAGCATGTGGATCTGGAGAATTTAAAGATGATGCCCACTAGAGAAACTTTCCTTCCAGCTCAATAAACAGGCTAATAGATCTTTGCTTACAGCCCAAATGCTTTGCTCAGCCCCGTTCTCATTGTGGTAAAGGTGTCTAACTAGAAATGGACTAATGTTTTCTGTGAAGGACACAATCCCAGATATTTCATAGTCCGTTAACTTAACTCTACCCTGGCTGTTGAGGAATGCTTAAATGGCTTTAGAAGTCTCTATGAAGATAAACCATATTTTAAAGAAGGAATCCAGCATGCAAATTTAGCATTTAAAAGTCTAAGTCAAAATTCTATTACACTATATTCATGCCATAAACACATGTTATAATAAGTTGGTTTCCTGGGTGTTGGGGTTTTAGTAGAAGAAATTTTATAGTGCCCTGAAAGATGGAATGAATTCTAGTGAATATAAATTGATGTTGGACAAAGCCTCACAAGGGCTTTAAATCTAAAGCAGCTATGTCTATACTAGTCTGGACAAAGCTGATCTGTGCATTATTAGGCTTCAGTGGATGATTGTTTATGTTCTGACATTTGGAAATGCATTTTGTTGTTAGTGAACATACAGGAACTTAAGATTTTTGTTCTAATTCCAGTACAACTGGCATACTGCTCATCAGTTTCAAGTGTACAATATAGTGGCTGAACAATTCTATATGTCACTTGAAGCTCATCATGAGAAGTGTACTCTTTAATCCTGATCAATTATTTCATCCATCCCCCCACTCCCCTCCCCTCTAGGAACCACCAGTTTATTTTCTATAATTAAGAGTCTGTTTCTTGACTTTTGTTCCTTATTTGCTTCTTAAATTCATGTATGAGTGAAATTATGTGAGATTTGTCTTTTTAGGACTTATTTCACTTAGTTTCATACCATGTAACTCCATCCATGTCATTACCATCTATTGATGGACATGGGTTCCTTCCCTAATTTGGCTATTGTCAATGATGCTGCAATAAACAAAGGAATGCCTGTATCCTTTGAAATTCATGTCTTGTATTCTTTGGTGGTAGTGAAATTACTGGATTATAAGGTAGTCCTATTTTTAATTTTTTGAGGAACCTCTGTACTGTTTTCCACAGTGGCTGCACCAATTTGCATTCCTACTGACAGTGCTTTTTCTCCACATCTTTTTCCAATGCTTGTTGTTTCTTAAGTTTTTGATTTTAGCCAAAATATATCATTGTGTGAGGTATTCTCTGTGAAATGATATCTCCTTGTAGTTTTGATTTGTATTTCCCTGATAAATGATGTTGAGCATTTTTTCATGTGACTGGCCATTTATGTCCTCTTTGGAGGAATGTCTGTTCAGGTCTTCTGCCCATTTAAAAATTTTTCATAACGTTTATTCCTTTTTTTTGAGCAAGAATGAGCAAAGGAGAGGCGCGCGCGCGCACACACACACACACACACACACACACACACACACACACACACACACACACACACACACACACACACACACACACACACAGAATCAGAACCAGCCTCCAGGCTCTGAGCTCTTGGCACAGAGCCTAATCTGGGGCTCAAACTCCCGAACTCTGAGGTCATGACCTGAGCTCAAGTAAACTGCTCAACCAACTGAGCCAGCCAGGTGCCCCTACTCTGCCCATTTTTAATTGGATTAATTTTTAGGTATTGAGTTGTATTAGTACTCTATATATTTTGGATAATAACCGTTTATCAGGTCATGTGCAAACATTTTCTCCGAACAGGACTTCTTTTTTAAAATTAGAGCAAAGTGTACAATATGTGAATTTAAGATTAAGTTAAACTGTCGTGGTGACTGACTTCTCATTGAGTTCATTTTACTAGAATATTTTTCAAGTAAAAGTACAATCTTTTTATGACAAACTGTTGGTTTCCTGTGTGAGTTATTATATTTGAATATACTGCTAGAAATCATATTACTTGTCTAAATGAAGTATAGATGGATTATATTTGTCTGGGCTCTCTGTAGAGGATTAAACAAATTTGAGAAAGTGACATGAGAATATTAAGGAAAGAATCTTCCTCTCAAATTCAATTCTTCTGCTTTGAGATATCTCAAGTTTGCATTATATGTTTATACTTTTCTTCCATTTTTTACCTTTATTCTCTTTCTGATACTCATTTCCCTATTTTACTATTATCAGTGATTTTTATTCCTAACTCTGTTGTGTCACATTTTTTTCTTAGACTGTGACTACTTGAGGAATTAATCATTGTATCCACAGTGCTTTCACAGGATAGATAGTACCTAATCTGTATTTATTAACTACATGAACTATTAGTATGTGATTACATAGTAATTTTGTCCTGTAGATCCTCCTTTATATTGTTTTCTGATTTTATATTATGGAAGATTATCTCCCATTTATTCTGAAACAGAACAATTTATCCTGATGTTCGTTCTTCAACAAAATAGGTTTAATTGCAAAATACACTTCACTGCAAAGTTCCAGTGGTGATTTATTGCTTCTCGTTATCGCACTGGTATCAAACTACTTGCTCTGTTGCCCTTGCCATCACTACTAATGAAGAACTACTTTCAAACAGTGGGGTGGACCAGGTGTTGTATCTTGTCAGCCTAACTTGAGACTGCTAGAAGAAAAGTGACTAGCTGTTTCCTGGAAATTTAATATAACTACTTTTTTTTTCCCTGTGCCTGGGTATAAATATGGATATGTTTGCTTATCCTTTTAAGCTTCTGGATAAAGGTCTTCTATAAGGAATATAATTTCCATGTCTTAGAAATGATTCAGTCTAGTATTTATTGAAAGGATTCGGATGTATCTTTGGAACAAATAAATGAAACAGCAAGCATAGTATTGGTCACAACCAGATAGAAAAATGGTTTATCATTCCTAGGAGCTGTGGAATCAGGATGTGTGACCAGAATGACAAAGATGCAGCTCCAGCATGGACAGATGTCCCTTTGTTAAGCATCCTCTAGGGGTTGATCTATGCATACCACTTTCTTTCAAAATTCTGTCTTGTATTATGTTACCATAATCTTGTTTGTAGGAAGACTAAATGATCTGAGAAAGGCTAAGGAGCATATCTGAGTTAAGAGCAAACTAGTTTACCAAAGGTTTTCACTTGGTACATATATATAGCAGTTATATGCACATAGATCTCAGGAGAATTGATGGACTTTTTTTTTTTTTTTTTTTTTTGCTTTGCTTCCAGTAGTCTGCCTTCCTAGTGTGAGGAAGGTTTAATAAAGATGTGGGAAGAAATATTTTTGACATTTTAGTATCTTCCATTATTAGCAAACTGACATTTTTGGTTTATAAATAAACTTGGGATTTTCAGCTATCTGATTTTTAACTGAAAAAACATATTTAAGATTTCTGCTGGGAAAGTATATTGAGAGAATGCCAGATGTGTAAATGCCTATTTTTTCACCATTAAGTGTATCATTACTGTGATATTCTCTGACCTGGATGTAAGTATTTCTGCTCATTCTCAAGGTCTGAAAAATATGCTACAAAGAGGCTGCCAGTGGGCTAAGAACCTTTGAGTCTTAAGATGCCTCTTTGGAGAAATGCATATCAAGTAGGCAGGCCATGAGAAGTCCTGCAGAAATGCTGACTAGTTTGTTCCTACATATGCATAATTTGGGGCATTGTTATTCTTTGTCCAAGGTTTACATTTTTTGCTGCTTCTAAATGATATTTCAGGTAAGGACTACTTGGAAACTTAAAAAGCTTGGCCACTTTAATTGATTTAAAGAATTAGTACTAAAAATCCTTAGGAAATAAATGTAAAAATTTTCAGCATGAAATTTACATTGCTTTTGTGAAAGGGCTCTTTTTACAGTAAATGCAGTCAATAAATTTATCTCTGAAAGCACAAATGTGTATGCAAGAAACTTCAAACATCTGGTAAAGTGAGAAAAGCCAAAATCTAGCACGTTGAGGTTTGCAAACTCTGAGAAATCTTTTGAAATGAATTTTTTTTTGTCACAAGAAGAAAAAAAACCCTGCCAAACTTTGTTCTTGAAGCACCCAATAAGGAAACATTTTGCAGATTTATTAAACTGGCTAGGTCCATTGCAATTCCTATGCTAAAAGCTCTATAAAGTAAGGATTACATATAACATAAACTAATAAGTGTGACAGATTAAGGTCCTTTAGAATTTAAGGTTAGAAGCAAATGGGAGTTTTTGAATATTACATGCTATGACTTCTATCAATTTAAGGAGGAAAAAATGTCACCAATAAATGTTGCATGGTAAATGTGTACATACTTTGACAACAGATGTTAAATATATCTGTATTGAATATTTTAATAGCTTTTGAGATCCAAAATAGCCCCCTCTGAATTTTCTAATCATAAACCAACTTTTCAGAGAATTAAATTCTGATAAAGTAAAAAATTTTATGCTAGCAAATGAACTGAAGCAAAATAAATTCTTTGCTCTTTATTTCTCCCGTTGCTCCTCTTGCACTTCTTCCTTTTCTTCTTTTTTCCCCTCCTCCCATTCTTTATCCTTCTTTTTCCCTTTGGCACATACTCTCCACACTTGTCATTTGCTAGGTCCTAGGGATACACAAGTGAATAATGTCTTCAAGGAACTTACAATTCAGTGAGAAAAAGGTACTAATTAAGTATTCACAAAGTAAGGTGATCGGTAACCTAACGGTGCGTGCATGAAAATCCAAGAGAGAGATAGTGATGAGTATTAAGGCAGTTCTCCTATTTAGGACAACACAACCTGAAGCTGGAACACGTTGAGGGATGGAAATTGTCAGTGACTTGGAGAGTGGCAAGAGGCGCCTTTAGGAAAAGAAAGCACCAAATATAAAAATTTGTAAACAAGATAGTGAACTTGGAATAGTTTTTTAAGATTCAAACACAGGTGAAGGTGCATGGGAGATTAGGCTGGACACATAGGCATGAGTTTGATTTTAAAGGGTCTTTTTGCATAGTAAGGGATTTAGACTTTATCCTATAGTACAGGAGTTAGCATACTTTTCCCTGCAGTAATCCAAGTATTAAATACTTCAGACTTTGTAGAACATAAATCTGTGTAGCATGAAAGCAGCTACAGACAATATATGAACAAGCATGGTTGTATTCTAATAAAAATATTGATTAACATGGACGTTTGAATTTTATATAATATCTACATGTCATAAAGTATTTTTCTTAATATCCAAGGGAAACCATTAATAGCTTGCAGATTGTGCAAAAACAGACTGCAAGGCTGGATTTGGCCCATGGGTGGTACTTAGCTCCTCATCTAAAGAGAGGTCAGTCATCTATCATTGAAGAATCTGGGAAGGATCTAGGATCTTCTATGCATTCTAGAAAGGTCTCTCCAATGTAGCATTTTCTAAACCATGGTGTGAGAAAGCAGAGAGGAAGTCATTCTGGGCAAAATGATCCCAAAAGCTGATCTTAGGAAATCCTCTGTTATATCGTTCTTGTTCAGATTCACAAAGCATTGGTGTATTAAAGGCTCTGAGAAAGTTGCAGAGAATCACTGGTTTAGCTCTTTTGTTCCTGATTCAGTGTTCATTACATTTATTTATGGAAACCTCAATGAAATGTGGTTTAGGAAGTGTTATTTTAATGACCATTATATTAATGAAATGCAATAAAGATCATCAAGCTTAACTAAGGAAACACAATTTCTAGAGGAGAAAAGGAGTAATTTTAAGTATTTTTAAAAAATAGGAGCCAACTGAAAAAACATCAGTTTCTTACACATGGTATTTAAAAATAATTTTAGAAAACAGCAACAAATAAAATGAATATTTGAGTACTCAAAATAGAAAATCCAGAGCTCAAAATGTATTCTACCAAGTCCAGTGGGGTAGAGTCTGTAATTCTCATATGGTTAAATGAAGATGCTTGGGGATTGCCTCAATATTACTCCAATGTCCAAGAAAGGCCTTATGGAAGGATTTTTAAAAAATCACTTTCTAAGACTATGTTATCTAGAGTTCTTGGTTCCCAGTAGCAGAAATTGACTGGATAACTTAAAGCTGAAAGGATAATTATTCGAAATATGTTACAAGTTCAGACTTCAAAGGAAGGTGGAGATCCTACCCCCAGAAAACAGTCAGTGAAGGGATGCCTGGGTGACTCAGTCAGTTAAATGACTTCAGCTCAGGTCATGATCTCATGGTTAGTGAGTTTTAGCCCCATGTCAGGCTCTGTGCTGGCAGCTAAGAGGCTGGCGCCTGCTTCAGATTCTGTCTCTGCCCCTCCCCTGCTGCCTCTCATGTTCTCTCTCTCTCTCTTTCTCTCTCTCTCTCTCAAAAATAAGTATTAAAAAGAAAGAAACAGGCAGTGACTACAGACAGCAGAAACCAAATCTGGGTCACATTATATGCCACTAGAACCTTAGTGTTAAATGCTAGAGCTGAGGGCATGGTCGCTCCTGAAGGACCTCTGTGGCTGGGCCCCACTTGTAATGGCCCTTGCTATTGCAGGCTCTTCTTAACTTGTTTCTAATTTGCCCTGTATCTTGACATTCCTTCCCAAGATTGAAAGCCTTGAAAGAATCTCCGATAATTCAGTTGGTTGAGCCTACTTTATATATATTCGTATCCTGGATCCCAAGGATAAATACAACCTCCTTCCTTAAACTTCCATGGTTAGACGTGAAATACTCTATCCTATCAGTATTACAACCACTTGAAAATTCAATATAGATTGGAGTTTGTGTTGCAAGTTCCCAAAATCATAAATATAGACCTCAAAGACCCAAGAAAGGGAACTATTTGTGACTAATAATCTGAAGTACAGTGCTCACATTACTGTGAAGACCACCTGTGTTAGCTGGATTAATAGCACTAAATCAGAGGATAAATAAGCCAATATTAAATGAAACCTCTAAATGTAAGTGCGATTTGATAAACTTGAGCCTTTGGGATATAGTAGAGTTAGAACTGGTTTAGTTTTTAATGAATAGGGTACAAGGGTATAATGAATAGGGTACAATTTTAATGAATAGGGACCTTCTAAATTACAGAGAATTCAAATGGTAACTATCTAAAATCTTCTGATCTCAAGAATTTTTCTTCAAGTTAAGAGTTAAAATCTAAACACTACATATTTTTTGTGGATTAAAAAATGTCTTATGTTCTAAAGATTTAGGGATTTTGACAAAATATTTGAGATACACACAAACTATGTGTATACCTCCATTTATAGCTGATATTGTTTAAGAATAGAGTATTAAGGAAGTTTCAGTCTGTTCACTGGAAATTGTTAAGTTAATATTTTCATTGCTTGCATAGGGTTTCTTTTTTCCCTCTGGAATCTTGGGGGAATTTGGCTATAAATTGCCCAAACTGGTTAAAAAAATTAGATATATGATATTGAAACTGATTTATGTGAGTGAGTGATCTTCCCTAGAGATTTGTTTCAGATGTAATAGTGCAAAATCTAGTAATTATTTTTCCCCTAACTTTGGATGGTGATAAGCCTCTGTTTCTATTTGTTTTAAAATAAATTACAGAAGAAGACATATTTGATACTTTATAATACAAATATAGACAGAAGTGTCTCAGAGAAGAGATATATGGACATGCTTATAATGTCTTTGCCCACTTGCCCTGACATAGCAAGTTAGAAATACGTGAAGCAGCTAATTTAGTATCTATAAGCTTAGTTGCACTTCAGTATAGGAATTATTACCTAGGTAATCAACCCCTGGTGAACATGACATCTGTTTCCCACTGAATCTCTAATGCACAACTCTGATACCTAGAAACTATGTAACAGAAGTTATATGTAATTTTCGAGAGTAGCTTGGTATGCCTGAGTTACTTTTAGGATCTATTATAACCAAATGCTCAGTTGACTCGCTAACTCATCTAGCGAGTGATTTGCAAGAGCACTGAGAAAAGAACACAGATTTGATAAGACTTTTAAAGGGGTTTCATGCCGTCTTCTAACAAATGAGCTAAAGATTAAAAAAATTGTAACACGTAAGACATCTGTTTATTAGAAAACATTTGCTACATAACTGATACTTTTAGAGACAGTAAATAAATATACATTTCTAGGGTTGCATTTTAAGTCATGCAGATATTTATCTAGTATATAGTATTTGTAGACCATGCTGCTGTAGATCAGTGTGAATTAGTAGATACACACTTCATTCTCAAATGTCTAATTGAATGAAGAGAGAGTGTGCTCAAAAGATAAGCTAGCTCACAAGAAGAGTATAAGTAATGATTGATTGCCTCCCTCTCTCCCTTCATTCCTCCCTTCCACCTCTCAGACTTCCCTGATTTCCTTGTACCAGGCCCTGGAACTAAACCTGTTAGCTTTTCATCTAATTCCCAGGTTTCCTTCTTTCTAATAATGCTGCTTCTCTCCCCTGTTCTGCTATTCCCTCTGCTTTAAGAAAGCAGGCCAGGAATAATACAAATAATAGGGAGAAGTGAGAAATGTTCCAGAATTTTTCAAAATCCTTACAAATTCCATTATGATAGAATAACTAGAAATATTGTTGAATGACTGGTCTTTATTCATATTTCTGAGGGAGGGGACCATATAGCCCTTACTTCCTTTCTCCCACTTTAGATAATACCATTGGCAAATAAGGGATCGAGGGAAGAGATGAGCTTTCTCTTAAACACAGGATTAAGCAAACTAGTAGGGGTCCCTTTCCATTAAGGGCATAGTTTTAATTTCTGAAGACTTCTATAATATTTGCTTTACACAATATTAGCAAGTTTGAGAATTCCCTCACGAGAACTTCTTGCCAGATTATACTAGTACCTTTGCCATGTTCAATGGGCTTGACCCAAAGTAGTTTCTGCTTTTAAAAACAGTCATATTTACAGGATAGGGATTCATTATAAAAGTTCAAATAAAAAAATGCCATGGCTATAAAAAATAGGCTCTGAGTTCTGAAGGTGGTCCAGGAATATAGTTGCATATCATATCTTGCTATAGCAGGGGCATTGAAAGGGATACCACCCTCTAAACTGAGTAGTGAGGGGCCACCATCCTGCAAGTGTGCCTTCCATGTGCTTGTTTAGCAAAAAGACACAGATGATTACAGAAATCTAGAAAATTCTCCTTTAAAGGTGGCATCAATGTAAGTTAGAATTGTATCTGTTCATTTAATTACATAAAGACTAATACGGTTTTTATCTGTATTTGATTTTAAGCTTAAAATGGTCTATCTTAAAATACTGCATCAATGTATGGGGGTTTCACTCTGACCAACCCTGGGGCAGGGGTACCTCAGAGCTAGATACCATTGTCCAGATGGATGATGATCATCTGGCCTCACGTGTGCAACCTCATGCTGTGCTCCAGAGTAGTTTATATTTTTAAGGGTGGCTAATGCTTTGCAGAGCAAGGTGGGAAGGTCGCTTTAGAAGACTCTCAAATTTAGTGTGATGCTAGCTCATTTCAGTTTACCTGCTCCATAAAAAAAAATGGATAGGGATGCCTGGGTGGCTCAGTCAGCTGTGCTGACAGCTCAGAGCCTGGATCCTGCTTCGGATTCTGTCTCTCTGCCCCACTTCAGCTTGTGCCATGTCTCTCTCCCTCTCAAAAAAATAAACATTAAAAAAATTCTTAAAAAGATTAATAATTCTAACTATCTTTGACTGGTTATTATGTAATTATTTGGAATGAAGGACTTAATCAAATAAGAGGTCAATTCTGTCTTATAAATTATTATTTTTTGGTGCACTAAAGCAGAAATCCAAATACTTGGATTTTAGCCCTATCTCTTATCTCTTCTTCCATAAATCTGGCCACTTTGATATTCTGAATGAAATAGAATATAACTAATAAAAAATGCTTCTTGCCTGCCTGGAAAGTTAATCCCTTTGAAACTGAGTTTTATCATTTACAAAGTGGGAAGAATAGCTACCCTGTTTCCTGGACTTGAAGGATGAGCATTGTGATGAGCATGTGATTAAGGAACAAATGCTCTTTCAACTGTAAAATACAAACTGTATGGCACCATGTTCATCATACTTCTGCTTTTGTTATGTTGACCAAGAGACAGACTCTGAAGTGAGATTTGTGTACACTTGGTTGTCCAGTTCTTTTAGCAAGGTCCTGTGAGGATGAAGATAGCCAGGATTAAGCAGGAGAAGAAACTGAACAATAATGTAGTTTGAAACAGTTGTAGCTAGGGTTTCAGCCAATTACAGGTGAGCGCTGAATGCTCTTTTAGCATTGGTCTGAAATGAGGCAAGGGGGCCAGATTTTGTACCCCTAAATCAACTTGTCATTCAATGTGGGCTGCCTTTGGGGATGGGATAATCTTGCATGAAGCAGTTCCTATGAGTAGATGAGTCCCTAGGGAAGCACTCAGCAGTGACCCTGCAGTGGGAAATATTACCAGTAGCTGGGAAAATGAGTTTCTGGGTCCTGAAGGGAGTATCTTGATGGTGTGCCATAGCATCCATCACTGTGTAATGCTTAAATCCATTTGATCTCTGTAATAAGTTTGCTTCATCCGAGATCAATTCCTTCAGAAATTTAATTGGTCTTTTTTTTAACTGGGGGAAATTCAAAAGGAAATTTTAGAGATATACTACAGCCACAGCTACTATGTCTGGTGTTAGGATTATAGAAACAAAACACCCCAAATCTTTTTCTACTATTTTAGATTTTTAAAAAATTCTTACCTAACTTCTGTACTGGTCAGTTGGCTTATATGATAAAGTAACCCTGACTGTCCCTGGATGTGCTTTTCTCCAAGTGCCTCCTTCGCTTGCCCATTTACTCTGAAAATTGAGTGAGAGTATTAATAAGCATCTGGTGAGCTATGTAAATGTCAAGAATGTTCTTCCCTGCCTCTGGTAACTGTAGCACTGATGATCAGAATAGATTACCACTACCTGGATACTGACTCCTTTCTTTTTCTATTGGTCTTCTGACCACCCCCCCCCCCAAAAAAAAAAAAACACGAAGAGTGGACAGCAGATATAGTTTAAAACTTAATAAAACTCTTGTCCTGTCCTCTGGTGAAAGCAAGACCTAGCGCTGGAGAACAAGAACACAAATTTCCCCAAATATGTCCCTGAGAATGACAGTAAGTGGGCTCACTTCTGCTCTTCTCCCTTGTTCTAGGTTTTCCAAGAGTTGGGACCTAATGTTCGTTAATGTGATGGCATACTTGCATCCTGGATGATGGGCTTATGTCTTTATAGGGTATCTTATCCAAGACAGTACCTCAGATACTCCTTCCAAAGGATCTTTCATTGTTTTATCAAGCCAATAATTTCTGAGTGGTATAGTATATTATAGAATTAATGGATTTAGGCGGGGGCATATGCCCATTACCTGCCTTCCTTGGTGTTCCTTGGTCTAAGGTGTTGATGGGGCTTAATCAGTGGTGCCCCTGGGTTTGCATTTCTGATTAGCTATGTTGAGCATCTCTTCATTTGTTGGATGGCCATCTGTGTCTGCTTTCGGAAAAAATGGTTTCTGACCATTTTTAAATTGGATTATTTGTGGGGATTTTTGGTGTTGAGTTATAGAATTTCTTCATATATTTTGGATACTATTTGCAAAATTTTGTCCCATTGTGGGGCATCTGGGTGGCTCAGTTAGTTAAGCATCCGACTTTGGCTCAGGTCATGATCTCCCGGTTCTGTGGGTTCCAACCCCGTTGGGCTCTGTGCTGACAGCTAGCTCAGAGCCTGGAGCCTGCTTCAGATTCTGTCTCTCTCTCTGTCTCTCTCTTTGTCTCTCTCTCTCTCTCTGTCTCTATCTCTCTCTCTCTGTCTCTGTCTCTCTCTCTCTGTCTCTCTGTTGCTCTCGGTCTCTGTTTCTGTCTGTCTCTCTCTCTGTGTCTGTGTGTCTGTGTCTCTCAGAAATAAATTTAAAATTAAGAATTTTTCTCCCATTGATTAGATTGCCTTTTTGTTTTGTTGATAGTTTCCTTTGCTCTGCAAAAGCATTTTATTTTGGTGTAGTCCCAATAATTTAGTTTTGCTTTTGTTTTCTTTGCCAGAGGAGATCTATCTAAAAAAACGTTTCCAGGCGTGCCTGAGTGGCTCAGTCAGTTAAGCATCTGACTTCAGCTCAGGTCATGATCTCAGTTGGTGAGTTCAAGCCCCGCATTGGGTTCTGTGCAGGCAGCTCAGAGCCTGGAGCCTGTTTCAGATTCTGTGGGTCCCTCTCTCTCTGCCCCTCCCCTGCTCATGCTCTGTCCCTGTCTCAAAAATAATAACTATAATTTTTTTAAATAAATAAAAATAAAATAAAATGTTTCTATAGCTGATATTGAAGAAATTACTACCTATGTTTCTTCCAGGAATTTTATAGTCTCTCATTTAGACATTTAATCCATTTTGAGTTTATTTTTGTTTTGTATAAGAAAGTGGCCCAGTTTTATTGTTTTACAGGTAGCGCTCCAGTTTTCTTCAGCACCATTTGCTGAAGAGACTTTCTCCCATTGTATATTTTTTTCCCTCCTTCTGTTACAGATTAACATATAAACCTATGTTTATTTCTGGACTCTATTCTGTTGATCTGTGTGTCTATTTTTGTGCCAGTACCATACTGTTTTGATTACCATAGCTTTGTAATACATCTTGAAATCTGGGATTTGGGACCTCCAACTTTATTTTCTTCTCCCTTCCCTGATTGCTTTGGCTATTTGAAGTCTTCTGTGGTTTTATACAAACTTGAGGAAAATTTGTTCTAGTTCTCTGAAAAATTTTGGTATTTTGATAGGGATTTCATTAAATCTATATATTTGTGCACCACAGACAGTTCAACAATATTGATTCTCCCAACCCACAAGCATGGAACATCTTTCCATTTGTTGTCATCTTCCATATCTTTGAATGATGTTTTAAGGTTTTCAGAGTACAGATCTTTTACCTCCTTGGTTAAGTTTATTCCTAGGTATTTTATTGTCTTTGGTTCAATTATAAACAAGATCATTTCCTTACTTTCTCTTCCTATTGCTTCATTACTAGTCTATAAAAATGCAATGTATTTCCTTATATTGATTTTTTTTTTGTGACCTTACTGAATTCATTTATCTGTTCTAGTCATTTGTTTGGAGACTTTAGGGTTCTCTATATGTATGTCATGTCTGCAGTAGCTAGGTCTTCCGGCACTATGTTAAATAAAAGTGGTGAGAGTGGAACTCCTTCTCTTGTTCTTTATTTTTTTTTAATTTATTTTAATTTATTTTTAATTTACATTCCACTTAGCATATAGTGTAGCAATAATTTCAAGAGTAGATTCCTTAATGTCTCTTGTTCTTGATTGTAGAGGAGACAGCTCTTAGTTCTTTCCCATTGAGTATGAGGTTAACTGTGGGCATTTCCTATATGGCATTCATTATGTTGAAGTATGTTCCTCTTTAACCTACTTTGTTGAGGGTTTTTTTTTTTTTAATCAAGAATGGATGTTGTACTTTGTCAAGGCTTTTTCTGCATCCATTGAAACAGTGATATGGTTTTCATCCTTGTTAATATTATATATCACTTTTACTTATGAATATTAAACCCCTTGTGTCTGGAGTAAAGCCCACTTGATAGTGGTGAGTGAGTGTAAATGTATTGTCGGAAACAGTTTGCTAATACCTTGTTGAGGAATTTTACATCTATATTCATCAGATACTACCTATAGTTTTTTTTAATTTTGTTTTTTTTCAGTGTTTGTGTGTGTGTGTGTGTGTGTGTGTGTGTGTGTGTAGTGTTTTAATCAGGTTTTGGTATTGGTATCTGGATAATGCTGGCCTCATAGAATGATTTTGGAAGATTTTATTCCTTTTCTAATTTTTGGACTAGTTGGAAAAGAATAGGTATGTATTCTTTAAATGTTTGGTAGAATTTGTGAATCTATCTGGTCCTGGACTTTAGTTTGTTGGAATTTTTTTTTGAATACCAATTCATTTCATTGAGAGTAATCAGTCTGTTCAAATTTTCTATTTCATTATGCTTCAGTTTTGGTAGGTTATAGGTTTCTAGGAATTTATCAATTTCTTATAGGTTGTCCAGTTTATTGGCATATATTTTCATTATATCCTTCTACAATTCTTCGTACTTCTATGGTGTCAGTTCTCTTCTGATTTTGAGTCTGTTCTTTGATGAGTCTGGATAAAGGTTTATTAATATTGTTCTATTCAAGGAATCAGCTCCTGGTTTCATTGATCTGCTCTATTCTCTATTTCTGCTCTAAACTTTATTATTTATTTTCTTCTACTGGCTCTTTTCTAGCTCCTTTAGGTGTGTAAGGTTAGGTTGTTTGAGATTCTTTTTTTCTTCTTGAAGTAAACCTGTGTTGCTATAATCTTCTTAGAACAGCTTTTGCCACATCTCAAAGATGTTGGACTATGTGTTTTCATTTTTATTTGTCTCCATGTTTTTTTTTTTTTTAATTTCCTTTATTGTCTTGGCTAACCCATTCATTGTTCATGGTATGTTATTAAGCCTCCATATATTTGCCATTTCTAGATTTTTTTTCTTGTGATTGACTTCCAGTTATATACCATTGTGGTATTCCTCTTTAACTCTCCCATACTAAAGCCTCACTGATCATAAAAACTTGCCTAAGTTAAATCCCAGTGGTTTTCAAAGCCCCTTGTTATGAGGACTTGTCTTTCCAGTGCAGGTCCTAGTGTCTGGGTTGAGGTTTGCTCCTCTACCTTCTCGGTGCTTGTGTTCCTCCTGTTTGTGATTAGTTTAACTGGGAATTTGGTTTCCATCTCCCCTGCCCTTTTTAATGTGGCCTCCTCTCTATAATTAACTGTGGAAAGTCTGTTCTGCTACTCCTTGGGTGTTGAGGGTTAGTTGCACCAATGCGACTGTTATCTAGAAGTGTCTGTGAGAAGAGGTAAGCTTAGTATCCTCCTACTTTCCCATCTTCCCAGAAGTCCAAGGAAGTACCTTTTGGATGAGGATAGGTCCTAGGAAAAGACTCAGCTGTGAGGTATGAGCAGTTAACAGATGAAACTTTCAGCAGCTGGGTAAATAGAAGCCTTGGGTGAGAATAGAGGGGTTTGCATAGCATAGAATGTGCTTCAGCCTTCAAAGACAGGTGGGCCATACTAATTTTTTTTATAAGCAAAATCTGATAATGGTACATCTAGTACATAGAGAACACAGGCTACTGGAGGTGCTTAGCACCAAGAAAACATTTAATGTAATAAATTCTTGTATTGCCTTTTGGAAGCAATTAATTAACCCAAACCTAATTGTTTTGTGTACAACTGAAGTCAGAAAATGCAGCAGTTTTAAATAAAGGAAAATTATTAAAAACTTAACCACTGATCTGAGAGTTTACTTGTCCACCATATTGGATAACAATGGTTAAAATGACTTTAAATGAACTAACTTCAATGTGGAAAATGGTTTAGTGAGATGTTTGCAAACAGATCAGGTGAAACAATCAATCTAAGGAGATACATATATTATTAGTCTTTTACTATTCAGTGAGCTACAAAGCTGAACAGCTAACGCTTATTTTCTTTCCATGAGTTAGAGGGGAAGGATTGAGAAGAATGACTAGGAAAAAGAAGGTATTGCTTGCTTGCAGGATATTTGGTGAGGTGACCTTTGACTTTGGAAGGTGGGGGGATTAAATGATTTAATTACTTAGTTAATTAAACATTTTTTGGGGTTTCAGAAATGCTTTAATTTTTGTTCCTGCCAGTGTTTTGAGTGTCTAGCGTTTCTTCAGATGAGTGAATTTCTTCTGAATATTCATGTTCGCCAAGGTTTTTTCTTTTTGATTTTTTGTTTTCTTGATGCTACTAAGAAAGGATTATTGGTTATCTCTGCCACGAGATTCCTAAAATTAGTGTCTCCATTGATTGAAGTCTAATGGGTGAAGTAAAGTGAGAAAAATATGGTCTCATAAAAACAAGGTCCTGAGATTAACTTGAAAAGGTATTCAATTCCAAATACTTGAAAGTGTTTTGCTTCTGAGCATACCAATCTGACTTAAGTTATGACCTTTTTGTGCTATTATTAATTCAACAAATATAGAAATACTAACCAATGGAGATGTGCATGACAAAGTATTTTTTTAATATTCCCATTTGACCTAAAGTAGACAAAATGCAAAATCTCAGCACAGAAGATTTCATTTTATAACTTTAGAAGTGCATATATGCTTCCAAATATTCTGGTATTGACTCCAAGAGCTAAATTTTGACCGTGTTTCCTACCCTATCTAATTTGATGTTTCTTGGAGGCATCTGACATTTTTTCATAGCTCTTGTTTAATACTGACACTGTGCTTTTAATTTTTGGAGAAACCATAGGCAATGAAATATAATAATATAGGCTCCAAGACCATTTTATCTTTTGCCTTCAGGTAAAGATTGTATAGTCTCAGTATTAAAACATACGATGCTTATTTTTAACCTCCTTATTTGGATAAGGTGAGGAGAAGATCTGATTGAGAAATTATCTGTTGGATTTTTGAGACTGACCCTGTTTATGCAACATGTAGTGTGATGTGTTATCTTGCTTCAAAGTACAACTACCTGCAGAAAAAGAATGGTTCGGCCTGACTTTTAAAGTAGTAGTATGGCATTACTTTTTTGTTATTAAAGAAAATGTAAGAAAGATGTAAGTGCCCCTATTGTAGTAAATAGTTTTGAGTAAATTTATTTCAGCGAACAGTTTTGGAAATTAGCAGTTAATTTGATGATAAACACTTGGCTGCTACAACATAATTTTGAAATTCCATGAAATCATCTGTACAAAAATGCAAGTTAAAGGACTAATGCATAAATTCTACTATAAAGACAATTCTACTATAAAGAAAATTTACCTACTGTTGAAGTGAGTTTGCTTCTTGGGTTAGGGAATTCTGAAAATCTTGCAGCTTTCTAGCTTCTTTAGATAATTCTCACATTGCAGGTTTTGGTGAGTGATATTAGGCAGATACTGAAGCAAATTAACTGCCAAGTTATTTAATAGAACCAATTTGTTCTCCTGATTATTCTTATAGTCACTAATCCATTCTTGAAGGATTAAATTTCATGGCCTCATTTTTTTTTTTTTTGGAGGAGCTGTTTAAAAGGTCTTGTCTTGCAAGGACATTGATGTTCATATACTTACAGCACTTAGGTCTTAGCATTTTACTTTCTCCTTTTGGGACATATCTCCTGGAATTAAAACACATGAGCAAAATTAAAAATTTTCATGTGAGAAGAGACGCAAGGATGTTGGAGGTTTCTCAGCCGATGAGATGGCACATTCCCTTACTGCATTGACGGTTTTGATGGAGACAGTAAGTAAGGTAGGTAGGAAAAATGAGAATTTTTAAAAATCAAAATGAACAGGACAAATCAGAGTAGAAAGAGAAAGAAGATCTTTCAGGAGAATGGGAGATGAGGGACATGAAGTTGGAAAAGGAGAAAAGGAGCACACAACCTGAAAATAATCACATAAACACTCTATTTCTGAGGTCTTTGAATGTTCTACTTGCTTACTTTTTAAAAAAAAATAAGTTTTTTTTTTAATGTTGAGAGACTGAGAGACCAAGAGAGGGAGCATGAACGGGGAAGGGGCAGAGAGAGAGAGGGAGACACAGGAACCAAAGCAGACTACAGGCTCTGAGCTGTCAGCACAGAGCCAGACTTGGGGCTCGAATCCATGAACTGTGAGATCATGACCTGAACTTGTATTCCATTCATTTTTCCTAGGTGTTATTACTTTTTTAAAGGTAATGTACTTTCATGCTTGGAAGTCTTTCATTGACATTTTGTTTTTAGAGAATTACTAAAGAATATACAATTAAAATTAAATTTCCAGTGGTAGGATTCTAAATTAAATTTTCTTCTTGATTGTCATCATTATTCACAATTGATCAAAGTAGCATAAATAAATTACTAATTTGGTAAATAATGGTCATTCAGAATTTTATTGGAAATGCACCTTTATGAGTTAATTTCTTTCATTAGTTCATATGCCTGTAAATGAATATAACTTAGAGAATAAAGAATACTAATTTATGTTTCTATAGGTATGACAAATGGAAACCTTGTTCATATAAAGTAGAATAGTTTTGTTAGAGTTTTCTTCTAGCAGCATGAGCTGGGAGTCTCTTCTTTTTTTCTGTAGGATGCAAAGACTGGGGTTCAGAATAGTGAATTTCCCAGACCCCTCTGCCAGCTGGCTTCTAAGGGAGTACGAGATGGTAGGAAGAGGGACAAAAGGGGAATTCATGATTTCTCTGTACTTCTTAGTGTTACCCAACTGTAACTGTTGACTCTCTAGTTTTGTTTTTGTTTTGTTTTGGGACTCCAGAATCAGCCCTGCCATGCCCGATTCCTCCTTAGAGGTGTCAAGTGTGTGCAGAGGACTCCTCTTCCCTAGAGATCTATGCACCAGTTCAGTGAGGCCCTTCTTCTGAGCCTCTAGGTTTTGGCAAATTCACCTCTGCTCTTGAAAAAGTCCTTGTTTGCCAATAAACCAAGACAACAAACCAATTTAATTATATTAAAATTTTTGGTGAAAAACTTGTTTTCAAATTTTTTTCTAAGTTATAACACGAGATGCTCTTTTTTTCTCTATGTGGAATATTTATTATGTTAGGAAAACTAATGAAAACTAGGCGTCTGTTCTACCTTTTTAGGTCTCTGTTCTTAGATTGGCCCCTAAAAGTGTCATGGAGGGTGGAAGAAGCAGGAAAACTATTTCAGGTTTTAAAAAATTTACTAAACAAGTAAAAATATTCTCCATTTTATTCTTCTAAAATACTTCTTAGGAAGAGATTTGTCCTTGAATGGAGGAGTATTAATTAAAAAAAAATTATCAAAATAGATTTTCATTTTCCAGTGGTATCTAGTACTTTATGAGGAGAAATATACTTAATGACTTTTAAAGTGTGGAAATGTACCATGTAATAGGACAGTACAGGCAGAATGTTGCCACACTGCTAGGCTCTAAAATATAGCATGATCTCCTGGGAGATAGTGTTGAAGTCAGAATCACTGCATCTACATGGTGGAAACACTATTTGATATGAATTATATAAGTAGTTAAAATTTCAGTGTCTTTATAAAATGAGCTAGTAATATCTAAGTTGCAGGGTAGTTTTGAGGATCCAATGAAGAATGTATATAAAGCATTTAGGACAATGTCTGGCATGTGGTAAGTATTCACCAAATGGTAGCTATTAGAGCCTGTCCCTACCTGATCTTTCACACTATGGACATAGAATATGGATCACTAATAGTATGGTAAGATGTACCTCATTCATCTTGATGTTATGCTGATCAGCTTCTTGGTGTTCTTACTGTTTTTTGTCCTGAGTCAGTCCCCTGTGACTGTGTTTCTTGTTCACATGACTGTATCCTCTTCCTGAATGCTGTTGTACTTCTGATGTCTTCTAGTTTATCCATTTCAGACCCACTAACCCCTATGAGGTCTGTATATTATTTGGATCTCTAATTTTAGGACATGATAGAATGTAGCACAGGGTATGACCTTGATCTAACCATGTTCTTTCCCTTTTAAGTGACTTGCTCATTGTCTCTTCTGTAATAAAATATCAGTATGTTCTATCGGTAGCTTGCTACATCATAATTATTTCCAAGTGGACAGAAGAAGGAACAAAAAATTAAAGATGTTAACTTGAATATTGAGTGTTTAAAGCTAATTATAATATTTTAGAACAGTTGAAAAATAAGGGCAGTTTTTCAACTCCAGTGGCTTTCCTGTGCCTAGGACATAGGGTGGCATTAAGCTCCCTTTTAACTGCATCTCAGAAGTTGGTATTTTGGGGGCGCCTGGGTGGCTCAGTTGGTTAAGCATCCAACCTCAGTTCAGGTCATGCTCTCACAGTTGATGGGGTCTAGCCCCGGGTTGAGCCCTGTACTACTAGCTCAGAGCTTGGAGCCTGCTTCTGATTCTGTGTCTTCCTCTGTCTCTGCCCCTCCCCTGCTCATACTCTGTCTTGCTTCTCCCTGTTTCATGTTCAGGTCCTTTATCCATTTTGAGTTTATTTTTGTGTATGGTGTAAGAAAGTGGTCTAGTTTTATTCTTCATATTGCTGTCCAGTTCTCCCAGCACCATTTGCTAAAAAGATTCTTTACCATTGGATACTCTTTCCTGCCTTGTCAAAGATTAGTTGGCCATACATTTGTGGGTCCAGTTCTGGGTTCTCTATTCCATTGGCCTATGTGTCTGTTTTTGTGCCAATACCATACTGTCTTGATGATTACAGATTTGTAGTAGACACTAAAGTCTGGGATTGTGATGCTTCTTGCTTTAGTTTTCTTCTTCAATATTACTTTGGCTATTTGGGGTCTTTTGTGATTCCATACAAAGGATTGTTCTAGCTTTGAGAAGAACGCTGGTGCAATTTTGATTGGGATTGCATTGAATGTGTAGATTGCTTTGGGTAGTATTGACACTTTAACAATATTCTTCCAATCTATGAGCATGGAATGTTTTTCCACTTTTTTCTTCAATTTCCTTCATAAGTTTAAGAAATTTAAAAAAATGAAAATACTCCTTTTAGTCTTCTGATATAAAAGTCACAGATGAACTTATTCTTTTCCCTCACAGATGCCCTATTTGTACTCTCCTCCTCATGCTTCTTTGGACAACAATTTGTTCTGATTTTTCTCTCCAGACAGACCTGTTCCAAAATAAACGTGGAGAAGGGATGGTGAAAAGCTTCACTTAATGTGAATGCCTCCTCTTCAAGTTAAAGGTACAGCCACACCAGAGAATAAACCTGGCTTTTGACTGTGACTGTAGTACCCCTGTGGGGTGAGCTGCTTTTAAGGAAAAAATCCCCACAAGCATCACTAAGAAGTAAAGGAGAAAGGAAGAAAATGTTTGAGGAATTAGGTCTGTTATGAACCTAGAATTCTTAATTTAAACCTTCCTTTTAGGTTTTCTTTGAGTTCCCAGAAAGTAATTCTATCTTCAAGTTCTTGAAATAGCTCAAGTGAATTTCTGTAACATATTCAGACTTGCATGCTGACTGCCCTTCCTTTACTTGTTAGGTGTTTTCTCTTCAGATAATGTTTTCTCTTCAAAATGCAGTACGTTAAAAATGAAAATAATTACTATGAAGAACACTTCCTCTGTTTCAGGAGGATTACAAGATTTCCATCTCCATGGTTTCTATTTCAATTTATCTTTTGAAATCAAATTAAATCTTTCTTTGAAATGCCAGGCTCCATTTGTGGTAATAGTTTCTGACAGTTCTAGGCTTTTACCAAAACTTTTTAGTGAAAATGTGTTAGATGATCTCTTTGTTCTTCATATTGTTCTTTAACAAAGAAAGACTTTTTCTTTTTATAAGACAGTTTAACAGAACATTGGCATTTCCTACTAATGAGTATAGTATCAATTTAAGTTTATAAGACCTAGGTCTAAAATTTTCTGGTTATGCTGCAGGAAATTTGTTTATTTACTATAATCACACTGAACTTAAAATAAATTCTTAAATATGAATGATCACAACTAATTATAATCCTCACATATTTTTTAGAAAGGATTAGAAAGTACTTTCTCAAAATGTAACAAATCGTTATGGCTCTAGCAGTTATCTTTTCCCCTATATTTATGAAAATATTGATATGTCTAATATTCTACATGTGTGGGCACATGGACACATAAATACACTTAGTATATGTATACATGTCTTAATATGATAAAATGCTATTTTAAATGGGTATTATATATTTTAATTGAGGAAAGAAATTGTGGATAGTCTTATATTTGAATTTAAAGTGTAGTCAGAACTGTTTAGACAATTCATAGATAATTTATTCTTATCTAGTGCTGATTTAGAAATCATGAACATTTTGAAGCTGGAGAAATTTAGCTGCATTCCAGCAGCCAAAATGTTACCAAACTTTCTCCTCTAGCCTATGGTTCTTTTTTGCAGCTTAATTGCTGCATGGTGGAACCACATCTGGCTAGTAAAGGGGGCTGAAGACTTCATAAATACACAGCTTAGGGCTAACAAGAGTGTTTATGTTCAAAATTCTCCTTTTGGAGATAATTTGGAAAGTTAAAAAGTGGGACAACTATCCTTCTTTGTTACTTACAAAAACATTTTAGATTATGTAATGCAAGCAAAAATAGTTTTGATCAAAATGGTTTAATAGCAAAGTGTTAGCACCATCTAAGGCTTGCTCAGACGCTTAGACTAACTCCCTTCTTCATTTCTTTCTATTATATGCCAGGAAAAAAATTGCAATTTAAAGCCCAAGAAAGCTAAAATTAATTTTTGTTGCTGATGTGGATAAGAATTCCAAAGAATCTAAAGTTTCCTGCTTTCCAGTTTCTTATTTGATCAGTCCTAGCTGAGGGCTTTGTATGGGAAGATGAGATGTTGTCTTAGCAGATGTACCCCAAACCATTTTCTCCTTGATTGGGTGTAACTTTTTCAGAACGTCAGAAGAGGAATCATTCTCTCCCATGTGTCACTTTTAAAAGAGATCAAAGAATCAGTGGAATCATAAGTTCACATCATCTGTATGGCTCAATGAGCAGAATTCCTTGAATGAGGACTTAGCTGGGACTGGGCCACCTTCTTATGGGGAAGATTACATCCAACTTTGCTTCTCATGAAACCATATTGTTCTATCTCTGACAGGCGAGATTGTTAAAGGGCCCAAGGCCTCTAGCTGATGGGTATTATGTATTGCCAGTGAACTCCTATATGTACCTGGCCCCCTAAATCTGAACTGCTTGGTACCAGGCAGCTTCTATATCCCATTGACAAGGGAAAGGACTCCTGGGCAAAGAACAACAGTCTCTTCAGCTGGGATGCAGAATCTAGGCCCAGATCCCAGCATGCCTCAAGGTGTGATAAGAGGTTCAGAGGCCCAAAACTTCTTTCTCCTTATCGTTTCTTGGCCTATCCTAGTATGCCCTTTTGTCCATTATTTATCTGCTACTTTTTAACCCACTTGTAGGGAATTTGGGGCCCTACTTCATTATAGATGGAGAGTCATATGTTACCCACTCATGATAGTGCTCCTATCCTCCCACAAAACTTAGAAAACCAAATACCTAGCAGCACAAATTCTAGCTGGCTTCTAATACAGTTGAACCTATTTCACTTCTAAGCTCACTTGGTATATATGGGAAAGGGGGCAGGTAGGGAGAAATTTGTTTTTTCCTGCACAGAGTCCCAGTTCCAGTTTTTAAGAATCCATGATCTATAACATTAAACTCCAAATGGGGACAAATAACCTCCATTTAGGGAATTACTTTTAACTTGCTTTCGTATTTGGGGTCAGGGGTGGCTATGGGGCCAGAGGGATCTGTTTTTGGAACTTCTCATTTCCTATTGGAGATCTTATTGCTAATTTTAAGTTTTTATTTAAATTCCAGTTAGTTAGCATACAATGTAATAGTTTCAGGTGTACAATATAGTGATTCAACACTTCTGTATAATACCTGGTGCTCATCACTATAAGTGCACTCTTTAATTAGCGTCACCTATTTAACCCTTCCCTTACCCACTTCCTTCTGGTACCATCACGTGATTCTTCATAGTTAAATAGATAAACCAAGAAACAGACTATTTTTCCCCCTTTGCTTGTTTCTGAAATTCCACATAGGAGTGAAATCATATGGTATTTGCCTTTCTCTGACTTCTTACACTTAGTATAATAGTCGAGTTCTGTTAATGTTGTTGCAGATGGAGAGATCTCATTCTTTTTTAAGCCTGGGTAATAATGTATTGAATATATATACATCATTTTAAAATATTTTTTAAATATTTATATTTGATTAAAAAAGAATATTTTCAATGAATTCCAATTCAATAAATATTTATTGAACATCAAAAAAATTTATTTTTGAAACGGAGTATGAGTGGGAGAAGGGCAGAGAGAGGAGGAGACAGAATCTGAACCAGGCTTCAAGCTGTTAGCACAAAGCCTGATGCGGGGCTCGAACCCACGAACCATGAGATCAGGACCTGAGCCAAAGTTGGACACTTAACTGATTGAGCCACGCAGGTGCCCCTGCCACATTTTAATCTATGCATCTATGGATGGAAGTTTTGGATAGCCAAAAATTCCATAATTTGGCTACTGTTAATGCTATGAACATCAGGGTACAGTGTTTGAATAGTGTTTTTGCATTTTCTGGAGTAAATATGTAGTAGCATAATGGCTGGATCATAGGTAGTTCTTTTACTTTTTTGAGGAACCTCCGTACTGTTTTTCAGGGTGGCTGCACCAGTTTGCATTCTCACCAACAGTGTCGGAGGGTTCTCCCCCCGCCCCCCCCGCTGCCCCCAATCCTCACCAATACCTATTGTTTCTTGTGATGTTCATTTTAGCCTTTCTGACAAAGGTCAGGTAATATCTCATTATAGTTTTGATTTGTATTTCCCTGATGGGTGATGTGGGACATCTATTCATGTCTGTGTTAGACATCTGGATGTCTTCTTTGGAAAAGTGTTCATGTATTTTTCCCATTTCTTCACTGGGCTGTTTGTTTTTGGCTGTTGAGTTTGATAGATTCTTCATAGATTTTGGATACTAACCCTTGCCAGATTTGCCATTTGCGAATATCTTCTATTCCATAGGTTGCCTTTTAGTTTTATTGATTATTGGCTGTTCAGAGGCTTTTTATTATGATGAAGTCTCAGTAGTTGATTTTTGTTTCCTTGACTCAGGAGACCTATCTAGGAAAAAGTTGTTACAACTGATGTGAAAAAAGTTATCACCTGTGTTCCTGTTTAGGATTTCTAAGGTTTCAGATCTCACATTTAGGTCTTTAATCTATTTTGAATTTATTTCTGTGTATGGTGTAAGAAAGTGATCTAGTTTCTTTCATTTGCATGTTGTTGCCCAGTTATCCCAACACCATTTGTTGAAGAGACATCTTTTTCCACTGGATATTTTTTTTTTCTTCTTTGTTGAAGATTGACCATATAATTGTACCAGCTTTGCTTTTCTTCAAGATTGCTTTGGCTCTTTGGGGTCTTTTGTACTTCCATAAAAACATTAGGATTCTTTGTTCTAGCTCTGTGGGAAAATGATGTTGGTATTTTAATCAGGATTGTATTAAATGTGTAGATTGCTTTGGGAAATACAGCTATTTTAACAATATTCTTCCAATCCATGAGCATGGAATGTTTCTCTCTTCCTTTGTATTGTTTTCAGTATCTTTCATCAGTGTCTATAGTTTTCAGAGACCAGTATTACACCTTTTTGGTCCAGTTTGTTCCTAGGTATCTTAATGTTTTTGGTGTAATTGTAAATGTTATTGATGCCTTGATTTCTCTTTCTACTGCTTCATTATTGGTATGTAGAAATGCAAAACATTTCTGTATGGTGATTTCGTATCCTGTGACTTTACTGAATTTATCAGTTCTAGCAGTTTTTTTTATGGGAATACTTCATGTTTTCTATCCCTAGTATCATGTCATCTGCAAGTAGTTAAAGTTTAACTTCTTCCTTGCCAATTTGGATGCCTTTTATTTCTTTTTGTTTGCTGTGGCTAGAACTTCCAGTACTATGTTGAATAAAATTGGTGAGAGTGGACATCTCCGTCTTGTTTCTGACTGTAGAAGGAAAAACTCTGTTTTTCCCTATTGAGGATATTAGCTCAGGATTTTTATATATGGCCTTTATTATATTGAGGTATGTTCCCTTTAAACCTACTTTGTTGAGTTGTTTTTTTTTTTTTTGTCATGAATGGATATTGTACTTTGTCTAGTGCTTTTTCTGCATCAACTGAAAAGATCATTGTTTTTATCCCTTTATTAATACAGTGTAGCACATTGGCTGCAAATATTGCACCACCCATTAAAACCTAGGAATAAGTCTCACTTGATTACGGTGACTGTTTTTCGGGGGTTTTTTTTGCTTTTTTTTTTTTTCAGTGCATTGTTGGATCCACTTGTCTAGTATTTTATTGAGAATTTTTGCATCCATGTTCATCAGGGATATTGGCCTTTTATAGTGGGATCATTGTTTGGTTTTGATATCAGGGTAATACTGGTTTCATTGACTGAGTTGGGAAGTTTTCCTTTACTTTCAACTTTTTTGGAATAATTTGAGAGGAATAGGTATTAACTCTTTAAATGTGTGGGAGAATTTGCCTGTGAAGCCATTCAGTCTTGGAATTTTGTTGGGAGGTTTTGATTACTGATTCAATTTCTTTGCTGCTAAGCGTTCTATTCAAGTTTTCTATATCTTCCTGTTTCAGTTTTGGTAATTTATTTCTAGGAGTTTATCCATTTCCTCTACATTGTCCAATTTGTTGGCATATAATTTTTCATAATCTCATATTTCCATGGTGTTGGTTGCTATTTTTCCTCATTTGTGATCTTATTTATTTGGATCCTTTTTCTTTCCTTTTTGATAAGTCTGGCTGTAAGTTTATCAGTTTAATTTTTTTCAAAGAACCACCTCCTGGTTTCATGGATTTATTTTTTTCTTCTTTATTTATCTGTTTACTTATTTTAGTTTCTGTGTCATTTGTGCTCTAATCACTGTTATTTCCTTCTTTACACTGGTTTGTGGTTTTGTTCTTTTTCTGGCTTCTTCAGGTGTGAGGTTAGATTGTTTGATATTTTTCTTGTCTCTTCAGATAGGTCTGTATTGCTATATACCGCTTTCTTAGGACTGCTTTTCCTGCATCCCAAAGGTTTTGAACCATTTCATTCTCATTTGTCCCTTTGTACTTTTATCATTTCTTCCTTGATTTCCTGCTTGACCTGAAAATTGTTTAGTAGCCTGTGGTTTAACCTCCATGTATTTGTGGTCTTTTCAGATATTTTTTCTTGTGATTGACTTCTAGTTTCATAACATTGTCTTCAAACAAGGTATGTGGTAGGACTTCAGTCTTCTTGTATTTGTTGAGACTTAGTTTGTGGCCTACTATGTGATCTGTTTTGGAGGATGTTCCATGTGCACTTGAAAGGAATGTGTACTCTGCTGTTTTAGGATGGAATGTTTTGAATATATCAAGTCCATTTGACCTGGTGTGTCATTCAAAGCCATTGTTTCCTTGTTTTCCTTATTTTTTGTTTACATTCTGTTCATTGATGTAAGTCGGGTGTTAAGCCCCCTACTATTGTATTATCAAGTAATTTCTTTTTTTTTTTTTTTTTACAAATAGTTTATTGTCAAATTAGTTTCCACATAACACTCAGTGCTCATCCCCACAAGTGTCCTCCTCCATGCCCTTCCCCCCCTCCCCCTCACATCCATCAGTCCTCAGTTTTTGTCAGCATTCAAGAGTCTCTCATGGTTTGCCCCTTTCCCTTTCCCCCACCATTTCGCCCCTTCTTCTCTCCCATGGTCCTCTGTTAAGTTCCTCCTAATCCTCCTATACATGCACACATATGATATTTGTCCTTCTCTGCCTGACTTATTTCGCTCAGCATAACACCCTCAAGGTCCATCCATGTTGCTACACATGGCCAGATTTCATTGTTTCTCATTGCCATGTAGTATTCCATGGTATAGATAAACCACATCTTCTGGATCCATTCATCTGTTGATGGACACTTAGGCTCTTTCCATGTTTTAGCTATTGTGGAGAGTGCTGCTATGAACATTGGGGTACATGTGCTCCTATGCCTCAGCATTTCTGTATTCCTTGGGTAAATTCCTAGTAGTGCTATTGCTGGGTTCTAGGGGAGTTCTATTGTTAGTTTCCTGAGGAACCTCCACACTGTTTTCCAGAGGGGCTGCACCAGTTTACATTCCCACCAACAGTGTAGGAGGGTGCCCGTTTCTCCACATCCTCGCCAGCATCTAGAGTTCTCTGATGTGCTCATTTTAGCCACTCTGACTGGCATGAGGTGGTATCTCAGTGTGGTTTTGATTTGTATTTCCCTGATGAGGAGGGATGCTGAGCATCGTTTCATGTGTCTGTTGGCCATCTGGATGTCCTCTTTGGAGAAGTGTCTGTTCATATCTTCTGCCCATTTCTTCACTGGGTTGTTTGTTTTTCGGGCGTGTAGTTTGGTGAGTTCCTTGTAGATTCTGGATATCAACCCTTTATCTGATATGTCATTTGCAACTATCTTTTCCCATTCCGTTGGTTGCCTATTAATTTTCTGGGTTGTTTCCTTGGCTGTGCAGAAGCTTTTAATCTTGATGAGGTCCCAATCATTTATTTTTGCTCTTGATTCCATTGCTTTTGGGGATGTGTCAAGTAAGAAGTTGCTGCAGTGTATCAAGTAATTTCTTTGTTAACTGTTTTAGATATTTAGGTGCTTTCATGTTGGGTACACAAATATTGTTCTATTTTGTTGTTGGATAGTGCCTTTAATTATATAGCACCCTTCTTTATCTCTTGTTTCAGTCTTTGTTTTAATGTCTAGTTTGTCTGATATAAATATTGCTACTCTAGCTTTCCTTAGACATCCATTTTCTTGATAAATGTTTCTCCATCCCCTCACTTTTAATCTACTTGTGTGTTTATGTCTAAAATGAGTCTCTTGTAGACAGCATATAGATAGATGGGCCTTGTTTATTTGATCCATTCTGACACCCTATGTTGTTGTTGTTTTTTTTTATTGGAGCATTTAGTCCATGTACCTTCAAGGTAAATATTGGTAGATATGTATTTAGCACCATTATATTACTTGTTTTATTGTTTTATTCTGGAGATTTTCTCTGATCTTTTATTGTATCTGTCAAGGCCCAGGAATTGTCCTCTTTAACTACAATTTTTTTGGGCTATTGAATTTATAGTAGTTTCATCTTTACCCAACAAATGTGACATACTTTTAGAATTGTCATTCCTTATTTTTTTGATCTATCCACAGTGAAGTGATAGATTGTGCCTCTTCTCTGTAAAGCCACGGCCAAAAATTACCTACTAGCCAAATTCAGAGTCAGTGGGAGACTAAGTGGTGTCCAGTAATCATTAAGAGCCAATGTGTAAGCCACATGAATCTACCGGACTAGCTTGGGGTGCCTCGGTGGCTCAGTTGGGTAAGCCTCCAACTCTTGATTTCAGCTCAGGTCATGATCTCCTGTTTCATAGGATCAAGTCCCATGTCAGGCTCTGTACTGTCAGCTCAGAGATTGGGTTTCTCTCTTTCACTCTTTCTCTCTTTCACTCTTTCTCTCTGCCCCTCTGCTGCTCATACATATGCACTCTCCTGTTTGAAATAAATGTTAAAAACAAAAAACAAAAAACCTAGCTTTCTGCGGCTTTCATTGACCCTGGGCATGGATAGGAATAGAATTTGGTTATCTATGTGGCCACTAAGGTCTAACACTAACAATTAAGATAATGTGGCAAAATATACTTGACATGAAACTTACCATTATAACCAGTGTTATTGAAGTATAATTGGCATGTATACCTGATATTAGAGTTAAAACATGATTTGACATTTGTATACATTGGGAAATGATGATCACAGTAAGTCTAGTTGTGATCTGTCATCAAATATAATTCTTTCTTCTTTTGATGGGAATTTTTAAGATTTACTTCTAGCAGCTTCCTAGTATGCAATAGAGTATTGACTGTAGTGAGCATGTGGTACATTACATCCTCCTGTCTTATTTTGTAGCTGGGAGTTTGTATCTTTTGACTTCTCCTCACCCATCTCATCCACCCTCAAATCTCCTTCACCCCTGGCAACTACTATTTTGTTTTCTGTACCTATGAATATTTTGTTTTATTTCACGTAAGTGAGACCATATAATATTTGTCTTTGTCTGACTTATGTCATTTAGCTTAATACCCTGGATACATCCATCTTGTCAGAAATGGTGAGATGGTCATTTTTTATCCCTGAGTAATATTCATGTGTATGTACCACATATTTATCCATTCAGTCATGAGTGGGCACTTAGATAGTTTCCATATCTTGGCTGTTCTGAATAATGCTGCAATGAACATAGGGGTGCAAATATCTTTTCAACTTAGTGTTTTTGTTTCTTTGGCTAAAAGCTGAGCAGTGGAATTGCTAGATCATATGATAGTTCTAGTTTTTCTTTTTGGGGGAACTTTCATATAGTTTTCTACAGTGGCTGTACAAATTTACATTCCCACCAAGAGTGCAGGAGTGTTCCCTTTTCTCAGCATCCTTGCTAACATGTTTGTTCTTGTCCTCTTGATAAGAGCCATCCTAACAGGTGTCAGGTGATATCTCTTTGTGGTTTTGATTTGCATTTCCCTGATTAGTGATGTTGAATACCTTCTCATGTCCCTGTTGGCCATCTGTAGATATATTTTCTATGGAAAATGTCTTTTCACATATTCTGCCTACTTTTTAAATCAGATTTTTTTTGTTGAGTTGTAGTTGTTGTTCATATCCAAAATATATTAAACTCTTATCAGATTAAGTATATTCACATTATTGTGCAGCCATCACAACTGCTCATCTTCAGAACATTTTCATTATCCTAAACTAAAACTCTGTACCCATTAGTAACTTTTCATTTCCCCTTCCTTCCAGTCTAACCACTATTCTACTTTGTCTTTATGAATTTGACTCTTTTTAAAAAAATTTTTAAATGTTTTATTTATTTATTTCTGTGAGAGAGAGAGAATGCGCGTGCACATGAGCAAGGGAGGATCAGAGAGGGAGTTACAGAATCTGAAACAGGCTCCAGACGCTGAGCTGGCTGTCAGCACAGAGCCCAACGTGGGGCTTGAACCCATGAACTGTGAGGTCATGACCTGAGTCAAAGTCGGACGCTTAACCAACTGAGCCACCCATGTGCCCCTGAATCTGACTCTTCTGCAGATCTCCTAAGTAGTAACCTACAATATTTGTCCTGTGTCTGGCTTATTTGTGTCTTCAAGTTCATATTTTAGCAGGTGTCAATTTCATTTTTAAGACCATATTGTATGTATATCTTATTGTATGTATAGGTCACATTTTCTTTATCCATCTGTTGATACAGATTGGGTTGTTTCTACTTCTTGGTGAATATTTCTATGAACACTGGTATACAAATATCTGCTTGAGTCCCTGCTTCATTTCTTTTGAGATATATGTCCAGAATGAAATTAATGAATTATATGGTAATTCTAGGCTTTTTTTTTTGAGAACCTCAGTACTGTTTTTTTTTAAAGTGGCTTTGCCATTTTATATCATCACCAACAAAGCAGAAAGTTTTAATTTCTTTACATTCTTATCAACATTTGTTTTCTGTTTTGATAATAGCCATTTTAATGTGTGTTATTTGATTTGATTTTCAGTGCCCTAATGATGAGCAAGATTTACATGTTTTCATTGGCCATTTGTATCTCATCTTTGGAGAAATATCTATTCAAGTCTTTTGCCCTTCTTAAAATTGGCTTGTTTTCTTTGAATTGTGGGAGTTCTTTATTCTCCATATTCTTTATAAGATAGGATTTTTCAATATTTTCTCATTCTGTGTATGGCCTTTCCACTCCCTTGATAGTATCCTTTCAGACACAAAAAGGTTAACTTTCAAGGCTAATTGACATATTTTGCTTGTGCTTCTGAGTGTCATGTACAAGATTAATCATTGCCAAATCCAATATTGGGAAGTTTTCCCTGCTATGTTTCTTTCTGGTGCATTTGAAACTTTTTTCAGTAGAATTGTTCTTAAAATTTTGTGGCATAATTTGAAAAACTGGAGCTTTATTATGTGCCACTCAAAGACTTTAGCGCTGAGGCCAGGGCAGTCACAAAAATATACTCTTAGCCAGAAAAGGAAGAGACCAGGTGGAAGGAGCAAAACTTCCCTCAGGAAACAAAACTTTTCCAGAAATCCCTAGCAGGCTTCTGCTTTAGTCTGTTGGCCAGAACTGGTTATATTGCCACTCTTGGGTGGAAGAGTTTATGGTTAGGAAATACATAAAGGTGGTGGTGGTGTCTTTTAAGCTGGACACATCACTATCTAGAATAAAGAATGAACAGGTAGGCAATATGGTATCTGCAACAGGTTTTAAATTTCACTTGATATATTTGAAACTTTTTCAGTAGAATTGTTTAAAAGTTTGTGACATGTAGGCATAATTCTTCTCCAGAGTCTGGTATTAACATGTTAACCTTCCCTACCTTCATAGTTAACTCTGTTTCTGAAGATGGGGAGTAGGGGCTCCGGCAGGAGCCAATGACACATAGGATAGGATTGTTACTTATGCCTATATCCTGTTCTTTCTTGGGAGTTTATAAAACACACCTGTTGTACTACATCTCTGAATAATTTGTGTTTTTTTTTGTTTTTTGTTTTGTTTTTTTGTTTTGTAAATGTTTTATTTATTTCTAGGAGAGAGAGAGAGAGAGAGAGGGAGAGACACCGTGAGCAGGGGAGGGTCGGAGAGAGAGGGAGTCACAGACTGAAACAGGCTCCAGGCTCTGAGCTGGCAGTCATCACAGAGCCCGACTTGGGGCCCGAACCCACGAATGGCGAGATCATGACCTAAGCGAAAGTCGTACGCTTAACCAACTAGGCCACCCAGGCGCCCCGAATAATTTGTGTTTTTTAAAAATCAACTTAAATATTCTTTCAGTTTTTATATATTTCAGGTTGAATTACAGTTATAACCATGAGCACGCTACAGAATGCCAAGTAACTTGCTTATGCTGCAACCAGCACTTAAATTCTGTTCTCTGGAGGCTGGCCACCCCTTATGGGGGCCTCCCACACGAAACAGGGTACACTGAATCAGGCCAAGTGTAGAAAGCCTCTTTCTACAATGATATCTCAGATCTTGCTCCCTCTCTGCTTCTCCCGGAAATCCATTCTATTATTCCATAATCTGGTTTGGATGCTTGACTGCCAAATATAGCCGCTCATTGGCAAAGTGCTTTTATTTGGCCCAGTTTTTCTCAACAGAACCTCTGGATTTGAATTTCCTTTCTGAATCAAAGAGCACATATAATAACCTCTTTACAGTAATAGTTTTTTAAAAATTTTTGTTAATGTTTTTATTTCAGAGAGAGAGAGAGACAGCGTGAGCAGGGGAGGGTCAGAGAAAGGGGAAACACAGAATCTGAAGCAGGCTCCAGGCTCTGAGCTGGCTGTCAGCACAGAGCCTGATGTGGGACTCGAACCCATGAACTGTGAGATTATGACCTGAGCCGAAGTTGGATGCTTAACCACCTGAGCCACCTAGGTGCCCCATTGTCTGTAAATCAAGTTATGAAGAAAGGAAGTCAAAAAGAAAACTGCATTCGAAAGATAGCAATAAATGGAGAGAACAAACCCAAGTACTTATTTTCTTGGGAAAACAAGACTGAAAGTAACTGCTTGTTTTGTATTTTCCTAATATTGAACCTTAAATAAAATAGGGTATTAACTCTGTATAAAAGGAATTCTTCTATATTTACAGTGAACCATCTTACAGCCTCCAGTTTTGTTCAACTTAATTTTCCTTTAAAGATCCTTTTGGTCTCTTTTTTTTCTGAGCATTTTAAATTACCCTGAAGTTATGGAAATTAATGTGTTGTATGGCTTCCTATTCCTGCATGTCCCTCACAGCTGGTCCACTTACCTTTAAATGGAAATTTGTCTCTACATTCTTTAGCCTTGGGAATGATGAGACCTTAATAAAGAGAAATTCAGGTAATGTAAGTGTAGCAGCTACGCATTTTTATCCTGGCTTATTTTACTGATTTTTATTCCTTAATCCTAAGACCTGGAACTTGACTCTTTTTTTTTTTTTAATTTACAATGTGCCATTTTAAACTCTTATTTCAAGAGACTGGGTCCCTGTTTCTCATTTCTCTTCCAATGCATGGATTTCTCTGGGATTAACTTCTTGTGCTTAATTTCTGGACCACAACAGCTGTTTCCCCATTTTTGGGCAGGCTTTATTCTGTGAGAATTATGGGAACATGGAGTAGACCAAAAGTTAACCCTTTGTGGGTTTGAATACTAGACATTCAACATGAAATTGTGATTTGGAAGAGGAGCTCTTTTAATTCAATGTCTCACATTCTGTAATGGCTTGAAGGGACAGTACATAGAGTGATGAGTTAGTGCAGAGAGGTTTGAAATTAACAAATTACTGTTTTGAAAGTATGCTATTTCTTTTTTGTTATATCCCAACAAAAATTGACGTGTTGTTTATGTACAATGCAGTGAAGAGTTAATGTTGCAGTAATACTTGGTTTTGAGATGGAGTATGGTGGATTTTTTTTTTATTAACATTTTTTAAAATTTTTTATTTACTTATTTTTTTTACAAATAGTTTATTGTCAAATTAGTTTCCACATAACACTCAGTGCTCATCCCCACAAGTGTCCTCCTCCATGCCCATCCCCTTCTCCCCCCCACATTCATCAGTCCTCAGTTTTTGTCAGCATTCAAGAGTCTCTCATGGTTTGCCTCTCTCCCTTTCCCCCACCATTTCCGCCCTTCTTCTCCCCTTGTTCCTCCGTCAAGTTCCTCCTAATCCTCCTATACGTGCAAACATGATATTTGTCCTTCTCTGCCTGACTTATTTCGCTCAGCATAACACCCTCAAGGTCCATCCACGTTGCTACACATGGCCAGATTTCATTGTTTCTCATTGCCATGTAGTATTCCATGGTATAGATAAACCACATCTTCTGGATCCATTCGTCCATTGATGGACACTGAGTCTCTTTCCATGTTTTAGCTATTGTGGAGAGTGCTGCTATGAACATTGGGGTCCATGTGCTCCTATGCATCAGCATTTCTGTATCCCTTGGGTAAATTCCTAGTAGTGCTATTGCTGGGTCCTTGGGAGTTCTATTGTTAGTTTCCTGAGGAACCTCCACACTGTTTTCCAGAGGGGCTGTACCAGTTGACATTCCCACCAACAGTGTAGGAGAGTGCCCGTTTCTCCATATCCTCGCCAGCATCTAGAGTTCTCTGATTCGAGCAAACTCTTTTTAGAATAGCTTGGGGTTTGTCTGCTCCATCCTTTTATTTATTCATTCGGTAAATATTTATGGGATGTCAATTAGTGCCAAACATTGTTCCTAGGCACTTGGGATTCAACAATGACCAAAAGATTCTTGCTTTTGTAGAACTTAGATTCTTATTCAGTGGTTCTCAAATTTTGCTGTGTATTAGAATCACTGGGGAAATATTAAAATTCCTAGGGTTTTGCTCCATGCCAATTAAATTGATTTCTTGGGAATAGACCCTCAGGGTTCAGGATTTTTCTGACCTTGGTGATTTATTTTTTCTTCCTTTGGTGATTCCAGTGTACAACTAAATATGAGAATCATCAGTCTATAGCAGAAGGTATCACATTATAGCACTGACCCAAAGGTCTTGTTAACAATTCAGAATAGTTTCTGAATCAGTAGTCTGGAAATAGGCCTATGACTCTGCATTTCTAAGTTAGCTGGTGAAGCTGATGCTGCTGATTTTGAGATTCAACTTGAATAACTGACCTAGAGCCTTGGCACTTGATATATGGCAGTGGATCAACCTCAGAGCTTTTAGAAGTACCGAATCTCTGGCCCCACCCCAAACCTCCCAGGTGATTCAAATGTATGTTAAAATTTTGAGACAATCTGCTTCATTGCACTTTGTCACATGCATGTCATGTAAACTATAGACTTATTTTCTTACCTTTCAACATGGTCTTTTAACATAAGCTTACAATGCACATTTTGGAGATACAAACACTACAGTGGTGGGTTATAGTGGCAAATACAAATAAAAAATAATACGCTTAATTCTCCCCACTTGAAAGTAAGAGCTCCCCTCTCCTCCACCTTTCCCTAAAACATTCACTTTTGAAAACCTGTAAGTTCATTCTTGATCACTATCACTTTGAAATATATGTAAAGCTCTACTGAAACCCATAAACTACCTAGGAATAAACCTAACCAGAGATAAAAAGATCTATGCACTGAAAACTATAGAAAGCTTATGAAAGAAATTGAAGGTAGAAATAAATGGAAAAACATTCCATGCTAATGGATTGGAATAACAGGTATTGTTGAAATGTCAATACTACCCAAAGCAATCTACGCATTCAATGCAATTTCTATCAAAATGACACCAACATTCTCCACAGAACTAGAACAATTTTAAAATTTGTATGGAACCAGAAAAGACCCCAAATACTCAAAGTAATTTTGAAAAAGAAAATCAAAGTTGGAGGCAGAACAACCTTGGACTTCAAGCTGTATTACAAAGCTGTAATTATCAAGATAGTATAGTACTGGCACAAAAACAGACAACTAGATCAATGGAATAGAGAACTCAGAAATGGACCCACAAACATATGGCCAACTAATCTTTGACAAAGTAGGAAAGAATACCCAATGGAAAAACTGTCTCTTCAGAAAATGGCATTGGGTAAACTAGACAGTGACATGTAGAAGAATGAACATAGACTACTTCCTTACACCATATACAAAAACAAACTCAAAATGAATGAAAGAGCTCAAATAAGAAGTTATCAAAATCTAGGGGAGAAAACTGGCAACAACCTCTTTGACCTCGGTCACAGCAACTTTTTACTTGACAGGTCTCTGGAGGCAAGGGAAACAAAGGGAAAAAAAGGACTGTTGGGGGCGCCTGGGTGGCTCAGTCGGTTGAGCGTCCGACTTTGCCTCAGGTCATGATCTTGCGGTTCCTGGGTTTGAGCCCCGCATCAGGCTCTGTGCTGAGAGCTAGCTCAGAGCCTGGAGACTGTTTTGGATTCTGTGCCTCCCTCTCTCTCTGATCCTCCCCTGCTCATGCTGTCTCTATCTCTCTCTCAAAAATAAAATATAAAAAGACTGTTGGGATCTCATTAAGATTAAAAAGCTTCTGCACAGCAAGGGAAACCATCAGCAAGATTGAAAGGCAACCAATGGAATGGGAGAATATTTGCAAATGACATCAAATAAAGGATTAGTATACAAAATCTATAAAGAACTTATCAAACTCCATCCCCCCTCAAAAAAAAACCCCTCAAATAATCTAGAAGAAATGGGCAAAGTACATGTATAGACACTTTTCCAAAGAAGACACCCAGATGCTAATAGACACATGAAAAAATGCTCATCATTCATCAGGGAAATACAAATCAAAACCACAATGAGATACCACCTCACACCTGTCAGAATGTTTAACATTAACAACTTGGGCAACAACAGATGTTGGTGAGGATGCAGAGAAAAGGGAACCCTTTTGCACAGCTGGGAATGCCCTGGTATGACCACCTGGAAAATTGTATGGAGTTTCCTTAAAAAATGAAAATTACCCTATGACTCCGCAATTACATTACTAGGTATTTATCCAAAGTATACAAAAATGGTGATTTGAAGGGGATGCATTCACTCCAGTGTTTATAGCGACACTACCAACCATAGTCAAATTATATAGAAAGAGCCCAAATATCCATCAATCGACGAATGGATAAAGAAGATGTGGTATTCATATACAATGGAATGTTATGTGGTGATCAAAAAGAATGAAATCTTGCCGTTTTCAACAACGTGAATGGAACTAGAGTGTATTATGCTAAGTGAAATAAGTTAATCAGAGAAAGACAAAAATATTGATTTCACTCCGGTGGAATTTTAGAGACAACATAGAGAAACATAGGGGAAGGGAGCAAAAATAAGGTAAAAACAGAGAGGGAGGCAAACCATAGGACTCTTAAATACAGGGAACAAACTGAGGGTTGCTGGAGGGGAGGTGGTGAGGGATTGGCCAAATAGGTGATGGGCATTAAGGAGGGTAGGTGACAAGGGATACAGAAATGCTGATGCATAGGGACACACGTACCCCAATGTTCATAGCAGCACTCTCCACAATAGCTAAAACATGGAAAGAGCCTAAGTGTCCATCAACAGACGAATGGATCAAGAAGATGTGGTTTATCTAGACCGTGGAATACTACATGGCAATGAGAAACAATGAAATCTGGCCATGTGTAGCAACATGGATGGACCTTGAGGGTGTTATGCTGAGTGAAATAAGTCAGGCAGAGAAGGATAAATATCACATGTTTGCATGTATAGGAGGATTAGAAGGAACTTAACTGAGGAACAAGGGGGAGAAGAAGGGCGGAAATGGTGGGGGAAAGGGAGAAAGGCAAACCATGAGAGACCCTTGAATGCTGACAAAAACTGAGGACTGATGGATGTGGAGGGGAGGGGGGATGGGCATGGAAGAGGGCACTTGTGGGGATGAGCACTGTGTGTTATGTGGAAACTACTTTGACAAACTATTTAAAAAAAAAAAAAGGGTAGGTGAGCACTGGGTGTTAAATGTATAAGTGATTAATCCTTAAATTCTAATCCTGAAATCATCATTATACTATGTTAACTAACTTGAATTTAAATTTTAATTACTTATGTAAAACTTTTGAAAACTAAGTAGGCATGCAGCCAAGACGTGGAAAGTATCTTTGAAATATAATTAAGGGAGATATTGCTCCTATCTCCCAGGCTCTGTGAGGTAGTAGGAGTAATTTTGATGGGTCACTTCTTCCAAGTTGTAAACTACATATTTTCATAAAGATATGAGAAGTTAATTTTTCCTTTGGGTAGAGCTAGTTAGCTAATGCAGGTGGTCACCTCAACTACCAATTGAATTGGGAATGAACTATGTTTCCAAATGGTTGGGTCAAATCCTTTTGAGGACTAGTTGTTTCTCTTTCAATGGGTTGTATGCGCTTGACTATATGGAAGTGTGAACTTTATATGTGTTTTTGCAATCTTAGTGTATTGTCTGTAATGCATATCACATTCTGGCTTAATGGTATTCAATTTCAATTGTATTCTTTGTTTTTTATTTTTGGAAAGATTTTATGGGTGGAAAGGAAATTTTGTTTTCAAGTCTATTTCCCCAGCAAACTCTAGTTAGTATTTTATTCACTTTCCTGACTACTCTCCTCCACTAGCCAACAATGGCAGTCATTCTAGATAGGACATTTTTTTTTAGCGGAATAAGGAGGAGAGGTATACTAGTAGAATATAAATCTTATAAAAATAAGTCTAATTCAGGTATTTTGCTTTTCCAAGCCTCAAAAAACTCTTAATTATGGAGTTGTTCGGTTATATTATGTTTTCTATTTTTATATGTAATTAACCACTCTGAACTCCTTTTCAATCTTGTTTCATTTTTCACTTTTGGGTTTTTTTGGCTGAGGTATTTTAAAGTAAAACCTAGATATTCTAGAAGTAAACCTGGAAACACTTCAATACGTGTCTCTAACATATTAAAAAAAATAGCCAAACAAAAACTGCACAGGTGTCTATCCATGGTTAAATAGATATGTATGTGGTGCATATATACAATGGAATATTTAACTATAAAATGAAGAAAGTACTGATGCATGCTGCAACATGGATGAATCTCCAAAACATGATGCTAAGTGAAAGAAGCTATGATTCTTTTTATGTAAAATATCCAGAATAGGTAGATCCATAGAGACAGAATGCAGAATGACTGTAACCATGGGGAAAGAGGGGTGGGGAGATCCCACTGAATGGGAAAGGTGTTCAATATGAAGTGTTGGGACTCTTTTGGAATGAGATAGTGTGCAATATATTGAAAAACTTAGTCCTTCAGGATCCCTTCTAGGACAACAAGGGAAGAGGTGAATATTTGAAGGAATTCCAAACTAAAAGGTCACAATGAGAATAAACAGTGTTCAGAGTGAAAATAATTGGGGAAATTGTTTAGATGGCAAGGTCAGGGAGGGCCTTTCTGAGGCTGCAATATTTAAAGTAAGGTCTAGATGTTGGAGAGGCTTCCAGCAGAGTCAGAGGCCTTCAGGTAAGGAAGAGTTGTCAGTTTGAGGAATTGGATGCAGGTGTGGATAATAGATGCGTCTATGCAGATTTTCCCTATAAGTGGATTCATCCTGTATCTGGCTTACAGTGTAGCTTAATAAATAGGACTTAAGTATTCAGTTCGTTAAAGTATGATGAGTCACTACCTACTCCTCCTCTAAATCCTAGTGGGATGAGGATATTTATATAATTTATATAGACTGAGGCAAGGCCAGTCTTGGTTTTATCACTCTGCTCATCTTTTATGAAGCAAAGAGGAATGAAAAATGCTGCTAATACTGGAGACACACACACACCTAGTATAAACACTGGTGTATAGCCAACATATCTCCAGTACTAATGGGGATATATACTAAGCATATATATGTAGTATATAATTAGGGTATATACATCTTACATGCAATGGGGGTATATACTAGGATATAGTAATAAAACAATTTCTTCAGAATAGAAGGTTGGCATGTAAAACCAAGGCTTTTTAGAGGTAGAGGAATGGGGACAGCAAAGGGGAAGAAAATCATCTCTTTTAGTGTGTGGTAGATGGAAATAGGTATCATCAACCTTGTCCCCTAGAGCTCTGTGCCATAAACAAACCATTTTAGCTCTGTAAACATCAGCTGTGAAATAGGAAGTATAATAATACTCCCACAGGAATTAATGGGATAATGATTGAAACTGGCTCAGCAGATTGCCTAATACAACATAAGCCTTTAAATATTTTCTTCTACTATGGATATTACAAACTTTTTTGTTCCTCAGCTTTCTAGATCTTCTAGAATTCATGTTTTGTTTCCATATTTTTATACCTTGAATTCATATTTTCGCTTTAGTTTTTGGTTGAGGTAGTTTAGCAAATGCTCCCATAGCAAAAATTGTTAAAGAATGGCCCAGATTTTCTCTTCAGCCTCTTAAAACATTTGAAATAAGTGAGCAACTTTTTTGTTACTAGAATGTATGACTAGTAGTACATTCATACTGGTAATTCAAACAACAAAATGGTCATTGAATTCAACCATTATTCAAAACATGTAGTTGTTTGATAGAATTAAGTAGTTTAATTGCTTTTGTGTGTGGAAACTGGCATGCTTAGAAGCATTTAAATACCATTTGTAAACTAAGTATGGTATTAGATGCTTTTGAAGAGGTGGAGATGAACTAGGTACATATAATGTAGGTTTAAGATTTTAGCCCTTTTCTGGGGCACCTGGGTGGATCAGTCAGTTAAGCATCTGACTTCAGCTCAGGTCATGATCTCACAGTTTCTGTGTTCAAGCCCCGTGTCGGGCTCTGCACTGACAGCTCAGAGCCTGGAACCTGCTTCAGATTCTGCATCTTCCTCTCTCTCTGCCCCTCCACTTGCACTCTGTCTGTCTGTCTGTCTCTCTCTCAAAAAAAAAAATAAATAAATAAAAGATTTTAGCCCTTTTCTAGCATCTTTAATGGTTACTCATTAGACTCAGACCACATTATGAGTTTATTACATTTTATGGTGTTTTCTTATATTTGCAGAAACAGAACTTTGGAAAGGCAAAATGAATTGCCCATCAATACTAAATTATAGTAATAGGATCTGAATTTGTTTATTTTTTGGACTCCCAAGCCAGAATTCTTTTAACACCTAAAGATCCAGGTAGGTAAAGTATATTCACTTACTTAGTGACTGAGGCTAAGCATAGCTTCTCAAGTAGCAAATCTATCTGTAAGCTCTGTACTTTAGGGGATATTGAATATCAACCCCCACTGGATTTTCTAGTCCAAAAATAATATGCTCAAATATCAGTTTTGCCACTTACTATCTTTGGGGCCTTGGATGAATCACTTGACCTTGATTTGCTCTCCTCTTTTGTGATGATGAAACTATAGGGTATAGTGAAGCCATTGATAAAACTAAAATGCTCTACAAATGAAACATCCCATTGATTACAAGATATTGATTTGATATTTAAAAATTTTAATTCTTGACAATTATGGTTTTCTACATGTTGCATTTGAAATATTGAAGGAATGCTTTAGTCAATCGTGGGATAGGCTTAACATTTCCACAGAGGAAGGTGTTGCTGTGAAATGCTTTTAAAGTATGCTGAGGACTCATTTTAAAGAACATTATTTATCCCATTGTTTGTTCAAATTCATATAATGGGAAGTCATGTTATAGTTCTGTCATACCTAATGTATTCTTTAAGAGATCTTGAAAAACTATTCTTACCCTCTACTCTGAATTCTGGAGGTTAATAAGTTCCTCAGTATGCTAAGTACTTTTAAAAACTTTTCTTAGGTCCTCCAGTACTTGTAATAAAAGTGTTCTTCCCTTCTACCATTTGGGCACTTCAGTTGCCAGAAACCATCAATGTACTTCAAAAATGCCGATTAGGGAATATCCTACTAATTGCTTTTGATCTGCTTTAAAGAGAGCAATTAGCAACAACTCAAATTTTATCCTTGAGGATATGAACATTCTCATGACCAAACTTGAGTTTTTGGTTCTAAAAGTTCATCATAGAAAAAAATGATCTTTCTAATCACACAAACATGTTCAAAGAATTAGGCTGATGGGTTTTCTCCCATCTTTTTTTCCTCTTGAGATACAAAGTTGAGATCTTTTTTCCTTCATGAGGGGTTAGGTTTCACACGTGTTTATATTTAGTATCTGTGGGAGTCTAAGCTGAAGATTAATGGTTGAGAATCATTTTTAAAAATGTATGGCTGAAGGCAGAAAATAAAGTGCTGATTGGTTCATTAAGCAATTCAATCCCAAACCGTAAAAAGTTTAAGTTTAATCCTGCCTGAAGCCTGAATGAGCCTGTCATAAACACTTTTCATAAACCTTCCACTTAAACCTGGTCTTGTGGTTTTATTAATCTACCTATAATTCAAAATGACAGCTCATGTAGCAATATAAATCTATAAGATGGATATCATAAAACTTACACCATTATAAAACCATGGGTAATTACGTAAAAATGCGGTTTCCTTTGGTTAGGTATGTCTCTGAATTTCTGCTTTTCCCTTGGTTGAACAGATGTGTTGACTGTAACACTGTTTCAATGTGTTGGTATGCCTGAAGGAAAAGAAAGAAATTCAGATAGTCACTGATGGTGTAAAAAAAAAAAAATCTGGAGTTCAGAGCCTTATTTGCAAAACTCAGGGAGCAATTTAGCAAAGTCCCATATTTGTGGAGCTTATATTCTCTGGGAAGGTTCTTTTTCTGGGTTGCTATGTGGAATTTTTAGCTTTTGGATTTAATGGCTATATTGATATTCTCTGGATGTACCAGGGCTCATGTGCTTCAGGCACACTTTCAGAAACTCAAATGAAGTCCCAGCTGTCAGACTTTTTTTTTTTTTCTTTTTTTAAGGACCGGGGTTTTTTAGTTCTGAGTCTAGGGGTTAGATGAACTCTCAAACTAGATCATAGTAGACTTTACAGGATTGGAGTAATACAATATTTCTAAGGTTATTTGGAACAGAAGACTGCATTTTTGTTTTATATGGGGCAGAGAGGCATTTCCAAGAATAAACTTAGAAGGAGTCCATAAGAGCTAGAGAGTGTGTTTTCATACGCCTTCTATAGTCATTCAACAGCAGCAATCTGCTCTCAAATAAAAGTAAGCCTTGAAGGAGTGTTCAAATACCTACTATTGAACCCATGAGACATTTATGCTTTTATAAGACAGGTATTGGGAAAATATCTGAAGCCATAGGACTTCTTCTCTTCTCTCCCTCCCCTCGACTTGTGCTTTATGGGTTTAGATTGACTATACATGAGAAAGTTACGCTTTGTGACGGGATGAAAACCAGCCATTGCACACTGTGTTTTAACACTTTCACAACCATAATTCAGTAACATACGTGTGTAATTATTTGAAGATTTTATCTGCTAGATTTTGAATTCCTCTCTAGTGCTTACTACAGCATGGTAGGTTCTCTAAAGATCAAAATTTGGCATTCTTGCATGGAAGTTTAAGATCTCAACAGCTTCTAGGTATTAAGTACTTAGCAGATTGTGTCTCAAAAAGCTTGCATTCCTTTAGTTTTCCAAATATAGGAAAATACAGCAATAATGTGAACTAGAATATCACAAACAGTTGGAAACTGGCACCAATCCTTTGCCCAGCTCCTGATCTCAGACAAGGCAGATAGAGCATGTGGGTGGTTGGCTAAAGCTTTGTGGTGGTGGAGGAAGGGTGGTTGGGGAAACATGGACAGGAGGATGGTATCCTGTGGGGGAAACTTCAGGCATTCAGCAATCCCCTTCCTCAAAAGTAGCAAAGAAGTTAGGGTCCTATTAGTCTCTGGACCCATTCTTTGTCTCAGACTGAAATTCACCCCCTACTCCCTGGCCCCTAAACTATCATATTTATGAAATCCTGGCTTCTGTCTTTGAAATCCCTTTGATATTTAAATTGGAACAGAAAATTATCAGAGGTGCCAAACTGCAGCCAGAACAGATGGATTTAGATAAATCTCCCATTTCATTAACTTTGTGATGATGGAGGCCTATGTTTTACCCAAGGGTTTTTTGTTTTTGTTGTTTAACTCCATTTATAGCCATATGTCAGGGTTTTACTGGAGAACAAGTGGCCTCATTTTATATATCAATCATTATCACTGTACATACACACGGAGAAAGTAAGTTTTAGTAAATATTGACCATGTAGGGGTGCCTGGGTGGCTCAGTCGGTTGAGTATCCGACTTCGGCTCAGGTCATGATCTCATGGTTCATGGGTTCGAGCCCCGCGTCGGGCTCTGTGCTGACGGCCAGCTCAGAGCCTGGAGCCTGTTTTGGAATCTGTGTCTCCCTCTCTTTCTGACCCTCCCCTGCTCACGCTGTCTCTCTCTCCCTCAGAAATAAAACATTTAAAAAATTTTTAAAAAATAAAAAAATAAATATTGACCATGTAGTCTATTTTCTGTTGAATTATGCAACCTACTGCCATTCGGGGGAAAATTTATGGCAAGACAGAATGTGAGCTCTGCATAGTACAGATTCATATTGCTGTATGATCAGATAACAAAACAAATAGGTATTTGCTAACTTCCTTCCATCTTTATGGGATAGAGTGCACTTTTTTATTTCAATTTTCAGATAGTGCAAATGATTCTCTTATTTATATGCACTCATCACATTTAAGGCTCTTCAGATCAATATTGAAATACTGGAGAACATCAAAGCCAGAATCACAACTGAATTTATTATTCTAATTTTGCCATCCCAATAGAGATACTTTTATCCAAATAAGATAATTTAATATGCAATAGTAAACACTCATTGTAGGAAATACTTTGCAACGATTTACCTCACCCATTTAGTTGAAGGCAAACAGCTGAATATCTTAAATATTTGATACTGGCTATTTTCCTTTAACTTTTAAAACAAGACTAGTTGAGTTGGTGTTTTGTTTGTACAAGGAGTCTACATAACTGTCCACTTGGTCCTTTTCATGTCAAGGCAACAGAAGAGTGAAAATGGACTCATCCTTAGGGAAAATGGAACTCCCTGTTCTCTTTTTAGTACTTTTGCTAAAACAGTACTAATTAGGAAAAAACAAAAAGTTAGCAGTTGGGAATTCTTTAGAACTTTTGAATGAATAAGCAGAAAACCCTTTCATTCAGAAATAGAGTAGGACTTGTATAAGTTTTCTCCTCATTCTGGCCTGAAGGTAGGGAGGGTTTCCTTCCTCAATACAAAGTAATTCTCAAACACCAGCTGAGGGTCTGATAGTATCAGAATTGAGCTGAATTATCTACCAGGAGTTAGCAATCAGATTCCATAGGCTAAGGACTTAGTCCTATAAGGTTTGGCTTTATCTCCTACCACAGAAGTTAAAAGCCTTAGGTTGTTACATGTGCTTTTGACCAACTGGCTGCAGATTGAAAGTTCCAACATCCTCTTCCTTGGATTCTATTAATTTGCTAGAGCAGCTCACAGGACTTGAGGACATACTTATCTTTTACCAGTTTATTGAGGGACATAATGAAGGGATACATGGGGTAAGGTATGGGAAAAGAGTGTGGAGCTTCCATGCCCTTTCCAGCCATACCACTCTCCCAGCATCTCTATGTTCACCACCCTGGAAGCTCTCTTGAACTGCCTCCTTTTCAGTTTTACAGAGGATTCCTTACATAGTCATGATTGACTAAGTCTAACATATCTACTCTCTCTGGGGTTAGGAGTAGGGGTGAAAGTTCTAACCCCATAATCACATCATGAGTCCTCCTGGCAACTAGTTTATGCCTTTAGGTGGGGTTCAGAAGTCACCTCAGTAACCTAGCAAAATACAGCTTTATGCTCTTATCACAGGAAATTTCAATGGTTTTTTGGAGCTGTGAACCAGGAACTATGGACAAAGACCAAATATATAGGAGAATTATATTTTTTTGTCATCTGAGTGACCAAATACATATTTAAGAACTATATCTGTCACATCAATGATCAAATATCTACCTTTTACAGATCACAATATCTCAATAGTTGTGTGGTTTTTTTTTTTTTTTTTTAACATTATTGCCTTTGGATAAGAACACAAGAGTTTATAGCTCTGGAATTTGCCACCTGGCTTACCAAATGGTGTTGAGGTAGGGAAGAACAGTATTAATCTATATTAAAAAATTGCTGTCAAAATGTATAAAGAAACACCTACTGAAGGGTCTTAATATATTTTGTATTTTCATTAGGTCACAAATATTTATAGAGCTCAATTGTTTACATCTGAGTGGTTCCACACTTTACCCATCTTCTGAGAGGAACAGAAAACTTCAGAAATTTTAAATTTAAAATGCTTTTTAAAACTTACTTTAAAAAATAATACACAATAAACTTCTTTTTGCTGTACAGTTATAAGAATTATAACAAGGGACAGTGTTTACTACCATCAAGATCCAGAAAAGCCTTATTACTCCAAATTATTTCCTTATGCTGCCCCTATTGAGTCAACATTTCCTCCTACCTCAATTCTATCTGTGCAGTTTTTACCTTGTATAGAATGTCATGTAAATATTCTATAGTATAAGGGGTTTTGATTCTGGCTTCTCTCATTTGATATACTTCAGATTTATCTATACTGAGGTGTCCATTTGTTTCTTTTTATTGCTGATGTGTTCCATTCACCAATTGAAAGATAAAGGGTTGTTTCCTTTTTTAAAAAAAAAAAAATTAAATGTTTTATTTATTTCTGAGAGAGAGAGAGAGACAGTGTGAGCAGGGGAGAGTCAGAGAGAGAAAGACACAGAATCTGAAACAGGCTTCAGGTTTTGAGCTGTCAGCACAGAGCCCGATGCAGGGCTTGAACCCACGGTCTGTGAGATCATGACCTGAGCCGAAGTCGGCTGCTTAACTGACTGAGACACCCAGATCTCCCAGGTTGTTTCCAGTTTTGACTGATTAAAGAAAGTTACCATAAACTTCTTGTGTTGTAAACGAGGTAGGAAGTCCACCTTGTGAGGCCTTTAAGGGTCATTCTAACATGGTCACAGAAATTAAATCCGGCATATGAAATTCAAGGACTTATACTCCTGTGTCCTACAAGAGGGATACAGGGGAACATACAGAGGAACTTCTAGGGAATGGGTTCAGCTAAGCAAGTGGGGAACTGAGAGAGTTGAGGACCCAGGGCAAATGCCTCTGCTGGGGGTCAGGGAGGAGTTCCCAGCAAAGATATGAAGGAATTCTTTGGTGCACTTGTCTGTCACTAGGTGGTAGTCAGGGGAGGGCAAGAAGGGGAACTTGAGGCAGCAAAGACCAGCCTTATTCTGGTGTCACCTGGTTGCATGGGTGGAAATGTTCACAGCCTTTTTTTTTTTTGGTGGGGGGGGAAGGTGGTTGAGGCATCAGGAAAACATGAGGCTTTAAAAATCTGATACATTTCTGTATACAAGTTTTGATGTGACCACTGTTTTAATTTCTCTTGGGTAAATATGTGGAAGTGTGATCACTATGTCATAGAGTTATGTATTTTTAACTTTATAGGAAATTGACAAACTGTTTTCTAAAGTGAATGTACCACTTCATTTTCACTGAAACTATAGTCTAGTGGTTTTGTGTTACACAAAGAGATTTTTAAATTTCATCTCTAGTAGACATGTAGTCCAGTCTTATTTTACTTTGTATTTATTTAATGACTAATGTTGAGCTTCTTTCCATGTACTTGCCATCTGTATCAGTCTTATTTTACTTTGTATTTATTTAATGACTAATGTTGAGCTTCTTTCCATGTACTTGCCATCTGTATTTCTTCTTCGGTGGAAGTATCATTTCAAATATTTTGCCCATTTTTGTTGTTGTTTTTGTTGTTGTTTTCTTACTGAGTTTGGAAAGTTCTTCAATTCTAGATCCTTTGTGGTCAGATGTGATTTGCAAATATTTTCTTACACTTTCATGGCTTGTCCTGTCATTCTCTTGACAGTGTCTTATACAGAGCATAACTTTCAGTTTTGATAAAGTTAAACTTCCCTTTTTTTTAATGAATCATCATTTTAATGTATCTAAGAATACTTCACAAAGTATTTCTGTTCTGATTTTCTGGAAGTTTCACAGTTACAGGTTTTAAATTTTGGTTTACCATGCACTTAGAGTTGTTTTATATATGATTTGGTGGGTTAAAACTTTTTCTTTTCTTTTTTTTTTCTTTTTTGCATATACAGATTTATTCTCAACTTTTTTTTTTTTTTTTTTTTTTTGAGAACGTTATTATCCCTCCATTGAATTGCCTGGGTGCTTCTGTTCAATTACTAGACTATTCTGTTAAACTGAACCATGCATCCTTTTGCCAATATAGCACTGTTGATTAATGTAGCTTTTCAGTAAGTTTTTAAATTAGTATGTGTTCTCCAACTTTGTTCTCTGTGGAGTTTTGACTGTTGTAGGGTTTTTGGTTTTCTATATAAATTTTTGAATTTACTTGTCAATATCTAAATTTTTTAGGGGGGATTTTATTAAACGTAGGAATCACCTTGGTGAATAATATTTACTTAACAGTATCAAGTCTTCCAGTTCATGAAGATGGCACTGTATTTATTTAGACTTTTGGTTTCTTTCATTCATTTCATAATTTCTAATATATATAGCATTCAGTTTATCCAGTTGGCTTAAGTTTGGGGAGTTGTGTATTTCAAGGAGCTTATGTTTTAATGAGTTGTCAAATTTGGTGTATTTTTGTATTTTCTTAGTCTACTTTTTGTATACTTTCAGTGACTATAGAATCTATAGTTATGACTCCTTTTTAATTCTTGATATTTGTAATTTTTGTTTCCTCTTTCTTTTGTATTGACATGGCTGGATATCAATTTCCTTTCCCATGAACCAGTTTTAGGTTTCATTTCCCCCTGTCTTTTTGTGTTTTCAACTTTATTTTTCCTCTGTTGCCTTGTCTACTTGCTTTGGGCTTAATTTGTTCTTTTTCTGGTTTTTAAGGTTTTTCTTTGGTACATTAAGGTAGAACAGGTATTAGATAACTTTTTTCTTTAATACATACATTGAATGCTTTAAATATCCTTCTAAGCACTGATTTGGCTATATCCCCAAATATAGGATGTAGTATTTTTCATTTAATTCAAAATAGTTTAAAATTAAGACTTCCTCTTTGATTTGGGTGTTATTTTGAAGATTTTCAGTTTAATTCTGTTAAGAACACACTTTCCTAGAACATTAATTCTTCAAATTTAAAAAGATTTGTTTTATGGCCTTTTTTTATGATATATTTTGGTGAATGTTATATCCCCTTGAAAAGAATGTGTATTCAGCTGTTCGGTGAAATATTCTATAAAATGTCAATAGGGTCAAGTCCATGAATAACACTGCTAAAATCTCCTATATCCTCATCGCTTTTTGTTCTTTTTGCTATATTTATTATTTAGAGAGGATTGTTGGATTCTCCACCTATAGTTGTGAGTTTATTTCTTCTGCCACTTCTATCCAGTTTTTAAGATATGCCTTGAAGCTCCTTTTTTAGGTAATACACATTTAAGCTAATTATGTCTTTGTGAATAGAATCTTTTTTTCATTAAGTCCTTTATTTTTTATTTTCAACACTATTTTTATTACTATAATCACCCCAGATTTTATCTAGTGCTGCATTTTCTCTCCTTTTACTGTTTGTCATTTTTGAAGTGAGTGTCTTGTGGAGTGGATATGTTTTTAATCCAATCGGACACTGTGTCATATTTGGTATGTTTAGATGATTTCTATTTAATGTAATGGATATGGCTGGACTTTAGAAGCATGATTTTAATATTTCTTCTCTCTTTGCTTGTCCTGTTCCCCTCCCCCTTTTTTTTTCAGTTATTCCAACATTTTTCAGTATAGCATTTTAATGTATCTACTTATGGCTCTATTGCTTCACATTTTTAACTAGCTATGCTAGGAAATAAAGTATATACAACTAACCTTTTATAGTCTATGTAGAGTTAATATTTTATTTAAATAAAATATAAAATTTTATAACAGAGTCCCCTTTATCCTTCTCTGTGTATCTTATTTGCTTACTTTTTAAAATTTATTTTGAGAGAGCATACAAGTGGGGTAGGGAGAGAGAGAATTCCAAGCAGGCTTCATGCCCAGAACTGCCTGATGTGGAACTTGATCCCATGACCACAAGACCATGACCTGAGGTAAAACCAAGAGCCAAATGCTTAACCAGCTGAGCCAGCCACCCCATCCTTCTCCCTGTATTTTAGAGTTGTCATCGATATTACAGCTATATACATTAAAAAACCCTACCAGAAAATGTGGCTTTTTGTTTTCATCAAAAATCTTTTAAATAACTTAAAAATATTGTTCAAATATTTAGCATTTATTTTACTTTTCACTCCTGTATCTGGTAATATTTCATAAGCATAGTTATATGGCTCCTTTAAAGTACTGGGTTGATGATTTCAACATCTAGGTCATCTGGGGATTGTAATTAATGGTCTTTTCCACTGAAAGTTCATCAAATTTTTGTAGTTATATGTTGGGTAATGTTTTATTGTAATATTTTGAATGTCACATCATGAGTTTTTTAGTCCTCTGGATTATGAGCCCCCCCAGCCCAACTGTGTTAAATATTGAAGCAATGAATGTATAGCCAGCATAAGTTTAACCTTTTTGTTGGCTGGATTTCCAATACCAGTTGAGTTTTCAAATCCTTTACTATGTTGTTTGGACTAAATTCTGTGCATGTTACTCAGGACTTACTTTAGCAAGTAGGTTGAGTTTTGTACAATTGTTTAGCTCTTATACCCTTTGCTATGATCTGGGTTTCTGTTGTGCATGTAACACATGAATGCAGGGGTGAGCTGAGAATTTGTGGTGGATCATAGAACTAGAGAATTCGCATTTCCATCTATTTACTTTACAGTAATACCCGCTGCCGCCCTCCCCCACACCACTCTTTTGCTTCTAGGATCTGCTTTTCCTTGTTCTCTTTCCATAAAGACAGGAATTCTTTGAGATTTTTTGCTGCCTTTGCCCACTGAATTGTTCCAAATCTGGAGCCATCCTCTGGTTAAAGCTGAGTGAGAAAAGATGGTATATTAGTTTGTAGAATTTCCATAACAAATTGCCATAAAGTGAGTGATTTAAACAGAAACTGTGTCCTAGCTCTGAAGGTTAGAATGGAGATAAGGTATTGACAAGGCCAGATGCCCTACTCCCTCTGCACTATGGTGGGATCTATTCCAGGCCTTTCTCCTAGCTTCTGGAAACTCCTTGGTTGTGACCGTGTAATTCTGATCTTTACATGGGTTTCTTCCTGTGTGCGTGTCTCTGTGATCAAATTTTCTCCTTTTAGAAGGATATCAGTCCTATTGAATTAGGGTCCTCCCTAATGATCTCATTTTAATTTGATTACCTCTGAAAGGACCCTATATCCAAATAAGGTCACATTTCAGTACTAGGGGGTAGTACCCTAACATATTTTTTGGAGGGACACAATTCAATCTGTAATAGGTGAAGGAGGCGGGGGGTGGGGGGAATTCCTGGAAACTACTAGTTACTTCACATTTTGACTATCCTTTCTAATGTACTTAGTACTTTTCAGAATTTTTAGGTAATTGCCTCTTTGTATTTTGTCCAGACATTTTATACTATAGTTAATTTACTTCCAACTGGAAGTTGTAACTTTTAAAATTAAAATTAAAGATCTTTTAGGTTTAGGGCTGTACAGGTGCTTCTAAGGCTTAAGGAGATATGACAGCCAAAATAAGAACCACATTTGAAATGGATGGCAGGCTAAAAGTCTATTTGAAGGAGAATTTGGGGTCCAATATGCAAGAAACTAGTTTGGGTTGAGGTAAAGTTTATTCCAATCTCTGAAATATGATTTAGAACAGCTCAGCTTCATAGTCCAATTCTTTTAGTGGTGCTAGTCATGATTGATTTCTTGCGGTAAGAATTTGGCAATATGATTAGTACTAGAAAAATAAGTTGCATATTATTTCAGTGGTTGCTATTTATGATAAAGTTCCCTTCAATTTATCATATGCTCATTTACTGCTTTCTGGGGGTTACAAAAGTATATTAGAAATAGTTCCTGAGATTAAAGAGTCAAAGTGTAGAAAGGGAGTGAGAAATGTGGATATATAATTGTATTGATATGCTAAGTGCTCTGAGATAAATACAAAGGCACACAGGATAGGGAAGATATCCAGGGCTAGGTTTTACTATGGAGGAATGGGGCAGAGATGGGGATTGGTGAAGGGCCAAGAAAACAAAGCTACAATGCTACAACAGGCTTTGAGTGTCAAGGGAGCTCAGGTATACATGTTTTGAATAATGATTATCAAAAAGTGTTATGTATTGGTTCCCTAACATGTTGTTCTATTTGGTGGCCAAGACAGATGAATAGGAGCCTAAGGAAAAAAACATATTTCAGGCAAAATAAAACTTGTTACTATTTTTGAGATTTTATTTTAAGCATTGATCTGAGAAAGACCTCAAGAGAATGAACTTTTATCCCTACAGGCACATTTCTATTTCTTTGGTTCATTACATTCAATAATTCAGAATCGTTCATTCGCAGTTTGATCTGATCATAGTCAGGCAGGGAAGGGGAAGTAATTTGTAAATGCCACCCAAAGTTAGGTTGTGCCCTGAAGTCTGTTATTGGAAATCTTATTTTGTTTTAAAGTTAATTGGAGAACACTTAATTGGACAAGGCAGTGGAGAAAGGATTAATTTAAGTTTCTATGAAAATTGGCACTCAGGACTTATGTGAACCATACAGGGCAAAATTTGTAGTTTTCTCTTGCCAGTTATTATCCAGCACAACTACAGTGATATTTATCAGAACGTGAGACAACTAATAGAAATGTTTGGGCCACTCTTTTCTAGCAGGTCCTCTTATACTGTTTGAACAGCCACAATTTTATTTATTTATTTATTTATTTATCTATCTATTTATTTATTTATTTATTTATTTATTTTACAAATAGTTTATTGTCAAATTAGTTTCCACATAACATTCAGTGCTCATCCTCACGAGTGCCCCATCCATGCCCATCCCCCCTCCCCCCCACATCCATCAGTCCTCAGTTTTTGTCAGCATTCAAGAGTCTCTCATGGTTTGCCTCTCTCCCTTTCCCCCACCATTTCCCCCTTCTTCTCCCCCTTGGTCCTCCGTTAAGTTCCTCCTAATCCTCCTATACGTGCAAATATGATATTTGTCCTTCTCTGCCTGACTTATTTCACTCAGCATAACACCCTCAAGGTCCATCCATGTTGCTACACATGGCCAGATTTCATTCTTTCTAATTGCCATGTAGTATTCCATGATATAGATAAACCACATCTTCTTGATCCATTCGGCCGTTGATGGACACTTAGTGAACAGGCACAATTTTAGATAGCACATCTAAAACTGCACTGAATAGATCATGTTGCAATCAACTTAGACGAAAATAGAGAAGTTGTTCTCTATGGTAGCAGTGCAACCCACAGCCTCAGAAGGATGGAATAAGTAAACTTCAGCTTGGGGTTAGAGTTCAGAGCCATATTACCCCATCTCCACAAAACTACTAATCTCTAATTTTTTTAAAAAAATTACACTGAAAACAAGTCTTAGAACAAATTCTAGAGTCCTAGAGTTATGACAATCTCGTCAGTGCTTCCATTTTCACCTACCACAGCTCAGTAGCATGCACTGCAAAATCAACAATTCAGAACCTCTTACCAGGCGTGCTTGAGTGATCTGTCAGTTGAGCATCCAGATTATGTCATGATCTCTCCTGGAGCCTGGTTTGGATTCTTTGTCTACCTCTCTCTGTCTCACCACTCTTCATGTTCTGTCTCTCAAAAAATAAATAAATAAATAAATAAATAAAAATAAAAGAACCTCTTACCAATCCCTGCACAAAATATGCCTTCCTTTTCATCAACCTTGTCTTGTACATACTGTCCCTTTTGTTAGAAATACACTCCCTGACTTTGCCAGCCACCCTGCCTGGAAAATCTTCTATTCATGCTTCATAACTTTGTTCAAATATCACTTCCTCTCTAATGCCTTTTTGGCCTTCCTAAGCAGAATTAGTTACTCTTCTCTCCTGTAATCTTCTAGGAACTTAGTCATACTTCTGTTATAGTCCTAATTAAATTGCATTTCCATTTACATAGTTGCTTTTCTCTTATGCCTTGTGGCTGTCAGCTCCTTCAGGATCTTGTCTTTCCTATTGTAGTAGATGCCTAGTAAATATAGATAGGCAAATGGTTCAACAAAATAATCTTTGGGGAAAAAATAAACTAATATGATACCTGGAAGGAAAAACCTGTTAGATCTCAGATATAGTATGACTGGATATTTGCTCATCCAGGTCTATATTTACCTTTTTATATCCTCTGTGCACAAGGATGCTAAACTTTATAGAATTACAGAATTAATGTGGTCCCTTACTCCCTAGCTTTGGTTGCATTTGGCCACGAGGACCAAGGATAGGTGATCAGAGTAAAAACAAAACAAAACAAAACAAAACAAAACTCCATGGATCTGGGCATTCCCCCTAGCTTCCTTTTGCTAGATATTACTTGGTTGGCCAGGTCTCTCTATCAAAGGCCACAGCTCCACATGATGGCTGCATGCCCTGGGTTTTAGTTTCTGCTCATTCGCTTTGTCCCCTCAGACCTTCAGGTGGTAATGGTCGCATTGATGTTGCTAGACTCTGGAAAACACATCATCTCTTATTTCCTTAATCTCATCCACAGCTTTGTAATTAGTTCCTTTGTTAAACTCCCTCTCCCCAATTGTTCAGTTTGGGGGTGCCAATTAGTATAACCTTCAGGTCAGATTTTTTTTTTTAAGTTTGTTTTTGAGAGAGAGACAGAAGGCGAGCAGGAGAGGGATAGAGAGTGAGGGAGATACAGAATCTGAAACAGGGTCCAGGCTCTGAGCTCTCAGTACAGAGCCTGATGGGGGGATGGGGGGTGGGGGTGGGTTCAAACTCACAAACCGTTAGATCATGACCTGAGCTGAAGATGGATGCTCAACCAACTGAGACACTCCTTTGGCTCTTTGGTCAGATTCTTAAGGAATGTTTCATGAAATAACTTTTCTCAGATTATTATCGAATATGTGAGAAAACAAGTATCTTCCTATTTATGAGTTTAGGAAATACAGAGTTCAAGAAGTTTTTTTAAATTTATTTAATATTGTAGTACTTTTCAGAGCTCTAATCTAATATTCTGAGTGTGGGATATAGCATATAGTGTTCCCTAAATATTTTACCACTGTAAAGTATGCTATGCTGATCATATTTTGTTTTGTGGCATTGCCATTAGTGTCTCACAAAACTAGATATTTGTGTTCTTTATAAAGTTCCAAAAATGCTGCCTTAGTTTATCAAGGACAAACCATTGTGAAATGTCAACTTAAACTCCTTAGTACCATCAGTTTTCCTATTTGTTATGAATAATATTTTATTATAGTAATAATCTAGGAGCTTAAATTACAATTCGGATACTGAATTTGTCTTTAGCTCTAGAGAGTATCCTGAACTACTTTCTACTACATAACTCTAAGTGCCAGGGGAAATGATCAGAAGTAAGAATTATAGGGATGTATTATAGTCTCTCAAGTTATTCCTTTTTGAAAGCAAAATAGAGAACTATAAACTCCTTGTTAGCAGATGTGAACTGACTCTGCTAATTTGTTTTACTGCCAAGCTCATAACTATATTTATCAAGACTGACAATATTTGTAAGGGCATTTTTTACTTAGATTTTCTCAGCAGGAATTAATTCACCTACATAGTGAATTACCTCTCCTTGGATTGATAAATATCTATTATAGAATAAATTATTTGAACAAAATTAGTTCATAAATTACAGATTTTGATGAAAATGTCAAATTGTTCTGTTTCATGAACTAAATGACCATTAAGCCATTTAATTTCAACACTTTAACATACCGAGAACTAATAGTAAATCTTCTATTTATCCAACATTACAAAATGAATGCTTAGTAGACTTGCTTCCAAGTCCAAGCTTTTCAATTACTTGATAACTATTTTAGAAATTTTAATGTTGTATTCTAGCACTTCTAAATTTTTTAACATTAGAGCTATAAAAAGAACACTTTATTTTTTTAAGATTGACTATTTTGAGAGAGAGCTAGAGGGATAGGTACAGAGTGAGAATCCCAAGCAGGCTCTGCTCAGCACAGAGCCCAATGTGCAGCTCAATCCAATGACAGTGAGATTATAACCAGAGACCAGATCAAGAGTCTGATGCTTAACCACCTGAGCCACCCAGGTGCCCCAAGGGACATCATCTTTGAAAGTATATTTGTCAACTATAGTACAGCTAAAAGATGAATAAATATGTATGGAAGAACAGTCTTTCCAGATTTATACAGTGTTCCTGATTAGGAATAAGACTAATATCATAGAAGCAAAGACTAAAAACATAATGGAAGAAAACTTTTCTCAGCCAAAAAAATAGTTGAATAAAAGAAATCTACCTTCTGTATTGGAAGTGCTCTTTATATCTTCAGCAAAACCTAGTAATATTCTAGGAAAATATTTTAGTTAAAAGATTATTAAGACATCTTACAATAATTAAGAAATGGACAATGGACTTTTGTACTCATTCAGGGACTCAGAAAAGATAGTCAAGAAATATTTCTTTTTTTTTTTAATTTTTTTTAATGTTTTATTTATTTCTAGGAGAGAGAGAGAGAGAGAGACAGCGTGAGCAGGGAGGGTCAGAAAGAGAGGGAGTCACAGACTGGAACAGGCTCCAGGCTCTGAGCTGGCAGTCAGCACAGAGCCCGACGCGGGGCTCGAACCCACGAACCGCGAGATCATGACCTAAGCGAAAGTCGGACGCTTAACCGACTAAGCCACCCAAGCGCCCCAGTCAAGAAATATTCCTAAGGAGAGTACAGTAAAACCTTGGATTGTGGGTCACTTGTTCTATGAGCGTTTTGCAAGATGAGCAAACACCTGATAAATGATGTCTTGCAGTATGTGTAGTATGTGACACAAATGGTTCTTAGAATTCTCTTTGATGTACAAGTGCTTTGGATTATAAGCCTGTTTCCAGAACAAATTGTGTTGGCAAACCAAGGTTTTACTTACACTAACTTTTTTATTCAAGTTAGAGATGACTCAGAGTTAAGAACCAATGGGACACCTGGGTGGCTCAGTCATTTAAGTGTCTGACTTTGGCTCAGGTCATGATCTTACGGTTTGTGGGTTCAAGCCCTGCATTGGGCTCTGCACTGACAGCTTGGAGCCTGGAGCATTCTTTGGATTCTGTCTCTCCCCACGCTTACTCTGCCCCTCCCCTGCTTGTTGTCTCTCTCTCTCTCTCTCTTTCTCTCTCTCTCTCTCCCTCTCTCTCTTTCTCTTTCTCTCTCTGTCTCTCTCAAAAATAAACATTTGAAAAAAGAATCAAGATGAGAGAGATGATCTAAAATTTGTGACTACAAGTGCTTTGTTTTGGATATATTGGGTAATAATCATATGGCCCAGTTGAGCGTTTCAGAAGATAGGTAGCACAGAGCTTAGTAAATGGCTCCATTACTTTTGAGTTAACTGTCAGTGTTGACACACTGTATCACAAGGCTTGGACTGTGCCCTTGGAAAGTACATGCCTAATTCCACAAGAAAAAGGAAAGCCTAAGGAGCTGAAATAGACTGTTCTAGTATAATAAATCAAATCAATAATAGCCTCCAAATTGAGCTGAAATAAGTACCTCAGTTTTATCATGAGATTCATTGGGCACTAGTCTCAATTTTATCTGTTAGTTTGGCATCCAAAGTAAGTTACAGATTCTAAGTATACCATCTCCTTTCAGATGATATGTATTACAAAATAGAACCAATTTCAGACATTTGTATACAGACTCCACCTCTACAATGTGTGGTCAGTGTAGCAAATACTGAGGTATGATATAGGTGTGGGTGACCCTCAGAAGGAACATGTTGTGTTGGACAGAAACATGAACTACTAATTCTCTAAAAGAAATAATTTTTCTCCTGAGAAATTCAGGTATGAGTGAAAAGGCTGGTGAGAAGTCTCAAGAGGTAAATAACACAGGAAGCAGCACCAACTAGAAAAATTTAAAAGACTTAGGTGGAAGCCAAAAAAACTTGAAATTGTTTTAGAAGCTGAGGTAAAACACATTATGGGGTGCCTGGGTGACTCAGTTGGTAAGCATCTGACTCGATTCATTCCCCTCTGTCTCTGAAAATAAATAAAACTTAAAAAAAAAACCCATCTTTATAATAGAGGCTGTACTGGAAGGAATGCAGTATGGTTTCACTCCCTTGTAAGTACCTCAGGTGGAAGCAGTCAACTAGTTTTCTCCCCCACGGCCTTCAGAAAATCCCCGCTAACCTAATCCTGCATAAGGCTTGCTCTAATGCTCCTATGTGTGGTTCAAAGTAAGTGACTGAGAAAATGAATGACATGAATAAATCTGTTATTGGTTGTAGCTTGAAGAGGCAAATTAAGCTGTATTACAAAGGGGCCTTAGTGCTCACGTTTTAGTAGAGCAGAAAAATCATGGGGTGCTGACTGAATTTATTCTCTGAGATTTTGATTTAGAAGGTTTGGAGTGGAGTATGTGATTTCTAATAAGCTCTCTAGTTCTTCAACAAAATGTTTTAAAAACATTAGCAGGATGCCGTAATTTCTCTATTTATAGAACTAGGGCAATTACCTTAAAATTTTAAAAATTATGATTACCTTAAAATATGACTGTGATGATCAAGAGATTCACTTAGCACAGAACCTGAAACACTGTAAATTATACAATAAAGTTATACTCAAAATGGGGTGATACTTATGCTGTAATTTTTAGTAAAAGGTTCTAGACCTGGATATATAGCACAGTCAATTATATAAAAGTATTTATTGAGAAAGGACTAGTGAAATAATTACAGTGGACTCCTGAACATAATTTTAACTGGGCAGGTCCACCTATACCTCCCCCCAAACCCAAAACAAAAACCATTTGGTAAAGGGCTCCAGGGTTTAAAAAAAAGTTGCCTAGCAGCTGCAGGCAAACACTGTAACAAACCCTGCCAGCAGAGAGAGCCTCACAATTGCTACTGGGCTTCAGAGGTTCCTAGTTGTGCTTGAAGATGTGCTATTAGAAGAAATACTTGTTCAGCCCAATTTGGGGGACCAGCCTGCCTGGGAGGTTAGTCAGGAAGTTGCCTTCTTGGCAAGTTTCACCTCCTCCTCGAAGAAGTGGTTCTCCAGGAAGTCAAAGAGAATGGGGGTCTACAGGGGCAGAACCTAGGGTATGCAAATCAAAAGACTCTGGTTAAGGTTCTTCTCTAGGACCATGGCAGCTTCCATGATGTCCAGTGTTTTGCCCCATTAGTTTTCGGGTAGCCTCTGTATGTCTTGGAAGAGGGCATGGCCACAGCATTGTTTTTGGATCTTAGAGATGCTTGATGCCCTTAGCTTCTCTTTGGGCAGGTTTTGGAAGAAGTACCTATACGCTCCCCTCTCTCTCTCTCCCCCTCCTATCTCTCTCTCCCCCTCCCCTCTCTCTCTCCCTCCCCCCTCTCCCCTTTCTCTCCCTCCCCTCTCTCTCCTTCCCCCTCTCTCTCCCTCCCTCCTCTCCCCCTCTCTCCCCTCTCCCCCTGTCTTCCCCCTCTTCCCCCTCTGTCTTCCCCTCTTCCCCCTCTCTGTCTTCCCCTTCCCCTTTGTCTTCCCTCTCTTCCCCCTCTCTGTCTTCCCCCTCTCTGTCTTCCCCCTCTCTGTCATCCCCCTCCTCTCATCCCCCTCCCCTCATCCCCCTCCCCTCTTCCTCCTCCCCTCTTCCCCTTCCCCTCCTCCCCTTCTCCTGACCATGGATCCCTCTCCTCCCCAGCATCCATGATCCATTTCTCCCCTAAAACAGGTCTCCACAATTCCTACCTTCCTTGGTGTGGGCTTTCCTCTCCCTTTATTTGTGGAGTTCTGCCAGTCTTCAGGTCTATTTCTAGGGTATTTAGGATGATTTGATAGCTATCTGTGTTCATGGGAGGAGACAAACATAGGATCCTCCTACTCCTCTGCCATCTTGTTTTTCCTTCATTAGCCTTTTTGATCTTTTGCCCCTCCCAACTTTTTCTGTATTGTAAATATAGAAGAGTATATATATTACCTTCATAATGAAAATTTTTTTAAAAAGGCAGGCAATAACTATGCTATATTCTTCATTTTGTAGATCTTTATCTCTCTATCATTTTCGCGATCTTAAGTAATTGTGAATAAGGTTGATTACTGTGTTTCTAACTTGCAAAGAATGTTTCTGGGTATCGTGACCTTTTTTTTTTTTTTTAACTACTCTGTAGGCTCATAAATAAGGGGAACAAAAATTCAAAGTAGTGAACACTTTGAAGACCATGAAGTCTAAATTTAAAAATTTTTATCCCTTTTAAGAAGGAAATAAAAAACCTTCACCCTTAAAAAAAAGCTTAATCTATGAGAAGCTACATAAAGCTTTCTTCATGGGAGATATGTGTGCTGTATTGCTTGTATTGTTTGTATCGCTTGCTACCATGAGAGATGCAGGTACTTTGAAAGGGATGGGTGGTAAATTATCTAAGACTTTGAAAGTAATAAAAGAAACCATGGTCTGGAAAAAAATATATTCTAGACATGATTTGCAGATTTATTGTAGTCGTTTTGGAAGCATTGAAACAGACCAAATGTGTGGAGAAATTATTTCTGATTGCATACTGAAATTTTAAAGGCACTCAGATGGCTAAGGTTTGTGTTCCATGTAGAAACTGACTTTGAATGCTAGGTTTGGGAATTGGATAGGAAAAGGAGGAGATCCACATTTTGAGCAAGCTTGAGTGGCAGAAAGTCAGGAGAAACTTATAAACAGGAGGGGAAAAAATCTAAGATGAAAGTGAGTATTGGCCTGGGTAACACAGTGAAATAGAGATGAAATTAAAAAAGATCTGTCTGAGAATAGAAAGGGCTCACAAAACATTCATTACAATTTAGGTAAAGGCTAAGTGGTTATTTTCTAAAACTGAAAGAATCTCCTGGCTAAATGTAGAGTATTGAAACAAGAGGTGGGCATGAATATGTAATGGAGGGGGGGAAAATCACCAAAGACCTTAGTTCTGTTTTCTATTTTGATTTGTTCACTAAGAATCTTGCAAGTCACATAGTCTGTCTTTCCTGTAAAATGTGGTCAATGGTATTTTATCTATAAATCTTAGGGTTGTTCTGTATTGGTCTACATAGGGCTTTACATTGGTCTCCATAATTCATGAACTGCTTGTTTCAGAGACCAAAGGCTGGCTTCTAAATTTGATAACAGCAGTCCTGGCAGGCTACTATAGGCCAAAAAGTGCACTGCAGTTCTGAGTACTTTACTTCCTCTTCCCAAAGAACCCTAGAAAGGAGAGTTGAAATGGAACTTAGAAGTTACTGCATTCACTGAAGAAGTGTCTCTATACCATCTCCAAAATGGCCATCTGACTTCTGCTTGACTTAGGGTCTACTATGTCTATGTTACCAGCTTTTTTACCATATAAAAAATAAAAGCAAGGGTAATTAGGCATCAAATGGTCATAGAGAGCTTAATAGCTTTCTGGAATTTCTTTTGGGGGGATACTAATATTATATTTAATAAATCATGATTTTTAAAATCTATGTTTTCCATTAAATAAAGATTTTTCATAGTTCTTAATTCTCTTACTTAGTAGCAATTCAGCAATGGGAACTCTGACATCAAATTCTTTTCATCTCCATTTGCAACTCCAGACATGCTCCACTCTGATACCTTTGTCACTTGCTGCCAGATTTACTTAAAACTCTTCCTAAATGTTTCTTGCTAAGTGTTATTCAGTGATTCCTCATTAGGTTCAAAATAAAAATTCAAACTCCAAGCCATGGTTTATAATGACATCCCACAATCTGGATATTTCTGTATCTGGATGTTGCAGTTAGCTATTGTTACAAGAATGCTAGAAGAACAACCCTAAAATTCAGTGACTTAAAACAACAGTACTTATTTTCTTCCAGTCTACAGGTCAGCGTGGGGTGTTTTGTTGATTTTGCTCAGGCTTAGCTCACCTCACCTCACCTAGATCTTGTACATCTGTGGCTAGCTGGCAGGTGCCCAGGCACTGGCTTTTGGCTGGTGTGATGAAGTGATCAGACCAGTAGTCTCCTTATCCAGAAGGGTAGTCAGAGATTATTTTCTGGCTGTTGAACAAAACTCCAGAAGAGGAAGTAGAAATCGACAGCTTCCTAATGCTTAGCTTAGTCTTAGCAAACTGCTACTTCTGTTAGCTTACACTAGCCAAAGTAAGTCATAATGATGTTAGCCCAGATACAAGGGGTAGAGGAATAGACTTTTGATGGCAGGAACTACAAATCCACCTAGCAAAGTATGTGGATACAACAGGGAGGGGCAAAAACTGGAGAATTTTTTGCTTCTAGTCCACTATTCTTACCTACCTCTCCATCTTTGACACTTACTAAGCCCCAATTTACTCATTATGCCCAGCAATAGTGAACTTTGTATAGTTCTCTAAAAATGGTATGATATCACTTCCTTTGATTATTGCACCCAGTATTCATTTTGCCTGGACTTACCTTCTGTATTTGACTGACTTCTGTACTTCAACAAAAATAACCAAAACAATGATGAAGTATTAAGTACCCACTGTACACTGTGCATCTTTCTAAGTTTTTTACAGGTAGTAACTAATTCAATTTGCATTTTGAGATGATAATTTTTTTTTATTTTATAGATAAGAAAACTGAGGCATAGCAGGGTTCTGTAACTTATCCAAAGATACTGCTAGTTTGTGTGATGAAGTCAGAATTTGACTGACTTCTGAGTTCCCAGAACCTAGCACTGTCTGGTACAGAGTCGGGTTCTTTGGCTTTTATTTCTTGAATGAATGAGTTGGATTTTTTAGCCTTGGCACTATGGACATTTTTGATCTGGTAATTCTTTGTGGGAACTGTCTTGTGCATTATAGGATGTTCACCAACATTTTTGGCTTGTACTCCATGGTTGCAAGTAGCACTCTCCCAGTAGTAACAATCAAAAATATCTTCAGACATTGCCGAATGTCCCCCAGGGAGTGGGGAACAAAATCACCCTGTTTGAGAACCACTGAAATAAATGAAGGACCTAGAGCAATTGTCTTTTTTTTTTTTTTAATTTATTTATTTATTTTTTTTTTACAAATAGTTTATTGTCAAATTAGTTTCCACATAACACCCAGTGCTCATCCCCACAAGTGCCCTCCTCCATGCCCACCCCTCCTTCCCCCCACATCCACCAGTCCTCAGTTTTTGTCAGCATTCAAGAGTCTCTCATGGTTTGCCTCTCCCCTTTCCCCCACCATTTCCGCCCTTCTTCTCCCCCTTGGTCCTCTGTTAAGTTCCTCCTAATCCTCCTATACGTGCACACATATGATATTTGTCCTTCTCTGCCTGACTTATTTCGCTCAGCATAACACCCTCAAGGTCCATCCATGTTGCTACACATGGCCAGATTTCATTGTTTCTCATTGCCATGTAGTATTCCATGGTATAGATAAACCACATCTTCTTGATCCATTCATCTGTTGATGGACACTTAGTAGAGCAATTGTCTTTAAAGTTGTCTATAAATAGTAAAATAACCTGGGAAACTTTTAAAAGTCTTCAATCCTCTAGATTGATTAATTAGGATTTCTGGGCAAAGGGCCTAGACCTCAGTATTTTTTAAGAGTTCTCCAGATGATTCCAATGTGCAGCCATTTGAGATCTGGTGCAGAGGCTTATACTCTTAAAGAGCAAATGTCTTATTAATTCTTCACCTGTGAAACCTTTCCTCAGAGTTGGAACTCGAAGTCAAATCTTTCTATTATGAAATCAGGGACTACATTTGAGATTTCATTGAATTTTCCTAGTAGGCTAACATAGTACTTTATATAGTTGGATTTTTTGGGGGGAGTTACATTTCAGGTGAGATTGAATTAGATAAAAAGCTAATCAAATTTGGCCATCCCTAAATCCAAGGAAAGAGGGGGCATAAGAGACTGAAGGGCATTTTTGTCCTTGGCAATTATTTGACTAATAATACTTACTCAAACTTCTGAGTTTATACTCACCAAAATAACGAAGTGTGCTGTGCACAACACTTCTGTCCCCACATGCTATTTGCTTGGTACATGGTGTGAGAATGTTGCTGGTGCCTGAATTTTCATTGCTCAGCATTCCAAATGTTTCTCTTAGGTTGAAAGGGATCTTTGTTACAGATAACACTTTGAAAGTAGTTATGGAAACTTTGCATGTCTCAAATGGACTCAGACACCGAAGTGTATACACAGGCCACATTATACTTCTCTGTGCCCCAGCATAATTTAAGTCCTTTTCATGTTACTAAAAGTCCTTTTGTTCACAAGCAGTGTTTCAAGTATATTTATTAGTAAATTTGTATAATGAACTGAATAATTACATCCTAGGAATTGGGGTTCTGTAGTTCCTTATACAATGGGATATTGATTAGTACCGTATTATATAATAGCTTCCAAGTAAACCACAATGTATAAAAAATAGAATTCCTGGAAGAAATTTATGATTATCTGAATTTATTACAATGACTTGATGACTATCACTCTTAAAAGGAACATTAAGTGTAGTAAATTGAAATCAGTCTTTATTATCGAGTACCAGGAAAGCATACAGTTGTAAATTTTGTCTATCTACAACATAAAAAGACAAAACATTTAAATAAAAAAAGAAAATATTTTTATTACTTTAGGTCCAAATGCTACCTTAAATTTGGTTTAATTAAAAATCTCAATTCTTTATTGGATAAAATATCCTTGTAGAAGTACTAAAATACTATACCACTATCTAGATATGATAAAGCTGGTTTTTAGAAATAATTGTGTCTTAATGAATGGTTTGAAGGTCTTGCTTATGTTAAGGCACCTTGGACTTTTGTGCTTTGATAAATTATATTTTTTACTTTACATAGCTCTATCATAAGAGGGCCATTTACCCTCACTGTAGAATTTTAAATATGATGTTTTCATCAGAAAAATACACCAGTAATCCCAGTGTTCAGTAAACTTGAGGTGAGTTTTTTGTTTTTGTTGTTTACTATAAGCGTCTTTGCCATAATTAGGCCACATAAATACAAATTTCATTCAATGGTAAATGTCTAGTTTCCTTGCTTATATTTGATAATTCTATTGATCTATGATTGTTTTCTTGGGAAATATACTACAGTCCCAATTTTCACTGAAATCTGTCATATAAGAAAACAATTTATCTTGAAAGTAGAACTTCTCTTTTATATTAATAAAGGTAAATATATTTCAGCAAACCAGATCTTTCTTTTGTCAGGCTAGTACGACATGTATGGGCAGTGTGGCTCTTCAGTCTGAAGACCATGTTTAATCTGAAACTAATGAGATGATAGAAATAGAGCTTTTTCCAGGGGACAAATAGAGTACAATCACCTGATTCAGAGATAGGTCTGTAGAATGGTTGGAAATTGGTGCCCATAAATCAATCTATGGCAGAAAAGTGATTTAATCAGTGGGCAGATGGCTAGTTCTCAAGCTTTTGGATGCCCACTGGGTAGTCACTTCTGGACTACCTTTATATCAATCAGTTGGACACATCTACCAACTTCAACTATAAGACAAGCTTTTCTTTTGAACTAAATCTTCTGGCTTAGAAATGATATGTAATATGTAATTGCAAGGTGGCAAGTCAAGCTCTAAAATAGATAACCACCAAAATACATAAATAAAACTGTTCTACTGTAAATTGTTAGCAGCACTTTCTTCATGCCATTTTGACCATCCTTTACCAATGACAATCTTTTTGTAGAGCACAAATTTGTCCAAAATGAGAGAACATTCCATCACCACATCTCAAGCACTTCAACAAATATTTAACTTTTTTTTTTTTTTTAACATGGAGTGAATTATTTAAATGAACAAGTGTGTGTGTGAGTATGCATCTGTGTAGAATTTTTTAGGGCAATTTAGTTTAATGCTTCCAGTAAGAGTTCAGAATAAATAATCTTACAAATCTTATAAACAGGAAAACCACAGTAGATGAACCATCCTTGGGCTATCACTGCTTATCTTTCTTCATAAGCTTTAACAAAGACGTAAATAATTTATTTCTACTTAACAAAAGGACAGAAAAGGTTAAGGTAGAAATATTCACGGAAGGATCCAGATCTCCACTTTATTTCTGCCACAGAATAGAGCATTAAAAATTCTCCCACACCTGCACAAATTTGTCTTCATCATCAGCCTGCCTCTCTTCCATTGTTGAACAATCACTGAATAATTGGGCATGTCCGGACTTGCTCTTACCATGTAGACTTGCTTTCAAATTGATTTTTAAATTGCTTTAAAAGATCTGGTAATATTTTGAACCTGTCAACGTTTGGATTAAAATGAAGTATAAGTTGGGTTCAAATTCTTTGTCCAACAGAACATATGAATAGGGTAATAAACAATTGGGTTACAGTAAGAATCCTGAGTTCATTAGCCATCTTCACAAATTACTAAAAGACTACATTTTCACAGTGCAATAGGCTGCTGCAAGAATTAGAGCACCAAGAAACGAGACCTTTTCTAAGCCTTATACTCTCGGGAAATATGCAGGTAATCTGGTTGAAATGATTAGGTTAGTTTATTTTGTTAGTAGAATGCACTCAAGAGGATTCTTCCATTTTGTAGTATCTTTGATAACTGCAAATACCAAATTTCTGGGAAGATACCTTTTTCAAAAGATATTTTCCCCATGAGAGACATACACAGAAAAAAAATGGTTCATAATTGAGTTGTCTACTATATCTGTTGTATTACAGAAGAATACATCTTCAGATAATTGTTTTTAGCTATATTTATCTTCAAAGATTTATTTAACCTATTGATGGTTACAGAAGTCCTTTTTAAATTAGCCATCTGGACTGTTGACTCACTATTTGTACTCTTTTGTTACCATCTTTATTTGAGGGTAGTGCAGAACAGGAATATAATGTGATGGGCCATTTATCAGATTATGAGTAGCTCCGCTCTGGATGAAATTATCCATTCCACCATTGCCAACTACATATTAAATGTTTAATTCTCACCAGGCATCATGCTAGATGGTGTGTATCTGTTTTCTATAGTCCTTAAAGGATCCCTGCAAAACAGTACTGGTGAACTTTTTCTCTCCAGAAAAATAACTGAACGTTATGAAGTTTATATAACTTTCTCAGTGCTCAATGCTAGTAAACAGCAAATCCAAGTCTAATTATTCTAAAGCTCTTTTCCAGTATGGCACTTAGTGTCTTTGAATGTAATTAGAGGTGACTATACCATGGAATTGACTCTACCATCGAATTTAGTCATTGGAATTAAATTGGACTATGAAGAGGGACTGATGGCAAAGAGCATTTAGAATCAAATGAGGGGTTAAATCTCAAAACCTTATTTGACCTCACTGAGCTTCAATATTGTAGTGGAAATATAATACCTAACTTTATAGAGCTGTTGAAATAACTAAAGGATAATAATTATAGCACTAGACAAATTTGGTTTGATTATGACAGAAATTTGGAAATGTTGAACAGTTTAATAGTTCTTTGGGGGTTTTCTTTCACTCCTTTCTCTTCTCATGAATTATTTAACCATATATTTTGAGCACCAGTACTTTTATTTTTTTATTTAAAAATGTTTTTATTTATTTTTGAGAGAGAGAGAAAGAGACAGAGATGGAGACAGAGTGCAAGTGGGAAAGGAGCAGAGAGAGGAGGCACAGAATCTGAAGCAGGCTCCAGGCTCTCAGCTGTCATGATAGAGCCCCACTCATGGCCTGAACTCAGACTACAACATCGTGACCTGAGCCAAAGTCGGACACTTAACCTACTAAGACACCTAGACACTCCTATACTGGTACTTTTCTAGGTGTCGGGAATGTTTGGATGAATAAGAAACCTTGAAGCTTTTGCTTCAAAGTGAGAAAGTGCCCTAAAGAAACTTGTTTTTTTGGAAGCTTGAGATGGAAATATTCATAATGTAGTGTAGAAATTGCATGGATTTTATGTGAACTTAGAGAGTATACATATAATCCTGTATAGTCAAGGAGAGTTTACTAGATTAAATTATGCTTGAGCTGAATCTTAAAGAACTAACATTTTTGAGAAATGAAAGGAATACTAGGCAGAAGGAAAAATCAGAGCTAAGACATGGAGGTGCAAAACATTTAATGTCTCTAGATCATGAAGGCTGGAGACCATGCTGGAGAGAAAGCAGGAGTCCTGGACTGTAGGGATCTAATATATATCCTGGTAAGAATGTGTGTGAATATTTATGTTGGAAATGGGGAGCTAAAAAAAATTATGTGTTTTAAGTATATATTTCTCTGGCAGACCTGTGCGTTAGGTGGATTGGTGGGGGGGAATAAAATGAGTAAAGGAGTTAGAATTTGTTGCAGTAGAGGATGAGAATTTGAGCAGGGATAATTGGACTTGGGTATAGAGAAGAGAAGATGGATTTGGGAAATGCTTAAAAAGCAAACTTATGAATTTAGAAGGTAAGAGTGGAAATAATGATTAATGGTTCCTAATTAGGGTAAATTGGAAGAACAAGACCATGAGGTAAGGGAAAATAAGGAGTGTGAAGACCAGGGAGATGTATCATTCCAATGTCCCTTTAAAAGTACCTGTTACAGGGTACATAGTGACTGATAGTTCCAACTATAGTAACTTTGGATTGGCTGTGCAAAGGATTGCTAAGCCCCTAGCCAATGCCTGGTGACTATGGTTGGATCTGGGCCCTTCCTGCCTGTGTGGGACTCTTCCACCAGTAAGTTTTGCTCAAGGAATTGCCATTTGTCTGGCTAAGACCCTCAGAACTGCACTGCGGTATGGGACTTTGCTATTCAATTTTTTCTCCACCCTCTTCTTTTACATTTTCAGGTGTACACTGTGGTCTGAAGGTTCTTCCTGCCTACTCCAGGCTCATCTTTTCATAGTGGGGGTTTCCAATAAAACTATTGCATCTCTAATCCCTGTGTAGATCTGGTTCTTGGAGAACTCAAACTTACATTAAGAAGCATTTAGATATGGGAAAGGTGAAAGTGACGGTATCAGGTACAGAAACACTGTTTGATATGACTGAGAGAAATGATGAATATGTTGAACAGCTGGCTAAACAAGTTAGAAAATAAGACATAAAACAGGCCTGACATGTAGATTTGGGAGTATTCAGCATGTGGTATACAGTCAAAACTGTGTAGATGAAATCACACAGAATAGGAATCATATGAAAGCGTAGATATTTTTATATTACTGTGATTTCAGATGCATTAGAGCGTATGCTGATTAGCCTGTGGCCTTCACTTTGGGAAGGCTACTCTATCCTTCTACTTGTGCCCTCTTTTTCTAGCTGGATGTGCTACCTTGTGCCGATCATCTTCTATGAACACTTTGCATACGTAAGGCTCTTCACTGTCAGGATTAGTACCCATTTCTATGTTGGTTGTGCCTATACCTCCATATTTTCCAGAAGAGTGATGATTCTTAGTAGTCCTCTTGAGGTCAGTAGTCAAGAGCTCAAGTTCTAGGCCATTTGAGGTCTTACCCTCACAGACAGTTGAAGACCCAATTCACTGCCCCAGGGTAGCAAATTTCTACTGCAAATTTTCTGATTTTGTTTCCTACTTATTATTCTGTACATTTTTGAAATTCTTACCATGTCAGGTGAAAACAAAGCTGGAAATTCTGCTTTTTCACTTTTGGTAATTACAGTAGTTTTATGATCTGTCTTTTCTGGAAAGGAAACTCCTCTAGCTTTAGAGTGGTAAGCTCTATTCTGAAGTTCCATCTTCTCTTACCTGGGGAGGCTTTCATAGTTCTTTCATCCAAGTGACACTGCTTTGTGGCTTCCCATGTTTTCAGAAGGCTCTGGAATGCCTGAGTGTCAGCTCATCCAAACAGCAGTAAATGTGAAGTGAATATTGTAGTCTTGTGGTGAGGATTATAGGCATTCAGCAAAACAGAGCTCTGGTTCCACTTGTCTATTGAACTGGCCTCAGTTTTTTAGCATATTTTACAGCATGACTGTGGATGAGGATGGCCCAGTGGTGGGGTAGAGTTGAAAGATGCAGTATCCTTCTCTATGAACTTCTACAACTTCTTTTTAAAAGTTTACCTTGAACAAAGCTACAACTTCCTTTTAAAACTTCTTGAACAATGTAGACTCTGGCACAGAATAACAAATTAAAGCTAACATTCCCACAATACTCTTGATGTGGCTGCTTATAAGTGTGTGAGGTTTGGGCATTGCTGAAGAATTACTTAGTCCCTCATGAGATACTACGAACACATATTTGGTGCCCAGAGTTAGGAGTAACCTACATACCAGTTTCAGAGGCCTGTGGCCCACCACACTTTCCAGGTGAACTGGTGAACTGATTTAACTGGCAGTACACTCAATTGTACACATCTAGCCCCAATTTCATTTGAGGCCAGTAGAATCTGTTCTATACAAATCTTATGTCAAAGTCGCCATGTACAGTTGTCCTAATTTAAGTGCTTCCAAATCTGCAGAATTTAATGAACTCTCCCTCATATCCATATAATTTTCATGGAACATGAGTGAGCCCTTTATTTCTCACAAAGACATCTGGCAGTATCTGAAATCCAAGGGGAGCAACCATACCACAAGGTTTTTGAGAACTACCACTTTATATCAGTTAACTGGATAATTGGTAGCCAGTGAAAGATTTAAGTAAGAGGTGATGAGTGAGGATCAGCTGAGGGGTAGTTTGAAGAAAGTGAAGCTTTATTTAAACTGTGATAAAGGCAATCTGGAAACCAGTCTGAGGCAAACAACAGACATTCAGTAGTCACTTATGGTGTGACACAGGCTGCTTCAGGTACAGTAGAGTTTCACAGACAAGCACGTATTTTGAAAATGTTGGTGAAAATATATGACTATAAATTTTTTAATATGTATTAAAATATATTGATAATTATGTATCTATATACATAAGTAAAGGTGGTAATACATATTGTTATTATTTCTGGGGCTGATAAAAAGTAATTAGAACTCCTGCCTAGGCAAAACCTGAAAAAATCTGGGGAAAATTTTTACCTGTGCTGAGAGTTAGGTTTTAAGCTTAATTGTTTGTTTAGCTGATGGTTACCACTCCTAGGTCTCTGGTTAGTGTATTAGAATACACTGTCCACATGAAAAATTGTTCTTCTTTTTATTTGACTTCCTTCCTTCCCTTTCCTGCTATCTCTGAAGAAATGGCTAGGTTTTAAATATCCTACTGATGAAATAATATTAATCAATGGAAATAGTTAAATAGAACTTCAGGTTAGGAAAATAAATATTAACATATGCATAATCTAATAACTTGCTCATTGATGGCTATTAGTCAGATAATCAACTTTACATTATATACTAGCAGCATATAATTTTTAAATTATCTAAATGTTCACCTACTTTCAGAATTTTTTTTCCTGTGGGAATAAGGCTCTATGACTCACAATTAAATCACCTTCTTTCAACTTGAATTAGTTTAATCATCTCTTTGTCCCAAATCACATTTCGGTAAATTACGCTAATAGAAAATAACTTAGGGAATTGAAAGAATGTGAATTTAAGTATGAGAGGCAAAAGGATTAAACATACCTATCCTAACGGCCCTTTTAAATAATTTTCTGTAATTGGAACAGCTTTGGCATAAGCTACTGTTGAGGCTAAATATGGAAAGTGGGGCAACATTTGAGTTCTCTGGAATATAGACATGACGTTGGGCTTAAACCTTTAATTATTGTTTTCTCCATAAAATAAAATGGATATCAGCTTAGGGTTGAGTAGGTATCTCTTAATAACCCTGCTCAAAATGCTATTCCATATATCCACTTCGGAAGTCATGGTTGGGAGACAAGCTCTTCAGACGTAGATAATGAAACTATACTTTCCAAGGGGTAACACAGATTTCACTTATTTTTTTAAAGTTTTAAATGTTTTTATTTATTTCTGAAAGAGAGAGAGAGAGAGAGACAGACAGACAGACAGACAGTATGAGCAGGTGTGGGGCCGAGAGAGAGGGAGACACAGAATCTGAAGCAGACTCCAGGCTCTGAGCTGGCTGCTTCAGAACACAGAGCCTGATGCGAAGTTCGAACCTACAAACTATGAGATCATGACCCGAGCTCAGTCAAGCACCCAACCAACTGAGCCACCCAGGCGCCCTGAGATTTCACTTATATGACCCTGGGTTTTGCTGGAGTAATCCTGTTGATAAGGCTTTTTTATTTTCCTTTTTTTGTACTTCATGCCTGCAAGGCAGTTATTTCTCACATAATGAGTAATTTGCCTTGTTAAACTCTTCAGCCAGGTGTGTTTTTTCTGCATGGATAACAGGAATATATCTAGAATACATCTAGATACTACCACTTTCTATCAATCCAAACCCATTGAAAACTTAGAAAAAGGGTTCTGATAAATATTCCCTAAAATTATATGAAACATGATGGTGTGTATTCATATGTATGTTTATTTTTGTGTATTTTTAAAAGGAATGCTTATAGCTTTCCTCTGATATTTAGATAGAGTTCATCATCATCCCAGATATTTAGAATTGCTACTGTAGAATACAAGAAATACAATTGACCCTTGAATGATGTGGGGGATGTGGCATTGACCCTGTGCATAGTTGAAAATCCATGTATAATTTTTGATTCCCATTCCCCCAGAATTGAATAACTGATTATTGATTGGAATCCTTACTGATAACAGTTGGTTAATATGTATTTTGTATGGTATATGTATTATATACTGTATTCTTATAATAAAGTAAGCTAGAGAAAAGAAAATGTTGAGAAAATACATTTACAGTACTTTTCTGTATTTACAAAAAAAAGGTATAAGTGGAGACACACAATTCAAATCTGTGTTTTTCAGAGGTCAACTGTATTAAGAGCAAGAATGAAAACAATGAAAAAATGCTGTGAAAATTGGTTCTTTAATCAGTAATAGTATTGATGACTTCCAATGGTTAAGCTGAGTTTTATTTTATTCTTTTTTTTTCTTTTTTTTAATGTTTTATTTTATTTTTAGGAGAGAGAGAGAGACAGCGTGAGCAGGGGAGGGTCAGAAAGAGAGGGGGTCACAGACTGAAACAGGCTCCAGGCTCTGAGCTGGCAGTCAGCACAGAGCCCAACGCGGGGCTCGAACCCACGAACCGCGAGATCATGACCCAAGCGAAAGTCGGACGCTTAACCGACTAAGCCACCCAGGCGCCCCTGAGTTTTATTTTATTCTAAATTTGTTTCCATTCATATGTTTAACATTTAATGGCATGTTACATAACGTGTACATAACGTACATAACGTTACATAACGTTTGTTTCCCAAACAAATAAGGATATTCAAGGTTGCTCTGTAAAGGATATCAATTTTACACATTCAAGTTGAATAAATAGCATTTTGTTGAAATGCTGGGGGAAAAACCAATAACAGGAAATTGCAGAATTGAACACTGCCTTTCTCCTACAAGTGAAGAACATAACTCATTTAATCAGACTGATCCTAAAAAACATGGAAATTCTATAAGTGAGAAAAATATTGACCTATAGTTTTTCATTATGCAGGATTAGATACTTGTGTAGAAGTTTTAGAATATTGTCTTAATATAATGATTGAATGATTCTAAAGACCATATTTTAACAATCTAAAATTCTAGCTTCAGTATTTATTGACAATGTAACCCTTAGCCAAATAATGTATATTCTCCCACAATAAGTGAGGCAGTGAACACAAAGTCTCTGTTTAGTTTGTGGTAAATGAAAATGCCTCTGGGTGTCCGAGTGGCTCAGTTGGTTAGGCTGTCAACTCTTGATTTCGGTTCAGAATTGAACTGAGTAATGATCTCATGCTGGAGTTTGAGCCTGCATTGGGCTCTGTGCTGAGTGCAGAGTATGCTTAGGGTTTCCTCTCTCTGCCCCTGCCCTGCTCATGGGCACTCATTCACTTTGTCTCTCAAAACAGAGAAAAAAAAAAAAGCCTCGTAAGAAGGAGTAGCAGAGTAGTCCTTCCTGGGTAGGGGGAGGTGGGGTACACAGACTAAATATATCCAGTGAGAGGTTTTTGACTGAGGTTAGAAACAGGTTGAGAAGGTTTAGCCATGCAAAAGTATGGTTCAGGCTTTATTTAGTCTAGTAAATTAACAGATACTATCCCCAAAATCACTCTTGTTTAAAGGCAGTTCTATCACAGTTTCTTTATTTGATATCATTATAGTCCTTAATAAAGACTGTAGGCTGAAATACTGAAATGACAGAAATGGTGACAGTTGATTATTTGAATTTAAGTTAAAGACCAATTACTGGTTAACAGCTAGGAAAAGATCCCAGGTATGGCAGAGAACCTCCTAGAAATAAGATTGTGAGATAGCCAAGTATAAAACCCTAAAGATAATACAATTGATAATCCACACAGGCACAAATTTTATGAGACCAATTGAAGTTGCCAGTGTTGTGTAATGAATGTTATATTGACTGTACTGTGTCTAAACTGTTGTTTTATGTGTGGGAAAATTTCACCTATAAAATCTTTATGCTTGTGCACCAAGGAATAGTTGTGTTTTATGTGCTCTATGATAGTTATGTTTGGTTGTGCATGTTGAAAAAGTAGCCTTATTTTAAAGGTAATTATGATTCAATAATACCTCAAAAGATGGTATCTTTTCCTTTCCCCATTTTTGTGTCCAAGTATAGAGAAACTCCAGTTAAATATTTGGGTCCATCTAATGTAGCTCCTGGGGAACTAATATGAATTACAACACATGTATATTTAGTGTTTCTTATGTGTAGGCACTAAGAGCTGTCTGTATTATCTTCTAGAATTCTCATTGATAGTCCTAGAAGATAGGAACTACCATTATCTGAATACCACAAATAAGAAAATTGGCTCTTAAAAGTAATTGTTTTGCTTAAGATAACACAGTTAGTGAATAGTAAAGCCAGAATTAAAACCCCCTGTGATTCCAACACTCACATGCCACAACATATTAACCAGCATTTCGGGATGGAAGTTGAGGTGAACCATAGACTATAATACCTGTTATCAGTTCTCTCTCCCTCTCTGTCTCTCTCTCTCTCTCTCTCTCTCTCTCTCTCACACACACACACACACACACACACACACACACACACACACACACGTTATTTTGACAAAAGTTAGAATACTGTTTCATCCTTGTGTTTGTAATACGCCTTGTGGTTTACCTCCAAACTCAAATTTTTATAAGCACATTAGTTTCCTTCCACTCACAGATAAAGGTTTCATTCACTGTTAGAGCCAGGCGATGCTCTAGGCACTTGAGATTTCTTTATTCCTGAGCAAAAAACACAAAACAAAGAATCTTTAATTTCTTAGAATAATTTTATGGGTTTCAATATAAAGGAAACTGAAAGCACATAAGGGAAAGCAAGAACTTCTAACAATTGAACAAAAACAGGGGTAACTGTTTAGTGAGGCTTAAGTTAGCTCACTAACTCAAAAAAATTGAGTATAGTTGACACAGACAATTTCTTAAACATCAAGGTGTCTGAAGTCAAATATGCCTAGAGTAGAATTTTTTTGGTTTTACAGATTAGATTATTGTAATTCTTTCGTTTCCATATTTAAATAGGGCTTGTAAGAGATAAACTGTGTTTTCTTCTTTCTTAAAATATTTAGTCTTTATCTTTCCCATATTCTGACATTTTGCCTTTTGGCAGAAATGGGAGAAATAATGTTGGTTTCAAAATGCCAAGTAAAGCTTTCATCCACCTGGATACTGTTCTTTGTTCATGCATGAGTGCTAGATACTACAAGATACCAAAATCAAGAAGGCAAACAAACAGGTCTTCCAAAGTCTGAATGGCATGGGAGAAGGGAATGGTTTCTTACCATTCTTTCTCATGCTAATGTCCCTCCTATTTGCCATAGTAAGAATTTTGTTGTTGATGAGATTGGAGGATTAAAACATGAAGAGCTTTATGAACCTTTTTAATGGAAGACCGTCTTTCCCCAATGTAGTTAAGATGTACAGCTTTTATAGATGTTTAGACTCTCCCATAATTTTGCATAGAGGTACAGGACACACATTAGTACGGTTGTCTAAATGTAGGCCAAGCAGAATGATTCTGTCTTTACTATAGTCTCTAGAACTCCCAAAGTTTTCTGCCTAAAAAGGGAGATAAATATACAATGACATGTTGAAGGGCAATAATCTTTCATGAGCTTTGGGAGGACAAAAATAATCATGCTTGAATAAATTGATATTTCTTTCTGTGGAGCTTCATTCTGGAGACTTTCCTGGTGATACACCTGAACTTTTGAAGAATTACTATGCATTTATAAAATGACCCTACTTTTAAGCTCTCAAATGTTTAGTCATGAGCACAGTTAAAGCCCATGACTGTATTTGGTATCATTAGGAACCTGGAATAGTGAGTAATTTCTGTTTTCTGTTTAACAAAATCTTTGCCTTGATGAGGCTATATGAGCTGAGGTTTTAAATTTAAAAACATTTTAACATGGAAGTCTGAGAGCCAAAGGAAAATACAAGAAAGTAAGCTGCAGAGATATTGGAAAAACTAGAAGAAAAGTTTTAGGGTGGAAAACTAGAGTTTGCAATGAGTAAGATATTAACTGATATAGGTTTTTGTTCTATGAAACTTCAGTAAGTATGTATTAACTAAAATGCTGTCACAATTTTTAAAAAGTTACTTAACACACTTAGCACTTACTATTAGGTAGTATGCTGTGTACTCAATACATATTAACTGATTAACTGACTTAATCTTATAACTCTAAGAGTTAGGTACTATTAATGTCTCCAATTTATAGTTGGGGAAACTGAGCACAGAGGTGAGATAGCTTTGTCATTGTCATATATACAATGAGTAGTTGCTATGTATGGTCTGAATATTTGTATCCTCTCCCCCTTCCCGAAAAAAGGTAGCATGTTGAAATCTTGACCCCCTAAGGTGATGGTATTAGTACGTGGGGTCTTTGGGAGATGATTTAGTAATGAAGGTGAAACCCTCATTACTGGGATTAGTGCTTTTATAAAGGAGACGCCACAGAACTTCCTGTCCCTTTTGCCATGTGAGGATACAGGGAGTTGGTAGCCTGGAAAAGGGCTCTTACATGACCATACTGGCCAGCTGATCATGACTTTCAGCCATGAAAAAACATTTTTTTCTCAGCTGTGAGAAATAAATGTATGTTGCTTATAAGTCACTGACTGGCATTTTGTGATAATGGTCTATATATACTCGAACTAAGTTGTGTAGCCAAAACTTGAATCCAGGTAGCCTTGTTCCAGAGTTCACAATCTTAACTACTAAGCTATACCTTCTCTCTCAATAAGTAAACCATTTGTTTATATATCAGACTTCATTAATAAGTTATGTCAGTGTCTATACTGTTGTACAGTATACAAGTGTACATTGTCACATTGAAAAGAACTATTCTTTATTTTTCAGAAAAATCCAGAAAAAGCTGGTAGGTTAATTATTTGTATTCAGGTTTAGAGCAGTTGGTAATGATTTGGGAAATAGCTGTGCCATTTAACTAGAAAACAAAAAACCCAATTTTGTTGTTTAAGATTACTGGCTACTTTCTGTGCTATAAATTACTTTGGAAAATAGTTCCTTTAGGAGCAAATATAGTCTAATGGTTAAATCTGGAAACTTCAGGACACATTTTTAATGGGGTAAGGGAGAAACATTTTGAGTCATTCTTGATCAGAACAAGGAATTTAAGAAGGATATACGAGAAAACTGAAGTCCTGGTCCACTCATCTATACATTGAAGATCTGCCAGTTTAGCAGTAAAAGACCTGGATTCAAATCCCATCATCTACTAGGTACATGATGGTATGCAAAGAAGAGAAGGGAGAACTTGCTTTATCTTTCCAAATTAGTGCAAGTGTGGTCTGGTAGTATTGGCATCACCAAGGAGCTCATTAGAAATACACATCTTGGGGCATCTGGGTGGCTCAGTTAGTTAAGTGTCCAACTTTGGCTCAGGTCATGGTCTCACATCTTGTGAGCCCAAACCTCATGTTGGACTCTGTGCTGACAGTGCAGAGACTGCTTTGGGTCCTTTGTCTCCCTCTCTCCCTGCCCCTTCCCTGCTTGATTGTGTTCTCGTGTTCTCTCTCTCTCTCTCTCTGTCTGTCTTGTCTCTCTCTCCAAAATAAATAAACATTAAAAAAAAAAAAAAAGAAGTATAGCTTCTCTACCCCCACCCAGACCTACTGAATCAGAACCTGCATTTTTAACAAAATCATGGGGGTGGTTCTATTGCACATTAAAGTTTGATAAACACTGTAATAGAAGGATATAATTTCAGGCTTGTGCTCCATCTTGAAGGACAAGAAATGGTCTCAGAAAATTTTTGGTATATTTTTTTTGTATCTGTTTAAGAACCTTGTGTCTGGCTGGCAGATCTGATTTTCATGAAAAATTTCTTCCCTTTTCCTTTCCCAGGTAACAATACTAACAATGATAATAATAGTAGCTAAGATTTATTGAGCATATTCTGTGAGCCAACCACTCTTCTCCTTTGATTATCTCACTTAATCTTCAGAATTAACAAAAGAAGTTGGTATTTTTTTTCTTAGTTTATTTTTGAAAGAGAGTAGGGGGATAGGTAGGAGAGAGAGAGACAGAAGAGATAAAGGACCCCAAGTGGGCTTTGCACTGAGAGCAGCAACCTTAAATATGGGGCACAAACTCATGAACCATAAGACTGTGACCTGAGCCGAGGCCCAACACTTAATTGAGCCACCCAGGCACCCTGGTAGTTTTGTTTTAGATGAGGAAACTGAGGCCTGGAAAGGTTAGGTAACTTATCTAAAGTCCTACAGCTAGCACAATCCAAAGTGGCATCATTTGCACCCTGAATGTTCTATCATATTATATTCTTCATACAATAACTTAATTTCTTATATGATCTTCCTGTTAAAAAGGAAAATGTAGAAACAGCTTGTAAGACATCCATCCCTAATAAACTGGGGGCATCATTTAGTCATCCAAAACTTCTGAACAATACAAGAATTCTTACAATGAAACTCTTAAAAAAAAAAAAAGCCTCAATGGTAAACAACTGGTATTTGTTCAGCATTTATGTAGATACACATCTGTATCATAGAACATAGATTTTAAAAATGACTTTTACCCCAAACCCCAGACATTGATAAATTGTTTCAGCATTTAGAAGGTGTTACTTTTTTACTTTTTTATTCCTTTGATATAATTTGGACCATCTGAACTATGGTAGCGCTGACCTGGAGTGCCAATGAAGGCTTCTGAGCAAAGTACGTTAAGAACTCGGTGATAAATAGAAAAATCATTGCGAATGCAGCAAAACAGGTCTTACCTGTTAACCATGGAACATGAGTCTGCTGGACCTTTGAAGGAAGGCATCTAAAGGACACCACGTGTGATTCATCCCAGGGAGGCTAAGATAAAAAATATTTCCCAGATGTCTTTCCATATATGCTTTGACTTGAAGCTTCAATCATAGATAAGTGAATGTTTTCCAAACCATTTTTTCAGTTCAGTGAGAGACATTTCTGTTGTTGGGTAGTGTGATTTACAAGGCAAGGATCATAATTTGTTAGAACTGCTCTCCTTTTCTCATTTTATTAGTTTTTCCTATTCAGTGTTTCATCATGTGCTTTTTACTTATAAGTTTCTAACTCAATTAAAACACTCAAGTGCTTCAGCCTTGTATATAAAAGGCTATCATAAATAAATTCAAATGAAGTTAACCTTGGAGTGACATCTTCATTTCTATGATAATATGCAGTCTCTGAATTCTTTCTTCTCATTGGCCATAGCTTGATCAGACTATCCTATGTAAAGACCTTGGAACTTGAAATAAGTTACTTCATCTCCAGCCACTTGGATTCATTTATTTATAAATGGTTATTTCAAGTTTTCTTTCATTTGGTTCAAGCTGTTGATTGATATTTCACGTGAGTGTTTTCCTCATCAAAAGGCAGGAAGATAGCTGGGACATAACTTCCCAATAGCCTTTTTAGTATAAAAGCCTATTTTGTATATGGCTCTTTCTGTAATCACTTGTGCATGACTGAGCTTAAATAGTTTGCAGATCTTGCTGATGGATTACAGAAGAAGCAATGAACTGGCAATTCTTTTTTAAGGGATTAAGTGACTTTGCACTGTAGTGAATTGTGCATTTCCCCCCCTTGTTTCACTTTCTTAGGTGCTGTTTGATGATCAATTTTATGGTATATAATGAGAAATTCCATAGATGAGTACACATAGTGGATAGTACCTTCTGGCAAAAATGACATTCTCATCCAATAATAATGGGCATGGGATAGGAACTGGTGGTCTGTTCATATTTATTCCCAAAGGGAGGCTGAGAACTACATTAAGGAAGAAGTAGCTCCAGGTCCTTCTGACCCAAAACTGTGCCATTTGCTGTTCACGGAATTTTAGAGACTCTGAGATTGCCATGATGCCCACCAGCCAAGTTATGTCAAGTTCTCAGCAACCTTCACCTTTTGTTTCACCTACTTATCTTATAGACCGTATTTTTTTGTTTTGTTTTGTGTCTGGCAGACCTATTAGGGCAAAGGTACTGATAGAAGTTTAACACAAGGATTGATTATTATTTAAGTCAGTTATCTCAGAAATATGTGCTATTGGTTAGTAAGTGGCAGCAGAAGACAATTTACAACCTATTGTTGCCAGAAAGGCTTTTTAATACATAAGATATCATATATATAACCTAATTTTGTATATATAAAATCCAATATTACTATCTACATTACCCTTTTTTCCCCCCTTTCTAATATAGCTTGAAAAGCTGAAAGAGTTTTTAATTCAAATATTGGTCCTTTGGAAGAAAATCTAATATATATATTTTATTAAAAATATACATAAGATAAAATATATGTATAAATATTATATACATATGTATATATATTAAACATATATATTAGATTTATGTTTATATTATATTTAATATATGTATTAAATATATATTAGATTTTCTTCCAAAGGGCCAATATTTAAATTCAAAATTCTTTCAACTTTTTAAACTATATTAGAAAGGAAAAAAAAGGGTCCTAAAGATATCAACTGGCAATATAATAATGAACAAAATTAGCTTTCATTTATTTGTTTTAGAGGCAGCATATTCAGTCTTCAGAGTCTGGCTACCTTAAAACTGAGGCCAGTTACAAAGATCTTTCAGAGCATTGCAAAAAGGAGACAATAATGTACCTGCCTCATAAGCTTATGGAACTTGTGGTGAGGTTTGAATGAAATGATCCATGTATAATTGCTAAGCAATTACATAGTAAGTTTTCTAGAAATGTTGGTTACTATTATATGTTTCTGACACCATGCCAAAATGAGCTTATTTTCCAATTTTGTAAATAATGAAGCATACTTTGAAAAGTTAAGAAAATTTATAAGGCTACAGCTAATAGGATCCTGCCTCATACTACAATATGTGTTAACTATAATCCTATATTAAATATTTTATGTAGTTTTTAGATGATTTTTCCCACAACTTTGTCAGGAAATTGAGAATCCATTTTTTTATATTAAAAAAATATCTAACATTTATTCATTTTTTGAGGGACAGAGCATGAGCAGGGAGGGGCAGAGAGAGATGGAGACACAGAATCTGAAGCAGGCCCTAAGACTCAAACCCATAAACCCTGAGATCATGACTTGAGTGGAAGTCAGCCACTTAACTGATTGAGCCACCAGGCATCCCAAGAATCGGAATTTTTCATACGTTAAAGATCTCCAAATTACCAACTCCTAAAGCTGAGATTTGAGCATTGTTCTGTTCAGGTTTCTCTTCCCACCCTGTTTGTCTGAATACACGTGTAATTATGGTGTTTAGGGAAAGGGCTTATGTATGTACCCAGTACTTTTCCATTAGTTTTGCTATATTCACTAAACATTCCAGTGAAGGTTGAAAGAAACAAGCTTTATGATCAGCAAAAATATTAATGACCTATTATTGCACAATTACCAGAAATGCTACAAAATAAAAAGACAGTACTAAATGTTGGTAAGGATGTGGAGTATGAGAAATCACACACTGTTGGTAGGAGAGATATGGTATAACTGCTTTGGGAAAAGGTCTGACAATTTCTTTGTAAAACTAAACATATACCTACCTATGACCTGGCAATTCTACTCCAAAGTATTTACCCAGGAGAAATTAAAACTTCCATTAAAAAAAAGACTTAAACAAAAAGACTATGAACATTTTAGTATTTATAATGGCCAGAAACTGTAAAAGCATAGATGTCCTTGAAAAGAGACTAGATGAACTGAAATATAATCTTACAATGAAATACTTATTAAGCCATAAAAAATAACAAGCTACTCTTATATATTTGGATATTCTCAAAAACATGCTTGAGTGGAAGAAGCTTTACACAAAAGATGATTTCGCTGTGATGTTCTAGGACAAATAAAATCTGTAAATGTTGCTTTCTTCCCCCAACACTGACTTGCTTTTCAGGGAGAACAATCCCTCTTGAATGAAACTACCCTTGATTACTCTAGGGAGCTTTTTAAGCAATAACTGACGTACTATTTATGCATAGTTATGGGAAGTTTCCTCTGAAACTTGAGTTATCCAATTAAAGCTGTTAAGAAATTTATCTTTGATTCCTTCATCTAATGCCAGTGATACCACTTTGGCCCTGGAAAAGCATTCAGACCAACTTGAACTCACAGATCTGAATTGTTTTGGATGATAAAATTGCCCTTGACCTCTTCCCTGTGGGGTCAAGGCAGAGTCTGGGCAAACATTAATACATCCTGCTGTACACAGATTAGTGTCTTGGGGCAAGCAGAAAGGTCAATACAAACAGTCTTCAGAAGGAACCTATCTAAGGAGACTCAGGTGTTGTATTAGGCTTTTTTTCCCCTTTTTTCTTTTCTATTTTTTTTTTAAGCTGACTAGGTCTGGGACCCTGAGAGAGGACATGGTCAAGATTAGTACTTAAAAAAATTTTTTTTTACAGTTTTTATTTATTTTTGAGAGGCAGAGTGAGACAGAGCATGAACTGGGGAGAGGCAGGGAGAGAAAAGGATACACAGAATCTGAAACAGGCTCCAGGCTATGAGCAAGTATTCAGCACAGAGCCTGACACGGGGCTCGAACCTATGAAACATGAGATTATGACCTGAGCCAAAGTCGGATGCTCAACCAACTGAGCCACTTGGGTGCCCCAAGATTAGTACTTCTTGAAGTCCAGTTGATAGTAGACTTCATTAAATGTGACATTAAACCGAATGATTTTGGTTCTAGCCACTAATTAGTGACTGGCAAAGTGGTGTACTAATACGACAGAAGCCAACAGTAGTGTGGAAATAAGTGAAGACTGTTGTAAGACAACTCTGTGTGTCTCTAGTATTTCAGCATGCAGGAAGAGTGAAGCACCTTTTTTGTTCCAGATCATCTTATCAAGGATGTAGCCCACCATTGTACTGCCCATTATCAGGTTCAGGATTCCTAAGGAACCAGTACAAATTGTGATACTAGTTGTTACAGTGGGGCAGAATTAAGACTGATTGGCAAGGAAGTCCTCCTACCCAAAGGAGAATCAGCAACAACAAGGGCACCATTCAGACAGCTGTCTTTGAACCCACTTTCTGCTTTTTTTCCCCCCTTTTATAAGCAATGTATTGGAGGGCTATTTGTTGAATAGACCATACAGTTGGGTGAACATGTTTACTACAAATTCCCTTAGACTTGCCTCAGATTTTGTTAAATGCCCTTATCCTTCCCTTTCCAAAGATCTGTGTGTTTGTCAGCATTCCATCCTCATTGTCAAAACTATCAAGAATGGAAAGGGATTGATTTTACCCTCTTTGTAAGCTAGCAAGTTAACATGATACACTTTCAGGGTCATTGATAGAAGACATGAAACCAATGAGTCAGAAGGAGTGATACTAATTATTTATTATAGTGATACCAATTATTTATTACAGTGATACTAATAACCAGAATATCAGTATTTCCCCCAATTTTCATAGTAAAGAGAATCAGATGATGTCTGAATATGTAGTAAGTTGCATTTTAGGAGAGAAATCCTGAGCTTTAAGGTGCCTGATTTTTTTTTTTTTATAATGGACAGTTCTCAATCTTGCCCTCTATTACAGAGGGAAGTACTATATCTGTCTTCCAAGATTGTTCATAATAAAGAAGTTCTCAAAAAGATAGTCCAGAATAAAGAGTAGTTAGTACATAACGTACTAGGGGCACCCGGGTGGCTTAGTCGGTTAAGGGTCGACTTTCGCTTAGGTCATGATCTCGCGGTTCGTGGGTTCGAGCCCTGCGTCGGGCTCTGTGATGACTGCCAGCTCAGAGCCTGGAGCCTGTTTCAGTCTGTGACTCCCTCTCTCTCTGACCGTCCCCTGCTCACGCTGTCTCTCTCTCTCTCTCTCTCCTAGAAAAAAAAAAAAAAAGTACATAACGTACTATATGCGCAGAAATGTGAGAATGTTTCCAGCAATAATCATCTTACACATGACATGGCCTCATAGTTCTATGCCCTTTGACATCAGTGACCTTCACCCTCTTTGTTCTACTTTCCGTTCTTCTAGCACTTCACTTGACTTCACCTTCCTCTAGAAGTGTTCTTTCTGTATGATCTTAAAACCCTGAAATGTCAAACTCTGACCAAAATCTCTTCACCTCTCTTTCTTCCTCACTGACTAAATATTCTGAAATCTTATCAGACTTTCCCTCCCTCCAGCCACCCTTCATTTTCCTCACCTGCTCTCCTTCCTGGCTTTTCCTTCCCTTCCTTTCTTAGGCCAAACCCCAGCTTCTCTCTTTAACCAGTGTCCTCCATGCCTTTGCTCCTATTCCTTCTGTTTCACTTGTTTCGATACTTTACAACTCTGGATTATCTACTACTTGCTTTCTCTGTTTCTGGTGCCAAACTTGCAAACCAATGTGGAGAAAAAGGAATGACCTTTTTTTGATGAAAGCATTAAAAGTGATGATTTCCAATTTCAGCAGCTTCAGCCCATCTCCCTAGTTCAGACTTTTTGTAAAATATTTTGGAGAGATGGTAAGCACTGCAGCATTGAAAACTGGAATAGGCCTCAGATAATGGGCACAATAAAATGTTTATTATAATGCTAGCAGTAAATAGAAGAGGCACTTTGCTGTCTTACATCTACCTGGGTAATGGACCAAAAGTATTTTAAGTTTACCAAAGTGAAAACAATTAATCCTTTCTTGAAGGTAGATTAAATATAGCCCCAAATAACATATTTGATCTATATTGTGGTTATCTTTACTGAATTTCAGTCCAAGTTCAGGGAAGTAACTTTGCAAGGTGACTTGTGAATTTTCCTGTTTTTCATTTTGTTATTTTCCATTAGACAGCTAAACACATTGCTGAGTGTCAAAAGCTTTTGCCATTAAAGCAGGTGAAGAAAATATGATAGTGAATACTCTGATGATGGTTTTAGTTTATGATGCATTTCAAGCTGTGCCTCTCTAACAGTTAAATCCTTCAGCGTTTTTAGTGGGTTGAACCATCATGTAATTTGAGAAGCTTAAGCACTTTTGTTTCAAAGAGAAAAAGAGTCAAGTTTTATGTCATTTTGAAAAGTCCTACAGTATGATGGTTTTTAGAAAGTAGACCTGAAATTGCACAGTATATATAGCATATTGATATTCTTCATGTTGTCTCTCCCTCAGGACAATAATTAGCATCAAATTTGTGGTGACACTATTTAATAGACTTCCAATGTTTACATTTAGGATAATTATTGAGCAGAAAAGTAAAAGGCAATAGACACTGTATCAAACAGAGACAAAAAAAAAATTACTAGCCAGAGAAATGTAAGAAAATCTGTATGATTAACACTCACAAATGAAAGTAAAAAATGGGATATGATGAGGTTTTGTTAGTAAGCGTTCTTGAAATTTAGAATTTTTTAAAAAGAGAAGCACTGTTAAAAATGGTAGATTCCTAGTCTTGGAAACAAAAAGTTATTTAACTTGCTGTGAATCTGAGCCAAGGAAACTACAATACTATCAATACAATGAGAGATCTTAAAATAATTGTGGTTATCTCTTTCCATGGTGAGAATTTTAGACTTGATTGCTATTCCTGGGTCCTCCATTAACTTTGGTGAGCTGCTTAATCTATGTAGGTATTCTGGAAATAAAGGGGGGTGGTTTGATAATCTTTAAAATTCACTTCCAGTTCTGAAAGTCTTTTATATTCCTGTCCCTATTCCCCATTTTCCTCCCATTTTAGAAACATGAAGACCTTACTGAATTCTTTAGAGGCAATTCTTGTGTCTTCATGCTGGCATTAGGAAAAAAGTTAGGAAGTCTCTCTTTTATCAGAATAGATTGTAGGTTCTCATTTTGTGGGCTATTATGTATTTGGGTGGCATTCACCTTCTTTATGCTTCTGAAATAATAGCAATGCCATGTTTGTGCTCAAATAGTTTCCTTTGATAAAGATAAAAGCAGATTGCAGGAAGCTGTGATCATTCCAGTGAAGTCTCTTGGGTTTTTCTACAGTAACTTATTTTAGAAAATCTCAATGATTTAATGTACATTAACTCACTGATATGTTCACATGGGTCTGTCTGAGAAGTGGGAAGGGCTGGTATTTCACCATTATGTGTTCTTACAGACAGGCACAGAGGAACTACTGAAGTGGAATAGAGTGAATTTAATCTAAAAGGCATCTCAGGTTTTAACCCTCTGTGGAAAGAACGCCCAGTGCATACCCCCACATTGCACTTAGTGCGTTATATTGCATACATTTTTTATGGGTCTTTCTCAGACACCAGACTGTGAGCATTTCAAGGACACTGCCTAGCATATAACAAGCCCTGCAGTGTTTCTTCAAATGACACAGAAGCTATCCTGTGTGACTCAGGTTCATTATTGGACCTGGGCCTTAGTCGCAGAACCAGTTTTGCTGGATCCTTGATATATTTACCAGGGATAGATCCCTGAGACCCTTCCCCCAATCAAATCCTTAAATTTCAGAAGGTAGGAATATTTGTACAAATAATCAACTTTCTCTAGATTCATATACCTGTATATCTGGTGTCACTAGTTAGCCATCTTTACAAGTTCGATTAAATAAAGCTTTCTCTCTTGGTGCCTATTTTTCCCAAAGTCACAATATTTTATTACATGTAGACATTCTCATAAAGTAGGAAAAAAGTGTCCTGTTGAGATGCAGATTACATACATTAACATTTTAAATTCCTGGGATGAGGATAATATAGAAAATGCTTGCTGCTCCTTCCTATGTGCCAGGCACTATTGTGTTCTACTTATATTTTAACTTATTTACTTTTCAGAATAACCCAATGAGGTGGAACTCCTCCCCATTTTTCTTATGAACAAACTGAGAAACAGGTATTTAAACTCTGCACAAAATCAACAACTACAAGCAGTAGGCTTCAAACCTCCGTATTCTTCATTTAAAGTGTATGCTTTTAACATATTTAAATTCTTCTTGGATGGGAATTTTTTATTTTTTTCACTTGAAACAATTTGGAAGGAAAACTGTAAAAGCCTAGACATCAGGGATCTTGGTAATTGCTCAATCCTTTGGGACCCCCTATTAAGGAAGCCAAAGTTTAGTTATAGGTGATCATTTCTAAAGAGGTACCATCAATGACTAATTATAGATTTTTACCATTTGAAATTTTAATACATGCATCTTTTTTTTTTTTTAAATTACCTGTACATATACTCCTAGGTTCCTGACAGGAAATTGTTTGTCGTTAGGTTGAGGCAAGAATTTGAATCCCATGGAGTTTGATGTGTTGTGTGGGAAGAAGTCAGTTGCATAGTAAATAGTTACTGAATTGGCTGCTGGGTATTTCATTCTGATTTTTGGTAAAGAAGTCTAGGCTTCAGCAGAACCATTCCTGCTTTGCTTTCAGCTCCTGTACTTTCAATGAAGAAGTTCAACGCTCCCTTGTTCCAGGGTTGGAGCATGTAACCTGAGGTTATTCCAATCAGTCATTCCCACTCCTGTTGTCACAGTTACTGTTGCAGAGATAGGCACTGTAATACCTACTGGGTCTCTTCAGCTAAACACATTAAGCCACTTGCTTTTACCCACCCCCCCATACTAGACTACTCAGAAAGTTGTAGGAGAGGGAACACAGCTTGCCTGTGGCCTTAGACATTCCTTCTCTTTAAGAGTCCTTGCAGTGTTCTAACATAGCAGTATGGCTCAGGTGCAGAAAACAAGAGACACACTGCATAAGTGATGAAATAATGCTTCCTGTAAGAGCCAATATCTTTTGTAACAAATCCATAGACTTACCTTCCAGGGTATCTGTAAGGGAAATGTTGGGTATAAGAATCACTGAACCCGGGGAAGCCCAAAGCATGGCAGCCTCATCAGCTATTTTGTTGTTGTATAGTTCCTCTAAGTCCAGGCACAGTTTACTAATTAAGGTTCACTTTCATTGTAAGAAATGTTGTCTAGCAATATAGTTGACCCTTGACTATTATTAGATGGCCAGGGTAGTAGAACTAGACAGTTGACCAATGGTCAGATTCTCATGCACTGGAGGACATTATTTTGTTAACACTTTATCCATAGACACTAAATTCTGGGACTTAAAACAACAATAACAACAACAACAAACTGTTACCAAGCAGGCTCTATATTGCCTCCAGATTTGACCTGAAAGGATATATTACAGGATACTTTGTAGCCACATCCCTGCTCTAAGAGAAGAGGGTGTCCGAGAATGGACCTAAGCCAGAATAAAAAGAGCTTGGTAAGAGGGGAGGAATAACTTGGTCCTGGTGGTTTTAATAAGACATGACTAAAAGCTATTCTATAAGTCTTTTTTCTGTCATTTAAGTCAATAATTTCACTTTTGACTTAAGCCACTGAGTAGTTGTTACTACTCACATTTAGTAGTAAAGCTCAATAAAATAAAGTTGAATAAAAGTCAGAAGAGCTAGAAAATCTTATCTCACTGGTGGTATAGAACTGGGTACCACTTGATTATATATATTCACTTACTGCTTTATTCAACAACTAGTTACTGAATATTGTATGCAGAAGACAAAAAGCCTTTGACTTTTAGAATGTAGAAATGATCAGGTTGGGGGTAGCTGGGTGGCTCAGTCTGTTAAACATCTAACTCTTGATTCCAGCTCAGGTTTTATTTTTTCTTTTTTTAATTTTTTTTTAAATATTTATTTTTGAGAGAGAGACACAGAGCAGGGGAGGGTCAGAGAGCGAGGGAGACACAGAATCCGAAGCCAGCTCCAGGCTCTGAGCTGTTAGCACAGAGCCCAATGTGGGGCTAGAACCCACAAACTGTGAGGTCATGATGTGAGCTGAAGTTGGCCACTTACCCTACTGAGCCACTCAGGCGCCCCTCCAGCTCAGGTTATGATCTCACAGTTGATGAGTTTGAGCCCTGCATGTGCCCGCCTCATGCTTATGGTCTCTCTCTCAAAATAATTAAATACTCAAAAAGTCATTTAAAAAATAATCAGGTTAAACTAACTTGATAGAGCACTTTTGTGAGAAGCAGGAGACCCAGTGCTTAGTCTGAGTTGTTGAATGAAGACATTAGCTTTGTGCTCTTTAACCTATCACAGATTATTGACAGATGATGTTTGCAAAGCTCCTGGCATCAGGGCTGTTATGCTGACCAACTTCAGGGGTAGTTTTCACATTTTGTCTCTGTGTATAGCCCTCCTGAAATTCTGTTGCATCATGACCCTGCCTAGCACAACCTCTGCTTCCTAATTAGTGTAACCCTTACTTTGAACAAGTACAATTCATGCAGTAGAATCAGAAAGCGATTGTATTACTCTATTTGGGCTGCTATAACAAAATATCATAGACTAGGAGTCTTAAAACCACATAAATCTATTTCTTATGTTTCTGGAGGCTGGGAATTAGAAAATCAAGGTACCAGCAGGTTTGCAAGTGAGCTCTTGCATCCTCGTTCACATACAGCTGTCTTTTCCCTGTATTCTCATATGGCAGAAGGGCAACGGATTATTGGGGCCTTATTTTATAAGTGCACTAATCCTATTCATGGGAGGATCAACCCTTATGACCTAATCACATTCCAAAGACCCCACCTACTAATGCTAGCACATCAGGGATTAGTTATCAGTATATGATTGGGGGTGAGGAACACAAAAATTCAATCTATTGTATAAATTTTACTTTTGTCTTCCTTTCTCTTTTACATTTTATTCCATGGGAATGTTTTCCTGCAACTCTTGAGAAAGTCAGGAAAGTGCCCAACTTTTCTGGTTATTCATATGTAACAGAAATTGTCCTGGTCGAGAAATTAAATTGCCTAATTCTATACAGTTATCAAAACTTCACTTTTAAAAGTCAAAACTGCCCCTGAGCTCAAACTTTGTTTTGGCTGGCTGGATGTAGTTACTAAGGGACTGTACAGACAGCTTCTTTTCTTTCTCCGTGTCTCATATTTTACTTTTCTTTCTCTGCTGTTAACCATGATTTGATTCCTCTGGGATTGGAATGGAATGGAGGGTGTATGATGACGTAAGAAATGGCAGTAAAGTTTTCCTTTCAGTCGTACTACAAAACCTGCCCTCGTGTTCTCTGAACTTGGTGAGTGTTTAAGCATGACTGTGTCTGCTGTAGGACTTATTTGTGAGTTCTTCAGAAACTCTCCATTTTCTGGAGGCCTCTTATCTAGAGTTATCTTGACAGGGGTAGGTGCGCCTTTATTGTACCTTGCCTCTTAACCCCTTCTTCAGCCCCTGATAATTCAACTATTCCCATCTGGCTACTTTTCTGCCAAGGACCCTTTATCTTTCCGGTCTACTCTTTTAGACAAGACCTAAAATGTCTTCACTCTAGTGTTCTTTACTTAGCAACCAGAAAACCCTCCAGAATCATTTGTTCTGATGCATTCTAGGTGAGTAGGATAAATCACCTATTTGCTACCTCACCTTTGCTCTGCCATCAAAGTTTCTGGCCGTAGATTTCTTAAGTATGAATCAGACATCAAGTCCATTTCTCTCCCATTCTGAAATAGCAGTTATTAGGTTTTCTGAGAGGTTCTTCTGAAGCTTTTTCACTAGATTTAAGACTAGGGAAGACACACTTTCCCTACGTTTATTTTTAAGGAATGTTAGAGTCCATAGCATTCAAATTGTTAAACTTTTTTTGATAGCACTATCTTCTCTCTTGGCCTTTTATATCTTGAATGGGCAGGGGGTTTAAGAGTTGTCTGACTCTTTTCCTGAGTGGTTTTTTTTTTTAATCTTAAATCAACTTTAATTAGATATAATTTAGATGATAAAATACATTTAAGTATGCAGTTCAGTGAGTTTTGACAAGCAGAGCCACTCATGTAACCTCCATCATAATACATAGAATATTTACATTACCCCCAAACATTGTCTCATGCCTTGGTGAAGTTAATTCATCTTCCTAAACCTGAGACTAGGCGACCAATGATTCACTTTTGACACTATAGTTTAGCCCTTTCTCCAATTTCCTGTAATTGGAATTATATAATATATCTTCTCTTGCTGGAGATATTTTTGAGATTCAACCACATTAATTCTATTTTTCCCCTCCTGAATAGTATTGCATTGTAAGATTATACCTCCTTTTGTTGCCCACTCCTGTTTAATGGCCTTGTGAGTTGTCTGGTTTGGGCAATTACAGAGTTGCTATGGCACAGTCCAAGGTAGAGTCTGCTTCTCACTATGGGGTACATTCTAGTTTATCTTTATTTAAGTTTTTATTTAAAATTTTTGCAATTTTTACATTGTATCAGAAGATAAAATGTAATTTAATAAGGCACTTAAATGATAAATATTTTGTTGGTTAAAGTGCTATCATGTTTTATACACCTGCAGTCCAGGCAGTTGTATACTTGTCACCCTCATGATATTGGGCTATTAGCTATGAAAGACCTTTATAACTTCATGGGGATGCCCTAGGATGTGTATCTCTTTAACTTGCTGTGCAGATTTTGATCTAGCCCTTAACACAACAACTACTTGATAAAGGTGAACCACCAACCCTCGAATGTGTTGAATACTTGAATGAATGGATATCTCCAGTCTGTTCCTATAGCTGCCTGGCTAAGATTCTTCTGAATCCTCCTGCAGTTCAGGAGTTGTCATTGGTTTTGGTTATCATGGACTAAGCTTCATAGTTCTCCTTCAAGGATTTGGCTCAGAACTGCCCTACATATAGCCATTTAGGGTAGGTTACTATCCTGTGGCTTAAGTCTAAGTCTTACTTGGTCTCCAAAGAGGTGGGTATTCAGATGTAGGCACTAGGACTCATATCAGAAAAAAATGGAAGGAAATAGAGAGTGAGCATAAATATATGTAAGATTTCTGTCTTCAAATACTTGAAAGCCTGATGAAAAAGAATAAGCTAATTTCCCCTACCCCTTTAGGGGAGAGTTCCCAAATATAGAAACTACGGTCACTGAGTCGAAGATTTAGGAATCACATTTAGCCCAGATAAAAATTGGATGGACTATGGGGCGCCTGGGTGGCTCAGTCGGTTAAGCATCCGACTTCAGCTCAGGTCATGATCTCACCGTTAGTGGGTTCGAGCCCCGCACTGGGGACAGCCAGCTCAGAGCCTGGAGCCTGCTTCAGATTCTGTATCTCCCTGTCTTTCTGACCCTCCCCTGCTCACACTGTTTCTCTCTCTCTCTCTCAGAAATAAATAAAACATTAAAAAAAAACTGGATTGACTATGATTAAAAAGTCATCATCTATGTCATGGCAAGTGTTTTCAAGTTAGATACTTGGTGAGGGTGATTAAAGGGGCTGACTTAAATAAGCTTAAATTTCATTTCTTTCCTGAGCTTTTTATGAACCTATGAAACATTTTTTTTATGAATGTCTTTTGGGAAACTACTCAGCCCTATTACTGGCTATTATCTTTAATTTCTCAACTTCTAGGAAGATAATGGTAGAACCCTGGCAGAACCAAAAAGGTGAAGAGTTGGGGTAGCTGATGGGAATTGTTACAAGGAGATACATGAACCTTAAGAGTAAAAGTGGTTATGGGTAGATGGTTTCTTACCTTATAGTGATGAGGCGGGCAGGTCAAAAAAACACCCAACCAAATACACAAACTTTAGAAGAATATGTTGCCATGATTTCTCACCTTAGACCTGCGAAACTGGTAGCTCTCTGTAGTACTACTAATGCAATCTGCTGGCTTTTACCAAAAGACATCAGATTGGTATCTCTTCTAATTTTTATCTTATTTTGGTAAACCAAGGGCCTTCTTTTCATTAAAATGCAGAGTTGAAATCTCTATTATTAGCTATCCTATAAAATTTTTATAGCAATAGTGAAAAATTTCATGTTCTTACCTAAAGAGCTCCAGGCTAATCAGATTATAGGGAAATGCTGTACTAACTTTGACTTGGTAATCAAGATACAATCACTAAACTGCTTAAGTAGATAAAAACAGCTTTTTTTTATTCCTGTGATATTCCCAGATCAATTTTTTTGAAGCTTCATTAAATGATTTTACATTGTTAGTTACTTGACAGAGTTGGTGTACAAATGCTTATTTAACAACACAGTTCAGCAGTATAGTTCTTAAAAAAAATCACTTTACTACATGTTGTACTTGATTCATCTTAAGAAAAACCAATGTATTTTCCCTGATTATAGTGACATCTATTTTCTAGTTAAGCCAATTGTGCTTTCTGTTCTAAGTGCTGCCTTATGGGCATTTCTGTTTCTGGTTTTAAAGGATAACATCTTCCTAACCAGCTGAGTTTGGAATTTCATGGTTTGTATGCACCTCAGCACAATTTTGTAGGCATAGCTAATTAATAAAATTAGTGGTTGGGCTTTCTAATTCTGATATTTTATGTGAGGGTGAATTTCATTAGCAGAATATCTTCAAGTATGGTACATAAAGGACTCTGCCAAATGATGCATTAGAGAATCGAGTAATAGCTAACAGATCAACCTTTGGACCAGAGCATTATGTTATGATCCCTCCTAGAGTTCATCATGGTGCAAAGACACAATGGATGGTGAGCACATTTGGACACTGAGATGTTTTCAATAGAGAAAAGGTAAATATTCATTCTGTTGAACACCACAGACAGGTGGTTGAACAATAGGATGAAAGCTGTCCCTGGGCTTTCACCCAAAGTGCTATCAGGTAAAGAATTGCAGCAGTAGCACTATATGTGTTCATGGTAAACCCCCCACACACACACAATCATCTCAGATAATTACAATAAATTTGACTAATTTACATTTCAGTTTGAAAAACATATTAAATAGTAAAAGCTGATCATAAATGGATATAAGCTTCTATTAGCCTAAAGATGTTTTAGTTGCTAACTCTACTCATTTCCCCAAAAGCCCCTTAATAATTAAATAATAAACTCTACTGAAAGGATGGAGATCTCTTATATAGGATTAGGATTTCATCTGGGCTGGGCTATGTCTTGGGAGGGAGGCAGAACAGCAGCTTGCATTCACAGGTTATAGAATGAATCCCAGGTTGTGACTCAAGAGCTGCTGCTTTGGTTGGTTGAAGATGGGAATATGGGGTGGGGGGAGCCCGAGTCCTTACCAGAGATGGAGCTCAGGTTTGGGTGCTTTGTTCGTCTGGTTCTGGAATAGAGCTGAATAGCCAGGTCTATCTTTCTTAAATTCCAAATGATAGGTTTTTTGTTGTTGTTTTTTTAATGTTTATTTACTTTGAAAAAGAGAGAGAACATGTGAGTGAGCAGGAGAGGGGCATATAGAGACAGAGGGAGAAAGAATCCCAAGCAGATTCTGCACTGTCAGTGCATAGCCCAATGTGAGGCTTGATCTTAGGAACTGGGAGATCATGTCCTGAGGCCAGATCAAGAGTGGGACACTTAACGGATTGAGCCACACAGGTGCCCCCACTCCTAGATGATACTTCTATCCAGTATGAAAATCATTTAGCAAGTCTTTGTTTTAGAGATAAAGAATTGGATTGGGCTTAAACTGTGCTTGTTTTAGGGGTTATGTGTGTATGTGTATATATATGTGTATGATAGAACCATAAAAAACAAAAGGAAAAATAAAAGAATGTATTATGTGTGTTTAAAAAACATTTTCTCCTAATTTTCAATTGATGAACATACCAATATACATTGTAATCCAAAAGCCAGGACCTGGTGATCTGTTCATTGTTTCATTTAAAAGGCCCATATTTCAAAAGGTATTAATTTTCTCCTTTCTTACCCTGTAATATCTTCTGAGGCACTCATTCTTTGAACAAAATGTCTTTTTGAATCTTTTCACTGAATATTAATTCTTCCTAACAAAAAGTAAATTTCAATTTTAAACATCATTTAACTGGAATCCCTAACAAGTTATAAGTCTGATGGGTTTTAAATATAGCAAAAATATTTCTGCGAAACACATTACTTTTCACATGAGACATTATTTCAGAAATAATCCCATGAACCTTAAATTAGATATTTTTAACTATCTTATGTGGGATAGAATTTGTGTCTAATTTATCTGAGAATGTCTACCAAATCATTTGGGGTAAAGGCCCTTTTCAATTTGACAGCTTGTTTAGGGATTCTATCAATGCGAAGAATGTGAATGTTAAAACTATTTTCCTAGAATGTATTCCTTTATGCATAAAGGGCTGTGATTTAATACCAAAAAAATGGTAGGAAAAAAACTAATGTGTTTAATAGCTTGCTCTTATTCAATAATAGACCGTTTTTTAAAAGGCGTTTGGTATACCAAAGGAAACCAAATGTTACTTGGGAAATATTTCTATCAATATGAGCTTAGTTGGAAAACTAATTACCTCATTCATTATGGCCTTATTAAATATCAACAATGCAGTGTGTACTGAGAGACCCCTGGGTGGCGCAGTTGGTAAGCAACTGACTCTTGATCTTGGCTCAGGTCATGAGTTCAAGTGTGGCATCCAGCTCTGTGCTGATGCTGCGGAGCCTGCTTGGGATTCTGTCTCTCCTTCTCCCTACCTGTCCTCTGCTTGTGCTCACTATCTCTCTCTCTCTAAATACATAAAAAAAAAAAAAACTTTAAAAAAATACAGTATGTATCAAGAGTACCTCAGATAGCTGCACATTAAAACCGCATTTGTGTCAATGGCTGAAGTGATATTTCAACTTGTGTTATTATCAGCTGTGAGGCAATCTTCACAGCTCCTCCTACATCCTCCTTTCAACGTTCTGTCAGATTTAGAACTTATCTGCATTATGTTAGATAAAGGAGCACTGGAGACCACAGGGCTAGGAGAATGCTACCAGATAACCTAAGAGCTCTTGACCTGTTTTTCCTGTAGTAAACAAAAGACCACATAAAGTGCTTAAAGATATTTGCTGTAAAATAATCCTAACTTCTTCCTGGTTTAAGGGGAGAATCCCTGGGTGTTTTAATAGGCTTGGCTTCGGGCTAATGTACAGGAGGGAAAGAATAGGTGAGTGGGCCTGATTCACAAGGAATGCTAGGAAGGATGCCTTTGGCTCTTGCAGCTAATGGATCTCAAGGGAGAAGATAAAGTTTTCAAGAGAGACAGCAGTTTTGTTATTTAGTGTTGATGGAGCATGGGAAAGTTCTGATTTACATATTTAGAATGCTAAGAACTGAAAGAATAGAAGAGATACAATATGGTAAGAAGAGACTTCTGTCATTCCACCATTGGTTTGATCTTTAACTAGTTTTGTTATCATGGGGAAGTATAAGCTCTAAGCCTCTATTTCCTTGTCTGTTAAATGACTGCTGGTCTGTATCAGTGGTTTTAATGTCCTAGGGATATTTTAGAAATCTATGGGGATATTAATTAATTGTCAAAATGATTGGAGGAGCTCAACTCAAATTTATTTGATGGAAATCAGAAATACCTAAAGTTCTGAAATGCATAAAAAGATTCTGCACAGTAAAAAATTATCCTGGATCCAGTATGACTTCTGAATGTTACAGGAAACATAATAGGTAAATAAAAAGGGTTAACACTTTCTGAGCCTATAAATTACTTCATTTTATGTGTATAATGAATTATCGTGTTTGGTTTTATGAAATCTAAATCCCAAAATTAACAGATGTTATATTTTACAGGAATCAGTGTCTGTATATTGGGAGAGAATTTTAATTGATTTTCTTTGGGATTTTCAGAAAGTTGTTCACCATCTAGGAAATGATGTCCCTATAGGATGCTCCTCATGAAATTTAAGTTGCTAATAACTGTTAATGCTGGTCTGCATTTGTAGCAGTGGCAATCACAGTGATTTATGTAGTTTGTGTCTGTTTGTTGTGTTTCCTAGTGCAGTTGTACTCAAATATCTACACTTTGGAATATATGCTTAATTTTTAAATTTCCTTGTCACTTTTTATTACAGTATGGAATTATGCACACACACTTAAAACTGTGTAGGTTGGTTATATAACCCTTGAATTTCAGTTTTAGGATAATAAAGGGACTATCACTAAATAGTTGAATACAAAAGGACATGTTAGATTAGATGGGATTGAGAACCACTGGATTATCTCACCTTCCAAATTGCTTCTATTGTTATCAACTTGTATCCCTAGATAATCTGACTATAGGACATGTTTTCTGATCAATAGATGTCTAAACTTATTTGTCCTATAATAGTGGGAAAAGATAGGCTCAATGAAAGGACCAAAATAAAAATGAGGAAATGACTTGGGATAGAACAAATTCTCCTTTCCTTGTTTTTCACAAATTTTGAAATTACTGTTATATGACTGCTTCCTGTTACTTGAGTTTAAGATAAAGTAATACTTTGGTTTTTGAATATGTGATTATTGAATATATCACTAGGAAAATAATTCTCAAAGTTTTCACATTTCTTAAGAATTTATCTTATTCACACACACATAACAACCTTCTAAATATATTGCTTCTAATCTGTTAAACTGTCACTTCAAGTCTAATACAATTATTGGAATAATTCTCTGAAAGTTAAAATATTAATGTCAAAAATGAATATGTTTTTTCTTGGAATTACAGAAGAAATATCCCATTAGAGATATTTTGGATTAGAGAAGTTAATACTTTCTTATGCTTTATGCCTCTGTTTAAACATCATTTTCTAAGGGAGGTCTTCTCCAACCATTCTATCTAAATTGGGTTCTTCATGCCAATATTTTTTAGAACTTTTTATTTTGAACTAATTCTAGACTTAACAGCTTAACAGATAAAACAGATTGTACTTGCCCTTCGACAAGCTTCTCCTAATATTAATGTTTAATATAACCATGGTGCATTGATTAAAATAATTGATACGCTACTGCATAAACTATAGACTATATTTGGATTTCCCACTTTTCCACTAATGTCTTTATTCTGTTTGAGAATTCAGTTCAGGATTCCATATTGCATTTACTTGTCACCTCTTTAGTTGCTTTGGGCCTGTGACACTTTGTCTTTCCTTGTTTTTCATAACTTTGATCCTTTATTTTATTTTTAATATAATTTATTGTCAAATTGGCTAACATAGAGTGTGTAGAGTGTGCTCTTGGTTTTTGGGGTAGATTCTTGTGTTTCATTGCTTAATACAATACCCAGTGCTCATCCCAACAAGTGCCCTCCTCAATGGCCATCACCCATTTTACCCTCTCCCCGACCCTCCCATCCATACTCAGTTTGTTCTCTGTATTTAAGAGTCTCTTATAGTTTGCCTCCCTCTCTGTAACAATTTTCTCCCTTTCCTTCCCCCATGATCTTCTGTTAAGTTTCTCAAGATCCACATGAGTGAAAACATATGTTATCTTTCTTTGACTGACTTACTTAGCATAATGTTGCAACTCATGTTGCTGCAAATGGCATGATTTCATTCTTTCTCATTGCCATGTAGTATTTCATTGTATATATAAACCACATCTTCTTTATCCGTTCATCAGTTGATGGACATTTAGACTTTTTCCATAATTTGGCTATTGTTGGAAGCACTGCTATGAACATTGGGGTACATGTACCCCTATGAATCAGTACTCCTGTACCCTTTGGATGAATTTCTAGTAGAGCTATTGCTGGGTCATAGGGTAGTTCTATTTTAATTTTTTGAGGAACCTCCACACTGTTTTCCAGAGTAGCTGCACCAGTTTGCATTCTTACCATCAGTGCAAGAGGGTCCCCATTTTTCCACATCCTCACCAGCATCTGTTATTTGCTGAGTCATCATTTTTAGCCACTCTGACGGGTGTGAGGTGGTATCTCCGTGTGGTTTTGATTTGTTTTTCCCTGATGATGAGTGATGTTGAGCATATTTTCACGTGCACGTTGGCTACCTTTATTTATTTATTTTTTGGAAAACTATTCATGTCTTCCATCCATTTCTTTACGGGATTATTTGTTTTTTGGGTGTTGAGTTTGGTAAATTCTTTATAGATTTTGGATACTAACCCTTTATCTTCTATATCATTTGCAAATATCTTTTCCAGTTCCATCGGTTGACTTTTAATTTTGTTGATTGTTTCCTTTGCAGTGCAGAAACTTTTTTTTTTTTTTTACTGTTTTATTATTTCTAAGAGGGAGAGAGAGACAGCATGAGCAGGGGAGGGTCAGAGAGAGAGAGGGAGACACAGAATCCGAAGCAGTCTCCAGGCTCTGAGCTAGTCGTCAGCACAGAGCCCGATGCGGGGCTCGAACCCACGAACTGCGAGATCATGACCTGAGCTGAAGTCGGATGCTTAACTAACTGAGCCACCCAGACGCCCCCAGAAACTTTTTATCTTGATGAGGTCCCAATAGTTCATTTTTGCTTTCAATTCCCTTGCCTTTGGAGATGTGCCATGTAAGAAATTGCTGTGGCTGAGGTCAAAGAGACTGTTGCCTGTTTCCTCTTCCAGGCTTTTGATAGTTTCCTGTTCTCACATTTAGGTCTTTCATCCATTTTGAATTTATATTTGTGTATGGTGTAAGAATGTGATCTAGTTTCATTCTCCTGCATGTTGCTGTCCTGTTCTCCCAGCACCATTTGCTAAGAGACTGTCTTTTTTCCATTGAACACTTTTTCCTGCTTTGTCAAAGATTAGTTGGCCATATATTGTGGGTCCAATTTTGGGTTCTCTATTCTATTCCATTGGTCTTTGTGTCTCTTTTTGTGCCAATACCATACTGCCTTGATGATTACAGCTTTGTAGCAGAGGCTCAAGTCTGAGATTGTGATGCCTCCCATTTTGGTTTTCTTTTCCAATATTACTTTGGCTATTTGGGGTCTTTTGTGGTTGCATAAAAATTTTAGGATAGTTTGCTCTTTTGGGTTTTTCATGTAGAGTATCTTGTCATCTGTGAAAGGTGAAAGTTTGACTTCTTTGCCTTGGATGCCTTTTATTTCATTTTGTTATCTGATTGCTGATGCTAGGACCTCCAACACTATGCTAAACAACAGTGGTGAGAGTGGACATCCCTGCCATGTTCCTGATCTCAAGGGGAAAGCTCTTAGTTTTTCCCCATTGAGGATGATATTAGTTGTGGGCTTTTCATATATGGCTTTCATGATGTTTATGTATGTTCCTTCTATCCCAACTTTCCCAAGGGTTTTTATTAAGAAAGGATGTTGTATTTTGTCAAATGCTTTTCTGCATCTATTGACAGGATCGTACAGTTCTTATCCTTTCTTTTATTGATGTGATGTATCACATTGATTTATTTGCAAATAATGAGCCAGGGATGCAGCCCAGGAATGAAACTTCCTTGATCATGGTGAATAATTCTTTTTATATACTGTTGAATTCGATTTGCTAGTATCTTGAGAATTTTTGTATCCATGTTCATCAAGGATATTGGCCTATAATTCTCTTTTTTAGTGGGGTCTCTGGTTTTGGAATCAAGGTAATGCTGGCTTCATAGAATGAGTCTGGAAATTTTCCTTCCATTTCTATTTCTTGGAACAGTTTGAGGAGTATAGGTATTAATTATGCTGTAAATGTCTGGTAGAATTCTCTAGGGAAGTAATCTGGCCCAGGACTCTTATTTATTGGGAGATTTTTGATAACTATTTCATTTCTTCACTAGTTATGGGTCTGTTCCAATTTTCTATTTCTTCCCATTTGAGTTTTGGTATTGTGTGAGTGTCTAGGAATTTTTCCATTCCTTGCAGGTTGTCCAGTTTGTTTGCATATAATTTCATACTCTTCCCTGATAATTGCTTGTATTTCTGAGGTATTGGTTGTGATAAAAACATTTTCATTTGTCTATTTTATGTATTCCCTTTCTTTTTTCTTTTTGAGAAGTCTGGCTAAGGGGTTATCAATTTTGTTTATTCTTCCAAAAAATCACCTCTTAGTTGCATTGATCTGTTCTGTGGGTTTTTTTAAATTCTATATTGTTTATTTCTGCTCTAATGTTTACAATTTATCTTCTGTTGGCCTTGGAGTTTTTTTGTTGTTCTGCTTCCTAGTACACCTAGGAACACCCTGTTCCTTTAGGTGTACTGTTGGACTTTGCATTTGGGATTTTTCTTATTTCTTGAGATAGGCCTGGATTGCAATATATTTTCCTCTTAGGACTGCCTTTGCTGCATCCCAAAGTGTTTGGACTGTCATGTTTTCATTTTCATATATTTTTAATTTTCTTCTGTAACTGCCTGGTTGACCCATTCATTCTTTATTAGGATATTCTTTAACTCCATGCATTTGGAGGTTTTACAAACTTCTTCCTTTGACTGATTTCGATTTTTATAACATTGTGATCTGAAAATGTGCATAGCATGATCTTATTTCCTTTATATTTATTGAGGGCCTTTTTGTGGCCAAGAATGTGATCTATCTTGGAGAATGTTCCATGGTACACTCGAGAAGAAGGTATATTTTGCTGCTTTAGGATGAAAAGTTCTGAATATATCTGTCAAGTTCATCTGGTCCTGTGTATCATTTATGGCCATAGTTATTGATTTTCTGTCTAGATGATCTATCCATTGCTGTACGTAGAATATTAAGGTCCCCTGCAATTACCATATTTTTACCAATAAGATTGCTTATATTTGTGATTGTTTTATACATTTGGGTACTTCCAAACTGGGGGTATAGACATTTATCATGGGATAGACCCTGTAATGATGATATAATGTTCTTCTTCATCTCTTGTTACAGCTTTTAGTTTAAAATATAGTTTGTCTGATGTGAGTATGGCTACTCCGGCTTCCTTTTGACTTCCAGTAGCATGATAGATAGTTCTCCATCCCTTCACCTTCAATCTAAAAGTATTCTCAGGTCTTGTAGACAGCAAGTAGATGGGTCTTATTGTTTTTATTTTTTTAATCCGTTCTGATACCCTATGTCTTTTGATTGGAGAATTTAGTCCATTTACATTCAGTGTTATTATTAAAAGATATGGATTTAGAGTAATTGTGTTATCTGTAGGTTTCATGTTTGTAGTGATGTCTCTGGTTCTTTGTGGTCTTTGCAACATTCCACTCACAGAGTGCTCTTTAGGATCTCTTGTAGGGCTGGTTTAGTGGTGATGAACTCCTTCAGTTTTTGTTTGTGAAAATCTTTACATTTCCTTCTCTTCTGAATGACAGGCTTGCTGGATAAAAGATTCTTAGCTGCATAAATCCTGTTCAGCACACTGAAAATTTCCTGCCACTCCTTTCTGGCTTGCCATGTTTCAGTAGCTAGATCTGCTACTTAACCCTATGTGACTACCCTTGTAGGTTATCACCCATTTATCCCTAGCTGCTTTCAGAATTCTCTCTTTATCTTTGTATTTTGCCAGTTTCACAATGATAGGTCGTACAGATTGAATCAAGTTATGTCTGAAGGGAATTCTCTCTGTCTCCTGGATCTCAATGTCTGTTTCCTTCCCCAGATTGTGGAAGTTCTCAGCTATGATTTGTTCAAGTACACCTTCTACCCCTTTCTCTTTCTCTTCTTCTTCCAGAACTCCCGTGATATGGGTATTATTACATTTCATTGAATCACTTACTTAGCTCTCTAATTCTCCCCTCATGGTCTAGATTTTTTTCTCTCTTTCTCAGCTTCATTTTTTCCCATTATTTATCTTCTATTCACTTATTCTCCCCTCTGCCTCTTCAGTCCTTGCTGTCACCGCCCTAGTTTATTTTGCACCTCATTTATAGCACTTTTTAATTCATCATGACTATTATTTAGCTCCTTGATCTCTGCAGCAATAGATATTCTGCTGTCTTCCATGCTTTTTTCAAGCCCAGCAACTAATATTATGACTATTATTCTAAATTCATTTATATTGTTTATATCGTTTTGATCAATTTTTTAGCTGTCATTTCTTCCTGGAATTTCTTTTGAGGAGAATTCTTCCATTTTGTCATTTGGGCTAGCTTTCTGCCCCTTATGTGTTTTTAAAGCTTGTTATATGCCCTGCACTTGCGAGCACTACTATACTAAAAAGAGGTCATACACTGTCCAGGGCCTGGCTATGCTGGAGGTGTTTTTTGGAGTGTGTTACTTTGTCTCTATTGTTGTGACTCTGGTTGCTTTATCTCCCTACTCATAGTGATGTTTTAGACCCTCCACCAGGTGTGCTTTTATTTGTTTGTTGAAGTAGCCCTGGACAAGAAAACAAAGAAACAAACAGAAAAACCAAAACAAAACACCATCTACAGCAAAACAACAGGATGGGGGCATTGTTGATGGAAGAGGCCTTAACCCATACAAAGAGAGAAATGACAGGGGCAGGGGTAAAAGAAAAAAAAATGACCAGGCAGAAAAACTATGAGGCTTAATCCAGAGAGAGAGAGAGAGAGAGAGAGAGAGAAGAAAATTAAGGAGATATAGAACAGGTATAGGATAATAAATATGTCTGCTTAAACAAGCCATTAACCATAACAACCAGACTAGAGAAGGGAAGAAATAAGTAGGAGAAAAGGAAGAAAAAAAAATATAAGAATTGTCCAAGAATTAAATCAGGAACTGCAAAACTGATGGGTACCTTGGAACTGATCTGGAGGAGGGACTGTCTGGTTTGTCAAGTTCAATCTTGCTCCTATAGATATGCAGTTACCTGGTGTGGAGGGGCATGGTTTGGTGCAGGTGGGTCCCACCTCCACTGTGGGCCTGCTGTCCATTCCCTGAAGCCCCAACTTGTTGGTCATGGGGAGAAAAATGGTGGCACCCCAGTCTCTCCTTCATGGACTGGGTGTCCCAAACCACTCTGTTCAGGCTGTCCTCACTATGCTGCAGGTACCAACAAAGTGGTTTGTCCTACTCTGCTGACTCCCATGCCTCCCTGGCACTTGGCTGGGATTTAAACCCCAATGTCTTAAAGGGTCTTGCTCTGTGTGCCCCAGTTCTGGGGAAGTGCCGCTCTGTGCTGTGTACATATGTTCTCTGGCTGGTGGGTACAGGAAGTTTTTGTCCTCTGAATGGTTATATACCTTTTTTCCATAGCACTCCAGGAAGGGTATTGCTTTCTCCCACTGCAGAGTGCACCTCTGAACTAGTTACTGAGTATGGGGCTGACTCTCCTCCTCCCTACGTGCGCAAGTGGGCAGCTGGCTCCAGGCCAGGGAAAGCCCCACAGTTAGAGATTGGATCTTTCTCTGTTCCTAGCTGTGGTTTTTCTCTTGTCCAGATACAGTCGCATGCTTCCCCAGCCTCACTTTGTCTCCCCTTTGTCTCTCTGCAGAAGGGAATCCTTCCCATCCATGCCTACATGGCCCATTTTATCTCTCCCAGTTTGCAATGCACAACTACGGCCCACCAGGTTGTCCCAGTGGGTCCTTGGAGACATCTTCCTCACTCTTCAGCCCAGACTCTTGGAATTTAAAGTTCTTAGGCCTCAACACTGCTGTGTTTGAAGGAGGAGGGAACTTCAGTTGCCCCTACTTCTCTGCCATGTTGGAACCCCCTCCCCCCCCCCACTCCAACCCGGACTATATAGAAGAGTACTGATCTGGCGCTTTGTAGAGGAGCCTCAGTTGGACTTCTCTGATGTTTTCTCCTAGTTGGGTGGAGGTTATGAATGTCGGGAAGAATGATACAAAAGTAAAATGCCCTTCTCAGAGCATCATATCAGGAGATATGTGATATTTCTTATTATTTGGAAGTTAACCTTGGTCACCTCATTAAGGTGGTGTTTACACTAGTTTCCTCCACTGTAAAGTCAGTGTTATTTTGCTTTTTAATAAGTATTTGGGGTGAGATAATTTAAGGCTATGCAAATGTCATGCTTCTCCTTAATCTTTCACCAACTAATTTTAGCATTCATCAATGGATCTTGCCTACAGCAATTTTTATTGTGGTGTTGTGATGGTGCATTTTTTGAGTACACTTATTAATTGGAATCGTTCTTAACCAGTAGTTGTCCATTCATTTACTCAGTCATTTATTTATATCAATATGGTCTTGTGACTACTCATTCTTTGAATTAGATCCAGTATTATCATTATTTAAATTTTTGCTCAAATTGTTCCAACTTAGGCCATTGTGGACAAAGCACTTTTACCAGCTCTTATACCCTCTTCACATTTCCCCAATTTTTTCTACTCTTTACCATTTCCTTATGTTCAGGTATCAGAAGATGCTCCAGGCTAATTTTATACTTTTTCCTGCCCCAGCCCTGGTTTCAACCACTTCTTTAAGGAGCCCTATTTTAAAGGAATATTTTTTTATCTACAGAACTGTCATAACTTGATGACATTCAAGAAACATGTATTTTTATCAATAACCACTTATTTTGGACTTGACAATTGTATTTCCTGCAGTGAAAAAATTTTTGATTTCCTCTGTGCATACAGGAAGTTTATGGATCGCTTAATGATTGCCTGCCTCATTAAATATCTAGTAGTTTATATTCAGTTACTACTCTCCTCTTTTTTGTAATTACTTTTGTTTCTCCATCTTTGAATTATTATTTTGAATTTTATTCACTCAGTGAGCACCAATGTTGTAGGCCCTGGAGATAACAAATACATGCCACAGAAATGTCTCTGCTTCCATAGAACTCTCATTAAAGTAAATGGTTTTCTTTCTTTTTTTTTTAATTTTTTAAATGTTTTTATTTATTTCTAGGAGAGAGAGAGAGAGACAGCGTGAGCAGGGGAGGGTCAGAGAGAGAGGGAGTCACAGACTCTGAAACAGGCTCCAGGCTCTGAGCCGGCAGTCAGCACAGAGCGGGACGCGGGGCTCGAACCCACGAACGTCGAGATCATGACCTAAGCAAAAGTCGGACGCTCAACCGACTAAGCCACCCAGGCGCCCCAAAGTAAATGGTTTTCTTAAAAACCAAAACTCTTTCTGGAAAATACATACATGATCATATCTTTAAGCTCCCCTGAAAGTACCAGAATTTGTGTATCATGAAAGCCCTTAAATAGACTATTCAAAAGAATCTGCTTATTCATAACTGAAGAACAAGGTGGACGTAGGAAATCTGAACCCTATTACCTAGTTTTAAATCTAAGGGTTCCTGACTAAGCTCCTTGACTCCTCTGGATGTCCACAGTCAGGCCGGTCTTCACCTGGTGTGTTTGTGAGATGCATGGGCACCATGGAATTCATAATATTTATTTGGAGACCTAGCTAGGCTATTAGCTGTGTGACTTGAGACCACTTTATTTTTTTAATTCCATTTGTTTATTCCAAATGTGAACCTAATTCACATATTAGTTTTGAGGTTCAATGAAATAAAATTCATAGCTATTCTCTAGAGGAACAAAAATTCTTAACATTAGTAGAATCTATATGCATGACATGTTAAGTCTTTTAAAAAGTAAATCTAATAGTAATGTGAAATGGGAGATCTTTTGGTAATTTCCCAACTTAGGACATGTATGTTGAGTCCATCTTTACCCAAAGGTAATCCTGAACTGCCTTCACAATGTGATATCTACAGTTACAACTTCAAATGAGTCTTTGTAATAGTAGAGCAGGAATCATGTCTTACTATTTTTTTAATCTTCAGTACAATTAATGTCTGGCTAATGATATTTTATTAAGTAAATGTTAAGTAAAAGCTTTTCCTTTTTTTCCAAAAGATAATTTGTACTTCTATAATCATAGAGTGACTGTGGGAATATCATTATGTTTACATACAGGAGGAAATAGGAATAAAGGGTGACCTATGTCTTTCCCATCAAATTTCCAAAAGAGGAAAAAAAAATTAAGTGTTGAGATTTGACACGCCTTTCACAAATACAGGAGATTAACAAATTATGAAACCATTTAGTTATACTATGCTTGTGCATCTTATTGTATATAAACTGTGGTGTCTTCTGTTTTATAGTTTAAGAAATTACTTACCTGTGTTAATGAAATATATATATTCCATGATATAATGTATTTAGATTATTTATCTTTTAAACTTTATTGACTTATTTTGAGAGAGACTGAGAGCACACACAAGTGTGAGCAGGGAAGCATAAGACAGAGAGAGGGAGAGAGACTCCCAAGCAGACTCCATGCTGTCAGTGCAAAGCCTGATGTGGGGCTTAAACTCACAAACCATGAGATCCTGACCTGGGCCAAAATCAAGAGTCAGATGCTTAACTGACTGAGCCACACACACCCCCTCAGATTATTTACTTAGAACATACTGATATATATTATAAATAAGTTGATGTCCCTTTTTGCATCTTGCTAATTATGTGGCTTTTATAATCAATTTCTAAATGTTCCTTCATTAATCTGAGCAAATTATAGACTGCACTGAGAAAACAAATAATGATTAGCTATTTTATTATGCCACAAAAGTAGTTTATTTTTATTAAAAGAGAAGTCTTTTTGCTACTAGCTCCTATTAATTTAATAAAGAAATTAGAAAGGCAACAGTAAGCATAATAACAAAGTAGCCTAAAAAAACCATGTGATAATAACTTGCTTTTTTTCTTAAAGATTTTTTTAATACTTGTTTATTTTTGAGAGACAGAGTATGAGCAGGGGAGGTACAGAGAGAGGAGACACAGAATTGGTAAAAGGCAAAAAATTTATTCAATATAAAGAGAAACCAGAATATAAGGAGACACAGAATTGGAAGCAAGCTCCAGGCTCTGAGCTGTCAGCACAGAGCCCGATGTGGAGCTCAAACTCATGAACTACGAGATTATGACCTGAGCCGAAGTCGGCCGCTTAACCAACTGAGCCACCCAGGCACCCCAATAATTTGCTTTTTAAATTCTAAGGCATTCATGGCTTACAATGTGGGAGGAGTTTTTGGAAAGCAAATAGGCCTATACTTAAAATCTGGCTCTCTGAGTCAGTGTTCAGAGCATCTTAGGGTAAAGAAAGGCAATGTTTAGATACAAGGCTCTGTTACTTCATTCTAGAGCTCTTTCTCTTGATTTGCTTAATTTACTCAAAGAAAGCCTTCTAGGGAGAAAGGAATTTAGAAATCACTTCTATAAGTGTTCTTGTATTTAATCAATAAGAGCTTTTGAACAGGAGATATTCAATATTTTAAAAGAACAATCCAAGAGGGCTGAAACTGCATTCTGCTTGTCTCTTGAGAATAGTTCAGCAAGGTGCAAATAAACTGTCAAATGGCAGTTAAGGAATTTGCGATAGACCTGGAAGATCACCCTTTGAACAATAGTCCTTGATATTGCAATGAGTAAAATGTGGTCTTCTGCTTGGTATCTTCATTTGTCTAAAGTTGTATTTGTCAGTGATTTTCCACATGGCCTTATATTCAGTATGTTTCTTGTCCTTCAGTGTAACCCAGTGACAAAATACAAAGATACTGACAGGAGTAAGATAAGGCTGACCTTGTTTTAGTATAATGGGAAGGACAGTGTTAGGAAACATGGTCATGCACTAAAAAACTGTACACTCTTGAGTCCCTGGTTATCTAGGTCTAAAATAGTACATAGGATAGCATGATGGCTTTGCTTTATCCTGGCTTTAAGTGTCTTCAATTTCTAGATAAGCCAGAATGAGGTTACCAGTGATGGGTTTTGAATAATACTATGTAATATACAGTCACCATATTCAAACCTCCAACCTTATTGTCTCTACCTGTAGTATATCTCTTTTAAGGATTTCACAAATGTTTTTCCCATAGCAGATAAACTGGAGTGATGTGGTACTAAGGAAAGTGGAAGAGAGTATTGGGAGACTGCTGACCTCTGGACTCCTCTCAGGTCACTTAAGAGTGGAAAGTACAAAAGTCAACACTAAAGGAAGCAAATAGCCAATGGAAAAAAGAACCTAAAGTGTATGACATTGTATAGTATCCAGGTCTCCTGGGGCCAAGAGGTGTGAAAGCTCTTTCCCTTGGCCAATTAGGTCAAAGGCACTGGTTTGGACACCTTCTGCCACTAGCTCTCCCATTAACATGTCTTTGCTTTAGTTCTCCTAACTGGTCACCTTCAGGCCTAGAAGGGTAGATAGCAACCTGCTGTACTAGTCCTTGGGCATTGCATTCTGTCTTGTAATTCTCTACTCCATGACATACCTTCATGAATAGTCCCTTTGTTAAACTTGCTTTAAATTTTCCTATGTGACTGTGTTGTCTCTTCCTGCTGGCAATGTTATTAGACAAAGTGAAATAGAAAAAAGATGACTGTTAACTTAGAGGATCTAGCTCCTCAAACGAGATGTTGATTTAGGTAAGAATGATACAATTAGTGGTATTACCAGGTACAGTAGGCTGAATAATGGCTCCTAATGATGTCCAGTGCTAATCTTTAAAATGTATGAAAATGTTATATAGTAAAAGAGTTTGCAGATGTGATTAAGTTAATAATCTTGAGATGGGAAGATTATCCTGAATTATCCAGGTGGACTCAGTGTAATCACAAGAGTTCTCATAAGAGGGAAGTGGGAAGGTTGGAGTTTGAGAAGGAGACATGACAATGGAACTAAACCATATATTCCATGATATAATGTATCCTGTCAGTATCCTCAGCCACAAAGTTTTTGTGAAGAATACATAAGACAAGGCATATAAAGCTTTTTCACTGTACCTTGCATACCTGAAGTATTCAAATGCAAACTTCCAACAATTGTAACAAATTCCTTGGGAGACTTTGCAGACTACATATAACTCATACTTCAAGACCCACTGAAATAAAATATTTAGCCAGCATTTGGCTGGCTCAGTCAGGGGACCATGTGACTTTTGATCTTGGGGTTATGAGTTTGAGTCCCACACTGGGTGTAGAGATTACTTTTAAAAAGACAACAACAACAAACAAGCAAAAACCCTCACATCCTTTAAAACAACAACAAAAAACAATTTAGGAGATTTTCCATATATCCCTGGTTTAAGAGTCACCAAAGAGGAATGATGGAAGTATTTTAAATAAGATGGAGTAGTGTTTCTTAAAGGTTTATTTTTTAATGTTTATTTTTAAATTTTCTTAATGTTTATTTTTGAGAGGGAGAGAGAGAGAATATGAATGTGGACATGAGAGGGGCAGAGAGAGAGAGAGAGACAGATAGACAGACAGACAGACAGAATCTGAAGCAGGCTCCAGGCTTTGGGCTCTGAGCTGTCAGCACAGAGCCTGATGCGGGGTTTATACTCACAAACCAGGAGATTATGACCTAAGATGAAGTCAGATGCTCAACTGACTGAGCCACCTAGGTGCCCCTATGTTTGTTTATTTATTTTGAAAGAGAGAATGCTAATGGGAGAGAAGGGCGGAGAGAGGGAGGGAGAAGCAGGCTCCATGCCCAGTGCAGAGCCCAATGTGGGGCTCAATCCCAGGACTCTGAGATTATGACCTAAGCCAAAGTCAAGTGTTGAATGCTTAACCAAATGAGCCACCCAGGAGTCCCTGGACTAGGTTTTTTGTTAGGGTAGTTCCTTAGAGCACAATGAGAGACTAATTCATTGCATATAATATTATACTATAGAGGGCTGATAACAAAGGGAATCCAGAAAAAGTGACTCTATTAATATCTCATTTTAGCAATGAGAGTTTTAGAGCTATTTAACAAAGGAGGATTTTCTTCTGGGGGGGGGGGGCTTCTACTCAGGAGAAATTTTTTACTGCTTCTTTCTCCTAGGTCATGGGTTAATGTTAAATAGCTGACAAATTTAAGGCTAAATAGTGAAAGATATCCGTCATCATAAAGAGCTGTTGAAACTAGAGGGGGAAAAAAAATCTTGAATTGCCTTTAGGCTTAGACTGCTTATCTCTATTCTGTGAAAGGTGGATTTGTTTTCTGGTTATTCAGAGTTACTCAACTCAGTGGTTTTTAATTTAACTGGCACCTTTTTCATTGGCCAACATTGTTGTTCAGGGTTTCACCTGGAGATCTAGTATAGGAGACTGGTAGGGAAAATTGCAGCACTGGCTGGAAAAAATGCACTTAACCTTGTTTTCTTTAGGCATGGGTAACCCTGTACTTGGTGCTGATCATTAGATAAGTAAAAGTTAAAGAAGTGATAAAATTATACATTTAGTGACAAATACATTACAATGAAAATGGATATGGTGACAAAGCAATCAGATCAAAAGATCTCAAGTTTGAGGATAACATACCCATGTGGAGGGCAGTAAGTGTTCCTATGAAGTTTTGGAGGATTGAGGACATCAGCCAGGTTGTGGGTTAGAATTTAATAGGAGAAATGGATATAGCAACTCTAAACAGTTAATTTTCAAATTAAAAATGAAGAAATAGGGGTCCCAGGGTGGCTCAGTTGGTTCAACGTCCAACTCTTGATTTTGGCTCAGGCAATGATCTCATGGTTTGTGAGTTCAAGCCCCACATTGGGCTCTGTGATGACAGCAGGGAATCTTCTTAGGATTGTCTCTCTCTGTCTCTCTCTGCCCTCTCCTCCTTGCACTAACACGTGTCTCTTTCTTTCAAAATAAATGAGCTAAAAAAAAATCTGAATACATTGTATCATGGAATATATGTATTTAATAAACGCAGACAAGTAATTTCTTAAATTATAAAACAGAAAAAACCACAATTACATATAATAAGAAGGTTCACAAGTGTGACATAACGAAAATCATTTCACAATTTGCTAATCTCCTGTATTTGTGACAGGCATGTCAAATCTCAATATGTCTGGCTCTGCACCGACAGCATGGAGTCTACTTAGAATTCTTTCTCTGCCCCTCCCCTGTGCACTTTCTCTCTCTGTTTCTCTCTATATAAAAATATATAAATAAAAACTTAAAAGGGGAAAAATGAAGCCATGTAAGGTGATTATTTGAGATATAAGAGGGAGTTTTTGTTGTTGTTGTTGTTTTAAGATATGAGGAACTTGATGCGTAAGACACGTGACAGGGGTTCATAGAAAGGTATAGATGGCAGATATAGAATATCAAAGTTCTGGAAAATGTTGGAAAAGCAAGAATATATTTGGATGGGTGAGTCTTTTCTGGGAGGAACAGAGCATCTCTCTTCAAGTCACTGTGTATGAATGCTCTTAGGTTTTGTTTTATGATGTGAAGTCAAGGGAGTGTCTATATGGCTGTATTTTCTCTGTGAGGAAGAGCAGGAGATCACTTGAAAATGAAGGGAGAAGTAGGGAAACTTTGGATTTCAAGACATGGGAGAGAGTTTGAAATATCTCTAGGACAATGGGGAAAATATAACCTAAAGAAGGTAGTTCTATTTAAAAGCAGTATTGAGGGCTCAGGTGAGTTGATGGCCACAAATTTATAGAGCCATCCACCTACCCGATGTTAGTGCAGTGGTTTCTGCCCATAGTACACGTGTTCCTGGGGATTGGCAGAAAGAGGCACATTAATTGGGTTCATGCAGATGTGAGTTTTCACAAGACAGCTTTGAGGAATGAAAAGATTGAGGTTAGGGCATTAAAATGATGGCATATAAGCAGGATAAGGAAGGGAGTGAGAAGAAAAGGGGGAACAAGAAAAAAGTGCTGTGTGTGATCAAGAGGAAAGGTGGCTGTGCAGAAAGAAATGTAGAAAGCTATAGTTGGAAAGTAAAATACCTTAATCCATGATTTTGCAGGTGATAGATTCACCATGTGCTTATGATAATGAGTTGCTGTGATGTTGTTAAAGACGAGGTGGTTGAGAAACCAAGTGGTCATGGTGCTGTACATTAAAGTCTCTCAGGATCATATGAGCTTGGATGGAGATGAAGTTTGCTAAATAATACCTGAAAACTCTTCAGTAAATGAGGGGGAGGTCTAGGAGGTGGGGTAGATGACAGCAATGAGTAGAACTGGGATATGTTAAAATAAGAAAAATATGAGCCTCAGGAGAGTAAAATTTTTAACAAAATAGTCTAGAAGTGGAAACAAGTCACATGAATGATTCTGAATCACTGTTGGACCTTAAGGAATAAGGGATGTATGAGAATAAACAGCCTCCCCTTGAAATCACTGCAAAGGAAAAATCCTGTCTTCATGGACAGTCAGGTTTCAGTTTTCATCAGAAGGTGGTATGTCTTTTTTTTTTTTCCCTCCTCCTCTATATCCAATCTGTAGAAAATCCTATCTACTCCCATGGTTTCAATTACAAGGTAAGTAATTCTCAATACTAGATCTCTAGCTGAGGACAATCTTTGGAGCTCCTCCAGACCTCTGTAACGTGCTTACTGAACATCTTCATTTGATGTTCCCTAGTCATCTCAAAATTAACATTTCTAGATGTTAACTCATCCTTGGATTTTCTCTCCTCCACTATTCCATAATTGTATAATCATACCATCAATCCAGTTGCACACACTGAATCCACAGTAAAATCCTTGGCATCTCTTTTACCCCTGTATCCAATTTTTCATCAAGCCCTGTCAATCCTGTTTCCTGAATCCATTTCATCTTACTGACATCACTTTTTTAAAATGTTTTATTTATTTCTAGGAGAGAGAGAGAGCGTGAGCAGGGGAGGGTCAGAGAGAGAGGGAGTCACAGACTGAAACAGGCTCCAGGCTCTGAGCTGGCAGAGCTGGCAGTCAGCACAGAGCCCGACGCGGGGCTCGAACCCACGAACCACGAGATCTTGACCTAAGTGAACGTCGGACTCTTAACTGACTAAGCCACCCAGGCGCCCCTTACTGCCACCACTTTTAATCCTGGAGAAAAGTCCCTCCCTCCCGTTCTCCCTCCCTCTCCCATCCTCTCTCTTTCTCCCTTCCCTCCTCCCTCACCTCACTCTCTCTCCTCCCTCCCTTCTGAATTACTTCGCCGTCTTCTCACTGGTCTCTGCATCTAGATTTTTCCTCAATGCTTTCTTTGTCCTATAGGCAGAGTGATATTCCAGAAAGACAAATCTGATTATGTTACTACCTACTTAAATCTATATGTGGCATCCTATTTCCTTAAGATGAATTCTAAACCAGCACTGTCCAATAGAAATATAAGTGTTGTGCCCGATTCGCGAGTCCCCAGAGACCACCAAGGAGCCCGACACTGATGGAAGTACGAAAGGGTCTTTATTACAAGCTTGAGCAGGGGCTCACCCGCCTACTGGTGTAGTGGCAGCAAGGTGAAGCCCCGAACAATAGTGAGCAGGGTTTTTAAGGAGTAAGGGACAGGGGTGTTACAGTGTACATGTTGTATGTATAGCATCATCACATAAGCACCAATTACAATTGTACAGCACCCATGGTAACAGCTTTGACCATTCAGTATCTGTGAGGTGTTTATTACTTTTGGTGGGACCCAATCATGACTTTTGAGAATCCTTTGAAAATGACCAATTATGAGGTAAGTTCAAAGGACCCACGTGGGGTTCAGGCAAGCGGTGAGAAATTGGCCAGTTTGTACAGAATAACTGTCTACAGTTCCCAGCCTTGACTCAGACCACAGGAATGTTTTTTGATTGGCTGATCTGAGGGCGGTCCGAGGATGGCTTTAGCCTTGAGCAATCTGAGGAACTGGGGCTATGTGCAGGCCAGGTTGCTCTTAATGGAGGCCTTAATTTCATTTTTTTAGAAATGTTTTATTTATTTTTGAGAGAGAGAGGCAGTGTGAGCAGGGGAAGGCGAGAGAAAGAGGGAGACACAGAATCTGAAGCATGGAGGCCTTAATTTCAAAATGATGTTACTTAGACTCTTCATAAGAACCATATATGTAACTTAAAATTTCTAGTGGCTGCACTTAAAAACTAAAAAAAAAAAAAAGGTAAAATTTTAATATTTTAGATATAATGGATTAAATAAAACCTATTGCCATTTTGATAGGTAACCAATATCAAAAATTAAGATATTAAAAACAAATTTGTACTAAGTCTTTGACATCCAGTGTGTATTTTACACATACAAGTTATGTCAGTTTGGACTAACCACATTTCAAGTACTCAGCCACAAGTAGCTAAATGCCACCATATTGGAGAGTATATGCCTATACTCTGTTTTTCTTTTCTTTTTCTACTCTTTGTTTTTAATTATGGGCTCTCAGAACTCTGAGTTTTATCCTTGTAGTTCTTTGTATAGAATATAATTCCTCTATCAGGGTATTTTTGCTTAAGTTCTCCTGAAAACTAGTCTAAAATAAAGACTAGTGAGGTTTTTTTTTCCCCTTTAACTATAGGAAAAGCTATAGAGCCTCCCTGCAGGGGAGAAGGAGTGAGGGCGAAACAGAAGAAAGAAGGGAGTGCCAAGCAAAGAAGTGAACTGGAAGCTCTCTTCAGGGGGTTGGTTGCTCAGACAGCCCTCTGAGAAGCCAACTCCTTCCAGAACAGTCTGTAGGGTCTTTTTCACTGGACAGAGTTTCACCTCATGTACTCTCAAACCCCCCACACTTCAGGTTGTACATATATAGTCAGAGTGTGTTATGAATGATCAGCAAGGGAGCCCTAGAGTGGGAGCTGAGACTTGCAGGGCTGAAGTAAAGCGACTGAGGTTGCAAAGTAGGTCAGAGCCTGCCAAGAGCTGGTCATCTCTGTGGCAGCTGGAACAAGAGCTGGGTGAGGTTGAGAGCATCTGAAATTGTGCCTAAGAGGGTACACGCTGGGTAACCCCTACTTTTCCCACAGGGATTAGCTCATGTCACTCCCTTACGGAGGCTTTCCCTGATTCTAAGACAAAAAATAATAGATCCTTCCAGTATGCTCTCATGGTCTCTTATACTTCCCTTCTGAAGATAAAATATATATATTATTATTATTATATATATATATCATATATTATTGTTGTAACTTGTAAAATTGATGATTTGTCTTACACATAAAACTGTTAGTTCTGTGAGGCCAGGTTTATGACCATCTTTCCCTATGAGATTGCCCTACCTCCTGCCTCACTGTGCTTCACAGTTCACTCTTGTACTGTGTAGGTACCTCACCGAATACTTGTGGCATGAATGGATTAAAGTTTGAATTAGTAAAACATCTTGTGTTTTTCAGAGCAAGCCTTTTTTAGCAGAAGTGCTTTCAGAATATATACATTACTAAAGATTCGTTTCTTTCCTTGTTAAGCCTTTCATGGACTGTCAGGCTTTAAGCTGGAATAAAGGCACTGCTGAAATGCTCTCTCTGACCAATGAGTCGCTCTGTGTTCCCTTAGGTTCGCTTGTTCTGCAAACTATATCTGTCAGGTTAGGAGTTCAAATGCAAGCTCCTTTTTTTAAAACCAGTGCTCTTTGGCACATTCTAATGAGAGCTGTAGCACCCGCATTATTGCATCAGTATTCATATCTAATATGAAAGAAACTGAAAGCTAAAAGGAAACCTCAGAGCTGCAAAAGAGCAGGTCCATCAGGCAGCAATGTCAGCTCTGTTTTGTTTTGTTTTGTTTTTAATTTAAAAAAAATTTATGGGGTTCCTGGGTGACTCAGTGGGTTAAGCGTCTGAATTTGGCTCAGGTCATGATCTCATGGTTTGTGGGTTCGAGCCCTGCATCAGTCTCTGTGCTGACAGCTCAGAGCCTGGAGCCTGCTTCCGATTCTGTGTCTCCCTCTCTCTCTGTCCCTCCTCTGCTCACACTGTATCTCTCTCTCTCTCAGAAATAAACATTAAAAATTTTTTTAAAAGAGAAAAAAATATAATGTTTGCTTATATTGCTCTCCTCAAGAGAGAGAGAAAGAGGCGGAGTGTGAGTAGGGGAGGGGAAGAGAGAGGGAGACACAGAATTTGAAGCAGGCTCCAGTCTCTGACCCGTTAGCACAGAACCCAGATGTAGGGTTGAAACCTATGAACTGCAAAATCATGACCTGAGCCAAAGTTGGACACCCAGCTGACTGAGCCACCCAGGCACCCCTGTCATCCCTGTTTTTAAACTGTGTCTTCAGTGAGAAAAGGCTCTGGCTACTGCATTGTGCCTGGTGAGGAAGACTGGATAAAGGAGATATAACAAAGGGAAGTAGCACCAACTTATATTGTGAATTTTTCTGTGCCATCTTCAGTCAACTTATGTTCTAGGGAAGTTATGCTGCCCAACTAATGATATTCCCACTTGGGGACCCATTGTTGAGTAATGTCCTTGATGCCAATTCCTACATTCCAGCTAATTCCAACCCTATTAAATATTCAGCATCTTTCTTGGAACCAATGAAGCTAATGGAAAAAACAAAGTAGAACTTCACTTTGCCCAAGGAGTCCTTCAACCAGAAGTTTTTAGTCAAAGAAGGGACTAGAAGCTGGGTATAATATCCAGAGCCTTTAAATGTATATAGAAATGATTCAGATCTGAAATTGAATGAAGGATTTACCTTATCCTGGAGAGGACTGACATATGAAGTCACTTTCTTAGTTCAGTAGCCTTCATTTGCATTTTATTTCCTTTAGATGTTTTGAATCTTCGAGGAAAACAGAAATAAGTTTAAAAAAAACTTACTGAAAATGTAAAGGTACTTAAAAGTACAGACTGAGCTCAAATGCTACAAAAAAACACAAAACACTGTAAGATTGTAAAGTGGGAGTTACTACCTCATGGATGAAAAGTGAAAATGACAGTAAGTTACAAAAATACAGACTCTAGGACTCCATATAACATTATATCAAGAAATGTTAAGTTATTGAGGGGGAAACCTTTTTTTTTTTCTGGATCACTAGGACTGCAGTCTAATTACAAATTATTGAACCAATATGGCCTTCCAGACACATACATTTAGCAGGTGCTCAATAAATATTATTGACCCACTCATTGGCCCAAAATGATCTTGTTTGTAAAAATAGCCTCAGAAGGAAATTCCAAGATAATGTATTTCAGTTGTTAACAGTATTTTTATCTGGAAACAAGTGTTTTTGCCATCTTATTATTTCAAAGCATACATTTATGTACAGCTGACACAAAATTAGCTACACTCCCAGTTGCCTAGTGCTTTAAGGCACAACAAACCTGAGGATGAGATCTGTGCATGAGATCTTAATCAAGACAGCCTTTCCAGTGAAATTCCTATTCAGGACATACTCATGGACTATAAATAAGAGTGTGAAAAGATAACAACATTTTAATATTGGTTGTCACACACTGAAAAATTTCACCCTTGAGAGTTTTAAGGAAATTTCTTTTTTCCTTCAGAAGGAAAATATTCATTTTTAAGACCTAGGCTATTTATTACATAGTAAAAGTTTGAGATACAAACACATCTTTGGGATTCAGAAGCAGGCCATTGGCCTTGAGCCTCATGTCTGGGTGAAAAAAACAGCTTTGGCACTTCCTAACTATGAAGACCTGAGAGGTTTGCTTCTGTGCAATAGATATAATGCTGAGTTTATTGTGATTATATTGGCATATGTAAGGGGTCTATTCTGGACTCTGCTTAGTGCATGGTTGGTATTTAATAATGTCTAACTGCTAATGATTGTGATTGGTGATTATTTATGGTGGGGGGGCACCAGAATAATCTATCTTCTGTCATTAACTCCATGTGGCATTTGCTAATTATAACTCCTTTCCTTTGCACTAAGCAGATGGCACTCATGGTATTGTATACTTGATGAGTGTAATTTCTTGCAAACCTCCCAGCAACCTTAGGAGGAGGTACTACTCTGCACATAGCTTTGTAGCTGAGGGACCTAAGGTTTAGAGAAGTAATGAGACTCACCCAAGATCACAGGACAAGTAAATGGCAGAGCCTAGTCTGACAGTAGATAGTTTCAAACTTAAGTTCCTGGGCTCTCTCCATTGGAAATTCTGTTTTGGAAGCTTTTGGTCTGAGAGCAAGTGCATTTAAATGCATTCTGGGAGATTTTGAAATGTAGGTCACATAAAACTGAGTTAGAATATGAAAATATTTATGATTATCTGCTGATTAATTAAATATTCTTGAGGTTCTATGTAGTAAGCATATGGAGAGCAAGAGTTAAAATACCTTTGGTAATTCAGTGATCTTCTTTTGGTGTTTTGGGACCTGTAATTTCAACAGAGAAGAAAGTAACCTTAAGCCAGCAACATTGTTAGGACCCAGAGTATTAATAACAATATCAGTTAGTAACTATCTGATTCATGTCTTTTTATGTTCTACCTGGAATATTTTTTTTTTTAATGAAGGCAGCTAAAAGCTGTGTTGAAATAACTTTACTAGTAAGGTTTTGATGACTCACATCAGTTTTTCCTTCTCAAGTCTCTGTTCAGAGACTAATCTATTTACATTCAGAACAATCTGAATCAGACCACTTATCCAGAGCTGGCTTAGGGAATTATCTATTTTATTAAGATCTGGATTTCTCTCCTTTGTCCAAACACTGTTAATATCATATTTCTTATTTTATACCAGCCTGTGCAGTTCTTAATCTTTGTTTGTTTACTGAGAGTTGTCTCTAAATATGATCATGATTCCTTGGGTTCTCAGGATCCTGCTATCAAATGTTTACTTAAACGTGGCCTTTCTTATTCTTCCTACCTCTGCTTTTGAGATGAGAGCCTGGTTGTATTCCCCTGGGTGTACCTCCCACACTCTATTCTCAGCTGGAATGACACAAAGATGATTTCATAGACATTTTGCCACTCCTTTGGTTCATCAGTAAACATCCTTATGCTTGAAGAAAGAGCTTAAAACCCAAAGGATGTGGGATATATCACTAAAGTAAAATATGACATCTTTTAAAACATGTTTTTCCATTACCAGAAAAAATGTAAGTGAGAGTATATAGATTTAAACTAACTTGTCATTTCAGGAAAACTTTGTGTCTGTTCCAAGAGGAACATTAAATTGCTCTAAATTTTACTTTCTATTTTCTTACTCAGAGAGCTGTCATTGAGATTCATTGGTCCCTTAATCGATTTATACATTTCTTTACTTTACATTTCCCCACTGAATCTTCTAGAATGGTCTCCACACCAAAGACACTCACAGATTTTATTGACCCACTGACTGACTGTTTGGAACATGACATAGGCTGACAGATGTTTTACCAGGCATCTAGGGATTGTATACGACTAGTAGAAATTATTAACTTGCAGAAATCAATAGCTGGAGTGTGCCATAAGCATTTACTTTCAAGCACAGGGTTTATATAAAGGAATTACATGAATTTACTTCAGATGTAGGAATAATTTACATTTTATTACTTTATTTTACAAATATGAACTTTATGGTTTTCATTGCCATCTTTTTATTACTTCAAAACATATATTTTATGTACTGATGACATAAAATTAGCTACACTCCCAGTCATCTTGTGCTTTAAAATGCAACAAATTTGAAACATTGGTGTAAGGTTTTCTGCTCTCTTCAAAATTTTCCATTGAAAAGAATGGGATTAGTACTAGAAGAATGAAGGTAGGTAAATGCTCCTTAATTTCTAAGGGATGCGAAGTTTCCCATAAACTATGGTCTAGGCAAGTAGATAACATTTTAATATTAATACTTAAAGAAATAGTTGGTGAATAGCTAGCAAGGGAAGCCATGATACCTAGAGGCTGGCATGTGTTTATTAAGAAGAAACATAATCAAAGTATCCATCTCCCTTCTTTGAGGGTGTTATTATATCAGCAAGTCATAGGAATACACAAAGTAATGTATTTGGGCAAAGCAAGACATTGGCCACATCTTTCAAGCTACCTTTATGTAAAGATGGTGAATGACTAGCTAAGTGTTCATAATACTAGGTGAATGTTTGAAAGACTGTATCCAAAGAGGATTATTCAGTGCATCAGTGTCAACAGGCAGTTTTCATGAAGGCATATGTTAGAATTCTGTCCGTGAGCCTACTATATTCATTTTTTTAATGACAGAGGCAAAAATGGCATATATAATTACAGTGACTAGGACTCAGACTATCTAGCTCACATCCTGCTTTCATTACTTATTAGAGTATGTAAGCTTGAGCAAGTTACTGACTCCTTATAAGGCACAATTTCTTCATCTTTAAAATGGCAATACTACCTGTCTCATTGGGTTCTTGTGAAGGTTAAGTGGGATACATAATGTAAAGCAGATATTAAACCACTAATGTCTGGTAAATGCTCAAAAATGTTAGCTATTGTTAACTACGTGGATATGGGCATAGAAATCTAAGTAATCAAGTAAGCTAGACAGAATAAGCTAGACAATAGAATATAGATTTTGCATGACAGGATTTTGATTGAGGGCAGATGGCCATACTTATACCCTAGACTCCCTCCTTCAATCCTAGTATCCATGTTATTTTAAGACAGGACATTTGCTTAAGTATTATCAGGAATATGTTTAAGGCCCTGAATACATATCCCAAACTCATATGAAGAAGTGATGTATATAGGATGTATAAAAAAGGGAATATAGGGGCGCCTGGGTGGCTTAGTCTGTTAAGCATCCGACTTTCGCTTAGGTCATGATCCTGCGGTTCGTGGGTTTGAGCCCCGTGTCGGGCTCTGTGCTGACTGCCAGCTCAAGCCTGGAGCCTGTTTCAGTCTGTGACTCCCTCTCTCTCACCCTCCCCTGCTCACGCTGTCTCTCTCTCTCTCCTAGAAATAAATAAAACATTTAAAAAAAAAGGAATATAGAAAGATTAAGGAATTTTAATTACTAGAAAGCTCAATATTAGTTAGGAGTATGTAGCCACAAATAAACAAGCAGTAACACAATCCTAAACTGCATTAACCAAAGTCTGTTGCTACTAGGATTAGAAATACAAAAGTTACTGGTTATATCACTTTGGAGGTGTTTTAGTTTCAATGTTGAGTACCACATTTTAAATGAGACAGATAATCTGGAGTGTGTTAAAAGAATGATGTCTGAAATAGCCAAAGAACTCAAAACCCTATCACTAAAAGAATATTTGAAACTGTAGGGTGTTTACATTGGAGACCAGGAGACATACAACAAATTAACAGGGGAGGGCTTAGATTTGCTTTTTCTTTAAACTGTTAATTTATTGATTCAATGAAAGTTTTCTTTTTTAATCTCCTGTACATTCAGTTCTGATTTAAGTATCACATTTTTATAACACTTTCAGTCTCCAAATGAAAATATTCATCATTTGTCTAATCCCATCATTGCATCACTTTGCTGAGCTTCTGCAATACTTGGTTGGGGTTGTTTTCATGAACACATCCATAGAACTTAAAAGTATATATTTTAAAAAATAATTTTTATTTTTATTTTTTTAATATTTTTTTTAATGTTTAGTTTATTTCTGAGAGAGAGAGACACACACACAGCATGAGCAGGGGAGGGTCAGAGAGATAGGGAGATACAGAATCTGAAGCAAGCTCCAGGCTCTGAGCTAGCTGTGAGCACAGAGCCCGACGCGGGGCTTGAAATCACGAACCATGAGATCATGACCTGAGCCTAAGTCGGCCATTCAACCGACTGAGCCACCCAGGCTCCCCTAATTTTTATTTTTGAAAGAGAGACAGAGACAGAGTGTGAGCAGGGGAGGGAAGGAGACAGAGGAGACACAGAATCTGAAGCAGGCTTCAGGCTCTGAGCTGCAACAGAGAGCCTGATGCTGGGCTCAAGCTTACTAGCAGTGAGATCATGACCTGAACTGATGTTGGACTCTTAACCTACTGAGACACCCAGGCAACCCTAAAAGTATATATTATTACTGGTTTTGTTGTCCAATTGTTTTCCCATTTTTCCCCTCCATTATATTTTAATGGTAGAAAGTTTGGCATTACACAGTACACTGAAAGCTAATGAATGCATGGAATGGCTTTGACATAGTAATAACTTTTCTTTCAATATGCTCAAGTTCAGACTGAAAGCTCATTTGAAACTGCAGAATTTTAAAGTTAACTTGGGTTGTGTTGGTGGATCAAATCACCTGTATTTCTTCTAATCATTCATTGTACAATCTGAACTCATCATATGGTATTGCCCATTTTAACCATCTGATGTCTCACACCTTATCCTGGGGATAGTTTGAAAGTATAGAGGAAAGAAATGTACATATTGGACTAAAGTTAATCTAATTTCAGATATGCATTAGATGTGAAAATCTCTGGTTTATAAACTCTTTCCCATTTTACCTAACCTTTAAGGTATATAGATCCATCCATAGTTAAAGGGGTGAAATTATTCTTCGTTGAATATGGCCAACTTTTTAAATCCTTAGAGCAAATTTTGCATATGTTCCATGAATTCTTCCCTGACCAAGGGGTCTGGTAATAAGTGTGTCAATGATATCATACTTTACACTAATTTGACATATTAACTTTTATGCATCTATTTTCAGATGCATTGTCTTATTTAAAAATTTTCCCAACTGAATCTTAGGCAGATAATAAAAGACTCTGTGAGGTTAAATGTCAATTTTTTTTTTTTTTTTTTTTTTTTTGTGGCCAACAAAGGGGCAGAGCCAGGACCAAACCCTCATTCTTCTCACCTTAACTTTATTTTTTTTTTTCCCATTGAGTTAATAGTTTTAGATGTCAGCAATTTTTTTTTTTTTTTTTTTTTATTTCTAGGAGAGAGAGACACACAGCGTGAGCAGGGGAGGGTCAGAGAAAGAGGGAGTCACAGACTGAAACAGGCTCCAGGCTCTGAGCTGGCAGTCAGCACAGAGCCTGACGCGGGGCTCGAACCCACGAACCGCGAGATCATGACCCAAGCGAAAGCCGGGCGCTTAACCGACTAAGCCACCCAGGCGCCCCAGATGTCAGCAATTTTATCAGTGAGAAGGGACTCTTCCCTTCAGCTTGAGAAAATTGCCTTTTGTAGTGGCCTTTTGTTTTGTGAAGTATATTTGTTGAACAATGCCGGCTCTGAAATGTCATTTACTTCAGATTCAGAAATTTTGCCCTGCTTGAAGTGACATAATGATATTTGCCTGAGGAAGTGCATGTCACTACTTGGGATGTGGAGGCCATCAGATGAGCCAGACCAGGTAGGCAGTGTAGGGAGGCTGGTCATATATGTGAGGCATACCACACCCTCTTGGGATGAGGCCTTGGTAGCCTATACCTAAGAATCATTTCAGAAATAAAGGTCCAGCATGAGTGGGTTAAAAAGAATCACAAGTGGAGATTGGGATGGAATATGTATCTGGGACATCTGATGGTGGATGTGTGATCTAATCACAGAGGCCATGATTCAGAAGCATATCCTGGGCTACTGTCAGGTTCATAGCCAATGGGAATTAGACCATGCAGTGGGAAATTGTAATTTAGAAAAGAAGGTCAGAGGCACCAGTGTTGAAATTTGCCAGAGCCAAGACCTTCAGTTGGGAAACGAATCCCCAAACATGTGAAGAGGTTTGGTGTAAAACAAAAAAAAAGAAAAAAAAAAAAAGAAAGAGCTACAGGACTTCAGCAACGAATGCAGGATCAGGGAGTTAGATGGGCCATTACAACTGAGGAACCAATTCATTGATAAATGAGGATTTTTTTGGATTTTTACATTGTTTCTGGGTTATTATGTATGTTTGAAAAATATTGATGCTTTTTAATATTAAATAATGAACTATTTGGCCTTTTTGTTTTTTCAAAAAATATAAGTTAAAGTTTAAATGGGAAAATATCAGGCAACCCATTGAAGCATTTTCCTTTTTATACATTATTATTTCAATTGTGAAAGCAATGCATGAACATGGTAAAATACTAAGAAGAGCTTTTCTTGTTTGAAATCAAGTTAACAAAAATAATAAAAACATCCTCCACATTCATGGCCTAGAAAAGCTGAGTAAAATATTCTAAAGACATTTTCTTACACTCCTAGCTAAGCATACAAGAAAGAAAGAAAAATTTTCAGCTTTCAGAAATGAAGGTGGAAATGAAAACCAGAGCAGAGAGCATCATATAGGGCTGTGCTCCTCTGGCTCATCTCTCTAATTGGAGAATTATTGTGCTGGGAAAGAATCTGAAGAAAGCAGAGTGGGACTAAGATCCCGGCAGTAAAATGTGCTAAAAATTACTAGGAATCTTACCTCTGCCTGGGTTATGAGTGGGGTTAGGAAGGAGGTTTCCTCAAATATCTAAATCTTAAGACTGTGTTTTGAACATAATTCTCATACTGTGAAGTGATTCTACCAATACACAGGGACGTTAGAAAGATAGATATAATAAAGTATAAAACTACTTTGATTTTTTGGTATAAATTTTCTGTATAACTCTGAGTACATAAACAATATAAAAATTAAAAGATACTCTGGCCAGTTTCAGTGAACACTTTAAGATTCTTAGTCTGAACTCTCGGGACTTTTTGACAACAGAGATGTATGTGTGGCTGCGTGTGTTTGGAAAGGGAAGGTCTGAGCTATTTTTAGTACTTCAAAAAGCAGATCTGTGTGTAAGATGGCTTATTTACCAGAGATAAAGTTGCATGGGCAATTAAATAGAATTTTAAAAAAATAACACAAAATATCAAAACATTGTTTTCATGGGAAAATACGTATTAAAAATGGAGTGTCAAAAGCTTTCAAAGCATGAATTAGTTGACCTCGTGTCTTTAAAAGCAAATACAAGATAAATCCTATTGTCTCTCACAAAAGTTAATATCACACTTGGTCTTTGTACTGTATAAAGGAAACCATTAGGTGACCTTTAGTTTGTAGAGTTGGAAATCTACAGAACTGTATAAAAGGAGTAGTGAGTTGATGATCGAGTTATTCCTATCATCCCTGGGACTCTAATGTTATACTATTTCCCCACTGAATGGTCCACCAATGAGCTGTCAATCAGTGGTTTGAATCCATAAAACTACCGGGGCCATCACCTGACAATGAAATTGGACTAGTGTCAGGCATACTGACATCTCCCTAACCTACCTTATCCTCTGTTCCTTTTTTGACAGCTCCAGAATGGAGTTTATTTCCTGCATTTAATGGATTTGTCATAAACTTAATTGAGTCTTCCAGATAAAAGAAATTTAGGACAACTTCAATAGTCTAGCTTGTAGCCTTGCTAGATTCCTCAGCACCTGCGTATCAATCCAGGTACTCAGAAGATTGGCTGGGATAATTGCAAATCATTCTTATCAGGACCAGGTTATAAATCTTCTTTGGTCTTTTTAAAGGTTCAGAATTAGGATTTTTAGGAAAAGAAGCATTTCACTAAAGTAATTTGTAGTTGGAGAATCAAATTCTCTAACCATTTTTTTCCCCTGGAGGAATATTAGATGACATTAAATAATCAAATTTACTAATAAAACACACACATTCAGGCAAAAAGCATTTCACAAATACAACATTATTTTGAAATAACAATTTAAATTGAAATTTTAGAGCATTTTTTGATGTTCAAATAACAAAATACATGCATATTCATAGTAAAAAAATTACTATTTTTTTAATCATGTAAAACTATAAAATTAGGCAGGATACTGGGATATTGACTACTTTTAAAATACATAGGCCAGTTTATTGCTTAGGCTCAATTATTTGATCAAATATTTTCATTAAGTGACAAGAGGATTTGGGGATTCGTATAGTAGGGTCTAAAATTGTATCAAAGAGCACCTGCATCTGTGAACCTAGTACAGTCTATTATTTCTTTCCCATGGCCAATATTTTACAAATTTATTTTACTTCTTATGAGTGAGAAGAAAAATAGAAGAAAACACTGGAACTTTAGAAAATGTACTTTTTCTATAAAATGCTTGTTTAGTTGGACTTAGAAATCTGGATATAATCAAATCAGTTGTATTTTTGACATTTGTTTCTGAAGTGTTATTATGCAGAATAAAGATTACGAGGGAATGGGCAAAACACTGTAGAGCAATGCTAGTTTTCTAGCAAAAAAGAGATGATTGATGTAGAAAATTGATACCTAAGGATATTGGGATATTTTTCTCTTATTTATGACTTTGTGAAAAGACAATTTCATTAGTGCCCTGCTTCAAATAAAATAGTTGTGCAAAATATTCAGTTTTGAGAACAACTTCCCCTGATGTTTAAAAAAAATCTGTCAAAGTTTCAGAACTTTTATATTGTTTTGAAATTAGACTCTTAACTCTACAGTTGAGATATTTCATTTTTGTCCTTTATTTATCTTGGCCACTGAACTTTCACTTTTTATGTTTTCTTATTTTCTTAGGAGCTATTGAAGTTATTTATAAGCAGAGACATTTGGAGATTTAATAAAAGTAAGAATTGATAAGTCTCATTTTTATTTTTTGCTTGTTTGCAAACCTGCCTTGGCTCTTCTGCAAAAATTATCTTTTTAGTTTCTATGATTAAATTAATCACATTTTCTTATAATTATTCTTATTTCTGTTTCTCTTACTACACTATGAGCTTTACAAGAGAAGGTAACATATTTCAAAATCTGTGTATTCCAACAGGAGCATGGCATCTAGTCTATTAAAAAAAAAATACTGTGAAGTGTTGACTATCTGAAGAAATGAGGAAGAAGCAAGACTACTTATTGTTAGTAGGTTCTTGGAACTGCTTGTAGCTATTATAGTATTAAGAATTGGTCTAGGTTAGATGGCCATAATGGAATAAACTCAGAAAAAATGTCTTTTTTTTTAAACTTAAATGATCTGCAGAATGTCAGTAACAATGACGTAATTAATCTTGGACAATAATATTAAAAACAAGTAACTTTTTAATATACCATCAGGATTGTTTGGTGACCCAATGAGATATAATCATCAGTATCATGAGCTAGATCAATAACGATGATTTGGGGTACAAGTAATAGGTAACCCTGACTCAAATAGGGTTAAAACAATAAGGTGACTTATTATTTTTCATAATTAGAAGTCCAGAGGCAAGGTGGATACCAGACATTAATAATATCAGAACCTCGTTTCCTTAAATCTTCTCATTTCTCTTGTCCTCAATATTTTTATCTTACAGTTGTTTTGGGGGAATCCCAAGATGTTTACTATAGATCCACATATCAATTTCAGACATGACAAAGTCCAAAAGAAGAAATGCATCTTTGTTTGGTTTCTATTTTTAAGAGCTAGAAAGGTTTTTCCAGAATTGATCCAAAATATATCTCTTCTGTTGATTGGCCCATTTTGAGTCTCCTGCTCATTCTAAAGCAATCATGAGCTGTATGGAAATTGGATTATCTTAACTGGCTTGATTTCGTGGTTCTCAGTCCTGGATGCACTTTAGCATGATGAAATTAAAAAAAAAAATCAGTACTTGGGCTACACCAAGATTACTTGAATCACAATTTCTGGGGTTATATTGAGAACAATGAACTTGGATACAGAGTCTAAAGAAGACCATGATCACCACAGTTAATTGTCTATACAGAAAGAGGCTTTTGGCCTTCCTCTGGGCTTTGAACTGAGATAAGGAAACTGCTTATTTGCATTTAGTGTCACCAAACATCCCTTGTGAATATCAGTGTATATGTACAAGACAGCTAACCAGTGTTAGAATTTGTGAACTGTGAAGACAACTAGATTGAGCAAGAATTAAACCCAGGTCTTTGTTTGTGTAAGCAAAGAATGCTACATTGCACCAATCAGTCAAGGATGTCCCCAAAAGATTTATAAAAAATTCATGCTCTCTTCCCTGTGTGGCATGTTATACAGAAGCATTTAGGCCAGATCTTCAGATAATCTCTTTAATCCTTCTTCTCAGTGATATGTTCTCTTCCAGCAGGGATGAGTACTTTATACAGGCTTAAGGGTCAGAAAACACTTGGGTAACTGGGGCTAGTTTTATAAGTTCTCTAAGCCTCATTTTACTTGCTTATAAATCTGGGATGGTAACTCCTATCAGAGAGTTATTTTAAAAATTAGGCTATAAAGAAAAGGCACTTTGGGCATAGGAAAAGAACAGAAGATGAGCTGATGATCTTTATTTGGTAGCTGATTACTATCAACCCATTTTTAATACTAATCCAGAGAACATATTTATATTTTCTCTTGATCTTTCCCTCCCAGGACCTCCCCCTCCCACTTCCCTTACCTAGGTCTCTACTTTTTTTCTTTGCTTTTGGCACTTATGTCCATACATATGCTTTCTTCTTATCTATATAATGAATTGAAATAAAATTATGAAATCTAAATTATGAAATTTCTCCCTAGTTTCTTTTAAAAAATAAACTATTCAAGTTAATTTCTAGACTTGCCTTTCCTCGCTATCAATTTTTCTGATGGGACTTGCATAGGTAATTTGTTTGGAAGGGAGTGGGTGGGGCTCTCTGACTAACCATACTTATAGCCAACATACCCATTTTGTTCATTTAAAACAATGATTTATTTTTGCCGGAATCATTTATTTTCAGGTTGAGTTGAATGTCTGTTTCATTAGGATATACTAGTATGTATTCTAAGGATAATATCTTATTCTAAGATCCCATTATAGAAAAATAAAGACTGCATTTATCATTTCATCAAAAATAATGACTATGATAGTTTGAAAAAATCTGTCACACAAACAAACCCCCAGGAATGCCGTTTTCCAGAGGACTTTTCATGCTACTCCCCAATAACATTTACTCCCTGGCAATGTTGAATTCCTTTCATTCCCTTGAGCCTTCTGTGTGTTCTCCCTTTTGAACTTTCATGGGCTGTTCCTCTTTCTTGACTAATTACCCCTTCTTCACCTGGCTACCTTCTAACTCTCCTTTCTCACCTGGATTTCTGCTACCTGATCCAAAAGCCTTTTCAGCCTCTTGTCTCTGGAGGAAGCATCACTTCTAATGACTTCCCTGGTGTCTTGTATCACAGTTGCATTGTTGTACCACGCAGTACTATTTCACTGTTTTCTTCTCTGGACTCCATACTCACAGAGGGCATCCTTGTGGCCCAGTGCATAGCATAGTGCTGAGCTCATTCCCACTTTAAGTGAGAAAACAAAACCAACTTTTGATACCCTCTGAGGACTACATACACTTCAAAGGGCTGTAGAATTAGAGGTAGGTGACGACGTATCTTTAGCATATTCTGTTTGCTTATAGATCTACTTCCCTCAGATCTCCACAACAGCAAGTATCCATCTAATTTTATTAAAACAAAAAGAAAAAAACAATGTTCCATGTTACTGATGTAAAACTTACATTTTTGTTTTATTTAGTACAACTGGTGTTTCGGGTTTTTTTCCCTCTTATTTCAGGAGGCATCTTCCCCCTGGTTGATAGAATTGTATTTCTTTCTTTTACAGTATCTTTATTTTAATCCCAGCCTGTCTTTGGTGAGATTTGTGTTTCCCTGCTTAATGATGTCCTTTGAACCTTCGCTATGAAGTGCAATAACTTGATTTTGATATTTCAAATATAGTGTTTTAATCCTATACACTGGATTTAGCAGTATAATCTTAGCATGCTTTACCCACTCTGGTGTCATGTTTTCTGTTCTTGCTAGAGGCATACAGATTTTAAAAATATATTGGGCCGTTGGACACAACCATTCAAGCCAGAATTCTCAGGGATGTATTGATATACACTCATTTTTAGATAAATAAAATAATCCATATTTGCTACTGACTTAAATATTTTCCTATTAGAATCATAGCATCATTTTCTTTATATTGTTAACTAATTTTCATTGATTTTTTTCTATGTACTGTTGCTAAATTTTATTACTTCTGATTTTCTTCATTAGGACATTATCATATTGAAAATAATCTTGTGCTTACTGTCTTTTTACAATATCAGAAGACTTGTGATTAAAAAGGAGGCTAGAGAATGTGTAGCAACATGGATGGACCTTGAGGGTGTTATGCTGAGTGAAATAAGTCAAGCAGAGAAGGACAAATATCATATGTGTGCACGTATAGGAGGATTAGGAGGAACTCAACAGAGGACCAAGGGGGAGAAGAAGGGCGGAAATGGTGGGGGAAAGGGAGAGAGGCAAACCATGAGACACTCTTGAATGCTGACAAAAACTGAGGACTGATGGATGTGGGGGGGAGGAGGGATGGGCATGGAGGAGGACACTTGGGATGTGCACTGGGTGTTATGTGGAAACTAATTTGAAAATAAACTATTTGTAAAAAAAAAAAAAAAAAAAAGGAGGCTAGAGAGAGTAAACTAGCATTTAAACTAAATTATTTGGATGACAAAATGTAGAACTTGATGAATAAAGTAAAAGCCTTTGGGAGTATTGATTTTCAGTGAAGTGTATGGTAGATAATCCCCTGAAAATTCATTTACTAAGTACATTAAACTGACTAAGCTAGAAATGTCAAAAATTAGGTTGAAAATTGGCCAAAGTATCACAAACTAGATAAAAATACATATTACATGTTGAAGTAGGTAGTCTAGATTATAGTTAATAGAAAGCTCAGCTTTGTGGGGTGTTTGGATGGCTCAGTCAGTTGAGTGTCTGACTCTTGATTTTGGCTCAGATCATGATCACAGTGTTGTGGGATTGAGCTGCATGTCAGGCTCTGCCCTGAGCATGGGGCCTGCTTGAAACTGTCTACTTCTACCCTTCTTCCCTGCTCATGCCTGCTCTCTCTTAAAAACAAAAGGTGGGGGGCAAACAAAAAGACTCACCTTTACATTTTTCATAACATCTAATGAATGTTATGGAACTGGAAATAATGGATGAAAATTTCCGTTTAGATATATGTATACTTGAATAACAATAGAAAATATCATTAAAATCTTGAAAATTTCAGACGTTTTTGTGAATAGCTATAAATATCATTACAGAGCAACAAAGAGTCAATTTGGAAAAATGGGATTAAAATGAAGAGGATAATATTTCAGTTATGACAACAAAAGATAATTTAAAGGAAGGGTGGAAACCAGTACTGGAAACAGTCCAAGTTTCTTCTTCTATGCTTCATCCTCTTTCTTGTAATTCTAACTGAGAATTCAGTTCTTGGCCCCATGCCCCCATGGACTTGGGGGGTCTTGGTCCCATGCCCATGTGGGCTTCCACAAGAACTCAGTGAACCACTAAAGTCTGACTAGCAAAGGCTGAGAGAATGGCGGAGAAGCAGTTAAACAAACCAAAGGCTGGGGATTTTACCACATCCTAACTTAATGTGGGGAAGGGTGTTGTTTACCCTGAAGCTTCCTTTGACAGTGAAGGTGGGATTGTAAGTCTGGATGTACTGTAATGGGCCAGTAATAAGGGTAGACAAGGTTGTATTGTCAGACGAGTTTCTCCTCTAGCTGTCCTAAATCCACCATAACAAGCATTAGATTTTCTTTTCAGGCCTCAAACGTAACTGCAACAACATAGCCCCACTGAACTGCAAGAGAGGATAGAAAAAAATGTCACCTTGCCAGCATTTATAATAGGATTGAGAAAAGGAATGTTGGTAAAATTAGTGACAATATCTGTCCCCACAGGAATCCAGACTAATCGCACCAACAGTGAAGAGAATGAAGAAATGCAAGAACTATCCCCTCATAAAGTCATGAATCTCAGAATGGTTTAGAGTTCCCCCAAAACATATTTTAAGGAAATAAGATAGGGGCACTTGAGTGTCTTACCTGGTTAAGCATCTGACTCTTGGTTTGAGCTCAGGTCATGATCTCATGATTCATGGGTTCAATCCCCACATTAGGTTCTGCACTAACAGTGCAGAGCCTGTTTGGGATTCTCGCCCCCCATCCCCCCTGCTTGAGCACACTCTCTCCCCCCCTTTCTCAAATAAACATAAAAAAATAAGATAATGCCAGTCTTTATCAAAGTCTTTTAAAGTATGTAGAATTAATGGAAAACCTCCAATTTATTTTATAAAATCTAACAGAAAACTGCATACTGATATAATTTATGAATATAGATAATTAAAATTATTTTTAATAACATTAAAATAAAATGTAGCTGTATATCAAAGAAATACTATAATGAGATCAAATAGAATTCAATATGATGGTGTACTGTGATTCAGTATTAAGTTTCTATAAAAACTTTCTAAGGACTGAAAGTTGCACTTGGATAAATGTGGAGAATGTAAATGCCTAGAATAAACTTCCCCTTCTTTTGACATGGTTTTAAATACTCCTATGTGGCAATACTTAAGGAAAAGCAAACATTTGCTGAGCATTTTCTTTATACTAGAGACTTTACAGGTATATTATTCAATACTCAACTTGAGATGGGCATTATCATGTCTCCTTTTTTACATATGGGGAAACATGCTTAGAGAGTTTAAGTAGCTTTACCTTAAGTAGTTTTGTCAGATCTTGGGTTTGATTTTGCCCTCCTCAGAAGTACTAAGTTAGATTGTTAATGTTTCATAGGTGCTGGCTGAAGGTATGAGACTCCTGGGCCAGAGACGAAATAACTTACTATTCTTGGCACATGAGCATCATTGTATTTGTATTGGTTGCTCTTCTGCTGAAGTTCCATGGGAGTGATAGATGAGCTACACATAATGGGTTTGTGTTGAAGTTGAGGAATACTGAGCTGGGGGAATCCACTACATTTATAGCAAGAGTAAGCTAGTCTTTGTCAAAGCGGTGGAGAGGAGAAATTACGCTTTCAAGCAACCAGGTACATAACAACCTGGATTGAGTAATAGAGTGGTCTGGGCCTTGCAATCTTGGAATACCCAGCAAGATGTGCCAACAAGCAAGAGGTCCCAGGATGACCATCTCTCCAACAACCTTCATCTCCAAATTCACTCACCTCAGCTCTAAGCGATTTTAAGTATTTCAATAATGTCTTATGCTTATGGTGAAAATGATTTTTGTTTAAATATATTGATTTTATAAAAGTAAAAATCAGTCTTCCATTTTCCTAAATTTATATTCTAAAACTGTGCATATTGATTTGTAAAGTAAGGAGACAATTCAAAATATTTAGAAAAAATTTTTGAAATTTCTTTGACATTTGTAGACTCTGAGTCCAAAAATGACATCAAGGCTTTATTGATCATGATACTGCTCATTTCAAAGAAAACAAAGCATTTTGAAGAAAGGTATAAAAATAAATTTTATACTTTGTGCAATAATGTGCAAATGCCAAACCAATGGCCATTTCACAGTATTGAAGAAAAGATAGGCATGTGGTATTCTCTAGATATAGTGCAATTCACTTTTTAGACAGGCTATATGTCTACGTCAGTAAGCGATACACCCTTTGACACCTTTCTTAATATCGTGTCCAACAAGCTTTTGAGGCAGAAAGTCTTTTCTGTGGGTCCAAATCAGTATCTTCAGCTTTTCTGATTAATTTTATTAAAAAATTCCCTTCCTTTTGAAAGAAAGTGTCAAAATAGCAATCCAGAGAAATAGTGTAACAAAGGAAAAAATGTTGTAGTTGCTGGACAACTAAATAGAATTCAGAGGCAAGACTTGCTCATTGAAAGGGTTCTTAAAAACAAGAATGTTTAAAATGATACTTCTCTCAGCTTTGTGTGAGAAGCAGTAACCTCTGTCCTGCTGTTGGTCTTAGAGTCTGTCATTTGACTTATTTTGTCTTCTCAAATAAGCCACTTTCCTGAGGCAGGAATTTGTTTATCATTTCCAATCTGCAACTAGTATTAGTCCTTTACCTAATCTTCACCAGCTCTTGATGGCTCGGGTAACAAGTCTAATGTAATTTCTCGGTTGCTGTTTGCAGTTAATAGGCATTAAATTAAATGTGCAAGTGGTCGACTGTAGATAAAAGTATCATTGAGCCTTTGGCAAAAAAAGCTGAAACATATATTACATTCCAATGGGAAAACCATTAGCTTTAATAACTGGATATGAATTGTTGGCATTTATTAGACTTGTCAGTATGCTAATGTTCATTAGATTTTTAATGAGAGGATGGCAATAAAAACATGGCATAAAGTTAAAAATGGATATTAATTAGGGTATTAAAATGTCCTTATTTATGTAGTTGTGAAGAGGAAAGCTGGTAACTGAACTTTGATAATAAAAACATTTCCTCTATTCCTTTTTCCTCCTGCTTCTTCTTAAAATATTAGACAAATAGAGAAATACAAAATAGCAAAAATAATAGTCACATAGCGGTGAATGTTTAAGACCTGTTCCTTTGGCAGGTAATTATATGGATGGTCCCCAATTTATTATAGTTTGACTCGGGATTTTTCAATTTTACAAAGATGCGAAAGCAATACACATTCAGTGGAAACCATACCAGATTTTGAATTTTGAAATTTTCCTGGGCTAGGAATACGAATGCACAGTAGCCAACCGTGATGTTGGTCAGTAGTGGAGAGCTTGCAGCTCTCAGCCAGCCACAAAGCTGAACAACCCATTACAGCCATTTTGGTGCCCACACAAGCATTCTCTTTTGTGCTTTAAGTACCATATTCAATAAGTTACATGAGATATTCAGCACTTTATTATAAAATAGGTGTTAGACGATTTTGCTCAACTGAAGGCTAATGTAAACTTAAGTTTTTATCTTAATTCCCATTAATAGTCAGTGTTACATTAGTTTCAGGTGTACAATATAGTGATTCAACAATTCCACACATCACCTGGTGCTCATCACAACAAATGCACTCTGTAGTTCAGACCATCCCGTGTTTAACCTATCCTCTCACCCACCTCCCCTCTGGTAACCATCACTTTGTTCCCTATAGTTTCTTTGCTTTCCTTTTTTCCCCTATGTTCATTTGTTTCTTAAATTCCACATATGAGTGAAATCATACAGTATTTGTCTTTTTCTGACTGACTTATTTCACTTAGCATTATACTCTCTAGTTCCATCCATGTTGTTGCAAATGGGAAGATTTCATTCTTTTTTAAATGATGAATAATATTCCATGGTGTGTGTGTGTGTGTGTGTTTGTGTGTGCGTGTGTGTGTGTGTGTGTGTGTGTGTGTTTTGTATTCCTCAGGTAAATACCCAGTAGTATGATTGCTGGACCTCAGGGTAATTCTATTTTTAACTTTTTGAGGAACCTCCATACTTTTTTCCACAGTTGCACCGGTTTGCATATCCAACAACAGTGCACAAGGGTTCCTTTTTCTCCACATCCTTTCCAACACTTATTTCTTGTAGATTTTAGCCATCCTAACAGGTATGAGATATCTCATTGTAGTTTTGACTTACATTTCCCTGATGATAAATGATGATGAGCATCTTTGCATGAGTCTGTTGGCCCATCAACATGGCGTCTTTGGAGAAAAGTCTATTCCTATCTTCTGCCCATTTTTTAACTGGATTTTTTCTTTTTTAGGGTATTGAGTTAGATAAGTTCTTTATAGATTTTGGATACTAACTCTTTATCAGATATGTCATTTGCAAATATCTTCTCCCATTCAGCAGGTTGCCTTTTAGTTTTGTTGATTATTTCCTTTGCTGTGCAGAAATTTTTATTTTGATGTAGTCCCAAAAGTTTAATTTCACTTTTATTTACCTTGCCTCAGTGAATCTGCCTAGAAAAAGATTTCTAGGGCCAATATCAAAGAAGTCATGGACTGTGTTCTCTTCTCAGATTTTTATGGTTTCAGGTCTCATATTTAGAGTCTTTAATCCATTTTGAATTTGTTTTTGTGTATGCTGAAAGAAAGTGGTCCAGTTTCATTCTTTTCTATGTTGCTATCCATGTTTCCCAACACCATTTGTTGAAGAGATTGTCCTTTCCCATTGGATATTCTTTTTGGCTTTGTCAAAGATTGTCTGTATAATTGTAGGTTTATTTTTGGGTTTTCTGTTCTGTTGATCTATGGGTCTATTTTTGTGCCAGTACCATCCTATTTAGATTACTATAGCTTTAAAATATAGCTTGAAATCCAGAATTGTGATGCCTTGAGATTTTCTTTTCTTTTTCAAAATTACTTTGGTTATTCATGGTCTTTAGTGGTTCCATACAAATTTTAGAATTGTTTTTCTACTGTGCAAATACTGTTGGTATTTTGATAGAGATTGCATTAAGTCTGTAGATTGCTTTGGGTAATATAGACATTTTAACAACATAAGTTCTTCCAATCCATGAGCATGGAATGTTTTGCTATTTCTTTATGTCATCTTCAATTTCTTTCATCGGTGCTTTATACTCTAGTTTTCAGAGTACAGATCTTTTAGCTTTTTGGTTACATTTATTCCTACGTATCTTATTAATTTTAGTACAATTATAAATGGGATTGATTTCTTAATTTCTTTATGCTGCTTCATTACTGGTATATAGAAAGGCAGATTTTTAGATATTAATTTTGTATCCAGTGACTTTACTGAATTCAAATCAGTTCTAGTAGTTTTTGGTGTAGTCTTTAGGATTTTCTATCTATGGTATCATGTCATCTGCAAGTTAGTTCTTCCATGCCAAGTTGGATGCCTTTCATTTCTTTTGTTGTCTGATTGCTATGGCTAGGATTTTCAGGACTATGTTGAATGAAAGTGGTGAAAGTGGACATCGTTGTCTTTCTCCTTACCTTATGGAAGGATTTTGTTAGCTGTGGGTTTTTCATAAATGACCTTTATTATGTTGAGGTATGTTCCCACTAAATCTACTTTGTGAGGGATTTTTATAATGAATGGGTGTTGCACTTTGTCAAATGCTTTTTCTGTGTCTATTGAAATGACCATATGGTTCTTATCCTTTGTCTTATTGGTGTGATGTGTCATGATGATTGATTTGCTAATACTGAATTGCTCTTACAACCCAGGATTAAATCCCATTTGATCGTTTTGAATGATTCTTTTAATGTATTATTGGATTCAATTTGCCATTTTGTTGAGGATTTTTGTATGTATGTTCAACAGAGATACTGGCTACAGTTCTCTTTTTTTGTGTGTGGTGTTTTTTTCTGGTTTCAGTGTCAGGGAGACACTGGCTTCATAGAATGAATTTGGAAGTTTTCCTTCCTTTTCTATGTTTTGGGATAGTTTCAGAAGAATAGGTATTAATTCTTCTTCAATTATTTGGTAGAATTTGCCTGTAAGCCATCTGATACTGGACTTCTGTTTCTTGGGAATTAGATAACTAATTCAATTTCTTTGATGGTAATTGGTCTGTTCAAATTTTCTGTTTCTTCCTGTTTCATTTTTTGTAGTTTGTCCATTTCCTCTAGGTTGTCCAATTTGTTCAGATATAGTCATCCAATTTTTTGACAAATAGTTTTTTTATAACCTTTTCTTGTAATTTTATGTCTGTGGTATTGTTATTTCTTCTCTCTCTTTTGTAATTTTATTTATTTCAGTCTTTTCTCTTTTTCTTGATAAGTCTGACTAGAGGTTTAGCAATTTTATCGATTTTTTTTCAAAGAACAGCTACTCATTTTATTGATCTATTTTTGTAAGTTTCTATATCACTTATTTCTGCTCTAATCTTCATTATTTTCTTCCTTCTTCTGGACTTTGGTTTTGTTGTTGTTGTTGTTGTTGTTGTTGTTTTCTGTCTCCTTTCGGTATAAGGTTAGGTTATTTATTTGATATTTTTCATGCTTCTTGGGTAGACCTGTATTGCTATAGACTTTCCTCCTTTGCTGCATCCCAAGAGCTTTGAACTGTTTTGTTTTCATTTTCATTTGTTTCCATGTACTTGTCAATTTCTTCTTTTATTTCCTGGCTGATCAATTCACTGTTTAGGTGCATATTGTTTAACCTCCCCTTTAATATTCCTGGCAGGGCCGGTTTAGTGATCATGAACTCTTTTGCTTGCCTCAGAAACTCTATTTCCTAACCCAGATTAGGGAAGTTTTCAGCTATTATTTCTCCAGATAAATTTTCTGCCCCCTTTGTTTCGCTCCTTCTAGAAATGTATATATACATCTGTAATGTAAATGTTACTATGTTTGATTGAGTCACTGAGTTCCCTAAGACTGTTCTCATTTTACATAATTTTTTCTCTCTTTTGTTCACTTGAATTACTTACCTTTGCTTTGTTTTCTAGGTCATTAATTTGTTTCTCTCCTTCCAGCCTGCTCTTCATTCCATAAATCATGTTTCTCATTTCATTTATTGATCTCTATATACTCTTATCTCTGTGTTAAGTGTCTCACTGATGTCTTCCACTCTTTACTCAAGTCCAATGAGTATCTTTGTGATAATTACTTTGAATTCTCTATTAGATATGTTACTTAGTATGTTTAATTTATATCTCTGGTTGTGACCTTGCCCTGTTCTTTCATTTGGGACAAATACCTCTCTCTTCTCATTTTGTCTAAGTCTCTATACCTGTTTTTGTGTTAGGAAAGTCATTAACTTCTGTTGTCCTTGAGGGCAATGGTCTTTTATTATTATTTTTTTCACTCTTAGTAATTATCCTTTATTATTATTTTTTCTTTTTCTTTTTCAGTTTTAAATAGTTTATTGTCAAGTTGGTTTCCATATAAAACACCCAGTGCTCATCCCCACAAGTGCCCCCCTTCATGCCCATCTCCCCCCTCCTGTTCCCTCCACCCCATCAGTCCTCAGTTTTTGTCAGCATTCAAGAGTCTCTCATGGTTAGCCTCCCTTCCTCTCCCCCACTATTTTTCCCCTTCTTCTCCCCCATGGTCCTCCATTAAGTTCCTCCTAATCCTCCTATACATGCAAACATATGATATTTGTCCTTGTCTGCCTGACTTATTTCGCTCAGCATAACACCCTCAAGGTCCATCCATGTTGCTACACATGGCCAGATTTCATTCTTTCTCATTGCCATGTAGTATTCCATCATATAGATAAACCACATCTTGATCCATTCGTCATTGATGGACACTTAGGCTCTTTCCATGTTTTGGCTATTGTTGAGAGTGCTGCTATGAACATTGGGGTACATGTGCCACTATGCCTCAGCACTCCTGTATCCCTTGGGTAAATTCCTAGCAGTGCTATTGCTGGGTGCTAGGGGAGTTCTATTGTTAATATTTTGAGGAACCTCCACACTGTTTTCCAGAGGGGCTGCACCAGTTTACATTCCCACCAACAGTGTAGGAGGGTGCCCATTTCTCCACATCCTCGTCAACATCTAGAGATAGCCACTCTGACCAGCGTGAGGTGGTATCTCAGTGTGGTTTTGATTTGTATTTCTCTGATGAGGAGGGATGCTGAGCATCGTTTCATGTGTCTGTTGGCCATGGGGATGTCCTCTTTGGAGAAGTGTCTGTTCATATCTTCTGCCCATTTCTTCACTGGGCTGTTTGTTTTTCGGGTGTGGAGTTTGATGAGTTCCTTATAGACTTTAGATACCAGCCCTTTATCTGATATGTCATTTGCAACTATCTTTTCCCATTCCGTCAGTTGCCTATTAGTTTTATGGATTATTTCGTTTGCCATGAAGAAGCTTTTAATCTTGATGAGGTCAACCAATAGTTCATTTTTGCTCTTGATTCCCTTGTCTTTGGGGATGTGTCAAGTAAGAAGTTGCTGCAGTGGAGGTCAAGGAGGTTGTTTCCTTCTTTCTTCTCTAGGGTTTTGATGGTTTCCTGTCTAATATTCAGGTCCTTTATCCATTTTGAGTTTATTTTTGTGAAGGTGTGAGAAAATGATCTAGTTTCATTCTTCTGCGTGTTGCTGTCCAGTTCTCCCAACACCATCTGTTAAAGAGGCTGTCTTTTTTCCATTGGATACTCTTTTCTGCTTTGCCAAAGATGAGTTGGCTGTATACTTTTGGGTCCACTTCTGAGTTCTCAATTCTGTTCTATTGGTCTATGTGTCTGTTTTTCTGCCAATACCATACTGTCTTGATGATGACAGCTTTGTAGTAGAGGCTAAAGTCTGGGATGGTGATGCCTCCCATTTTGGTTTTATTCTTCAATATTACTTTAGCTATTTGGAGTCTTTTGTGGTTCCATACAAATTTTAGGATAGTTTGTTCTAGTTTTGAAAAGAATGTTGGTGTAATTTTAATTGGGGTTGCATTGAATGTGTGGATTGCTTTGGGTAGTAATGACATTTTAACAATATTTATTCTTCTAATCCATGAGCATGGAATGTTTTTCCATTGCTTTGTGTCTTCTTCAATTTCCTTCATAAGCTTTCTATAATTTTCATTATACAGATCTCTTATACCTTTGGTTAGGTTTATTCCTAGGTATTTTAGGTTTTTTTTGTGCAATTGTGAATGGGATCCATTTCTTGATTTCTCTTTCTGTTGCTTCATTGTTGGTGTATAAAAATGCAACCGATTTCTGTACCTTGATTTCGTATCCTGCAACTTTGCTGAATTCATGGATCAGTTCTAGTAGGCTTTTGGTGGAGTCTGTTGGGTTTTCTATGTAGAATATCATGTTGTCTGCAGAAAGTGAAAGTTTGACTTCCTCTTTGCCAGTTCTGATGCCTTTGATTTCCTTTTGTTGTCTGATGGCTGATGCTAGGACTTCCGGCACTATGTTAAACAACATTGGTGAGAGTGGACATCCCTGTCATGTTTCTGATCTCAGGGGGAAAGCTCTCAGTTTTTCCCCGTTGGGGATGATGTTACCTGAGGGCTTCTCATAGATGGCTTTTATGATGTTTAAGTAAGTTCCTTCTATCCTGACTTTCTGATGGTCTTTATTAAGAAGGGATGCTGTATTATGTCAAATGCTTTTTCTGCATCTATTGACAGGATCCTATGGTTTTTATCTTTTCGTTTGTTGATGTCATGTATCACATTGATTGATTTGTGAATATTGAACCAGCCCTGTAAACCAGGAATGAATCCCACTTGATCTTGGTGGATACTTCCTTTTATGTGCTGTTGGATTAGATTTCCAGCATCTTGTTGAGGATTTTTGCATCTGTATTCATCAAGGATATTGACCTGTAGTTCTCTTCTTTTGCTGGATCTCTGTCTGGCTTGAGAATCAGAGTGATGTTGGCCTCATAAAATGAGTCTGGAAGTTTTCCTTCGATTTCTATTTTTTTGAATAGCTTTACAAGAATGGGTATTAATTCTGTTTTAAATGTCTGGTAGAATTCCCCAGGGAAGCCATCAGGTCCAGAGCTCTTATTTGTTGGGAGATTTTTGATCACTGATTCAATTTCTTCACTAGTTAAAAGTCTATTCCGATTTCTGTCTCTTCCCATGTGAATTTTGGTAGTGATTGTGTATTTAGGAATTTGTCCATTTCTTCTAAGTTGTCCAATTTGTTGGCATATAATTTTTCATAGTATTCCCTGATAATTGCTTGTATTTCTGAGGGATTAATTGTAATACATCCATTTTCATTCATGATTTTGCCTATTTGGGTGCTCTCTCTTTTTTTTTTTTGAGAAGCCTAGCTAGAGGTTTGTCAATTTTGTTTATTTTTTCAAATAACCACCTCTTGGTTTCATCGATCTGTTAGACTGGTTTTTTTGTGTTCTATATTGTTTATTTCTGCCCACCTTTTTATTATTTCTCTTTTTCTACTGGGATTGGTGTGCTCTTTTTGCTCTCCTTCTAGTTCCTTTCGGTGTGCTGTTAGATTTTGTATTTGCTCTTTTTCTAATTTCTTGAAATAGGCCTAGAGTGCAATGTACTTTCCTCTTAGGACTGCCTTTGTCGCGTCCCATACAGTTTGAATCGTTGTATTTTCATTTTCATTTGTTTCTATATATTTTTAACCTCTTCTCTAAATGCCTCATTGGCCCATTCGTTCTTTAGTAGGGTGTTCTTAAACCTCCATGTTTTTTGGAAGTTTTCCAGACTTCTTCCTGTGGTTGATTTCAAGTTTCATAGAATTGTGATCTGAGAGTGTGCATGGTATGATATCAATTCTTTTATATTTATTGAGGGCTGCTTTATGTCTTGGAGAATGTGCCATGCGTACTTGAGAAGAAAGTTAATTCCATCACCTCAGGATGTAGAGTTCTAAATATCTGTCAGATCCATCTGGTCCAATGTGTAATTCAAGTCCATTGTTTCTTTAGTGATTTTTTTGTCTGGCTGATCTATCCATTGCTGTAAGTGGAGTATTGAAGTCCTCTGCTATTAGCACATTCTTAAAAATTTTTAATGTTTTATTTATTTCTGAAAGAGAGGAGAGAGAGACAGAGAGAGAGAGAGAGAGAGAGAGAGAGAGAGACAGCATGAGCAGGGGAGGGTCAGAGAGAGAGGGAGACACAGAATCTGAAACAGGCTCCAGGCTCTGATCTGGCAGTCAGCACAGAGCCCAACGCGGGGCTCGAACCCACGAACTAGGAGATCATGAACAGAGCCAAGGTCAGACGCTTAACTGACTGAGCCACCCAGGCACCCCAGCACATTCTTATCCATAAGACTGTTTCTGTTTGTGATTTTGTTATGTATTTAGGTGCTCTTGCATTCGGTGCGTAGACATTTATAATTGTTAGCTCCTTCCAATGGATAGATCCTGTAATTATTATATAATGCCCTTCTTCATCCCTGTTATTAACTTTACTTTAAGGTCTAGTTTGTCTGATATAAGTATAGCTATTCCAGCTTTCTTTTGACTTCCAATAGCATGATATATATTTCTCCATCCCCTTACATTCAATCTGAAGGTATCCTCAAGTTGAAAATGAGTTTCTTGTAGACAGAAAATAGATGGATCTAGGGTTTTTTTTTTAATCCATTATGCTACCCTATGTCTTTTGATTGGAGCCTTAGTCCATTTACATTCCATGTTATTATTGAAAACTATGAGTTTAGAGTCATTGTGTTCTTTGTAGGATTCATACTTGTGGTGATGTCTCTGGTACCTTGTGTTGCAACATTTCCCTCAGAGTTCTCCTCAGGATTTCTTGTAGGGCTGGTTTAGTGGTGATGAACTTTTTCAATTTTTGTTTATTTGAGAAGACTTTTATCTCTCCTTCTATTCTGAATGAAAGACTTGCTGGATAGAGGATTCTTGGCTGCATATTTTTTCTGTTCATCACATCGAAGATTTCCTGCCATTCCTTTCTGGCCTGCCAAGTTTCAGTAGATAGGTCTGTAGTCACTCTGATAGGTTTCTCTTTGTATGTTAGGGCCCTTTTATCCCTAGCTGCTATCAGAATTCTCTCTTTGTCCTTATATTTTGCCAGTTTCACTATAATATGTCATGCAGAAGATTGATTCAAGTTACATCTGAGGGGAGTTCTCTGTGTCTCTTGGATTTCAATGTCTGTTTCCTTCCCCAGATTGGAGAAGTTCTCTGATATAATTTGTTCAAGGACTTCTTCAGCTCCTTTCCCTCTCTCTTCCTTTTCTGAAATTCCTATGATACAAATATCGTTTCGTTTGACTGTGGGCAATGGCCTTTTAAAGAAGAGGTCCTGTTAGTACCGTGCAGTATAGTGCCCCCTGTTTCCCAGGGCCTAACACTTTTGGGAGTATCTCCGATGTGTGCTGCATGTGCTCTGCTGTTTTGTCCTGGCTACTTTACCCTTCAGGCTAGTTGTCCTCAGAGGCTCTCTTTGCCTGTTATGGACCGTGTTTGGTCCCTGGACTGTGCATAGTGCATTTTAACTAGGTGTGCTCTGGTCTGCTTATGAATTGAGAGTGTTACCACTGATACCAGAACTGAGGCTCTGCAAAACTCCCATGTTGAGAGACATGGTGTGAGCAGGGATTTGGGTTGATCAGAGGGAGTGTGCCCACTGTGCTGGGACTGAGGCAAGAGTAACTGGGAAGGAGAATTCCATTGGTGTGCCGGTGGGTAGGGCTTGGTGTAAGCAAGTTAGGGAATGTTAGCACGACTTTAGTTCCCACAGTAGGCTCTGTGGTTATGCTAAGGGGAATGGGAGAGGAATGACACTAGCCACCTCCTTTTTTCCTGAAGAGGTGTCTCCATGAATACTACTTCTCAGGGAAGTGGTGCGAGGGGACTGAATAATCTCTCACTGTTTGCCCCATGTGCTCTTCAGATTGCTGTTTCCATATGTATGTCCTTGGCCTGTTTGCCCTGCCTTCTCTCCAGAAGCTTCCCCAGTGCCTTTGGGCTCTCCTGAAACCAAAACTACTGACCTTTAGAACTCCAGGCTTTAAGCCCCACTGGTTACAAGAATTCAGGAAATTCAGCCCCTCTTTCTTTACAAGCCAGTTGCTGTGGGGAGTCATCTTCCTCATGCACTCACTTGTGTGCTAGCCTGCCTTTCACCCTTCTCTTCTACCACAGCTCTATCTCCATGGTAGCTGTCATGGTCCATTTTTCTCCCAAACCATGCCTCTCCATTTTTTTAATGTGGCCTCTTCTCTACCTTTAGTTGTGGAGTTTGTTCTTCCAGTCTTCATGTCAATTTCTGGGCTATGCAAGATGATTTGACAGTTTTCTAGTTATATTGATGAGATGAGGTGAGCTTAGGGTCCTCCTACTTTGCCACCATCTCCCTTTCTCCTAATATAAGTTGCCTGAGCACATTTAAGGTAGGCTAGACTAAGCTAAGATGTTTGGTAGACTAGGTGTATCAAATACATATTTGAGTTAGGATATTTTCAACTTCTAATGAGCTTACTGGGACGTTACCTTTTTGCAAGTGGAGGAAGATGTGTATATTTGATGCCAGCCAAATACAGGTTTTAACTATGTATAAGCAAAACTATAATACAGCACTGTATAATTGTGCAAATGAGAAGACATGAAGATTATAAGTGCTTCTGTCATAAGAGACTGTATAGTGTAGGTTTAGGGTAATAAATGATAATAAAGTTGCTAGGATTTAATTCCTGGCTTTGCTACTCACTGCCCATGTTACTTAAAGTGTCTGAATTTTCCCTTATCAGTAAGATGAGAATGACCATTATGTCCTCCATTTCTGCATCTGTAAAGTGGATAATGATAATGATACCTCACAAAGTGGGTGTGAGAGTTTGATAAGATTATGTATAAAATTTTGCTTGGCACAGTCCCTGACATATCATAAGTGTTATGGAGTTCATTCAAGGAAGAAAAATCTTTTTACTTTATTTTTTTAAAAGAAATGTGACAAGCAGAATTTCAATAATTGAAGAGCCCGTCTCAAAAATAATTTGTCTTTAATTCTTCACCCTTAGAAGACATCAACAAAAATGACATAATAGTATAAGACATAGAAATGTTGATTGGAAATGTAATGTTGAATGATCTTTTCATGTAGCCCCCAATTTACATTGTAAGATTTTTATATTTTATAGGAATATTAACAAATACATTTGAGATTTTTAAAGAAGAAGGTATGAAATATCTGTAGAAGCATATGGTATTGAATCAAAAAAATGAGAGTAGTTCAGGGGATTCTAACACAACTACTAAAGAGAAAAATGACCACACAAGATATTTAGATGTTTCTTTCTAAATGGGCTGAGAACAGTTGAAGGTTTGGAATGTGTTGTATCAATAAGATTAGGTGCTTTAAAATATGAACTGATTCTTTTCACATCATCTACAGAGTCCTCCCTGTATTCTAGCTATACTAGCTCTTAGCCATGGCTCTTCTACACAAATCTTCACCCCCATATATCTGTGGAAACTCCCATCCCTTCTTTTGAGATACTTCCTGGAATTCTTAGCTGATCTATTCTCATCATTCCTAGTAGAACACCATATGAGTTGTTACTTATACCCTGTATCTGCCCCTATTTTAGCAATAATATTAATAGCTGCATGTGTTTTGCAGAATTACTATGTGCCAGGTTTTGCATTCAAGATTTCATGTATTATCTCATCATTCCTTGCAAGAACCCTTAAGAGCAACCTGAAAGGGCTAGAGTGACCCATTTCAAATAGTTATAAAGAGCACTGACCTTTACTTCAGGGTATAAATTAGAATGTTTGAACCAAACCTATGTACTTCAGGTATAGGAAGACACTTATGCACATATAACTTATGTAAATTATGTACCTTAGAAATAAAGTACAGTCTCTGATTTTGAAGAACTTGTATTCTAGGAAATGATCCAGACAAATGAACAACTGTTGGGTTGAAATGCGAAAATTGCCATTTTTTGTAGATCAAAACTGGTCAATATAAACAATTTCTTATGCTTTGACTTCACATTATATAATAATTCAGGATGCAAAAGCCTCTGACTATTTGCTTTAGGAACCTAATGAAAATAAGAATGAGAAAAATGTTTCTGTAGTTTATAATGCAATTGTTTATTTTACAAGAGTACATGAATTTAGTATTAGCAAAGATTTAAGTGTTATGAGAAATGTTATTTAAGGAAGGAATATAAAACTCTTAAACCATAGTGTTAATTTTATATGAAGATAGGGAAAAAGGTGACCCATGTCAAATGTTTTTGTTACAAAAGATTTGTAGGTTGAAATCCTCATTTGATTTTCATATGTGTTCCTAATCTGTGACATACTGGATTTTAGTGATTTCCAGAGGAATAGTTTTCGAAGACTATTTTATACACACATAAATTTTACATGTGTAGGTTTAAGTTTTTAAAATTGAAGAGCGGGGACAATGGCCATAGAATTCCTATTCTTCCATGGGTAAAATGGTAGGTTAAGCTTTCAAAATAAGATATTGTGACTAATGCATTTATGAACATATTTTTCCACATAGCTTTATTAAAAGATCTTTAATTTAGCTTTATTAAGGATTATTAGATAAGAATAATACTTAGTTAAGAGTGTGCTCCTTAATGCAGTTGAAGAATATTAGACCAGGGCAATAGCAAAATATCTATGTGGAATATTGAATGTTAATAAAACAGTAGGAAACAAATAGAATTTCCAGGGGTTAAAATATTACAAACATAGTAATATTCTAAGTCCTTCAAAATTGCATTAATGCTGAGAATATAGAAATTCTGCTTATAAACCTAAAAACAATAGCTCGGTGTTTGATAATATAACCATAGTGTCCAGCGCTGGCTTATTCAGAAAAGGTGCTCAGCCAGTAGTTGTTGCATGAATACATTAACAGATGAAATATATCGAAGCCTGGACTTTTAAATCTAGTGATTAATCTTTTTAAAAATTAGAAAATTTTTACACACATGAAGGCATTTGTTAGATTTGTGGAAACAAGTCAGTGAAGATGAAAATTCTTGTTAGAGGAAAGAATAAAAAAAAGGAACAAAAGTCTAAGACTAAATTCTTAGTTTTATTCATTTCAGTGCACATTGATAAGTATGATCAGATTCATGTCAAAGACTGCACATTTTATTTGATGATTAAAAAGTTGATAAATAGGTCTTTAATCTCTTCATAGATATGCCAAGAAAATAATATTTGAGTGAAAAACTGGCAACTTCTCAGGTTTTAACTGTATCAGACTAACCAGAGTTGCAGAGGGAGTCAGAGGCTCAGTGAAATGAGAATGGAAAGAATTTGGTTTCACTTCATCTTTCTTTTCGTTAACTTTGTGATCTTGGGCCAGTGGATTAAAACCTAAACTCTTAGCTGCCTACCAACTCCCCTAATCTAAATATTGCAAATACAAGTATAACATACAATTTTATATATTTACCATAAAAAGAGTAATTCTCTATTAAGCCAGGTGCATGTAAGAGAAGTGAAGTTCAAAGTTGACTAAGAAGGTGCCTAAGAAAGTGGTAGGCTTCCAGGTGTGTATTGTATAAAATTTGTAATAGTCTCCTAGACCACAAGGTGTCATTCACACTGTACTCTGGGAAGTAAGCAGCAGGCCTATTGAGAGGATAATTAGCAAGGAGGAGAAGAGGTTTGTCATAACTCTGAGGCTAGCCTTCCAGAAGTTGCCATCAAATGAAATCGTAAGATTAAATTTAGCAATTTACAGAGGAGACTTGGTTTTGAACCAGGCTATTGTCAATATTAAAACGATGAGGCCACAGGGTGCACGACCTAGGAGAGAAGTTAATACCATGATTCCAGAAATATCCAGCAATTTTTCAAGGGTATGAAATTCATGGACCAGATCTTAGAATAAGGGGAGCTGGCAAGATCCAGGTCGGGGGTTAGGGACCCCTCCAAATGTGGGTTGAGTATGTTTAACTGCCCCATTTATATTAGGTTTAGTCATATAAGTTATTTTGGTCTACAAAAGTTTAGCAGACAGGCACAAGTTAGAGGGTTTAAAAGTTCTTGCCCCATTTTGTACTCTACTGATCCCTAAGTAGTGCTAGGTTATCAGTCTTATCTTAAACTGCACATATGCAGTACAGATCTGAGTCCAACGTACAGTGTGAGCAGGGCTTTCCAGCCAGCTGAGCCTAACCGAAGTCTCTGGAACCACAGTTGATCCTCATACCTATGGTTTTGGGAATACATCCCTGTGCCTTTAAACCATCCAATACTAGATGGTCTTTTTTCTGCAGCCTGTTATCACAGTTAGCAAGGTGTGTGTGTGTGTGTGTGTGTGTGTGTGTGTGTGTGAGAGAGAGAGAGAGAGAGAGGAGAGAAAGAAATTTCCTCTCAATGTCTTTAATATTATCCCTGAATATTAATGCTTATTAGTATGAGTTTTTCTAATTTTTCATTATTGCCTGTGGTTTTATTCTTGAGTTCTTGGACACCAGTGGAAAATTAGTTTAACACCCTTTCAGTTAGCCCTCTTGCTATTTCTAAGAGACTTCATCTGAACACAAATGTACTTATTTACCCAATAATTCCCAATTGTGATCAACTCATGTACTTTCTTTTTGGAGAAAAAGATAAGACAGCCCACATGTCTCAGTAAAAGCACCTGAGAAATTTATTTTATTCAAGAATATTTGCTGAACAATATTCAAGTAATTTTTACTCAGAAGATATTTTCACATTATTGTACCGTTATAGGAAAAAGTTATATTCTGTAGAAAAGGGTGGTAATCAAAACTATTCAGTATAATATATAAAGCCTATCCAGTATGTGAATCCTTGATATATATCTGAACTGAAAAATGCTGTTGGAGGGGCTCCTGGATAGCTCAGTTGGTTGAATGTCCAACTTGGGCTCAGGTCATGATCTCTAGGTTCATGAATTTGAGCCCCTCATCTGGCTTTCTACTCTCAGTGCATAACCTGCTTCAGATCTTTCGTCCCCTCTCTCTCTGTCCCTCCCTCACTCCTGGTCTTGCTCTCAAAAATAAATGAAACATTTAAAAAATGAAAAAAATGCTGTCTGTGTTATGCTCATGTGTTGTTGTTTGATTGTCTTAGCAGGACTGATTCTGAATTGGAAAATTTTGTTAAAAACATGAATAATTTCTCTGTGAGGGTAAGAAAAGATGAATTTTAAGTTGTTTTATCAATTCTTTCTGTAAATTAAATGTCTGCTCATGATGGAATTTTAAAATCTTTAAACTTTAAGCTAGTTAACTGTCCTTTCTAGATAAATGCAGTGAATATCTTTTTCTTTCAAAATTTTAAATTGCTTATTTATTTTTAAGAGACAGACAGAGACAGAAAGAGACAGAGTGAGAGCAGGAGAAGGGCAGAGAGATGGAAACACAGAATCTGAAGCAGGCTAAATCTGAGCTGTCAGCACAGAGCCCGATGCAGGGCTCGAACCCACGAACTGCGAGATCATGACCTGAACCAAAGTCGGATGCTTAACAGACTGAGCCACCCAGGTGCCCTGTGATTTTTTTTTTCTAATTCCCAGGATATACCATAAAGTATTGTATCTGAAATTTGTATTTTTCTACAAAATTACTTTTCATTTTAAATATTTATAATCAAACTACTTTTTACTAAGAAAATATAATTTAATCAATAAGACAAAATACTATTCCATAGAAAAAATAATAACACAAAATAAAACACTTCCACAGAGCCTACTGTGTATTATGTATTCCAAGAGTTTTGCATGCATTAACTCAATTACCCCTCAAAGTACTAGATGGGTGCTATTATTATCCCTATCTTATAGATAAAAATAAAGTACAGAGAGTTTAATTAACTTTTCAATGTCATGCAGAGAGTAAGTAATAAAAGATTTCAACCCAGGAAATCAGGCTTTAGAGTTTAGATTCTTAACCATTTATATTGGTCAATTACTAACATGATAACTCTAAAGATTGCACTAATTAGAATGCTCCTTGGTCATAATTTCTTGTTCAAGTCAGCAAAGCTTCTAAAATTCATCTTCAGAACTGGCAAAGATCATTTTATTGGCATAGTAAAATGCCAGAATATTGGTAGATGATAAAATATTATAGTAGAGGTTGGTAACCCAAGCCTGGGACTTTGAACCTAACTTTTTTCCAGAATCCTTTGGGAGGGAAAATCAGAAAAATGTCAGATATTCAATTTTGAATATAATGGATGAAGTGCTTCAAAATTGGGCAATTTTTTTATATTTTAATGATTTTATATCAAGCTACCAAAAACTCTTAAAGTTGATGAATGGTACCTGAAGTAACTAAATGGCAGTTAACAACATCAAAATTAGAAAAACATTTCTATAGGTGGAAACCATATGTTCTATGTCATTTTGTAGCAACATGGCAATGAATACCACTTGCATACTTGGTTGATCAAACATTTGTTTTGGCCTCATTATTGTCAACTATTAGGGTAATATTCAAAATAAACCCTTCCATCTCCATGACTGGCTAGAGAAGCTTTGATAATAGATCCACTTTATCAAATGTGGTGGTTAATGCCATTTTGGAAATTAGTATCTCAGCATGTGAAGCACTTATTAGAAAGGCGGTCTTGGCATATTCTTGAAACCTATACCATGTTACATACAGACTTAAATTCAATTCAAAGTTATGATGAGACTTGTTAGTTTCCCCTTCAGAGCTCCAAAATTCTGCAGAGCAAAATAAGAGGATCAGAAAAGCCCATTTATAATTGGGACCTGACTTGAAATAAAATTGGACCTTTAGGACAAAGCAGAATTCCATCAGAGGTTGAGCACAGCTACAATGATCCTTTTTTTCAGAATATTAGATGCGTTAATTTAAAGCAAAGAAAATCATCAAAATAGATGTTTAAAGGGTAATCAAGGGGCTATTAAAGTAGGTAGATCAGCAAGTTAATAGTGTTGAATAATATAGATCTCATTATAGATGACCAGCTATCGCTGTTTGCTTGGGTAAATGTGAGGGCTTTCCTGGGATGTAAGACTTATTAACCCAGTTAAACCTTGATTTGTGAACATAATTCATTCCAGAAACATGCTTGTAATCCAAAGTACTTGTATATCAAAGCAAATTTCCCCATAAGAAATCATGGACACTCAGATGATTTGTTACACAACCCAAAAATATTCATATAGAACTAAAATGATTACAATTTTGTAATATAATACAACATAATAAAATACAAAGGAAAATAAATTAACCTGCACTTACCTTTGAAAACCTTCATGGTGAGGGAGACAAGGGAGAGGATGGCTATTGTGTAGGATGACTTTCACTCTCGCTAGTGGAATCACTGCTGTCTATATGCCCAGTGGAATCTCTATTTTAATGCAACTTTAACAAAGAACCTATCCAATGACCCTTGCTTTTGCCCCCTTTTGAAGATTTTGTGGAAATGTGACATTGCTTATAATGATCACCTGCAATCCCATAGAGAGGAACAATTGTCTCAGTTGTGATCATGTGATGTTTGGTGTCATGTACTACTCATATTGCAAAATATCACTCATTTATTAAGTTAAAATTTATTAAAGATGTTTGCTCATCTTGTGGAGCACTCACAGAGCAAGTTACCTGTAATCCAAGGTTTTAGTGTATATGTTACCATGCATAATAGCGATGAAAATCTCTATGAAAAGTCACATGTATTACATCCTTACACCCAGGGCCTGCCAACATTTTTTTTCTCTGTTGATTGTAGGAAGTAAAGAGAGGGAGTACTTTTTTTTAAAACATGTGCGGGGTGGGGGGGGTGGGGGGGTGGGGGTTGTATTACTACACCTAGTATTAAGGATAACTAAGTCTTTACCTTCAAAATACTTATAACCTAGAATAGTTGAATAATTTTTAAATCTGCAATAAACCAAATGAAGATGTATAATCTATAAAAACACTGAATATGAAATTGCATAACTCTTGATATTGATGTATTCAAATAACATGATTCTCTCTGGCATTTTTCTGTTGACTTCTATTGAATAGCCAAGCAGATTACAACCATTTATATAGTATTTCCACTTAGTTATCTCATAGTCTCCATGAATTCACTTCACTGACTTGTGGTTTTCCAGATCCAATTTGAGTTAAGTGATTTTTGTTGTTGTTGTTGTTGTTGTTGTTGTTGTTGTTGTTGTTTTAATGAATTCTTATTCTGCAAAAGATATTCTGGCAGGTTTTTTGCTGACTTATTTTTAGAGTTCCATCTTCTTGAGCATTATGAATGCTATTATGATCAAGGAAGCAGTTATTAGATAAAAATTACTTATAAAATGTTGGGTTTGGAGAAAATATCCACATGCAAACACAGTGCAGGCAGTATGCATGACCTTCAGGTGGATGGTGTGAGAAGCTTCAGTGGATGTGATGGCCTGGGATGACTGCAGAGATGGAGACAAAACCCACTGCTCTGAGGCTGCTGTTTTGTTTGCTCACTTGTTCCTGAAACACTCACCATGCTCTAAGTGCTGCCGGTGTTCCTGTTCCATGGCTGAGCTTTCATAGGTGGACTGTATCTCAGAATATAAAACAAACTGTGGCATACTTGCCATCAGTCTGCTAACATACCTGTTTCTTGGCTTTATAGGGTAAAGATAAATTTAATTGCATTCATGAACCCCCAGAAAGGGAGTTTTAGCTTTTCTGCCCCCACATGTATAAACATGTGATAAACACTGTTGTGATAAACACTTTTAACCGAACAGAACATATTGTTTTTCTCCTTTCCTCCTTTCACAAATAAAGTTTACAATGTTTTCAGAAAATGCTGTGGAACACCCTTAAAGATTCCTATCAATTTTATAAGGAAATTAAATGGTTCCATTTTTACTACTTGTTAAGTATTCTCCCCTGGAGAATTCAGAGATCTACAAATATATTGCACCTGTGCTAAAACTGTACCTTTTATTTTTTTATTTTTTTATTTTTTTTACAAATAGTTTATTGTCAAATTAGTTTCCACATAACACCCAGTGCTCATCCCCACAAGTGCCCTCCTCCATGCCCACCCCTCCTCCCCCCACATCCACCAGTCCTCAGTTTTTGTCAGCATTCAAGAGTCTCTCATGGTTTGCCTCTCTCCCTTTCCCCCACCATTTCCGCCCTCCTTCTCCCCCTTGGTCCTCTGTTAAGTTCCTCCTAATCCTCCTATACGTGCACATATATGATATTTGTCCTTCTCTGCCTGACTTATTTCGCTCAGCATAATGCCCTCAAGGTCCATCCATGTTGCTACACATGGCCAGATTTCATTGTTTCTCATTGCCATGTAGTATTCCATGGTATAGATAAACCACATCTTCTTGATCCATTCATCTGTTGATGGACACTTAGGCTCTTTCCATGTAAAACTGTACCTTTTAAAAGCAATTAAAGGTTAGCTGATAATTATGGTAAGATAGGTAGAAGATGAAAATAACATTAAATTTTGGAGTACTTACTAAATGTCACCCATTGTTCAAAGTACTTTTTTTACATTATTTTATTTAATTGTAACAGCAACTAAGAGATTACTGTTATCATTTTTGCTTTGCCAATGATGAAACCGAGGCTTGCTAGTGTAATTGATTCTCCCAGAGTCACCAGTCTAGTGTAGGCCAACTTAGGAGCCCAGGTGGAGATACAGGAACCCCCACAACCATCTCCCAAACACAGAGACATGGATATGGGAGGGGCAGCTTTCATTTAGGAGTGCTGCTGGGAAGGAAAGCCCTTAGGTTGCATATTAGCCCAAAAGGTGAAAAGAGCATTTACTAAAGTACAATGTTGATCATAGAATGAGCCCTCCAAAGTATGTGAAGAAAAGTTTTGAGAGGGAGAGAAGTAGGAAGTTGAGTCCAGGGAATGGGGAGAGAGCCCAGGGTCTTTTGTGGATATGGATACTTGTTGGAGGGGACTGCTTCTATGATGGGTAAGGGTGTTAGGAGGCCGAAGCAAGGTGTATTTAGCTGGCTATGAGTTTTCCAAGAGGAGTGTGCAGTGGAAATAAATAGGGAACATGTAAAACTCTCTGGAGTTGGCTTTAGCCTGATGTAGGCTCCTGGATCTTAAATTCTAAAGTAGGGATCAGAGGCCTGATTTTTAGTGCTGATACTGGCTGGAGGAGGTCCTAGTAACCAAAATCTGGGCCTCTGAAAGCAGAGGACCATGACTCATTTTATAAATCCTCATGGAAGCATGTATTTCTGGATAGTGGTGTGTTGTCATGAGATTGTATAGTCCTTGTGTGCTGGGGATTGTACTTTTCTAGGGATAAAGAGTTATTTATGTAGGATGAGGAGTCATTGAAGGCAAGGCAAAATAAAATCTTTCACAATTGGAGCAAGGGAAGGCAGTTTGGGAAAAAAGAAGTAGTTTTGACTTGCCCTAATGACCTATACATTTAATTCTGATCTTGAAACAATATACAGGTTTGATAATATTGCTTTAAGCAATATTAAGAATAAAACTTAAGCTTGGATAGATTTTAAGAAATGACCCAAGGCTGTATAAATCTGAGGTTAAAATCCAGCTCATCTGACTTTATTGTACTTTTTAAATTATAGGACATGGCAAAGCATTTTAGTAGTAGACTTCTATTGCTTGACTCTACTAAATATAAACCTGCTCATTTCTAAATTTTGTTTTTGGTCCAGACCTTTTGCCAAGACACATAGCCAATATCTATGATCTATAATGTTTTTCATTTCCCTGAAGCTTGTCTCCATATTGTATGAAATCCTGGATTGTATATCCAGTGTTCATTCAAAATTTTCCCTTATCAGTAATGCATAAGTAAAAGGGAACTTAAATGGTGGGATTAAAGTGAAAGTTCAGTTACTTTGGGGGTAGATTTTAACTTCTGTTTACTCAGATATAAGTCAGCAAATATCTGATTTAAAAAGTGTTCCCTAATTCCTACCCATCCAAGTTGTCAACATGGCCTGAGCTAAGGCCAAGCCTTTCAATTAGAAGTAATAAACTAAGAGATGAAGAAAAAGGAGCTTCAAATATTATCCCACTGCACTGAGAGGACTTTGAACAATCATTGCTGCACTGCAGCCGTAGTTTCTCCATGGACCTAGCATAGCACTTTCCATATCACATTATAAATCTGTTTCATTCTTAGTAGAAAATAAGTAACTAAGGCAGGAGCACTGTTTTCATCCCTGTGCATTCTTAATATTTTTATTTTTTTAATCTATTTTTAATTTTTAAATTTACATCCAAGTTAGCGTATAGTACAACAATGATTTCAGGAGTAGATTCCTTAATGCCCCTTTCCCATTTAGCCCATTCCTCCTCCCACAACCCCTCCAGCAACCCTGTTTGTTCTCTATATTTAAGAGTCTTTTATGTTTTGTTCCATTCCCTGTTTTTATATTATTTTTGCTTCCCTTCCCTTATGTTCATCTGTTTTGTATCTTAAATTCCTCATATGAGTGAAGTCATATGATATTTGTCTTTCTCTGACTAATTTCACTTAGCATAATACCCTCTAGTTCCACCCATGTAGTTGCAAATGGCGAGATTTCATTCTTTTTGATTGCTGAGTAATACTTCATTGTATGTATGTATGTATGTATGTATGTATCCAATGAATGGATAAAGATGTGTCTATTGGCCATCTGGATATCTTCTTTGGAGAAGTGTCTATTCATGTCTTTTGCCCATTTCTTCACTGTATTATTTATTTTTTGGGTGTTGAGTTTCATTAAGTTCTTTATAGATTTTGGATACTAACCCTTCATCTGATATGTCATTTGCAAATATCTTCTCTCATTTTGTTGGTTGCCTTTTAGTTTTGCTAGTTGTTTTCTTCACTGTGCAGAAGCTTTTTATTTTGATAAGGTCCTAATAGTTCATTTTTGCTTTTGATTCCCTCGCCTCCAGAGACGTGTTGAGTAAGTTGCGTGGCTCAGGTCAAAGGGGTTTTTGCCTGCTTTCACCTCTAGAATTTTGATGGCTTCCTGTCTTACATTTAGGTCTTTCATTCAATTTGAGTTTATTTTTGTGTGTGGTGTACGAAAGTGGTCCAGATTCATTGTTCTGCATGTTGCTGCCCGGTTTTCCCAGCACCATTTGCTGAAGAGACTGTCTTTATTGTATTGGATATTCTTTCCTGCATTGTCACCGATTAGTTGGCCATACATTTCTAAGTCTGTTTCTGGGTGCTCTATTCTGTTCCATTGATCTGAGTGTCTGTTCTTGTGCCAGTATCATACCATCTTGATGATTACAGCTTTGTAATACAACTTGAAGTCTGGGATTGTGATGCCTCCAGCTTTGGTTTTCTTTTTCAAGATTATCTTGGCTATTCGGGGTGTTTTCTAGTTCCATACAAATTTTAGGATTGTTTCTTGTAGCTCTGTGAAGAATGCTGGATGTTATTTTGATAGGTATTGCATTGAATGTGTAGATTGTTTTGGATAGTATTGACATTTTAACAATGTTTGTTCTTCCTATCCAGGAGCATGGAATATTTTCCCTTTTTCTGTGTGTGTCTTCTTCAGTTTTTTATAAGCTTTCTATAGTTTTCAGTGTATAAGTTTTCACCTCTTTGGTTAGATTTATTCTTATGTATTTTATGTTTTTATGTACAGTTGTAAATGGGATCAATTCCTTGATTCCTCTATTGCTTAATTATTGGTGTATAGGAATTCAACTGATTTCTTCACTTTAGTTTATATCCTGTGACTTTGCTGTATGCATGGACCAGTTCTAGCCATTTTTTTGATGGAATCTTTTGGATTTTCCATATAGAGTATCATGTGATCTGCAGAGTGAAAGTTTGACCTCCTCCTGGCCAGTGTGGATGGCTTTTATTTCTTTGTGTTGTCTGATTGCTGAGGCTGTCTTCCAATACTATGTTGAATCACAGTGGCAAGAATGGACATTCTTGTCTTGTTCCTGACCTTAGGGGGAAAGCTCTCCTTGTTTCTGCACTGAGGATCATATTAGCATTGGGTCTTTCATATATGGCTTTAATGATCTCTAGACATGATCCTTCTATCTGTACTTTCTTGAGGATTTTATCTTGAGGTTTTTCTTGAGGATGCTGTATTTTGTCAAATGATCTCTCTGCATCTATTGAGAGGATCAGGTGGTTCTTACCCTTGCTTTTATTGATGTGCTGCATCACATTGATTGTTTTGCGTATATTGACGTAGCCTTGCATCCCGGGTATAAATCCCATTTGGTTGTGATGAATAATTTTTTAATGTATTGTTGGATCTGTTTGGCTAGTATCTTGTTGAGGTATTTGCATCCATGTTCATCAAGGATATTGGTCTGTAGTACTAGACTTTTATTTTGGAATCAAGGTAATGTTACCTTCATAGAAAGAATTTGGAAGTTTGCCTTTCATTTCTATTTTTTGGAATGGATTTAAGAGAATAGGTGTTAACTCTTCTTTAAATGTTTGGTAGAATTCCCCTGGAAAGCCATATGGCCCTGGACTCTTGTTTTTTGGGGAGATTTTTTATTACTAATTGGATTTCTTTAATGGTTATGTGTGTATTAAGTTTTTCTATTTCTTCCTGTTTCAGTTTTGGTAGTTTATGTGTTTCTAGGGATTTGTCCTTTTCTTCCAGATTGCCCATTCTATTTGGTGTATACTTGCTCATAATATTCTTTCATTATTGTTTGTATTTCTCCTGTATTGGTTGTGATCTTTCCTCTTTCATTCTTGATTTAGAGTTCTTTCCTTTTTCTTTTTGATTAAACTGACTACGAGCTTATCAATTTTGTTAATTCTTTCAAAGAACTAGCTTCTGGTTTCATTGATCTGTTTTACTTGTGTGTGTGTATGTGTGTGTGTGTGTGTGTGTGTGTGTGTGTGTGTGTGTGTGTTTTGTTTGTTTAGATAGCATTGATTTCTGCTTTAATCTTTATTATTTTCTGTCTTCTGCTGGTTTTGGGTTTTATTTGCTTTCCTTTTTCCAGGTCTCTAGGGTGCAAGGTTAGATTGTGTATCTGTGACTTTTCTTTCTTCTTTAGGAAAGCCTGGATTACTATATACTTTACTGCATCCCAGTTGTTTTGGACTGTGGTGTTACCATTTTCATTGGCTTTAATGTACGTTTTAATTTTCTCTTTAACTTCTTGGTTAGCCCATTATTCTTTAATCAGATGTTTGTTAGTCTCCAAATATTTTTTATACTTCCACATTTTTTCTTGGGGTTGATTTTGAGTTTTATAGCATTGTAGTCTGAAAATATGCACGGTTTGATCTCGATCATTTTGTCCTTATTGAGGGCTTATTTGTGTGCCAGTATGTGATCTATTCTGGAGAACATTCCATGTGCATTGGAGAAGATGTGTATTCTTCTGCTTTAGGATGAAATGTTCTTAATATGTCAGTCAAAACCATTTTTTTCTTGTTGATTTTCTGTTTAGATGGTCTGTCCATTGCTGTAAGTGAGGTGTTGAAGTCCCCTACTATTATATTATCAATGAGTTTCTTTCTGTTTGTGATTAATTGATTTATATATGTGGGTGCCCTCACATTTGGGGCATCCTTGTTTATAACTGTTAGATCTTCTTTGTGGATAGACCCCTTAATTATGATATATTGCCCTTCTTCATCTCTTGTTACAGTCTTTATTTTAAAGTCTGGATTGTCTGATACAAGTATAGCTCCTCTGGGTTTCTTTTGTCAACCATTGGCATGATAGATGGTTTTCCATCCCCTTACTTTCAATCTGAAGGTGTCTTTATGTCTAAAGTGAGTCTCTTGTAAACAACATATAGATGGACCTTGTTATCTTATCCATTCTGTTACCCTATATCTTTTGACTGGACCATTTAGTTCATTGACATTTAGAGTGAGTACAGAAAGATATGAATTTATTGCCATTATGTTGTCTTTAGAGTTGGAGTTTCTGGTGGTCCTTTCTAGTCTTTGTTGCTTTGGGCTTTTTTTCCCCTCCTCTCATCTTTTATCCCCTGAGAGAGTCCCCCTTAAGGTTTCTTGCAGTGCTGGTTTAGTGGTCACAAACTCCTTTAATTTTTGTTTGGGAAACTTTTTATCATTCTTTCTATTTTGAATGACAGGCTTGCTGGATAAAGAATTCTTGGCTTCATATTTTTTTGATTTAGCACATTGGATATCTTCTGCTACTCCTTTGTGGACTGCCAAATTTCTGTGGATATGTCTGCTGTGAACATTATCTGCCTTCCCTTGTAGGTTAAGGACTTTTTTTTCCCTTTGCTGCTCTCATGATTCTTTCCTTGCCTGAGTGTTTTGTGAATTTGACTATGATATGCCTTGTTGATGGTCAGTTTTTGTTGAATTTAATGGGAGTCCTCTGTGCTTCCTAGATTTTGATGTTTGTGTCTTTCCCCAGGTTAGGAAAGTTTTCCTCTATGATTGCTCATATAAACCTTCTACCCTTTTTCCTCTCTCTTCATCTTCTAGGACCCCTGTGATTCTGATGTTCCTTTTTAATGAGTCACTGAGTTCTCTAATTCTTAAATCATGCTGTTTTGCCTTAGTTTCCATTTTTTTCCCCCTGCTTTATTGTTCTCCATAAGTTTGTCCTCTGTATCGCTGATTGGCTGCTTGCTTCATCCATTTGAGATTGCAACTTAGTTATAGCATTTTTAAAAAATTTCATACTTACTAGTTTTACTTTTATCTTCACGTAAAGGGATTCTAATCTATTTTCAACCCCAGCTAGTATTCTTATTATTGTGATTCAAAGTTCTGGTTCAGACATCTTATTGTATCTGTGCTGATTAAGTCCTTGGCTGTCATTTCTTCCTGTTCTTTCTTTTGGGGTGAATTCTCTGTTTCATCATTTTGAGGGAAGGAAAGGAATTAATAAGGTAAAAAATTAAAACATGAAAAAATCAGATGAAGGATGCTAGATCCTAGATGTGTTTTGGTCTTGTTTTTGAAATAAGCTTGATAGATTAGAGAAAAAAGGGAAAGATAAGAAAAGAAAAAAATAAAGAAAAAAAATTTGAAAATTTGAAAAAATGAATAGACTAAAATAGAATAAAATGAAATGATGAAAGCAAAATAGTATTTAAAAATTTTGTGAAAAAGTAAAAAAATTACAGCAGAAAAAAATTAAAATAGTTTTAATAAAAATGGAAAATACATTTCTTTCTTTCTATATTCAAGAATAAGAAAAAAAATTGAATAGATTGACCAGCAAACAGACTGAAATATGATAGAAATTACATCAGTTGCCCCTAGAAGTCAAACTATGAAGCAGGTGGAGATACTTGTGGTGTTCCTGAGGAGCAAGGTTGGTCCAGTTGGGTGAGGCTTCATGTAATGGCTCCATTTTCCACTAGATGGTGCTGCTTAGCTACTGGGGTGGATTGTTGTGGCACTTGTAGGAGTGTATGCACATGCATATGAGGTGTGAACATGGCATCACCCAGCTACCCAGTCTCTATCAGAACTCTGTTCTCCCTGATCAACAATTGCACACCTGTCCTTTGTCTCCCGCTTTCGTGCATTCTCCACTTTTACACTGTTAATGACCAAGCCCATCAGGCTGTACCTCCCTCTTCTGAGGGACTGCAGGTTTGACCTGTTCTGACCAGCAGTGGCCAGGTGCCCATCTGCACCCGGGAACAACTGTGCTGTTACCAATGCCCAGAGACTGCAGCCGGGTGCCAGCCCTCCCCAGAAAAAGTTCATGTGATGGTGTAGCAGCAGTTTTTCAGAAATTATGGTAAATCACTACACACATCTGGCACCTGGCTTCCCCCTTAACATCTTTGTTCCAGCTCCAGTGAATGTGGTTGTTCTCCAGGGTCTGCTGGGACCTTTGCCGGTGGGGAGGCTGCCCAGCCTCCATCAAGCGTTCTCCTAGCAGGGGAACTTCCTTTGCCCTTGTGGAGCAAGGATCCCGAGGACCTCACTCTCCGCTCTTGGGTTTTGCCCTTCCCACCAGAGCATCACCAGGTATCAAGCAGCAGAGTTTCAGACTCTGTGCTCCCCCTGTTTATGGAGTCTTAATGGAATTTAAAACCTCTTCTTTCTCTTTTCTCCCTTTTTTGTTGAGTCCCTTGTGTACTCTTTCTTTTCTCTCCAGCTGCTTTGAGGAAGGAGGGATGCTTTCCAATACTACCTCCCTCCCCTTTCTTCATCCTCTCTCCACAAGCAAAAACATCTTCCTGCCCTCTACAACTTCTCTCTCCCCTGGTTCACCTCTCTGCACCATGTACCTGCTGAGTTCTGTGGTTCAGGTTGTGAAGACTGTTGTGTTAATCCTCAAATTAGTCTCTAGGTCTGCAAGATGGTTTAGTGTTGATCTGGCTGCATTTTAGGGAGAGAAATGCAAGAAAAAAAACAAAAAACAAAAGAAAAGCCAAAACAAAACTTCCATGCTGCTCTGCCATCTTGGCCCCTCCTGGAATAAGCCTTAATATTTTTATAAGTATCTACTATTAAGTCTTTGTTGAAATGAGTAATTAGCTCAAAAGTGAGTACTTTCTGGGGGCAGTCAGGCCTGACTGAAGAAATTTTCACCTGTGCTTTATTTAAGTGATTAAGTTTGTAATTAGAGATGTTAAAACATGGGTAGGAAGAGATGCCTACAAAGAATATTATAGACGGCATTGTTAAGTTCCTTTCTCAGCCTTGGGTGCTAATTCCAGACTCTTGGTACATGTCCCACCTCTGTCATTCTCTGTAGTTTTGCATGAAACACTTGATGTTACTGCTCAGCTCTTTGTTAATGGTACTCTGGCTATGTAATAAACAATCTATAAGAGTATTTATATTTTGAGAAGTTTCTGCTTTTATGAAGTACTCTATGAACAATCAGCATATTACTTAGAATTAGTACAGTCTATTTAGAAAGAAGGATAACTTTAAGATCCAGACCTAAATAACTTAAATCAAAATGTACACATTGGAAACAATAGTGACAATAGAAATCCATTGACTTCAACTTTAATGTCTGACAGTATTTACAAAGAAATTTTTTTTGCAGTGGTAGCACTTACCTTTGAAATGTTTTTAAAAACCTTCACACAATATAATCACTTAAGCCTATTGCATTCTAATGAAAATAAATAGTGATGTTTCTTTTGAGACCTTCATTCCCAAAGAAAATTCCCTGTCATTCAGATGCATAAGACAACTGTCTTTCTGTACTGATGGGCAGTGAACTAGAAAGGAGCAATATGGGGTTGTGGGGGATAAGAAATGAATGACTCACTCTTCAGTAGGATTTTTATTTTCTATCCTGTTTCTGTGAGAAATCTTCTCCTTGCTCTGGTCTTGAACTGAACTATAGCTTAGACTCTATATTTAGACCACCTTGCTTTGAATCCTGAATTGCGATTTAATTTCAAGAGTAATCTTGAAAATTATTTAATTCTGTGGGTCCATTCCCTTGGCATAAAATGTGCATAATAATAGACCTATCCCATAGAGTGTTGTGAAGATTCAATTAGAAAATACAAGTAAGGTACTTAGGAGGTACAAGGTTCTTGGCACACAGTAGGCATTTAGTAAATGTTAACTATTGTGTTTACTGTCATTGTTGTTAACTTGCATTCTGGATTGGCTTTGCTGTAGGGTCAGAGTGACTCCTCTGCTACTCGGGTGTTTTTGGAAATAAAATGTCTCAGAGTTATTCATCTTGTGTTGAATGGAAAACCCAAGTCCTGCTAATTCCATTTGAATTGTCTACAACTTCCACTCCATATTTTTCGTTTCTGCTATTCATGTGCTTATTTCAAACCTTCATCATCACTTATGCTATGATATTAGTCTCTTAATTGGACCTGAAAGTCCTTATTTCTCTAATTCATCTGCCACATTGCCATCAAATACATGTTTTGTGTTGTAAAAGTGACACCTGCTTGAAAGCCACTCTAGCACATAGTAAGTGTTCAATAAAAAGGGTTTTTTCTTATTTCTATTTCTCTCCTAGAGATGCTATAGGTTACTTATGAATGAGCAAACTTTCCAATATTGGTGACATTGAAGTAGCGGCTGAATTAAATGTGTCAGGGATTCCATATCAAGGATTTTGCACTGTGTTAGATACTGAACTTGAACAACTAAGTTGCTTTCGAATATTCTAAAGAGAAAAATTAAAAAAGGAACACCGTTTGATATTGAAGTTTAGATTATGTTGATGTTGTAGAGAAATTATAATTAAAGCACATAATATTTTCAGGTTTTAGTTTTTGCACTATTTACTTATGTGAAATATCACTTGAAAAAAATGAGACAAAATACATTGTTACATTGGCTACACATTGAATTATTGTGAAAATCAAACTCCTACCTTGCTCATATCTTTATTTGTATAATTCCTTTGCTATATACAATTTTTATTGTACAATTATGGGATTTTTGAAATGTTGTGCAGCCGGTATTTTGATCTGACCCATCCCTCCATGGGCTGGGCTGAACCCTGCTGAGAATAAGGACTCCTGCTGTTAACTTAGGGGAGAGGTTAGTCCCTCAGACCAGAAGCTAGAAAGGAATTGGAGGGTACTGCTAGGGCATCAAAGTTAGACTCTTTCTTGGACCAAGGAGGCATCAGAATGATTGAGAGGCTGCTGGATCCTATAAACATCCTCCATAGGAGGCACCCTAGGATCTGGGAAGAAAGAAATGTTATTTGCAGCTTGTGGCTCTAAACTAGCCCTTCGAGACAAAGATCCGGATGTTTTCTTTTCTTTGGGTCAGGAGTATGGAATGGACCAGATTTTAAGAGCAAGGTAGAATTCAATGACAGCCATAATTTAAATTTCTCTGAACAGTTTTATTTCTTGGGTTGTTTTTACTCCCTTTCTACCTTAGCATCTAGTAGGCACTGAATTCTGTTCCCCCTGTCCAAATTTCTATGTTGAATCCCTAATTCCCAGTACCTCCAGAGTGTGACCTGGAGATGGGGTCTGTACAAAGGTGATTGAGTTAAAATGAGGTCATTAATCTGACTAGTGTCAGAGTGCGACCTAATTAATCTGACTAGTGTCCTTCTAAAAAGAGGAAATATGGGCACACAAAGGGGCACTGAGGACCCCAGGGGTGTGTTCCGCCATAGGAAAGACCATATGAAGACAGGGTGACAATTGCCATCTGCAAGCTAAGGATGGAGACCGCAGAAGAAACCCAATTTGCTGACACCTTGATCTTATACTTCAAACCTCTAGAACTGTGAGAAATTTCTTTTGTTTAAGCCACCCAGTCTGTGGTACTTTGTTATGGCAGCCCTAGAAACTAATATAGCATCTCATAAAGCTTCTCTTTGAAGCATCAACTAGGGTTGTCAGTGCTGAGAGGAACCCAGAGAAAGAATATCAGGGGACAGGTAAAATGTGTGACCTGTGCATCTCATTGCTTTTGCTCACTAGGCATAGGGATTCTATTTTATTTTTGAATAAAAAAGACAATTCCATCTAATCACCAATTATAAACTGAGCTGTGAAAGAAAGAAAGGTGGAGGATTAAGTGAATTGTACTGACAAAAATCATTCTCCCCTTGTATAGTTTTTAAAGACTCTTGTTGAAAATCTATATGTGATTAAAAAAAGAATAAAACTCCTTTTGAATTCTGGGGAAATGGTTTCTCACCAACCATTATAATTCCGAGAAGTCAACTTTTCCTTTAGCAGATATTTTTAGAAGCCACAGGGTTGAAACAAAGAAGTGGTTCTGGCAACGGTGGAGGCCCACATAAATGATCATATAATCTAGACACCTATAACCTCCTGGTTGAAACTGTTATGTAAATTATACTATTTAAATACTAATATCCTCAAAATTAGGGAAGAGTTTAAGGCAAACAGAACAGTGTTTTTATTTTTGTATTCAGGAAAGTATTACAAAAGACAGCTCTCTACTGCTTAGTTATTAGAAAATGGTTTCACAGTATCTTTATTTTGCACTCCCTCTTTGTTTGCACTTTATTTTGCACAGCCTCTCTCTCTCATTCTCCTTGATTTATTATTAAACAACAAAGTTTAAAACCTTTCTACTTTCATACAAACCTTAATTTAAAAAATTTTCAATAGTTTCTACCTTTTTTTTTTTTGGTCTGTGAGAATCAAAGAAGATACATAAATGATAAAAGAAAATATCATATATCCTTTGTGATATATGTGTTTATTACTTTTCTGCCCCTTCAAATCAGGAAAAGGATATCCAAGTTCTTGGGGGAAATATTTTTTCATGCCTTAAGGGAAAAGTCTGTTGTTGACTTAGGCTGGTTACACATTGGTGGTTGATGTTGGCATTTCTATCCTAACTGCCTTTCTACTGTATTATTTTTCTATTGCTGCTATAACAGATTATTACAACCTTAGTGTCTTAAAGCAACACTAATTTATCTTCTTAAGGTTCTAGAGGTCAGAAGCCTGAAAGTGGAATTACTGGGTTAAAATGAAGGTGTCTACCAGTCTGCATTCCTTCTGAAGTCTCTAGAGGAGGGTGTTTCCTTGTCTTGCCCACTTTTCAGAGGCTGCCTGCATTCCTTGGTTTGTGGGTTCTTCCTGTATCTTTAAAACCACTAGTGAGGCGTCTTCAATCTCTCTCACTCACTCTCTGACCTCTGCTTTGGCCATCACATCTCATTCTCTGACTCTTGGCTTCTTCCTGTGAAGACCCTTGTTACTACATCAGACCTAATGGGTGAGGCAGGATGATCTTCCACCTCAGGATTCTTTACTTAATCATATAGGCAAAGCTCGTTTTATTCATGAAGGAAAAGTTTATAATAGAATCCCTACTAAATCTTTGAGTATATTTGATCCAGATTTTTTTCTGGTTCACTTCCATGCACAATTTTCAACCCAGTCTTCACTAGACAGCCAATGATATGAACATCTTTTGTGTATATTGTTTACATGTGTGTATATGTGTATATGTCTGTCTTTTCTCATTCTTGGTCTTTCCAACACAATGATATTGTGCATAGTTCCAACATCAAAAAAGGCTCTAGAAACTGAATACTTTGCAACTCAAGAGGTGGCAAAAACCTGACATGAACTGATGTAAGGCTATTTGCAGTCTTTATCTCAGTATGAATATTCATATTTCACTGCAGACTTAGTTTGGTTTTTTCTTAGACTGTAACTTTTATTTTTTTTAATGTTTTATTTATTTCTGAGAGAGAGAGAGAGAGCGAGAGCACACAGGGGAGGGTCAGAGAGAGGGAGACACAGAATCTGAAACAGGCTCCAGGCTCTGAGCTGGCTGTTAGCACAGAGCCTGACGCTGGGCTTGAACCCATGAACCACGAAATCATGATCTGAGCTGAAGCTGGACACTTAACCGACTGAGCCACCCAGGGGCCCCTCACTAGAATTAGTAATTGATCTAGTTACAGACCCCACTGGGAACATTTTGTAATATACAGTTATAAACCACATTGCCATGCAGAAATCAAACATATCTGGTCCTAAGAGTTTCAGATGATGGGTTGTGGACCTGCATTTCCTATGCCAGCTCTCACCCTATCAGGTCCAGTTTTCATGTCAATAGCAGCTCTCCTTTAAAGACCCCTATTAAATCTACCTACAGTTGTATAGACAAAATCCATAACTTTGACTTTCAAAATTCCAGAGATCGTTACCCCAATCTTTATGGGCCCCAAGAGATCCATTCCACTATCCAAAAGGCTTCAGATCATGTGGATATGGTAGGTGGAATGATGGCCCCCCAACAATCTTCCCATCCTAATACCTGCAAATATGTTCCTTAAATGGCAAAAGATACGTCACATAGATGATCAAGTAAAGAAATCTGAGATGGAAGATCATTCTGCTTGCCCACACCTTCTCCATCACTATTAATCTGTGCCCCCCACCTGCCACCTCCACACACAGTGCACACTAGTAAATTTGTGGTACATGGGAATACCTGGATGTATAAAGAGGAGAGAATTGAAGTTTATAGTTACATGGGTACTGGAGATTTGCATCCAGGGATGTGAATGTAGCCCCTTTTTTGTATCTCAAACTAAATTACAGTCATTTGCAAAAAAGCATTGGTATTTGTTTTATTTTCTTTAGTAGTATTAGAATTGCCCATATTTTGTTCTCCCTTTTAACTGCTGAATATGGATACTACAGAAGTGGCTTGTAACAAGCAATAGCAAAATGTAAAGGACTGTTGCTTGCAAATGTATTAACTTAAAACAGTCTATTGCACATGCAAGGAAATATTATATTTATGAGCTGTGCAGTGTTCCAAGTTTATTTAACAGTAAGAATCTGTGTGGTTGGAGTCAAATGTTAAGTGGTTAAATAAAGTATGCATTACTGGCTCACCATATCCAATTGGTATTGATTAATGCAGTGTTACTGAATATTTTCCTCTTATAGATGTTCACAAAATATCTTCTATTCTGTTATCGCTGTCCTTTATTATAATCCGCAGGTGAGAAATTCTTTCTACAGTACAATCGTGTAAAGTGCTTCATCTCCCTCTGGTAAGACAAATGAAGACTTTTTAGAGATGATTGCTATAAATGGCATATTATACTATCTGCTGTTTCCATGATTTTAGCATTAAGGAGGATGAGTAAATAACTTAGTTTTCAGTCACTCATTTCTTTTCCAACTAGTCATCTGGCATGCCACATTTTCAATTTACTGAATTTTATTCTACAAATATATTTGTGTTCCAATGATTATTTAATATCAAAGCAGGAATTTTAATGACCAGGTGGTCAGGAGACTTGAAGTTAAGTTCCAGTTACATTACTAAATATTTCTGATACTAAATATTGATGTCAGTGAGCCTCCATGAGCCCTGTTTTCATCTATAATATCAATATTTTAAATCATTCTAAGTTTCATTTTAGTTTGAAAATGATCTGATTTGATAGACTCAGTATCAGTTAAAGCTACTAGGAGGCTAGAGGTTATTGTAATTTGGAATCAGACTTTTAGTCATTCAAAATTTTTGTTTCCTGTCAACATTGAGATTAATATTTCTCTTACATCACCAACATGTTTTATAATCTTATTTATAGATTCATATGTACAGTATAACATAACACAGTATGTAGTATGTGGACATACATATATGTGTACATGTATATTTAGTGATATATGATAGATTTATTTGTGTCTTATGTTATAATTTTTGTTTACTATTTTTACATATATATCCACATTAAAGCCTTGGATTGTGAGTAACTTGTTCTGTTGAGTGTTTCACAAGATGAGCAAACATTTCTAATTTTAACTTGATAAATGAGTGATGTCTTGCAATATGAGTAGTATGTGATGCCTGATGAATGTAACATGATCACAACTGAGCCAATGGTTTCTCCCTCTCTCTCTCTGGGATTGTGGGTGATCATATCCCATGCTTGGATACTTGGTCTCAGTGATGTTTGGCAGAAATCATTGATTTTTCAGAACACTGGAAGGTGCCCACAACTGGCGCTACTGTATTTTTTTGTCACTTCAAAGCACCTTTGGACAGTCCTTTGCTTTTCCATGTAAGAGTAAGCTTAGGAATGCTTTGCTTCATTCTAGGTCAGGCTTCCTGCAGGTATAGACCCTTCCTCAGCTGCCTTATTACTAGTTACATTGCTTACAGTATTTAACAAGAGTTTATTAATGTGGTACTGTAGTCAATATCCATGTGATCATTTACAGTGGGCCCCATCCAGAAAAATATCCCATTGAGTCAACAGCTGGCAGTGATTCCATTAGTGACAGTGAAAGTCATCCTACACAGTAACCCCTTCTCTCTTATCTCCCTCATACCAGCCACGAAGGCTTTCAAAGGCAAGTATAAGTTAATTTATTTTTCTTTATATTTTGTACCACAGTATTATAATCATTTCTATATGAATATTTTTAGATTGTGGAATGAATCATCTGAGTTTCCATGATTTCTTATGGGGAAATTCACTTTTATATACAAGTGCTTTGGATTACAAGAATGTTTCTGAAATGAATTATGCTCACAAACCAAGGTTTTACTGTATACACTTTGTTTCTCCACTATACTGATATATGAAAATTTGAATTAATGATTTATTAAATTCATAAAAAGGACAAAATGAAAATAGATGTACTCATTCACTGTTGAAAACTTTTTTAAATTTAAACTTGTTTCTTAAGGGACACTGAATTGTTTACTCACAAATCATTAGCTCTTTAACACAGGAGCCTAGAGGGAGGGGCTCACAAGAAAATTTAACTTTGAAGTGTTGGGGGTCATTCCGCAATGAAATCTAACCAGATTTGAAAAAGAGGTGGTGAAGATTTATTGCATTCTCTTCAATAACTTAAAGGATTATTATGTAAAATAGTAAGTTTGTTTTTCTGGCTCTAGAGGAGAGAAAAAGGCCAATTGCTGTTCTTTTGCCTGATAAATACTTATTGAGTGCTTTCTCTGTGTGAGATGCTGTGGATGCTTTCTAAATGGTCACTTACTTGAAAGTTAGGGTAGGGTGGTTCTTGTTAACAATGTGAAGAATGAAAACTTTTGCATCCTAAAAGGGTGATGAGGTCCCCATCACAGGCAGTATTTTGGAAGAGAATTGATTAAAATTTAAGGATATTATAGTTGGGAATTTGCGCCTCATTAAGGATGAGGGACTCATTAATTATTGAGACATTTTTTTCTGATTCTGTGAAACTCCTTTGAGAGTATAAGTGATTTAATTTGATGTGGCTTACAGTTCAAAGAATGTCTTTTCATTGAATATTTCTGGTAGATATTTGTGAGATAAGGTGTGGTAAACTAACATACCTTCTTTTTTCTATGAATTAACCCTTAAAAATCATAGTTAGCCTGTGAAAAAATGAAAACAATCTCAATCTCATGGACTGTTTGGCTCTACTAGGAGGTTCTGTCATAACAATATCAATTAAGAATATGCAAATAAGGAGACCAGAAACAACTCGAGTTTTTCTAGTCATTTTAAATATTTTTTATACTTTAATAAAATGTCCAAATGTTCTATGCCTGTTTTACTTTTTTGAAACATTGGACAAGAAACCTATAGAAGATGACACACACTTGATACATTTTTCCCATTAAGAATACCAAATATTTGTTACTTAGATACTTCATACTTACATTAATTATAGCTATTATAAATTTCCGATCAAATATAGCACTAATACAGATTTTTATTTATCTTTTCTGGTCCTCATTTGAATCTCATCCCCAGATATCCATACAAACTGTGGATAATACCCACCCTGTGACATTGTCATAAGGAATAAATTATATGATAGTTTATTAGTGCAAAGTTCTAGACAAAATTATTTTTGTCTTCAGTAATTAAAATATTTTATTAATAGCATTTTAGTATTATATCAACCCAAGCTGCCAATTTAAGCCTACTGTTTATATCAAATTCCTTGGAACACATTTATATGGATATTTAGGGTTTAATTATACTTCTTTAAAAGTTTATTTATCCTGAGAGATATCATGAGAACGAGTGGGGAGGGACAGAGAGAGAGAAAGACAGAATCCCAAGCAGGCCCTGTGCTGTCAGCACAGAGCCCTATGTGGGGCTCCAACTCACAGACCATGAGATCATGACCTGAGCAGAACTCAGATGCTTAACCAACTAAGCCACCCAGACAACCCTAATCATACTTTTTGACTATAGCTTCCCACCAGAAAATTCTATCTTCCAGACATAAATCCACTAATAATATTCATGGTACTCCCATAAAGGGAGGCTATGCTTTATAGGTAAGAACTAATATATGTGTTTAGGTTAACAATGGAGAAATTTTTTATCAGTACCTGATAATGTAATTTGAGGTATAAAGGGATGAATGTGAAGAACTTAGATTTTGGAATAAATCAGACACGTTTGAATTTAAGCTCTGCCATTAATAATGGTGTGTATGTTATGTAATTTCTTAAGTCTGTTCCCTCATGTGTAAAATTGCAAAATCACAAAAAATTCCTTTATAGTTTTCTGGGGAATCAAATGAGATGATGCTTATAACTTAGCTGGCACTTATATAACGTCATTACAGATAATGATAAAACAAACATGTTCACAGCCACACCTATAAATCTTATGGAGTGGGAATGTATCTCCATTCCAAAATTCAGAGGTGCAAGAAACATAATTTCACTGTTTAAAAGAGAAAATAGCCTTGAAATCTAACCATGGCCCCCTTGCCATAAGGGTAGAAAATCTCCTACCCAGATTTTCATTTCTTGCTCACTAGAGTCGAAAGCTAAGTCTTGGATCATAAACTCCTCTCTCTATCCAGGTTACCATTACTGTCTTACTTTGACCCTTTGGTTTCAGTCACCATCTCTGTGACTTCTATGCAGATGTTGGAACACAGGACACTGAATATGTTAGCAGTTCTATCAGCCTATGATTTATATAGCCATTTCCTCTATTGGGGCTGGCCTTGAAGTCCCCCTTGGCTGTTTCAGCAAAAGGCTCCTTTTGTGGACCTACAGTCTTCTCTGATCCTGTTCTTCTTTCTATGTCCTTTCTCTCATGAGAGGTTTGGATATTTCTTCTTTGAGTCAGGTAGGAAATATCTCTTCTGTGTGTGTTTTGTTCAAAATAAATATGTTTCTGCATTCCAAATTCCTGAAACATCTATAATTCCCATAGGGTCTAAGGTTTTGGGGAAATCTAGATAAAACTATCACAAGCAGTTTTTCAATTCTCTGTACATGAAGACAAGAGTAAGGAAGCAGAAGCAGAAATATACTGGGAGAAAAGGAGTGTTGTTGATTATCAAAAACTTTAATCTTGCTCTTCCAACTTGGTATTTATTAGCATTATTCAAAATTCTATTTTAGTACATACTCAACAAGTTCTAGGTCTTTTATTTACGTAGGATTCAGCTAAATGCTGTGGGAGGAGTTGAAAAGTAGATGATTCTGCTACTGAAGAATTTACAGACTTTAATAGTGGGAGGGGGGAGATTAAATTATGTACACAGGAAAATTTTGACATAAACATGAATTATAAAAAATTACACGCATGCCTGCGTGGCTCAAATGGTTAAGTGTCTGACTCGTGATCTCAGGGTCCTGAGTTCAAGTTCTGTGTTGGACTCCCCTCTGGGAGTAAAGCCTACTTAAAAAATATCGAAATTGAACAAGAGGTTCTGTCCCAGGGATTTCTTATGGGAGAAGGGGGAAATGGTCTCTGCAGTTTGATAAAAAGTTTCCTGAAGATTTTGCTTTGAACTTTTCTTCATTTTGCAATTACTGTGTAAGAGGCTAAGTTAGATTTCACCAAATATTAATACATGATAGGCCTTTTGTGCAAATAAGGACGGATACCATAGAGAAATTTGAGCAAAATGACAAAAAGTAATAATTTATCTAGAACAACCTGGTAGTAGTATCCCTCAGGATCTAATGGAAGAGGAAGACACTGGGCTTAGGAAGGAATTACATGGGGGATCTGAGTGGCTCAGTTAGTTGATCATCCAACTTTTGATTTCGACTCAGGCAATGATCCCAGGGTGGTGGGATGGAGCCTAGTGTTGGGCTCTGAGCTGAGAGTGGAACCTGCTTGAAATGCTCTCTCTCTCCTTTTATCTCTCTCCCCAGCTCATACTATCTCTCTAAAACTAAAAAAAAAAAAAAGGGGGGGGTGGATTGCAGACAATTATAAACGTGAGGTGATGAGGGACTTGGAGGAGGTTTTAAGGCTAAGGAGAAGAAACCTAAGGAGTACTCCTCAGAGCCAGTGTTTCTGTAGATCTTACAATATAGTCCACAATGTTCTCAACACTTCTCATTCACTTATTGAATCCTCACAACTCAGAGGTAAATACTCATTTCATAGATGACAGGGGGCCACCCAAGTTACACAGGTAAAAGCAATGGGAGTAGATTTTGAACCTGGGCAGCATGGCTCCATCTCTTGTGCTTTTACAAACTGCTTCTGAAGCAATTCCAAGTTAAATTCAAACAAACAAACCCAGAATAGCTTAGATCTAGTTGGTAAAGAAGCAGAAGTCAAACCTAGCTCCATGGTTTTAATCTTGGATGACTGAAAGTATTATAATGATGCAAGAAAGTGATGAAGGGAGGAAAGGAGGCTGTTTCATTATTTGCATAACAGATTATGCAAAGGTATATATATTTTGTTGTGTAACTTGATTGGTATACATATTTGGTAAAGCCCAGTTGTTCAGGAATTTCTTCTCTTTCTAACATCTCCTCCCAGCCTCTTGAAATACATAGGCCATAGTGTCCATTAGAAGAGATGTTTTCCTATAATCTAGGCAGTATCTTAGAATATGAAAATTTAAGTTTCATGTCCTAGTACCATTGTGGTTGTAACATTTAATTTTGTAATTGTCATGTAATGATTTTTTGGCTTCTCTTCTAACCATTTTGTAGAAAGGAGATTAATTTGAAATTGAATTATCTTGAGAAAAGTTTTCAAGAATTATTTGGCCAGGAAGATTCTACCCATTTGTCTCAAGGTTGTGAGTTTTAAGGTGAATATGTTTTGGCTTGGTCTTTTGATTCTGTTTTGTTGCTACCATTTTGCTAAACTTTGTATGACTGACAGTGGTACTTAGCGTTTCCTATAATGGCACTCTAATAACAGTAGAGTTTTGAATTACTTTAATCAAAAAGATTCATTGAGCGCCTAAAATTGGTTATTTTGATATAGAAGATAATAGGTGCATGTTCAGTGAGATCCACTTATGGCAGAATTTCCTTTGCTAAAATGACCTATTTTTACTACTCTCCCAAAATCTATACCGCTTTGAAATGTCACTTAGGCAGCCACAGACCATTTTTTTTTTTAAATGTTTTATTTATTTCTAGGAGAGAGAGAGACAGACAGCATGAACAGGGGAGGGTCAGAGAGAGAGGGAGTCACAGACTGAAACAGGCCCCAGGCTCTGAGCTGGCAGTCAGCACAGAGCCCGACACGGGGCTCGAACCCACGAACTGCGAGATCATGACCTAAGCGAAAGTCGGACGCCCAACCGACTAAGCCACCCAGGCGCCCCTGCCACAGACCATTTTTTAAAAAGCACATTATTCAGTGCACCTTTAATTGCCTAATAGTAATACAAACAACACACAGTAGTTCATTAGTATTGACAAAAGAACCACTATGCAGTTGCCCAGGAGGCTGCAGATCACAATTAGAAGTGCTTTAATACATATGAATGTTTGAGCTGGTTGTACAGATGCTTTTGATACCTTAGTCTTTCACAGAACTGGATTTTATAACTTGAAAAAGATTTTTTTTAATTGAGCTGTAGAGCAGCAAATTTGGTGAAAAGGTGGTGAAACTCTAAGCACAATGAAGGCAGAGACCATGTTTGTGCTGTCAATTCCTGTGTGTCTAGACCTTAGTTCCTGTAACTGAGTTGAGTGTTCAATAGATGTTGAATGAATGAGGGAACGATACATTGTTAATGAATCTGGAGAAGGCTTGAGAATTAAACATAAATGACCCAAAAGCACACAACAAGCTCTTAGAAATAACAGAATCTCACTCATCAAATCTTGCCTTTAAATTGTGATTTTTCTTAATGTAGCTTTTAGATACACTACACAGTGTCAGATTTTAAGAGATCACATTTTTTGCCACATGGTGGCATCATTTGTAGTCTTGATGGAGTTTTTAAGTAACTGCAAGCTGAAGAAATTTGTTTTGACACCTGCCATTAAATGCTTATGTTTTGATGAAACGTAGATGAGGCACCCTGTAGTTGGCCTGTAAAGGTATGACAAAATTTTGAATATGTATTTTTTCTGTAAAACTTTAAAAATAACCCTAAATTTAAGAATAACTCCTCCATTTATTAAGATTACTCCTTTCTTTTCACCAGAAGTCTTTTCCAATCAAGTGCAAACAATTAGATTAAAATAAAATTAGAATAATAACGAGGTAGTTCAAGTGAATTGGAAAAAGTTAGTGTAATATTGTTAAATTTTGAGAAGAAAGTTTAGTTCTCATAAGCATTAGAGGTTTATAGACTTAAGCTGTTTTCTCTGAGCTAGTCTGAGATTCTCATAATTAAGATGAACTTATGTGTGTTGTCTTTGTAATGGCATTTTAAGCATATTTCATTCATATTATCTTTTTTTCATTAGTGACTATGGCATTTAGATTGGAATTGCTTTGATCATCAGGGGATTGCTCAACCTTCTTTTAACACCACCCAACATGATCCTAGACAAATAATGAGATTGTCTCTCATGTTAAGACCCTTGTTTGAATTGGGACATTGCCTTACTGTTTAAATCAGGAAAGATTACTTTAAAATATGAACTAAATGAATATTTCTTAGGGAAGTCTAAAGTGTCTTTACGTAAGATGCATCTTCTTTTGAATAAGAGCTTATGCCTTCTGTCTCCTTCCTTGGTTGATATATTTACACATTTAAAATCTCTGTGATGCAGTATAGAACTAAAAAAAAAATCTCTACTGACATTAAATCACAGATATTGGACTGCCAAGTCATGTTGTCTGGTCCAAATCATACCTATTCTCAATATTCTACATCTTCCATGCCTTGCTTATAAAATATATTATTGTATTTCTATATTTTATCTTTTATAGTAATTTATTTTGTCTCACACTTTTTTATATGTTGAATGCTCTTTCAGAGACGTCTGTGTAATGGGAATGTAATTAGTTTTCTGTTTTTTTCTGGTCTACATTTATAATGTATTAGAAGACATTAAATAGAAACCAATAACTCTTAAGATTGTATGTTTCAGATTTGCAGTTCAGCTTTTTTTGTAAGGAATTTGTATTTTATCCAGAGAGTAGACAAAAGACGTAAGCACATTAATTAAAAGGGTATGAGGACTCCTAGGTTGTGACTTTAGGAGAATTAAGTGGATTATGGTACCATTGCTTTCCTTGGGGCAGCTCTGAAAAATCTTTTAGCCCTTGTAGAAACAGCGTGTGACTTCCAAAGGAGGCCGCAGTAGATACTTTGTTGTGTAGACACAGAAGAATCAGGAACAGAATAAATTCTGCTGTAGGGAGAAAAATAAAACTCTTTGCTATTTGCCTCAGCAGTTTGTTAGAGGCTGGATATGTTAGATAGTATCTTTATCCCCACAAAGTTTACAAAAGCTAGTTGGCCAGTCTTTGTAATTATTGTCAAGTTGGTCTTCAGGGTACAAATTATAGCCTAGAGTCCAGGCTACCAGTTCCCTACTTCATTGTTTCTCACACATTGATTAAACATATGCAATCTCATGCTTAAATGTGAATTCAAAAGGTATATTCTTCTTGTAAGCTATTAAAAACTAAATTGGAGTTTGTGTAAAACTGCATTGAGTGTAAGATTGTGTTGGAAATATACATGAACTACCATATTATCGTCTTTATTACTACATATAAATATGTGGCCATGCTGTCTGGGTCATCAAGGAAGTTCCTTTACTTACTGGGTAGCAAAACTTACTCTGATAAACAGTTGTAAAAATAAATAAATAAGTAAATAAATAAATAAATAAATAAATTCTCTGATTTCTGTCAGTGTGAACAGTCCTGCTCTTCACTAAAAATGCTGGTGCCTATTTTAAGTCAGTCACAGGAAGGAAGTATAGAAGGGTTAAAATAGCTGAGCATTATGATATTCTCCATAATATTTTGTTCTACCATCAAGTAATGATGAGCTTATATGTTTCTTTAACTCTTTACATTTCGACATTCCCTAAATTTCAGCTAAAAATGACCCTAAACTTCATAATATCTTAATAAAATTCTCAAAATATTTAAGAGCAAGGAAATGAAAAGGACCGGGGTACAAAAACATTCTTTTCCCTACCAAATTGAGTCTTTTAGTTTTCAGTGTCTATTCACTAAAATGGAACTTTCTTTTGGCAGACAATGGCATAACTCTTAATGTATCCATTTAATCAACATTCTATTAAAATAAGTATATATGGAGAAACTAGTTTTTTAAAATAATAGCAGAGTACTTTTTAAAACACCTTAAATGCATTTTTGTATGTTTGGAGTGGTGTTCAAGGGAAGCATCAGGAGAAGGAGCATGGGTGGATATGAGAGGTCAAGATGGCAGCAGGATGCATTGTAAATCTATCCTAATACAGATTAATAGAAAATTTAGTTGTGATGGAAAGGATATTTCAAAATGGTATCTAAGGACATTTAAAAATGGATTTTCTATGTGTCTTTAATACTTTTTCATTGTTTACATACCAATGAGCCTTGAAAAATGCAGGGGTTAAGAGTGCCAACTACCCAAACAGTCAAAAATCTATGTAAAATGTTTGAATTCCCAATAACTTCTCATAGCCTACTGTTGACCGGAAGCCTTACTGATAACATGAACAAGTGATTAACACACACTTTTTTTTTTATGTTAACTGTATTATATATCGTATCCTTAAAACGAATCTAGAGAAAAATGTTATTAATAAAATCATAAGGAAGAGAAAGCATATTTACAGTACCACACTGAAAAAATCTGCCTGTAAGGGGGGACCTGTGCAGTTCAAATCCATGTTGTTCAGGGGTCAAGTGTATTTATTATTACTCTTTGGTGATGGATTTGTGCTCACTGTTATTTTTACTTAAGTGGCTTTAAAAACCAACAGCATGAAGAAATTAATGCAAAGTATTGGTATAAGAAGATCTGTCTTCCAAGGGCTAGTGGCATAGAGCCATATATGAATATAAGGGAGATCAAGTCTGAAATAATCAAGTCAGCAACAGACAAACAATATTTGAATACCCTAGCATATTTAAACTAATAGTGAAGATTTGACAATATATAGGTATCAGCTAATGCGTCAGGCATTTGTTTGTTTTTTTAAGTATAAGGACTCTGATAAAGGTTTCTAATTCTGTACTAAGAGGCTTTTTGGAATCCGAGTCTACTTCTCCAGTGATACCTATCTTAACCTTGTGTTGCACATATGATCCTTGAAAACTGATGAATCTTTTTAAATTTTCAGCTGATAGAACACCTACCAGCACACCCATTCACTTTTCTCAGGTGCTATGAGACTGCTTCTATAGAAAGGAAGCACCCATTTTGTGGGTGGAGAGGAGCAACATTAGAAATCAGTTAGTCAAGGTCATTCAGTGTGCTCAGGGTAATTCAAACAGAGTAGAATAAGCCTCAGGAGGTTTGATCTTCTTTCTGTATGCAGTGGAAAAAATAATGTGTAGATGATGAAAAGAAAGGTGTTAAAGAAAATAATGCACCTTGGTCAGTTCATTCAAGGGTAATTTTAAAACAGAACTAAAGTAGAGAGGTGGCTCCCTCATCTAAGCTTTGGACCCTGAACAGATGTTTGCAGTAAGCTTATGTAACCTTGGCACTGTGCTATGCTTGTAATTGAAGTTCATCTTTATGAGATTTCAGCAGGCCTGGTCAAAGAGGTTGGTCATTAAAGGCAGGAAGCACAGCAACTTTAGTAAATATAGTAGAAAGAAATGCAATTTTCCTTAGCAAGGTGTTAAGGAGAGAGATTTTGAAATTAATCTTAATTTAACCTTCGAAAAATATGACCTTGCTCTTGAATCTTGCTGTAGAGTTGCCTTTTGATGTACTTGCTTTACATACTAAGGCAGATGACTGTGTTACCTTAATTGAGTTTGTGTTCTATTGCTTTCTCAGTAAATTCTATTTTAGTAGCTTTATAAATTGACCATAAAAACCTCCACTAGACTGAAATTTCAGGGACTTAGGAGAAAACTATTTCTTTTACTTAAAAAGACATTTATTTATAAGACTCAAGGTCATTTAGGTATTAATTTTCTTATTAACTTTTAGAGTTTATTGGTTTTCCTCTTCAGAAAATAATACTCTCCAGCTTTTAGTAAAGGAACACAGATCATTACTTAAGTAAGCATAGAATATAGTGTAAGAATCACAAAAATTAAAATTTGATTTTAGAAACCCTGGAGAACAGTCATGCCAGGAGGTGGAGATTTCATGGGAGCTGGTGATGTTTAAGAGCACGGTTCTTAGTTCAGAGAGCTTTAACTGAAAATTCCATTAGTTGCTTATCTGGGAATAGAAGATGCTGTGATGAAAAGGGGAAATCATGTCAAACTGGGTGGGTTTCCTTACTTTAGCTCTTAGAGTATCTTCTTTCTTTTGTTTTCCTCTTTTCTTTACTTTCTCTTTCTTTCTCTTTATCTCTTTCTTTCTTTCATTCTATCCACCTTTCCAGGGCATGAACCTAGGGGATGGATTGTCTCATTACATGTGTTCCTCCAAGTACTTAGATCTTTCCACGTTTCAGTCTTGTTTCTTTGTGGCCATCTTTTCCTTATGTCCACATATTGGAGATACACATTGGCTGAAATGTACAACTGAATATGCTATGGTCTCTGGTGCTATAATGATCAAATGAAGATAGGATATAGTAAGGCACAAGTGCCCTTTCTTGCTTCACAGGTGTCCAGACAGCTGGTCACTGACCAGTCTTAGCTGTTAGCTGTTCTTATTTCCCTTTCATTTTAAGTTCCCCCTCCTTTTTCCCCTTATAACCTGGCCCTTAGGCTTATGATTTTTCCAGGTAATCCCACCAGTGCACTATAAGTTCTATAAAGACACTTACTGCAGACCCACAGGGAAGATTTGACACACAGAGGAGGAGCTGTGTGAAAATAGATGCAGAGATCAGAGCAAAGCAACCTCAAAGCAAGGAAGCCAAGGATTGCCCCAGAAATTGGACAAGGCAAGGGCATGTTCTCCCATAAAATTTCCAGCGGGGGTGTGCCCTTGCAGACACCTTGATTTGAGATTTTGTCCTCTAAAACTGAAATAATAAAATTCTGTTACTTTCTGTTTATCCACCAGGTTTGTGATAATTTGTTGTAGCATCCATAGGAAATGAATATGGATTTTGCTACTAGGAAATGGGGTGCTTATGTAATAGATGCCTTAAAGTGTGGACAAGGGTTTACAATTAGGTGATGGGCAAAGGCTGGGAGGATTTTCAGGCACATAATAGAAAAACCTATATTCCAGTGAGTGCTCAAAAGGAAGTAAGGACCACAAATGAGAACACTTCTTAGAGAATGCATATATCAGCACGAGCAGAGTGCTGATGGAAACATGAATGTTAAAAGTGTGTTTTGGGGGGGACTCAGAAGGAAATGAGAAGCATTTTGTTTTAAACTGGAGGGAAGGTGATCTTTCTTATATAGCTGGAAGAAAACTTGGCTGAATTGTTTATTAGTATGCAAAACAGAACTTGTAAGAGAAGGCTTTGGATGTTTAGCTGAGGAGATCTCCAAGTAAAGTGCTGAAGGTATGGCTTCATTTCTTTTTTCTGATTACAGTGAAATATAACAGGAAGGAGAGAAACTGAGGAAGAAAGTATTAAAGCAAAAGCAACCAACACTTGATAATTTGAGAAATTTGCAGCCTATCCAGATTGCAAAAAATGCTAATGTTAGGAGATTCACTGTTAGGAAAACATGCTCTGGAGAGAGACTAAGGGTATAGGTGGACCACATGAATAGATTACATGTGTCACTCATGGATTCACACAGCAATCTCTGCAGAAGCCAGGAGTAGAGATGGAAACATCTGTGCAGGGCCCACTTGTCTTATGACATGAATTCCTGTGACATACACATGGGACCAGCCACATTTGTGAGAATGTATTTCAGTAGACACATTGCCACCCTGAAATGAAAGGGAGAGAGCCAGGATGAAATAAAGGAAAACCATTGGACTTCTTCCCTAAAGCCTCTAGAAGTGACCCTGCTGACACCTTAATTTTGGAATTCTCACTTCCAGACTGTGACAGAATAACTCTGTTGTTTCATGTCTCCAACTTTGTGGTAATTCATTATGGGCATCCCTAAGAAACTAATAGTATATCACCTTCAATCTGCTTTTCTGTGTCTGAGGAGCTGAAGCTAATAAAGGTCATGGTTGCAATTTACCCCTTTGGACTGGTGACAACCAGACCAACTTCTTGACATTCCCTCCAAGTCAGCCAATATTTTCTGGTATTCCCAGAGGAGCTAATTGTCTGTAGAAGGTCTAACTTTTCTTTGTCTCTTTAGCCCTTGTCCATTCCCAAGTTGTTGAGGGCACATCCTTATTATCTTCTATGTCTTTCATTCTTTTTTTCTTCTCACAAAACCACTTTAGCTTAGTAAAACAGCCACCCTTCGTCTTTAGCCTCATTCCTATCATCTGATCAGGAAGATCCCCCTGCTCCTCTCCCAGCACTCTGCAGCCCATTCCTCTTTGTAATGTAGCCCTGCAGGAACTCAAGTGTACATTTGCATTTAAATGGAAATATAATTGACTTCCTCTGAACATTTAAATAATTAAGACCTCACATTTACATTTTAATCCAGATACCCCATAACACTTTTCCTTCTAACGTTTGGGGAAAGAGATCTTTTCTGACAGGTAAAAATTGTAGCTTTAATGCTCTGAGCACCTACTGTGTGCCAAGTGTCTTGGTAGTCACTCTAGATACTGAGGAGCCTGAAATTAAGTCCTCTATTAAGAGCAACCTCAGGCTGCACGTAGCCCCAGTTCCAGGAAAATCTTCAGCTAAAGCCACCCTCAGACCACCCTCGGATCAGCCAATCAAAAGAAATGTGTAACATTCCCGTGGTCTGAGTCAGGGCTGGGAACTGCAGGTAGTTACTCTGTACAAACTAGCCAATCACTCACCGCTTGCCTAAACCCCACATAGGCCCTTTGAGCTCACCTCATAAGTGGTCATTTTCAAAGGATTCTCAAAGGTCATGATTGGGTCCCGCCAAAAGTAATGGACACCTCACAGATACTGAATGGTCAAAAGTGTTACCATGGGTGCTGTACAATTGTAATTGGAGCTTATGTGATGATGCTATACGTACAATGTGTGCACCGTAACACCCCCGTCCCTTACCCCATAAAAACCCTGCTCGCTATTGTTCAGGGCTTTGCCTTGCTGCCACTGCATGGGAAGACGGGTGAGCCCCTGCTCGAGCTTATAATAAAGACCCTTATGTACTTGTGTCAGTGTTGGCTCCTTGGAGGTCTCTGGGGACTCGCGATTCCAGCACAACAATACCGTAACATTTAATCCTCACAGTAGTAGTAATTTCAACTCCAGTTTGAAGACTAGGACCAAAGACATGGAGACAGGTCATCTAAAACAACTCACGTGACTTAGGGAACCATAGTATAGACTGAGATGAAGTTTTGGGATGATGGGTTCATGGGGTCCAGGGCCAATGGCCAAGAAAGAATTCTTGGATGCTGAAAACTGAAGGACTGAACTTGGTAGGGAAAAAAGTATTTTTGTACCCCTGTCCTTTTTACTTCCTTGTTCTTAAATATTTTGAGAATTTTGTTAGGCTATTGTGAAGTTTAGGGTTGTTAGCAGAAATTGAGGGGGCTTAGAAATGGAGAAGCTCCCATTCTCCTCCTAGAGAGAAAAGTAGAGAGAAGGTCCATTACCCCTAGAATCTCCCCAACTCTCAGGTGGCATCCCACATGCAGGATATGTCAGAAGTTCCTGGTGTCAAAGCAACCTGAGGCGTCCCTTGAACGAAGTCACTATGACCACTGACCAGCCAACTGAGGAGCTCTGAAAGAGGGATGCTAGTGTCCTCCTGCTTCCCCATTGCATTCTGGACTACAGATGGGTGCGTGGCATATGGACTGAAATACTGTACCCTGAAGCCCATACCCTAAAAGGCCTTGCCTCTAAGAACATATCTTGATGGTCATGCCTTGATTACCTAGTCTTTGAAGAGCATGCCATGGAGGCTGTGCTTTAGTTTCTTGAAAAACCTGTCATTTTTTAATCCATGGAAATACACTAGAAAAGTTTTACAAGGGCGAATTACCCAATTTTGTAATTTAAGTAGTTTAGTAGTAGAGGACATTGACGTGGAAACAGTAAAGACAGAAATCCATCATGATCTAAGGGACATTCCAATACATAAAGTCTTTAAGCCACTTCCCTAAGAAATGGGCCTGGGCTGGGTTGTAATTCAATCAGGTACTCCCTGTGAATTCAATCAGTTGCTCCCAGTAGAGACCCCATAGGCAGGCGTGGCTATACCAGAGATACGGGGATCACATTAGAGCAATGAGGAGGAAACGTCACTTGGGAGTCTTAAGACAGGCACTTGTCCTAGTGACGTAGGTGGCTATCCCATGCCCAAGACAGACAACTTTTTATAAGGACAGAAGTAAAGAGAGGGTATCAAGTTTCTGGGTCTTATTACCATTCTAGGCAGGGTACTAAGTTCCAGCCAAAATGGCAAGCTTTCTTCTCCCTATAGAGTAGTTATGGGCTAGAGGATTGCAGCCTGAGCAATTGACATGAAAGTGTTTTCATAAGAACATACTCCTCAAAAAGCCACTGAAATGAAAGTTAAAGGAAGAAAAGAGAAGTACTCACTGAATTTGCACCAAAGTTCAGAGTTCAAGTGAAAAGACACGTAGCCCCATGTTGGGCACCATCTGATGAAGTTTTGGGGTGATGGGGAGTTCATGGGTTCTGTGGCCAACAGCCGAGAAAGAATTCTTGAAGACGTCTTTGGTGCAACAAGGTAATTTTATTAAAGCCTGCGGACAGGGCTCATCGGCAGGAGCTGCGTAAAATGGGGAGGGGTGACCATTTTATGGAATCAGGAGAGATAATGTCAAGAAGGAGTTTCCAAAGAGATTTTCACCTGCCACAGACTTACTGGAAGCCTAGCTATTGTCAAGCTAAGGTGGTTTTTCCTTCTAGCAAAGAGTTAATGTTAAAACAGTAGGGAGTTCCTAGACTTTAGGCTATGATGGGACTGCTTTTTCCTGGTAAACTGGTGGAGACTCTTAACAGTAAACCATTTTTTTTTCTTTTCCTGTTTTGGGGTAGCTAGGAGTGTCCAAGGAATATCCCACCTGCCAGCGGGGTCGGGGGGGGGGGGTCGGCTGGCTGCTGTTAGTCTGCACTTTTTCTTTACCCCCATGCTCCCTCATCACAAACACCCAGGGTTTTTCTGTTCTTCTTAGATTTTATATTCTCTACTGTTAAAGGTTGTTAAATGGATTTTAAACCTATGTATGTTCTCTCATTTTGGACTATTGCCATCTCAATGACAGAAATAATAGTAACTCACATTTGACTTTATAGAGCACTTATTACTGTCCAGAAGGCTAGACTTCTCACATTTACTGTCATGTATGATCCTTTTTTAAATTTTGTTTCTATTTTTTTTAATGTTTTATTTATTTTTGAGAGAGAGATAGTGACAGCGTGAGCAGGGGAGGGTCAGAGAGAGAGGGAGACACAGAATCCGAAACAGGCTCCAGGCTCTGAGCTGTCAGCACAGAGCCCGACGCGGGGCTTGAACCCACAAACTGTGAGATCAGGGCCTGAGCTGAAGTCAGACGTTTAACCGACTGAGCCATCCAGGCGCCCCTGTCATGTATTATCTTTATCATAGCTTACTAGTTTCCTGATTAGGAATGAAGAAACTGAATCTTAGAGTAAATATCTTACCCCAAATCACACAGTTGGTTTCATGTAACATGTGTATTTGAATATAGATTTGTCTAAATACAGAGAATGAGTCCTTGACTAAATAGTGCAATAACTCAAAAACTTCAAAGGTAAATAGTGTCTTATTATACAGAAGTTCTGAAGTTACAGCAGAATAGCAAAACTTTGTAGTACATAGACAGATGTATTCAATAGATACTTTTTGGTCACACATCATATTAACCATTACTAATCAAATAAATGTCAGAATGTTATTTATATATCATGACCTTTTGAAAGTCGTTTGAAACAGCTTTCAGTTAAAAGGTAATAAAAACTAAATCCAAACTCCTGAAACTTGAGTAATGAGAAAAGAGACCAAAATCTTGAAGCATGTTAAAAGCAAAACAACAGTACCAAAATGGTGTGGCCACATCACCAAACAAAGGCTTAATTGTAATTTCAACTCTCCCAGAAATGGAGTCTTAAACCAGTAAATCAGAAATCATCTGATTAGCACTAGTTAGATCATCCACCTGATTGATAGGTCTCTGCTATTCCATAAAGGAAAACAACTTTGCAGTAACCATCCTGCTTTTTTGTAAGTATAGCCTCCTTGTTCCTGATCCTTTCTGCCTATAAAGTCATTCATTTTGTACAGTTCCTCAGAACTCCTCTCTATCTGCTAATTTGGATTCTGCCTGATTCAAATCAATTTTTTCCTCAAATAAACTCTTCAAATTTAGTTTGCCTCGGTTTATCTTTTAGCAAGCACAATTGGAAAGGAGAAAAGTTGCAGAGAAGCTTGACTGAATAATCACCACTTAGATACATGCAAATGTGAAGCATTCTTATTTAAACTTAACACAAACAAAACACAAACAAAAAGGTTACTTGACCTTGAGTTCACTGAATCTTTAGAAGATGGCTTATGTTTTGTTATAGTTTATTTATCAGCCCAATCCTGTATTTTTTTAAAGCCAAATCTTAGCTACTTCCCAGTTTATAAAATCAGTCTCAATTTCAACCTAGTTTGGATAGGTAACATTGAGTTTCCTGAAAGTGTAAATCTGCGTTTCAAGCCTATTTCCCATATTTCCTTTTTTCTTCAGGGCCTGCTTTCTCATTCCTGCCCTGTACTGATGATGTGTGACTAGACTATGACTGTGTGTGTGGATGGGAATATCTGCACGTATGTGGCCATGGATCAGTGGGAGGTGAGCTTGCCATTCATTCCCTGTTGGTCACTGCTACACTTGTGTGAGACTGATAATTGATTCTCTGAGTGACTAGAGTCTATGTTCTGACTCTTAGCTGCGGTGTAGTTATTGATCCTCTGGGGGCTCTGCTCAGCTTAGTTGTACACAGCAAATTGTCCATAGTAAATTATCTTGCTACCAAAGATTAGAAAGATGAGACCTCTTGCTTCTAGGGTCCTTATGCACTATTGAGCACCCATACTACTTCCTCTTGATTGAAGAGATTCTCCTAAATCTTAGCCACGTCTACCCTCAGCTTTGTTTTTACCTCTCCTGGCAGCTTTTGTGACAGCAAATCAAGAAAAATGTCACCACTTACTGTGTAGCAGTAGGGTACTGTACAAGTGCTCCTATCCCACCCCTAACTAAGGGAATGAGTTGAATAATACTCGTAGCATGATGAGTATTAGGAACAGTTGATGATGCTCTACATTCTGCTACTCTAAAATACAGTTTCCTTTATGCTGCCTTGCCCTCTTACATAACAGGATGATGATATGTAGACTGATCTTTAGAATTTGCTGGAATGCACCCCCCCTTTTTATTATTTGAGAGGGAGCAGATAGAGTGAGCACACATGTGCAAACGAGTGGGAGAGAAGGAGAGAGAATCATAAGCTGGCTTCATGCTTAGTGCAGAGTCCAATGTGGGACTTGATCCCACAAGCCTGGGATCATGACCTGAGCCAAAATCAAGAGTTGGATGCCCCAAGGAATATTTTGTTTCAATAAGCCTCAAGAAAAGATGGATAACAACATAGTGGGCTTCTAACATTTTGTTCTCATCTGAAACCATTCCTATAGCAGTTGTAGGCATTGTGTTTAATTGTTGGTGTGAGAAGTCTGCATTAATAGTGCTATGTCCTGCTGAACATTAGACCCACCTGAAAGCATTTACAAACTACTCAGAATCCACCCCAAACTACTAAGTCAGAATTTGAGGGGAGTATTTTCCCAGCGTGGTATTTAACCAGTGAGACAGAAGGGAAGCCTACTGAAGATGAATGAATATCCTATTAAATACTGTACTAGAAAACATGAACTGAAGAAGATAGCATATTTGAGTGAAGAATCTTTGTTCTTAGCTTTCAGGTAGACCAGGAAAGATGGAAACATGTTGTACAACTCAGTCGTCAGGGTATAATTAGAGGATAATAATTGTTCAGAGTTAAAACTTTCTCCAGAAGGAATTGATAGCATGAATCTTCATCTAAGGGACATTCAAAGTCATGTCTTAGGTAACACTTTAATAATGTAAAAAATGCTTAGATATATTGCTATTTTATTTATTTTCAACAAGAATTGAAAACTGTATCATGTTGGAAAGGTTGACAATGATGTGATGGCATTATTCTACTTGGATTTTCCAGGGAACACATTGGTTTCTACATGGTAATGATGCTGTATAATCATTATTTGGATAGCCATGTAAATCACCATGTTGGGAAATGCCTATAGAGCCCAGATTGTTTTGAACAGTCCTAAGATCTGTTTGTTTGTTTTTTTTCTTACCTGAAAGAGTTACTTTGAAAAAGCATGATATGTAGATAAGTTGATGAGTCTTGTAACTGGAAAAAATAAGTTAATATACATTTCATAATTTGTTAGTTGTGTAATCTTGGAAGAGTTCCTTGATTTATTTGAGCCTTGGTTCCTCATTTTCAAATAGTAGTAACATCTCTCTTTAAAGGCCTAGTGTAATGATTAGGTAAGAGGCACATACATGTAGTAAGATCTTAGAATAATGGCAAGGACACAGTAGGTACTGTAGAAATGTTGGTGAGGATTATTGTTACCATTTAAACTGGTCCACTGGGGAAACTATCACTTTCTTGGGGGACTTGATTATGTACATGGAGCTGAATATTGTATTTTCAGATTCTGACACTAGGCCTTTCCCATGAACTAAATATCAGGATATAGGATGATAACCTTAAAGATTAAATGCTTTGTAAACATTACTTTTTAAAATACATTTATTTTGAGAGAAAGAAAGAGAGGGCAACCAGGAGAGGGGCATAGAGAGAGGGAGAGAAAATCCCAAGCTGGTTATGTGCTGTCAGCAAGCCTGATGGAGGGCTTGATCCCACAAACTGTGAGATCGTGACCTGAGCTTAAATCAAGAGCTGGATGCTTAACAGACTGAGACACCCAGGTGCCCCCAAAATTAAATGCTTTGTAAACCTTACTTTTCTGTTGTTTGCCTTTATTTTTAGATATATTAAGAGCTTTACTTTCAGTAAGAGTGAACCCTCAGCCTGTTTGTTTTCTGTAAACACATGAAATAAAGTCATAAGAGTAAAGAATATCAGAGATGCTTGTTTAACTTACAAAAGGGCTGTCATTGGAGTACTAAGAATTTGATTTATTATATTACAGTCTCTTTCATTTTATGCGGTTTCTTTGCAAAAAAGAAACATTACTATCTCTTCATGGGCTTTTACTACCTTTTCAATCTACCAGCCCTGCCACAAACATCAGATTACTGTAACTTGAAAAAAAATACCGTTCCCTTCTAGTACAATTCATGCTTCTGTAGATTGTGCAGACTGCATCCTTTATGGATTATACTCCTGAGATAACATATATGTGGTTAAATTTTCTACAGCTCTGGCACTCATACTAATTCTGCTCTTGCCTTGGCTGGGTTTTGTATTCAGGGGATTTAGAAGCATGTTTTCCTCCCCTCCTTCACAAATAAGAACAACCATAGAAAAATGTGGGTATATTTTGTTTTTCTAAAAATATCTAGATAAACCCATGCCTACAGCTGTCAATCAGCAGTGTGGGAATCAGCCTTAATCTCTTTAAGAACTCACATTTTTATTGGCAGGAATTCCTATTAGTAAAAATAGAATAATCAGCCTTCTTCTTTTTCCTTCTCAAGTACTGATAAATTTGGAAGAAAGAATTATACACCTAATGAAACTTTATATTAAACATAAAACCCATTAGTAAGAAATGTGCAGATGAAAAGTATCTTAAAATCTATAAACTGAAATAACTTGTGGCCCAGTACCTGTATTATTAGACCATCCATATTTTGTAATTCACACCAACATATGATAACTGACTGTAGCCATAAATCTCATTTCCTGCGAAAAAAAATAAACTTCCAAGGGAAATATCAATTTCACATCTTGCTTTCCAAAACTTTACTGTATATAAAGTCATTTATAATTGTCACTGGTGAAGTCATTATCATTTGCTTTCCTGGTGTCTGTGGACTGGCTAAACCCCTTTTGCTTTTCAATTTTCTATTCACCTTTTCCTGTTTCTTCTGGAGAGTGAGCAAAAGGACTTGTAAAAGACATAAAATGAGTCATCCTTCAACAAAAGATTTCTCCTGAGATGGTACTTCTGAGTGTAAATTGCCTTCTTTCTTGTCCGCTCAGAATAAGGACTAAGGGCTGTTTATTCTCTCTACTGCTTTGACTATTGTGCCTATAATCTCTCTCCACAGCCCCCTCCCCTGTTAGTTTAGTGGATGGCAATTATGTATTGTTTTTCTAGGTGCCAATTGTAACTGCCATTTTGCTATCTCAGTCGTGGGAGGCAATTGTGTATCCTCTGTCTTTTGAAAAGGGTATATATAATCAGTAATTCTATCTATTACAATGGCAAGTGGATGGTGTCTACAGCAGACTCTCATTTTTCAAAATAAAATGATATATTTGTTGGATGTCCAACTGTTAAGTGAACTAGAAACTTAAAAAAGTCAGAAAATCAAATGATACATTATTTCAAAGTATTTTTTGTTGTTGACCATAAAGAGAAACAGATGGGATTTATAGTGAGGCTGTATAGAAAGTCAGATATACATTTCTGAATGTACTGAAATGCCATGAAAAATATTTACAAAGGTATTTATCTTTAGATAAGCAAATCTGGTATATATTGATTAAAATTATATTTAAAGTTGAAGATTGATCTTACTATTTTATACTTATAACTTGACAGCATGACATAATGAATTTTTTTCTGGTTTCCTTCCTTCTTTCTTTCCTTCCTTCTTTCCTTCCTTTTTTCCTTCCTTCTTTCCTTCCTTCTTTCTTTCCTTCCTTCCTTCCTGCCTTCCTTCCTTCCTTCCTTCCTTCCTTCCTTCCTTCCTTCCTTCCTTCCAAATTGACATAGTTTAGTTCAGATGTCTGTCATTTTGAGAGCAAAGAACCAATACAGGGGTACATAATGATGTTTCAGAGTTGTTTTATACTTAGTTGGTTGTTGGTGACTAGAAATTGGCAATCTGGAATAGGGAATTATAAACACCCCAGCTGATGTGCTGAGCAAGTCAACCTTTCTGCACTTCAGTTTCCTAATTCTTAGCATGGAGAAAAACACTTGCCTCATAAGATTATTGGGATGATTAAATGATACTTAGAACACAAAACACTTAGCCCAGTTCCTACATGAATTAAAATATGATATAAATCCTCTATCCTGTGGTTGTGAGATAGTGGTGATGAAATATGAGAGAAGGATTGCAGAGGTCTTTATTTTACAGATCGGAGATGTAAGGAAATATGACCAAGGTCACCCAGTTGGTGGCAGAGCATTACTAACTCTAACTTAGATCACTACTTTATGGTATTTTACTATCTTACTCTGCATGATTTTCTGCCAGTAACTCAGAATCCCATATGCTGTCATCATAGTGCTTGCTATTTCATGATAACTTTGTAAATGACTGTAATCCTGGCTGCAACATTTTTGATTATAAGCAGTGAAGAGAACAAGTGAGAATTTCAAAGAGCAACACTCTTAACTGCTCAGTTTTCTTTCAGTGAATCCTTGGAATTTGATCTGTGTTGGGCTCAAAGGCCAATCAATAGCAATTTTAGGGAGTGGGGAATGGGTTCAGATTCCTTAGCCTGACTACTAAAGTACATTGCCTTTGATCTGAGGCTAGTGAAGAATATGTTCTAGTTTTTATATATCACTTATACATTATATATATAATATCAATCGAAAAATATTTGTTTTCATTTTAAAAAGGAAATCATTTTTTACTCTAGAAATGCTTAATCTGTTTCAATTTACATCATTATTTTATCTCTATAGTCATTAAAGTTGAAACATTGCAGTATAGTACTATCAGTACTTTGAAGACAAGTGGTGGTGTTAGCTTAGATTGATTCATGATAAGTACTAAAATAATTTATGTATAAAGGTCTCATCAATCCATGGTGCTGAGTTCCTGTATTAAATGAATACTGAGTAGTGTGATATATAACCATTCTATTCAAATAATGTCCTACGAAAGTTCATGATGAAAAATTTTGTATTTAGACTGTATTAATTAGAATGCTTTCTGCTAATGGGATAATGGAAAAGCCCCAATCCCCAAAAGTTTAAATAGAAGAAACTTATTTTGCCAAGTAGAATAAACATGCTACAAGGTCAGTTAATTAGGGAGTATAGTGAAGTCATAAAGGACTCAGTTTCTATCTTGTCTCCCTTATATTTTCATTATGGTGACTTCTTTTCCCACATAGTTGCAAGATGGTTGCTATAGTACCAGGTATCACATGGAGATAAAATGATTTCCAGCAGCAGAAATGGGGCCATCATTTTCTTGTCTCTTTTTCTGACCATAGAAACTTCTTCCAGAAGTCTTTCTGTAGATTTGCTCTTCTGTTTCATTGGACAAAATCACATGTGTCCATACCGGTGGCTAATGGAACTACTATGATTGGCTAGCTTATTCAGGCTCCACTTCTGGCCTAGGGCAAGGACCATTATTAGGAAGGGGGAAAGGGGAAATGACTGTTGGATAGGTAGCCAAGAATGTCTGATATATAGAGGGAGCTTGACAATAAGTGATGGTAAAACTAGGCAAGAAAAGAAAATAATGGAGAAGTCTGAAAACCATAAATAAAATTAATGCTTATCTTCTAATTTATCTGGAGTAAAAGGAGAAGAAATATAACTTAATTGTGCCATCTAAATGGTTTCTTCTTCTGGTAAATTGTCCTCCTGCTGTTGATGAAGACAATTATTCCATATGCGTATGAGAGTCCTGCTAGCTTAATAGATCCCTAATGAAATTAGCAGAAGCTTGTGCTTCATTATGCAACTTTATAGGCAAAGAAAAAATCATTATTAGATATACGTACAAATATTTTTATGCAATATACTTACATGTTTTATTTTGTTTTATTTTTTGTTATTAAAGACCATTTGGCTATGGTCCTTTATAAGAATCCTTCATTTAAAGAGTTGCAAAATAAATTGTATGTTGTGGGATTTTTTTTAAGCATTTTCTATCATTAATTTGACTAAGTGTCGTGTGTGTGTGTGGGGGGGTGTGGTCATCATAGTAGAAGTGAGAATTTGAAATCAGACTGTTAGTGTTTTCAAAGTGTAGTAGTTTGGAGTGTGCTTATTATCAAAAGTAAAATAAATGTCTATTTGATGAAGCCTAAGACATTGAAAATGAGGCAAAGGCACAGGAAAGTGATATTTAAACACACAAGTGAATTCTGGAAGTAGAAAAGTAGAGAGAGATGAGGTAGTTAGAGGGTAAACTAATTGGTAAGAGTTACAGAAGTAACTAGTACAGTGTGACCAAGATATGGGAAGATTGGTTTGAACAGAAACCAGTAGAAAGTCAAGAAAGTTGACAGCATTTAATCTTGATAAATTGTGGTCTCAAATATGCTCTGTGTTTTTAGAATAGGAAAAAGAAAAGGGGTCTAGATACTTTTTTGGTATATGTTCATTTTTTTTTCTCTAGACTTTGTCTTTGTCTTCATTAACTATTCATGTTATAAGACTTTACCTTTCCTGATCCCATTGTGTCCTGTAGTTTCTTCACTGTAAGCTTACCATGCTCTATTATAAACATTTGCTGACTTGTTTGTATACTTCCATGGACTTTAGGAATAGTCCTTCTGCTTCCTTATTCTGTTTCCAGCATGCCGCACAGTACGACATAAGTATGTAGTCTGCATTCAATAATTAATGAATTCCTACAACAATGATATGATATCTTCTTCGTGTTTTCTTCAATGTTTTCTTGCAAAAGGATTTTTGACCTAGAAGTTGCTTTACACCTTTTGAGGTAAATTGATAGCCCCAGTTATTACCTTCCTTTTAATCTTGTCCTCTGAAAAATCTGCAAAGATTTTGCAAACTCTTCATTTTGAAAGGTTGATCTATTTAATTATCTTAAAGTTGGTCCACTTTAGCAAGTTTCTATAGACAATAGAATGGGGAAGAGAAGCATTGTGTCACTTTGGATCCTAGGTCTTAAAAATAACTCTTCTGCTCTTTCTTTGATGCCTGTACCTATTTGTGAATAAGCCTGGGCTGGTCTGATGGAGGATTAAATATTAGGTGCTGCCCTCTTACCACTCCTTTCCAACATCATACAAGAAATTCTAGCTAATGCAATAAGACAAGAAAAAGAAATAATAGTTACAGAGATTGGGAAGGAAGGTATTAAAAACTCTTTGTTCACAGATGGCATGAATATCTATGTAAAAATATGAAATAATAACAAAAACTCCTGAAAATAATAAGGCAATTATAGCAAGTTCATAGGATATAAAGTTAATATACAAAAGTCAACCATTTTCCTGCATTCCAAAATGAACAAGTGGAATTTGAAATTAAAAATCTAATACTGTTGGGGCGCCTGGGTGGCATAGTCGGTTAAGCGTCTGATTTTCGCTCGGGTCATGATCTCACGGTTCGTGGGTTCGAGCCCCGCGTCGGGCTCTGTGCTGACTGCCAGCTCAGAGCCTGGAGCCTGTTTCAGTCTGTGACTCCCTCTCTCTCTGACCCTCCCCTGCTCACGCTGTCTCTCTCTCTCTCTCCTAGAAATAAATAAAACATTAAAAAAATTTTTTAAAAAGTAATACTGTTTATATTAGTGCACCCCAAAATAAAATACTTAAGTATTAATTTAACAAAATGTGTATAAGGTATATATTAAGAAAATTTCAGAACTCTGATGAATGCAGTAAAAGAACTAAATAAATGGAGAGATATTCCATGTTCATAGATAGGAAGACTCAATATTGTCAAGATGTCAGTTTTTTCTAAGTTGACCAAAGATTCCATGCAATCTCAATGGAAATTCTAGCAAGTTATTTTGTAGATTTTGACAAATTGATCTTAAGTTTATATAGATAGACAAAAAAGACCCAGAATAGCTGACACAATATTGAAGAAGAACAACGTCAGAGGAATGAAAGTACCCAACACCAACACTTTCTATTGAACTACAGTAATCAAGGCAGTATGGAATTGGTGAAAGAATAGAAAAATAGATCAATGAAACAAAATATCCCAGAAATGGAACCCTGTAAATATAATTAATTGATCTTTGACGAGGAGCGATAGCAAAACAATGAAGCAGCAGAGATAGTCTTTTCAACAAATGGTGCTAGAATAACTGGATATTCACATCCCCCAACCCCCCCCCCAAAAAAAAAGACTGCAGATACAGACCTTGCACTTGTCACAAAATCAACTCAAAATTGATCACAGACCTAAACATGAAACAAAGTGATAAAATTCCTAGAAAATAATATGGGAGATAATCTAAGTTGGAGGAATTCTAGATGACATCAGACATGGCAATGATATAATGATAAAGGTGTTCTTTCATAGAAAAAAAATCATTGATAAGCTAGACTTCATTGAAATTAAAAAAAAATCTGCATAAGACAATGTCAAGAGAATGAGAAGACAAGCTATAGACTGCAAGGAAATGTACAGAAGACATGTGATAAAGGATTTTTACCCCAAATATACAAAGAACTTTTAAAACTCAACAATTAAAAAAAATCAACATCCCTATCAAAGAATGAAACAAAGACATTAACAGTCACTTCACTAAAGAAGGTATAGAGATGGCAAATAAGCATAAAACAAGATGCTCCACATCTCATGTCATCAGGATAATTAAAAGAACAATGAAATACCACTATATACCTATTAAAATGGAAAAAATTCAGAATAGTGACATCACAAAATGCTAGTAAGGATGTAGAATAAGAGGAACTCTCAACCATTGGTCATGGGAGTGCAAAATGGTATAGCCACTTTGGCAGAAAGTTTGACGGTTGCTTGCAACTTATCATACAATCCCGCAGTCATACTTTACCCAAAAGAGTTGAATACTTATATCTACATAAATACCGGCATATAGATATTGGCAGTAGTTTTAATCATGACAAATATGGAAGCAAAGAAGATGTCTTTCAGTAGCTGAATAAATAAATAAGCCATAGTACATCTAGACAATGAGTATTATTAATGATAAAAAGAAATGACTTATAAAGCCATAAAAAGGCATAGAAGAAACTTAAATACATATTACTAAGGGAAAGAAGCTAATCTGAAAAGACCACATACTATATGGATCCAACTATATGATATTCTGAAAAGGGAAAGCTATGGAGATAATGAAGAGATCAGTGGTTGCCAAGGGATTGGGGGCATATGTATAGGTAGATAACAGAGGATTTGAGGGCAGTTAAAATACTCTTGTGATGCTACAATGATCAATCCATGTCATTATAAATTTGTCCAAACTTAGAATGTACAACAACAAAAGTGAAAAAGTAATGTAAATTATGGACTTTGGGTCATTATGCATTAATGTAGGTTCACCAATTGTAACAAATGTGCCACTCTGGTGGTAGAAGCTGATAATAGAGGAGGCTCTGCATGTATACATATAAGGGGATATATGGGAAATCTGTCCATTCCCTCAATTTTGCTGTGAACCTAAACCATGTACAAAAAAAAAAAATAGTTAATCATCATCATCATCATCATCACATGAATGAGAATCTGGTTGTTTCATCTGAGACACTTCTGAACCTGTCTTCATTGATCAAATCCAAAACACACATTGGTGTGATACATTTACTATGTTTGAGAAATGTAAGATCTTATTTTTTCCCTGTATATTATCACACCTAGAATTTCTCCTCTTTAACAAAATGTGTTTGTGTGACCAATTTTGGTGGTGTGTATACTTATAATTATCTTTGTAACCCTGTCTCCTCCCTGTGGTGATTTATAGGATTTGATTGTCAACCATCTAGTTTAGTTTACGTATACCTTTTTACTCAGAAAAATGTTACTACCTTCATGGTTTTTAGGTAGGTGCAATATGCAGATAACCATATGATTATAGGTATATTTATAACCACCATTCTTTAAATATGTATATAAAGCCTGCTCAACTTCCAATCTTGTATATTCTCCTAGTAGATCAAATTCAGTATGGACAACACTTCCTAACTTATTTCTTTTCCATGGAACCCTATTTTTGAAGCTAATCACCCCATAGTTATTTTTGGTCCTATCCTCCCTTTCCAGAGACCACATTTAAGCCATGGGAAAGATGAGCCAGACTGAAATTTTACAGGGGAGACAAAGAACACTTATGCAGCATTGTCCTTATTTGAATGTTTAGTAAAGGCAGAGGAGCTAGCTAGTAAGGAAGACTGCAAAGGGGTAGCCAAGATGGCAGGAGGAAAACCAGCATATTTCACAAGGGAATGAGCTGTTAACTCTGTCAAATTCTGCTGAGAAATAAAATGAGGACAGAAAATGGGTGAATTAATTTGGTAACATCGAAGACTTTGGTGATCTTTTTTATTTTATTTTATTTTTTTAAAATATTTTTTTTAATTTTTTTTAAAATTTATTTCTAGGAGAGAGAGAGAGACAGCGTGAGCAGGGGAGGGTCAGAGAGAGAGGGAGTCACAGACTGAAACAGGCTCCAGGCTCTGAGCTGGCAGTCAGCACAGAGCCGGACTCGGGGCTCGAACCCACGAACCGTGAGATCATGACCTAAGCGAAAGTTGGACGCTTAACCGACTAAGCCACCCAGGAGCCCCAAGACTTTGGTGATCTTAATAGGAGTAATTACATGTTGTTTGAGAGACAGAGCAGATGGATTGAGGAGTGAATGTAAGACAAAATGGAGACCTCTGTAGACAACATTTGAAAGTCTGAGTAACTGGGACAATAGGTACAGGAAGGGGATGTTGGCTTAAAAATAGTGGTCTGTTTGGGGCGCCTGGGTGGCTTAGTCGGTTAAGCGTCCAACTTTCGCTTGGGTCATGATCTCGTGGTTCGTGGGTTTGAGCCCCGCGTGGGGCTCTGTGCTGACTGCCAGCTCAGAGCCTGGAGCCTGTTTCAGAGTCTGTCACTCCCTCTCTCTCTGACCCTCCTCTGCTCATGCTGTCTCTCTCTCTCCTAGAAACAAATAAAAACATTAAAAAAAAATAGTGGTCTGTTTTAAAAAATTTACAAATTGATTCTAAACTCAATACTTTGTTGATTCTAGCCATATATGCTCACTCATTCTCACAGGCCAGGATGAATGGAAGCATTTAGTTTTCTCATGTAAGATGATTATGAAACCTCTCAAGGCAGGGTAATAATTTAGCATCCCATAAAACTAATATTCTTTTTTAAAAAATGTTTAATGTTTTATTAATTTCTCATAGAGAGAGACAGCGTGAGCAGAGAAGGGTCAGAGAGACAGGGAGACACAGAATCTGAAGCAGGCTCCAGGCTCTTAGCTGTCAGCACGGAACCCAATGCGGGGCTCAAACCCACGAACCGTGAGATCATGACCAGAGCAGAAGTTGGAAGCTTAACCGACTGAGCCACCCAGACGCCCCCCCAATTTTTAAAATTTTTATTTTTTACTATAAAACTAATATTCTTGAAGTTATGTCTTCAACATTTTTGGGGGTGAGGTCTACAATAAAGATTTTTGTTTGTTTTGTTTTTATTCCATGTAGATATTTTCTTCTTTTGTGGGAGTAGGATCAAACTATATGTTGACAATTCAAGAAGTTGAGATCTGAGTCTGGGCATCATATTTATGATTTATCCTGACTTAGGGCCTCCTGTACATAGACATTAGGACAATTTCCTAGCTGACCTATCACATTAATATAGCTTCCTTATCCTAGTTCCTTGCTTTTTGTTTTATAGTATTAATAGGCCCATTTGCAAGTTTTCATCTTCTCTGCTCCCTCATGCCCTTTCTACTTATATAATTTCCTTTCTGACACAGTTACATTAATAGCTCCCTTTCTTTGGCCTTCTGCCCTTCTTTTTGTCTATAATATCTATTTAGCAATTATGTTTGTACTTTACTTGCAAATGCTTTAATACTATTTTTATGTACCTAAACGAGTACTCATTTTTAGTACCCAATAATGTTTTTGATTGGATCCTGAGAAATTTGTAGGATTGGCATTTATTTTGATTCTCTCTATGACACCTATCTATACACATGTATTTCTTCAGAAGGTATCCACAGAAGGTAACATATGGTATTAGACTGGAAAGGAAATTTTGTATAGTGACTTCTTTCCCCTTGTCTGTGATTTACATTAAATAAATTTAAAGACAATTTACTTATTTTCCTCTCACATCCAAAATGTGTCACACTGATTTTTTAAACCAAGAACAAAAATTAGATAAATTTTTGAAAATCTGGAGTCATTCAGACCTGCTTTAGAACCCTACTTCGGTCTTTTACAAGCTTTGCAGTTTAAGGTCATGTTCATTAATCTCTCTGATCCCTGTTTCTTTCTGTCGAGTGGAAATAATAACCTATTTCTGTGTAAGACTTTAATAAGTTAGCTTTGAAAAGTTCATAATAAGGGTGATCACCATGAGTTATTAATTACCATGAATATAGTAATAAAACAAAGTAAAAAATTTTGGTTGCCCAAATTGAAATTAGGCCCCCTGGTTTCCTCAGCTTTATGCCTTTGATATAATCTGGATGATTCATATCAAAGGGTTTATTTGACCTGTTTTTCAACTTGGGTAGGAATTTTCTCACTTACAAATACAGTGCTTTTTACCACTTGGAGAAGTTCAATATGTTTCTGTTGAACTGAATTTCAAGTGATCATTTGGTCTGCAAATGTGTATGTGTGACCTGATATTAGCATTTCTCTCCCCTGCTCTTGTCCCTTCAAAGATGGCTTCTCACTAGGATATCCAGGGCAAAAACAAAACAAAACAAAAAACTTGTATGTATCATGTCCAGTTCTAAGTCAGTTCTATGCTATACTTTGATCTGACCTACACTACAAACCTTGATCAATACTGGAAACTTCTCACAATTCCTTTAGTACCATATTTCTTATGATGTGGTTACCACATTGGCTCTTAGTGAAATTAATTTGGCAAAGCCTCTATTCTATTTTATTTTTATTAATTCTAATTTACCATTTACAAAGTCTAGATAGCTGTAACAGACTTCACTGAGGAATTGATATATATACTAGAAGTTACTATGTGGGAGACACAGAAATAAATTTTAAATCTAGTTTTGAAATATCATAGTACTCTTAAACAACGGCAAGATAACAAAAGTTAAATCTATTTCAGATCTCACAAGTGTACCACAGAGCCTTACACTTCAGGGCCACTTCAAAGTATTTTGTTCTTCAGCACTTCTGCATGTAAGTCTCCATCCTCCTTTAGGAAATCTCACTCCTATCCTTGTTTCTGTTAAGTGACATTAAAGTTACCCAGAAGTCTGTGAGGCTGGGTTCTAGCCCTCCAAATCTACTTCTTTGGAGAACTCTCTCCAGTGAGATATACCCATTCCTCTCCAACGTTTTTCAGTGTCCAATGGGTTATGCACATAGGCACAAACACAAGTGGTAAAACCAAAATCCTGTTACAAATGGAAACATTTTCCTCACTTTGATTGTAATCCCATAGAACCACCCTTCAACAAATGGGAGAAAATGAGTCTTTATGTCATTATGTTGAGCAGTGTTAGACATAACACTTTTGTCTTTCCTATTGTGTTTAGGTTGTGTCTCAGTCTTTCCAGTATACAAAAATTCGGAGCTTTGAAGATTATATCATTACTTGATGGATGCTTCTTAACTATGCAGAACCTCTGCACTAACTTTGAGCTTTCATGGATCTGCCTTCTTTTCTTTGCTTTTCTTCTTTCTTCCCTCCCTCCCTCTCTTTCTTTGTGTCAGATTGAATCTTGGGTTACTGTAAATGAAAGAAAGACTGCATAATCATTGTCTCTCATCCAAGCAACCTCTAGGAAGTTGGAAGGATGTTTTAAAGGAAGTAATCAACTAAAATTTTATCAATGGTAACTGAAGAACATATCAAGAAGTTAAAAAAAAGATCAGGACTCAGAAAACAAACCATTCTGATAAAATGTCATTCATTATAGAAAATCTCAAAAATTATGTTTCTAGATACATAAAGAAGAAATAAAAATAAATCTCACGATGAAGATGTAAAACCACTGTCAACATTTTGGTGAACATTTAGGTCTACCAAACTATTATTTTTCTCTTATCTGTATGAAATATTGATCAAGTTATATTAATCATTTTACAATTTAATTCTAAATATAATCAGAGTGATTCTACATAAAATATTTCTGAGGACTTGATTTTTGAGTAGGACATTCCGTTTATAAGGAAGGCTGTGATTTAAATTATTTAATCATTTATTGTTCCACAATCAGAAAGTTTTCAGGGACTAGTTTACTTTATAACTAAATTCACAGATCTTATAAAAATTATTAAATAAAATTTAATAAAAAACAACTTTAACTTATGATAACTTATTTCTATAAGTAATTTTCGCCCTCAAGATATTGAAAAATAGGAATTACTGTAAATGTAAACCATCTTCCTGTTTATGTGTGGGGATATCTGAAACACCTTTAAAAATAAATATACCAAGGGGTGCCTGAGTGGCTCAGTCGGTTAAGGGTCTGACTTTGGCTCAGGTCAAGATGTCATGGTCCGTGAGTCACATGTCAGGCTTGTGCTGACAGCTCATAGCCTAGAGACTGCTTCAGGTTCTGTGTCTCCCTCTCTGACCCTCCCCTGTTCATGCTCTGTCTCTCTCTCTCAAAAATAAATAAACATTAAAAAAATAAAATTAAATACACCAGAAAATATATATATACCAGGGAAATGTCAGTATTTTTCAATGGGTCAGGAATAATTGAGAATGAGTTGAGCATAGTAATGTTTATTTGTTGAGAAGATTCAATATCTTTGTCGGTCATTATGTTGGCCTTTCCAGCAGATGGCATTATTACACTAAAGAATCAAATAATAGAGGAAATCATTGTATCGGTAAATTAAAGGCAGACGGAAAGGAATTATTACTTACTGAAGTCTATTAGATCCTGATCCTTTTATGTGTGTAATTACACCTAATGCACACAGTGACCCTTATAGATAGGTATTATTATAAACTGAAGCTGAGAGAATTAAAGAAATTTAGTGTTCATAAAGCAAGTAAGTGACAGGTCCAGGATTATAATCTAGATCTGACTGAAAATACCTGGGTGGATACTATAATGGAAATATTCTTTCCATAGAAATAATTTAAAATAAATGAGGTTGACAACTTTCAAAATATCAGTGGGGGGTGTGGGGGGGGGAATGTTTAGAGTTTTGTTATTGTTGTTTTAATGAAATGGTCTCAATTTTTAAAAATGCAGAGAGGTATTTCTCTCCTGGTCGAGCAAAGACCTCTGAAAATCTATTCTTTTATAAAAGCGGTAAGAACACTGTCCCCTACCTCCCAAAAAGTGAAAATCAATGTTTTTAAAATGCTAGGAATTAATTAAAGGTTGCAACAATCTGAAAAGTGTTTATACAAGAAAACCTGCTGAATGTTGGTAAAAACAGCAATATCTATGTCCTTGTAGTGGTTCTATTCTCATTCCCTTTTCCCTGGCACCATGATAGTTTTGAAAAACAGCAACCTTGTAGCCACAATAGTTGTGAAATCCAGCAGCTTAAAGTAATTAGAGGAAGTATGGGTTTGAATATCTCCCAAATGCTCTGTTCCAAGAGAGATGTCAATATTGGGCCTGTCTAGCAGATCCCTGGAAAAGCTCTTCACAGAATTTGTTTATATTCAATCTGACTCAGAGCTCACTCAGTGAGAGAAGCTTTTACCCCTGGTGTCTGTCAAAAAGCCATCAAAATCATTATTTAGCATCACAGCTACCTGAGAAAATACCAGTTGACCAAAAGAAGAGTCTGAATGTAAAGCCTAAATGAAAATTCAGGGATATAGAATGTTCATTGGGAGCTTTTAGAAGTTTGAGTTTATTACAGGAGATTTTAAAGTTCATGTGCATGTGAGTGCTGTAAGCATGCCTGGAGAGACCTGAGATAGCACTGATTTCTCACCTCTGGATGAATGTAAAGTTCTACAAAAGCTGGAAGCAGAAGCTATGGTAGAGTTGTAAATTGGCAAGCACTGTGGTTTTGCCCTGATATTCACAGAGAGACCATTGGCAAAGAACAAGAGATTTACTGGTTCAGTGTATTTAAAGAAATCTGTCTAGTCATTAGCTCACCATTCAGCTAATCAAAGAGACATCAGTGGTTGTAGTTTCTCACACACACACACACACACACACACACACACACACACAAATAAAAATTATAAAGAATTAGTCCAGGAAAGTTCCAAGCAAACAGTGACAACTACCACAATAAAAACAAACAGCAATGAAAGGAAATACTTGGTAAGGGGAATCTCATTTTTAAAGTTACCACATTATAATATTATAACACCAGTTTTTGGCAAAAACATAAGGCAAGGAGAGAACAGGACAATAGAATCCATACAAAGGGGGAAATCAATCAATGAAAATGGTTTATGAGGGAGCCCAAATGATAATAGAAGTGGAATTTTACTATGAATAACTTTAGAGAACTAAAGGAAACTATGTCTTAAAAAATTAAAGTATGGCAATGATGTCTTGCAAATAGCAGTGATTCAATAGAAATTATAAAAATGCCTAAACAGAAATTACAGTATTAAAATTTAATAATAACACCCTTATTTAGTATTAAGTATTTAAAAGTACAAAAATTGAGATGAACATTTATGAGAAATACATAACAGCATATTTAAATTGTCAGAAGAAAGCATCAGTGAACTTAAAGATAGGTCAATCAAGAGTATCCAGTCTAAGCAACCAAAAATTATAATGAGTAAAAACTAAGAGCCTAAGAGACCCATGGGGACACCACTAAGAATACTAACATGTAGGGGGAGGAGTCACTATGGCAGAGAAGTAGGGATACCAAAATTTTCCTTGCCCCTCAAACACAGCAATATTGATGTCAGAACACTTGGAATTCCAGGAATCCAGGCTATCGTCAGACACATTGGACCAGATGGACTTGACAGATATATTCAGATCTTTTCATCCAAAAGCAGCAGAATATTCATTCTTCTCGAGTGCACACCGAACATTCTCCAAAATAGATCACATACTGGGTCACAAAACAGCCCTCTACAAATATGAAAGGATCATACCACGCATATTTTCAGATCACAATGCTTTGAAATTTGAAATCAACCACAAGAAAAAAAAATGAAGGCTCCAAGTACATGGAGGTTAAAGAACATCCTACTAAAGAATGAATGGGCCAACCTGGAAATTAAAGAAGGACTTTAAAAAATATATGCAAGCAAATGAAAATAAAAACACGACAGTCTAAGCCCTTTGGGATGCAGCAAAGGCAGTACTAAGAGGAAAATACACTGCAATCCAGTCCTATCTCAAGAAGCAAGAACAATCCCAAATACAAAATCTAACCTCACACCTAAAGTAAATAAAAGCAGAGCAGCAAATAAACCCCAAAGCTAGTAGAAGAAAGCTAATAAAGATTAGAGCAGAAATAAACAATATAGAATTAAAAAAACTGAATTTAAGAGCTGGGTTTTGAAAGAATAAACAAAATTGATAACCTCCTAGTGAGACTTCTCAAAAAGAAAAGAGAGAGGAACGAAATAGATAGAATCATGAATGAAAGCAGAACGATCACAACCAATACCACAGAAATAAAAACAATTATTAGAAGATACTACAAAAAATTACATGCAAGCAAACTGGACAATCTGGAGGAAATGGAAAAATTCCTAGATACCCACACACTACCAAAACTCAAACAGGAAGAAATAGAAAACTTGAATAGACCCATAACTAGTCAAGAAATGGAAAAGGTCATCAAAAATCTCCCAGCAAATGAGAATCCTGGGCCAAATGGCTTCCCAGGGGAATTCTACCAGATATTTAAAGCAGAGTTAGTAACTATTCTTCTCAAGCTATTCCAAAAATAGAAATGGAAGGAAAACTTCTAAACTCATTTTATGAAGTAAGCATTACCTTGATTCGCAAACCAGAAAGAGACCCCCTAAGAAGGAGAACTACAGGTCAATATCCCTGATGAAAATGAATGCACAAATTCTCAACAATATACTAGCAAATCAAATTCAGCAGTATATTAAAATAATTATTCACCATGATCAAGTGGGATTCCTGGGCTGCAGGGCTGGTTCAGTATTTGCAAATCAATCAGCATGATACATCATATTAACAGAAGAAAGGATAAGAACCATATGATCCTGTCAATAGATGCACAAAAAGCACTTGACAAAAGAGAGCATCTTTTCTTAATAAAAACTCTCAAGAGAGTTGGGATAGGAGGAACACATTTTGACCTCATAAAAGCCATATATGAGTGGCCCACAGCTAATATCATCCTCAATGAGGAAAAGCTGAGATATTTCCCCCTGAGTTAAGGAACATGACCAGGTTGTCCATTCCCACCACATAGTGAATTTAACATAGTGTTGGAAGTCTGAGCCTTAATCAGACAATAGAATGAAATAAAGTACATCCAAATTGGCAAGGTGGAAGTCAACCATTCACTTTTCACAGGTAACATGATATTGTACATGGAAAACCTGAAAGACTTCACCAAAAAACTGCTAGAACTGATAAATGAAGTCAGAAAAGTTACAGGATATAAAATCAATGTATAAAGATTGGTTGCATTTCTATACACCAATAATGAAGCAACAGAGATATCAAGGAACTGATAAGGTAAAAGATGTAAAAGATCTATACCTCAAAAACTATAGAAAGCTTATGAAGGAAATTGAAGAAGACACAAAGAAATGGAAAAACATTCCATGCTCATGGATTGGAAGAACAAATATTGTTAAAATGTTGACATTTACCAAAGAAATCTACACATTCAGTGCAATCTCAGTCAAAAAAGCAACAGCATTCCTCTCAGAGTTAGAACAAACAATCCTAAAATTTGTATAGAACCACAAAAGACCATGAATACCTAAAGTAATGCTGATAAAGAAAACCAAAGCTGGAGACATCACAGTCCCAGACTTTAGCCTGTACTACAGAGCTATAAACATCAAGCCAGTATGGAATTGGCACAAAAACACACAGACCATTGGAATAGAGAACCCAGAATTGGACCCACAAATGTATGGCCATTTTAACTAATCTTTAAAAAAGCAGGGGAGATTATCTAATGGTAAAAAAGACAGTCTCTTTAGGAAATGGTGCTGGGAGAACTGGACAGCAACATGCAGAAGAATGAAAATGGACCACTTTCATACCTCATACACAAAAATAAACTCAAAATGAATGAAAAACCTACATGTGAGACAGGAAACTATTAAAATCCTAGGAAATAGGCAACAACCCTTTTGACCTCGGCCACATTAACTTCTTATTTAATGCATCTCCAAGGCAAGGGAAATAAAAACAAAAATGAACTATTGGGACCTCATCAAGATAAAAAGCTCTGCACAGTGAAGAAAACAATCAACAAAACTAAAAGGCAACTGACAGTATAGGAGAAGATATTTGCAAATGACATATTTGGATAAAGGAATAGTATCCAAAATCTATAAAGAACTTACGAAATTCAACACACAAAAAAATAAATAATCCTGTGAAGAAATGGGCAGAAGACATGAATAGACAGTTTTCCAAAGAAGAAATCCAGATGGCTAGCAGACACGTGAAAAGATGCTCAATATCACTCATCATCAGATAAAAATTAAGACTACATTGAGATACCACCTCACACAGGTCAGAGTGGCTAAAATTAACAATTCCAGAAACAAAAGATGTTGGTGATGATATGGAGAAAGGGGAACCCTCTTGCACTGTTGTTGGGAATCCAAACTCGTGCAGGCACTCTGGAAAACAATGTGGCAGGTCCTCAAAAAATTGAAGATAGAATTACCCTGCAATCCAGCAATAGCACTACTAGGATTTTGTCCAAAGGATACAGGAGTGCTTATTCACAGGGGCATTTATACCCCCAATGTTTATGGTAGTCCTTTCAACAACAGTCAACTTATGGAAAGAGTCCAAATGTCCATCAACTGATGAATGGATAAAGAAGATGTCATTTGTATATACAATGGATTACTATTCGGCAATGAAAAAAATCTTGCCAGTTGGCAGCAATATGGATAGAACTGAAAGGTGTTATGCTAAGCGAAATAAGTCAGTCAGAGAAAGACAGATATCATATGTTTTTCTCATATGCAGAAGTTGAGAAACTTAACAGAAGACCTTGGGGGAAGGGAAAGAACACAAAGTTACAAACAGAGAGGGAGGAAAACCATAAGAAACTTTAAAATACAGAGAACAACTGAGAGTGGAAGGATATGGGGGGGAGCAGGAAAAATGGAAAAATGGGTGATGACCATTGATGAAGACACTTGTTGAGATGAGCACTGGGTGTTTTATGTAAGTGATGACTCAACCCCTGAAGCCAAGAGCACACTGTATACACTGTATGTTAGTTAACTTGACAATATAATGGGAGTCTCAGAATAAAAGAAGAGGAGGAGAGGGGTAGGAAGAATATTTGAAGAAATAATGGCTGCAAGCTTCCCAAATTTGATGAAAAATATGAATCTAGACATTGAAGGAGCTCAAGAAAATTCAAGTAAACCCAAAGATATTCACATCTAGACACATTATAGTCAAACTGTAAAAAGCTAAAAACAAAAGCATTCTTGAAAGAAGGAAGAGAACAATGATTTATCAAGATATGTTCTGTAAAATTAACAGCTAAGAACAAGGAAAAGGAGACTTGAACAATAATTAAACCAGTTAGACATAAATGATATCTATACATAAAGAACAAACTAAACCCATAGGTGAGTGGAAGAAAGGAAATAATACAGATTAGAGAAGAAATAAATGGATATTGAAGGCAAAAGAGAATCCATAAGACAAGTATTTGGTTCCTTAAAAGATCAATAAAAATGACAAATCATTAGCAAGAATAAACAAGAAAGAGCTGGGCTTGTTACTGGAGTCAGGAGTGAAAGCAAGCATCACTACCGTCATTACACATCTGAAGGTACTCATAAGAAACATTGTGAACAACTATGCCACAAATTGCATAACCCAGATGAAAAGAAAAAAGTTCCTAGGAATATACAAACTACCCAAACTGACTCAAGATGCAATCTGTGTTCACAGATCGGATAACTTATTAAGATGGCAATACTCCTTAAATTGATGTACAGAGTAAATGCAATCTCTCTCAAAATCCCACTGGCCTTTTTTGAAAAATGGTCCTGACAGTCATATGGAAATGCAAGAAATCTAGATCACAAAAACATCTTGAAAAAGAACAAAGTTGGAGGATTCACATCTCCCAATTTCAAACCTTTCTATAAAGCTAAAATAATGAAAACAGTGTGTATTATGGCACAAAGATAGATAAATGGAATAGAATGTAGAGAAATAGCTTCTTACCTTTGTCAATTGATTTATAAAGAGTGTCAAGACAATTTAATGTGAATATAATTGTGTCTTTAACAAATGGTGCTGAGACAACTGAGTTGTCTACACATATATATACATGGATCTATCTATATTTATACATATATATGGATCTATCTATATATAATGGATATATATGTATACATACATATATATATAATGTATATATATATATATAATGTGTACATATATAGTGTGTGTGTGTATATATATATATATATATATATAGTGTGTGTGTATAAATATAAAATATTAAAATAGATCAAAGTCCTCCATTTACAGCCTATACAGTTCTTGGAAGAAACAGGAGAAATTTTTCATCACCTTGGGTTAGACAATAGTTTATCAAAAGCACAATAGATAATATTATATGTCAACTATACTCCAATTTAAAAGAATTAAATACACAAATTTCTGCCAACAAATTTTTTTAATGTTTTATTTATTTCTGAGAGAGAGAGACCGCATGAGCAGGGGAGGGTCAGAGAGAGAGGGAGACACAGAATCTGAAGCAGACTCCAGTCTCTGAGCTGGCAGCACAGAGGCTGAGGTGGGGCTTGAACCCACAAACTGTGAGATCATGACTTGAGCCAAAGTAGGATGCTTAACCAACTGAGCCACCCAGGTGCCCCATAAATTTCTACCAAAATTAAGAAAAGCTTATGTGCTTTGGAGAATACCATCCAAAAAAAAGTGAAAATGCAATGTAAAGAATGAGAGAAAATCTTTGCAGATCATTATCTGATTTAAAAGTTTATGTCTAGAAGATAAAACTCATAAAACTCAAAAATAGAATGACAATCCATTTAAAGATGTGCAAATGAACATATTTTTCTCTGAAGCAGATATAAAAGTGACCTATAAGTACATGAAAATAGGCTCATCATTAATTATTAGAGTACTACAAATCAGAAGTACCATCAGAGATACTATAGCTTGATGATTATTAAAAAAAAAAAACAGGCAGTAACACATGTTAGAGTATGGAGAAATTAGTACTCTCTCACATTGCTGCTGGAATTGTTAATGGCGCAGCACTTTGGCAAACTGACAGTTATTCCAAATGGTAAACATAAAGTTACCATGATTGGATCCAGAAATTTTACTCATTGGCAAATACCCAAATGTTGATCACTGAGTTACCAAAAATGGAACCCGCAATTCTACTCTTAGATATATAAGCAAGTCAATACAAAGCCCTTGTCAACTGATGTTGAGAGAAGCGTTATTCATGCTATCTCAAATGTAAACCATTCAAGTGTCTATCAGCTAACGATTAGATCATCAAAATAGGGTTTATCAATACAGTGGAATATTATTCAGCAATAAATAGGACTGAAGGGCTGATAAATACTACAGTATGGATGGACTTTGAAAATATTATGCTTGTGAAACAAGCTAATGAAAAAGACAATGAAAGATAATATATTGTAAATTCCAGTGATATGTCTAGAAGAGGCAGATCTATGGATCCAGAAAGAAGATTAATTGATGCTTCAGCTTGACATGTGGGGAGGGAGCATTGGATTGACTGCTAATAAGTATAGGATTTCTTTTTATGTTGATGATTCACAATTCTGTGAATATAGTAAAACACAGTGAGACACTGTATTCTTTACTTATTTAATATATAATTTACTGTCACTTTGCTAACATACAGCATATACAGCTTGGCTCTGAGGGTAAATTCCCATGATTCATTGCTTATATACAACACCCAGTGCTCATACCAACAAGTGCCCTCCTCAGTGTCCATCACCCATTTCCTCCCTCCACACACCCATCAACCCTCAACCCTCCATTTGTTCTTCGTATTTAAGAGTCTCTTATGGTTTGCCTTCTTCTCTATCTGAAACTGTTTTTCCCCTTTCCTTCCCCCATGGTCTTCTGTTACGTTTCTTAAGTCCACATATGAGTGAAAACTGTTTAAGAAGAGAGAAAGTTGGGGAGGGGCAGAGAAAGAGGGAGAGAGGGAATCCCAAGCAGGCTTCAAGCTGTCTGCAGAGAACACCATGTGGGACTCAGTCTCAGGAGCTGTGAGATCATGACCTAAGCAAATATCAAGACCTGATCTCTCAACCAACTGAGCCACCTAGGCATATACTTTATAAAACATATGCTTTAAAAGAAAGTGAACTTTATAGTGTGGTTATTAACTTAGGAAAACTTATAAAACTATATAACACAAATGCAGGTTTTCTTCTCAAACTGGCATAAAGTGTCCCTATCCTTTGGGATGTGTAGGAAGAATATCTACTGTATATTAAATACTTTCTTTGGGTAATGACTACACATATGAACTCTCTTAAAATGACAATCTTTGTCATATTATTATCCTTGTTGTTTTACAAATAAGGAAATGTTATGTTAGAGGTTGACGACTTTCCCATGGGGTTACATAGTAAGTGCTGGAGCCCAAGTCTGTCTTTTTTGCAAAGCCTATATACTTTTTATCCTCCATACTGTGGTTCATTGAAAAGGTGTTTCATTGTTTTCATCATGTTGCATGTTATGTATATATGCATGTTTTTGCTCTAGGAAGGATGATAGAGAAGTACAAACTGCTCCTTTTTTTATCATTGGCAAAATCAAGTTGGGGAAAAAATATCAATTTTATCTTCTCACACCACTTTATTAATTGCTAATTTCAAAGCTGGCCAGTTTGGGACATTCTGTTTAGTATACTAAATCGAATTGGTGCTGTGTTGACAGATGCTTCTTGTCTTTCTGTAAACTGAAATTGGACTCCAAAATAAAGAAGATGAATGTTTCAGGGGAGGAGATTTTCCTTGGCATAAAAATAGAAATTTACTCTCAAATTGATTAATAATGTAGGCCTTCACTTCCACAGAGCAGTTTAGAAAAGCAAGAAATAATCTTAATTTTCAAATATGTATATGCATTGGTTTTGGAGTTGGTATTGTCATATTAAAGTTGAGCTGGTTTTGAGGGCACCTGGGTGGCTCAGTCAGTTAAGTGTCAGACTTTGCTGAGGTCATCATCTCATGGTTTGTGAATTCGAGCCTGGCCATTGGGGTCTGTACTGACAGCAGTCACTTGCACACATGTGCTTGCTCTCTCAAAAATTAAAAAAAATAATAAAAAAGTAAAAAGTTGGGCTGATTTTGAGAAAATTATTATGTGCATCTAAGTGGGGTTCATTAACATTTTTCAATTATAAAAAATATAATATTCTTTTAAGAAGCATGATAATGATTCTCTGTATATAATGCTTGAAGAACAGGGTACTTAGTCTCCCTGGGTCTCATTTTCTAAAACGAAGCACTGTATTAGCTAGTCCTGAGGGTCCTTTCCAGCATTTTGATTATCTAAGACTCTGACTAGCATACAGGCACACGAGCAATCCTGCGGAGAGTTCCTCAGAATCATTAATGATTATTCATGGCAAGGGAAGCAGAGGTAACATTGACTCTGAAAGCCGATCCTTCTCACTGTAGAAGTGCGCTCTTGTGTTACAGTGTTCTTGTATATGAGAAATGCCACCTGCCAGTACTTGAAGGTCTCTGAGCACAAGGGATCAACTCAGTGCCCTTCATGTTAAAACATCTCCTGCAAGCCTAGCACAGTGTACCTGTGGTGAGGGCACTATTATGGATGCTCATATTGATGTTTGTAGAGCTTTTGCTACACATTTCTAGCTTGATCTTTGTCTCTTACCAAAAGATTCATGACAAATCTAAGTTGTCTTTTTTTATATATGTATATAGATTGTGGCAGTTTTGCTTTTAAGCAGAATTTTTTGAGATACACTAAATTGAAAGTCCTTTCAATACCTTCCATATATCTTTAGTGGGATTCTATGGTTAAAAAAAAGTACATTATTTGAAAGAAGAACAAATATGTGCTAATATTATCTCAAAAAGAAAAATTATAAATGTATTATAGAATCACAATATTTTTTTATTCTTGAACCTCTTTTTATCATTGTAGGGCAGATTCATTTTTAGGGATATAAACTAAAAATTATTCATGAGTTCTCTATTAGTATAACTAATAGTCTAAATTTAGTACAATATGTTAAAAATTTAGGACATTTTAAATTTACCTGTATTTTTAATTAGCAAGATTAGATAAAATAAAGATAGATTATTTACATTATTTAAAAATCAAATTTACTTTAAACCTTGTTCTTAGGACGCCTGGGTGGCTCAGTTGGTTAAGCCGACTTCAGCTCAGGTCATGACCTCACAGTTTGTGGGTTCTATCCCTATGTCAGGCTCTGTGCTGACTGCCAGCTCAGAGCCTGGAGCCTGTTTCAGATTCTGTGTCTCCCTCTCTCTTGACCCTCCCCTGCTCATGCTGTGTCTCTCTCTCAGAAATAAAGAAAACATTAAAAAAAGTTAAACCTTGTTGTTTTGTTTCAATTTCCAGGATAGTTTACCCTAGGACTTGAGGAGTTAAGGTTGCCAAAATGGGCAGCCATATACTGGAAAGGGTTGAACAGGATTTCTATAGGCTAATCAATTTTGTGGCTGGAAGTAGAAAGGGCTAGCTATGTTCTAAATTATTGTTACTTATAACTTCAGGAGCTTAAAGAACCAGAAACCAATAGCACTGAACTAAAGAGACATCATTTTGAACCTTAGAACTCTTGAGAATCCATAAAGCCATGCTCTCGTATAATCACATCTTACAATTAAATTTTTTTCCCTAAGAAAATAAGAAAAATATATGCTCAATGCAAAAAATTTTGGAACATACAAAATAGAGAAGAAGATTAAAAATATTCTTGCTAATATTTTCCTATGTTTCATTCTAGCTATAATAGTCTTAATAAACTTTTATACTTTATAAATTTGGACGGTATTTGTGAGGAATTTTGCTGAAACACTAATGTGAGGAAAATCTGGGAGAGTTGTATCAAATGGTTCTATATCCTTCAAGAAACCCGTGTCAACACAAAATGAACAAACCTTTCAGTTTCTTTAAAGAAAAAAAAAGTTTTATTTGATTCCAGCTGAGGACAGCTGCCTGAGATACATCATTTTCACAAAGAAGAGAGTGCTCCAGAGAAAGAATGTTTAATACAAAGTTACATTTTTTTGTTATATCAAGAGTTGCAAATCCTCATGATGAAGGACATTTCAGAAAATTACAAACTGTATCTGATGCATTCAATATGTGCAAGGTTGCAGGATTCAGAGGTGTAGAAACAGAATTTAGGGAGATTTTTATTCTTATCTTTAGTTTGAAATGTTTCTTTTAGGTTATTTGCTAACAAAGCAGATGTACAATGTGTGCTCAGGGCTCAAATAGAGCCCATGCTTTGAAGATTGGTAAAGTAATTTTGACCTTGGTAAAAGCATAGTTTACCTGGGAGCCCACGGGCAGGGCCCACAAATATTAAAAGTTGAAAATTTCCTTTATCATTTGTTTACAATTGTAGAAATGTATAACACCTAGCTCATCTGTTTTCTGGGCCTTTTATAATGTAAGCTTCTGGAGGTGCCTGGGTGGTTCAATCCCTTAAGTATCCAACTTCAGCTCACGTCATGATATCATGGTCCATGGGTTCAAGCTCTGCGTTGGGCTCCATGCTAACAGCTCAGAGCCCGGAGCCTGCTTTGGATTCTGTGTCTCCCTCTCTCTCTGACCCTTCCCTGCTCACACTCCTGACTCTTCCTCTTTCAAAAATGAATAAACATTAATTTTTTTTTTTTAAATATAAGCTTCTGGGTTGTTTACTTGTGAAAACTATGTAAAGTTAATGGGCCATGGTTTACAATGTAGGCAAATACCTTGGCTTTATTCTATGGAAAAAAGATATTGGGAAAATGATCAAGGGATAAATATAGCCAAGGATGTCTGGAAGGAAATAAATGTTTAAGCAAACCTTGAGATGTTGTCCCATGAGTAATTTACTTGTTCACATTCTCAGATTTTTGCACTCTTATGTGTGTTAGCCTTGGTCACTGGCTCCACCTTAGTCACTGCTACAGTGGCACACTCCATGCAGGCTGAGTGATACCACTGCCTGAAGCCAGCAAGCATATACCCAGAGTCACTGATATTCCCAAAGAATTAAATATGCAATTTGCTAAATATTATTTGGAGCATAAAAGAACACTAAAGGAGGCAAGGAAAGCTTTACCAGGACTTGAAAGTTTAATTTCAGATTTTATTAGATGAACAAATTGTAGGGAGAGATTGCCATGGAGAAGAGGACATACCTGGAGTTCAATTAGGAAGTTGTTGCAGGGGAACCTGGAAGCCAGTTGAGTAGGTGACTTCGGCTCTGGTGATGATATCATGGTTTGTGAGTTCAAGCCGAACATTGGGCTCACTGCTGTCCTGCAGAGCCTGCTTTGAATCTTCTGTCTCCCAATCTCTTTCTCTCTGCCCCTCCCCCTTCATTGTCTCTTGCTCTCTCTTTCAAAAAAAAGTTGTTGCAAAAATTCTCATAATCATGAAATAAAGCTATGAGTGGCTGGGGAGTTGGAATAAGATAATTATCTGAAATGTAATTATCTGGTAGTATTGACAAAATTTATGACATTTGAAAAGATGTAACAGGAGTTGAAAGCAGGCGAGAAAAGGAATAGCTAAGAGGAATCCCAGGTTCCTGGTTTAGACAACTAGATTGATAATGAAGCTGTGAATTGTGGTATTCAGATACACAATTATTTATGTTACAGTGGTGGTGAGGTCATTCTTTGATATTTTGCATTCGAGTGCCTGTAGCCTATCCAAGTAGAAGTCTGTATGGGACAGTTAGGCTATAGAGAGAAATAGCGGACAGACTAGAGCTAGAACCTTTGAATTACAGTTAATTGGAGACTGAATCTATAGGCATGGAAAAGAGAATATAAAATGAAAAAAGAACATAACCAAGGACAGAAATTCTAGACAGTGCTAACATGGTGCAGGAAAAGGAGAGTGAAGTAAACTAACTGAAAAGGAGTAACAAGAGATGAAAAGATAACAATGAAATGACAGAGAAATTATTTAAGAAGTGCTAGTATCCGAGGAATTTGATGGTCTGTGTTTCCATGATAAATTGTAAAATTCTAAGGCCAACAGGAATTGTATATTAAGATAAATTATTCCCAGTTCTTGGAAGAATAGTTCAGGATATCTGTTGTTGGTTATGGGGGGGCCGTCTAATGACATTGATTTCTTAGGTTTGAACACTTAGTGGCATAAACCAGATTATTTACATGAAGCTTTTATACTGTCTATGTTGGTCACTGGAAGCTTCTTCATGTTACATTCATATTACATTTACATTCACTTGACATTCAACAAATGTTTATAGAGTGCCCATCCTATATGAGAGGTAGGGTACAGTAGTGAATTAAAGAGGCAGGTAGACTTGCCCTTGAGAAGCTAACATTAAAGAGACAGAACAAAAAATTAGCACAATACATATTTTTATAAAGGGTGATAAGCACTATGGAAAAACTAAAATAGAGTAAGTAAGATCAGAGATGTAATGGGCAGAGAGGTTTGTAACTGGGTAGTTTGTTATATTAAATAGTGTGGGGGACATCACTGAGAAAGTGAGGTTGATCAAATACAAAGAGGAGAAGGAGTTAGCTAAGTGGATACATGAGGACGGAGCATTCCAGGCTGAAGAAAAGATACGCGAAATGCTCAAGAGAGGTGCATGTGCAGCATGTGTCCAGATCTGGGAGAAGGTTGTGGATATAAATGGAGTAAGCAGGGAAGAATAGGTAGATTATGTAGGACTTCTTATTAGCAGTAAGAAAGGAATCATTTGCAGTTACAATCGAAGGACTGATCTGACTTGCCTTTCAAAAGATCATTTTGGCTACTCTATTGACAGTAGACTTTTTGTTGTTGTTTTTTGGAGACTTCCGTGGTTACTTCTACTGTGTGATGCATAAGAGTAGAAATAGGAGACCTGGGAAAAGGTTATATACAGATAAAAGATGATAATAATTTCAGGGTGGTATCAGTGAAACAGTGAAAAATTGATGGACTACGGATGTATTAGGAATATAAAATCCACAGTATTTCCTTTGTAAAAATGTGATCTTGTATTGCATTTAGTAGTCAGCTGTACCAAACATTTGGCAAAGGACCTTATGAAAAAAAATATTTTGCAAGGTGTTTTAATCCAGTGCTAATATGTTACAGTCAAATTCACCTTCTTCCTAAAATTTATTCTAATTGGTGTTGCAATTATTGCTGTTTAAGTCACTAGACTCTGTAAATATGTGTCTGTTGGATCTGTAAAAAGGATGACTTGTAAAGTGTTAGGAATTATACCTGTACTTTGTCAATGGCTTTAAATTTCACAGATTCTGTACTTCAAATCCCTGAATATCTAAATAATTATCTTGATATGACTCTCTAGGTTATGCTGGTCAAGTTGATATACTTTGCACGTTGCAAACGATAGTCATTTTACATTAATGCCTTTAAATTATGAGACATGTAGGGGCGCCTAGGTGGCTTAGTCGGTTAAGCGTCCGACTTTCGCTCAGGTCATGATCTCGCGGTTCGTGGGTTCGAGCCCCACGTCGGGCTCTGTGCTGACTGCCACCTCGGAGCCTGGAACCTGTTTCAGTCTGTGACTCCCTCTCTCTCTGACCCTCCCCTGCTCACGCTGTCTCTCTCTCTCTCTCTCTCTCTCTCTCCTAGAAATAAATAAAAATATAAAAAAAATTAAATTATGAGACATGTAGTATTGCATTGTTACTGGCCAAGGCCTTTGTGAGAGACTGTTTTGAATGCAAAATTTGGTTCAATTGAGAGGCACATTTGGATGGCTTTATAAATATTGATTAAAATATATGCTGGTCCAAGAAAATTACAGTTTCCATGGTTTGAACAAATAATGCAATTCTGCAATAATGTTGATTTTATTTGTCAAGTTTGAGTTTTCTTCAACAGATAGCATTTGAATGCTCTTCTGCTTAAGTTAGACGTGGCACCATATTTAATTGTCCAGTTATCTTTTAATGGCATCTTTACTGCAAAACAAATAGATGAGATAAGCAAACCTTTACAAGCAAGTATTTTTAGTTTTATTTTACTAAAGTAAAAATAGTAAAATAGTAAAAACTACTTTTGGCTAACAGTCTCAGTTGTTATATAAATGAGCTCAAAGTATATGTGCATGTACACATGCATACTATAAATGTAAGCGTGTGCACACAAACACATATACAAGCCCATGATGTTTAACTGTAGCATCAGCTAGTGGAATTAATCCCAACATAACTATTAGATTTGTAGCCATTGTGTAATGTGTTTCCATTAAGTACAGACAATTAAATAATGTAATGCATTGGTTTTCTCTCATTAACCTATGGCCTAAATCTCACATTTAACCTGAATATTATGAATTTTGGCGTTTGATTAAGGGCATGACAAATGTATCATTTGTTTTAGGATTAAACAGTAGAATTTTAAAGATGTTACATGAATCAGCAGGTCATATTTCTTCCTATAGTTTGTGATATAAGTGGCTAAATTATTTTAATTGCCTACATTATAATTTCTGATACAGATTTTGCAATAGCATGGTCATCAGAAATCTTGTTAAAAACCTGAGTTAACTTTTTGTTAATAGCCCGGTTTTGTTTGGGTAACCAAACAGAGCTGGAGTGAAAAACAGCTATTTTAAAAATACAGCTGAAGGTCACTGCTCTGCCCCTGTGGGAGTGGCATAATTTCTCTCCTAAAGTACCTGGACATTTTTTAACAAGACACCTTGAGAGACCTCTTTATGTTGGAAAGCAAGAGCTCTCCAGGGTATGGTTTGAAGGAGACTGATGGCTGGACTGCTCAGCATAAGAAATAAATGGTTACTTGAAGGTGGGAGTGACCCAGAAGAGAAAAAGAGAGGGTCAGAAACTCAATAGCAGGTAGGGGACTGTAGAGAAATATCAAGACTGAGAAACTCCAAGGAGAGGGATGGTGAAAGGACTGTCCTTGTTTTTGGAGTTGCTTATCGGAGGCGTAATCCTCAACATCTTGCTCTATCACACACACCTTTAGTAGTGTCTGCTCTATACAGATTTCTTGACCGAATGGTGTTTGATAAATCAAAGGAAACGTTTGTATATTTGTGATGGCTGCTGAACAGAGAGAGGAGAAGAAATATGTTGAGTCACACACAAGTGAGAATTTAGCAAGAGAAGGAATCAGAATTAGAATTAACAAAAGACAAGCTTCCAGGTTTCGGGAAAATTCTCTCTAAGGAGGCTCTTTTCCCTGGACATGAGAGAGGAATTAGAGGAAATCATAAAGCAGGATGACCTCAGCTGATATTTGGATTATATTTGCCTTGTTTATTCCTTTGAATCTTCACACAAAAGCTACTTATATATTCAAAAAGCTTAAACAACACTTTCAAATGTAGAAAGATTTGTTCTAACTCCATTAGTAAAGGCAGCTTGGCATTCGTGGGCCCCTTGCAGTTTGGGAATCTCTGAGACATTTCAAATATTCAAAAATTCTAACAAAAATTGAATAGCTTCTCACGATGAGGTGACATGAGCTAACGAGTCTGTCAAATATCTCCTCTGTAATAGAATTATATCCACTCAGTTGATAATTGTGTAATGGTATCTCATGCCTATCAGAAGCTCTGATTAGCAGTTAGATGTCTTTGAAGGAAAAAGGAGGAGAAAATAATTATTAAAATTTCAATTTCTGTTTCTGCTCCTTCCTCCTGGGTTGAGGTGAGTTTTTTTCATTTTGAAGTCATCTGTGTTCCTTGAGCAGACAATACAACTACAGAACTGCAGCAAAGAGAGAGGTCTGTTAACTCCTAAATCCAATCCCTTCATAGAAGTCTGTTTCACTGTGAAATGGGTGGAAATGGCTCAGCTGTCTTGTTAACTATAGGCAGGTAGCTTCTCAAGGAAGTTAATAAAACTCTCAATAGAAGTGTCTACAAATTTATGATGGTGGCTGCAGACACAGAGCCCTTAGAGGTTTTTCACATCTCCTATTGTGATTTGAAGAGTGTGCTTCAAAGGACCTGGGATGATCATTGTCTAGTCACCAGCAGGAAAAAAGATATGCAGCCAAAAAGATTCAGTCTATACTGCAGTCCCTGTAAGAATCTTAGACTAAACCAAATCTCCTACTGATTTCCACCCTCCCCACATGGCCAGAGAATTGAGCAGTATACATTGTCTTTGAATCAGTTGTTGCTTTTTTTGTTTTGTTTCAATATTCATTCTTTAAAACTGTAGTCCAGAGTCTGACTTCTTGATTTTTTAAAAATTTATATTTAAAAGTGATTTGGTGGGTAAAGAACGCTTTTTTTAAAAAAGAAGTTTATTTATTTGAGAGAGACAGAGCATGAGTGAGGGGAGAGGCAGAGAGAGAGGGAGAATCCCAGACTCCTCGAGGTCAACACAGAGCCCAACGGTGGGGCTCAAACTCACAAAACTTTGAGATAATGACTTGAGCCAAAATCAGTAGTCCTATGCTTAACTGACTGAGCCACCCAGGCACTCCTTGATTTTTTTGAAATACAATTTTCAAACAGCTATTCTAAACATTAGGAAAGACCTAGAAAGAGCATCCTTGGCCTAGGAAAGATATCTGGTCACAATTTTCATCAACTAGCATTTATTGAACACCTGTTATGTGTGGAAATGCAGGAAAGTGCATAGTGATACTTTGGGGACTATTTTCACCCTCTAAAATGTGATGGCCTTGAGAATAAGCATCATCAACTTAAAAAAATAATGTTCGTTTATTTATTTTAGGAGAGACAACACTAGCAGGAGAGGGGCAGAGAGAGAGAGAGGGAGAGAGAGAAAATCCCAAGCAGATTCCATGCCATCAGCACAGAGCCCCATGTGTAGCTCGAGCCCACAAACCGTGAGATAATGACCAAACATCATCAGCTTTTTATTCCTTGCCTAACACAGTGTTCCATACATGTGAGATGAATAAGGAGGTTTGCTTTTTTCCTTTCTAGAGATTTAGAGAATGAGACCTTGAAGGAAGAGGAGTAGAGACAAGGTGTTACACTGCAGGATATGGGAAAAGACTGGCCCCTGACTATAGCCAACAACTGATCTTGAATCTGAGAAAATATCTTTGTGGGTGGACAATTCGTTACCCCATTTGGGACATTTGTATCAACTTACAGAGCTCTTAGAAATGAGTCCTGCAAAAATATAGATTCTTTACTGAATCAGAAATAGAGTGTCAAGTAAGTCATTTATTTTTGTGAGTACCCTAGTTAAGAATTATATTCTAAATCGGAGATTTTTTTTCAATTTCTGTGATCTCCTTCAAAACATGTTGATGGAGTTTATGGAGAAAATTCATTAAGAAGATACTTGAAATCAGCAAATCTGACTGCATCACTAATTAGCAGTGTTTGCACTGACATCTCTTTGATGGTATTTTGAGGACCATAACGTGTTAAAGTTTTGTTATAAACTTTAAGATGCTGTAAAGATACAGATCTTGCATATTATAAAAAAGTAGTTAAGATCCTGGTACTTGAAGTGAAATCCTGGAGTTGAGTCTTATGTCTGCCTTGTATAGCTTTGGGCATGTCATTTAGCTTCCCTGAGGCTCAGTTATTTTATTCCCTGACACCTACTAAGTGTCAGGTACTATTTTTAACTATGGTATTATGTTTATTCTGCTACAACTTGTTTTAAGGCAAATTCTATAAAATAACATAGAGAAACTTGTGCTGTCAGTCATTTTTGGGGGCAAGCATATAGGCTTAGTTTTCTTGGGACTGCATTATAAGGTGATTATTAGCATAATTTTTGAAAAAAAAAACTGATCTCAGAACAAAGAGTAGAGAGTCTTATTCGGTAAAAAAAAAAAAAAGAAAGAAAGAAAAGTTACATTAAATTTGTCCAAGTAAGTTTATGTACCAAAATTCTACTGTGGTACATAAACTGTTCAGACAACATGAATTAACATCTTTTAGTATATAGGGATTTTAGGAAAGAGTTTAGAGTAACAGCCAAGTAATTGTATATTTTCTTACAGATAAAATACTGAAAACAAGGAAATGAATACAAGCAAGAAAAATCTAGCCTGTGCCAGCTGAAGGGTATAAAAGAGTCCTATTTCCTGTACTGCCAATTGTGGTAAGTAATGGCTGTGGTAAACGCAGTGGTCTGTGTGCAGGATAATATTTCACCTGTCTGGTTTTATGGAATTGCTGGAGAGCAAGAAAGCAGCTGTATTTAGAGAAGGTCTTGGATGTGAGCAAGACTGGAGTTAGAAAGGACTTGTTTGACTAAGAGGACATATTATTATTATTTTTAAAAAATAGTTTATTGTCAAGTTGGCTTCCATATAACACCCAGTGCTCATCCCCACAAGTGCCCTCCTCCATGGCCATCACCCCCCTCCCCCCAACACCCATCAGTCCTCAGTTTGTTCTCAACATTCAAGAGTCTCTCATGGTTTGCCTCCCTCCCTCTGCCCCCCATTTCCCCCCTTCTTCTCCCCCATGGTCCTCCGTTAAGTTCCTCCTAATCCTCCTATACGTGCAAACATATGGTATTTGTCCTTCTCTGCCTGACTTATTTCACTCAGCACAACACCCTCAAGTTCCATCCATGTTGCTACACACGGCCAGATTTCATTCTTTCTAAGAAGACATATTATTGACAATATTTGAAGACAATTATTTGAGTTGCCACGAGAATCTACATAAATGTGTACTATGAAATAAAGTCGAAGAATCTTGAAGAGTTATGTGAGACAATGGTGGTTTAGATTTCATGGCTCTTTAGTATGCAGAGTGTTAAGGAAAAAATGAGTTATATTATTAGGCAGAAGCTCTGTCAAGTAAAGCAGAGTGTGTTTTAAGGGATACCAATTCCTGGTAGTTTTAACAGTTTCTAATTTTTATAAAAAATAAAATCTTCCAAACTTCACAAAAGATGAATTACATTTTATTTTTTTAAAAAATTGAACTTGACATGTTTAGCCAATAGAAGGTAGTAATTAAAGAGAGCTCGCAATTCAATATTAGGAGACATCATTGGCCTTTTAAAATACAAATAACCATTTTGTTTCCTTAGTCTCCCTCATTTCTTCTTTCATCTGCCTCTTAAAGGTAGAGGATTCTCATATTTTCTTCATAGTCTCTCCATCTTCCTTTTTTTTTTCCTAGTTATTACATTGCCGTTTAAACATTATGCTAAATATTCAAGGTGCCACTAGGTATAAACAATTAAGAAGACATTATCTTTGGGGCGCCTGGGTGGCTTAGTCGGTTAAGCGGCCGACTTTTGCTTAGGTCATGATCTCGCGGTTCGTGGGTTCAAGCCCCGCGTCGGGCTCCGTGCTGACTGCCAGCTCAGAGCCTGGAGCCTGTTTCAGTCTGTGACTCCCTCTCTCTCTGACCCTCCACTGCTCACGCTGTCTCTCTCTCTGTCTCTAGAAAAAAAAAAAAAAAAAAAAAAGACATTATCTTTGCCTCAAGATACATGTGTTAGGACAGAAAGGTAAGACAATTTGTGATAGTATAATGTGATAAAGGCTACATGCTTTGGAAACCCAGAAAAAAAGGTGACATTTGAAGTTCCATAAAGTCTAAATGAGTGTTGAAGGAGGGGGCATTTCATGGATGGGGAACGTGTAAAGGCTCAGCATGGGGTGTAAAAGTGCACAGAGTCTTTGTGTGTTGGGAGACCCCTACGACATTTTGTGTGTTGGGAATATAGAATGTATGTTGGAATGTGCAGCAGCGGAAGCAGTTAAGTGGGTAACTAATCATTTTCCATTTTATCCTGCAGGTAGTGCAGAGTAATAAGAGATTTTTAAGCACTCAGTGGGCTATCTCATTCTTTTAATGGCTAACCAGCATCCCTAAGTTAGTTATTCCCACATCTTTACCTGCAGTTCTGACTTTGTTCCTTAGTGTCATAATCATATTCGAAACTGCTGACTTATTATTATCCTGCTGTTACTCAAACGAGTCCATTTCAAAAGAGCTTACTTTGCTCCTTTAAATTCTTCCTTCATTTATCCTCTTCTTTGTTTCACGTTGCCATTTCTCCCAGGTCAGCCAGGCTGAATATCTTAGTGCCATTTTCACCTTTCCTTTTTATTTCCATTTCCTCAGAGTCTTTTGTTCACCAAACCCTATGGTTTTGCTACTAAGTACCTCACACCCATTTCTCCATTTCTGTTCCCACTGCCACTTCTACAGGGCTTGGACTCTCATTCCTCATCTTGACTTTAACAATGAACTTTTAAATGCTTTAGTTATTTTCTTTTTCATTTCTAATCCATTTTGAATATAATGGCACCAGAATTTTCCCCCAGAAATGTGGATCTCATAATTCCTATGCTCGAAAGCATTTAATGGTTCTTCACTTATGGAATAAAGTACGGATTCCTTAGGGCCACATTCAGGGCCCAAGATCATCATCTGTGTTCTTTATTTCAAAACATGTTTCCTTCCCTTTTCCTTCTCTTTTTTGTAGTCTTCCTCATAAATATTCCTTGTCAGAAATCATCATTCTTGGTGCCACCATAATATTAAAACAAAACTCTTTATATATATATTACTTTATATTAAACTTTATTCCTTTGAGTATATATTTTTAGAAGAAAGAGTATATTTAGTTGTCTATCGGTGTGTAACTAAGTGCCCCCACATTTAGCCCCTTAAAATAACACACATTTATTATCTCACAATGTCGTTGGTTCAAGAATCCAGGTACAGTTTAATTGGGTGCTCCTGCTCAAGTCTCTCAACAAGACTGACATCGAGGTGTCAGTTGGAGCTAGAGTCATCTCAGGGTTCCTTTTTGGGGGGTGGGGGACATGGATTTGTTTTTGAGCTCAGTCACTTGCTGCAGAATTCACTTTCTTCCAGATTGTTGGACTAAGGGCCTCAATTTCTACCTTGTTGGCCAAAGACTGCCCTCCATTATTTGCCATATAGGCTTCCCCCTAGGGTAGCTTTTAGCATGACAGCTTGTTTTATCAAAGGAAGAGAGAGAAAAGGAGGATGGGACAGACAGAAAAAGAAGTCACAGTCTTTCATAACCTTATCTTGGAAGTGACATCCCGTCACTTTTGCAATATTCTGTTTGTTAGAAGCACATCACTAAATTCAGCCCACATTCAAGGCGAGTGAATTACACAAGGTCATAAATACCAGAAGGCTGACTATCACACAGAGCATTTATATTTTTACTCTTCACTTATGTGTTTAATAGTTTAGGCATTGCAGGTCTACCATAATTATTTGGTGAACTGCATGAAAAATAGTATTCCAGATTGCACCTCAAATTTATGCTACTGTTAATAATTTCAGTTTAATAATATTAGATTAAAATCAGTCAACCCCTTTGGAATTTTTTATGTAATAAAAAATAAGAAAAAAATGAAAAGATAAAGGATTCAGTTGGGAGCTCACAAAGTGAAACCTCATTTCATTTAGTCAAGATGGTCACAAACTTTGAGAGACAAAGGGAGAGAGGACAGTGTGAGGGACATTACTCCATGATACCATTTTCTTGAATTTCACTTGAGGTCAACAATAAAAAAACAGACTGGAATCAGTTTCAGGTAATTTCTTATTATTTCAGTATTTTAGGTTTCTTAATTTTTATGTAATTGTAAGTTTCTTTAAACATTTTAAAATTTAAGATATTGCTAAGTTTGAAGTGATTTTTCTCTATGAGGTAGAGATTTTAGGTATTGATAGTTTTGAAATTTAATACTGTTTATTTAAAAGTTTTAGAAATACTATACTTTTTTTACATTAGTTTAAAATAGTTAACTTTTTATGTCATCTTTAATAAGCCAAAGAATATTTTGATAGGTATTATAGGCCTAACTCTTGGGGACTATTAATGTATTATAGCTACCTCATTTTACAAACCAGAAATATTATACTTTGACTCCAATGAATTATTTTTATATGCCTTTTCAATGTTATAAACAGATTAAAAGAGCATAATGTGAAGAAGAGGATAAATTCTTTTAGAAATATTCCTGGTTTCGCTTAAGGTTTTATTCATTACTTAGTTCAAAATAACCTCAGCTTGATCTTTTTTATGTGTGTATTATCTATTTTTGAGATGTTTGAGACCAAAAGAATAAAGCTTAAGTTCCCAGGAGCAGCCAAATAATTGCATTTTGAATTTGTAAAATCCTTTCTTTTTAAGCCGACAATAGTGATGAAACATTTGCATTTGAACCTGGCAGCATGTAGAATTGAAAGTTTGTAATGAATAAAATTGTGAATTAAATGAAGGAGAGAAATATTACTCTTAAAAAAACTTTAATGGAACCATTAAGTATGGATTAAAACCAATTTGTTTTTCAAGCAACACATTACTTTATCAACTTTTTTGGATCTTTATAAATTTGTTCAGATATTTTCTTCCTAAACTTCTGTTGTCTTCACGAACAATTTTAAATGAATATTTTCAGTTCTGTTTAGGAATATATTATCAAGTCCTAAAACCAAGCCTGGTTATGTATATTTGCATTTTATACCTCTTCCTCAATTTGAAGTTAATGATAAAGCATGTTTAGAATTTAAGAATTTAGAAGATAGCATAAAACAAGTTTTAAGTTGGTTACAGGTAATGCTTATTTTACCACATTGCCAACTGTTTTCTTCATAAAGAGAGATTAAGCATAGTTAATAGTTCAAATATCAACTAAATTTGATACTTCTTAGAGGAAAATGAAAAATTTTTTCCTAAATGTTAATGATTACATGTTTACCAAATTTTCAGTACTGGCTTTGAGATAATTTGATCGTACTACATTTTGAGGAAACATAAGAAAAAAACTTATTGATTTTTTTTGAGATAATTATAATTAAAAAAAGAATACTCATAAAAATCTGTTGATTTTCCTCAACTGACCTGAAAGTTCAGTTGTTCAAGTTGATAAAATTAGCTAAGAGTATAGAATATATATGAAATATAAAGTTTCAAAAATAAATACAGTATTTTTTTGACAGTGGATAATTTGTCTTCCATTCTGAGAAGACCTAAATTAATTGTTTTTAAATGTCACTCAACCAAATACAATAAAATTTATTTCAAGATTAGGAAAGCATATCAAAGCAGCATAATGCTTGACAAAATAATTCCACCATTCCCAATTTTAAAATATCCAAATGATTTTCATAGTATAGTGAATTATAAAAATGGGAAGAATAACTGTAAACTGAATAGGTATTAATTGGAAATAAGAAGAAAAGGAAATACCATGACAAGACTATGAAACTATTGTATTTTCCTGTGGGAGTTATATTGCTGGGAATATGATTATAAGTATGTTTCTAACCTTTAGTTTCCCATTGAGAATTTTTTTATGGCATGTGTTCATGTGTGTATACATATTCAGAATGTGTATATTGCTAAAGAGTGCACAGTTGACATCACACAGTTCGCATACATGGGGATAATTCATCCAAAAGGACTCTGGTGGTGACTTGGTTTTATGAACTGTGTATCAAAAGAATGTGGTAATTCAGTACCAGTGACTAGCTGTGTGATCTTGGACACATTACTTAGAATTCCTAAGCCTGTATGACATCTGCTAAAGACATAAAATCGTAGCTTATCTCTCAGGGAGGTTGTGGAGAGTTAATAAAAATAATACATTGCATTATGACTAGCACAATCCCTGACAAAAGTAGACATTCACTGGGGCGCCTGGGTGGCTTAGTCAGTTAAGCGTCAGACTTTCGCTTAGGTCATGATCTCACGGTTCGTGGGTTCGAGCCCGGCGTCGGGCTCTGTGCTGACTGCCAGCTCAGAGCCTGGAGCCTATTTCAGAGTCTTTGTCTCCCTCTCTCTGACCCTCCCCTGCTCATGCTCTCTCTCTCTCCTAGAAATAAATAAAAAACATTAAAAAATAAATAAATAAATAAATAAATAAATAAATAAATAAAGTAGACATTCACTAAATGTGGGTTACTATGAATCCTTTCAACCACAGGTTTTATTCTGCACCAGTATATGCCATGCATTACTCTAAAGTCTGGGGATACAACAGTGAGCAAAATGGATGAATGAGAAAGTAAAATGTATACAAATAACCAAGATTAATAAGTAAAATGAATGCTAGATTAGATAGTGATAAGTACTAGAATTAAACTAGGGCAAAGAAGAGAACTAGGAAGTACATTGAGATAGAGGTTGTAATTTTGAATAGTTTGGCTAGAGAAGGCATCACTGATATGATGACATTTTAGTAAAGACCTGATGGATGTGAGGGAATAAGCCATGGGATGTCTGAGAGAAGAGCATTCCAGGGGGAGGGGTTGGGCATATACAAAGGCCCTGATGTGGGAATAAGGAATTTATGTGGGGTGAGCAAGGGTAGAAGAGTAAGAGATAAGATAAAGAGATAGTGGAGGTCAGATGGTATGGGCCTAGAAGGAGGTACTAGGGCTTTGACTTTTTCTTTGAGAGACTTGGGAGGCCATTAGAGGGTTTTGAGTAGAGATATGATCTAAGATTCACAGGATCACTCTAGCTGCTGTCTTGAGACCAGACGGAAGGGAGATGGGTTGGAAGGCTATTATCAGTCTAGGTGAGGGATTGTGTGTTAGAGGTGGTGATAAGTAGCGGAGGTTGTGAGCTGTGGTAGAATAACTGATATTTATTGAATGTTAAGACAATAGGTTTTATTAGAAGATTAGATTTAGAGTGTATGAAAGAAGGGTCAAAGATGACCCAAGTTTTGGGGCTGAACAACTAAAGAACAGCATTATTACTGAGAAGAAAAAGATTGAGAGAGAGTGTATGAGCAGGGGAAGATCAGAAGTTCAATTTGGCATATGTTATGTTTGTGAATTGTATTAGACTTTTAAATGAAGTTGTGGAAATGTAGTCGGGTTAATTTCACACTGGAATTCAAGAGAAAGATCTGGGCTGGTGATAGAAGTTGTAAGAGTCTTACACATGCAGATGGTTTCTAAAGCCATGAGACTGAGTGAGATCTCCAAGGGAGTAAAGTGGATAAAGTAAAAAAGATAAGGAACCAGCAAAGAAAATTGAGGGTAAGGATTTTGAGGTAGGAAACCAAAACAAAACAAAACCCAAGACAGGATGATATGCTAAAGATCAGGGAGGAGAAGTGAGTGAAATGCTGCTGGGCCGTGTTACCTGAGGAACAAAGATTAGCTATTATATTCTACAACATGGTGGTCGTTGGTGACTTTATCACTAGCCAAACCCTAAAGTATTCTGATTGATTCTGCCCTCATATAGGTGTTGCAGCCTTTTTCTGAACCATTTTGTAATCTGCTATTTTTTTCTGCTGCTGGATTCCTGTTTATCAACCTTTCACTACTCTCATATAGATTTTGATTCTATTGTAAAAGACTTTTCCTGTGTTTCCATTGTGTCATGGAATACTGTCTTCACATCCTGGTGCCTTTTTGTATATGGTTTTTTATATTTCTTGTGAATTGAGACTCCCTTCCACCCTGCCTTTGAGATTTCCTATGATTGTTCTACATGTAGTATTAGCACTGTTTTAATACCACCTGCTGCTTCTAACTCAGCACTTTTTTTTTTTTTAATCTTTAAGCAAAAACCTTTTCTCTTCTGGTGCTAATGCTATTCATTATTACCATGCCCTGTACCACCTCAGTACCATTATCTCCTGACATTCCAAATTACTACCCATAGTTCTTGGATATTTAGGTGTTGTGAGTCTCAGGCAATTTAAATAATTATAAATAGTCTACCAGAAGAGCTCATAGTTTGCCAAGGGTTTTCTAATCTATGCATATATCCCTCATCTTGTCTCTAAAAGATGGCTCTGTTGGTTAATATCTGACTTTGGCTTGGGTCATGATCTCACGGTTTGTGGAGCTCTCTGCTGTCAGCACAGTGTCCCTGCTTTAACTCCTCTGTCCTTTTCTCCCTCTGCCCCTCCCCCATTTGCATTCTCTCTGTCTCTGAATAAATAAACTTAAAAAAATAAATAAAAGACAAGACTAATTTACATTTATACAGTCTTCTGTGACTTATATACACATATCATTAAGTTTAAAAATATACATTTCATGGAGAGCAGATGTAGAGGCAAGATACTTGATACATTGTAAAAGAAAATTCAATTTAGTTCTCTAAAAATATACTAAGTCCCAAATATGTGCTAAAGTTTAACCAAATGGGAAAGCTTCAGAATGAGTAAGACAGGGTTACTGCCCTCAGGGAGCATATGGGTTGTGTATGTGTATATGTGTGTATGTGTTGTGTTGTGGGAAACACAGCACTGAGATAGGCTAGAGACAAATATATGGTTAAAATCTTATGCTTCTGTGCATCAAGAACTCAGGTGATTAATGCATGATATTATAATTATATATAATTAATAATTATTATTATTTAATATAAATTATATAATTAATATAAAGTAATAATAATTATAATATAATTATAATGCATGATTAATAAGTGATTAAAGGCATGACTCTTACTTTAATTTTGACCTGTCTTTGTTGGCTATTTCAATCCCTCACAGCTTAGCTATCTTTAGTCTGGTTCCCCTCTGTTCCTGGCACTAGTTGAGAATCAGGTGAATGGCATGGATGTGGGGGTGGTCTCACTGACCCAAACAATAGGCTCCTGCAGTTTGATAGACACAGGGACTGGGATGAAGGAGAGAGGGAAGGGGGAGAAGTGGGAAAGTACTGAGTACTGAGTCAGAGGGGAAAGAGTGTCTTGAAGTTTCTTTCCTCCTACACTTATAAAGAGTTTTGAGTCATAAAGAGAAGTACCTGAGGAAGAGCTCAGTAGAAGGCAGCAGGTAAAGAAGACTTAGTGGAAGCAGCTGGTAGGGAATATAGGTGTGTATAGGAACATGACTAGTCAAAGGCGACTGAACCTTTCACTTTAATTCCTTTCAGAGACTGCATTGTATATGCTAAGAGCTTGGCATATAGCTGCTAATATAATTATCATTAGGACACTGAGGTATGTCTCCGTTTTACAGGTGGAGCTTTAGTGGTTATGTAACTTCCTCAAGATCACACAGTCCTAAAGTGATAAGCCGTGAGTCTGACCAACATCAGTATGCTATGTTGGGTGTCATGCCGTAGAGTCAGCTCTTTCTCACAACAGTGACGAGGGAAGGGTGTATGATTCAAGGGTCCTTGAGCAGGTCACAGCATGAATGGACAAGAAAACTCAATAGATATCATCTGTGTGTGGAAAGCAAGATGGCCTAGGGGCCATTTGATGAAAGGAGCTAAGCTGTTGAAAATAGTCCTGCTCATCATTCTTCCTTGAAATGATCAGTCCTGTTCTTTTATTCCCACCTGAAACAAATAATTTCGTCTGAATTTGGAAGATTTTTTGCTCAGTTTTCTTCATTCCCCAGTAGATGATGTTACTGTGCATTAGTTGTCCATATACATGTATGAAGTCTTCTCTTGTGTTACTTTTCCCTGGAAATGAAGCACCTTTCCATGACTTGTATGTGAAACACAGATTCTAAGGTGTAGATGCAGAAAGCCTCTCTTGGCTTGTTCTCTAACGCCACATTGGGGACACTGACTATTTACTCAATTGTTACTGAAATGGTATCCTGTCTCCAATTCTGGTGTTGTTCCATGTGAACATAGCTTTAGGATTGGATTCCTTGTAGAGTAGAGTGAATGATAGTATTCAAACTCCCTAATCTCTAGTCTGCACCTCTCAGGTAACTCTTAATGGCAGAGTATGTTTTGCATAAAGGTGAAAGAATAATGGTTGGAACTGGTGTAGTGTGGAAATAGGAGAATGTTTAAACTGCTCTCTCCTAGGCCTGTGGTACTCTGGGTACTAGAATTGTGCAGTCACCATCTAAGCGGCTACAAGAGAGACGGTGACACTGGGTGAGTGACTATTGTGATGCAGAAATAGAAACAACAGGAAACTGATCTCAAAATCCAGAGGTCATCGACCTCTTTCCTTATCTTTGTTAAGAAATTAGTTATTATAATAGGAGTCTGAGGTATATCTTCTAATTGTCAACATATACCTTATGACATTAATAGTGTTATTCTGAGGGGGACCTAGGTGCTCCATCATTTGGGCATCTGACTCTTGGTTTTGGCTCAGGTCATGATCTCACAGCTTTGTGGATTTGAGCCCTGCGTTGGGTTCTGTGCTGATAGTGCGGAGCCTGCTTGGGATTCTTACTCTCTTCTCGCTCTCTCTGCCCTCCCCTACTCAAGCTTTGTCTGTCTCTCTCAAAATAAATAAATAAACTTTAAAAAAAATAGTGTTATTCTGAAACTCAAGATCAAATCACATTAGTTTTAACCTATTCTATGCAGAGAGTATTCAGGAAAAGTGACTACTGTTGCAATGGATATTTGTGCATTTTTCTAACATCGATTATCTTTAGTAATGTGACATTAATTTGACTTCCTATTTTGAACTGCTATTGTCAAATCTTTTAAAACACCACTTGTTATAGGTAGTAAAACATTTAATAAACATTTTTTAAAAAGACAAAATGCGAAACAGTATATAAAATAACATCAGCATAAGATCTAGGTCTTATACCAAGATCAGGGACAAAGTTCAGTTCAGTAGAATTCAAGTTATCTTTGTAGTACTGTCCTTTACTTTGTGAACTGTGTATGTGTTCCTTAGAAACTGAGTATGTAGGGGCGCCTGGGTGGCTTAGTCGGTTAAGCGTCTGACTTTCGCTTGGGTCATGATCTCACGGTTCGTGGGTTCGAGCCCCGCGTCGGGCTCTGTGCTGACTGCCAGCTCAGAGCCTGGAGCTTGTTTCAGTCTGTGACTCCCTCTCTCTCTGACCCTCCCCTGTTCACGCTGTCTTCCTCTCTCCTAGAAATAAATAAAACATTAAAAAAAAAGAAAAAAAGAAACTGAGTATGTAGTGCCAAATGAATGTTTTAAAATTGGAGGACAATGTTCATAGAAGAAAAATCAAATTAACAAAAAAATTTAATATTTTTTAAAGCAAATAACTTGAAGAGGAAGGTTATAATCTGTATAAAAGTATATACAGTATATTAGAAACATCTTAATTGTGAACATATTTAGCTACCACATAGCTGCTATTTTTAAAGTAAATTTTTAACATTGAGTAAATATACTCATTTTGATTTCATGTATGTTTCTTTTTAATAAAGACTATTAAGAAAAGTATGGCAAAAGTTAAAGCGATGAAAAATATGCATTTCTCTATGATAATGCTGCAGTTGTTTCCATGTACTTCAATGAAAGTCAGTGAAAATATAAAAAGAAATACAGAAGGAAATAACAAGGGCTTGCAGCACAGCAACTAACCAATGGCCATTAAGAGAACATGTTTGGGTTCTCTGCAACTGGCATGGCCTGAATGAATTTCAGAATTGCACTTTTATAATGGTGCCATCTTTATAAATCAAATATTGCATAACTTGACATCCAAAAATAAGTGAATATAATTTTTATATGTAAACACACCTCAATTTCATCATATGCATGGAAAGAAGTGAGAGGACACTGGGCTAAAAATGTGGCAGCCCTTATTTATAAGCTTTTAGACTGTAGAGAACATATAATACGATGTAAGGTCGCTGCCACAATTCCCAACCTCTGGTGTTCATACCCTTATGGCGTTCCTTTCCTTGAATATGATGGGAACTCTGACTTGATTCTAATCAATAGCATACACAAATGCACTGGAATGCAGGTGGTTATGTTACATAAGATGTAGCTCTGGTCATGCTGGAGTCACTCACTCCCTGTTGACTATGAGGAAGAAAGTCGCCGTATTGTGGGTTGCTTATGTTGAAAAGATCCATGTAGGGAGGAACTGAGTATAGTTTCTGGCCAACAGCGAGCATGACTGAAGCCCAAAATCCTACAACTGCAAGAAACTGAATTCTACAAAAAGGGGATCATTCCCTGGTTGAATAATTTATTAGACACCACAGCACCTGCCAACATCCTGATCCCAGCTGATGAGACTCTACCCACAGGACCCAGATAAGATATGCCCAGACCCTGGTCCACAGAAATGAAATAAATGTATGTTGTTTTAAGCTGATGTATGTTTCTATTTCTACTACATTATGTCTATATCTCTATGTGTATCTACAGCTCACAGGCATCTGTGTTAGTGAAGGTTTTCCAGGGAAGCAAGAGCAACAGGATGTGTGTACGTATGTACACCCAGCATACGTGTGTGCATCCACATATCTAGAGAGAGAGATTGATTGACGTACCTTAAGCAATTGGCTCTTATGATTATGGAGGCTTAGTGAAGTTAAAATCTCATGGGCTAGGCCAAAAGGCTGGAGACTAAGGGAAGATTTATAGTTTGAAATCAAACGGAGTTTCCTGGCAGAATTGTTTTCTTCCTCAGCAGAGAGTCAGTCTTTGTTCTTTAGATAAGGCCTTCATCTGATTAAAAGGGGCTCACTCACTTTATGGAGGTCAGTCTGCTTTACTCTAAACCTATCAATTTAAATGTTAATCTTCTCTAAAAGAACACCTTCACAGAAACATCCAGAATAATGTTTGACGAAAACTCTGAGCACCATGGCCCAGCCAAGTTGACACATGAAATTAACCATCACAGCATGCAGGATAGAATCTCTAGAACGGGATACAATCTTAAAACTTCTCTGCATATGTGCCATCTACATAAAGCAGCTAAGTGACTGAAAGGAGAATCAGACCCTAAAAATTAAGATAGCTCCAAAGAATACTACACACTCCATCAAACATGAGTAAAAGTGACATTTCTATCAAATATAAATTGAAATAAGAGTTTTTGTATAAGTCTTCACTTGTAGACAAAGTAATAGAAGGATATTCAGGGACACTGGTATAAAACACCAATGTCCATTGGAAAAGAAAAAAAAAGTAAGATAATAGAAATGTCTTTTTTTTTTCACAAATAGATTATTGTCAAATTGCTTTCCATATAACACCCAGTGCTCATCCACACAAGTGCCCTCTTCCGTGCCCATCCCCCGCTGCCCCCCCAATATCCATCAGTCCTCAGTCTTTGTCAGCACTCAAGACTCTCTAATGGTTTGCCTCTCCCCCTCTCCCACACCATTTCCCCCCTTCTTATCCCCCATGGTCCTCAGTTAAGTTCCTCCTAATCCTCCTATACATGCAAACATATGATATTTGTCCTTCTCTGCCTGACTTATTTCGCTCAGCATAACACCCTCAAGGTCCATCCATGTTGCCACACATGGCCAGATTTCAGTGTTTCTCATTGCCATGTAGTATTCCATGGTCTAGATAAACCACATCTTCTGGATCCATTCATCTGTTGATGGACACTTAGGCTCTTTCCATGTTTTAGCTATTGTGGAGAGTGCTGCTATAAACATTGGGGTCCATGTGCTCCTATGCCTCAGCATTTCTGTATCCCTTGGGTAAATTCCTAGCAGTGCTAGTGCTGGGTCATAGGGGAGTTCTATTGTTAGTTTCCTGAGGAACCTCCACACTGTTTTCCAGAGGGGCTGTACCGGTTTACATTCCCACCAACAGTGTAGGAGGGTGCCCGTTTCTCCACATCCTCGCCAGCATCTAGAGTTCTCTGATTGGCTCACTTTAGCCACTCTGACTGGTGTGAGGTGGTATCTCAGTGTGGTTTTGATTTGTATTTCCCTGATGAGGAGGGATGCTGAGCATCATTTCATGTGTCTGTTGGCCATCAGGATGTCCTCTTTGGAGAAGTGTCTATTCATATCTTCTGCCCATTTCTTCACTGGGCTGTTTGTTTTTCAGGTGTGAAGTTCGGTGAGTTCCTTATAGATTCTGGATATTGACCCTTTATCTGATATGTCATTTGCAACTATCTTCTCACATTCCATTGGTTGCCTATTAGTTTTGTGGGTTGTTTCCTTTGCTGTGCAGAAGCTTTTAATCTTGATGAGGTCCCAATTGTTTATTTTTGCTCTTGATTCCCTTGCTTTTGGGGATGTGTGAAATAAGAAGTTGCTGTGGTGGAGGTCAAGGAGTTTGCTTCCTGCTTTCTCCTATAGGGTATTGATAGTTTCCTGTCTCACATTCAGGTCCTTTATCCATTTTGAGTTTATTTTTGTGCATGGTGTGATAAAATGATTTAGTTTCATTCTTCTGCACGTTGCTGTCCAGTTCTCCCAACACGATCTGTTAAAGAGGCTGTCTTTTTTCCATTGGATATACTTTCGTGCTTTGTCAAAGATTAGTGGGCTGGATCCTTTTAGGTCCATTTCTGAGTTCTCGATTCTGTTCCATTGGTCTATGTGTCTGTTTTTGTGCCAATACCATACTGTCTTGATGATGACAGCTTTGTAGTAGAGGCTAAAGTCTGGAATGGTGATATCTCCAATTTTGGTTTTAATTTTCACAATTACTTTGGCTATTCGGGGTCTTTTGTGGTTCCATACAAATTTTTGGATAGTTCGTTCTAGTTCTGAGAAGTATGCTGGTGCAATTTTGATTGGAATTGCATTGAAAGTGTAGAGTGCTTTAGGTAGTAATGACATCTTAACTATATTTATTCTTCCTATCCATGAGCATGGAATGTTTTTCCATTTCTTTGTGTCTTCTTCAATTTCCTTCATAAGTTTTCTATAGTTTTCATCATACAGATCTCTTGTATCCTTGGTTAGGTTTATTCCGAGGTATTTTATGGTTTTTTGTGCAATTGTGAATGGGATCAGTTTCTTGATTTCTCTTTCTGTTGCTTTATTCTTGGTGTATAAAAATGCAACCGATTTTTGTACATTGATTTTGTACCCTGCAACTTGGCTGAATTCTTGGATCAGTTCCAGTAGGCTTCTGGTGGAGTCTGTTGGGTTTTCTATGTAGAGTATCATGTCATCTGCGAAGAGTGAAAGTTTGACTTCCTCTTTGCCAATTCTGATGCCTTTGATTTCCTTTTGGTGTCTGATGGCTGATGCTAGGACTTCCAGCACTATGTTAAACAACAGTGGTGAGAGTGGGCATCCCTGTCGTGTTCCTGATCTCAGGGGGAAAGCTCTCAGTTTTTCCCCATTGAGGATGATGTCAGCTGAAGGGTTCTCATAGATGGCTTTGATGATGTTTAAGTAGGTTCCTTCTATCCCACCTTTCTCGACAGTCTTTATTAAGAAGGGGTGCTGTAGAGAGAGGGCAAGATGGTGGAGAAGTAAGGAGCTCCATACTTGCACTCGCGCTCATACATCACACAGAAAGGATCTGAAGCCATTGGAAACCTTACAAAACATGAGACACTGGGAGAAAAAGGACGCAGAATCCACTGAGAAAGCCTTCTAACATGAGTGCGAACCGGGGAAGATAAAATCGGGCCGGGATCAGAGACTCCAGGGTGGGAGGTGATCCCCCTCTACCCTCTATGGGGAGTGAGAGGAGAAAAGGAGAGAGCCGAAACAGAGAAACCTCCGCTCGGGGGGGAAAAAACCTCCACTCGGAGCATAGAAAGACCGTACTTGCCAAATACCTGCACACCAGGTCCCCTCGCGCCAACTGGCCTCGGGGGGCGGGGGTGAGCACACAAACTGCTTCTTTGTGCCGCTCCTGGAGGTTGGATTTCAGAGCAGTGGCGCGCCTGCCACCATTGTAGCTCCAGGGTGGCTGGGGACCCTGAAAGAGCCGCGCTGACACTGGGCATCCGCACTCCTGGCTGGCTGGAACTCGAGAGGGAAGGCAAAGAGCAAAAAACTGGGAAATTTGCCTGTGGGCTCGTGTTTCGGGTGACGAGCCATAGAGGGACCCGGTTTTCCTCACTCCAGTGGGCTCGGGCTAGCGGACCCGGCAGGCAAGCCCCCGCGCATGCGCGCCAGCCGGTCGCAGAGAAGGAAGCAGCGATTCTGACTCTACCCCCAGAGCTCAGCAGGGGGCCTGGAATTGCCCGACGGGTTTGCCTGGGAAGCTGTGTCTAAGGCAATTTCAGCAGGCAGCGCGGACTGGGATTTGGAGATTGGAACTGGCCTGGGTTGAAGAGTGCAATCAACTTCGGCTGCGTCCTCAGAACGGGGAGTTGATTAGCCCAAAAAAGCGAGTTGCAGCATGGGTTTCAAGAAGGGACTGGAGCACCCTCACTCTCCTCCCCACAACCGCCAAGGCAGAACCCCTGCCTGAGGCATTGGATCACGCCACACCCATCCCTGCATGAGAGGTGCCCTCCTCCCCTTTTTTTTTTCCTCTTTCTTTTTTCCTTTTTTTTCCCCTTTTGTTTGTTTTTTTCCTATTTTTTTCTTCTTTCTTTTTTTCCCCTTATTTTTCTCATTCTTTTTTTCTTCTTCTTTCTCTTTTCTTGCTTTTTTTCCCCAAAACACTGACCTGATTAACTCTGGTCGCCAGCTTGCTTAAACAATCACAACAAGTCCATTCTGTAAATGTAAATTCTACACCTACCGACCTTTTGAGCTACTTCTCTCAGGAGTAATTAGACTGTATAGTTTCTCTGGATAATTCCAGCATCCTTCTCTCACCTATCCAACCATATTCTACCCTTTACCTCTTTGAAAAAAGCTTCTTATCCCTTCTGCCTGTTCATTCTATTTCCAATTCTGCCTCATCTCGCCCTGCCTTCTCTCTTTTTCTCTATGCTCTTCAACCAGCACTGCATACACATGGCTATTTAACTGTAGCTGGGAAATCCAGGTATATGCTTTAAACCATTCTTTGCCATCGGTTTTCTTCTTTTTTCCTTTTCTTTTCCCCGTTTTGACCCTTTTATGTATTTTATACTCCCTATTATTCGCCTTCCCTCCTCCGTCTTTTCTCTTAACTTGTTCGTTTTCCCTCTCGCTTTGCATGTTAGTTGAATTAGCCTGTGCGTTTGTGTGCTCCTGCTCCCTGTGTGTCTGTCTGTCTGTTTTCTTTTCCAGGGCTACCTCAAGAAACAAGCTAGAGTACACAACGTGGAGAGTCCCAAATATAACTACGAGTAGGAAAATAAAATAACCAAGGTCCCAACAAGAGAGACCGAGGGATACCATTCAAAAAACAATCTTTGAAAGGATAGGTCCTGGAAAGTCAAAGAATCTTCTTGGATATAGCAGCACTCATAGAAACAGAAGGCATAACAGGTCTTTAAAACCAATAAGAGCTGGAAAGCTAACTAAAATGACGAAACGAAAGAGCTCTCCTCCAAAGAAATTCCAAGAAGAAATGGCAGCTAATGAACTGCTCAAAACAGATATCAGCAGCATAACTGAACAAGATTTCAGAACAATAATGGTAAAATTAATAGCAGGGCTTGAAAAAAACATAGGGGACATCAAAGAAACTATGGCTACAGACAGAATGGAAAATAAAAATAGGCATGAAGAATTAAAAAATGCGATCAATGAGATAAATAATAAATTAGAGGCCTCCAATGCACGGCTTGAGAGGCAGAAAGGAGAATAAGTGATTTAGAAGACACCATTATAGAAAAACAAGAAGCTGACAAAAAAAGAGACAAACTGATCCAGGAACAGGAAAGAAGAGTTCGAGAGCTCAGTGATATAGTCAAATACAACAATATCTGTATCATAGGAATCCCAGCAGAGGAAGAGAGAGGGAAAGGTGCTGAAGGAGTCCTGGAACAAATTATAGCAGAGAACTTCCCCGACCTGGGGAAGGAAGTAAATGTGGAAATACAAGAGGCTCAGAGGACTCCCCTCAGACGTAACTTGAATCGATCTTCTGCACGACATATCATCGTAAAAATGGCAAAATACAAGGACAAAGAGAGAATTTTGAAAGCAGCTAGGGAAGAAAGGGCCCTCATATACGAAGGGAAACCTATCAGAGTGGTGACAGACCTATCTACTGAAACGTGGCAGGCCTGAAAGCAATGGCAGGAGATCTTCAATATGATGAACAGTAAAAATATGCAGCCAGGAATCCTCTATCCAGCAAGCCTGTCATTCAAAATAGAAGGAGAGATAAAAACCTTTCCAAATTGAAAGAATTTGTCACCACGAAGCCAGCCCTACAAGAAATCCTGAGGGGCATTCTCTGAAGGAAAGGATGCAAGGAACAAAGATTCCAGAGACACCACCACAAACATGAATCGTACAAAAGATACAAAAACTCTAAACCCACATATTTCAATAATACCACTGAATGTAAGTGGGCTGAATGCTCCAATCAAAAGACATAGGGTAGCAGAATGGATTAAAAAACAAAATCCATCTATATGCTGTCTACAAGAAACTCATTTTAGACGGGAAGATACCTTCAGATTAAAAGTAAGGGGATGGAGAAATATATATCATGCTACAGGAACTCAAAAGAAAGCCAGAGTAGCTATACTTATATCAGACAAGCTGGACTTTAAATTAAAGACAATCACAAGAGATGAAGAAGGGCACTACATAATAATTACAGGGTCCATCCATCAGGAAGAACTAACAATCATAAATGTCTACGCACCGAATATGGGAGCACCTAAATATCTAAAACAATTAATCACAAACAGAAACAAGCTTATAGATAAGAATGTGCTAATAGCAGGGGACTTTAATACTCCGCTTACAGCAATGGATAGGTCAACCAGACAGAAAATCACTAAAGAAATAATGGACTTGAAAGACACATTGGACCAGATGGACCTGACGGATATATTTAGAACTTTACATCCTGAGGCCAGGGAATTTACTTTCTTTTCAAGTGCGCATGGCACATTCTCCAAGATAGATCCCATACTGGGACATAAAGCAGCCCTCAATAAATATAAAAGAATTGAGATCAGACCATGCACACTGTCAGATCACAATGCTTTGAAACTTGAAATCCATTACAGGAAGAAGTCTGGAAAACTTCCAAAAACATGGAGGTTAAAGAACACCCTAGTAAAGAATGAATGAGCCAATCAGGCAATTAGAGATGAAATTAAAAAATATATGGAAACAAATGAAAATGAAAACACAATTCAAAATCTATGGGATGCGGCAAAGGCAGTGCTAAGAGGAAAGTACATTGCTCTCCAGGCCCATTTCAAGAGATTAGAAAAAGTGCAAGTCCAAAATCTAACAGCTCACCTAAAGGAACTAGAGGCAGAGCAACAAGAATGCCTCAAACCCAGTAGAAGAAGAGAAATAGTAAAAATTAGAGCAGAAATAAACAACATAGAGACCAAAGAAACAATTGAACAGATCCATGGAACCAAGAGTTGGTTTTTTGAAAAAGTAAACAAAATCGACAAACCTCTAGCCAGACTTATCCAAAAGAAAAGAGACAGCACCCAAATAGACAAAATTGTGAATGAAAATGGACTAATTACAACCAACCCCTCAGAGATACAAGCAATTATCAGAAAATACTATGAAAAATTATATGCCAACAAATTGGACAACTTAGAAGAAATGGACAAATTCCTAAACACACACTCACTACCAAAATTCACACGGGAAGAAATAGAAAACCTGAACAGACCCATAACGAATGAAGAAATTGAATCAGTGATCAATATTCTCCCAACAAATAAGAGCCCTGGACCTGATGGCTTCCCTGGGGAATTCTACCAGACATTTAAAACAGAATTAATCCCAATTCTTCTCAAGCTATTCCAAAAAATAGAAAGCGAAGGAAAACTCCTGGACTCATTTTATGAAGCCAGCATCACTCTGATTCCCAAGCCAGACAGAGACCCAGCAAAAAACGAGAACTACAGGCCAATATCCTTGATGAATACGGATGCAAAAATTCGCAACAAGATGCTTGCAAATCGAATCCAGCAGCATATAAAAAGAATCATCCACCATGATCAAGTGGGATTCATTCCTGGGTTACAGGGCTGGTTCAACATTCGCAAATCAATCAATGTGATACATCATATCAAGAAAAGAAAAGATAAAAACCATATGATCCTGTCAATAGATGCAGAAAAAGCATTTGACATAATACAGCATCCCTTCTTAATAAAGACTCTCGAGAAAGGTGGGATAGAAGGAACCTACGTAAACATCATCAAAGCCATCTATGAGAAGCCTTCAGCTAACATCATCTTCAATGGGGAAAAACTGAGAGCTTTCCCCCTGAGATCAGGAACACGACAGGGATGTCCACTCTCACCACTGTTGTTTAACATAGTGCTGGAAGTCCTAGCATCAGCCATCAGACACCAAAAGGAAATCAGAGGCATCAGAATTGGCAAAGAGGAAGTCAAACTTTCACTCTTCGCAGATGACATGATACTCTACATAGAAAACCCAACAGACTCCACCAGAAGCCTACTGGAACCGATCCAAGAATTCAGCCAAGTTGCAGGGTACAAAATCAATGTACAAAAATCGGTTGCATTTTTATACACCAACAATGAAGCAACAGAAAGAGAAATCAAGAAACTGATCCCATTCACAATTGCACAAAAAACCATAAAATACCTCGGAATAAACCTAACCAAGGATACAAGAGATCTGTATGATGAAAACTATAGAAAACTTATGAAGGAAATTGAAGAAGACACAAAGAAATGGAAAAACATTCCATGCTCATGGATAGGAAGAATAAATATAGTTAAGATGTCATTACTACCTAAGGCACTCTACACATTCAATGCAATTCCAATCAAAATTGCACCAGCATACTTCTCAGAACTAGAACGAACTATCCAAAAATTTGTATGGAACCACAAAAGACCCCGAATAGCCAAAGTAATCATGAAAAATAAAACCAAAACGGAGGGATCACCATTCCAGACTTTAACCTCTACTACAAAGCTGTCATCATCAAGACAGTATGGTATTGGCACAAAAACAGACACATAGACCAATGGAACAGAATTGAGAACTCAGAAGTGGACCCAAAAGTATACAGCCAACTCATCTTTGACAAAGCAGGAAAGAATATCCAATGGAAAAAAGACAGCCTTTTTAACAGATGGTGTTGGGAGTATTGGACAGCAACATGCAGAAGAATGAAACTAGATCATTTTCTCACACCATGCACAAAAATAAACTCAAAATGGATAAAGGACCTGAATGTGAGACAGGAAACTATCAACACCCTAGAGGATAAAGCAGGAAATAACCTCCTTGACCTCTACCGCAGCTACTTCTTACTTGACACATCCCCAAAAGCAATGGAATCAAGATCAAAAATAAACAATTGGGACCTCATCAAGATTAAAAGCTTCTGCACAGCAAAGGAAACAACCCACAAAACTAATAGGCAACCAACGGAATGGGAAAAGATAGTTGCAAATGACATATCAGATAAAGGGTCAATATCCAGAATCTATAAGGAATTCACCGAACTCCACACCATGAAAAACAAACAGCCCAGTGAAGAAATGGGCAGAAGATATGAACAGACACTTCTCCAAAGAGGACATCCTGATGGCCAACAGACACATGAAATGATGCTCAGCATCCCTCCTCATCAGGGAAATACAAATCAAAACCACACTGAGATACCACCTCACGCCAGTCAGAGTGGCTAAAATGAGCAAATCAGAGAACTCTAGATGCTGGCGAGGATGTGGAGAAACGGGCACCCTCCTACACTGTTGGTGGGAATGTAAACTGGTACAGCCCCTCTGGAAAACAGTGTGGAGGTTCCTCAGGAAACTAACAATAGAACTCCCCTATGACCCAGCAATAGCACTGCTAGGAATTTACCCAAGGGATACAGAAATGCTGAGGCATAGGAGCACATGGACCCCAATGTTCATAGCAGCATTCTCCACAATAGCTAAAACATGGAAAGAGCCTAAGTGTCCATCAACAGATGAATGGATCAAGAAGATGTGGTTTATCTAGACTATGGAATACTACATGGCAATGAGAAACACTGAAATCTGGCCATGTGTGGCAACATGGATGGACCTTGAGGGTGTTATGCTGAGCGAAATAAGTCAGGCAGAGAAGGACAAATATCATATGTTTGCATGTATAGGAGGATTAGGAGGAACTTAACAGAGGACCAAGGGTGAGAAGAAGGGCGGAAATGGTGGGGGAAAGGGAGAGAGGCAAACCATGAGACACTCTTGAATGCTGACAAAAACGGAGGACTGATGGATGTGGGGGGGAGTAGGGACAGGCATGGAGGAGGACACCTGTGGGGATGAGCACTGGGTGTTATGTGGAAACTAATTTGACAGTAAACTATTTGTAAAAAAAAAAAAGCGATGCTGTATTTTGTCAAATCTTTTTTCTGCATCTATTGACAGGATCATATGGTTTTTATCTTTTCTTTTTTTGATGTGATGGATCACATTGATTGATTTGCGAATGGTGAACCAGCCCTGTAACCCAGGAATGAATCCCAATTGATCTTGTGGATGATTCTTTTTATGTGCTGCTGGATTCCATTTGCAAGGATCTTGTTGAGGATTTTTGCATCCGTATTCATCAAGGATATTGGCCTGTAGTACTCTTTTTTTGCTGGATCTCTGTCTGGCTTGGGAATCAGAGTGATGCTGGCTTCATAAAATGACTCCGGGAGTTTTCCTTCGATTTCTATTTTCTGGAATAGTTTGAGAAGAATTGGGATTAATTCTGTTTAAAATGTCTGGTAGAATTCCCCAGGGAAGCCATCAGGTCCAGGGCTCTTATTTGTTGGGAGATTTTTGATCACTGATTCGATTTCTTCACTTTTTAAATGTCTGTTCAGATTTTCTATTTCTTCCCGTGTGAATTTTGGTAGTGAGTGTGTGTTTAGGAATTTGTCCATCTCTTGTAAGTTGTCCAATTTGTTGGCATATAATTTTTCATAGTATTCCCTGATAATTGCTTGTATTTCTGAGGGGTTCGTTGTTATAAGTCCATTTTCATTGATAATTTTGTCTATTTGGGTGCTGTCTCTTTTCTTTTGGATAAGTCTGGCTAGAGGTTTGTCAATTTTGTTAATTTTTCAAAAAACCAACTCTTGGTTTCATTGATTTGTTCAATTGTTTCTGTGGTTGTTATGTTGTTTATTTCTGCTCTAATTTTTACTATTTCTTTTCTTCTGCTGGGTTTAGGGCGTTTTTGTTGCTCTGCCTCTAGTCCCTTTAGGTGAGCTGTTAGATTTTGGATTTGTGCTTTTTCTTATCTCGTAAAATAGGCCTGGAGAGCAATGTACTTTCTTCTTAGGACTGCCTTTTCTGCATCCCATAGATTTTGGACTGTTGTGTTCTCATTTTCATTTGTTTCCATATATTTTCTAATTTCAACTCTAATTGCCTGATTGGACCATTCATTCTTTAGTAGGGTGTTCTTTAACCTCCATGTTTTTGGAAGTTTTCCAGACTTCTTCCTGTAATTGATTTCAAGTTTCAAAGCATTGTGATCTGACAGTGTGCATGGTCTGATCTCAATTCTTTTATATTTATTGAGGGCTGCTTTATGTCCCAGTATGGAATCTATCTTGGAGAATGTACCATGCGCACTTGAGAAGAAAGTAAATTCCCTGGCCTCAGGATTTAAAGTTCTAAATATATCCGTCAGGTCCATCTGGTCCAATGTGTCTTTCAAGTCCATTATTTCTTTAGAGATTTTCTGTCTGGTTGACCTATCCATTGCTGTAAGCGGAGTATTAAAGTCCCCTGCTATTAGCACATTCTTATCTATAAGCTTGTTTCTGTTTGTGATTAATTGTTTTAGATATTTAGGTGCTCCCATATTTGGTGCGTAGACATTTATGATTGTTAGTTCTTCCTGATGGATGGACCCTGTAATTATTATGTAGTGCCCTTCTTCATCTCTTGTGATTGTCTTTAATTTAAAGTCCAGCTTGTCTGATATAAGTATAGCTACTCTGGCTTTCTTTTGAGTTCCTGTAGCATGATATATATTTCTTCATCCCCTTACCTTTTATCTGAAGGTATCTTCCAGTCTAAAATAAGTTTCTTGTAGACAGCATATAGATGGATTTTGTTTTTTAATCCATTCTGCTACCCTATGTCTTTTGATTGGAGCATTCAGCCCACTTACATTCAGTGGTATTATTGAAATATGTGGGTTTAGAGTTTTTGTATCTTTTGTACGATTCATGTTTGTGGTGGTGTCTCTGGAATCTTTGTTCCTTGCATCCTTTCCTTCAGAGAATGCCCCTCAGGATTTCTTGTAGGGCTGGCTTCGTGGTGACAAATTCTTTCAATTTGGAAAGGTTTTTATCTCTCCTTCTATTTTGAATGACAGGCTTGCTGGATAGAGGATTCCTGGCTGCATATTTTTACTGTTCATCATATTGAAGATCTCCTGCCATTGCTTTCAGGCCTGCCACGTTTCAGTAGATAGGTCTGTCACCACTCTGATAGGTTTCCCTTTGTATATGAGGGCCCTTTTCTCCCTAGCTGCTTTCAAAATTCTCTCTTTGTCCTTGTATTTTGCCATTTTTACGATGATATGTCGTGCAGAAGATCGATTCAAGTTACGTCTGAGGGGAGTCCTCTAAGCCTCTTGTACTTCCACATTTACTTCCTTCCCCAGGTCGGGGAAGTTCTCTGCTATAATTTGTTCCAGGACTCCGTCAGCACCTTTCCCTCTCTCTTCCTCTGCTGGGATTCCTATGATACGGATATTGTTGTGTTTGACCGTATCACTGAGCTCTCGAACTCTTCTTTCCTGTTCCTGGATCAGTTTGTCTCTTTTTTTGTCAGCTTCTTGTTTTTCTATAGTGGTGTCTTTTAAATCACTTATTCTCCTTTCTGCATCTTCATACCATGCATTGGAGTCCTCAAATTATTATGCATCTCATTTATTGCTTTTTTTAATTCTTCACGCCTATTTTTATTTTCTGTTCTGTCTGTAGCCATAGTTGCTTTGATGTCCCCTATGCTTTTTTTAAGCCCAGCTATTAATTTTACCATTATTATTCTAAAATCTTGTTCAGTTTTTCTGCTTATATATGTTTTGAGCAGTTCATTAGCTGCCATTTCTTCTTGGAGTTCTTTGGAGCAGAGCTCTTTCGTTTCGTCATTTTAGTTAGCTCTCCGCCTCTTGTTAGTTTTAAAGACTTGTTAATGTCTCAGCACCTATGAGCGCTGCTATATCCAAGAAGACTCTTTGTCCTTCTAGGGCCTACCCTTTCAGGGATTGTTTTTTTGAGTGGTATCTCTTGGTCTCTCTTGTTGGAACCTTGGTTATTTTATTTTCCTATTCGTAGTGATATTTTGGACTCTCCACCTTGTGTACTCTGGCTTGTTTCTTGAGGTAGCCATGGAAAAGAAAACAGACAGACAGACACACAGGGAGCAGGAGCACACAAACACACAGAGTAATTAAACTAACATGCACACCAAGAACGAAAATGAAAAAGTTAAGAGAAAAGACGGAGGCCGGAGGGCAAATAATAGAGAGTATAAAATACATAAAAGGGTCAAAAAGGAGAAAAGAAAAGGAAAAACGAAGAAAACCTATGGACAAAGAACGGTTTAAAGCATGTAACCAGATTTCCCAGCTACAGTTAAATAGTCGTGTGTATGCAGTGCTTGTTGAAGAGCATAGATAAAGAGAGAGAAGACAGGGCGGGGATGAGGCAAAATTAGAAATAGAATGAACAGGCAGAAGGAATAAGAAGCTTTTTTCAAAGAGGTAAAGGATGGAATATGGGTGGATAGGTGAGAGAAGGACGCTGGTATTATCCAGAGAGACTATGTAGTCTAATTACTCCTGAGAAAAAGATGAAAATGTCGGTAGGTGTAGAATTTACTTCTACGGAATGGACTAGTTGTGATTGTTTAAGCAAGCTGGTGACCAGAGTTAAGCAGGTCATTGTTCTGGGGAAAAAAGAGAGAAAAGAGAAAAAAGAGAAAAAATAAAAGGGAGGAGGGCAGCTCTCAAGCAGGGATGGGCATGGTATGATACAATGCCTCAGGCGGGAGCTCTGCCTTGATGGATGTGGGGAGGAGAGTGATGGTGCTCCCGTCCCTTCTTGAACCAAGCGCTACACCTCGCTTTTTTGGGAGTGTAAACTCCCCTTACCGGGAGCGCAGCCAAAGTTGGTTGCACTCTTCAACTCAGGCCAGTCCCAACCTCCAAATGCCAGTCCGCGCGCCCCGCTGAAATTGCCTTAGACACAGCTTCCCAGGCAACCCCCTCGGGGCAATTCCAGGCCTCCTACGTCGCTCTGGGGGTGGAGTCAGAATTGCTGCGTCCTTCTCTGGGTGGGGCTGGCAAGCCTGGCGGGGACTTCCCTGCCAGGTGCGCTGAGCCCCAGCCCGCTGGAGTGAGGAAAACCAGGTCCCTCTATGTCTCATCACCTCTCGTCACCTGAAACACGAACTCACAGGCAAATTTCCCAGTTTTTAGCTCTTTGTCTTCCCTCTAGAGTTCCAGCCAGCCAGGAGCGCAGAAGCCCGGTGTCTGCGCACGGCTCTTCCAGGGGCCCAAGCCGCCCGGGAGGACAATGGCGGCAGGCGCGCCGCTACTCTGACGTTCAGTCCGCCAGGAGCCAGCACATGAAGCAGTCTGTGTGCTCAGCCACCCCGGGACCAGTTGGTGCAAGGGGACCTGGTGTGCAGGTATTTGGTGCGCACAATCTTTCTATGCCCTGATCCTGAGCGGAGGTTTTCCCTGAGCGGAATTTTTTCTGTTTCAGATTCTCTCTTTTTCCCCTCTCACTCCCCGTAGAGGGGGACCGCCTCCGACCCTGGAGTCTCTGATCCCGGTCTGATTTTATCTTCCCCAGTTCGCACTCACATTAGAAGGCTTTCTCACTGGATTCTGTGTCCTTTTTCTCCCAATCTCTCAGGTTTCATAAGGTTTCCAATGGCTTCAGATTTTTTCCGTGTGATGTATGGGCGCGAGTGCAAGTACGGAGCTCCTTATTTCTCTGCCATCTTGCCCCTCTCCCCCAGAAATGTCTTTAAATGGAATAAAAAGAATAATAAAAATCCTAAATGTGATCAATTTACAGATAAGCTGATTAGAGAATAAGAGGATATTAAAAATAAAACCAGGGGGCGCCTGGGGGACTCAGTCGGTGTAGGATTCAACTCTTGATTTTGGCTCAGGTTATAATCTCACGGAATTCTCTCTTCCTCTCTTTCTGCCCTTCCCCCCACTTACATGAGTGTGTTCTCTCTTAAAATAAACAAACTTAAAAAAAGAAAAAAAAGGTTAAACCAGGATGTGCCTTATCAGTACTTGGACCCAAACCACTTCTCCTTATGTGCAGTCTGGGATGAGAATTGTGCGATCCTCTGACTACCTCACCTTTTAAAGAACATATTTACTCCAGTTCAACAGAAATGTGTTGATCTTGCAGTGGAAATTGGTGCTTGGAAGTAAGTTTTTGCTATTCTGCAGCCAAGGGCTGAAACTTCAGGAACTGTGTTAATACCACTATTCATTGGTAGCTCTTTGAACACTACCCTGTGGAGGATAGTTTGTCTGATGCTTTGAGGCCTGGGTCTGTGGAGTAGCTGGGGCTTTATAACTACTTATACTGTGTAGAGTCTAATGGCTACTCTTGAAGAGTAGGGAAAGATGTGAGATTCCTGTTTACTTTCCTCATTGGTACCAACTCTTGCCCAGGGTTCTATTGCTTCTGGTTACCTTAGTTGATGCCTTCTTGCAATTGAATTGACTTTTCAATACCTGTATGGAAGGCCTCATTCTTTGTCCTTCCTCAGCTTTATAGTGGCTTGTCCGCACAAATCTGCTTTCTCTTTGGGATCACTTGTCGTTTACTTTCATATGTCTTGTGGCAGTGCTTTGGGATGATATGTTCTTACCTCGTTCTGGAATTCAATGTCAGGAACACATCTTTTGGATCACCAAAATATAAGGGAAGTTTTATAATAAGTTCTTTATTATATGAAATCTACTTTTTTAGCTTCTTGAGTGATAATCCAGTGGTTGGAATTTGAAAATCAGTAATCTTGAAATAATACATACTCCAAAAACTATTCTAAATAAAAAACTCACAACTGGTTTTCCTGAAAGCATTATTACTCTACATTTTTCTCTTAAAACCTTTAACAATTATGCATTGCCTATTTCTGAGTTAGGGTCTGAACTTTATACCATGATCCCTGTTCCTGTTATTTTCTGGAATGCTCTTTTCCATTCTTTCACCTCCTTTAACGTGTGCACATGCATACATGCTTATCCATACCTATACTCCTTCCCTCCCTCCTTCCCTATTGTCTCCTGAGAGTGCCACCTATTATTTAATGTCCTATTTCATTTTCCATTTTCTCTACGAAGCCTTTCTAGATTCCCTTAAGTAAATGTTACTCTCTTTTTTACAACCTTCATTGGTTGATTTGTTCTTCCTTTGTGGTGCTTCTCTTAGTCTTTACTTACATTAGTGGCTTGTTGTCTTTATTAGATCATAAGCTATTTGGAAGAAGGTATTAGACAGTTATGATCCTTATATTAGTATTTGGATCATCACCTTGCACATAACAGGTAGTAAATGGTTATTGAATTAAAATGAATGAACTCCTTTAGCCGTGGTGGAGACCTTGGCAAAAATGATCTGATGTTTTATCAGAAAGGATATCCAGAGGCACCTGGGTGGCTCAGTAGGTTAAGCATCTGTCTTTTGATTTCAGCTCAGGTCATCCTCTCACGGTTTGTGTGCTCATGTCCCAAATTCTGATCTACGCTGACAGTGCAGAACCTGCTTGGGATTCTCTCTCTCTCTCTCTCTCTCTAAGTAAATAAATAAATTTTTAAAAAATTAAGAAAAGGATATCCAGTACACTTTGGTCAAATAGTATTCACTTGTATGTGACAAAATGAGGAAATACAGTAAGGTGGTGAGTTTTCCATAAAGCTACATTTATTCAACATATGGGAATACCTTTTGTGTTGCTATCCTTCCTGCCTATTGAGAATTAAATTTTTTTCCTTTCTTTTGTGGTGGTGGGAGGTGCTAGCTTGCCGAAGAATGAAGGAAACCATGTTTTACTCTCTCTCATTTTATTTTCTTTTATTTGTTATTGGTCAGTGATATCTGAAATTTTAGAAACCTGTGATCTAGAGTGTTTTTATATCTTGAGATCAGCAAACAAAAAGGTTGAGGGATTCTGGTGAAACTAGATATGGTAAAAAAAAATCAATGAACTAAAATATAGGACAAGTAGTGGCAAAACTACCATCCTCTCTATTGGTTGTGTGACATCTGTCTCAGTTCTGTGTAGTTATGATTACATTTCAAGGTAGTTGTGAGACTTTAAAGGTAGGTAATCAAGTTGTGCAATATTTTTGTTTTTAGTGTAGTCTACAAGGAAAGGATCATGTTAGTAATTAATAGTGCTTTGTGTCTTTAATGTCACCTGTACTTCCTTTAGAGCCCTCTATAACCCAGAGAAAGGCCATGTCTTCCTAGGATCAAAATTACAAATTATTCCTTATCCTTCTGGTGACATTGATTTGATTACATATCATAAACTGTCCAGCAGGATTTTTATTGTCAGATTAAAATGAAATAATAGTGTCAGCATCAGAATGCCAGTGACAGATATTTGTATAAGTGATTCAAGCTGAAAGGATATATGGACACTGTTTCAGTTTTTGGTAGGCTCTGGTAAGGTGAGATGTGAACTTTATGTCTGAAGCATCATTGTGAGGATATACTATATCATGACTTTCACTTTGCATGACTCACACTGAATCAACTAAAAGTAATTGCATTTATTCCTTCAGTGATTTCACATCTATTCTGTGAAGATGTGTTGCCAAAATACTTCATTGCAGGAATATTTATAAAATTCCAGAGTGGAATAGGGTTAGAGCTAGAAGGGTGAAAGTGGCCACTTATTTCTTTCTGTCATTGTCATTAAAAAAAATTGCATAGGCCACACACATTTTAGAGTTGATGAAATTTATCTCTTGTTTCCTCTATCTTCCCTTAATGCCTGAATGCATTTTCCTGTAAGCATTATTACTTTCTTTTTTTAAACTCCCAGGCCCAGGGGTCTCTGCTGCTCTTTGGTTTTGTACAGACTGCTAATTAGGCCCCACCCCCTCCTCCTTCCTTCCAGGAAGTGAATGTCACAGGCTCCTGAATGCACTTTGTATCCTTTACTTCTAGTCTAGTAAAACCATACTCTTTAGGGCAGTTGATCTCAGCTAGATGTTAGGAAAAAAGCAGTAAAATGAATTCACACTAAGATGCCATTGCTAATAGCTGACAATGGGTTAGGCCTCTCAAGTTCTATTAATAAGACCCAAAACTGGACTGGCCACTATTGAAGTTATTTGAAGTCATCCACCAGAGACTAACTTAATCCTACTTGAGATATAGCCTTTCCTCCTGACTTAAGATTTGAATGGATCACTGAATAATAAACAGGCTGTTCTGCATCTAAAGCAAATTTTGTTTGTAGAGAAGGTCCTTAAACTGGAAGATTAATGGAAATTCAATCTAATCTACCAGTAAAGACCAGATGAGAACCCTTGCTGGGATTAAAAACAGTAGTTTGACGTGGAGTCCTGGTCTATGTTCATTTAAAATAGGTAATAGAAGATCAAAAGGAATGGAGGTAGGATAAACAGGTAATTGATAGTTTTGTATGTGTCAAGTCCTTAATTATTATTTATCAAACACATATTAAACACCGAGTAGGACACTAGGGTTTCAAAACTGAAAGACCTGGTTCCTAACCAAAGAAAGCTCACGATCTAGGGAGCAGGTCTACAACCAGATATTTACCTTACAAATATGTCATACATGCTGTGATAAAAGTAAGTACAAGGTATTCTGAGAGTTCAAAGTAGTACCTAGTTTAGATTGGGAGTGGGAAGATATAGAGAAATATTCTGAAAAGCTTTTATTTGGTATGTTAACATTAACTGAGTTTTGAGGCTGAATAAAGGTTAACTAGAGGGATAAAAAAAGATCTCTTCTATGGGCTTGCTTTTTATCTTAATTGGAAAGTCATTAAACTTGAATTAGTCCATTTATTTGTTTTTTAAAAAAGTATTTTCTAAGCTCACATGCATATTGCAGGATAAATTAAAGGTTGAAAAACCAACTGAAGCAAAAAATAAAAAGCTTTCATATTCCTTTTGAATGCCCAACTGTATATACATTTTGGTAATTATAGTCTCAATTACTCATGTATACATTTCTACCAGTCCCACAAATGATGGTTAAAGGAGAAAAGCATAGTAAACTCAGACAGAAACTATCTAAAGTGGCTCAACATTCAGGAACTACAAAAACTCTAAATTAAAACAAGTGAGGTAAATTATGAATATGAATTCAAGATGCAGGTATGGATGTGCAATACAGTACCTACTAGGGGTTCTCATACATTATGGGGTCCATAGTAATGCTTAAAAATATTATAGAATCTCCAGGGTGAAATTTATGTCTATCTAGAGAATCACTTTTTCTGAAAGATTTAGGAAAATATAGTTAATAGTAAAATAGAATTACAAAGTAATCCATGATGAGTTGAGATAATATTTTCATGATATGTAAATCTATATACACACATATCCATGTTTTTCATTTACTTCTGTGGTTTGTTTCTGAAGAACAATTTGAAAAAAAAAAAAACATAGGGGAATGATACAACTATCAGGTATTAGACAGGCTTTATCTTTATTGAATCTCTGTTTCCTTCCTTGTTTATAAATATGTTCAAAGTGCTGTTAGATTCAGGGTACAAATACTGAATCATAACTCATTTCTCACTCCTTGTAACTGCTGTACTTTAAAGGTCTTTTAGAAAAAAAACATTTGACTTACTCCTCTCAACTCTCTCTTGGTTGACATTTGCTTTTGCTCCCTTTTTTTTTGTTTTTGTCATTTTCAGTCATCATAAAGGCTGATGGAAAAAGTATGAAAATAATAAGGCAAGACTGTTTACCTCGTGTCACTCGCAGGACTAACTCTTGGCCTAAATTTTTCATTTTTGGGTGGATTATGACATGCATAACTTTGACATGACCCTGAATACATCTGGGGATTTTTAAGGAACAAAATAACAAAGCAGGGATATCCACTCCACAATCTTTGACCCAAGAGCAACATGTTCTATTAGGCAGATTGACAAAAACTTTAAGCAGGCATGGGCTGAAAGCAGAGTATTGTGATGTAGTCTTGCTTCTTTCTACGTTTGTGTTGTTAAGTGTATTCCATTTAATTCTGAGGGACTCCATTGTCCTTTTCTATAAAGTATGCTGAATTACTGATGCCAGAGTTGAGCAGTTCTTCTTGATTTTCACCATTTTCCAACTATATCTCTCCTGTCTTGTTCTATGTATTAAAAAGGGATTAAAAATAAGGAACAGGACATATAAATATCTAGTTAATTACAAAGAAATCTCTTTGCATTCCTTCTTCTTCGTACCAAATATCTATAATACTAATTCATGTGCAGAAGGTTAAACCTGGCTGTGTATTCTGCCAAAGCAATGCTCTTACAACATTTACAATTACATTGGCAATGGATGAATCCCTAAGTTCTGTGCCTGAAACTAATATTACATATGTTGTCAGTGGAATTTAAATAACTTGAAAAAAAAGTTACACTGACAATGAACATTAAGTAAATTTAAGAAAATATAATTCCATTTAATGTAACAACGTAAGTTGTTAAATTTATTCCCAAGTATTGTACTAAGAAGTACAAGACTTGTACATTGAAAACTATAAGATATCATTGAAAGAAATGAAAGAAAACCTAAAGAAATAAAAAGATATCACATGATTTTGGATTGGAAAGCAATATTAAGATGGTAATTCTCCACAAATTAATCTACAAATTCAATACAATCCCTTTCAAAATCTTAGCTGACATTTTTGCAGAAATTGACAAGTTAGACTTATAATTTATATAGAAATGCAAGAGATTCAGAATAGCCAAATAATCTTGGAAAAGAACAACAATGTTGGATGATTCAACTTCCTCATTTCAAAATTTACTACAATGATAGAAGAAAATGTAAAGTTTCATGACTTTGAACTAGGCTATGGTTTCTTAGATATGATATGAAAATCACAAGCAAAACAAGGAAAATAGCAAAATTTGAGTTAATATATATGCAGATATATTTGCTTCAAATTATGCCATCAATTAGGTAAAAATGCGGAATAAAGAATGGGAAAATGTGGGAATCATATCTGCTAAGATATAGTATCTAGAATATATAAAGAACCCTTAAAACTCAACAATAAAAAGATAACCCAATTTAAAAATGGGCAAAGAAGGGGTTCTTGGGTGGCTCAGTTGGTTAAGCATCAGATATTTGATTTTAGCTCTTGTCATCATCTCACTTCAAGCCTCATATCAGGCTCTGGTCTGACAATGTGGAGCCTGCTTGGGATTCTGATTCTCTCTCTCTCTCTCTCTTTCTTTTTCTTTCTGTCTGCCCCTCCCATGCATACTCTTTCTCTCTCTCTTTCTCAAAAATAAATAAATAAAATGGGCAAAGGATTTGCATAGATATGACTTCGAAGAAAATATATAGTTCAGAAACATATGAAAACATGCTTATGCGGTATCTGGGTGGCTCAGTTGGTTAAGCATCTGACTTCAGCTCAGGTTATGATTTTGTGGTTTGTGAGTTTGAGCTGTTCTGACTGCTCAAAGCCTGGAGTCTGCTTCAGATTTGGTGTCTCCCTCTCTCCCTCTCTTCCAATTGCACTTTCTTTCTCTCTCATATGAGGACTTCAAGATAGAAAACAGACGAACATAAGGGAAGGGAAACAAAAATAATATAAAATAGGGAGGGAGATAAAACATTAAAGACTCCTAAATATGGAGAACAAACAGAACAAACAGGGTTACTGGAGGAGTGTGGGAGGGGGAATGGGCTAAATCGGTAAGAGGCATTAAGGAATCTACTCCTGAAATCATTGTCGCAGTGTATGCTAAATTGGGTGTTAAGGAAGTAAATAAATATTAAAAAATTTTTTTTTAGAAAGAAAAGATGTTCAGTATTTCTAGTCATTAAGGAAAAGCAAATTAAAACTACAGTGAAATGCCATTTCGAACCTACTATGATTACTAAGATGAAAAATAAAATAAAGTGTTGACAGAGATGTGGGGAAATTGGAATCATCAACATTGCTAATGCAATTATGAAATGGCTAATACCACTCTGGAAAAACAGTTTGGAGGTTTCTAAAAACATTGAAGCTAGATATATAATCCAGCAATTCCGCTTCTAGATACATACCCTAGAGAAATGAAAATGTATATCCTTTTAAAATCTTAAAGAAGGGTGTTCATAGCAGCGCATTCTTAATAATGAAGAAATGAAAACAACTGAAATGTCCAACTGATGGATAAATAAAATTTGGTATATATATATATATACAATGGAAAAATTAGGTAATAAAAAGGAATCACATACTGATATATGCTGCAACATAGATGAACTTTAGAAACCTCATGCTAAGTGAAAGAAGAAAGTTGCAAAAGGTCACATACTCTGCAACTCCATTCATATAAAATGATCAGATTAGGTAATCCATAAAAAGCAAAAGGTAGATTAGTGTTTACCTGGGGCTGAGGGACATAAGAATGCTAATGATCAGAAGGATTAGTTTGAGGGTGGTGAAAATATTCTAAAATTAGTTTGCAAACCCTGTGAATCTACTAAAAATCATTGAATTATACACATTAAAGTGTGAATTTTATGGAATACTAAATTATATCAATAAATCTGTTATGAAACATATAACAAAAAAGATTATATTCTTTTTTCTAAGATTTTACAAATGTGTTTGTATTCTTTTTTTCATTTTAATTCTGATCCTTCTAAGCGGCCTCTAAGTTTGAATAGCACATATTATGGGAATAGAAACATACACAAAATAGTTTACTTGTCATATTGCAAACTTTACTTGGTTCTATGCATAAAACAATGTTTTGCAAATCACTAGCATCCTTTTAGAACACATGATTTCATATATCATGAATCTCCTATATTTTATCTAATCAGATTAGAAAGTATATTCTAATTTAAAAATACTATTTGGGAGCTTAGTGATCACTTAATTATTTATCTGAAAAGCCAGAATTATTGACACTGAAGGACAGAAGAGTTAAATTCCAACATTTAAGCAAATGACCAATGAATGGATCTGGGTCTAGATGCTGGGTTTTGTTGTAAATCTGGTGAAAAGATCTAAATTTGAATCTGCAAGCTTTCACTTATTAACTGCTCCCTTTGTAACACTGACCTACACACGAATGTGAAAGTGTTCTTGGTCAAATAAAACAAAGGACAGATAATTGGTTGACATTATTGTTAGAGAACTTCTAAATCATTTAAAAGGAGAAATTTAACATTAAATTGCCAACATACATACTTTTCATCATGCTAATACACCACAGATATTCATTTTTCCTAACTTGTTTAAATTCTAATAATATCATTTATTTTGTTTGTTTATCTATTATTTAAATTCAAGTTAGTTAACATAGGGGAGTCTGGGTGCCTCAGTCGGTTAAGCGTCCAGCTTCGGCTCAGGTCATGATCTCACAGTTTGTGGGTTCAAGCCCCACGTCGAGCTCTGTGCTGACAGCTCTCTCAGAGGCTGGAGCCTACTTAGGATTCCTTGTCTCCTTCTCTCTCTGATCCTCCTCTGCTCACGCTATCTCTCAATCTCTCTCAGAAATAAATTTTAAAAAGCATTAAAAAAAATTCAAGTTAGTTAACATATAGTGTTAGTTTAAGGAGTAGAAGTCAGTGGATTCATCACTTACATACAATACCCAGTGCTCATCTCAGCAAGTGCCCTTCTTAATGTCCATCCCCCATTTAGCCCATCCCCCCATCCCTGTAGCAGTTTTCTGTATTTAGGAGTCTCTCATGGTTTCCCTTCCTCTCTCTTTCTATCTTATTTTTCCTTCTCTTCCCCTAATGTTTATCTGTTGTGTTTCTTAAATTCCACATATGAGTGAAATCATCTATTTGTCTTTCTCTGACCAACTTATTTTGCTTATCAGAATACACTCTAGTTCCATCCACATGGTTGAAAATGGCAAGATTTCATTCTTTTTGTTTGCCGAGTAGTATTCCATTGTGGGTACATAGGTGTGTGTATGTATATATATATTCACACACCACCTCTTATTTATCCATTCATTAGTCAATGGACATTTGGGCTCTTTCCACAATTTGGCTATTGTTGATAGTACTGCTGTAAAAAGTGGTGTACATGTGCCCCTTTGAATCAGTGTTTTTGTATCTTTTGGATAAATACCTAGTAGTATAGCTGCTAGGTTGTAGGGTAGCACTATTTTTAATATTTTGAGGAACCGCCATAGTGTTTTCCAGAGTGGTTGTACCAGTTCACATTACCACCAACAGTGTAAAAGGGTTCCCTTTTCTCTGCATCCTTGCAAACATCTTTTGTTGCCTGAGTTACTTTTAGCCATTCTGACATCTCATTGTGATTTTAATTTGTATTTCCCTGATGATGAGTGATGTTGAGCATCTTTTTATGTGTCTGTTAGCCATCTGTATATCTTCTTTGGAAAAGTGTCTGTTCATGTCTTTAGCCCATTTCTTCACTGGATTATTTGTTTTTTGGGTGTTGTGTTTCAGAAGTTCTTTATAGATTTTGGATACTAACCCTTTATCTTATATGTCATATACAAATATTTTTCCTATTCCTTTGGTTGCCTTCTAGTACTATTAAGTTTTAGCCAAATGATCTTTTTTATTTTAGGAAATGATGACTTGTCATTTGAAATCCTAGTATATTAGCTCTTCACTTACTTTTTCTTTCTTTTTTTTTAATTTTCTGTGATGAAGTCATGTTATAGATGAGCCAGTGCATAATGAGGTGATAAACATATATTTGCTTCTTAGAGGACAGTTTATTTTGAATTTAAATATCATTAAACCTCATAGATCCAACATGTATAATTTACAGTCTTAGATCCTTGACTGTGGAAAGCACAACAGTTTGGCCTAAAGCCTCATTGACACAATAACACTTATTCCATCAGTTTGTGTGTTTCAAGCTTTGTTAGTTTAAGAAGAGAAAGAATTAACATTTATATGACAGTCTCTCAGCTATGAAAAAAAGCAAGTTGGTTTTCTTTGAAAACAAAGACAGCACAAACATCATTTGAAATCTTGACATGGACTTCACCAATAGAGCATTATGATAAAGATGCATCTATAACCAAAAAGAAACATTCTATACATAATTTATACCCTTTAAATGAGATATACTCTGGAAGTATGTGAAAGAAGACAAAATGCATCAAGAATAGAAGTGTATCAGGTAGTAAAATGTTGCTGTGGTGATGAAGGAGGTATGAAGGTGAATCACTTCATTCTGTAGAATTTTTCTCCAAGCATTAGGAGAGTTAGTAGAACCACGGCATTTTTAAATAGTGTGCCTGTGTGTGTATTCTCAGACGTCCAGTGGGAAAGAAATGTGTATACATATGCATGTCTTTGAAAATTAGACAAGTCTTATAAGTTATATTTAGAATATATTTTAAACCCGTATTTAGAAATTCTCCCATAATTATCCATCTTAGTATTTCAGAAATATAACAGCAACAACTAAAGAACTGAGACAACAGAAAAAATAGAAGCAATAGATTAAGAAAGAAAGCAAATCTGCATATTTGAACTTATTTATATTTATTTACAGCAACACTAATATAAAGAAAATTGGCCAATGTGGTCAATTCCAAAAATCAATGGCAGCTGTGAAACTTTTAAGTTAGTCAAAACAGTTGACTGCAGTATCCTACCCTGAAAGTATCTGACGTCTAACCTCTGTAGTATGCTCAGTAAATACCCAGTATTATCATCCATTTATAAAAAGTATAAGGGTTTCTGAAATACTAAGATATGCATAAATGTGGGAGTATTTATAAATATGGTTTTTAAATGTATGCTAAATATAACTTCGTTTACAATGGCATTCTCTTTTGAAATATTTCACTAACAAGGTTCCCTAAGGCATATTTATTCTAGTTTCCTCTTTTTTCAAACATCATCATGCTTGTGTTCAATCAAATCAATCTAGCTAGCCACTTCTTTCAATATCGTTCATTGTCATGGAACTGATGTTTCCTTCCAGAGTTTTAACGTGTACTTCTCTTTTGCTTTCTCCCCAAATGCACAGAGATGATAAGATTTCTTCAAAGTTTGCATGTTGAATGTGTGTATACTGAGAGTGGTTTCCTTGGAAACACAAATTTGAAAGCCTTTATATCTGCCTACTTACCAACTAGTGGATTGACAGCTGTTTCTCTGTAGAAATTGTCCGTTTATTTCAGAACACTATGCACATTAATAGTAAAATGTGCAAAAAAACCTGAATTGCCTCACTAGATACAGTAATGAGGAAGAGAAAAATTAATGTACTTCATAGATAGAGTAAAGCATTTGTTTTAAAAACCTGAAAAATATTACACTGGAGTATAAACTTTTTCTTGGTCTTTCATAAGGGATTTGCATTCATCTAGATGGATTTGATGGAATAAAATGATTTCCCCTTTATTTTTGTCTCTTACCATCATTGATTAACTATAAAATAATGAGATTTTTACTGATGCTTTTTAAAATTGGGTTCTTATTGGAATAAAGTACAATCACAATTCATGCTTATACAAAGATAGATTATACTGGAGTTCTTATGAATTTGTTGATAGAGTAAAAACAATGTGAAGTTATTTTATCCTTTCTTTAGTCATTTCATGGAAAAGATATACATGTACAAGTGACTTTAGCAAATTATGTAGACTTCCTGGTGTTTGCATAGGATTCTTAATTTTGTAGCTCTGATTCTAGCTTTTTTCCCTTTGCCCATCTTTATTATGAGCTGTTGTCCCGATATTCTTCTTTAATAAATTTTACAGTACATGTCAGTTTAGAAAAAAACTTAATGTCAAGTGAGATAGTATCTGTATAATACAAAATAATAAATATATAATTTTAATAAAATAAAAAATGCCAAACCAGTTAATAAAGAACCTTCACCAAAAAAACTCTTAATAATCTATATATTCATGTTTCATATGTCTAAAGTGGGAGATAGACCAAAAAGCTGGTCCAGATTTAAAGACTGGTAGAAATGACAATGAGGGCTTGGCTGTGACAGTTTTAAAAGAGTGGTATTTAGTGGATCTTGCTCCATGTTAACCCTTTCATTTTGGTAACACTTCATTTTACTGATCTCTATTAAGAACAGTTTCTTTAAGCTTAAATTATGGAGACCTTTAAAGGTCATTTCTCCTGAGATAATAAATCTCTCCCATTTATTTTCATATTAATTTATAAAAGATATACTTTGTTTACAGAGATTCTCTCCCCCAAGTTTGGAGAGTATTTTCCTTCATATTCCCTCCCACCAGTTCAGCGTACTGGCATACACTGTTTTCTGCCAAACGTGGACAGAGAACTAAGTACCACATGTGTTGGGTTCAAAGTTCTCAATTGCCTTTTTAACAAGCTATGCAAATGTTCTCCCCTATGGGGATCCTAGATGATATATGAAGCCTTTGAGACTGCCATACTTTCTCCTTAACACTCACTTCTAATATCTCTGCAGCTGGGTAGTGGTACCATTGCTTAGGATCTCACCAGTGCTAACAGCTTGTAGGCAGAAGGGGAAGATAATTGGTGCCTCTAGTATGAGCTTTATGAGGTATTCATAATGCTGCATTCTATTACCACTGAATACAGAGGTTTTCCCAGCTGCTACAAACACAATCCAGGCAGGACCTGGTTCACACCTGATGTTTCTGTGACTCTATGCTACTCCTTTCCCATCATCCTTCATGAAGGCTATCCATAGTTTGCATTGGCAGTGCCCTCACAAAGTACCAATAGGACCGTAATCACTACAAGACCTCAGAGCCTCTGTGTAAACCTGGGACTTGCCTTTGTATAGAAGGGAAACTAGCACAGTCTCTCTCTACTCTAGAACTGGTAACCTGAATTCATTCTCTCTTTGTATCCTCCAGTCAGGGTTTCTTCTGTGCTGGGAAAGGGCCTGAGACTGCCTTCTGAAGGAAAACCCCCTACTTGTGACTCGGTAGAATAGCCAGCAAGTTTGGAACAGGGCCTAGCATCTGCCACAGAAGGATGAGGTGGGGCTTACCGAGTCATGCTGTTCCCTCCCATCCCCTGGATTGGGTAGCCTTGACCATAGCATTGTTAATCACATTATCAAGTCCACATTAGTCTTTTTTTTCTTTTCCTTTATTGTGATTTAATTGACACATAATATTAATTTCAGGTATACAACATAAGAAGTTGATGTATATATATATTGCAAAATGATTACCACAATAAGTCTAGTTAACATCTATCACTGTACCTAGTTACAATTTTTTTTCATTGTGATGAGAACTTCTAAGATCTGCTCTTTTAGCAACTTTCAAATATACAATGCAGTATTATTAGCTATAGTTAGCATACTGTACAGACCTTGTTTTGTAACTGAAAGTTTGTACCTTTTGATCACCTTTGCCCATTTCACTCCCCTAACCCTCACATCTGTCAACCAGCAGTGTGATATTTGTATCTGAGGTATGTGTATATGTATGTGTGTATGTGTTTTAGATATCACATATAAAGGAGATCGTATGGTATTTGTCTTTCTCTGACTTACTTCACTTAGCTTAATGCCCTCAAGGTCCATCTGTATTGTCACAAATGGCAGGATTTCCTTGTTTTTTTGGTTTCTTTAATGGAATAATAGTCCTTTGTGAGTGTGTTTGTCATATTTTCTTAATTCATTCATCCATTAATGGACATTTAGATCTTTGCCATGTCTTGGCTATTGTATATAATGCTGCAATAAACATGAGGGTGCAGATTATCTTTTTGAGGTAGTGTTTTTGTTTCTTTTGGATAAATATCCAGAGGTGGAATTATTGGATCCTATGGTAGTTCTTTTGCAATTATTTGAGGTACCTCCATACTGTTTTCCAAATTGGCTACAATTTACATTCCCACCAACAATGTTTTCCTGTTATTTATTCTCTCCATCCTCACCAACATTTGTTATTTTCTTATTTTTTTGTTTTTGTTTTTGATAATAGGAATTCTCATGGGTGTGAGGTGTTAGCTCACTGTGGTTTTGATTTGCATTTCCCCCAAGATTAGAGATACTGAGTATCTTTTCAAGTATCTGATGGCCACCTCTATGTCTTTGAAAAAATGTCTATTCACACCTTCTGCCCATTTTTAACCAGATGCTTGCTTTTGATTATTGAGTTCTATGAGTTATTCATATACTTTGGATATAAGCCATTTATCAGATATATGATTTGTGAATATTTTCTCCCAGTCAGTAGGTTGTCTTTTTATTTTGTTGATGGTTTCTTTTTTGTGCAGAAGCTTTTTAGTTTGAAGTAATTTCATTTGTTTATTTTTGGTTTTGTTGCTTTTGCTTTGGTGTCAAATCCAAAAAATTCATCATCAAGACTGATGTCAAGGAGTGAGGCAGAGGGAGAGCACAAAGATAGGGCCCTCACTCCAAAGTCTATGGAAAACATTACAGTTGGCTCTTAGATGTGAAGCCTGCCCCTCTGGCAGCAGCTATGAAGATAAGCTAATAGGTCCCTTTCACAGAAAATCTGGGCATTTCAGCCTCCTGCTTCTCTACTTTGGGAGGTGGCTAGTTAAGAATTCTTTCTCCATTTGTTATAGTCCTATGGGACCTATGAATGTAAAGCCTGCTGGCCACCAGAGCCAGCCAATCAAGAGGCATCCCCTGGGTGGAAGCTGCAAAAACCAGGGTACCAGAAGTGTGTACAAGCTCCTTCCAGGAGATACCAGTGACCTGGAGTGAGGCAGAGAGAGATATAGCAAAGATGGTCCCTGCAGCTCTCTGTCTTTGAAGAGTATTTCAGAAGGCCCCTAGATATGTGTTAAGTTAGATGTCTGTTCCTTAGACCTGAGGCTTAAGATTAAACAAATAAATAGGTCTCTTTCACTGAAAGACTATTTGTTTCAGTCAGCTGCCTCTGTACTATGCTGGTACATAGTACCTGGCTGGTAGCCAGATGAGCCTGTGGCCCTTTAAGAACTGTTTCTTAAATTACTGTAGCCTTGTGGGTCTCATGCATGCAAGCCCCCATGGCTTTCAAAGCTAGATGTTTTGGGGGCCCATTCTCATCCACAGATCTCAAAAAGTGGGGTTTCAGACATGGGGTTTAAACCTTTCACTTATCTGGGAGCAGCTTAGAATTTTGAGTTCCATCTAAATAGTGGGTTGCCACACAGGGCATGGTGTTTAGAGTGAGATGGTATCTCTGCCTCTGCTACCCATTTTGTTGTAGGTTTTTTCTCATTTACCTGATGTATAGGAAATGCTCACTAGTTTTGGAGTTTCTTTCATAGGAAAATTTTCCTTATGTAGCTGTAATTTCAATGTGTGACCTCCTTCACAGAAAGTCAGTTCAGGATCCGCCTACACTGCCATCTGGAAATGGAACCCACATTAATCTGAGTTATCTATTAGGTCCAAGTGGAGTGAGAAATTACTTGGAACTGTGGTCCAAGAGAGAACCTGGGAGGGAGATTGGTGCTGCTGAGAACTACCACCCACAACCCTCCAAGAAGGGAAGCCAGAAAGTGGAAAGGATAGTAAGCCTAATCTTCTGGGCTCTCAGATCCATGAACAATTTGTGTGCATCCCACCGTAGCTGAAGAATTCTAGGGGAAAGATGCAGCTTATATCCATAATCATCCCTGCATGTAGACCCTGGCCCAAGCCTTTATAACAGGCTTGCCTTACCTAGGTTTGGCTGTTCCACATTTGCACTCTTCTGAAAATCCTTCAAGATGATCACAATTTAGTAGCATTGAAATGATGGGTGATGGCTTAAGGGAAGGATTTGGCAGAGCTGGCAAATCTTCTGTCTTCATTGGCTGTTTCTTAAATAACCTGTCTTCTCAAAAGCTTTCCTTTAAATTCTGCAGATCAAGTGAGCCTGCTCTTCCTAGTGGTAGTCTGATATCTGGAAGCCTGGTGGCCTCATCCCTATATCAGCTCTTTCTTGTTCGGTGTTTATCATTCTTATTGACTAACAAGACTAGGGCCAGATCACATCACCAGTTTCATGTTTGAGAAATGGCAGCAACAATATTTAGGGTTTGGTTAATGTCACTTTTAGTTTGGTTTACTCTTCTACCTATACTCAGTGAAGAAGATATGCATAAAGTATACTTCAAGAGTATTAAGTTTTAGTATGTCCTGTGTTTTTTGTTTGTTTGTTTTCTGTTTTTTTGAGAGAGAGTGAGTGCAAGTGAGAGAGACAGAGAGAGAGAGAGAGAATCCCATGAGGAGAAGACAGAAGGAGAAAGAAGTGAGACTCCTGATCACCTGATGAGGGGCTTGAGCTCACCCAAAGCAGAACTCAAACTCATAAACTGAGAGATTGTGACCTGAGCCAAAGTCAGATGCTTAACCAGCTGAGCCACCTCAGCTCCTTCCCTTTGTTTTTCTTGGTTGGCACGTCAGAATTTGGTGGTTTATGAAGCTTGTGCAGAGAAGGGCATCCACCAAGACAGTTGAGTTTGATGTCTTTTATACTATTTTGGCTAGTAGGTATCACTTGTTTCTACCTATTGCCATTTAAGAGAATTCAGGTATATTGTTCCAAGCTACATTTCTTACAACATTATAAGGCTTACACAAGATGTAGTGCTATAAGCCTGCCCACGGCTTATCACACATGATCATCTTGGACCACTCTTTGGAAATAAGGGTCAAAGGGATTGCTTTGAAATAAATTAGGATTACCTCTGGAGCTGGGTTGGTTAGTTTTACTTGGAGCATCATACCTGGGCAATGCTGGAAATGAATGGATTTTTGATAAAATCAGGAAAAGAAGAATTCTGGAAGGCAACCAAATGAGCAGTGAGGAGCTCTGCTTGAGGATGAGGAGTGCTGGTGCTTGTTTCTAGGATCAAGATTCTCACCCACACCCATTCCGGATGTGATGTTCAAGTACTCCTCCAAATTTCATCCATATTTCTGGGGATTTCTTCTCCAGAATAGGTAGGAGAACCACATTTACTCCTTTAGTTGTAGTATTCTAAAGGTTCCTAATGCCTTTAGGGTCACAGTGAAGGGAGGCATCTTTTCTAATTTTATAAATATACTTCTATTCAGAATGTTGGGCCAGGATGGCTTCTGTGATCAGCAACATTTAAGTTTTGCTGACTTGGCTGTATTTATAAAATATCCAGTGTATTAGTGATGCCATAATACTTACATTTGCTACACCATATGCAGATGTTCTCTATGTATCATTATTTCAACCATATGTAGTAGAATTTTTCTTTACATGAAGTATTTAAATTATTTTGCATGAATTTATGCTTTAAAGAATAAAATTAAAGTATATACATACACATGTAACTACACATGCATGTAAAACGTACCAAGACTTAACAAGAATTAAGAAGATAACAATCTTGGCATGCTTAGGTGGCTCAGTCGGTTGACTGCCAACTTCAGATCAGGTCATGATCTCACTGTCTGTGAGTTTGAGCCCTGCATTGGGCTGTGTGCTGACAGCTTGGATCATGGAACATGCTTTGGATTCTGTGTCTCCCTCTTTCTCTGTCCCTCCCCAGCTCACACTCTGTCTCTCTCTCTCTCTCAAAAATAAACAAATATTTAAAAAAAAATTTTTTAAGACATAGAAATCTTAAAGGCATTTACTATACCTTGAAATGTAATGTATTTATTTTCATATAGTTTTGGATTAATGGGATTCTACATTAATAAAAACTTTTTATGTGTTTTTTTGATTTATTTTTTGTTTTCTTAGCAGATGAAGTCACAATTAGAAGGGAGGAATGATTAGAAAGAAATGCAGGCTTTCCTATAGCTGAAATGATGAAAAGTGTACATGAAACTATGTTCAACTGGTTTGTCTCCTTTTGTTACTTGCCATCTATCTCCTCTTCAGCTTTGTGTATTTCTTATTTTTTATGCTATTTTTTTTTTGGATGAAAAACTTTGATTCCTGAGATAAAAAGATTCATATTATTGTAGGTAGTATTAAAATGGATTATTATAATCTTTTTATTTTATTATTGGTATCTTTGTGGAAGCAAATGTAAATAGAATTATTTGACTTCTGCAGAAACCAAATACCTGAAATGACTAACAAATTCTGTTTGCAAACTTGAACTAAAGCTAAGACCAGTCTTTTTTTTTTTTTTTTGGCTTAACTATTCTTTTCTTGCATTCTTCTTTTATGAACTGGATTATTATAAAAAAAAAACCTTCATCTCTGAATTGGTACTCTTCCTGTGGTTTTATAGTATAATCAGATTTTCTCTCAGTTAGACACAGTCATACTTTGTGAGCCATTTCAAAGAAGCAAGCATTGAATCCATAAAGACTGAGCATAGAGATAGAATGGATTTACTATTGTAATCAGCTAAAACTCACAGCTAAAGCAACAGTTAGATAGGACAGAGACTAGGAAGTAGGGCTAGGCCTTTACCACTGAAGCTTCCCACAGCCACTGGGCCTCCACTCTCAGTCACAAACAAAATTTCTTAGGTTTCTTTGATGTTTAACAACATATAATACTTTCCTGCAAAGTAATAGACATAGATAGTATATGGTTTAAGAATATGACTTGGTTAAACCTTTGTTTTAAACAACTCAACCAATTTAGAAATCTATTTTTTTTCTAGGTCATTTATATCTAAAAATAATACTATGTTGAAAATTGTGTCTGACTCAATGTACTGCTGATCAATTTTCTCCTTCTATCTCTGACTCTATGTGTCTCTCTGGTCTCATGTTTTTCCACTCTCATGACCTGATTGATTTTCCTCCCCTTTTGACAACTGTTTTCCTCCCTTAGCAGCATTCCTAAGTCTCTTCTGTTCTGTGAGCTTCCTGGGTATAGCTGCTTTCAACTCTATACTCAGTATATCAAATAAATATAGAAGGTGTTCTGTGAGTTGGGCTTAAGACACAGGAGAAAAGCCCACTGGCCGGGAGGGGTAGGTTGGCTGTGTATGACTAGCCCAAGGATGCTGACACAACTGATAGAATTTGTGGCAGCGGAAGCAACGACTGAGCAGGGTGGTACGACTTGAGCTAGATTTAGGAAAAGGACAGCCAAGCAGCAATTATTCAGTAAACCATCCAGAAAGGAAGCTGAAATATCACTAAAACGAAACAGAGTTGTTTAAGCCAAGTTCCACACGTAACTGCTTACATAAGTGGAAAAATATAATTTGGCCACACTTCTGCAAAAGTAGAGAGTACCCTTAAATGGAAAGGAAGAGAATAAAAAAACATTCTCACCGTGTTCATATATAGGCTAAACATTTTTTGTAACCTACTTGCAGTCTGCCAAAGTCAGAAGCTATAGTCTCCTCAAACTCTGAGCTTGAAGAACATCTAGTCTACTGTAGTATACTTGGATGAGTGATTTTCATAAAATTTAACCTAAATCTAATTTCTCTAATATGCTTCCCAGCAAGCAGTCTGGGAAGTTTATACCTCTGCAAAAGAAAACTGAAAAGAACTGCAAAAAAGTAGGAAATATTTCATTGAGGGTTTTTTTTTTTTCTCCATAACCTGGATTTTCCTTAACCAGTGGAGAAGACCTGGGGAGCAAATTTATTTATATATACTATTTTTGTTAATGCAAAAAACAGCCTCCTTCTACTCTCTAACAATGTGAAACAGACATCTGAGAAATGTAATTTTAAATGAAGTAAGGTATTAGCTTTCCAAGGTGCCTGCATATATTTATGAACCTGAGAATGAAAAAGCCAAGTCTTGGTGACAGCTGAGAGGAGAATGTGTGTTGGCATCTCTGAGCTCTGAACATTCTTTGCCACAGACAGGGAATTAAGGAGAGGACGTGAACGTAAGAAAGGCATTGTTTTCCTTTTTCTTATTTTCTATAACTTCCAGATGTTGGAAGGATGGGTGATGTGGAGGAAAGACAGGATGTGGCAACAATTGAAACAAGACAAAGAAATTGTATTTAGAGAAAAAACTCTGCAGGACCTCTATATATGTTCAACTGGCAAGCAAATAAAGGAGAAAGAGGAGTCAAAATTGTATAAATTGTATTTTTAATTATGATAGTTCATAAAACAGCATGTTGTAAATTCACCAACTTATAAATAACATCAGTCCATGAGGGTAGATGTTGGGATTGTTGAGCTAACACAAGCTATATCAGACTTGTGAGAGAAGATGAAACATCCATAGGGGAGTGAACCGAAAGTTCAGAATTAAGGTTGGTTGTGAAAATAAAGATCTGGGAAAAATATTTGTAAAGACCACAATGTTTAGCTGTGGTTTCAATGGATTTTAATGGTTTCAGAGTGACAGATTTTCCATATTTTTCTGTCAAGAACTATTTAATGATTACTTACTGGGTGCCAGGTATTGTTTAAAGAGATTACATTGCCCTGGATTTTCTGGAGTTGATAAATGATAAAGTAAAACAGGACATACAAGGGGAGGGAGGAGCTTTAGTTAACATGATTAAGAAAGATATCTCTCTCCAGCTCTGTGCTGACAGCTAGCTTGGAGCCTGGAGCCTGCTTAGGATTCTGTGTCTTCCTCTCTCTCAGACCCTCTCCTGCTCATGCTGTCTCTCTCTCTCAGAAATAAATAAAAGAAAACATTAATTTTTTTTTTAAAAGGAAAGATATCTCTGAGAAGGCTTACTTGAGTAATATGGAGTCAGTTGTGCAAAGATTCTGGAGAATAGCATCCATAACAGAAGAACTAGCAAGATCAGGGGCCCTGGATATGAGAATGATATTTGCCTATTAAAGAGACAGAAATACAGAGAGTGTGGCTGGAATGTAGTGAATACAAAGAGAGAATAGGTCAGAGAGGTAGGCAAGTGCCAGATTATTTAAGATTTTAGGAAGCCATAATAAACTTTTATTCTGATTGCTAGGAGATGCCATTGGTGAGTTTTTAGAAAGAGAGGAAGTAGTGATAGAAACCCTCCCTCCCAAAAAGCACTGAGGAGGATGAATCACAGGGATTAATAGTGGGAGACCAGGAGATCTGTTAGGAAGTTAACATGGTATTCCAGGTGAGAGATGAGATCATTTGCCTTAGGTTGTAGAAGAAAGAGAGAGAGAGAGAGAGAGAGAGAGAGAGAGAGAGAGAGATGACCCGATTGGAGATGAACCTTTCAAGTAGGGACAGGAAGAGTTAGTGATGCATTAGATGATGGGTATGAGACAAAAATAAAAAACACTTCAAAGGTCAGTCCAAGTTTTTACATTTGAGTAGACATATGAATGGTGTGTCATTTATTGAGATAGGGAAGGTTTGAGGCTAAGTACATTTTCTAAGCCAAAATTTATGTTTAACTTGGGTTTTATTAGGTTACAATAGTGATGACACTTAAGTACTTAGTTTATGAATGTGGGGCAGAAGTGAATTGACCAATCTGGAGATAGAATTTGGAAGATCATCAGCATAAATGTTATTTAAAACCATTTGATGAGAAGTTGCTGTGGAGACAGTGCCAAGAAAAGTGTCACAATGAGTCCTCAGCATCAATCCAACACGTCTCCCTGACAAGGGAGAAGGAGGGGCACCAAGGGCCACTAAGAAGGTATGTGCAGGGAAGTGGTAGGAAGATTTGAGAACTGTGATCACCCAGTGGTACTTGAAGATTTTCAATAAAGAGAAAAGTATCCAGCATACCAAAGATTGTTAAGAAGCAGAGATGAAGATGGAGTTCGAACCCCTGGTGAACTACCTCTTTATCTAATGTGGTAATCTGCCCAATGTGGACCACTCACCTTCCATGTGTTGGTGGAGCCCTGACGCAGTAAGAGGGAAGCAATCTTATTTCTAGATCAATCAGTAATTCATGTTATTTAACCTTCTAACCTATTGTCTGATTGTTGGCTTGCTCTTCAGTGACTAGGGTGACAGTCTATATGTCCCCATTTTCTCGGCTACATCTCAGATAATGCTTTTTAGTGCTTCATTTTATGACCAAAATTGTATGATAAATTGTAATGGTCACCCTGTCATCAATCCTGTGAGTCTGAAGCACCAGGAGCAAGGACTTGGTTATAGGGAAAATATATTCTGCATATGTGGAGCACAGAAGAGTGTTTGCTGCTTTCAACCTCAAGGCAGCTGAGTCTTGTGAATGCTGTAGAGATTTGGTAAAATTCGAGATAAGTTGATAGTGAGAGGTCTGCCCAGATCCAGTGAGGTAGCGTTTTCCAAACTGCACTTCAGTGAATGGAATTGAGGGTTAAGGAAGGATTAATCTTATGTTCATATTGCTCATGCAAAGGCTTAAGAAATAGCTCATTAGGTGTTCTCAATTTGGCTCTCAATTTGGATTGGTTTCAGCGCCTCCCAACGGTTTCATGCCATTGCACATATTGAACATGATAGTGTATTTGCTGTCCATTGGAGTAAATGCACCAGACTATGATATGCCTGGAGGACACAAGTACTCAGTACATGAGGAACCCATTCACAACGCAGGAATGAGTCATAGCATGCTACAGGGGAAAACTGCATGAAAAGACATCTCTCAGATAAGAGAGTCCTGAACAATTTTACAAGAGGCAGGGGAAACAGCCACTATGACATAAGACGGAACATGCCTGCTCATGAGAGGGTAGATACAGTGTTTCCAAGTGGCCCCCACTGGATTCCATACTGGAGGGTACTGTACTGCTTAAGAAAGAAACACATTTCGAGTTAGAATTAGTGAGTGTCATCTAGCCCCATTATACATTTCCCATAGATTGAGAAAACACAATGTTTCCAATGCTACTCTCTAAAAAAATAATTTGTATTGGTAGATTCCTACCCTTAAGCAGATAAGCTAAACAAATCAGCATACTTAAAATCTTTATGGGCTAGGTCTTCCATTTGAGTTTGTGTTCATAGCTCTGCATTCTTCAAACAAACAAAACTGTTATAAACTGACTCCAGACTGACTTTCTACCTACTTCTGAGTTTCTAAGCATTGGCCTCTGTGAACTATTACCTATTATAATGGTTCTATGGGCTGGGAATTGACTTATTTTCTAAATTTAGAAACTATGGGCCAGAGTTGCAAAAATTTTGTGTTTTACTAATGCTTTGAACTCTTTAAAGTAAGGCTCGAGAGTAATTTATTATTGAATAATTCAACAACTTAATTCCTAAAGGACTATACTGATTCCAGTGAAAGAGCAAAAGCTTCAGCTGCCAAGAGAATCCTAACTGGAACTGAGTTAAGTTCTACCCAGCTGAGACTGGGTAGAATCAGGAGGTTGGGAGGAGGGTAATTATTAAGTGTTAATTAATTCCCAGAAGCAAGACACTTTGAATTTGGACATTACTTGGGACTTTAAATTTGTGCTTTAACTGGAAAACATTTAATTTTTGATTATTTCTCCCAGAAAATTTTATAATAGAAGATTTTTCATATTCAAATTTTCAGCATCTTTTATACTGGTGATATTTTGTTGTTGGAATCTCTTGATATTATCATTTTATGTCAGTGCAGAATCCTCTAGTAGTCCCTATTGGACAGTGTGGTTGGCTGTAATTCAGGGTAGGAAATATCATAGACAGTGAAATTTTAGGCCTTGAATGTAGAGTGGATATGTTACAGAGGATTTCTGATTAACCTTTGCTCTAACATAATTCCTTCAGGGAAGTAATAGCCTTCTGTAATGCCCATCTGCCTGAATGTGACTTCATACTACCCATGCACCCTTGCCAGCTGACTGTTCTCTTGCTATTTCAAGACACTATGATTTGGGATTCAGCATGAAATTATGGCTAATGGCCCTTTCACTCAAATACACACAATTCCTGGCATTAGACTTTTCTTTAATGTGGTTATCCCAAAGTACTTAGCCTGGTATTAACCCATGGACTTAATTGCATCATGTAACTTTTTACTGTAGTCAAGTCCTGGACTAAACTATTCCTTCTCTTCCCACAGCTGTCCAAGACTTGCCCTGACACTGATTGTATGGTTGTTCTGCCTTGACCTGAGCCTTTCAGTGTAACCCAAGCCATAGCTTAATGTTGTGTTTTTATGTCCAATCTGGACTTCTTGAAGGAGGCAGTTTGACTTGGTTTATAAAAATGTTGGTTTATAGAAATACATGGAATAAAAAGTTGAAAACCAAAAGTAAATCCATTGTCTCAACAAAGCAGTATTTTCTTCTCCCCAGTAGTAAATAGTAAGAATTTTTTAAATGGGGAATTTCATATTTTCGAGATCACTTATCATTTTGCAGATGTAATAGTAGAATGCCAGAGCTGCCAAAGATTTCTCCCTTCCTGTTTCTTCCATTTCTCTTTCTACAGAGCCAGGATACAGATTCAGATCCATCAGGCTTGAGAACCTGAGCCGTGAACCACTGTGATTCACTTTTACAAGTATGTTTATAAATTTCCTTCTAGCTAGAGTTTTAGCTATATCTAAAAGCTTTTGGCTGCAGAATTTTGTTATTATTTAAAACATTTTTTTCAGTTATGATTTCTTCTTTGAGCCCTGAGTTATTTCTTAATCTTAAAAATTGTAGGTTTTTAGTTACCTGTTTGTTATTAATTTTAGTTGCATTGAAACTAGAGAACATGCCATGCTTATTTCAGCCCTCTGAAATTTATTAAGATTTGTTTTATGGTAGGAGTATATGGCCAAAATTTGGATATTTACAAAATTTAGATAAATTTATAAACATGCAAAGTTACTTAGTTGTGTGTGTGTGTGTGTGTGTGTGTGTGTGTATGTGTGTATCCCAACTGAAGCATACACATTAAATGTCTCCCTCTCTTCCTCTCTCTCTCTGTGTATATATATGTGTGTGTATGTATATATATTTCTTTCTCTCTAACTAGGAAATATGAATTCAAAGGTTGATTCTTAGGGTTTTACTGCAGTATTTGTGGTTAACAGCACCTGATAAGATCTCCTCTAATAAACTTTAAGAGCAATCTTAGAGTGATGTAATTTCCAGGAAACCAGATTTCCAGGTTATGGGCTGTTTAGGGGTTCCTGAGGTTTATACTTCTGGTGAATTACTTGAACTTATTGATGACATTCTTGAGCATACACATAACCTTTAGGATATCAGTGCATATTAGTCTATAAAAAGGCAAAGTCAAAGAAGGGGGGAGATCCATAGGTACATGGGGCATCCAATAATAGGCTTACTATAGCAAATTCCTTTAGAAAAAAATAAGACAGCTAAGAGGGTTTTATATGATTGTCATATTTGCTCTAAGTACCATCTGCATTTAAGAAATTATATTGCTTCCAAAGTATACAAAAATTATGAACCACCTCAAAAGCATATCTGTATAATCTGTACACATGTTTGTGTTCTTATTTCCATTTACTAGAAGGTCCAAGTAAGGTCTACAGTGTCAGCAACTTGTGAAGATTTGGCTTCTGGCAGAGGGTTAGATGTGAGCAGGACTGAGCAGATTAGGCTTACAGCCAACTTAGTAGCCTCCTTGTTAGGCTCCTTAAATAGGAGATCAATCTAGAAGAAAAATGGTGAGTGTTTTCAGTCAAGAGTAAGGTATGAGTTACCTGAAAAATCATGAGATAAAATACATATTTTAAAATGATTTCAACAGAGGCTCCAGCAGACTATGCTGCTGCCATCATTACACATGAACTAGAAGGGCAAGCTTTTGCCCTGGGGTCAATGAGAGGCTATAAAAATTAATAGGTTTATAATCTCCGTTGTGTGGAACATCCAACGCTTGACCTGATCTTTCAGATACAAATAGAAAAAAAAAAAGATTTATAGTAATGGGAAGTTTAAAGATGGGTCTTTTAAAGGTAATTTTTTTAGATAGTCTAGGGCCTATTCAAAGAAAGGGCTTAGGTGTGTCAGGGATTATCACATCACTCAGGGATCCAGTATCTATAGTATCCTATGGGACCAAGAAATCTTTTTAGCAATTATCCAGGTAAAATCATGAATAGCTTCCAGTCTTTGAAGGGAAAGAGACTACCCATTTTGTCTGAAATTATAGCCTAGTTAATACATATAGGTCTGACAAAATTTGAGTTCATAGGTAGATGCTTTGTGTTTCTTTTATGGTAACACTATTCTCAAGTGAAGAGAATTAATTCTGTAAGACTCTCAGCATAACAGAAGATAATCAACATATTGTATATAAGTGGATTCCTGGCAATAGGATGTCTGTAAGTTTATGATTAAGTATTTGTAAGGAGTAAGAGGGTACTTCTATAAACTCTAGGGCCTAACTATTCAAGCATATTGTTGATTTTCTCAAGTGAATGCAAATAGATACCATAAGTCTTGGGTATAAGTATATACTAAAGAATGCTGGGTGTAGATCTAATGCCATAAAGAAAATAGCAATGTCGGTGCGCAAGGGTAAGATGATATTGGGGCTGGGGATCCCTGAGAAGTAAAGAAGTACAACCTTTTAATGCTTTTAAAACTTGAACAAAGTAGTAGCTGCACCTAATTAATTTTTTGATGAATAGAACAGGGATAATACAAGGGCTAATAAGTTGTTTTAGGGGATAAACAGATATAATACACCACAACTCTTGAATATTCTCTCTGTCTCTCTCTTTTTAAGGTTTATTTATTTATTTTGAGAAAGTGAATGTGCATGTGTGTATGCAGGAGAGAGGCAAAGAGAGAGGGATAGAGAATCCCAAGCAGGCTCCATGATGTCAGCACAGAGTCTGAGGTGGGGCTCAAACACACAAAATGTGAGATTATGACCTGAGCTGAAAGCAAGAGTCAGACACTTAACTGACTGATCCACCCAGGCACTCCAAGTATTCTCTCTTTTTAGTGAGTATTGGGTTTGTTTCACTAAAGGCTCAGCCAGATCAAGTGAGGTCATTAAGGGTTTAGTCTCATTTTTGCATTTGACACCTGAACTGTTTATAGCACAGAATCTCCCTGAGAGAGATTCAGAGAATGAGATATCAATAGAGAAGCTTTCATTGAATTATAGACCAAATTTTTGTCCAAAAAGTGTCTGTCTGATCCAAATTGATTAAGGAATCCCATTTTTAAAGTAGCTTTTCTCCTAGCAGTTTCACTGGAGTGAAATCCCTAAGCAGAAAAGCCTGATGACTATATGCGATGTCCCAGACAGACAGGAAGTAGATCACCCTGGACGTAGTTGAGTTGAGAAGCTTGAGGGGCATTTGATATTCTTACCTCTGAAATCTTCTTGTTATTCCAGGGAAGGAATAACAAAACAGTCATAAAGTCAACTAGATATAGATTATATTGTTTGTGTAAATTTCATGGAAAGATCTCCTTTTCATGGTAAGGGCAATTTTGGGCAGAACAGAGATGATGTATTCTTAGAGGGCATTATTGTCTTAGACAAACCCCACCCCCCCTTTTTTCTTTTGATACTCTTCTCAGTTAAGGCAGGGTTAATATTCCTTAAATTGTCCTTTTTTTAACGATATGAATGTGTTTTCTTCTACATTAGACATGGAGGTGACCTTGTTGCTTAATCTGAAGAGGTATTAATTTGGTCTGCAATTTTTCTATTTATGTAGTTCAAGTGTCTTCAGAGCTTTTTGTTTTGTTTTTGTTTTTCTAGCTTTTTTTTTTTTGGCAGCTTTTGTAACTTAGAAAGAAAGCAAATAGAACATCTTAATCTTCTGTTTCCTTATTAAATCTGTCTCTTCAATTTTAAAACCATCAACAAAGAAGATGCATAGGACATGACAATGTTTTCTCTGAGATTAGTATAGTTTCTAAAGATGGATAAATTGATTTTTTTCCTTCTTTACAGGACTGAATTTTTGACAAATTTTGAGAGAAAATACTTCAGAGTATTTTTTATCTATTTAGGTTAAAACTTTGATCCATGTTTTTCATATAATTCTGTAATCAATCTGTCCTCTTTTTTTTTTAATAAAACCAGATTTTTTTTTCTGGGTCTTACAACGAGATATATTAATTGGTAGAGGTCAGGAAATATCATGATCCAGGGAAAAATCTCATTTTTCATTAAAATTTTGTTTTTCAGTGTGAGTTAGAAAAGTTGATTGTAGGGGCGACTGGGTGGCTCAGTTGGTTAAGCGTCTGACTTTGGCTCGGGCCATGATCTCGTGGTTAGTGGGTTCGAGCCCCACGTAAGGTTCTCTGCTGACAGCCAGCTCAGAACCTGGAGCCTGTTTCAGATTCTGTGCCTCCCTCTCTCTCTGACTCTCTGTCTGTCTGTCTGTCTTGTCTCTCTCCTTCTCTCTCTCTCTCAGAAATAAATAAAACATTTTTAAAAAAAGTTGATTGTATTGTATTGGTCTGAACTTCACCAATATTGGAAGGTACACTTCCACTGGAGTTAGGGTGAAGTTCTTTTCCACTTACATTAGAAGATATTATGAAGAGTTATGGTCAGTGAGAGGGTTGTCAATGAAGGATGAGTAGAGTGAAGAGAAGAGTGTCCAGGGAAGTTACAGCAAGAGAAACAGATCAAGGAGGGAGGAGATAATAAATAGGATGAGTTGGATCAGGAGAAGAAGAGAGTTTAAGTTTGGATTTTAGATCCTGATGTTCTTTTTTTTTAAATTTTTTTTTAATGTTTTATTTATTTCCAGGAGAGAGAGAGAGACAGCGTGAGCAGGGGAGGGTCAGAGAGAGAGGGAGTCACAGACGGAAACAGGCTCCAGGCTCTGAGCCGGCAGTCAGCACAGAGCCCGACGCGGGGCTCGAACCCAGAACCGCGAGATCATGACCCAAGCGAAAGTCGGACGCTTAACCGACTAAGCCACCCAGGCGCCCCTAGATTCTGATGTTCTTATTAGTCTTCCTTAAGGAGTCTTAAGGAAAGAAATTTTAAATTTCTAATTCTTTCCTTTAAAAATATTTTTAAATGAATGTAGAGTTGACACATAATATCACATTAGTTTCAGGAATTCAACATAGTGATTCTACTATTGTATACATTTTGAAATGCTCACTGCAGGGGCACCTGGGTGGCTCAGTCAGTTAAGAGTCCAACTTTGACTCAGGTCATGATCTCATGGTTCCTGGGTTCGAGCCCCACGTTGGGCTCTGTGCTGACAGCTAGCTCAGAGCCTGGAGCCTGCTTCAGATTCTGTGTCTCCCTCTCTCTCTGACCCTCCCTTGCTCATGCTCTCTCTCTCTCTCTCTCTCTCTCAGAAATAAAACATTAAAAAAAAAATGAAATGCTCACCACAATAAGTGTAGTTACAGTCTGTCACCATACAGCATTATTGACTATATCCCCTATGCTGTACTTTTCTTCCCAGTGACTTATTTATTGTATAGTTGGAGATTTGTGCCTCTTAATACCCTTCACCAATTCTGTCCATCCCCCCTCCTCCCTCCTCCTGGGAAACTGCCGGTTTATTCTTTGTGTTTATGAATCTGATTCTGTTCTTTGTTTATTTACATGTTTCGTTTTCAGATTTCACATATAAGTGAAATCATATGGTATTTGTCTTCCTCTGTCTGATGTATTCACTTAGCATAATACTCTTTAGGTCCATGCATATTGTCACACATGAAATTTTTCTCTTAAAAGCCTCTTCATATAAATTGGGTAAATGCTTACAATAAGATATTGGGAGTCTTTGAGTGTTTTGATTCTTAGGCACTATACACTAGATTCTCCTATTTATGCATCTCAAGTACTCTGAGGTGGCCACTGAAACTCTGAATTGTTCTTGGGAAAATCCTGCCAGAATTTCAAGTATTTGCTGCCATTTGGCCCCATGACATCTGTACATGTCGGCAAACTGAACAATGATGGCAGATTCTCTGAATGACTGCAAATTGCCCGTTTTGAAATAACGATAATAAATGGTAGACAAACATTCGGGCCCTGAGAATTTCAGGACTCCTCCTCCACCTCATTCAGAACTCTGAGTAGTGAAACAAATAAAAGGTTTTCACACAGAACAATTAAGAAGTATAAAGCTTAGACAGTGTGTATGCAAGAGTGAAGCCCTAGTCAGGAACACAATGGACTCATTGTTCAGTCATTAGGACTTAGGAAAAATAAGTGGGGACAAACATATATGTTCGGTATGCAGTGTGTAACTGGAGCTTCATATCTTTTTCTACGGTCTCAGAACTTTTCAACCATGGCTACTCATGAGAATAATCAGAAAACCTTTAAAAATATGAACAGCAAGCACCACCCTATCCCCAGAGTGATTAATTTACAATCAATGTTTTTTTAAAGCTCCCTAAGTGACTCTAATATGTGTCAAGAACCTCTGCAAGTCATAAGCTGCTGCAAGAATTCAAACAATTCTCCCTTAAATAAGAAAACCTGGTTTGAGTTTTATATTTTAAAAGTCTTGTCTCTATTCTTCCCCGCTGGTTTAATATGTCAGTTCTTTGACAAGTGTGTTATCTTTGTGTGGTTCACCCAAGGAATCTGTGAAAACAGTGTGAAGATTTCCAACTGAGGATGAAAGTTTGGCAATGATGCCTTTTTTAGTATTTGAGTCATTTAGTGCCAGAGTAACTTAGCAAGATCATGGAAGTATACTTTGTTATTTATACATTCAAGAGCAGAATATGGTCTAATCTGTTCAACTATTTGAATTTCAACCCTGCAACAGAATGTCTCTAGATATTTATTTTGCTGCTGATTTCGACTATACAGGATGGTCTTACGACTTTTTGTTTAATAAGCTAGTTTGACAATGAAGTATTTTTAAAACTGTAAATTTTTTTCAGAAATACTTTTATACATCTCTGGTGGCAAAAGAAACAAAAGGAAAAATGAACTATTGTGACTTCATCCAGACAAATAACTTCTGCACAGTGAAGGAAACAATCAACAAAACTAAGGCAACTGACAAAATGGGAGAAGATATTTGCAGATGATATATCTGATAAAGGGTTACTATCTAAAATCTATAAAGAACTTAACAAACTCAGCACCCCAAAACAAATAATTCAGTGAAGAAATGGGCAGAAGACATGAATGGACATTTCTCCAAAGAAGACACATAAATGGCTAACAGACATATGAAAAGATGCTCAACATCATTCTTCATCAGGAAACAACAAATCAAAACTACAATGCAATACCACCTCACACCTGTAAGAGTGGCTAAAATTAACAACATAAGAAATGATAGAAGTTGATGAGGATGTGGAGAAAGGAGAATACTCTTACACTTGTGGTAGGAATGCAAACTGGTACAGCTATTGAGGAAAACAGTATGGAGGTTCCTCCAAAAGTTAAAAATAGAACTACCCTATAGTTCACTAATTGCACTGCTAGGTTTTTACCCAAAGGATACACAAATATTAATTCAAAGGGCACACACACCCAATGTTTATAGCAGCATTATAAACAACAGCCAAATTATGGAAGGAAGCTAAATGTCCTTCAACTGATGAATAGATAAAGATGTGGTTATATATACAATGAAATATTACTCAGCCATCAAAAAGAATGAAACCTTGCCATTTCCAACAAAATAGTTGGAGATGAAGTACATTAGGCTAAGTGAAATAAATCAATCAGAGAAAGACAAATACCATGTGATTTCATTCATATGTGGGATTAAAGAAACAAAACCGATGAATATCAGGGAAAGGAAAAAGATGGAGGGAAACTATAAGGGACTCTTCAATACATGGAACCAACTGAAGGTGGCTGTCAGGGAGGTGGCTGGAGAGATGGGCTAAATGGGTGAATAGATATTTAATTAGGGTGCTTGTGATAAGCACCAGGTGTTATATGTAAGTGATGAATCAGTAAATTCTATTCCTGAAACTAATATTACACTGCCTGTTAACTAAGTAAAATTTAAATAAAAACTTGAAAAGAAAGGGGGATATTGGCTTTGTTATAAAGTGCCATGGATATACCATAATTATAGATTATCTCTGATGTTCCATAATTATGAGCAGTGATATATATTATTGATTATAAAGCAAGTTAGAACTGATCTATGTTCAGATTTGAGTAGCTTTGTACACAACAATTGCTTTGGTAGTTTGTCTGTGTTATATTTAAATGCTTACGGATAGCTTTCCAGCTATTGCAAAAGCATTGCTTGCACTTCTGCTTTTCTGTTACTTCTTGTTATAATGCATCTGCCATTTTAAGAAATAATTTTCTTAAAATTCCTGAAAGTATTTTATAACTATTAGGAGGTACACAGAATTTGCAAGGAGAATTTGGGGAAAAAAGGAAACTAATAAACAATATCACTTGAAATATGAAAAAGCTTGAGTGCTCAATACTGGCCCAGGGACATTTATCTTACTCTTTTTGTTAGTTTATTGATAGGTTTTGTGAATGACATAATTTCTATTGTATTAAATTATGAAACATTTTTAAGTATTGTGTACCTAATTAAACAGTAATATTAGCATTAAAAACTTTAAGTAACTAAATTTAATTTTTATAACTACCATAGAGGTAAGAATGCCAGAATATGAGAAGTAAATATAAAAGAGATTTTGTTCTTATTCCCTCTGTAGTGATGAGGAGATATGTTATCTCTACTTTATGTTTTCTTTTTAAAATTTAGGTATTCACTCACCCAGTATATAAGGCATTTCATGACACATAAGCCCACTATTCCAAAGGCACTGAAGTAGTATAAACCAAAGTATATATGTCTTAGTATGCACTTAGTATTTTTCATTCTTTTATATTCATTTTGCTGTATTACAGGGACTTGTGATGAAGTACTTCATAGTGTATTTGCTCTAACAAAGGACTGTTGTTCAAGGAACACCAATCCCTAGTCTATACAGATATAAAGTCTTCAGTAACAATTAAAGAATATTGTTGAAAAGAATACTGCTCATTATATAACATTTATTCTATGTAATTGCATTTAATAATTCCTATATAAAGTTTAGGATGACAAAAGTAAAGCTGTTTTAATGGATAACAGCCATTCTTTTGAAAATTAAAATACTGAGAAGCTTAATGATCCTTCCTCTCTCCTTCCTTTTCTCCTTCCCTTCCTCTTCCTCTCCCTCTCTCTCTTTCTAGTGAGTTTTGACTGAGTTCTGCCCAGTAGGATATAGTCAGAGGTTATGTGCTCTGCCATGATAGTTTTGTGTGTTAACCTGACTTGACCCTAGCATCCAATGATTTAATCAAACTCTAAATCAAAACACTAATGTTTTGTGGGTAAGATCAACATCTAATCAGTTGACTTTAAGTAAAAGAGATTGCCCTGATTGATGTGCATACATCTAATCCAATCAGGTGAGGGCCTTAGGAGCAAATTTCAGTTCCCCAGAGAAAAAGAAATTCTGCCTCAAGATGGAGTCAATGCTTTACCGAATCCTAGCTGCCTGACCTATGGATTTTAGACTTTCAGCCAATTCCTTAAAAATTAATCTCTTGTTTTATTAAAATTATTTATTAGAAAACTTTTTAAATATTTATTTTACTTTTGAGAGAGAGAGAGCAAGAGCACAAGTGGGGAAAGGGCAGAGAGAGAGGGAGACACAGAATCGAAAGCAGGCTCTAGGCTCCGGGCTGGAACTCACAGTGAGACCTGAGCCAAAGCCAGAGGCTTAACTCACTGAACCACCCAGGCACCCCTAAAATAAATTAATTCCTGATTTGCAAAGCAGAATTATACATCATTGCAGAAATTTGGACTAGTTTTCACATATTACAACATGTTATTATTTTGTAAATAAATTTACATTTTTAAGGAATACAGAAAAGGTTTTGAGATTTTTATTTTTGAACAGGAATATTGAATAACTGTTTATTAAGACTTTATAGCTGGGCATATTGACCAAAGAAATAATATGAAAAGATTAAACATATTATTTCCCTTTTAAATAAATTTAATAAAATAGAGTATGCATAAGTGTATAGCTTAGTTAATAGTAATGTATCAACGTTGATTCCTTAGTTGTGACAATTGTACTAAAATAATGTAAGATATTAATAGGAGAACTGGACGAGGGATAAGTGGGAACTATACTAAGCAACGTTTTTGTTAACTTAAAATTACTCTAATTAAAACTTTACATTTTAAAAGTCAAAGTAAAGATGGCTAAAAATAAAGGGGAATTCCATTTAATTAAATTTCAAGAATAAATCCAACCTGCGAATAGACCATAATTCTTGGGAGAGAGGATCATAAAATCTCTAAAAATTAGACAAGTATATTATTAGGAGTTTGGTAGTCATGCAATCAGAACAAAAAATGTAAGGTGATATTTTGTGTTTCTCATATAAGTTTTTCTCTGTCTTCCCTCAGTAGATATTTAGACACAGCCATAATGTTCAATTTTGCCTTCTTTAGCCAAGACTTTGGGTAATAGATCTCCCTTCTCTGTTTCCATGGCAGACCATCTGCCTTTTGTTCACAAAGTAAGTTTCTTTCCAGGGTAGTTAAAATAAATTGAGCTTCCTTTTAACACATAGTTCTTCCAGTTCTACTTCCCTAAGATTATTCTCAAACCAGTGTTCTCAAGTTTGGGTTGTTTCCATCTCTTTTTCTTTTTTCAACAATGTTTTGAAGAGCACTTTTGTATATATAGCTTTATGTACTTTCCAACTAATTTTAACTATAATTTCTTAGACTCAGGCCAAGAAATATATAAGGATTTTGGTGCATTTTGTTAAATTGTCCTTTGTAATTGTTTCACTTTACATTTCCAAAAGCAGTGGGTAGGAATGCTCATTTCCTGACTTACCTGGCAATTTGTTTTTACCATTAATTATGTTTTGTAAAATGGGCAAATTAACAATGATATCTCTTGGATTGCCATTGTTACCCCCTCCTTGTGAATTTTCCATTTCTGTTCTTTGCTCAGGCATTCTGATTTTCAGACATCAGTTTCTGTAACTTGATTAATTTGTGCACAAACTCTTCTTTTAGTGCTGAGAAAATCTGCTTTCTGAGCCTGGAGGCCTACACAGTGGTGAATTCATCTAGCAAGCCATCCTGAGACCCTGACCTCCTCAGGCAACACATTTCTTTATTAAACCATGGTCCTTTACATTTAAAATTAGAAGAAGAATCACTGATTGCTACCTTTCTCTTGTGCTGTACATTTTATGACTTTTTCAAACCTTAGTACCCCCTCTTTTTTTCTTCACCAAACACAGAAATAGCTTATTCTCATCATTAGCCACCTGCCAACATATATATTTTTTTCCCCAGATCCAGTGCCTATCACCACTGTAAATGTGGCCATTTCACTTTAATCTTCACTCTATGTGTTCCTTCTCCACCCCCATTCGAGAAACATGGCATGTTTTGGTTTTCTGTCTAAAATATATGTTTTTTTAAGTTTTTGAAAACATAAATAATGTTAATTCAAGCTGTTTCTTCAGAGCATATGTGATGTAGTAGGATTTTGTTTTAGTTCTTTAGCAGAAAGACTGAGCTAACTTGCTGGATGTTGCTCATTCTTCTTTTACTCTCAATATTAATAAAATGTATGCTCAACAAGTTTTCCTCAAAGCTCTTTCTTTTAGGTCTTTTGTGTTACATATATATATATATGCATATATATATATATATATATATATATATATATATATATATACACACACATGTGTGTGTATGTGTGTGTGTGTTCTCTAGCCCCTTTCCCATGTGGATTATATGGAATGTGGAATATATATATATTATATATATATATATATTATATATATATAATATATATATATATGTGTGTGTGTATGTGTGTGTGTGTGTATTTCTCTAGCCCCTTTCCCATGTGGATTAGAAGCCTTATGAAATTCCTTTTGATATTTATCTCGCCTTCCCTCACCAGTTTATGTACTTGACCAGTAAGGAATAATTCATAGAATCCCAGAAGTTGCTCAGTCACTGTCTTGATGCAGAATGCTATTTAAATATATTTCAGAAGAGCTGTTTGCAGAATGGAAATGAATGTCATACCAGGCTTTGTGGATGTTCTATCGAGAGAATAGATTTAGCTTGAGAAACTGTAGTGTTATCATTTTCAGGTGTTGACTGGGCTTTGGCAAATCTCTGTCCGAAAGAGATCATGTAAATGTAACACAACAGGTCAGACTTTGTGACTGTTCAAAGACTGAGCTTTGTGCTGAACCAGAACTAGCAAGGCATAGTTACCATCTATACTATGTCCTCCTCATTTTTACAACAGTGGTTAAATAATCTCTTTCTAATCACTAATCTTAAGAAGTTTACTCCAGTATGATAGGCAAGTTTTAAATAATTTTCACTTGTCCTCATCTGCCCTTTCCTGATGTAGCTCATTTTTCCATGCTTAATCTTAACACAAAACATGACAATTAAGACTTACTTAGTTACTGTGATTGGCAGTTTTTTGGCTTAGGGACTTTAAGCACTTTCAGTGTACTGAAAGACTTGAAAAATATATATATATATAAAGGCATTACACTAATTGAATATCACTCCTATCAGGTCAAATGGAGTGTTTAAGAAAAACAGAAACTTACTACCAGATCTTAACATTTAGGTCTACCGAGGCACGAGTTCTGGGTTTATCTGGTATATTTCAATAAAATGGAGTGAGTCTTAAAAAAATAAATTGTACTTCTTGGGACCCTTGGAATTAAGGAGTCCATGATGTCATGTTTTTCTCCTCTACTTAAGACACTTACTTTTCCTAATTCTTTACTTCAAAGCCTTCTGTGTCTTTCAATGTTTTTGGCATACTATAGAAATTTCATGTCTTTTCCAAAGGAAGTTTTTTCCCTTTAGCTTTAATAAAAAATAAAATTAGGTCACTTTTTATAGAATTCTATAACTTAGTGTATTTAACTATTTTAAGCCTAGGAAAGCCTGTCACTAAGACACCATCGAGGGTATATCAAGAGGGGATGCAAGCTGTTGTCCTAGACCAATTTTCTGACTATTTTCCTTAGTATCTTCTTTGTATCTGTCTTATATCCTTTCAGCCATTTGCTAATTTAGATGAGTGAAAAATTAGGGGACAGAAAAGGTTCAAAAATAGGATCAGATCTTCCAATAGCAATAAAAGATCCAATTAATTAAAAATAATTTGAAACTTTTCAGAAATCATTTATCTTTTAAAAATAAGCCTAGGGATACCTGGGTGACTCAGTAGATTAAAAGAAGGACTTAAGCTCAGGTCGTGATCTCATGGTTGGTGGCTTCAAATTCCATGTGGGGCTCTGTGCTGACACTGCAGACAGAGCCTGTTTGGGATTCTGTCTCTCTCTTTCTCTGTCCCTCTCTTGCTCATTCTCTCTCTCCCTCCCTCCTCTCTCCCTCTCTCTCTCTCAGTAAATAAATAAGCATTAAATACACCCAGATGGCATCTTCTTTTGGAATTCTATTCTTTCACAGACTGATAATGTAAAAGATTTTTATAAAACTCAGCTTATATTTGTCACAAATAATTTGATTTTAATTATTTTTTTCTGTTTATTGAGTGTGGTCTGTATCATATATGACTGTATCCCCAGCTTCTAGCATAGCACTTTTATATAGCAAACACCAAAGTTTTAAAATTAAAAATAATGGGTTTTAAGGGCTTTATTCTCTGCCATGACATAATTGAGTATGGAGTACTACCTGTATGGAATCCTTATTTAATCCTCTTATATATGTTAAATGGGAGGTTTTATTATTACCCCATTTCTATAATGATAACCTGAAGTATAGACAGTAGAGTTAAGCATCTTACTAAAAGTCATTTAATGATTATGTGGTAGCATTAGGATTCAAAACAAATAAGTACTCTCACCCCAACCACCATTCTATACTGTTTCTCAGTGAACAAATGGTGCTTCCTCAGTAATTTTGACCTGAATCCTACGATGCCTCAAAAATGTAATTTTGACCCTTAGCATACTTAGAAAGTATGGGCATGCTATCAGATAAAGCTGCAGCAATATTGAGAGGTTTCCTTTTCTCCCTTTGTTGGACAAGCTGATGTGGAATTAGAGATACGAAAGCTGGGCATCCATAAATAAGAGAAATTTACATATATATAATATGTTTATTATATATATGTTTATTTATTTATTTTATTTTGAGAGAGAGAGAGAGGAAAGAGAGCATGAATAGGGGAGGGGCAGAGAGAAAAGGACAGCGAGAGAATCCCAAACAGGCTCCATGCTGTCAGTGTGGAGCCCAAATTGGGGCTAAAACTCATGAACTATGATATCATGACCTGAGCCAAAACCAAGAGTCCAGTGTAACTGACTGAACAAACCAGGCATCCAAGAAGAGAAATTTTATTTTATTTTTTAATTATTTTTTTAATGTTTATTTTTGAGAGAGAGACAGAGTGTGAGCAGGGGAGGGGAAGAAGAGAAGGAGACACAGAATCTGAAGCAGGCTCTAGGCTCCAAGCTGTCAGTACAGAGCCTGACATGGGGCTCAAACCCACGGACCACAAGATAATGACCTGAGCTGAAGTCAAGTGTTCAACTTACTGAGCCACCTAGGTGCCCCAAGAAGAGAATTTTAAAAGAAACATGGTTATCAAGTAAATCTGATAATTAGCCCTGAATACTTAAACTTTTCTGGTCAACTAGTTAACCCTAATTCCTTTTAGCATGCATGCATAGTTTGCATACTTTTAAACTGCACATCACATCGAGGGCCTTTACTCTTTTGTGTTTTTGTCGGAGGCCGTGCCGGCTCCGACAGGTCCAGGGGTCCCTGAAGGATGGACGGTGTTGGCGAGAGAGTGAGAGAGCCCCGAGATCCTTTCTGATCACCAGGCAGGCATCTCCATCCTGTCGGTTTTGGTGTCTTTATTTATAGGTCAAACGTTAACATGGCATCAGGAAATGGAATTTTTACAATGAATAGCTCTTTGTGATAAGGTGTTTTTGGAAAATGTACAGAAACAGGTTTTACAAAAGTCTTCTTGCAAAACTGCCCCAATTATAGTGAGGTTGAGTAATTAAGAAAATAACAAGGTGTTTACATTTTAATAACACTCAGATTAAGTCATAGGTTTGTAGATACTCTTATCCATCCTCATCACAGCTGCCAGGGTAAGGGAAGGTATTTGTGGAAAGTAGGCCTTAAGGAAGGGGCTGCTATACACCATCAGTTAGCAAAGGTGTATGTACTAACTTATCTTCTGCCCTTATCTGTTCCTTTTCTCTAAGTTAGGCTCTTTGTCTCCAGGCAAGACTTGATTTTCCAGTTATATGCTTTATTGCACCAGAGAGCCAACCATACCTTAAAAGAGTTTAGCTCATTTCCAATGCATAGAATAGCCTCTTCGAGTACATTTACCTTTGTGTCTACTTTTATGATTTCTTGAATAGCTAGAGCATGAAAGACATTTTTGGTTGGTTGATTTGCATGTTGAGCTGTATGAACATCTTGGACTAATGCAACGGTAGAAACAGAATTGTACATGTAAAGGTCAATCTTTTATGAGTAAGGGTCATTAGCCTGTTCATAGCTCAAGGGAAAGTATGGAGGGAAACAGGAGCTGCTGGAGACACGATGTCTGTTCACATAATCAAAAGAAGTTGTTCCCACAATAAGTTCCTTCACAAGGTGCAATCATCATACCAGGGCCGGAATAAGGGGACAAGTCACTCCCGATATTGATCAACAAGGTACCTTAGGGGTCAGTGCTCAAGCAGAAATAATGGAGTGGGGGTGGATATCAGTCATCATCTGATTGGGAAGAGACCGTGTAAACTTGCTTTAACCTCACCAGGAGTTTTCTCGACTAGTGGGCTCAGAATGGCTCCCAACATGTTTTAGTGTAGTTGTCATTGTGCTCATCTTGAACTTTTCTTAAGCTTTCAGTTTAAGTGCAAACTATATCTGGTGAGAACTTTAAGTGGAAATCATTAGGAGTTATAGTACCTGCAGTGCCTCTGAAATACATTAAAAAGAACAATAACCGTGATAAAGTATTCACAGCTTCTAAAAAATGTATTCATTTATGTCTGCTGAGCATTGCTGAACAGTAGGTTTATTTAAAGTTAAATTACCTTTATATTTCCTTGCTTCTGTTCATTTCGGAGCAGTAAGATACTATAGCCAGACTTCCCTTGAGCAACCAAAAAATGAGAAACCTATATAAAACCCAGATATTTAACTGATTGCTTCAAACAATTGCTTTGAAAATGCCATGGTGTTTTTCATGAAAGCCAGCAAGTAGAATTTTCTATCAAACCCATTCTTAGGGGAATAACTTTTTCAATTGTTCACCTAATTGAAGGATACGAATATATTCAGAAAATCCTCGGATGAATTTATGATGTGATCTGAAAGCACAAACAGCATATTAGAAAAACTACAACAAATAGGGTTAAAAGGGAAGTTAGTGCCACAATGCCAAGTTCTCTGTAGGTTCCTAATTAACCCTTTCATTGCATTGTGTCCTTGCATTTGCTCATGAGGTGGCGGCAGACTTCATGCTATGCAGTGTGGAGATAACATAAGCTCTTTTGTGCAGTTCTCTAGGTGGCTGCTTTTTAAAATTGGACTGCCAACCAGCGACTAGGAATTTAACTCTGCAATATTTTAAGACTGACAGACTGGAGAAATGGGTGATTAGAGCTCCGCACTTAAAGTATTTCGTTATGAACGGCAGTTTTGCAGAATTTTCTTCTTTTTTAATAGTGAATATAGGAAAAGTCATTCTTCCATTACTTGAAAAACAACAGAATCATCTACTGCTTGATTTTTGCTAATAATTTAACTCTAATTTTAAGTATTCCACTCCTGGGCACTTAAATTCAATTGTGGTGAGGAGGAAGTAACAATCCAATTGAAAAACTGGGTGAACCATTTTTAAAATGTGCATACAAACCTAATTGTTTGATTAAATAGTATACATTTCTTTGGAGTTCTGTTCTGTATTAAGAGAGTAGGAAAAGTCTTTTTCGGACTGTGTTAAGTTGTTGAAACTTTCCTGTTCTACTAAAATCTTATCATCTAATATAAATAACCCTAGAGATAAATTTTGGTTTTGTTTTTTATCCTAGTACTTGAGAAGGTTTAATATCTGGGTCAAGATATTGTATGACTCTGAGAGTAATTTGTTCCTATTTTCTGTGCAAAAATGAAATGACATTTTTAAAAATTATCAGCAAAGGCAATTGAATATACATCTTTATTAGAATGCTGCAGTTAATGAAATTTGAGGGAGATTAAGGAAAAGTATCAAATATGATATAATCCTAAATCTAGGAGAGAAAATAATGTATAAAAACTGACTCATGTAAACAATGAATATACATTGCTAAAGAAAGAATAGTTTCCTATCTGCCTCCAAAGGTTTAGACTTTATTCTAAACTGTAAACACCTCTAGCTCACCCCTATATATGAACGTTATTTTTATTCAAGAATGGCTAATACATTTTTGAGCATCTATCTTAACTGATTAAGGCTGTTTTGACACTAGTTCTAAAATTATATTCAGTATTAATAGTATATCATTATAAGTCTCATAACATATTAATATGAAATTTATTTGAGATAAGTGTCATATAAAAGTAAAACTTTAAACTTTATTATTTGATATTTTTAGGTTAGTATTTTCAATTATTTTAGCCTTATTAGGCTGCTAGTTAAGCCAATATTTACTGGGATTATGATTTTTTCCTCTATCAATTCTGTTATAAGTAAAGAATGGCTCTTCAGAGGGAATTTGTACTGTACCGGATTGAGTTTGGATAGAGGATGATCTAGGAGAGTTGAGTTGAGTTGACTATAGAGACGAGTTGAAAGGAAGTGGTCCTAGAATGGAGCCTTCTGTGTCCATTCTCCTTTCCTCATCTGGTCACTGTGGCCACACATCCCCAACTGCTCAGTTAACAATAGGAATCATTAAACAAATGTGTACTAGGATGTTTGTGATCATTCTCCATCTATGGAGCAGACATATGTAAGTCCTATACATCTCATTCCTAAATAAATGGACAAGGCAAGACAGCTTATTTTAATGCTCTTCTACAGAATATTCATCAGTTATAAGAATAAACCTTGAAGGGAGCACCTGGGTGGCTCAGTCAGTTAAGCATCTGACTTCGGCTCAGGTCATGATCTCACGGTTCCTGGGTTTCAGCCCTGCCTCAGACTCTGTGCTGACTGTTCAGAGCCTGGAGCCTCCTTCATATCCTGTGTCCCCCTTTATCTCTGTTGTTCCCCTGCTCATGTTCTGTTTCTTTCAAGAATGAATAAACATTAACCAAAAAAAAAAAAAAAAGTAGGCCTTGAAGTGGATTTGGCTGTCTCTTATGCAAACAAAACCTTGGTGATATTTGTTCACTTTTTAACAGAAAAGTTTGAGAATGAATGGGAATTATGAGGAAGATGTGCACAGTCATTTTTAATAGTGTGGAAATAGGAGTTGATAAGGTATGAAGCAATTAGCTGAATGGCTTTGGGCTCATTACATAATTTTTATAACTTTTTAAAGATTATTTTACCATCTGTCAAGTAAGGATAATCATCCTGACAGGATTGTTGTGAGGATTAAGTAAGGCAACATTATAAATTCCTTAGCACAATGCCTAGTATAGTAAGCGCTCAATAAATTGTTATTCAAAAATTTATATAATGTAACAATTGAAATCAAGCAAACCAAGAATAAAAATTGAATCTCAGACTTTATAGACAAAATGTAATTTCTAAGCCATCACCATATGGCTATGTAGTTATTCCCACAGAATCTCACAGAGTGAAATAACAAATATTTTTAAATCTTTAAATGTTGTTTTCCTCATAAGATTGTCATTTAAGAGAAGACCAGCAGAGTTTTCCAAACCAAAAGTAAATACATAATTAATAAATAAATAAATAAATAAATAAATAAATAAAATCATCCTTTAACTATCTTTTTCTTCAAATATTCAGTTTCAACTAAAATGCAGAATATTGCAGAAGGTATTTTCTTTTACCATGGTTTTTCTTCTAAGGAGTTTGTTCTTTAGCAATGAAGTATATTAACTAGTAATCATATACATATACATAAACATGTATGTACACATATATGTGTATATTATATATACAATGTCTATGTGAGGTTTTTTATAAGGCCTTGAAGTAGAAGGAATTTTCAAAAATAATTATGAAATTCACTGCTTTTCTTGATAGCCAAAGTTATGAAACATTTCAGCTGTCTATAACAAATCAGCAATGTATGATGTAATAATCTATTTTCATTTCTTTGTATTTTTAGGCAAAGAATTTTCTATTTAAATCAGATAAGCATTTTCTAATGTTCTAGGACTAATTCACTGGGCATATGGTGGTTTAATTCACCTATTCATCTCCCACCACACTTCCAGACCTGTCCTAATCACAGTCATTGTTTTCGTCTTCTAAACTGAACATCTGAGTCTGCATCTCTGCTTAAAAAACAAAAACAACCCTGTAATGTAATATCCAAGCTGCTACGGGAAAGGATTAAAATGCTGTAAACAGACTAAGGACACATCTTTTTGTATAATCTTTGAAATTGAACCAGATATTGCTAGTTAAAAGGATAATTTCCTTCTGCTTGCCTCCAAAGATTAGTACTATATTTCAAATAGTAAAAGAGAAAAATTCTTACCTTGCTACTTTTGATTAGGAAAGGCAATTGTGGGCAGATGACAGATCAGAAAAACCTCAATAAGTATTCTTTCTTCAGAGGTAATGGAACTTGGGACCTTTGAACCGATTAAAGATGTTTTTCATTTTAAGTCTCTACTTCTTGGGTGTTGAATATTAGTTCAAAGCTGGATTGAAAATTAGAGATGTGCACAAATATCATACTGGCTCAAGCAGGTCCAAATTATTCCAGCAACTCATTGAGGCATTGAAAGCCATGTTTTCATCTCAGTCTGAGATTCTTAAGCTGCCAAGAAACTAGAGGGGGTGGGATTTTATCCCAAGATATCATTTATAACACAGATGCCAGAGTCAGCCACAGATGTCCCTGGCTAGTCCTGTGGAACTCCAGTCAACAGCTGGCTGCTTGTGCTGCCAAAACAATCCACAATATTTTGAGCTTCTACATTCATTTGGGCTTCCGGGCTTTGCAGAGAGACGGGAAACAAATAGTCATTCCACTTCCACTATTGTAATGAAAGCCATAAGATGCCATTGAGCAATGATTTGCAGCTTGGAAGAAGGAAGATAAACTTTCAGTGATATAATCATGGTCACCAATAGCCCGTGAGCAAATAAGGAAAAAGAGTCCCCCTCTTGGAAGATATAGGCTTTTAAGATTCCAGATATCAGATATCATTTTTGTGTGGAAAAAAAACATGCCTCCTTCTGTAGGCAGAGAGGAGAGCTTCACACACTCCACTCACCATTACGACTACTGTATGTGGTGAACCTGAATCTCCTAGGCCCTTAGGGTCCAGATGAATTTCTTTTCTAGGAAAGATTGATGCAGCAATTATAGTACCTTTGGGCATTCTTAACTTATTTACCCAGATTTGCTCTCATTATTTCTCATACATCCACCTTTAAATATCAGAAAGAGAGGTGCCTGGATGGCTCAGTCGGTTAAGTGGCTGACTTCAGCTCAGGTTATGATCTCACGGTTTGTAGGCTTGAGCCCCGCATCAGGCTCTGTGCTGACAGCTAGCTCAGAGCCTGGAGGCTGTTTCAGATTCTGTGACTCCCTCTCTCTCTGACCCTCCCCTGCTCACACTGTCTCTCCCCCTCAGAAATAAATAAAACATTAAAAAAATTAAATATCAGAAAGAAAAAACCCACCAATATATGTGGTTTCGCCCTAGGTAACGTAGATCTGAAAATCTGGTACATATAAGAACTAGGATTCCAACATAATCTGATCTATTATCACACAGTTAGCTTTACTTTTAAAATGTAATGGGTTTATAAGAAATAATTAACAGCATGCCAAAATTAGATCCTAGCCATCGCAATAGTTTGTAAGACCAATGAAGGTGCTTGTATTACTTCTAGCTTTACCATCATTTACTGTTATATTGGTACAAAACATGTGTTTGATGAATCTTTATTGGCATAAAGAAGGAAGTAAGGAGGGAGGGAGAAAAGAAGAATGGAAGATCAAGGGTGGAATCTTTTTATGGGATGCCATTTAGAAACTAAAGCTAACTGTATTTTTTGAAATTTCTAATATAATTATTTTACCTGCAGAAGACTTAGACAATTTTAATATAAAAGATAAATATTACAATTCTTGATCCACTTGTTCCTATTTTTTAAAATTTTTATTTAATTTTTTATTTTTTTAAGTTTACTTATTTATTTTGAGAGAGACAGAGACAGCATGAGCAGGGGAGGGGTAGATAGATAGGGAGAGAGATAATCCAAAGCAGGCTCTGCCCTACCAGTGTAGAGCCTGATGGGGCCCAAATCCATGAAACCATAAGATCATGGCCTGAGATAAAACTAAGAGTTGGACGCTTAACTGACTGAGCCACATAGGCACCCCCACTTATTCCCATTAAAATAATTATTTTCCTGAGAGAAAAATAAATGCAGTAAAAACAATGTAAAATATCATCTGGGTATACAGAGTAAATCTCATAATATGGAATGATGACTAAAAATCCACAGGCCAGATGGCTTTTAACAAGAAAGATAAAATAGTTATTATAGAGACTAGATTTATCAGCATAACATTATAGCCAGAAGCCACAGAATTGATGGCAGCAATAATACATTTAGAGAGGGGAAAATAGTTTTTTTAAATGTTGAAAGTTTATGATTCAAAAATAAGCCACAAATAATAATAATAATGTAGTTCATTCAAATTTTTATTTTAAGCAAATCATTTTTATTGATTACGTATTAATATATCAAGAAGCCTGTTTAAAAGATATGTGATCTGAACTGCAAATATATCCAGGGAATTGACTGGAACTTAGAGGTGTTAAGAGTGAGAATATAAATTGGCCTCTTAGACACAGAGCTACCAAGAATCCAGGCTGCTGCTAATGTTGGGGGGTGTCCTGGGATATGATTTAATGCATGAAGAAAATGTACTTTGAAGACACATTGAAAAACTAGTCTCAAGAGGGATTTTATCTATAATTGCATTTTATGTGCTAGAATTACGAGACAAAGGCAAGGGCATTGACAGAGTGTTGAGTGAGCTGAGGGCAAAATCTGCCTATGACCAGAGTGGCCTTAGGAAGCCAGAGCTTGCCAAAACCACACACAGTATAGGATGCTACAGATGTACTAGTGTTTATGAATGATGCAGTTGTGAGTGCTCAGCATCTTTTCAATAAGAAATTAAACTGAAACAATGTGGGGTGTCACGAGGAAAAAATGATTATGGCCATGATTACAATTGTTATATTTGAATTAGGAGATTTCTTTACATTGAGAAGCTGGGCAGATAGAAAGGTAATGGTGTGGAAGAGTGTGTGTGTAGAAAATTGGTGTGCAGTAAGGCTAGTTGTGACAAACTTCAGCCAAACTGTTAAAGCCAATAAAAACTTGTTTTCCATGTGAGGGGGTGGGGGAGAATGTCTTTTCATGCCAAACCCTACAGAATAACCAAATTCTTGACTTTCAAGATGCTTGGACCCAAAGTTTCCCCATATGCTACTATATTAATGTCTTTGTGACTGAGATCTTAATACATTACTTTATTGACTAGACATTCAACAACACTGTAAAAATAAAATATAAAAGTCCTTACAGATAAGATTGACTCATACTAGAAATCTAGCTTTTATACAGAAGTCCCTTCAAATAGAAATTAGTGGGGATATTCTTTAGTGAGACATGACTTGCTTTTCTTCCTGTTAGAATTGTCCATGTACATGAGCTTATTAGACTATCTTGTGTAGGTGTGTGTATGCCTATGAAGAAAGGGATAAAGGGGGCTACTGGGTGGCTCAGTCAGTTCAGCATCCAACTTCGGTTCATGATCTTACAGTTGTAGGATTAAGCCCCGCATCCGGCTCTGTGCTGATAGCTCGCTCAGAGCCTGGAGCTTGTTTCAGATTCTGTGTCTCTCTCTTTCTCTGACCCTCTTCTGCTCACGCTGTCTCTCTCTCTCCGAAATAAATAAAAACATTTTTTTAAAAAAGTTAAAAAAAAAAGAAAGGGATGAAATGTTATTTTTAAAAATCCATTGGGGGCGCCTGGGTGGCTCAGTCAGTTGAGCATCCAACTTCGGCTCAGGTCATGATCTCACAGTTCGTGGGTTGAAGCCCCACCTCGGGCTCTGTGCTGACAGCTAGCTCAGAGCCTGGAGCCTGCTTCAGATTCTGTATCTCCCTCTCTCTCTGACCCTCCCCTGTTCATGCTGTCTCTCTCTCTCAGAAATAAATAAAATATTTAAAAAAAATCCATTGAAGAAAATTCTGAATCCATTTATGATATCTCTTAAATGTAATGTCAGGAACACATTAAAATGTAAATAATTACTTCATTTTTAAACAGATGTTTCCCCCTCTGTGGCAGTGAAGGCCTCTGGCCACCACAACGCAGAAGGCATTTGAGACCATAACAATACTGAAATGCCACATACTTTAGATTTATCCCATTGAATAATTTGTATGCCATTTTTTTATATTTTTTTAAAAAAAAAACATTTTTTTAATGTTTATTTATTTTTGTATGTGAGAGAGAGTGCTAGTGAGGGAGGGGCAGAGAGAGAGGGGAACACAGGATCTGAAGTGGGCTCTGTGCCGACAGCAGCAAGCCTGATGCAGGGCTCAAACTCACGAACTGCAAGATCATGACCTTAGCCAAAGTTGGGCACTCAATCGACTGAGCCACCCAGGCAACATTTGTATTTTTGAGTGAACAGTGCATGCCGGCACAGTATTAGATTCTGTGGGGACATCAAAGAAAAGAAGAGATTACTCTTGTCCCCACGGCGATAGAAGTTATACTGTACTTTTCTCAAATAAAAATGTAATGTAGCTCCTGAATTGGTCAACTTTCTTGGGAGAGTAGCATGTTTGTTTCTTTTTTCCCCTAAAGATCTCATAAAAGATTTTAACTCAGACCATCCCACCAAATAGAAGGATTCAGTGGAGGCTTCACATGATTTTGGGAATGAGGGAGGAAGTTGAGGGAAATACCAAAATCTCAGCACTTCATTGAGAGCAGGAAAGTGATGCCAGTTAAGATGTTGAAAGCCTGTAAACCTGGCATATGACAAAGGCAAGAACACATTTATTTGTGATTGCTCTTCAGTCCCGTGACAAATTTCTGTTGCATTTGTACAGATCCTAATGGCTATTTTAGACCATTGATTTGAGAATTCAAATCATAGTCTTTCTTTTTATTTATTTGTTCAAATGTCTAAGGCAGAAGGTAGAGGTTAGAATAGGGGTTTATCCTTTTTAAATAATCTGTGAGCCAAGTTAAATGTGGATTTTTAGAGTAACCACTAACATGTATCAAGATAATGATTCTGGGTCTCATATAGTGGGAAAAAATTGATAAACTGCCTGTATATTAGCACAGAATGGAGTATAATATCCATTCCTAGACAGAAACTATCTTGTGGATATGCATATTAACAAGACATCATGAGTACATTAAAACATTTGAAGGAGTTTAAGTAGAAGCATATAATAGGCATTTATTCCCTGAATTATCTTCAGCGTTCAACAAGGAGAGTAAGGGAAGATGAGTCTGGAAGAATGGGAAATTATAAAATTATGAGGAAATTTACTAAATTTTAGTAAAATTAGTATTACTAGGAAGGTAAGAAGCAAGGAAGAGACATAGCAATCAAGTAGGTATAGACTCCTCAGGGAGAAAAACATTGTCTGTATACACACACACACACACACACACACACACACACACACACACACTATACTTACACATTTCCTTATATTTGCATTTACGACATTTTCTGATTTTCAAAATTCAGCTTTGGCACCTGAGTATAACCTGAGATTTTTCTTTATTTCTTCCATCACTTAACATTTTCATTAAAAAAATTTTAAATATATGTATATTTTTGAGAGAGAGATAGAGAGAGACAGAGCCTGAGCAGTGGAGGGAGAGAGAGAGAGGGAAACACAGAATCTGAAGCCAACTCCAGACTCTGAGCTGTCAGCACAGAGCCCCATGTGGGGCTCAGACTCACAAACCGTAAGATCATGACCTGAGCCAAAGTTGGGTGCTTAACCAATTGTGTCACCCAGGCATCTCTACATTTTCATTTTTAAAAACTGTAGTGATTAAAGTACAGTTTGATGAAAAAAAATGTTTTTTCTAAAGTTGCACAGCCAAAAGCTGAAACCAAAAACTTCTGCAATATTTTCTCCAATAATTTTGCTCTAAATACTTGGGAAAATGAATTCTTCATTTGGATTAAAAATGGGGATGTTTCTGGGAATAAAGAGCCACTTGTTATTGTCTCCTGACCAAAATCAAACCAAGTAGTTTGAGACATACTAGTGTCCATAAGGACAATAAAAAAAAAAAAAAAAGCCAGAATGGGCATAGTAGGAAATTCTCACAATGTATTTCTCTCAATAGAAAACTCTAAAATTAAATTGTTGTTATGATAATAGATCTGGTATAGTGGGTTGTTTCTTAGCTCAGTATCTGCCTTAAATGACTGTGTTGTTGAAGCTTTAGACCTGGAGATAATGGTGAGCTCTGCAATAATGTTTTATTCCTGAAAATTTAAAAAAACCCTCTGCTTCTTTTGACAGAAGATGCTTTTAGCTCAAACATATTTGTTTAAGGTATGTATGTATATATATAATTTAAATCAAATTTAGTTAACATATAGTGTAATAATGATTTCAGGAATAGAACTTAGTGATTCATCACTTATATAACCCAGTGCTCATCCCAACTAGTCCCCTCCTTAATGCCCATCACCCATTTAGCCCATACCCCCAATGCCCTCCCCTCCAGCAACCCTCAGTTTGTTCTCTATATTTAAAAGTCTCTTATGATTTGTCTCCTTCTCTGTTTTTATGTTATTTTTGCTTCCTTTCCCCTATTTTCGTCTTCTTAAATTCGTCTTCTTCCCCTTCTTCGTTTCTTAAATTCCACATATGACTGAAATCATATGATATTTGGTCTTCCTCTAACTTATTTCACTTTGCATAATACCCTCAAGTTCCATCCATGCTATTGGCAATAGCAATAGCAAGCAAATGGCAAACTTTCATTCTTTTTGATCACAAAGTAATATTCCATTGTGTATATATGTATATATTTTTTATTCATTTGTCAGTTGATGGGCATTTGGGCTCTTTCCATACTTTGGCTATTGTTGATAGTGCTGGTATAAACATTGGGATGCATGTACCCCTTCAAATCAGTACTCCTGTATCCTTTGGATAAATACCTAGTAGTGCAATTGCTGGGTTGTGGGGTAGTTCATTTTTTAATTTTTTGAGGAACCTCCATACTGTTTTCCAGAGTGGCTGCACCAGTTTGCATTACCAGCAGCAGTACAAGAAATCTTCTTTCTCCACATCCCCGCCAACATCTGTTGTTCCCTCAGTTGTTAATGTTAGCCATTCTGACTGGGATGAGGTGGAATCTTATTGTGGTTTTGATTTGTATTTCCCTAATGATGCGTGATGTTTTAGCTCATACATATTACTTAGATTTTGTGATATTTTATTGTTTCCTGCTGAAATTTTATTCAGGAAAATATAAGCTTAAGATATGCATTTAATGGGTGATTTAGGTGAGGACAATTTACAGTTGCAGTATTTAAAATAAAAATTATTCCAAACCTACTTTCACACTTCATTAGACTGGAGAAAAAGAAAAAAACATAAATTATACATATTTCATAGACACATTTAAAAGAATATAATACCAGAGATTCTTTATGATATCAGAAATCATGTTCCAAAAAAGGGCCTTTGGAATGGATTTTTGAAAGTCTCAAGCCCTAGAACATATGCATATTGTTCATGGTGAAGTAAGCTAATATTTGCTTTGAGGATCATGAGTGTACATAATTTAGCAATTGTTGCTTCTATCCAAGTTGGAGTATAAGAAGGTAAAAGCCCTTCTTTTGGGTTAACTCTGAACTAGATCTGAACCATCATAACCATCATAACTTTATAAAATAATTTTGTAAATGTTTTATTTATTTTTGAGAGATAGAGACAGCATGAGCGGGGGGGGGGGGTCAGAGAGAGAGAAGGAGACACAGAATCTGAAGCAGGCTCCAGGCTCTGAGCTAGTTCTCCACACAGAGCCTGACATGGGCTCAAACCTACAAAACATGAGTTCATGACCTGAGCTGGAGGTGGACACTTAACCGACTGAGCCACCCAGGCGCCCTATAACTTTTTGATGAATAGACTCACGAGGCTGGATTTAGCTTCCCTGGTAACTACATTTCTTTTCATCAGTACCACTCCTTCACCCTGGCCCTGCTCCCAACCCATGAAATGACTTTATGCAAATCCTTAATTGAGCACCACACTGAATTATTTCATTACATAATATTCCATTATTTTCTTTAGAATTTTTAAGAATATAAAGTTAATAAATAGAAGTTCTGATTCCTGTTTCTAAAACAATACTATTCACAGGTGGATTTATTATGAAATTAATATAAAGCTTAAGCTTCAGATCCCTTCGCTCCTCCCTGGTAGAGGTCCTAGTAATATATTAATGTAGTTGAATAATTTTATAAATTAAAAAAATAATTTTAACTGCAGCTAGTTAAGGCCCATGGTCTGTTATCACACTTCTACTCATTATACTTTTCCTTTTCTCAGGTGGTATTATGTAATAGTATGTTAGGATTACAACTAAAGAGGAAGATGAGTTTAGCTGGATATATTTATGTTTTATTGTTTACAATTATTGCTTGCTATCCTGGTGTAGGAATGGTGTCCAGAATTACTCCTACACTGACTGTACTGATTTACCTGATTTTGTAAACCTAACGTGCTGGGCCAGACTTCTTATTGCAGTATGACAGTGGCCCTGGGCAACGGAAATACATGGTTAGCAGAAGAGAAACTGTTTTAGCTATATGACAGCAGAACTAATTTAGGGGACCATTTCCAATTATTGACACATTTTCTAATGAGTGTTATGATTCAAAGAATATTCAATATTTATCTCAATAAAACATAAAATGCTGTGAAAGTGTACAGTTGATATATGAAAGAAATGAGAAGATTTTCAAATTTAACAATTACAATTAAATATTATCATTAACAAGCTATGAACTAAAGTATTTCTAAATTATCAGTATTAAAATTAAATATAAAAATTCCCTTATTTTTTGCATTCAAATATAATTAATATGAATGTTATACAATATATGTATACAATATAATGATTCAACAGTTCTAAACATTATCCAGTGCTCATCATGATAAGTACTCTTAATGCACTTTACTTATTTCACCCGTCTCCCTCACCCACTTCCCCTCTGGTGACTATCAGTTCTCTATATTAAAAGTCTGGGTTTTGTTGTCTCTTTTTCTTTTTTCTTTGTTCGTTTGTTACTCACATTTCACATATGGGTGAAATTATACAGTATTTGTCTTTCTCTGATTGACTTATTTCACTTAGCCTAATACCCTCTAGATTCACCCGTGTTGAAAATGGCAAGATTTCATTCATTTTTAGTGTCAAGTAATATTTCATTATATGTATATACCACATCTTCTTTGTCCATTTATCTATCGATACACACTTGGATTGCTTCCATGTCTTGGCTGTTGTAAATAGTGATTCAATAAACATGGGGGTGCATGTATCTATTTGAAATTTTTATCCCAACCATGCTGGATAAAAGAGTTTTATGTCTCAAAGACTAAATTTTTCTTTGATTATATTTAAAAAGAAAAATGAGGTATTATAATAATTACAATAAAGGTTAGTAAGAGTGGAAAAGTTTGCTTGGAAGTTGATAGCAAGTGGTTTCTAATAGGAAAGTGTCTTGTGTGTGAAAAGTCTCCATTTTTACATGTGATTTAGTGATTCTTTTCTAGGAAACACTGGGTCAAAAATGTCAGTTTACCCATTTGCATCTTCAGAAGAAGCAAGCATTGATCTTATTAGGATTATGGAAGAATATTTGAAAATAAAAATTTGAATCAAAGAAAAATGATGTAGTCAGAATAAATAGCAAAAAGCAACACTTAAGAAAAGTAAGAAAAAGTTGAGGAATAAATAAAACTTGGGGGGATATAAATGAAAGTACACATTTCTTACTTTTGGAACATAAAAGAGACAGAGAAGATGGTAGATAGAGAAAATAAAGAAAAGAGTAGCATTTTGAACAACTTCGGAGATTAAATGCAAGAGTCAGGAAAAATCAATAAGCCAGTAAAATCTACAGGGTCTTGAAGCACTGCAGTGTCTCCATCACTGAGATGTGTCAGAAATAACTTATTAGAGAACATGATCACTAGACCTATGTGTATACATGTCTTTTGTTGTCATTCTGTATCTTTTGACTTGGGGAATGATCCTGGAAACACAATGCTGGAGAAGAGTAAATGCATATGCAATTCTAGATATTGAACAGTTTTCCTCCACAAAGGTTACATAATTTTAGATTGTCACTGGCAATCTTTGAGAATGCCTCTTTCTCCTCAGCCATACTACATGCTGTCAAATTTTTTGGTGTTTGAATATCTGATAAGAATTTATATCTCATGGTAGTTTTAAACATTTCTCTTATAGTGAGCAAGGTTGATGATCTTTTAATATGATTAAGCTCTATTGACATTTTATTTTATTGAAAGCTATATGTTTTATATCTCTTGATTATTTTATATCAGGTTATTGATTCTTGCCTATTTTTGAGTTCTTTATGTAATAGAAGTGCTAATTTTTCTTCTATGATTTAAGGTGCAATATTTCCCATTAATTTGTTATATATATTAAACATTTATAATATATTAACATATATTATATTTTGCTCAATATATAAAACTTTATTTATGTATTATATATGTTATAATATATATATTATTTTGCTTGTGGTAGGTTTTTTTTACCAAGTAAACAATTTTTTATTTTTGTGTAGTTAAATTTAGCTTTTATTTCCCTTATTGCTTCTAGATATTAAAATATAATTAAGACAATTTTGCCATTCAAGTTTCTAGAGAAATTCATTTACATATTCTTTTAGTACTTGTATGGTTATTTATTTAAAGGTTAAATATATGAACCATTTGGAATGTATCCTGGGGTATAAGATGAGAAATAGATCCAGTGTTTTTTTTCTTTTTGGTTATTTGCAAGCCATTTATTTAAAAAAGTCTTTTCCTTAATAATTGGAGAAGCCACCCTTACCACATGTGGACTTTTCTTTAAAAAATTTTTTTAAATCTTTTATTTATTTCTGAGAGAGAGAGAGAGAGACAGCATGAGCAGGGGAGGGTCAGAGAGAGAGGGAGATACAGAATCTGAAGCAGGCTCCAGGCTCTGAGCTAGCTGTCAGCACAGAGCCAGATGCGGAGCTCAAACCCACAAACCGTGAGATCATGATCTGAGCCAAAGTCGGAGGCTCAATCAACTGAGCCACCCAGGCGCCCCTCATATGTGAAATTTTCATATGCAATTGGGTTTATTTTTGCCGTTTTCTATTCTGTTCTATGGTTCTTTCCTTATATTCAAGTACCAGTACTGCACTCTTTTAATTATCAAGACTTTGCATTCTGTTTAATGTTTGATGAAGGTACCCTGTTATCATTTTTTTCTTTTTCAAAGATTTTCAGGCTATCCTAGCTTAACTTTCTTTCAAAAAAACCCGAATCACATTAATTTTTACATTAAAAATATTCGTGTCTTTCTTAACTTCCAAAGATGGACATAACTAAATACCATAAACTAGATAACTTGTTTATTATATCATAATTCATATCTTTCTTAACTTCCAAAGATTGTCATAACTAAATTCCATAAACTGGATAACTTATTATATCATAATTCTGGAAGTGGAAGTCCAAAAATCAAGGTGTAGGTAGATCTATACTTCCTTTAAAGCCCCTATGGGAACATCCTTCCTTGTATCTTCCTAGTTTCTGGTGTTTGACAGAAACTTTGCAATCCTTCGTAGTCCTTGATTTTGTAGGCTCATCACTGCAATCTCTGCCTGTCATCATGTGGCTGTCTTCCTGTGTGTCCCTGTCTTCTCTAGACACCAGTCATTGGATTAGGAACCCACCTTGAACACTACATCTCCAAAGACTGTATTTCCAAATAAGGTCATACTCATTCACAGGTTCCAGGTGTTAGGACTTTTTAGAGGACACACTTTAGCCCATAATAGTATCTTGATGATGTTGTCCTACTATCTCTGAAAATGGATTGCCAATTTATTCACTTATTTCACTCTTAGAAATGGAGTCCCCTACAATATCTTCTAATGTTTTTTATATGAATGAAGCTTTTTGAGTTTTGCATGTTGATTTATAGCTTGCCATGTTAAATGATCCAACTATTTGTAGTAAAATGAATGTATACAACTGTAGGGTTGAAGTATCTTATTGTTGCAAAATATTATTTTGCTTTCTGCATTGCAGTTGTAAAATCTCTCTTCCTTTCTTTTCTCTAATTGCACTTGCAGATACCGTCAACACAGTGTTTAACATTAGTGAAGATATTGGGCAAACTTTCTTTTTTCCAGACTTCATATTTTTTCATGACGATGCTAGATGTTGCAATAAGGTGTGTGGGTGTGTGCATGTGTGTGTATGTAAAATATTTGTATGGTGAGCATTGCTATACTTTTCATTGTCAGAGTTGGAGAACTATGTTATATTCATCACAAAAAGGAAATTTGAATATTTTTTCTTTTTCTGTGATCTAGAACAATTAGCATCTGATATAAAAGTATTTCTTAACAATAAGTTATTATAAAACCACCTGGGCCTGATGCTGTTACTTGGGGTAGCTCTTTAACTACTTTCTCTGTTTTCTGTTGTCATTCCTCCATTCAAAATTTTGTCTCTATCAGAGTCAATTTTGGAAGGTATTTTTGTATAAAAATAGCAATTTCTTCCGTTACCAACTTTATTTGAATGGAATTGCATAAAATATGAAAATATATTCCATCTTAACAATATTAAGTCTTCCAATCCATCTGAACATAGAGTGGTTTTCAACTTATATAGGTCTTATTTAATTACATTCAACATTATTTTGAGTTTTGGTATATACACCTTATACATCTTTAATTAAATTTAAGTATTATTTTGGTGCTCAGGTGAATAGAATTATTTTCTTAGCTGCATTTCTTATTCATTCTTAGAGCATAATTAAATTTAAGTATTATTTTGGTGCTCAGGTGAATAGAATTGTTTTCTTAGCTACATTTCTTATTCATTCTTAGAGCATAGAAATAGATTGTTGTATATGGATCTTATATCCTGCAATTTTGCTAAATTCATTGATTAGTTCTGGGATTATTTTTTATTCTTCAAGATTTTCTTTTCTTTTCTTTCCTTTTTTGTTATGTTAGAGAGAGTATATGAGTGGGGAGAGGGACAGGGGGAAATGACAGAGAGAAAGAGAGAGAGAGGATCTTAAGTAGGCTCCACGCCGATGCAGAGCTTGACATGGACTTGGATTCCACAACCCTGGGATCATGACCTCTCTGAAATCAAGAGTCAGTGCTCAGCTGACTGATCCACCCTGGTGTCCCTATTATTTAAGACTTCCTATAAATAACGTCATGTCATCTGTGAATACAGATAATTTTGCTTCTTCCTCTCCAATTTGAATGCCTTTTATTTCTCTTTTGCCTAACTGCTGTGTCTAGAACCTCCAGGTCAGAATGGATATCTTGCTTTCTTCCTAATTGTAAAAAGAAATAATTCACCTTTTCACCATTAAATATAATGTTAGCTATGGATTTTTCATAGATAACAATCAAGGTGAGGACTTTCCTTCATTCTCATATTTTTAAAGTGTTTTTTACAGTTAAGGGTATTAGATTTTGACAAATGCTTTTTCTACTATATTGTCCTTTATTCTATTAATTGGGTGATTGCACTGATATTCATGTATTAAACCAATCTTATGTTCCAGCAAAAAAAAAATTCCACTTGCTCATGGTAAATAATCCTTTTAATATGTTGGTGAATTGGGTTTGCTATTATTTTGTTGAGCCTTTTTGCATTTATATTCATAAGGAATATTGGTCTGTAGTTTTCCTGTGAACATTTTGTTTAGTTTTGATGTCAGTGTAACACTAATTACAAAGTAAGTTAGGAAATGTTAACCTTTTCTAATTTTTGGAAAACTTTAGGTAAGACTGGTGTTAATTTTTTAAAAACTTTTTGATAGAATTCACCCATGAAGCCATTTGGGTGTTGGATTTTATTGTGGGAAGTTTTTGTATTAATGTTCTTTTGCTGCTATGATCACAAATTTAGTGGCTATAAAACCACAACTTTGTTACCTTACAGTCTGTATATTAGAAATCCAGCACAGGTTTTACAGAGTTACAATCAAGGTGTTGCCAGTGCTGCTCCCCTTCTACCAGCACTGGAGGTTCTGGGAATTCAGAATTCATGTCCTTGTCTTTTCCAGCTTCCAGAGGGCACCTGCATTCCTTGGCTTCTGGCCCTCTTCATCCATCTTCAAGACCAGCAAAATTGTACGTTTCTGATTATTCTTCCATAGTCACATCTTGCTCTAACTCCAACTCAGCTGGAAATGTTCTTTTTTGTTTTTTGTTTTTGTTTTTTTGTTTTTTTGCATTTAAGGACCTGCATAACGCGATTAGAAACCACTGATTGGTGGAATAATCTTCCCATCTCAAATTCCTTAACTTAATCATGCATGCAAAGTCTCTTTTTTCCGTGTAGCACAACATATTTACAGGCTGCAGCGTTTAAGACATGGGAATTTTGGGGTGAGTGTGTGCATAATTCTACCTACCACATTTTAAAATTATTTAATTTCTTTAAATGTTATAGGTCTATTCAGATTTTCTATGTATTTCTGAATCTGGGTAATTTTTGTCTTTCTAGAAATTTGTACACTTGATATAGATTATCTGATTTTTTGACATTTCTTCATGTTATTTTATGATAGTTTTAAAATCTTTGAGATTGGTGATGATGCCCTCTCTTTCATTTCTATTTTAATAAACTGAGTCTTATCCCTGCCTCCATCCTTCTCTCTCACTTGTTTTTTCTCTCTCATAAAATTTCTTGAGCATTCAATCTGAAACCTTATGACTTTTGGTGATCTTTAAAAAAAAAACAACTTCTGTCTTCATTGAATCTCTCTATTGTTTTTCTACCTCTATTTCTTGTATTTATATTCTGATCTTTATTGTTTCCTTTGTTTTGCTTGATATAGGTTTAGCTTGCTTTTCTTTTTTAGTTCTTAATGTGTTATGCCCAGATCACGATCTCCCCAAAATCCCAAGACCACCAAGGAGTCCGAGTCACGTATGCAAAAGCAAAGGGCTTTATTACGGGCTTAAACCTGGACTCGCAGACTTCACCAGCGTATGGATCTGTGCTGAGAGCCTTGAACAAGGGCAGAGTAGGGTTTTTATGGGGTTTGAGATGGGGGAGTTACAGAAGTTGTGACATGGGAACAGTGATCCAATCATAATTATTCAACATCATTGACAGTGGGTTTGACCATGCTCATTGTCTAGAGTATTCGTTACTTTTGGCAGGATCCAATTACAGCATTTAGAGTACCTTTTAAATTCAACCAATCACAGGGCAAGCCTAGGGTCTTGTTCTGCGACTAACAGGTTAACTTTAACTTTAGGTAGCAGAGTCCTATCTATAGTTTCTATCTCCAGGCCTCTCCCTTAGTAATGTGGAGGGTGGTCTCTGGACTTTCCTGATTGGGTGTTGCAAGGGTGGTTTCTCCTGCCTTGGGCAATGTGTAACTGCCTGATAGTTTCGGGGAAGCTGAAACTCAGGCCTTCTAGTTCAGAGGGGAAACTTAAAGCCTGTCATGGAGTCAGTTTGGTTTAGGCATTTAGACTTGTGGCCTTACAAATGAAGTTTAGGTTAACAATTTGAGATATTTTCTTTCTTTTAAGGTAGAGATTTATAGCTACAATTTCCCTTCAGGAAATATTTCAGTTGATATAAAAACAAAAAAACCAAAACCAAAACCAAAACCAAACCAAACCAAACAAAACAAAACCACATGGTTTTATTACTGTTGTTTTGTTTTATGGTGGAAAATTTTGTATTTAGATTTAGTCAGCTGGATGCTCCTGGGAGCCGCACATGCCTCACTGGATGACAGTCACAGCGAGGAAATGGTAGCGATTGCACAGCTCCTGCCATGAGAAATGAAAAGTGGTATCTCCTTCTGCTACTACTGGCTCATGTTGGAAATGAGCCTGCTGGTATTGACCAGGCCTCACAATATTCCAGATCAGACTGATATTCCCCAGACAGATTGCTCATAAGGAAAAGCATTCCCCTGCCTTTTCCAAAGAGATTTCAGATGAAAACATTGTGGATGATTGTTAAAAGGCTCTTCCTAAGGGCCTTTCACATCCAAGACTTACATAATAAAAGGGGCTTGAGTCTGGCCCTGAGACAAAGAACCTAATTTAGAGTTAAGGGCAAATATCCACCCCCACCCATTTGTTTCTGCTTGGAGCATTTTCTGGCCTTGTATATGCTGATTGTTCCCTGTGAAGGAAACTATTGAGGAACTTCTTCTTTTGTGATTATGACAGCAGAGGTGTTCCCTGAAAGGCCTGTTTTTCTTGATACTTCCATCTTAAACAAACAAGCTATTGACCCCTTCCCACAGAGAAGTAACTTCACCCTTTTTATGCTGAAAACTTTGTCTGGTATGCTAAAGATGCCTTCCTTCCCCATAGGATAGGCATCTAAATCACCTACCTCAATCACCATTGTAAACATTATGCTTGAGTCTTCTACAAATCTATGTTCTGGGAAATTCTTACATATCAAAGAAGTTTGTTATCAGAAATCATTGTCTAAGGCAAATGCCACTTCTGTGCAGTCCCCCAAACACTTAATGATAAAATAAAGTTGAGCCCCAGTCAGAGCAGAGATGCCTGCCTGGTGATCAGAAAGAATCTCGGGGCTCTCTCACTCTCTCTCTCGCTGACACTGTCCATCCTTCAGGGACCCCTGGACCTGCCAGAGCCTGCCTCCCGCAAGATGCAGTTTAAATGATCTTGATTTTGTTGGCAAGATCTGACTCATCATGGTGAGAAGCCAGTGAAACATATGCCTTCTTTCCACTGGGCCTTATCAGGGTGTTGACTTTGTCCTTGTCAATCTCATAGAGCTTCTTCACAGCCCATTTGACTTGATGTTTCTTGGCCATGACATCCAGAGTGAACACAAGTGTATTGTCTTCTATTTTTTTCATGGCTGACTTGGTAGTCAATGGGATCTTGATTACAGCATAACAGTCAAATTTGTTTCTCCTGGGGGTGCTCTTTTGAGGATATTTGGACTGCCTTCTGAAATGCAGTGTCTTGGGCCATGGGAAGGTGAGTGATGCATGAATTTGTATTCACTTATTTATTTATTTTTGGTGACTATGGAGTCCTTTTAGCACCACTTTCTTGACCTTCAAAACTTTAACTTTGGCTTTGGCTTTGGGAGAGGCAGAGACCTTCTTTGCTTTGGGACCATCTTCATGAAAGGGATTTCAAATATCATAAGTTTTAATGTATTTTTGTTTTTAGTCATAGCAAAATGTTACCTAATTTCCCTTGTGAATTCTTCTTTGACCTATTTGTTATCTTTAAGTGTGTTAATTTTTAGTATTTGTGAACTCTACAATTTCCTTCTCTTATTAATATATAATTATACTGTTGTCAGAAAAGATATTTTGTATGATTTCAATCCTTTGAAATTTCTTGAATCTTATTTTATGTACTAGCATAGGGTCTATCCTAGAGAATGTTCCATGTACACCTGAAAAGAATGTGTATTCTAGTGCTCTTGAGTGGATGTCTTATTTTTAGTTGGTTTATAGTGTTGTTCAAATTTTCTATTTTCTTATTGTCAAGTGTTAATCTTATGGAGGATCCATTTGTTGTGACAAGTCACATATGACAAAGATCACTGTTTTGGCTGAGATTCAGACATTTCTCTTGAATGAGTGGTCCTAGAATTATGCAATCTTTTGTTAATTTCTAGAGTTGTGAAAGTGTTTCTTTTCATAATTTTTTTCAGTGTTCTTCCTTGTTAATGGGGGAGTGTGTGTGTGTGTGTGTGTGTGTGTAAATACTTCTTATGGACATTGTCTATTTCTTTCTTACTGTCACCAATATTGAGTCTTGGCCTGTCCCTTGTTGCTTGTCCTTATTTTTGTCCTGGCCTGTCCCTTGTCCTTTACTATCTTTATGACTTTAGCAAATTCTCAAGTTCTGTTTCAGGATCTCTATTTGTAAAAGGGGTACATTAATACCCACTCATATAACTCTTGTGAAGACAGTACATCAAAATTAATAAAGTACCTGAATGGAGTTCATGCCAAGGAAATGATAGCTTTTAGATGTCACTAGTTAAATGGATTCCTCTCTTTCCCAATAGAGGGATGATACAGAAGTTTCTTTCTGTCCATATTTCCAGACTATTCAGATGGTTCAGTGATGCTTATTTCAGTGTGTAGTGAAAGGCACATGTGGTGGCTGGTCTTTTTCTCATACTTGTGAATTCTTGTGCTGAATCACTGGTTATGTTTAGGTGGATATTTACTTGTCCCATTCACTGTGGAAGCTACTGATGACACAGTTGTGAGAATTTACAGGTTTTACCAAATGGAAAACAATTTATTGATTTTTATTCAGGATTCAGTTTTTTTAAGTGCATTCCGCTTTCTATGATTTCTTTTATTTGTCAGAACATTTTGGCAGTTGGAAATAATCTGCTAATATTCATTCCTAAGTTACCTTATATGTCTGGTAGATTAGCTTTGGTCTTTTATAATTAAGGTTTGTCAGGATTCTTGTTACACATGCAAAACTTGATCATTTGTAATTTTCAGTGACAGTTCCCCCCTTCCTATTTTCCTACTCTCCCTTAAGTATAAAGTTTACAATAGGGAATTCTGTCTTTCATTGTAGAAGTCAGAGCAACTCCATCAACTCTCTTGTAGAAAGAATATATGCACTTGATTTGGACTTGCTTTCCAGAACATTTATGTCTGGAATTCAATTTGTAGCAGCTGAGGCAAAATCAAACTGCTGGTTAAAATCTGTCCATTTGTGGACTCAGCAGCAGTTTGCCGAGTGGTGGTAGAAGCATTGTTTTGGGTAATTATTGGTTTGGGCCTTCTAGAACTGCTTCAGTTTCTGCTCATTTTTCAAAATGTTTCTTTTTCATTACATAGCTATAATTGGTCCCTATTTCATAGAACTAAGAATCCTATTAGATCACAAGATTTGCATAATCTGGCCCAACCTTCTTGGTAGCTTCATCATTTTGCCTGCTTTTCTAGCTGAAGTACTCTGTGCCTCAGCCACACTGAACTTCATGCTATTGTTGCAAGTGATAAGTTCACAGTTTTGAATTACATCTGTATTAGTTTTATGTTATTAACAACAAATTACCATAAACTTAATGGTTTAACCAATGATCTTTTTTATTACAGTTCTGTAGTCAAAGGTCTGATCCAGATATTACTGAACTAAAAGATCTAAATAAAACAAAGATGTTAAGAGGGTTCTTCTCCTTTCTTGAGGCTCTGAGGAATGATCTATTTCCTTGTTCGTTTGAATTACTGGGAGGATTCAGTCTCTAGTGATTGTAGGATTGAGGTCCCTGTTTTCCTACTGGCTATAAACTGAAGGTCATTCTCATCTTCTACAAGGTCACAGAATTCTTTGGTTGATAGTCCCCCCGTCCATCTTCAAAGCCAGTTATGGCAGGTCAAGTAATTGTCATGTGTCATCTTTCTGGGTTATCTTCCATCATTATCTCTTTCTTTGACCACAGCCAGAAAAGATTCTTTTAGTCTGTTAGGACTATGTGTTTCTATGTACATGTAATACAGGATAATCTCCTCATTATCAAAGGCCATATTCTTAATTACATCTGTACAGTCCCTTTTGCCATAAAAGTTAACATATTCACAAAGCTCTAGGCATTAGGTGATGGATTTTGAGGGACCATTATTCTACCTAGTACAGTCCACTCTTTGGCCTCAAAAGATTCATTCACATTTTTCCCATGTATGAAATACATACAATCCAATCCAATATCCCCCCAAAGTCTTAATGCATTGTAGCATCAACTCTAAGCCCAAAGTCTTACCTAAACCTTATAAGCTGAAAAATCTCAAATAATCATTATCTATATCATCCAAATTAGGTATATGTGAGGCTATGATAATCTATTTTTGGCATATTTCCTTCCCATCTGTGGACATGTGAAACTAAAGAACAAATTATCTGTTCCCATAATATATGGTGGGACAGGTATAGCATAATATTTACAGATATCCTAGTTCAAAAAGGGATAAATTGAAGGAGGAAGCAGTCACCAGTCCCAAGAAATTTTGAAACTCAGTCTGGCAAACTCCATTAAATTGCAAGACCTGGGGATAATCCTTGATAGTTTGTGGCTCTATCCTCTAGGCTCTACCCTCTGAGTCATTCTTATTTCTTTCATTAAAGACAGCAAGTATTGGCAGCTGAGTGTTTTATCAGCCTGTTTCCTGCCCTTAGTATTTGGAAGGGAGGGTGGTGTGGTACACAGATATGGCCTTCTCTTGTTTGGTACTTCTTGTCCCTGATGCTCCAAGCTGGTGGTGTCTCTGCTTGTATAAAGTACTTAAGAACCTTGTGAGTGTCCTGTATATGCCACTGAGATTTATGTCATTAGCAGGAGGATTATCCATAGATCATTCCTAGATAATCTTATCCCTATTTTTGGCTTTTGCTGAGATGGGTGGAGGATAATGCCCTTAAGCTGCCCAGATCCTTTCCTAGGTTTAAATGAGATCTGTGATCCAGACTTTTAGTCTGTTCAAAGAGCCTTTCCTGTAAAGGCTCCTTGATCTTTCTGAGGCAAAAGGTTGTAAAGACACACCCCTGGGTTTTTTTGTTTTGTTTCGTTTTCGCTTTTTTGTTTGTTTTGTTTTGTTTATTTTTGTCTAGAGCATGCTTCCCAATAGTGAATCTCTTAATTTTAGCATTTTTTTGGCAATCCAGATACTCTGAAAATGTCTCGAATCCTGAAGTTCTTGTTCCTATTCATTTAACATCCCCTCACAAATTCTCACATTTTTACTAAAAGCCTCAAGAAAATCATCTAACACTTGCTTAGAAATCACCTCAGCTAAATATCCAAGTTCAAAAATTGTTTTCCATGTAACTGCAGGACACTAAGCTTTCTGCCACTGTATAACAAAGGATCACCTTTCCTCTAGTTTCTAGAAACATGCTTCTCATTTCCTTCTAAGCCAGCACTGGAATTACCTTCTGGGTTGATATTTCTAACAGTTCATTCATGATGATTCGTATATTCCCTAAGGCAATTTAGATTTCCCGTACAATGCTCCTTACTTCAAGGCTTCAACAGTGGTATCCTCAATATCCATATTTCTTACAACAGTCTGTTCAAATCACTCTAGACATTTTCTGTCATGCTCCTCATGACAGATGAATGAGAAAAGAAATATTAACAAATAATAAATTTAAAAAAATAGCAAGTACCATAAGCTTCTGAAAATCCAGAAAATTAACATACTAATTTTGTTAACGAACTGCCTAAAAGCCCCCTGTAATTCTTTCCTTCCCCACCTGCTCTGCAGTTATCTCCTCATATTCCAATAATTGTATCGTATATCAATTATATTGGAGAAAAGAAAAAGATAATTTGGTTATTTCTCTAACATCGGTGATTGTTTTTTTTCTTGTATTGATATGTTTGAAATCCTTCTTTATGTCCTAGAACTTGTAATTGGAAATGTCTTATAATTGGAAATGCCGTGTACAATGTTAAAACTATTGTAACTTGGTAAAAGCTTTTTCAAGTATTTTCTTATCTGAATTGTAAGATTTCAGGGCATACAGTTTTCCCTTATATTTTCTAATTTTTAAATTTATTTTATTTATTTTTTTAATGTTTTTTTAAAATTTATTTCTAGGAGAGAGAGAGAGAGAGAGAGACAGTGTGAGCAGGGGAGGGTCAGAGAGAGAGGGAGTCACAGACTCTGAAACAGGTTCCAGGCTCTGAGCTGGCAGTCAGCACAGAGCCTGACGCGGGGCTCAAGCCCACGAACCGTGAGATCATGACCTAAGCGAAAGTTGGACGCTTAACCACTAAGCCACCCAGGAGCCCCTGTATTTTCTAATTTTTTAAATAGTTTATTGTAAAGTTATATAGTTCCATATAACACCCAGTGCTTATTCCCACAGGTGCCCTCCTCCATGCCCATCACCCCCCTTCCCTTCGTTGAATGTGTGGATTGCTTTGGGTAGTAATGACATTTTAACAATATTTATTTTTCTAATCCATGAGTATGGAATGTTTTTCCATTTCTTTGTGTCTTCTTCAATTTCCTTCATAAGTTTTCTATAGTTTTTATCATACAGATCTCTTATATCTGTGGTTAAGTTTATCCCTAAGTATTTTATGGTTTTTTTTTGTGCTATTGTGAGTGGGATCAGTTTCTTGATTTCTCTTTCTGTTGCTTCATTATTGGTGTATAAAAATACAACCAATTTCTGTATGTTGATTTTGTATCCTGCAACTTTGCCGAATTCATGGATCAGCTCTAGTAGGCTTCTGGTGGAGACTGTCAGGTTTTCTATGTCGAGTATCACATACAGTTTTCCCTTATATTTTCAAATCTTAATTTTTTTTTTACTTAATGATTTTTATTTATATCTGAGAGAGAGAGAGACAGTGTGAGCAGAGGAAGGTCAGAGAGAGAGGAAGACAGAATCTGAAACAGGCTCTAGGCTCTGAGCTAGCTCTGCACTGAGCCTGATGTGGGGCTTGAACCCATGAACCATGAGATCATGACCTGAGCCAAAGGTGGACACTTAACCAACTGAGCCACCCAGGTGCTCCTATTTTGTAATCTTAAATAACATTTGAATTGTTTGTGGCCATTAATCAGTTTGTCATTGATTCATTACTGCTCTATATTATGGGGATTGTTTTATTGTTAATGTCACTATTTTGTTTCAACTGAGAAATAAAGTTAAATATATTTCCAATATTTTAATATTATTTCACTTCTCTTCATTAATTGTGTGATTAAAAAAATACAATAGCCTTTTAAACCTAACGACCATTGATTTAATGGTGAATATATTTATATAGGAGCTTTATCATTGGAGAATATATTTTTTAGGTCATTTCAGTTTCAAGATGTCATTTTTGTAAATCATTTCAAGGAACGGCAGTCTTCATAACAAGATGCAACAGATATACTAAGATATGACCGCATATACTGGAATGCATAAAATATGTGACTTCATACATAGACAAAACTCTCTCTTTTTAGTACTTCTACAGATGCATTAATCCTGATAAATTTTATTTTGTATCCTCATAAATATTTGTTGTGATCATAATTGTATAAACCACATCACTGAATGTAAGTAGAAGAGAACTTCTGTTTTGATTAGCTGGCAATAAATGTGGAATCTTTTACCAACAGTCTCACATACATAATTAGTAGAAGTTTCCCACAGACTAAAATCTGGTTCAGTACATTTCAATCCCTTTTCTCCTTTCTTACTCATACTTTTATTTCTGGATGCCATAGAATATGTGCATTTGCACTCCCACCCTAGCTCTGCACCTTAATGTCACAATGCCAGATGAATCATCGCATCAGTAGCTGGAGTCTAAGAGAAAGTCTAGCAATAACTTAACTATACATGGACATGATACGTATATATACTATGCGACTCAACCTAATTATATTCTCAATTTAAATGATCTTAAAAGTTTGATCCCAAAAGTAAAAGTACCTGCGCCCATTCCAACACCACCAAGTAGGAGGAGAATTATGATTGAGGGAAATATAAAGAGAAATAATAGTCAGCTCATCTTCATTAAACTATTTCACTTTGGCAAATTATACAGAAAGATATGAACATGTAAACATATTTTTAGGACCTCTTCTAGGTCTTGGAATGGGCACAAGCAAATAAGGAACCATAAAGCTTCAAGGGAAATTCCCTCTTCTGGGAAAACTGATCCATCCTAGGTCTTCTTTTATTCAGTTGATGGTGATTCCATTTTTCCAGTAACTCGGTCTGAAGAATTTGAATTAATTTTGAGTTAGGTCTTTCATTCAATTTCTATATTTATCAGTAAATCCTTCAAAATATACTCAAGACTCCAAACATTTCTTCCCATCCCACTCTATCACTGTGACCTGAGCTGCCATCAACGTGCATTTATATTATTTTAATAACTTCCTAATTCAACTATCTTATTTTGCTCCTACTGCCTTTCAGTCTACTCTCAACATGGCATTTCAGGTGCTGTACCTAAAATTCAATTATATGTAAGTCAGGGTGCTTAGCACCCTTCCATGGGATTCTTTCTTAAAGTAAGTGCCAAAGTCATTATTGTCACCTATAAGGCCTCCTTTATCTGATTCCCTTAGTTCTTGACTTCATCCTCCATTACTCTTTCCCTCCCCTCTGCTTCCACAGCCATGCTGGCCTCTTCACTTCCTCACGCATTCCAGAAACTCTTATAGCTTGTGGTCTAAGCCTTCCTGGTTCCTATTGCCTGAAGTGACTGTGTCCAGATACTCGCAAGGCTTATTTTCTCACTTCCTTTAGGTCTTTACTCAAAAGTTACTTTAGTAAGGTCTTCTCTTACCATCTTAACTATAATTTCACCCTTGTCTTCTTTTTATTTTTAAGTTTATTATTGACAGAGAGAGAATAGAGAGAGAGGGAGCAGGGTAGGGGCAGAGGGAAAAGGGAGAGAACATCCCAAGCAGGCTGCACTGACAGTGCAGAGCCCAATGCAGGGTTCAAACTCACAAACTGACCTGAGCCGAGATCAAGAGTCAGATGCTTACCTGACTGAGCCACCCGGGGGCCTCTCACCCTTGTCTTCTGCCACAGATTCTTCAGATTACTTTTTTGGTCTTAATTTTAGTAATTATCATTTTCTAAATGTGTATGTACTTTATTTTTTTTAATATATTTTTTCATGTATAATCTGTATTTGCTACCAGAATATAAGCTCCATGAAACAGGTATGTTTGTATATTTTGTTTTATTGTGACCCTACCCCCAATGCCTAGAAGGGTGCCTGACATAAGATAGGTGCTCAATAAATATTTATTAATGAATATTAATTGAAAAGGAATGATTTTTGACCCTGAGAATACAGCTGTCATTTTATTTTATTTTATTTTAATGTTTTATTTATTTCTAGGAGAGAAAGACAGTGTGAGCAGGGGAGGGTCAGAGAGAGAGGGAGTCACAGACTGAAACAGGCTCCAGGCTCTGAGCTGGCAGTCAGCACAGAGCCCGATGCGGGGCTCGAACCCACGAACCGCGAGATCATGACCTAAGCCAATGTCGGAAAGTCGGACGCTTAACCGACTAAGCCACCCAGGCGCCCCTACAGCTGTCATTTTAAAAAGATTTTAATGTTTATTCATTTTTGAGATGGAGAGAGATCATGAGTCGGGGAGTGGCAGAAAGAGAGGGAGACACAGAATCTGAAGCAGGCTCCAGGCTCTGAGCTGATAGCTCTGATAGCTCAGAGCCTGACATGGGGCTTAAACTCACAGACAGTGAGATCATGACCTGAGCCGAAGTCAGACGCTTAACTGACTGAGCCACTCAGGCGTCCCAACATAGTCATCTTTTGTTTATCAACTTCTTGGATTGCTCCCAAGTCCTTCAAAGTAGAATTAATAGTATTAATGTATTACAATAGTATTTTGCAATGACCTATAAAACATCATAATCCTGATGGAATTGTACCTAGTTGTTTAGCATTCTTCTTAAATCTTTACAGTATTGAATTCTCTTAGGTAAGGGTCTGTGTTTTGATCATTTTCATATTCTCAGTGTATAGTCTTTTAACTGTAACCTGGTAAGAATTTGAATAATATTCATTAAAAAATCCTAAACTAAGTGAATATAATGGCTAAATGTCGATAAATTTTTTTCTGAGGCCTGGAGGTAAAGACTGTTCTCTCTTTAAGAGAGAACTTCAGATTAAAAAAGAGTTGACAAGCCAGAATCTTTAATTGGAAAATCTAAGTCAGAGAATCCTTGGAGTTCTATGCTCAGCAAGAAAGTAGCACTTTATTAGCTACTGAAGTTACAATCAGAGAAGAATCCATAATGGATTACTCAATTAAACCAGCTGTTTAGAAATCTTAAAGCATGTAATAAAGGCACTCTTGGGCCTAAAAGGCCATTTAGTATTTTTCATGTCAATGAAAAGGGGAGAATAACTTGAAATGTTCTGGAGATCCTTTTCACTTGTGGATTGTGTTCCAGAGAAGCATTTCTCAATATGTATAAAGAAAATTTTGTTCATAAGATATTGATAATGTTATGTAAAAATAAACAAAAAGGATGCATTAGATGAATTAAAGTTATTTCTTTTTTTGATTTTTTTTATTTATTTATGAGAGAGAGAGAGAGACAGACAGACAGACAGACAGTGTGAGCAGGGGAGGGTCAGAGAGAGAGAGAGAGAGAGAGATACAGAATCTGAAACAGGCTCTGGGCTCTGAGCTGGCTGTCAGCACAGAGCCCGATGTGGGATCGAACCCATGAACCATGAGATCATGACCTGAGCTGAAGTTGGACGCTTAACCGACTGAGCCACCCAGGCGCCCCTAAAGTTATTTCTTTACTTCAGGATTTCCCCCAGCCTTTTTTTTTTTTTTTTTCTAGGAGAGAGAGAGAGAGAGACAGCGTGAGCAGGGGAGGGTCAGAGAGAGAGGGAGTCACAGACTGAAACAGGCTCCAGGCTCTGAGCTGGCAGTCAGCACAGAGCCCGACGCGGGGCCGAACCCACGAACCGCGAGATCATGACCTAAGCGAAAGTCGGACGCTTAACCGACTAAGCCACCCAGGCGCCCCTCCCCCAGCCTTTAATATGTGTTGTGATTCACCAGGGAATGGATGTAGAACCCCTCATTCTCTACAAGTTTTGTTTACTGAACTATTTTAGTTTTATTTTTTCTTTGGCACCTTCTAAATGTATTTTAGAGGTATAGCCGCAAACAGCAAATCTTGATGAGACATACGGTTCTGGGGGAATGGTGTCAGTGATAGAGACCCTGGCATTAGGTAATGTTCTTCATGGGTTGACACCATGTGCTGTGACAATAAACCAACAAAAACCAACTTCTTATCCCACAAACCCTGACCAGTCTTTCAGACCTACTGCTGAGTCGTGTATTTCATTTCTTTCCCTTTAGGAAGACATATCAGCTGGTAGTCCACAGGATCTTTAAGTGCTGCCATAAGGTGAGTTATTCTCTCTATACTGATTTCTACCAGACTAGTTCCCCTGTGGATTCTAATGGTTTGAAACTACTGCAATCACTTTGCCAACCACTGTAGGTATTTTCAGCCACTATGAGCAAAATATTTTGCAAATGTGAAACATCTTCCAGCTAGGCCTGTTTAGGTCTATCTGCATTCTCATTGCATTGTTTGGCAGAGGCTGCTTTTTTCCAATGGAATATCCTCTGTATCTGGAATATTCTTTGTATATGAAATATTGCATAAGATGGTACAGCAGCTGTGTGAAAAGCTGGTCGATTTCAAAGTCATCTACAGCCTTGTGATTGTCCAAGTTCCAAAATAGAGTGAGTATGATTATAGCCTACATAAAAGGTTACAGGCTACAGAAGGGCTGGCTCCAAATCAAACGCCAAAGGATGCCACCATGTATTGTACTTTAGTCTCATCTAAAGCTGAACATATAGAAAACACTTGATTTAATTCAACAAATATTTATTGGGTACCCATTATATGCAAAATAGTTTGTTTCATGCTAATCCCTGGAGCAAAATAACAGTCTCAAAGTTTAATCAGCAAAGCATTTATCGGACGCCCACCCGGATGCTTCCCTTCAATACCACTGTAATTCTGTGTAGAGAGCATTCATCCAAGCCATATGAGCAGCGAATAGAAATAATTGAATGAGTGTAATTGGGAGATGATTAGTAATGATGACAGACCACTCACTCTAATTCCATATAGGGTCCCATTTTGATTAATCTACAGAAGGGACATCAGACATGGTTTTGACAGGGGTGGATTCTGACATGAATATGCTAGAAATTTTATCAATTTATAGATCAGTTTCCAAGTAATTGGCAACTGAGTAATTAAAACCAAATGGAGAGTGGAAGGGTTATCTAAGTTAAGGTTTTTAGTTTTAAGAGCTAGGAGGGAACTTAAAAAATAAATCTAAAATCATGAAGGTCAGTGCTCAAATGAGTCTGGGTGTGAAGAAAGCATAGAGCTGTCATATAGCATGATGCAACTCAGGAAAGGATTCAGGATTGAAAAGGGAATCAAACCATACTTGAAATTTGATAAAATATCAACAGTTGAATGAAGAGAAGAACCCAAGTTAGGACTAGAAACCAAATTAGAAAATTAGGGGGAAAAAAAAACTAAAGGAAACAACATGAGCAAAAGTTAATGTGATATGACTGATAGGAGAAGAAAGAAGTAGGGAGAGAAGCATTAGAGTTTGTGTTTTTGCTTCCTCAGGAAGTTTATATACAAGACTAACATATTTTTTTTTCTTTCCTGAAAATGGGCCCCTGAGAGGAGCAATATTTATGGCTGTACCATTTCATCATCTAAGTAGAAAAGAACTAAGGTCTAAGGGGTTCGTCCCACCTGTTCTAATTCATCTGGGGGTGTGGTAAAAGACTAGTCTAGAAAATTGAGGTCAGAAATTTCATTCAGCATCCTTTCCTCACCTATATTTGGATGCTTAACCACTGTTTCTTCTCTTACTGAAGGAGGGCGGTGGCTCTGTGATAAGGTAGATGGATCGTGTAGAAAAATAATAAGGATCATCTCAAGCTTAATTTCAACTGTGCACTCTAGTAAAAATAAAAATTGTACCTAGATCTATTTTTGGCAACAAAGATACAAATATTGTATTGTCAACATGTATAATATTGTAAGTGTTCTTAGTATATGATGTCTGCATTCAGATAAAGGTGAGAGGTAAAATTTTAATTCTCCTAATATATGATTGAAATATATTATTACAACTCAACAAAACATTACTCAATAGCCCTAGAAAACATAATGGACATTTCTCTTCATCATAGACCTTACAACTTAGCATAACTATAATTAGTAACAATACCTTAAGTGTTAGGAAGGAAAGCTAACCTAGTCTGGTGAGTTAAGGAAATCCTTCCTGAGTAATCAATAGTTACACTGAAACATAACAAGCCTTATAGTTAGATGACAAGCAAGTTGTGATGGAGTGTACTTTTTCTAGTACAGTGGTAACCTGCAAGGCTACATATAAAATGAATAAGCTGAGCAAAGAAAACTTCCTTATATTATAAAAAGCCATAATATCTTCAGTGAATAAAATCATATGAAATGACTATGTTGGTTATCACTACTGGTGGGACAAGCCAATAGCAACTAACACTCATGGACACTTGGCAATATGTCAGACGTTTCTTATACCTTAATTTATTTGATCCTGACCATAGCCTGAGGAGATAGATGGCTACTATCATTCCCTAGGAAGAGGAATGGATTTTCTTTTTTTTTTTTCTTTCATAGTTTATTGTCAAATTGGTTTCCATATAACACCCAGTGCCCATCCCAAGAAGTGCCATCCTCCATGCCCATCTCCCCTCTTCCCCTCTACCCCACCCCCATCAGCCCTCAGTTTGTTCTCAGTATTCAAGAGTGTCTCGTGGTTTGCCTCCCTCCCTCTCCCCAATTATTTTTTCCCCTTCTCTTTCCCCATGGTCCTCTGTTAAGTTTCTCCTGATTCACTTATAAGTGTCTTTCTCTGCCTGACTTATTTCGCTCAGCATAACAGCCTCGAGTCTTATCCACGTTGCTACAAATGACTAGATTTCATTCTTTCTCGTTGCCATGTAGTATTCCATTGTATAGATAAACCACATCTTCTTGATCCATTCATCACTTGATGGACATTTAGGCTGTTTCCATGATTTGGCTATTGTTGAAAGTGCTGCTATGAACATTGGGGTACTTGTGCCCAAGGGATATAGGAGTGCTGATGCATAGGAATGGATTTTCTTAATGCTGATCGTCTAATCTGGTAAGGACTGCTTTCAAATACAGGTCTGATTTCAAAGCTCATAACATCTTTATCCTGCCTCAGAGCTTTCCCTGAAACCATGGGGAGTTTCTTAACTTAGGTGAATTTGTGGGGGTTATGACATCCCCTGAGTAACCCTTATGTAATGGATGAGGGTAGTCTAGTGCATAAGGCCCCAGTCCTGTCTCCTTCAGAGGGACAGTTCTGAGGCACCGTCCATCTGATTCCTCAGAGGGTCCCTGGGGGACTGAGACCCAGGTGTCTACATGGGTAACCAGCTTAGTAAGACATACTTCATTTTTCTTGCTTTTCTGTCTCATTTTCCACACTCCTTCACTCTAACTTCCTAAGATTATTTCCAAAATAAATCACTTCCATCTCAGTCCTTGTCTCAGATTTTTCTATCAGGGGAATTCAAACTAAAACAGTGGTTTTAAGCATTGGAATTTTAATAACAATTTTACACTGCATTCCTGTTCACATCTGTTAGATCTTAAGCAAAGAGTAAATATGTTATGACATTCTACTTGTATTTTGCTACCATATGGGAGTCCTTAGGTACTTAATTAAAAAAAAAAAACAAGAAAAAAAAGACAAAAACAAGAGCAAAACCTGCATAAAATATGGCATAAAATCTGAAGGAAATTAAACTACCAAGAAAAGTACCACTGGAAACATCTATTATTATAGAAACTAAACTGCACAGTTAAAAATATTAAAGGCCAAATTCTAATAGTATGAAGTATATTTATGAAGCCACCATTGTATCCAGAAAAATTATTTATTCCAACCCCATTGATTTTGTATAATTAATATTTGACCATCTCACTGATATGATAAAATAAAAAGTAACTTCTTATTAGCCATTTTTAATGGATATTTCTTCTAAATAAATTTTAAAATGTAATTTGTGTTATGTAATTCAGGGTGTTGTATAGATGGTAGCAATGATTTAGAATTTATCTGAAGTGAAATACCTCATGATCTTGTTTCCTTATAAAATGCCACGTATTTTTCAGAAATAGTCTTCTAAGTCTTCTATCACTCACATATATTTCAGAAGCAATTGCTATAGTAAAAGATTAGTCTTTGAAGGGTTTCTATGTTTTTCTGTCTCCTTAAAGTGTCAAATATGGGGATATAGAAAAAGCAAACATTGTATTGAACGATCTATCATTCATTGGGAGGTGATGGATGGGGTCAGCTTCATTCAGGCAGTAAATTCACATCCATTTTCTCAGAAAGCTTTTTGACATAGTTTTTGAAGTTCTCTCTTTATGTACAGTATTATCTCCTCCTTCTTGTTGCTTCTCTATCTCCATTTCCTCCTCCCTCATTTAGAAGGCAGTGAAATTTTAGTTACATTGAAGACTTTAAAAAAATCAAACACATCTGATGTGTTTAAAGAAAGCCAGAGCTTTGATAATCTAGAACTTTCCAAAGAAAATGAATTACTTTATGAGTTGTCTTCTCATAAAATTCATTAAAATGAGTTAGAAGCAAAGGTAATTACTTGTTTCACACACTGAGAAACAGGTGTAGATGCTATTTGGAGATCCAAATGAACATGCCAATTAGTACATTGGGTTTATGTGCAAATGTAGTCTCCCTTAATTGCCATGTCTGAGAAAATTTGGCTTTTTTATAAAGTGAGTTTTGGAAAACAGCACTGGTATTCACTCACAAGCTATGGTGATAGAATGCTAATGGGTGAACAGAGAATGTCCACATACGGCATCTGGACCTTTCTGGAAATGCCAAATTTGCAATGCCCTAGGTTCTGCCCCCAGAGTTAACACTTCACATTATTGCATGTGCCACTGGGTTGTGATCCTGCCCAGAGCACAGAACTACAGAAAGCCGTTCTGATAGAACATGTATGTGTTGATGATGGAAAATATAGAAAAACATAAAAGTGTTATTTTACAGGAATATAGGCAGGAAAGGGCAGAAAAGAAATGCTTCTTAAATCTGATAATATATTTCAAGAGAAATAGCAAAAATTAAGAAACATTTGTTTTAAATAATCTTGCTATGGATTAGTGTTAAGATGCCTGATTTTTTCCTTATATTTTTATTTTTAATCTAATGGAAGAGAGAGAGAGGGAGGAGGCTAACTTAGTGAATGCTATTATCTGGCATTTAATTGTGATATTTTTAGGTCAGGAAGATTATAGCTATTCAGCAGAATGAATATCCATGAAGCAAGCAATATATAAAACAATTTATTATTTAGAAACATCATTAATGCTATGTAGAAATATCATTATGCTACTACTATTCGTGGTAATAGGTTGGTGATCATAAATAGCACCTCTTATGAAAAATGCTGGTGCTCCCACAAACCAGCTACTTCTTTGAGCATACACTGTATGTTGTAGCTAACTGGAATTTAAATAAAAACAACAGCAACAACAAAACCAACCCCAAAGTATAGAACAGAATATACTGGTAGAAATTAATACAATCTAATTCTACTGTTTAGGGGATTGTAGAAGCTGGTATACCTGGAAGTTGTTACCTGGCCTATACACAAAGCAGACAGTATTTTAGAAAGATCCACTATGTAAGTGCAGAATGTTTTTTTCATTAGAAATTACTTAGGGACGCCTGGGTGGCTTAGTCAGTTAAGCGTCCGACTTTTGCTTAGGTCATGAACTCGCGGTTCATGGGTTCGAGCCCCGCGTCGGGCTCTGTGCTGACTGCCAGCTCAGAGCCTGGAGGCTGTTTCAGAGTCTGTATCTCCCTCTCTCTCTGACCCTCCCCTGCTCATCCTGTCTCTCTCTTTCTCTCTCCTAGAAATAAAATAAAAATATTAAAAAATATATTACTTAAACATTTTCTTCACTACATCTTGGGAGAAATGAAAGCAAGCTCAAACGTATACTTGGTTCTGCCATCCCTCAGCAAACTTACAATCTACTTGTGAATATAAGGAATATTCACATGAATAAAACAGAGCATCGAAGAAGATGACCTGAAACTATAGTAGCAGGCTATGTAATGCACATACACGAGAAATATAGTTCTTTTATATGTAATTAATATTTTTTTCAGGGCAGTGTTTTTCTCCTCATAACTTCTTGATTGAAATAATGACCATCTTTTCTCTGTATTCTCACCATCCTTTGACTGACTTTTTGATATTTCATAACAAAAATTAAAGGAGGACTTTTAGCCTTTCTCAATATTTATGGCTTGACTGTCATAAACACTGACAAAGCCCTCCTTTGGTCTAATTAGCTGCACACAGAATGAGAAGAGCTTAGAGTGTTGTTATCGTCAATAAGTTAATATAAATCTCTTCTGTTTAACAGCTAAGTGAATGTATTTTTGTTTCCTCTTATATTCCTAATCTTCTTCATTTTACATGTATGCTTTTGCTTGTTGGTTCTCTTGCCTTAGAGGTAAGTTTATGCTTTATAGAAAGGAAATATTTTTGGGGGAGCTAAAAAAGATAGTAAGCAGAATTTACAGTGGGTTTTAAATTTATAAGCGATAACCTGGGGCGCCTGGGTGGCTTAGTCGGTTAAGCGTCCGACTTTCGCTTAGGTCATGATCTCGCGGTTCGTGGGTTCGAGCCCCGCGTCGGGCTCTGTGCTGACTGCCAGCTCAGAGCCTGGAGCCTGTTTCAGTCTGTGACTCCCTCTCTCTCTGACCCTCCCCTGCTCACGCTGTCTCTCTCTCTCTCCTAGAAATAAATAAAACATTAAAAAAAATTTAAATTTATAAGCGATAACCTTCATTAAAGAAGACAGATTTAAATAGCTATTCAGTCTATATTAAAACTTTGTATAAGGTCTGAATGTTGTAGCATTTATTTGCCATATTTTAGAGTCGAAAGTAAGCATTTCTTAGAGACATGACTTTGTTCTGCTGGTGTAACAGTCCATTTTGTTAGCCATAGGCTCCAAGCTGCTTCTTAATGAGATACAAGCATAAATCAGAGAAAAATAGACTAAGAAACCAAGACTATTAAACGATGTAATAAGAGTTAGAGAGAAAAGAATATGAGCCACAAATGGATTTTTTTTATCAGGCTATCCTGTGGTACATTCTGATTGCAGGCAGACACAAATTGAGATTCAACATTATATTCAAAAGTTACCAACTGTTAAATTGGCAACTTTATGATGGTGAGAGGAGAGGAGAGACTTAAAAATTCTTGGCAGCTCTGAGTAAAAGCCATCTTTACATTGATATTTGTAGTGCTTTAACTTTTTGCTGGATATTTAAAAAGGTTTTTGATGGAATTTGTTTCAATTTTGATTACTGTCCAGAGTGCTAAAGCCCAATAGTGTAATTTTTCAAATGTTATAAATTGATCATTTTATCAGTCATTTTCTGGGTTTTTAGTATGTAATCACTCACAGGTTAGATTTAACACCTAGCCAAGCCAATGCCAAATATATTTTAGATACATAAGTAAATTGCCAGATAGATAAGCAAACAATTCTACTCACCTGAAAGATGCTAGAGTGTGCTGTGTCTCATTTTGTGGAAGAAAGTCTTCATGGATGTCATGTAAAGTGAACAACAGCACTTGGTGGAATTCACTGTGCATAAGCATCCCATGCACAATAAACAGCTTTGCCCCGAGCTGGTCCTAGGAGATATTATAAATGGACAGTCACAGGGAAACATCCGCCTTTCAAATTATGATGACGTTCAATGGAATTATATAAGAAACAGTTTCAGCTGAAATGAAAAGCTAAATCCACAATGGATTGGAATCATATAATCCATTTTCTTGGCAAGATATTTTTTATTTTTTTAATGTTTTATTTACTTCTGAGAGAGAGAGAGAAAGAACGTGAGCAGGGGAAGGTCAGGGAGAGAGGGAGACACAGAATCTGAAGTAGGCTCCAGGCTCTGAGTTAGCTGTCAGCACAGAGTCCAACGCAGGATTCGAACCCTTGAACTGTGAGATCATGACCTGAGCCGACGTTGGAGGCTTAACTGACTGAGCCACCCAAGTGTCCCTGGAAAGATATTTTTAATAGCATACAGTCATCTACCTACTCAATGGTTTTCTCAGAAGGCTATATATTCGATGTGAAAAACTATGAATGAGTAAGCAATTAGAGCTGATCTAAATTATTAAAGTAAGAAAACTTGTCATATATTTCATAAAGAATATGTGTAAGTGAAAACTATTTTCAATGTATTTGCCATGTATAAGATCTGAGATTTCTCCTATTTGACAGTATCAACTTAAGTTGAAGTAAAAATGTTCTGTTTCTCACACCATACCCATATATCTCCACACATTAATTTGCATCCTTTGTAAGATTTGTTGAGTCCTTTAATTTTTCTGTATCCCATTTCTTTGGTGAAGAAGACCAACCACTCTGACATAAATTGTCATCGAATTCATCTTTACGCAGATAACAGGAGTTTTACCTTCAATTTCCAAAACAGATGGTTGTTTTCTTTTCAAGAGCTCTAGAATGAAAATGTTATGATTTTTTTCCAATGGCAATTTCATCATTTAATCACCTTTATACAGGGTGTATATTTTTCACCTTTGCATCTAGTATTTAAAAATCTGTTATAGGTTAACCCATTTTTCTTTGACTCTGAGCCTCCTTCATCTGTCTAGGAAATGGCAGCAGAGACCCCTTGAAATTACTCTTTAAGTACTTGCAGACAGTTTTGCATCCCTTCAGGTGAAATGCTCTGTCACACTGACCATTTTTTGTGTGTGGAGAAGTTCTATGTTGTTTCAGTATATACTAAATAATTTATTCAAGTGGTGCCCCTCATTCTGAAAAGAATTTTTTTCTTTTTTAAAATCCAAATCTTTATCATATGTTTTTAATAGTTCTAATTTAGTGTGATATTGAGTTACTCTCAAACAAAACAGAAAATGAGGTACATTTTAGCAGTAACTTCTAGAACTGAGAAAACAGAGGATAGAATGTATTACAAACATTCCTATATTGTATTTTTGAGCTTTCTGGAAAAGAAGTCAGTACATCAGTGTTTAAGTAATTGGTAGGGTGTGTGGGGGCCAGATAGTAATGATGATTTGCTCGAGATTTGAAACCTCTGTATGAGGATCTATTACACATGATGGTGTTGGGTATCCAAGGACATGAAGAGTCTTTACATGAAAGCTTTATGCCCATGTCCTTCCAGCTAATTAAAATGCTGATAGAGAGACTTGGGGGAGAATTATTTGAGGCCTAATATTGTGCACATTTGGTGTTTTAGTTCTAGTCAGGTGCTTTCACTGAGGAGAACTGATCAGAGTTCAGTTTTATTTAGTTAATGTTTCTCATTTTGGAATAAGCCAAAAATATACTTACATACACTGAAAATATGGTCCTATTGTCAATATCTGAGCAATATTAAGTCAGTTTAAAAATAATTATGCAGAACAAATGTGAAGAAGTCCATTATTAATAAAATATACAGAAATTATAGTATGTTCTTTGTAAAAATGGCAAAGTTTAAAAGTGCACCCATTAAAATAAAGATACTCTACAAGTAGATTCAAATACATAACTTCACATCTTAAAGTTGTTTAATTTCTAAGGCTCTAGATATAAATTAGATACAAATTGAGAGAGCACAGCTACCTGATGTATAAATTGTCAGATGTGGTTGGTTTCTATACTGACAAAATAAATTTTTAAAAAGGAACAGAAAATATGATTCTTGCTCAGAATCAGAGATGGCTGATTATTTATACCTGCAATAGAATATATATGATGGTTTGAAACCATTTCTATTTAGAATTATAGTATGCTCTGATGCATTTGCAGGTCACATGCCTCAGTTTTTCAATGAAGAATTGCCTCTGGTTGGTGCTGGGACTGCTCTGTTTTAACAATTAGCAGCAGAAGAATGTCAAGAACCATTCCCATTCGTATTTGGTCAAACCAGTCAAAATGACATAAAATTGGGTTTATTAAAGTAGTCAGTATCTCTGGTTTACACTGTTCTATTAAATGACATGACAAGTGTTTTAACAATGCTAACTGGAATAATTGCAATCATTCTGTAATCAGATGTTGAGACTCACATGACATGATGTTGGAGAAAAATATAAACAAATATTTTTTGAGCAGTACATTTAAGAGCTTTTTAAGTGTGCTTATAATGTGCAGGCCCATTGTATATACTCAGTCAAATTCATTTATTTTATGTATTCATTGATACTGCTTAAAGAACTTGTGGTTTGTGTACTTGATACAAAAACAAAAACCCATAAATATATCTAGTACTCTAGCCAGAAATCCTTTTGTTATTCATTCAGAGGTCATATTTCAGCCCCATGTGTGTGAGAAGGATTTTGGCACTCTGTTCTATTACACTGATGAGCTTTTCAATTCCTATCATCTGCTTCCTTGACTTTCCCAGTAAACTATATCAAGAAACAGAGACTGAAGGAATCTTCAAAACAGAAATTATAGATTCAGGAAGTCCTTTGATGTCTTCTAACCATTTGAATGAAAAAAAATTCTTTTTTTTTTTTTTTATAAAAGTTTTATTTATTTCTAGAAGAGAGAGAGACAGCGTGAGCAGGGGAGGGTCAGAGAGAGAGGGAGTCACAGACTGAAACAGGCTCCAGGCTCTGAGCTGGCAGTCAGCACAGAGCCCGACACAGGGCTCGAACCCACAAACCGCGAGATCATGACCTAAGCGAAAGTCGAACGCTTAACCGACTAAGCCACCCAGGTGCCCCGAAAAAAAATTCTTAATACAGTAATTGCTTTTCTTCAAGAATAGGTTACCCTATTTGAAACAAGCCTAGAAACAAGCCTATTTGAAACAAGCCTATTCTATCTAGAAAAGATAGAATACATGGAAGCTGAGCAGGTGTTTGTCTAGAAAGTTAGGTTTGTGAAATCATATAATTGCATCCTCATTCTATAACCTCAGAGATGTTCTTCTGATTAATGGTGTAGCTTATTAAAATTGCTGTGTGTGTTACTTAGATTTTTCGGAAATTAGTCACTTTATTGTAATACTGACATTGACTTCCTAAGGTGTAAGTTCTACTTATGATTCTGCCACTTTCGTGAACTTGAGTGAGTCTTTTCATATTTAGTGGCCTGTGTTTCCATATCTTTAATAAATTATTAATTTGAGGCTGTGTATGTGTCTTTGAGATTGGCTTTGCATGTAAAAATCACTAAGTAGAAACTAATTTAAATTTAAGAAATCTTAAAATTTTGAAACTCTAAAAGATACTAATTCTTAAGCTTTAAACTTGGATAAAATGTTTATTCTACTTCCAAATTGCAACATATTCTGGTCATACTATTAAATGTAGCTGAATAATATTTGGTCCCATTCAAAAATTTAATATTAAGTTCTTTAGAACTGTAAATTATTTACCATGTGTAAATATAGTATATGCAATTTCTCTGAAATATTTTCCAATGACAATCTGTCTAAAGCACTAAATCTTAAAAGTCTAATATATGAAACTATAAATATGGTAAAATTCATTCAATATTCTAATAATTAAGATTGTTTAGTTTCAACTTAAAATCATAAGTTTAAATTAATAATTTCAATTTTTTGGAGATAATACAAAGATTCAAAGAAAAAGACTGAATTCTTAGTAAACTTGCTCTAGAGCTTCCAGATGGGAGTGGTCACATATTTGCATTTAAGTTGCAAATTAATTACATAATTTTTTGTTTACCCATAGACTCATAAATTGCTCCCATGCTTTGATTATCTGTTACTTTGACTCTTACAATATGTAAATGCATTTTCTAGCTGACGATATAGTCATTTGCATTTGTTGAAATCTTTATTTTCTTATTTCTAGAACATACTGATTTGGCAGATTTTATAATAATGATTAAGTTTTAGGTTTTATTTCATATCTCCAGATGATTATTTAATTATAATGTTCAAGGCCATCCAAATTACATCAAATAAGAATATTTAGCAACATGTTCAGCATTATAGTCAACTTAGAAACTGATTGTGTTTGTACTATGCAAAATAACATTTCCAGGAATTTGGAGAAATGAAAAGTTTCATCATGATCTAGTCTTTCAGAGAGCTAAACTTAAAGAAAAAATAAACCCCTTAAAGTAGAATTCAAGTACAAAAAATACATGGTGTTTCCACAAATAAAAAAGAGTACTAACAGAATTTGGGAAAAGAGCATTTATTTATTGACTAAGTTTCCCTTAGACATCTTAGAGAGAGAAATTTATGGCTGTTTTGAAGAAACAATGGATAAGAGGGTGAGAGGTGGTGTTAAAGAAAACTTTAAAAGACTGAATAGGAGCACCTGGGTGGCTCAGTCAGTTGGGCATCCAACTTGAGCTCAGATCATGATCTCTCAGTTAAGCAGACTCTTGATTTCAGCTCTGGTCATGATCTTGCAGTTTTGTAGGACTGAACTCTGCAACAGGCTCCATGCTGACAGTATAGAGCCTGCTTGGGTTCTCTATCTCTTTCTCTCCCTCTCTCTCTGCCCCTCTGCAACTTGCACACTGTGTGTGTGTGTGTGTGTCCCTGTCTCTAAAAAATAAATAAATTTACAAAAATAAAAAAATAAAAGACCTTGAAAACCCGCAAGTTAGAAGATCACTAGATATACTGTGAGAATAAGTGTATAGAGAAGGAATGAGGAATATTAACGAAGCATGTAGATACCTCTAATGAAAATAATTTTGAATAATAAGCAGGGAGTGTGGGCTCCATTCTATCTGTGGAAGGAACATAGTTCTGACTGGATAGGTTTCTACGGTTAGGATAGGTTTCTATGTAACCAGAAACCAAGAACTTAGAAAAAAGAGAGAGGTAACAATATAAAATGAAAGAATTCTTCATATGGGGCTTTCATTGAAGTAATGGAACATGGTAATTTTTTTACAAGGAATGAAGTAGTAAAAGAGTAGAGAGATCTGATCATTACGATTCAGGAAGGGATGAGCAGAACAGAAGGATCTTCAAAAGCTCCAAAAAGGGAGTCTTCAAAATAGTAGCCAGATTTGAAGAAATAAACCGTGTTTTGGAGAAGCCTAGAGAGAAGAAAAATGAGAAGTAGTGTGAGAGCTATTTCATGCTGTAGAGATGAGATCACACTTTTATACAGGTGGAATCAGAACCCAACTTCATGGGTAGGAGAGAGAAGAAAAATAGAAGGTGAAGATACAAATGCAGTGTTCCCTTTCAGTAAGTTTTGTGTTGAGGAAAATGAAGTGATTGGATAGTAATTTTTGGAGACTTCAGTATTTGGGGGGCAATGGAGGAATGTGAGAATATTAGGAGGTGAGACCCAAGGACTCAGTGAGAAGGGAGAGATTGAATACCAAGAGGGAAGAACTTATGAGCAGATCTAGGAGAAGATAAGGAGGAATACAAGTCTAGATAGAGGATATATTGGGGTGGGGATAGGGGAGTGATCTGAGAGAGGACATCCACCTCTTCTAAGACTGGAGGGAAAAGAATAAAGGGCAGGTCCAGATTCTGAGGAGTTTGAGGTAAAGAGAAAATGAAAAAAAATAGAGAATTTATATTAGTTGCACTCAGTGCTATGAATGATTAGAAAGAAAGAAAGAAAGTCAGAAGAAAGGCATAGGTGAGACTACTTTTCCTTTCTATGCTTCTCAGATTAACTGTGTTCTGTTTCAACAAATTTGAGAGGCAAAATAATATCCAACAACATATTTTGTAATTGTTTATTAATGATTTTATGGAACCTCTGGTTGGAAATAATTGGACAGAAACATTCCAATGCTTAAAACTGAATTTATTTTGATGCCTGAAATGCTACTGTTGTATCCATTGTAAACAATTTCCTTTGCAATTTGAGATTTTATTATATGTTGATAGAAATAGTTGAATTTTTAAAAATGCTTTTGAAGGCAGGTGTGGTATCTATAACATTTTATCTCCAGAAGTCAGTTCACCAATAGCAAAATTGGGAAAAGTAACATAGAATATTCACAAAAGATGAAATGCAAATGTTCACTAACTAAGTGAATATTCAGTTTCCCTGGTAGGAAAAATGGGAAGTAAATACATTTTTTTTTTTTTACCTATTGGCAGAGATTAAAAAACAAACAAACAAACAAAAAAAACCCAAATAACAGTGGCAGTGCTCAGTTTTGGTAAGTATGGAGCACAAAATACCTCCCTGGGAGAAAGACAACAGTTTGAACAATGAAGACACTAACAAAGCTCCAGGACCTTTTGTATGTAAGTTCAGGTAACTTCAGTTTGAAAGTTTGATTTGTCCTTTTTATTTTGCCTGAGGTCTGAGAATAATAAGGACAATGGAGATTCTGCGTAATGAGTAGCATTATACAAGTCTCCTACAAATCTCCCTACAATTTTAGGGAAGTAAATTTCTGTCACTAGATAGACAATTAGGACTATCTGAGATATAAAACAATGTGTGTGTATACACACACATACACACACACACACAGAATGTTCATACACCATGCTGTGATCAGACCTGAAACTGACATGTAATGATCAAACATATTTCTGTTCTGTTAGTGTAGGTAATTAAATCCATTTGAAGATGTTTAAAGAAGGCTTTAGGTTTGGGATCCAGTTTCCTATGGTTACAGTCTTGATTAGGTGATTAGGTAACAAGAGTGCAGGCCATGCATTAGAAAAATCCTTCCCTATAGCTTTAAAATTTTCTCATGAATGCAGGATTTGAATCATTTTATCTGTGCCATATACTAGACTGAAGAGCTGAATTTGTATGATGTTGGCCAAAAGGAGGAACTGAGAAAGTAAAATTCTGCCTTACTGTTGATAAAACTGGTATAATACACACAGAAACCCCACTGCAAAGTTGATAGAAAGCAGTGTTTCTCCCAAGAACAGGCTACAGCTGTTAAGTGTCATAATTACTTCCTTCTTTAAATGACTACTGCTTTTTTAGTCAATGAGAAATGCTGGTCTCCCAAATTGTAAGCTGCTAGAAATGTTGCTGTGGAAACTATATCAATATGAAAGGACCATTGCATTCTTGCCAAGAGCCTCTATGTTACTTTGACATGGACAGCTTTGACTTAAAACCAAAATGTACAGCTTCAGATAGGGGATTTCTGGAAACACTGCACATCTATGTTTACTTTGTAGTTTATAAGGAAAAGGACCATGGATCCACTTTCTTTGATAATTTTTATATTGGGGGCTATTTTTCCATTTTATCTAAGTTGTTGAATTATTGACATAGGTTGTATATAATATTCACTTATTATCTTCTTAATATCAGTAAGATCTATCTATTTTGGTGTCCCATCTTTCTTATTCATTGATTTCTGTGCTAATGTTTAATATTTTCTCCTTTCTTCTTGGGTTTAATTTGCTGTTCAATAATTAGTTTGTTAAGATGGATGCTTACATCTCTGATCTGTGAACTTTATTCTTTTTTAAATATAAGCACAGAATGTTATTAATTTCACTCTAAAGACTGCTTTAGCTACATTCCAAAAGCATTTTTATACTTATGTTTTTGTGTCTTTTTATAATTTGTTTAAGTTTAATTCTCTTAAATTATATAGCCTTATGTTATGGCTCAAAATGGGGTCAATCTTGTGGAATGTTCATGTACTCTTGAAAAGAAAGTTTATTATTCTGTGCTTGGTAGATGTGTTTTATTGGTGTTTTCTCTAAATGTCAGGATAAGTTGATTAATAGTGCTGTTAAGTTATTCTATATCCTTACAGATATTCTGTCTACTTCTGTCAATTATAGGGTAGTGTTGAAATTTTCAATTATAATTCTAAATTTTTCTCCATTGAAGTCTGTCCACTTTTGCTTCCTCTGTTTTGAAGTTCTGATAATAGCTGCATATACATTTAATATTCTCATGTCTTATTGATACATTAACTTTGTAATTATTAACCAGTTTCCCTCATTATCACTGGTAATATCTTTGTAATCCATTTTATCTGATAGTAAAATAGTCATTCCAACTTGCATGCTTTCTTTCTCCCTCTTTCTTTTCTTTTTTTTCTTTTCATTTCTTTTTTCCTTAGAACGGGGAAGGGGAGAGGGAGAGAGATATTAAGAATAACCTGAGCTGAGGGGTGCCTGGGTGGCTCAGTTGGTTAAGCATCTGACTTCGGCTCAGGTCATGATCTTGCAGTTTGTGAGTTCCAGCCCCACATTGGGCTCTGAGCTGTCGGCTGGAGCCTGCTTTGGATTCTGTGTCTCCCTCTCTCTCTGTTCCTCCCCCTCTCACACTCTGTCTCTCTCTCAAAAATAAATAAACATTAAAAAATTAAAAAAAAAAAGAATAACCTGAGCTGAAAGCAAGAGTCAGATGTTGACCAACTGAGCCACCCAAAGCCCTATAACTTTCTTTTATATAATGGTTGTATAGTACATCTTTTTCCATTATTTAAATTTTTTCTTTCTTTGACTTTATAATCAAAGTGAGTATTTGTATGCCAATTATTTGGGTTTTGCCTCTTTTAAAAAACTTTTTAAGTGTTTTTATTTATTTCTAGGAGAGAGAGAGAGACAGCGTGAACACGAGAGGGTCAGAGAGAGAGGGAGTCACAGACTCTGAAACAGACTACAGGCTCTTAGCTGGCAGTCAGCACAGAGCCCAACGCAGGGCTCGAACCCACGAACCATGAGATCATGACCTAAGTGAAAGTCGGACGCTTAACCGACTAAGCTGCCCAGGCACCCCGGGTTTTGCCTTTTTTTTTTTTTTTAAGTTTATTTATTTATTTTTGAGAGAAACAGAGGCAGTGTGAACAGAGGAGGGACAGAAGGAGAGAGAGAAATACAAGCAGGCTTTACACCATCAGCACAGAGATCAATGCCAGGCTCCAACTCAGAAAACTGTGAGATCATGACCTGAGCCGAAACCAAGAGTCAGATGTTTAACCAACTGAGCCACCTAGATGCTCCAATTCGAATTTTGGTTTTTATCACCAGATAGTCACTTTCATTTTTTGGATTGTTTAGATTATTTACATTTAATGTGATTATTGATATGATTGGGCTTGCCTTCTTTTTGATTAATATTATTTAACATTTTTTTCTCTATTATTGAACAACTTTTTTTGGAGTTCTAGAGTTAATATTATCAATTTTTAGCTTATTACAGCTACCTTTAGATAATATGACTTTGTATGTTGTAAGAAAGTTACAACAGTATCCTATTTTCTTCTCAAACTTGTACTTTTGCTATTATACATTTTTGTTTTACATGTGTTACAAACTACACAGTTCACTGTTATAATTTTTTCTTTGAGCTATGTTATCTTTCAAATAATTTTAAAGAACAATTTAATGTGTGTTTGTTTGTTTATTGAGAGAGATGACAGAGCACCAGCAGGGGAGGGGCAGAGAGAGAGGGAGGCATAGAATCCGAAGCAGGCTCCAGCCTCTGAGCTGTCAGCACAGAGCCAGATATGGGGCTTCAACCCATGAACTGTGAGGTCATGACCTGAGCTGAAGTCAGATGAGCCAATCTGAGCCAAACAGGTGCCCCTCAAGTAATTTTAAAATGAGAAAATATTTATATTACTAACATATTTACAATATGCTATGCTTTCTATTCCCTTGGGTAAATGCAAGGTTCTGCCTTAAAAACTTCTTTTAACATTTATTTCAGTGCAGGTCTTCTGGAAACAAATTATTTTCAGCTTTTTAATTTTTTAACTAGTTTTTTTTGTTTCATATTCATTTTGGAAGATTTTTTTCTCTGAATATAAAATTCTAGCTAAACAGATTTATTTTAAAATTTTAACACATTTAGTATATCATTCATTGTCTTTAGCTTGTATTGCTTCTAATGAAAAATCTGTGATTCTTATTTTTGTTCTGTTTTATGTAATATTTTTCCCGTCTGCTTGGAAGACTTTTTTTTCTTTTCATTTGGTTTTTAGCATTTTTATCATGGTTAGCTTTCTGTGTTTTATTATATTTTTATTCTTTTTTAGAATGTGTGGGCTTATACTTTTCATAAATTGGAAGTTTAGGACCTTTATTTCAATATTTTTTTGCCTTCCACCCCCCAGGCCACTGTTGTATATATATATATATTATCCACTTACTCTCTGATTTTTCTTTTTTCAATTTTTTTCCTTTCCATGCTTCATTGCATATAGTTTCTATTTCTACTGCTTCACATTTATGGATTGTTCTTCTTCTGAAGTTTTAATCTTTTGTTTAATCTATCCAGCATACTTTCCATCAGATACTGAATTTTTTATCTCTCTATATTATATTTGGTTCTTTTAAAATAACTTCCATTTTTCCCCATCATGGTCATTTCTATATAAAATTCTTAAGCATGTGGAAAATATTTGTAGTAGTTTTTTTAATACCTTGCCTGCTAATATCATTACCTCAGTCATTTGTGCCTCTATTTCTATTGTTTGACTTGTCTCCTAGTATCAGATCATGTTTTCTGGTCTCTTGCATATTTCAAAATATATTATCAGATCCAAAGCATTGTGGTTTTTATGCTGAGTGTTACGGATTTTGGGTCAGTGGTGGTTTGTTTTGAAGAATTTTCTGTTGGCCCTTGGTGTAATTAAGTCCCATTACAAGGAAATAGACTTCTGTGAACTTAACTTGATGTTTCATCTCTTATAAAACCTCACCTCTCTGGCTAAGAACACAAACTACTCCTAGCTTTGTGTGGGCTTTGGGAATTTTAATGTCTTCACACTTTGGTTGTTGTTTCCCAGATGATGTAGTTTCCACTTACAGATGTGCAGATCTGTACTAAGCCAAAGATTTGAGGGAAGTCTCTGAAGATCTCCAGAGCTCCCTCTGCAAGGTTCTCTATTCTTTGGTGCCCTGCACCATGTATTCTAAAGGACTTGACCTCTCAAAAACTGATCTTTGTTCCCTCAGTTCAGTGAGACCACCAGGCTTCTTCTTCCCTTTGTTGCGCGTCGGGGCAATAAACTGGTATAATTTTAGATCTCATCTTGTTAATTTTCCTTCTTACAGGGAGTACAGTCCTTAACTACATATTGCCTAATGTTTGAAAATCATTATGTTATGTATTTTGTCCAGTTTATTCTAGTTGTCTTAAGGTAGGAGTGAAATCTAATTTCTGTCCCTCCAACTTGGCTGGAAGCAAACATCCTCCAAATCCATTTTAATCCTGCTATTAACTTTCACTTTTCTTTAATCCTTCTTGTGTCATCATTCTCCATTTAAATTTTTCTGTGATCTGTAGTTCACAGTCTGTTCAGTCCTTAGGGTTTGTTCTTATTTTAATCAATGCCAAGTCTTTCTGCTTTCCAGGATCTAGGATATACATCCAGCTCTCAACAAGATCATGGTATCAGAGGTGAAGGATTATTAATTTAAAAAAATTCTGAACAACTCAAGTGAAAACACTTAGATTATATCAGAGACTCTGTCAAGGACTGACACCATAATTCTGTAAAAGTTCTTACTGAGGTTAAGCACATTTAATACATCAGAGGATATTATTTTTGCCTGCCCAAATGTGTTTTAAAGAAAATCAAAGATCTTTGCTTTTAATATTCATGTCTTACTTAGTATTATGTGCCACTCTTGAAGCATAGGGTTGACCTTTTTAAAATAACCAAGCATCAATTCACACTTAATCAGTGGCTCTTACTCTGGAAATGGTCCATTGCACACGGGGTCTACTTGAAGTCTTGCAAACTGATAGGACATTTTGTGCATACATGCATACATACATTAGTTCTATACCTTTCTGTAATGCTATAGGGCCCAGTGATACAAAAAAGTTTAATTGCCAATTAGATTATAACATAAGCTATTACCTATGCATGTATTTTTGATATAAAGGAGTCACTAAAAATTAATGAAATTATTGATTTTACTTTATCATTTGTTTTATTCACTGCTTTATGTTCTTATAATTCCTGCATATTTACAATTTATAATTACAAAGATGATTTACAGCTTTCAGGTCCTATTCTTACTTAAATCTTCAGAGATCAAGATAACAATTTTTATTAAACTTATATTAGTATTGTAATCCTTATTATTTTAAAGAATGGCTGGGACTAATGACTGGCAAAAAAATAACGGGGAATTACATTTCTCACGTGAATTTCTAAGGCTCAGCAAAAACTTTCTGTTATTTCTCTGAAATCTTAATATTATTCAAGGGGAGATAACCAGAAATAAAAAGTCTTACTCTGCAATATGCTTTTTCCTCTAGTAATGATGATATGGTGGTCATATTTTTAATGTGTGAAGCATATTGATTCAAAGGAAAATAATTTGTGAACTGCAAAATGGTACAGTAAAAAACATTAAATCTATTTTTTATAGTGTTTTGCAGAGCATATCTTTGTATTAAAATATATTTCTAGGTGCATCTGTGTGGTTCAGTCTGTTAAGCATCTGACTATGGCTCATTTCATGATTTCACGGTTCATGAGTTCAAGCCCTGCATTGGGATCTGTGCTGACACCTCAGAGCCTGGAGCCTCCTTCAGATTCTGTGTTTCTCACTCTCTCTGTCCCTTTTCCACTTGCACTCTGTCTCTCTCAAAAATAAATAAACATTAAAACATTTTTAAAAAGGTTTTAAAGTTTTTTCTCTTCTGAAATTGACACAAAGAAATTGGCCTTTTCCCCATATTGCTGCAATGAAAATATCAATGTTTGGTATACTTTTATACATTTATTGAGGCATAATTTAATTTAAATGCCATCACATTCATACTTTTAAAAATTTATTTATTTATTAGAGAATGAGAGAAAAGGAGAGGGGCAGAGAAAGAGGGAGAGAGAAAATCCCAATGTGAGGCTTGAATTCACAAACTGTGAGATCATGACCTGAGCTGATATCAAGATTCAGATGCTTAGCTAACAGAGCCACCTAGGTTCCCCCAAATTCACGCATTTTAATTTTTACAATTTAATGAGTTTTAGTAACTTTAAAGAGTTGTACAGTCAGCAGTACATTCTAGTTTTGGAACATTCAGTCAACCCCAAAATTCTCTCATGCCAGTTTTCAGTTAACTGTGCTCCCATCCCCAGCCTTGGTAACTCCTAATCTGCTTTCTCTCTCTAGATTTTTCTTTTCTGGAAATTTCATAAAGATGGAACCATACAATATGTAATCTTATGCATCTGAGTTCTTTAACTTAGTGTATAGTATTTTCGAAGTCCATCCACATAGTAGTAGCGTGATCAGTAATCTGTTTTTTGTTTTTTTGTTTTTTGTTTTTTTGTTTTTGGCCCTAGAGTACATTCCAAATCAACATAAAGGTAATAATTATCACTAGCAGAATATTTTTGTGAGTTTATTTTCAAAACATTACATGTATTTGTAATTATGTTAGGATTTATTTTTTATGAATACATGATCTTTTAGAAAATAACTTGGAAAATATTTTAAGAGGACTTTGAAATATAACTGAGTCATGGTTAGTAATTAAAGAGAACTGTAGGTAACTCATATTTATGGCATACCCACTCTGCTATAAATAATGGGATTACACTGATACTTAAGACATAACTACTTACCTGATGCTGACTCTATGGTAAAACATGTGCACACCATTTCATATTCATTAATTTTGTGTAACAAAACACTGTGCTAGTAGATTAAAGCAGGGTTCACAAATTACTAGCCCATGGGCCAAATCTGGTTCATTGCCTGTTTTTGTATGACCCATGTTTTGTGAAATGTTTTACATTTTAAAATAATTGTTTAGGGATGGCTGGTGGCTCAGTCGGTTAATTGCCTGACTCGACATAGGCTTGGATCATTATCTCATGGTTTGTGTGTTTGAGCCCCATGTCAGCCTCTGTGCTAACAATGTAGCTAACAATGAGCTTGCTTGGGATTCTCTCTCTGCCTCTCCACCGTCCCCCTCTCTTAAAATAAATAAACATTAAAAAAAATAATTGTTTAAAAAATAAAGAATATATTACAGACACCATTTGTAGCTTACAAAGACTAAAATATGACCCTTTACAGAAACAAAAAATGTTCTGTTCCCTGTTTTAAACAAAAATTACTATTACCTCTAAAGATCTGTGGGTTGACTCACTCCAGATAGATGGTTCTTGCTTTGAGTCTTTCATGTGTTGGTAGGTAGTTCTTGACTGAGGCTACAACCATTGAACTTGCCTGTTTCTTAACATGGCTGGCAGATGATCCTTGCTGTGGCCTGGGAACTCAGCTGGGAATGTTTACAAGAGATCCACACTTGGTCTTTCTATGTGGTTTGCACTTCATACAACATGGCATCTGGATTCTAAAGTGGAACAGTCCTATGTAAACATTCTAAGAGATCTATACAGAAGCTGTAAGGTTTTTGGGGAAGTCATGGAGTATAATTATTTTGCAATCTATCAAATATGCAGCATCAGGTGATATTCAGTGTAGGTAGTGTCCATCACTTTGGGGGGTGAATACTGGGAGATGTGGTTCACTGCGAGAGTGGGTTGGTGGTCTTTGGAGACTAACTTCCACAGTCCTCCCTTTGAATTCTAATGATTCTCTTCCCTCCCAAGTGCAAAATATACTCAGTTCTTCCAAAGACTCCCAAAGTATTATCTCATTATATTATCACAATCAGCTTTAAAGCCTAGAATTTCATAATCTAAATCAGGTCCAGGTGTGAATGAGACTCCTCAAATTAGGTGCTTCTTAATCTGAATCTGTACATTCAGAGAGACAATTTACTTGATTCCCACACACTCAGCATAGGCTGAGGGACACAATTAATATTATAGGCATATCCATCTAAAACAAGAAATAGAAGGCACATAAAAGTCATTATTCTGCAGCAATCTGAAATCCAGCTGGGTTCAGGTGATAACTCCTTCTGCTTTGGTTGCAGGAAACATATGCTGATGAAGTCCCAGATCTGCCCCTGGGATTGTTTCCTTCTGGTTTTGACTAATCATTCTTTCTGTTCCATAAGAAATGCCCAAGCTCTCAGCTGTGTAAATTTTACAGCTTGTTCCCTGCTCATAGAAATTTGAAGGGCCTGAGACATCTTTCCTTTGTAGCTGTCTCTTGGTACAAGTTGGTACTAATTATTTTAAAATTTTATTCATTTTTATGTATCAAGTTATGTCTGTTCCAATGCACATTGTGGACCCACACCCATATTCTTTTTTTCTGAGAGGGTGTCTTCTCTAGCGCACAATTTTAAAGTATGCTTGTCTAGTAAAGAGTATCTATAAGGCAAGTCCCTTAGATTCATAGCAGACCTTTTTTCTAGGCAAGAAAATCTAAGAAGCATACCCTGAAGATTTTTGGAAAACATTTTATCTAGCTAAGAGGGTATAGAAGGCATGCCCTTATTATTCTTAGAAGTCATTTTGTTTTCCTAATTGAGAAGGTCTACAAGGAACTGCCTTAAATCTTTCTGAAGCCTTAACAAAGGGTTTTACAAATGCTCTCTCAATCTGAAATTTATCCTGAGGCCACATTTTACAAAAAGAGCCCTGATTTGATCTTTGTCCAGATGCCATTTCTTACTTTGAGAAAGTTGTGCTGTCTGGAAAGGCTAGATGTGAGAAACAATTCTATATTTTAAATAAGCAAGTCCTTGTTTTTAACATTTCCTTTAAATTCTGAAAAAAATTTAATAGTCTCTTCTTTAGCTATAGTTTCTCTGTATTTTTTTCACATCCAGCTAAGATAAAATAAACCAGTTGGCACTTTTCATATTCTTTTAGGAAAAAAATCCTGAGCTATATTTAATATCCCATTAAGTAAATTTTTGATACCACAAATAATAAGGCACCATGGGGAAAATGGTCAGAGCAGTGTATCCAGAATGCAGGCAAAAGGGAGTGCATTATCTGTGAAGTTAAAAATATACTGAAACTATCAAAAGTCATTATATTATCATTGAACAGGAATTCTAGACTGTCACAGAAAAATCTCTGCTGGGGCAGACTACTCTACTATGCTCTCTTGTGGTCAGCTTGGGATGTCACTTTCATGATTATATTAGATTATATGGCAAGAAGGGTTTTGCAGATGTAATTAAAGTTTCTAATCAATTGAGTTAATGAGAACTAATATCCTTATTGGATCTGACCTAATCATATGAGCTCCTGAAAGGGAATTTAGAGGTTAGAGACCGAAGAAGTCAGAGAGATGCAGTCCTGCTCACCTTAAAGAAACACATTTGTGGGGTGCCTGGGTGGCTTAGTCAGTTAAGCGTCCGACTTTCGCTTAGGTCATGATCTCGCGGTTCGTGGGTTCGAGACCTGCGTCGGGCTCTGTGCTAACTGCCAGCTCAGAGCCTGGAGCCTGTTTCAGTCTGTGACTCCCTCTCTCTCTGACCCTCCCCTGCTCACGCTGTCTCTCTCTCTCTCTCTCTCTCTCTCTCTCTCTCTCTCTCCTAGAAATAAAACATTAAAAAAAAATTTTTAAGAAATACATTTGTGTTATGAAGTGCCCATGAGGGCCACTGTGATTTCAGCTTGGGGAGACCCTGACAGAGAGCCACACATACAGGTATTGTGAGATAATAAATGGATATTGTTTTAATCCGTTAAATTTATTTGTTTGTTTGTTTGTTTATATGTTTATTTTTGAGAGAGAGAGACAGAGCATGAGTGGGGAGGGCCAGAGGGAGAAGGAGACACAGAAGCTGAGGGAGATCTGAAGTTGGTGCGAGGCTCTGAGCTGCTCAATGCAGAGCTTGAACTCACGAACCACAAGATCATGGACCTGAGCCGAAGTTGGACACTTAACCAGCTGAGCCACCCAGACACACATAAGCCATTCAATTTATGGTAATTTGTTATACACTAATAAAAAAATTAATACATGTAATTTAAATTCTCTTTTGCTGTGGTTTTCTCTGGGATAATGGTTAGGAATTTTGAATGATGGTAAGTTACAAAATTCATTGCACTGTAACATAATTAACAACTGTTTAAGTATTAAATTTCTAACAGAGCTAAAATACACTTGCAGATAAATATAACACTCTTTAGAAATACAGATGATGAAGCAATTACTTATCTCTGAAGGTTTTGAGGGAAGCTGTATCATGTTGACATTTGAACTAGGTCTTTAAAGATGAGTAACAGCTGGCCTGACTGACACAGGAGGAAAGGACACTCTAGAATGAAAAGCATGAATTGTCCCCCTGAGTAAAAGTCAGATGCTTGGGATTATGGAGAAGAAACAGACTGAGCATTAAGGAGATTTTAATGTACAGTTTACTGCCAAGAATCTAATTTTAGAGGATTCAGTATTTTGTTTGAGTTTATGGATAAAGACAATTTTTTCAAACTGTGGATACCTACAGAAAAAAAGTGTTAGGGAAAGAAGTAAAATAAATCCATTGTGTTTCAGGACTTTATTGATTAATATCATCTAAAGTGTCAACGTGGGTTGGGTCAAAAGATCTGGAACCAGAAGTAACAAACATTTACTAATCTATGATAATAGTCTTCATACAAATAATCATATCCAATTTTAAAGGCTACATGTTATATAGATAAGTATGCTGTCCCATTGAATAGTTTCATAAGTAATCATGAGATTTATGGTATGTATCAAGATGCTGCTTTATGATTGAAATGTTGTCAGTTTGGGGGCACCTGGGTGGCTCAGTCGGTTATATGGTCTGCTTTGGCTTATGTCATCATCTTATGGATTGTGACTTCTAGCCCCATGTCAGGCTCTGTGCTGACAGCTCAGAGCCTGGAGCCTGCTTCAGATTCTGTATCTCCTTTTCTCTCTGCCTCTTTCCCGCTTCTGCCCTATCTCTCTAAATAAACAAACAAACAAATAAACATCTTAAAAAATTAAAATAGAATAAAATGTCAGTATTAACTATACATACCCTATATTTTTAATATTTATTTTTGAGGGAGAGAGACAGAGAGAGAGAGAGAGAAGGAGAGAGCACACAAGAGGGGAAGGGGCTGAGAGAGAGGGAGACCCAGAATTCAAACCAGGCTCCAGGCTCTGAGCTGTCAGCACAGATCCTGACGGGAGACTTGAACTCACAAACTGTGAGATCATGACCTGAGCCAAAGTCAGATCCTCAACCAACCGCGCTACCCACATGCCCCTAAACATACCCTGTTTAAACACATAACCCTTGATAAAATTTTTCCACATTTGAAAATCTCATATCAATTATAAAGAAATGCATTATTTAGTCACAGTGCATAAGAAAACCAATTCAGATTAAACAAGAATTTTAAAATACTTCCATTTCTTATTTCATTGTGTATCATTTTTATGTGAAATCAGTTAAAACAGCAAAAAACATTCAATGACAAATTTTAACAAATTCTGGACATGCAACAACAATGAGATACTAAGCCAAAAGTAATGAAGTATTGTGTTTTTTCCCTCTAATTTAACAGTGCTGCAGAGATGAGCCCCCACACTTACACAATCAGGATAAGTAAACAATGAGTTAGCAATAGTTAAAACTTTAAGATGAAATTCTTTATAGTGGAGATACCTAGCGGGACATATGAAACAGAGCTCGTATTTTTTGTCTCCTCTCTTAATTGAGTTAGCGATATCTCAATTTTAAATATGATTGCTTTATTCTTTAGCTATGATGGCTTTTTCTTTCTGAGATGAGTAAGGCTCAGAAAACATCATAGAATCAGTGACTCTCATATTTAGAGTGGAACACAGAGGTATCTAAGTTGCTAGAACCCTGACGTGATATCCTGGAAGTACTGAAGATGTCATTATTTCTTAGGGGTAGCCCTTTTAGGCTTGATATCTCATCTTGAGGAGGCACAAAGATTAAGTCTAAATTCTTTTGTATAAGACAGCCTGTCACATATATAAAGATTGTTTTATCATTGCAGCCCACTATCCAATAAGCTAATTCTTCAGGTAGGCCAGTGGTTGATTAGGGGTTAAAACTCAGGTTTCATTCTTCCCATACTTTATTTTTTACCCCATCCTCCATGCTGTCTAAGAGGCAATCCAGGATGTGTAAGCAGCAAAGGACAAGTTGTCATTGCCTTCTGTGAAACTCTTACCATAAATTTTTACTAACGTTTTTATGTAGTTCAATTTTCAAAAAATGCAATGTAAATGTTTACATCTGGAAGTTACAATAGAAATTATGTGATATTAGAAGTTATATTAGATTATACAATTTCCAAAAGGTTGAAATGAAGAACTTTACAACTAAGGGAAAAAAATCAAAGCTAGTTTAGCTAACTGTCTAGAATAATTGGGTGTACCTCTTCTAGGAAAGAGCAAAGGAATATATTGCACTTAAAACTGTTTCCTATTGGATCAACTCTAACAGCCATGTGGTATATACAAATTGGTTCCTGCATTTTTTTTTTTCACATTTCTGTAATGGTTACTTATGAAACAATTTAAAGCTACTACATAGGAAAACATCATGACTATACTTTTCTAAACTGTCCAGGGAATATAATAGTACTTGCAAAGGCAGTTTTAGCCAGAATATTATGATAATCTTAACAGTTGACAGATGTGATTTGCTCCTATTTTGTCATGGTTATTTTGAATGGGAGAAGATGTGCCATTAGAAAAGTTCTGCCAGCTAATTAGCACATTAAATGTTCCATCAGCCTTTCTGGCTTCCTGCAGATAGTATGGTTCAGTATATTCAGGTTTATTTGGCATAAAGAAATGGAGGTGCCAGGCACCTGGGTGGCTTAGTCAGTTAAGTGTCTGACTCTGGATTTTGACTCCGGGCATGATCTCATGGTTGGTGAGTTTGAGACTCACATCGGGCTCCGTGCTGATACTGTGGAGTCCGCTTGGGATTCTGCCTCTCCCCTTCCTTCCAAAAATAAATAAATAAACTTTAATTAAAAAAAAATGGAGGTGCCTTTTACATTTGAACTGGTTTAGGTAAAAATATATGTTACAATGTACTATGATCTGGCTGTTACAATGTTCCCCCTCTCCAACAAATTCATGTGTTGAAAATGTAATGCCCAATGTGATGGTATTAGAAGAATACCATCTTCTCCCCCAAAAAAACAGAGCCTTTGGGAGGGGTTTAGGTAAGAAGGGCAGAGCCTGCACAATGTTATTATGTTCTAATAAAGGAAGCCACAGAGAGCTAGCTTGCCACTTCTGCCCAACATACAATAATAAAATTGTGACTGGAGAAGGCCCTCACCTAGCCATGCTGGCATCCTGATTTCAGACTGTTTCAGCCTCGAGAACGTGACAAAAAAGTTTCTGTGTTTTATTTTTAACTAAAACACTTGATAATTTTATTTTCACATTTCACAGTATAAATGAAAAGCACTATTTTTTTTTCCCTCTACTCCCCTGCCAAAACAAGTCTGTTTTTGATAGGCAGAGGAAGCAAGTCTTCCTCAGCATTCTGTTAGTAAACATCCAGAGTCACAGCACCATGATCTCTTGGTGAAGTAGAACAAGCAATATAAAATAGACTTAAAGAGGCTCTCTTTCTCCTTATCTGCATGATTGAGTCCTTCCTGGCCAAGTAGGCACCATTATGAGATGGAAGGAGGCCTCATCACTGGGGACCCAGGTGTCATTAACACCTGGCTTCCTAGAGGTGGCCTCATTCCAGGAGCAGCTCCCACTGGCATCATCCCAGGAGGAGGAGGGCCCATCATTGGCTTCATGGGAGGGGCCCTATATAGGGTGCTGGCATCATACTAGGGTGAGGAGGACCCAGAAGACTAGAGGGAGGTGGCTTCATTGTCCCTGCAGGAGGAGGAGAAGAGAGTGGTGTATGAGGGATCTTTCCTTGTTGAAATGCAGCAGTTGTTCTGTAGATCAGGCTCTGAACATATTCTCCATCCATTTCTGACTTTGGTCTTTCACATTCTCTTTGTATTTCCTATGCTGCAGTGTGTCTTTTTCACAGATGGAAAGTCAAGGGTGAGGTGTGGGTCACAACATTACAATAAAATTTAGGCATGTGCTCTCAAATTTCTGTTTCTTCTAAGTCACCCAGTCTATGGCATTTTATAGCCTCAATGGCTAATACACAGTGTAAAAGACATTGTGAATTATGTTCAATGTAGATTTTGATTTCTTTAACTTGTATTTCATTAATTTTAATGTTTTTAATACTCCTGCCTACACCTACCAGTCCAATGTAAATGCCACAAAGTATGGCATGTCTATCAAAAAGGATCAATTTAAGTCTAGAAAATAAATAATATATTCCCATAATTACATGCTATTTTAACCATTTCCAATAAAAAAGGGAAATGCCTCATTGTTGCACTGTATAACAGAATAAGTGCTTTGTACAAAAGATGTTTCTAAATGATTTGATGTGGGATACTAAAGTGGGTTTATAGTAGATCAACAGTGCAATTTTTGAAGTATATAATTTTGTTCTTGTCAGGGAAAAAGTTGTAAGAGACAGAAAAAAAAGATCACTTCTAGTTCTCTATGTCTAGGTTCTCAGTATTTTATTCTAAACACTATAGGCAAAAATAAATCTTTACTGGCACTATGAATTGAATATTCTTGTTAATGTTTAATTTTCAAAATAAGCAAATCAATCCAGGAATATTGGTCTACTAGAATTATTTAACAAATTGTAACGTAGGCAGATGTGGAAAACTGGACTTGGGAGGGGAGATGAGATACACAAAAACCAAAATAATAGAAAAAGTCTTCAATGAGTTTATACAGCTCAGTAGTCCTTTCCCCTTTTGTCTCCATTGCAGGGAAGTTTCCACGGAGTAGCAATTACAGGGATTATATTCCTCCTCCCTCCCTTTTCTTTCTTTCTTTTTTTTTTTTTAATATTTTTTATTTATTTCTAGGAGAGAGAGAGAGACAGCGTGAGCAGGGGAGGGTCAGAGAGAGAGGGAGTCACAGACTGAAACAGGCTCCAGGCTCTGAGCTGGCAGTCAGCACAGAGCCCGACGCGGGGCTCGCACCCACGAACCGCGAGATCATGACCCAAGCGAAAGTCGGACGCCTAACCGACTACGCCACCCAGGCGCCCCATCCTCCCTCCCTTTTCTGTGGTTGACTCATTTCCCATGCTTAGAAACATTCAGAGACCTCCTTCATCTTTAATGAGGAAATCTTTACCTGATCTAACCTATCACAAGCTCTGTCATTAAATGAGACTTTTATATTCACATGTCACACACCCACAGGTTCATAAATATCTTAACCAGCTCTGGCTATTCAAAACATTATAGCCAACATCAATCTCTGCACCAGTGCTTTGCATTTCATTTCCCATCTTTACTTTCAGAAACTGTCACTATCCTTTATCTTTTATACTTAACTTTTCTTTTTCAAGTGGAATTATTTTCCCACTAATTAAAAAAAATATTTTTTTTGTTTGTGCCCATTAAAAATCAAACAACACATGAATAAAAGTCTCTTAGCTTACCACCTACCCCTATCACTACCATCTTATCTCCTTCCTAAGAACCAAATAAGTTTTAAGAATTATCATTTTTATTTTTTCAGAATTTCATTGTCTCAGTATATCCCACTCCCACTTAACTAATACCATTGCAGTCTAGTCCCTGCCCATTCTCTGCCCTGGTACAGCACTCAGTGGAGTCACCTGTGACCTCTCTGCTGCTTCTCTTGATGGCTGAAATACTAAGTATTTCAGAATAACTTGAAACTGATGGTCACCCTTTCCTTGAAAACTACCCTTCCTGAGTTTTCATGTTAGGGCTTCCCCTTCCTTTTCCTTCTGAATTTTTATCCATTCCTTCTCTCTTCTTTGCGTATTATATCAGCACAGCTCCTTTTTTTTTTTTTTTTTTTTTTTTTTGAGAGAGAGAGAGGCATGGAGGGAAGGAAAGAGGGATTATCAAGCAGGCTCCACACTGTCAGGACAGAGCCAGATGTAGGGCTCTAACTCACAAACTGAAACCATGACCTGAGCTGAAATCAAGAGTCAGATGCTTAATGACTGAGCCACCCAGGTGCCCCATCCTGGGTTTTTTTCTTTAACATTATTTTTCATTCACTGTTCCCTTGGTGGTTTGATCCATTTCCAGTGCTCTGACTACCATCTATATGGAAATGAAAGATGGACTTGTTATCTTTCTCTTCCAATTCCACTCCTTCCATTGTTACTTAGAATGGTACCATCCATTGGCATAAGGCAAAAGCACAAGATCAAGCCTGATACCCTTTTCTCTTTCCTTTGTCACCCTTTATTCAGTGTTTTAAGAAGTCCTGCCAAAATTTCCTCATAAGTATTACATGAACTTGCCCCTTTATTCTCCATCTCCACCATAATTACTACCACCCTGTCCAAGCTACCATGATCTTTTGCCTGGATGAGGCCATTGTGTCCTATCGACATTCACTCAGCCTTTCTTCAGTTCTTTATACTGCAAATGTTAATTTGATTATGTTGTCATGGCATTTAAAATCTTTTGATAATTTCCTACTGTTCTTTTTTTTAATGTTTATTTATTTTTGAGAGAGAGAGAGAGGTAAAAGATCTGAAGCAGACTCTGTGCTGACAGCCCCTGATATGCAGCTCAAACTCATAAACCATGAGACCATGACCTGAGCTGAAGTCAGACACTTAACCAACTGAGCCACCCAGGTGCCCTTCACATTTATTCTTTGGATAAAGAAAATCTCTTATATGACTTGTAAGACCCTACACGGTCTGTAACATGTTTCTTTACCCCATTCGCTATGCACTCTTCAATCCTTTGTATTCAATCTACTATCCCCAAATACCTCTTTATTTATTTTTATTCTCAAATTGCAATTCAAACATTGCTTTCTCAATGTAGCCTTTTCTACATGATAACAGTCATCCCATGATGGACTGTTAGAATCCTGATAACTCTTGTTTTTAACACTTTCTCCAGTTATAACTTTGCATTTTTATCAGTGGTTATTAAATATCTACCTTGCTAGGCAGTATTAGTTCCATCAGAAAAGACATTAAAATTTTTGTTCTTTATTATATAATTAATATTCAAGAAGTAATTTACCATAAGATATAATGAATGCTCCCTTATATTAGTTTCCAGCTCCTTCCTGAAGAGTTTAAAACTCCATACTCCATTCCACTTTTATAATCCTGCTTTTGACCCTCTGGTCCTGGCATTTGCTTCTTGTTCTCTCTCATTCTTGAATCTAAGCATCCTTCTAAGGATTTGATTGGATTTGTCCTCGCCACTCTATTCTAAGAAATTGTAGACTAGATAGTGCACCTAATCTACTACAGTTAAGAATTGTGGACAGAACTTTGTAGCTACTTAAAGCTGCCATTCTTCTTTTCCCATAGGAAAATCTTGCATACATGCCTTTTACTTAGTTTACTTCAAATCTAGACTTTTGCTCAACGAGATTTTTGAATGTATTGGTTTTCTCTTTATGTATTCCTTTTATTGTTCCCTTTAATTATAGGTACTGCTTAGTCTTTGTAGTCCTTTGAATTTTCTTTATTTCTTATCCTTCTGATAGCTCATTTATAGTTGCAGCTTTGATTTTAGCAACTTTATTAAGATATAATTCACATACCCATATAACTCACCATTTAAAGCATATACAATTCAGTATCTTTTAGCACATTCACAGGGTGCATATTCATTGTCACAATCATTTATATAAAGTTTTCATTACCCAAAAATTAAGCCATGCATTCCCCAGCTATCACCATATAATGTCACACCTCTTTCTTGAAGCTCTAGGCAACCACTAATCTACTTCCTGTTTTTATAGGTTTGCCTATTCTGGACATTTCTTTTGGGATCGCACAATATGTAGTTCTTTGTGACTGGCTTTGTAGTCATGATTTTAAGCAACATCACCATGATATATCTCAATAATTTATTTCTAGACCCAAATCCTCTCTGAATTCCAATAATGAATTGACAAATTTGTGGTCTATAGAAATCATTCTTACCTCAGCATAATCTACCTAAGGTAGGACTGGTAACTTTACTTGTCAGCTACTTTGCTTGCCTTTATTCCTTATTTTTGTCAATGCACCTGACATCACAGGAACTGTTTCTTCCAAACCTCATGCTTACTCTAACCCTATCTATTCAGCATAGCGCATGCAGGGGTTTATGTCCTTTTTGATGATTGAGTGATTCAATGGTACATCAGTTACCTTCTGTTAAATGCCATAACAATTGTCAAGGCCTTCACTTCTTCAGGCATGCTTCTGAGGCTTTTTCTACCCCAATAATATGGAGCCTCCAATTTGTTCTTAAAATACCAGTTTCCTATTTAGCATGTAGTTGAGTTTTTGCTTGGAAAGCAGACTTGTGCAATTTAAAGAATATAGGGATTAATGTCACAGTGTCCAGATCTAGGTCCTAATTTAATTATTTTCCTGCTTTGTGATTATGGATAAGTTACTTAGATTTTTTTTTTTTTGGACTCAAGTTCCTTATCTGTAAACTGGAATAGATGACTTTAGAGATGACTTTAGTATTGTCTGTCCCACAGGAGATTGAATATTTTGGAGTACCTGCCATGGTACCTAGTATATTGCAGGTACTCACAAATATTGGTGGCAAAGTATAATCAAATGTAATTGTGTGTTATAAAATACTCATTTTAAAAGATTAGTTTATGAATTTAATTAAAGATGTCTCAAGCTCTGAGAAACAAACAAAAGGTGTAAACCATTTTCTAGGAGCAAGAAATTTTGTAACTCGTCTTAATACAAAATTGGAAGGTACACTTTCATTAAAATGCAGTGGTTCAGGGGAAACAATTCAGTGTTTTCAATGTTGGAGTGTTGTTTTTTTTTTTTAATATTTTTATTTCTTTCTAGGAGAGAGAGAGACAGCGTGAGCAGGGGAGGGTCAGATAGAGAGGGGGACACAGAATCTGAAGCAGGCTCCAGGCTCCGAGCTGGCAGTCAGCACAGAGCCCGATGCGGGGCTGGAACCCACGAACCGCGAGATCATGACCCAAGCGAAAGTCGGACGTTCAACCGACTAAGCCACCCAGGCGCCCCTGGAGTGTGTTTTTTAATGAGTTTTGATAAGATAGTTTTATTACTTGTCTTTGTACAGCCTGGCTCTAGAAGCTGGACTACTCTTAACAAGGGTGGTCCTGTGAATGGAGAGGATTTAGAGCTTCTCTCAGGGCCAAGTAAGGCAACAGGACCTGCCCTTCTTCTGTGTTGCTGCTGTTACACCTGCTGAAACCCTCTGGCAGCTGAGTTCTCTGCAGAAGCAGCCAGGATCCTTGGGCACTTGTAGACTGCTAGAATAATGCTGTAGATAAGCTCCCTTATCAGCAGCAGAAACTATAACTCATAGGGAATAATGAGCAATTGTAGTTCTCTTGGACTAGATCTCTTCCTTTTTCCTAAAGGGTATGGAAAGGGGTTATATATGAGTCTATGCTAACTGTGCAAAAAAGTCACTCACTTTGAGGTAAAGAATTGCTCTGGAAGTAAGAATTTAGTTTTAAGCACACCAACAGGCTCTCAGTGGCTTAAATTATTGAAATATTCTTCTGGATCCCTTTAATAGAGCTCTATAATCAGGTCTTTATATATTCTTAAAATCTGTTTGCCACTTTATTTTGATGTTAACCATCTGCTCCAAAATGAACCATTGCTTTGATGACTCTTATATTTAACTTTTTCTTTCTTGCCTTTTTACTTTTTTTCTTTACACAGGAATGCTTTAATTTTTTGACATATAATTGACATATAACATATTAGTTTCATATATACACCATGATTCAGTATTTGTATATACTGTGGAATGGTCACTACAATAAATCTAGTTAAAATTTGTCACCAGAGTTATAAAATATATTTTTTCTTGTGATGAGGACTGTTATGATCTGCTCTTTTAGCAACTTTCAAATATGCAATATAGTATTATTAACTATAGTCATCATGGTATACATTGCATCTTCATGATTATTTTATAAGTGGAAGTTTATACTTTCAGACTGTCTTCACACATTTCAGCCTATCCCCACCGCTGGCAGTCCATCCTGTGACCCACATACAGGGAATATTTTCCCCCATTCCTATGTAGCTTTCTCTGACGATACAGGTTTACAATCTGTATTTTAAAAAACTCTGCAGAATTTATACTCAGCACCATACCCCTTTGGCACTGGCTTTATTTCCCAACGAGATTACAAAACTCACAATAGTTTTTCTACCTGTTTGTCCCACCAGTATCTACCACATTATAAACATAGAGTGCAGTCAGTACCTGTTTTTGTACAGATAAACAGATGATTGCTATAAATAGCTGAGAAAAACAAATACCATTAGGAACAACTCTTAGAAGTTTGATTCAAGCAATTTTACTAAACTTCTTTAAAAAGAACTTAATTTTAAAACCAGAAACAGAAAAAAACACCTAAAGAACAATGAAACAGTTTATCAGTTAATTGAATTCTGAAATTAATCATTTCTGTATGCATGTGATGTCTCTGTTTCTAGTCTAAGTTCAAGTATGAATGCCAATGTTGAATTCAAATAGAGCTTTGGTGAATGAGTAACTAACTCAAGGTCAGCAACAGGCTAAACATGCTGCTTGTCTGCTTCCCAGTCAGTACTGTGGAAGTTACAGGTATAGCTAAAAGGTCATTGTGATACCTCATAATTTGCATTATTAAGCCTTCAGGGAATATGATCCTATATTGTGCCATCTCCTGGATTGATTATGTTTTTAAAGCAATGAGATATTATGACCTTGAGAAACCAACTCCTGAAGCCTAGAAGAATGGCATGACACCAATGACATTGAGCATCCTTCCATAACACTGACAGGTTTAAAGCGATATTTAGGTTACAGAAACCTACACAGAGATAGATATGACTTTCATTTACTGGATGCTCTTAATTTAAATCAATTAATATTGATTAATTTGTCTTGTATCTGATTAAATGGTTTTCTCTCCACTTAGATATCATTTTACTTGTGTGTGTGTGTGTGTGTGTGTGTCTGTCCTGATGGTAATATGGTGACTCCATATTACTTCCATGTCTGTCTGTGGTAATGATGTTGAGACCTGTAGTCTCCACTCACCCCCTAGCTCAATATTGTGGATGTTTTACAAAAGTAGAAAGTTTCCCCTCACAAAATCTGACTGCAGACCTCACTTGAGGAATTTTCTTAACCTGGTGATTGAATACAAGACTGTTTTTGTTTGTTTTATTTAAGCAAAATATTCTGAAACACTGATATGATCAATGTTGAATTTTTAAATTCATTTTTATTTTATGTTGAATGTGATAAATTATAAAACTATTAATATAAGTATAAAAATGTATTCATTATTTTGTCTTGAAGGTACACACAAGACATTCTAAATCAGTCACATTATTATCTACTTAAAAAGCAAATCATGATCACATTGTTCTACACACTCTGATCCTTACCCAGGGGTTGTCTATGAAAGCCAGGTCAGTTGTCCTATTCATACAAATTTCAAAAGCTATCCTGGGTGAGGAACAGAGAACATTAGATCTTTTCCATTTATATATAAGAAAGAGATAGCCAATCCTTTATCTTGACATGGAATAGAAAGAATTCTAGATTTTTACTCTAACCTTTTGAGACACAAATGCATCTTCCTGAGAGTCCTATAAACCATGGGTGTCTTCTACTTTAGAATCTACATCTATTTCCAGGTTCTAGCTTCATACTTTTTGAAATGTAAACAGAGAGACAATGGTTCTTCTCACCTTGGGGCTTAACCTAGGGACCTAATTCAGAGCACTGGCACTCGTAGGTCAGAGCAATTAACTATAGATCTAATTCTCGTGGTGTGTGAAGAGTAAAATGTTTCTAGGGGAATTGAAAGCATACATTCACTACCTTATGTTATAAACTTTCCATGCCTTAGGAGATTATGGCTTTTCACAAGAGCACTGAGAAATATAGGGTATTTTTTATCTCTTCACAGGCTAGATTCAAAGATAAGTGGTTTCCAGTATTTTACTTGATTTCACCAGAAGTTTGCATGATAGCTATCACTGTGATACTTTTTAAAGGTGAGGAAAATGAGACTCAGTAAGTTTAAACAATTTACCCAGGAAGCTAGAATAAGTTATTGGTTTGGTGAAAACAAACGCTGCCTTTTCCAAGCCCATCCTCTTCACACTGTACCGAATTAAAGTTAAGGAGAACAATTTCAAAGAATCTCTTGAACAAAGATTTCTTTGACAAATAAAACTGATTTCATTTTATTCATTACTTTCCCTTTTAGAAATTTAAAAACCCAAGGAAATATGAATCTACATTGGTACCTGCGGTCTGAGTCAAACCTAGAAGAATAACAACAACATGAAACTTGTCTTGTAATTTTCAAAGGATAATTTAATAAATATCTGATATCAGTGGCACCTGGGTGGCTCAGTCGGTTAAGCGCTCAACTTCAGCTCAGGTCATGATCTCACAGTTTGTGAGTTCGAGCCCCGCATGGGGCTCTGTGCTGACAGCTAGCTCAGAGACTGAAGCCTTCTTCAGATTCTGTGTCTCCCTCTCTCTCTGACCCTCCTCTGCTCATGCTATCTCTCTCTCTCTCAGAAATAAATAGAAATTTTAAAATAATAAAAAAATAAATATCTGATATCAGAAAGAGGAACTTTCTGAAAACTAAAACAACTACAATGTGTTATTTGGTGGCTCTAGTTACTTCCTCAAATGGACACATCTTCTCTTTTTAATGTCTTTCTGGTTTTCCAAGTTAACGTGAGGAGACCTATTCTTAGTAGTGAGATAAATACTTCTAAGACATTATACAATAGAACGTCATAGATCTGAGAGAAGTTTTCCACATATCTTGATCCTAAGTATAGAACTTAAATAAAAGAAACATGCAAAAGCTGAATTCTATGTATTATTACTATACTAAGTGTGCTTTTTCATCCTGAAGTCAAATGTAGGGCAAGAAATAATATCTTTCTTCTCGAAATAAAGAATTCCTATAGACTGAGCAGAGCAGATCAACCAGCAAACTCCTTATTTCCATAGTACACATTCCTCATTCCACAAGACAAAAGAAATTGATCATATTAAGTCAAAGCCAAACACAACAAAACATAGTGGTTTTATAAGATATGTTTGATATTTCCTTTGTGTTTATAAAAATGGGGAAAAATAAAATATTCATACACTAGTAACTTTTCCAATTTAATTTTCCATAATCTTAGAAAAATTATGAACAAATGACTTGTAATTGATAATCTTCAGAATATAATTTTATATTTTAATTGTAAGTAATAGGAAAACAGTTGTGGAAAGTCAAATGGCTAACAGTTGATTCAAGGACTCATTTGAAAAATAAGGGAAAGAACAGTATGATCCAAATTGGAATTTAATTTTTTTCTAATTGGACATGATTTTTGGGAGGAGGGACAGGCAAAAAATATGGATATGTGTATATTTTATTGATCTCTCTTTAGTAAATTACACCTGGTAGGGAAAAAATTAAAAACATATACATCTAAGGTTCTAAAATATTTATTTGTAAAGCACTTACCAAGACTGTTTTTAGAAAATGCTACAAATTAGAAACAGCTGAGAGAGTTGTGTGACCAGGGAAATATAGGAATATGTATTTCTCTTCCTGATATGGTAATACTGTATCTAGGCACTTTCCAAATCTACTTTATTGTGAACCTTTAGATCACACAAAGCCTCTTCAGGGTTCTATGCCTTAGAACTTCTAATTACAAGAGTCTGCCTGATTTTTATTCCTCAGGTTTAAGTACTTAGATACACATCCACTTTCCATTATCAAAGAGTATATTTAGTTGATTCATCATTTTCAAGTTTTGTATTTTAAGTTGGAAGTGCCTGGACATCATGCTTTTTCTATTACATGCTATGTAGTACTACACAAACCCAGTGGGACTAAGCTGTGATTTGCAGAAAGAAGTGTTGAAAGAAGTTTTTGGGAATATGAGACCTAGAACATCAGACCTGAATGAAACGTGTTTAAGCAATTCACTTAAAACAATTTCTCCCTCGGAAATATTCTACAGAAGTGTACACTAAAGGGAATAGGGTCCATTAAATGTTAAATGTTAAATGTTAAATATATATTGCCCTTTGTCCTTGACCTTAGGAAAATCAATATGTCACATTGACAGGTTTGACTAGCTAAGCATAACATTAAGAGATTTAAAAACGTTAGCACGCATCTGCAAAAGAATGAAACTAGATCACTTTCTTACACCATACACAAAAATAAATTCAAAACAAATTAAAAACTTAAATGTGAGACCTGAAACCATAAAAATCCTCAAAGGAAACACAGGCAGTAACTTCATTCACATCAGGAATAGCAACTTTTTTCTAGATAGGGCCCCTGAGGCAAGGGAAATGAAAACAAAAATAAACTATTGAAACTACATCAAAATAAAAAGCCTCTGCACAACAAAGGAAACAATCAACAAAACTAAAAGGCAACCTATGAATGAGAGAAGATATTTGCAAATGGCATATCCAGTAAAGGGTTAGTATCCAAAATATAAAGAACTTCTAAAACTCAACACCCTAAGAAACAAATAATCTAATTAAAAATGGGCAGAAGACATGAAGACATTTATCCAAAGAAGACATACAGATGTCAACAGACACATGAAAAGATGCTCATTATCACTTAGTATTAGGGAGATGCAAATCAAAACTACAATAAGATATCTCCTTATACTTGTCACTCTAGCTAAAATCAACAACATAAGAAACAACAAGTGTTGGCGATAATGTAGAAAAAAAAGAGCTCTCTTGGACTGTTGGTGGAAATGCAAATTGATGAGGCCATTGTGGAAAACAGTATGGAGGCTTCTCAAAAAGTTAAAAATAGAACTACCCTATGATCCAGCAATTGTACTAGTGGGTATTTAACACCCCCCCCCAAAAAAAAGCCCCCCAAAAACCCCACAAAAACTAATTCAAAGGCATACATGCACCCCTATGTTTATTGCAGCATTATTTGCAATAGCTAAAGTGTCTATTGATAGATGAATGTATAAATAAATACACACACACACACTCACACACGTATACATGCAATGGAATACTTCTCAGCCATAAAAAAGGAATGGGATCTTACCATTTGCAATGACATGAATGATGCTGGAGAGTATTATGCTAAGCAAAATAAGGCAGTCAGAGAAAGGCAAATGCCATATAATTTCACTCATATGTGGAATTAAAAAAAAAAACAAAAGGGGAAAAAAGATAGAAACCAAGAAACAGACTCTTAACTCTAGAGAACAAACTGATCTTTACCAGAGCGGAGGGGAGGGAAGGGGAGTGAAATAGTTGATGAGGATTAAGGAATACACTTGTCAAGATGAGCACTGGTAATATATGGAATTGTTGAAACACTGTATTGTGTACCTGAAACTAATATAATACTATATGTTAATGAGCTGTAATTAAAATAAAAAACTGAAAACAATAGAAAGCATAAAAACAATGTTAGCATGCATCAATGCATGTCAGTAGAACCATATTTAAAATAACATGCAACATGTATATAATAAATATCACTTAAAGCAGAAGGTTGAAAATGCTTAACATCCTATAGTAATACAACTTGTAAAATGATTTATTCACTAACTATACTAAATAAAGAACTTGAAACTTTTTCACTTTCTCCAAATGAACAATATCACTACAAGACACTAAGTTATCCCAATTATAACTTGTTTAATTTAACAACTTAAAGCAAATGAAATTAGGAAATAAAAGAAAGGAACACCTCTTCCAAATATGAGTTAAGATAGATAAAACAGACATCAGGGGATCTCATGTGGGTGTTTTTACAGTGGTTATATAATTTGCCTCTCATATGTCACAAGATATAATTCCTTCCAAGGAGCTAAAGCTACTTATTTCCTTCTTTCAAATGCATGATAAAATATCTCACACATGAAATCTCCTAAAGACTCAAAAAGATTAAAAATAGATCAAGACTAAATAGAGTATCAAGATTTCTACTACCAGTGTAAAGTGTAATCAATTGTACATTAGGCAATGGAAAAGAGATTTTATGGGTACGTTTTACCTTCTGATCTGCACAAGTCACACTGGATTTAGTGATGAGTTTGCATTATATATAAAACAGATGTATTTGTCTCTTCAAATCCTAAGGTTCTTTAAACAATGAATATTGTTTATCTTTTAGTGCTGTCTGCTACAACTCCTCTCCAGAAACAGATCTTAGCCAACATACAGTAATCTTGGAGCCTTACTCTGTCTCTCACCATATTTTCTAACGATTTGTGGTTTACCCTCTTCTTTTTTTTCCTTTCAGAACCCTGTTATTCTTTGAAACTAGCTCCAGCTAACTCTTGTCTAACTAGATCACATCTGACTAATGCTAGTGCATCTTGCACCATCTATTTGGTAGGAAAGAAAGTTACTTTGAAAGGCAGATGAATAGGGCAGCATGAAAGTCAGCTGTTAGATAGTCTGTAGTTTGTGGCCTATTTGCTGGTGATGAAAATCACTCTGGATTTCAGTTGTTAACTTCATTTTCTCTGTGCTTCCTTTGACACTGACAGGTAAGAACATATAGCTGAGCCAGGCCAGACTACAAAGGACTGGTCTGACTGCAAAGCTTTGCGAGAAAGACAACTTGTCCCTGTTTAAGACTGGTTTCCCTCTGGCTTACTATGAGAAGCAAATATTCAGAATAAAAGATATATAATACATAAAAATTTAAACAAGAGGACACAAAATGAGCAGCCTGCCTTTCATCCCTTCGTTCCTCTTCATCTTTCTTAGGTCTTCATAGAGGTGATTTCTATTCTGAATTATGCAAATACTGCAGGCTGCTCCTAATAAGGAAAAAATAAAAAAGTTAAATTGGAGGTAGAAATAAACCAGAGTTCCCTGTGCATTGTATGGATAGTTAAGAGTGTATGAGAATTATTCTAGGCTCTGCTTCCATATAAGACAATTTGTTTCGAAGCCACAGTTACATTCTTACAATAAATCATCTACCTGGAGAGATACAAAAGATATCAATGTCCAGAGATACTAGCATGTTTGTACTTAGTGATTTTCTTTTTAAAGTGAAACCACATTTTTCTTAATTGTTAAACAGTTTTTCTTTCCTTTACTGCCTTGCCTTATCATGTGAACTAGATTCTTTTTCATTTTATGCCATTCCAGAACCCTCTGCTTCTTTTGGTTCTGGTCAATTTGCCAAATCCCCATCTCATGTTTTGTACATTGTTTTTCATTTTTTTGTTCTCATGTCCCTTTGAGATGTTCCTACTTTTAGATTGTTATGGAAAGTGACATAGTAAATGGAAGTAATTATACTCGTTTTTTCCATGGTTAAGTTGCACATGGCTCGCTGCTCTTGTTTGTTGCAAAATGCCTTACCATCTGGGGACCCTCATTCTATTCTAAGGCAATGGTCTAAAGTAGATATACAGAGATCATAAAGTCTCCTAATATGACTTGTAAACCTTTCGCAAAATTGTAGTTTTAAACTGCTCCTTTTCTAATACAACTTTCTGATCAAAAACCTTGGGTGATTTTTTAAAAATATACATTAGATATAATCCAAACACCTTTATTATCCAATTATGATATTTTATATCCTTATCCTAATTTGAAATGATCTCTTCTGCAATTAATTTTATATGTCCAATATCCATGACTTTACTTATATCCTATTACTTCTTTGAAGAATTCTTCCTTTCCCTCTCATCTGATATAAATCATAAATATTCTTTGTAGCCAACTTAAGTTTCACCTCTTTATACTATATTAACTCTCTCCATCTTCTGAACTCCTACTTGATTTATATTCTCTGCTATCCACATTAAGCATTTCATAAAGTCTTATTTATAAACTATGTTCATACATCTCATACTTCTCAGATGAATTGGAAATATTATAAGGATACAGGCAATTCTTCATATTTGTTTTTGTCTTATTACTGCTTTAGTATCGCTTTTCTCATAGTAACTGCTTAAGAAATGTTTACTAGACTAATATAGCAGATTACACTGTATTGGGTATACTTTACTATAGAATATCCCTAGTGGTTTCTAGTCAAGGAATAGCTGAAATAAATGGGTCCATCATGTATTCATTTGAGGAGATGATGATTTACAGGTTAGATTTTTATCTCCAACATGAACCTCATTTCCCTTTGTGTTTTGAGTAGATGTATATATTGAGATTATGGACTAACTTTTAAAAAGACAAAGATTAATTTGACAGATAGTTATTGGGAAATTTGTATTAATCTCATTAGCTAAGAACATGAATTCCAAGACTTTATGAAAGAGTATTATGTTTGACCAGGACTTACATAGTTCCTAATATCACATCATACAGTGTTCCTGCCAAAATTTAGCTTTGTAGGACAAATACTTAGTTCACCAATATTGTGTGACAGGGGATATAGAGGGAATGCTAACAAGAGAGAAAGGATAACTTTGATTTTTACCCTTGATTTCACTCCCACTTACCTTTTGGTAGGTCTTGTCATCTTTTGACCTATAACACACATCACTAAATTCCAAAAAGTTAAAAAAATATGTGCTAGATATATTGTAGGGTCTTTCTACCACATCCAACAAGAGTTGTACAGCAACGAGAGTATATGGCTAATCGCACTGACTTCTTCAGGCTGATAGGCATGGAAAATACAATGATTGAGGAGGTATAACACTGCTGTAACCTGTGGTATGTGCAGCTCCACAAACTGAGAATTTTAGAGATGTCAGAATACCACTCACTTCTGACTTACGCCTTTCTAGCATAAATAGTTTGAAATTAAGGTATTCATGGAATATCTAAGTGGGATTACCTTTATGTAATTGAACATATATATTTGAATCTTGACAAAAGTGTTAAGAATAACCAGAGCTACAATATTTTGTTAATATACAATATAAAAAATATGTAAATTGTGACATCAACAACATAAAATGTGGGGGGCAGGTAATGCATAAAATATTTGCATGCAATTACAGTGAAGTTGTTATCAGCTTAAACTAGACTATTATAGTTCTTATAAGCTGTATATGAAACCTCATGCTGACCACAAATCAAAAATCTATAACAGATACACACATGATAAGGAATAAAGAAAGTATACCAGCACAAAAGATCATTAATTCAGAGACAGCAAGAGAAAAAGATAGGAGCAAAGGAACTACAAAACAATCAGAAAATAATTTAAGAAATGGTGATAGTCCTTGCATATTGATAATTTTTCTAAATGTAAATAACTTAAATTCTCTGACTGAAAGACAAAGTATCTGAATGAATTGAAAAAGAAGACCCAACTATATGTTGCCTACAGGAGACTCACTTAATGTTGAAAGACACTTATAGATCAAAAGCGAAGGGATAAGGAAAGATATTGCATGCAAATGGTGACTAAGTGAAGAAGGGATTGCTGTACTTAAGTCAGACAAAATAGACTAAAGCAGGATAAGAAGAGACAAAGAAGGTCATCATACATAAATATATGTGTAGAATAAAGGAGTCAATTCATTGAGAGGATATAGCAATTATATATGTACCCAATATGAGAGCACCTAAATATACTAAAAAAATTATTGACAGATCTAAAGGCAGAAGTACAATAAAGATAACAATACAGTAAAAGTAAAGGACTTCAATACCCCAATTTCAACAATGGAAATATCATCTAGACAGAAAATCAATCAGTAAATAGTTGATTTAACCTACACGTTAGACTAAATGGACCTAATGGACATGTACAGAACATTTTTTTTAAATTTATTTTTATTTCTAGGAGAGAGAGAGAGAGAGAGAGAGAGAGAGACAGCGTGAGCAGGGGAGGGTCAGAGAGAGGGAGACACAGACTCTGGGCCAGGGCTCCAGGCTCTGAGCTGGCAGTCAGCACAGAGCCTGATGCGGGGCTCGAACCACGAACTGTGAGATCATGACCTAAGCGAAGTCAGACGCTTAACCGACTAAGCCACCCAGGCACCCCAGAACATTTTTTTTAAATATTTTTTTTATTCTAGGAGAGACAGAGACAGTGTGAGCAGGGGAGGGTCAGAGAGAGAGGGAGTCACAGACTGAAACAGGCTCCAGGCTCTGAGCTAGCTGTCAGCACAGAGCCCGATGCGGGACTCGAACCCACGAACTGCGAGATCATGACCTAAGCAAAAGTCGGACGCTTAACCGACTAAGCCACCCAGGCCCCCCAGAACATTTTATTCAACAGCAACAGAATACTCATTCTTCTCAAGTGCACTTGGAACATTCACTGGGATAGAGCATATGTTAGGTCCCAAAACAAATCTTAACAAATTTAAGATAATTAAAGCCTTATATTTTCCAAACACAATGGCATTAAACTAGAAATCAATAACAGGAGGAAATTTGGAAAATTCATAAATATATATATAAATTAATCAACAAACTTATGAACATTGGATCAAAGAAGAAATTTTAAAAAGATATCCTGAGACAGGGGAACCTGAGTGGCTCAGTTGTTTGTGTCCAACTCTTGATTTTGGCTAGGGTCGTGATCCTATGATGCATGGGATTGAGCCCCACATCGGGCTCTGTACTCACATATTATTTCTCTCTCTCTCCTTGCTCTCTGCCCCTCCCATGCTTGTGTTCCTTCCCTCAGATAAATAAGTAAAAATTTTAAAAAATGCCTTGTGACAAACAAAAATGGAAACAACATACTAAAATTTGTGGAATGCAGCACAAACAGTTCTAAGATGGAAGTTTATAGTGATAAAGACCTACATGGAGAAGAATCCTAAACAATGTAACATTATACCTTAAAGGAGCTAGAAAAAAAAATAAGCTGAAATTTAGCAGAATAAAGGAAATGATAAATAATGGAGCAGAAATAAGAGAAACAGATTTTAATAATAATAGAAATGACCAATGAAACTAGGAGTTGGCTTTTTTAAAAGATAAAATGTACAAACCTTTAGCTAGACTAAGAATAGAAAAGATTATTCAAATAAAATAAATTAATAAGGAGACATTATAACTGATACTACAGATACAAAAGATCATAAAAGACTATAATATGAACAATTACATGCCAACAAACTTAGATGACATAGGAGGGATAAATTTCTGGAAACATACCAACAAACCAAGACTGAATCTTGAAGTAATAGAAAATCTGGACAGACAAATAACAAGCAAAGAGACTAAATCAGAATAACCGAATTCAGTAAGTTTGCCAGATAAAACATCAACATAAAAAATAAGTTGCTCTTCTATATACTAACAGCAGACTATCTGAAAGATAAATTAAGAAAGCAATCCTATTTATGATTGCATCACAAATAATAAAGTACTTAGGAAAAGTTTAACCAAGAGAGTGAAAGACCTGTATACTGATAAGAGGTTGATGAAAGAGAGTAAAGAAAACACAATTGGAAAGATATTCCATGTTTTTGGATTGGAAAACATAATACTGTTAAAATATCCATGCTACCCAAAATGATCTGTAGATTCAATGAATTCCAATGCCAGTTTTCACAGAAATAGAAAATGATCCTAAAATTGCCACAGAAAGCATCAATTACCTAAAGTAATCTTGAGAAAGAACAAATGAAGGCTTCCTACTTCTTGGCCTTAAACTATATTGCAAACCTATAGTAACTAAAATCATATGACACTGAAATAAAAATGGATATATAAGAATAAGATATTTAGGAACAGAAAAGAACCTAGAAATAAACCAACACATATGCTATTAACTAATTTTTAACAAAAGTGCCAGATATATAATTGACAAAGGATAGTCTTTTTAACAAAAGGTGTTGGGAAAACTGGATATTCACATGCAAAAGACTATAAGTGGACCCCTATCTTAAATGACTCATTAAAAATAACTCTAAGTGGATTTAAGACTTAAATGTAAAACCTAGAACCATACAACTCCAAGAAGAAATCACAGGGAAAAAGTCCCTTGACATTCATCCTGGCCATGATCACTTGAATAAGCCATCAAAAGCACAGGCAACCATAGCTAAAATTAGTAAGTAGGAGTACCTTAAACTAAGGAGTTTCTTCACAGAAAGAACACAATCAATAAATTGAAAAGGCAATACAGAATGGAACAAAATATTTGTGTACCATATGTCTCATAAGAGCTTAAAATCCCATATAAACAACTCCTACAATTCAATGGCAAAAAGCAAATAATGAAATTAAAAAATGAGCAAAGGACCTGCTTAGACATTAAAAAGAAAAAGACATACAAATAGTTAATAGGTATGAAAAGTTGCTCAACATCACTAATTGTCAGGGGAATGCAAATCAAAACCAAAATGAGATGGGCACCTGGGTGGTTCAGTCTATTGAGTGTCTGACCTCAGTTTAAGTCATGATCTCGCGGTTTGTGGGTTTGAGCCTTGTGTCAAGCTTTGTGCTCACAGTGCAGAGCCTGCTTGGGATTCTCTCTCTCTCCCTCTCTGCCCCTCTCCCACTCACTCTCTAAAATAAATAAACATTAAAAATTAAAAAAAAACACAATGCAATATTGCACTGTATGTTAACTAAAATTTAAATTAAGAAAAACCCACAATGAGATATGACTTCATGTTTGTTAGGATGGGTATTATCAAAGAGGCAGGAGATAACAAATGCCATTGGTGACGTTTTGAAGAAAAGGGGACCCTTATACAATGCTGGTGAGAATGCAATTTTGTATAGCTATTATGAAAAACAATATGGTGGTTCCTCAAAACCTTAAAAATAAAACTACCATATGACCCAGAAATACTGGGTATTTGGAGGAAATGATATCTATATCTTAAAGAGTTATCTGCATCCTCGTGATCATTGCACTGTTATTCACAATAACCAAGATAAAGAAATGGCCAAAATGTTTTTGAAGAATGAATGAATGAATAATTATTAAGATAAATTTTCAAAGACCACATGAATGAATAAATAAAATGTGATGCACCCATATACACACACAGTTGGTCCTTAAACAACACAAATTTGAATTTCATGGGTCCACTTATATGCATATTTTTTACAGTACTGTAAATGCATTTTCTTTATATTTAATATTTTCTTTTTTCCTAGCTTTATTGTAAGACTACAGTATATAAGACATATAATATAAAGTAGGAGTTATTAGTAAGCTATTAGTATTAAGGTTTTGGAAAGTCAAAAGTTATACATGGATTTTTGGCCATAGGAGATCAGCACCCCTAACCTTGTATTGTTCATGGGTCAATTGTATAACATAGTGTTATTCAAGCCATAAAAAAGGAAGGAAACCTTGCCATAAATCTTTCTAGAGGCAATAATGCTAGGTGAAATAACCCATAGAAAAAGAAATACTGAACAATATCAACTATTTGTAGAAGCTTAAACAAACAAGCAAACAAACTGATTTAATAGAAACAGCAAATAGAATGAGGGTTGCAGGGGCTGGGATTGGGGAAAATGGAGAGATGTAGATCAAAGAATACATGTCAGTTATATGATGAATAAATTCTGAGGATCCAATGTCTAGCATAGTAACGATAGTGAATAATATGGTATTACATGAAATTTGGTGAGAGTAGATATTAAGTGTTCTCACCATATACATGCAAGAAGAGTTAACTATGTGAGGTGAAAATGTGTTCATTATCTTGATATTGGTAAGTATTCCACAATGTATATGATATCAAATCATCACATTGTACACTTTAAATATGTACAATTATATTTATCAACTATGCCTCTTAAAGGTGGGAAAAAAATGTTTATTTCTAATTAATGAAAAGTCCATGCAGTAATCCAGAGATCCAGACTCCTTCCTTCTTTTGGCTTTGTCAACCTCAACATATGGTAAAATTTTTCTGGTTATCTTCATCAAGCTAACCAGAAGGTTAAGGTCAGGTAGCATAGATGAAGGAGATCTTAGGGTACTGTCCAGATAGTAGTGTCGACTATTTGTTCTCACATTGTGTTGGCTAGTACTTTGTCATTTGATCAGCCAGAACCTAACTAATGGCAATGGACTTTGGGAAATTTACTCTAGCTGTGGACCCACAAATAAGAAGTTAGATGAACAAATTTCATATTTCTGCCACACTCACTATGTAAACTGTTTTATTTCATAGGCTTTAAAACTACATAATTCTAGTTCACATTAGGATTAAATACTGTATGAGGATATCCTAAGACTTTCAACAGAAACTTAAAAGAGTCTTGTGATAGCTTCTGGCATTTTTTTAATAAAATATTTTTTAAGTGCTTTGGCATAAAATGAAACTCTTTGCCTTTTAAAATTATATATGATAATGAATTTTTTTACATGAGGAGTAAAGCAAAATAAATCAGAAGCACTTTAATCTTAGTTCTTTATTTTTGGTGTTGAAAGATTGAGAAATTAACGTTTATTAAATGCTGAAATGCTGGAAATGATAGAATCAAGTAGATATAAAGCATATTGCTATGTTCTTATGAACTTTTAAATAAATATTAAGAGAAATCCAGTTTATGACAAAATTGGAAAAATTAGTTTCCATAAAGACAAATGGGAAAAGCATATTTGCATTGATATTTAATATTCCTAATACAGAGAAAATTTTAATTTAATAGAGATCTGTTTTCTAAAGTAACTCCTAAAGTTCTAATTAACAAAGGGAAAAAAAATCTAAGCAGCTAATCAAAAACTTCCATTTTCTTCTGTCATTAAAGTAGGAGAAAAAGACTTTTTTGTTTTATCTCTATTCTTTTATCTTGCTCCCCACTCCCACACTTGCCCAGCACATACATATAAGACAAGTGAATATTCTGAGCAGAAAAAAATCACATACATAAACAATATTTTTCATTTGTTTAAATTCTCACTGAAATGAAATGAAATCTGAACATTCAATAAAACAGTAAAAGAACAATAAATACTCCCCCCTCATTCTATGAGAAAATTGTTAATTATTTTTGAAATCTACTTGAATTTTTCTAGTGACACTAGGTATACAAAATTACTAATCATTATATTTGTTACTCATCTTGAATTCCTAAAGTTACATAAAATAAGATATAGTCTTTATTTTTAATAAGTTAACATCTTAAAAAGAGTGGATTTGTTTTTGTTTTTGTTTTTAGAAACTAGGGCATCATGCTTTCACTTTGAATAGTCACTTGGTATCCTAATTATACATATTTTACAAATGAAAAGCTATAGGGACTAAACTTTAGTGGAGGGAGGAAAGTGACTGAAAAAAATCAGATCGGTATGCATTATTGTGAAGATTTTATCATTAATAACTTTATACGTTAAATAAAGTGTAAAATGTTGTTTAGAGCTTCTAAAAATGTGGCTCTATTTAGACATTTTTAAGAAGCATAAGCACAATGACCAACAGTTTCTAATCATTGAACATCATTTTGTATTTCATTATTTCTGTGGTTTTCATTAGAAAGTTGCCCTTGAAAACTTTTGCATGACTCATTCCAAGAGACCACAGTGTAGTGTGAGTTTCATCATGCACGTATGTAATTGCATGCTTTGAATTTTACCATGAACAACGTGTTCTTAGAAGGAGAGAGAGAAGGGGGAGGAGAGGGTTGAAGAATAATTAAATAATGCAAGAAATGTTGCCTGTTATTGTACTCAAAGCCCTTATGCCCCAAGGTGAATCTACGAAGGACAGTAGGGATTTTGCTTTTGGGCGTGGGGTTTGGATTGGTGGGGGCTAGATTGGTGGGAGGAAAATGTCAGTTTCAGAGGGCCTCTCATTGTGTGAGTATCTTGTAGCCTGAGTGTAATTTTAGTGTTGGAGGATTCATAATTGAGATACTGATGACTAAGTGCCGGTCAAAACTTCCATCTGTTGCCAGCTGATGAAACATCTGTCTGATCTGTTGTTGGAGGAGAAGCTAGCTTTGGTAGCATTAATGAGATATGATGATCTCTGTATGACAGAATTTTTATGGGATAGTCAAAGGGATTCCTTATAGTAAGTTGATTTATATACAATTTAGGAATTACGAACCAATTTTAGAGCATTTACCTTGTGTAAGATGGAATCCCTTGGAATGGGATATGAACAGTGCTGCATTTTCGCTGATCTGTTTGTGTATTTACATAATTCCCCACATTAAGTGGGTATATTTATCTTTATTTTTCCAAAGAAAACTTCTTGTCATTCTTTCAGAATCATTAATATGTTCTATTCCTCATGGCTTTAACTTGATCCACTTAAAATTTCCAGAACTCAATCTTTAAAAGAGTCACAAGGCAATAAGATGTAAGATATATAACCTAATATATATAGTTATATATATAAAATGTAACTATAAATTTAAATTAAGAAAATTTAAATTAAGAAAAGTTATAAGCTCCAAATATACTAGAGAAGGTTTATAAATGTACGTTAAAATTTATGAAATATTTTATACTTTGAAAGACATACAAAGTAGTATCATGAACCATCTAGTGTAGAAAATGTTAAATCATGGGAATAACTTGTAAAGATTTGAGTTTTGAGAAGATATCTCTTACAGTTGGATTAGAATAGCAAGAAAGTGAAACCTGGGGAGCTCAGTAGGAAGCTTGATGTTAATGACAACAGTGGTCATCAAAGTAAGGGTTGTGACTTTTGCTTGAACAGATCTGATTTATGCTGGATTTACATATCATTATAATATATTTTAATATCTTAAAACTGTCTTAATATCATGTAAATGATTTATAAATTGACATACATTTTTGAATTAAACCTAAAATTTGTTTATGGTTTTTTATTTTCATTCTGGAGATTGCCAAGCCAGGTATCAATACTCATTATAAAAGAGGTGTCTGAGAAACATTGTGGAGACTTAAGGAAATAAATACTTTATTTTCTTGCAAGCATTTCCTACTGCTTTTAATATGACTATACCCTTTTCCTCCTATTGACTAAAAGTATGGCATACTTTCAGAATTGATTTTGTAGAAAATTAGTAATATTAAAAGATTTATCTGAAGTGGGTTACAGTGTATAAATCTTTGCAGAGGCATAAAGCTTCAATTATGTGTCTCGCTAAATTTATAGCATATTCATATAGGTTATTAAGCAGGAAAAACCCACTTCTCCTATTTATCTCTCCTTTATTTTCACACTACAACCCACACTCAAAACACTTTGTGATACCAGCTGAGTGTCCTACAATTTCACTCAATTCTAACACTGTCCACATGATGATAGTGACAGATTCCACAGGCAAAGGGCTCAGTCTCACAAGATGCTGATTACAAACAATAGGTCCTTGGGTTACCCACAACTTTTGTCCAACTTGGCTATAAATCCAAGGTTCCCATGACCTCCTTACCATCTAATTTGTCAAAAGAGCTCACAAAATTGAGAGAAACATATTTACCAATTTACTATATAATAAAGCCTATGATAAAGGATATAAATGAATAACCAGATGAAGAGATATATAGGGAAAGTCTGGGAGGGTCCTGAGCACAGGAGTTCTGTCCTGGTGGAGCTGACGTATACTGCTCTTCTGACATGTGAATGTACTCACCAACCTGAAGCTCTCCAAACCCCATACTATTGGAATTTATATGGGGATTTTATCATGGGCACAATGCATCATTAACTCAATTTCTAGCTACTCTTCCCTTCCCGGAGAATGGTAGGAAGGGATGTAGAAAGTGGGGCTGAAAATTCCAAGCTTCTAATCATGGCTTGATCTTTCTGGTAATCAGCTCCCATCCAGGAGCCTACCCAGAGTCACTTGATTAGAACAAAAGACATTCTTATCATACAGAGAATTCCCAAGGATTTAGGAGCTCTGTGTCAGAGCTAAAGTTGGTCAGCTAAAAACCAATTTTAGAATGAAAGATGCTCCTACTGCTCTTGTCACTTAACAAAATCGCAAGGGTTTTAGAAGCTCTGTGCCAAGAACGGGGAAAGGAAACCAATATATATTTTTTTCTATTATTTCAGTCATGGATTATAATCACACTCTTGCAGTCTTGTCTGCATTACACAACCTGCAGAGGTTGCACTCAATGAACCTAGATTTATAATGGAAAGAAGTAGGTGGTGATTTGCAAGTGTGGGGATACAGTGACAAAGAATTAACAGTGCTACTAGACTTAGGTTGAATAAGGTATTAGCTTTATTGATGTGACTATTTGGAATAGGGATGAGAGTCAAGAAAAGTAAATCTGGTAGTGGCAGTAGATAGATAATATTGCAGTGAGTCAAATATGTTTTCTTGGTTATTATTTATGAGAAATTATTTATAGGTTCTTTGGCTATTTAAAAATGAGGTGAGCTTTTCAGCATCCTAGTGAAACAGGTTTATGTCTTCACTTTTTTAACAATAACCCACTAGTCAGAGTAAGGACTCTTCTAAGAGTCACAGAGAAAACTAATGAACTAAGAAATAAAGCTCTTACTTCATCCTTATGTCATTTATATATTCCATTGAGAGAAAGAGCTAACCAAACACAAGTATAAAAATGGGAATGCTCTTTTCATGATCCTGTTTTGTTTAAAATTTCACTTTTGAGAATTCTTTACTTTCTTATAAACTACATTTTCACTTCCATTTGAATCTTTTTTCTTAGGGATATATGATTATAAACAAATTCTAATTTCACAGATTGAGAAGATAGCCAATGAACAATGAGCACCTTCCTAAAATGTTGCAGTTCTAAATGCTACTGAGAATTCATGTTTTCTGCTACATTTAGGATTATATTTTGAAAGTATTACTTGTGAATAAGGCTGAATCCTTAGATCAGTGTTTCTCAAAATATGGTTCATAATCACCTAAGCTGCTTGTTAAAAGGCAGATTTGTAGATCCAATTGTTGATTAACTGAATGAGAATTTTTACTTGCGGTGCATAAAAATATATGTTGTAACAAGCCCCATCAAATGATTCTTATGTTTATTAAAATGGGAAAACCACTATTTGTTTGTTTGTCTGTTTGTTTCCAATGCACATGCACAAGTGAGGGGAGGGGCAGAAACAGAGAGACAGAGAGAGAGAATCCCAAGCAGGCTTCATGCTGTCTGCCTGAAGCCTGACGAAGGATTTGATCCCATGAACTGGGAAATCTTGACCTGAGCCAAAACCAATAGTCCGATGCTTAACCACCTAAGCCACCTAGGTGCCCTAGAGTAGGAAAACCACTCTTATATTATATGAACTTTTCTGGCAAATATGATATGAAAAAATTCTATCCATGCATAACTTCCATCCATAGTGTCTTGGAAAACATAACATGAAAAATATAGATCTATGTATGTTTTCATACATTTGGTTTTTCTCTTATTTTATTCAATATTTTAAAGATGCGAGTTTTTATTTTAATATATTACTCTGTATTATGAAAGTATATCAGTGATATATATTGAATGCATCATTAGTTACCAAACAAACATGAAAAATCTTAAAGAAAAATCCCCTTAGGTATAGAGCATTGGTGTATAGTGTTTTATTTTAGTGAAGAAGGCATTAGCTGATAATTACTGCAAGTAATATATATATGTGTGTGTGTGTGTGTGTGTATGTATATATGTACATATATGATGCTTTATGTGCACTAAGTACATAAGTATATTTTTTTCAGCTATAGCACAACCTATGAATTTGTGACATAACTACTATGGTGTTATAACAGGATTTCATTACATCACTCAGTCATAGTATTGTGGGGTAAAATTTTTCTGTGCAAGTGGAAAACTCACAATCAAATTAGGCATGCATAATATGGGTATTTCCTCTGTATCAGATAAACATGTATCTGGTCATTATTAACATTGCATATGAATTTCACTCTTGGCATTTCAATAATTTTTAAGTATAGGAAAATAAATTCTTTATTTCTATAGTTGTAAATCCAATTATTTTACACTCCTCTCAAATCATTATTATTTTAATTAAGAAAGTGTTTTTTTCACTGATTTTAAAAACACATGTTAAGTATCCCGGTAATAGTCAGGGCTATCCTTTAATATTAGAATTAGGCATGCCAAAATCTGCCTTCATATTTAGTAAATGAGGCAATTTTCTCTAGCAAGAGCAAGAATTATGTAAATAACACATTTTGAAAAGATAAACACATTTTGAATTTTTAAACATTCTAGTATGTCTGGATGGATACATTCATGGAATTCCTTGGTCTTTTAAAGTACTTCTTTCTTGATAATTTTAAAAATTATAATGTGCACATATATAGAAAAGTATGTACAGCTCCATAAGTTATCACTACATGGACACACTCATAACCTTTGCTTAGGTTAAAAAAATAAAACATAATACCACCCATAAAACTCCCATGTGTCCCTTCCCAATGATAAATTCTGATCTCCTCCATAGAAGCATTTCTCCTGACTTCTAACACCAATGTTCATTTTTGCCTCCTGTATATGTCTGTTGGTTTATGACAGCAAATAAGTCAAGTATATGTGATTATATACATGAGATTTACTTGTAGACAGTAAAAAAACCAATAGATTGATTTCTTCCAAAAATGCAAAAATAGGCTTTATACATAAGAAAGAAGAGGAGTGGGGAAGGAAAAGCTACAATTAAAATATTTTCCTTTCCTCCAGCCAGATGCTGATTATCTTGCAGTAAGCAGAGATCAGTCATGCCTTTCTGTCTTTGGACACTGAGTGATCACCAAAGAATTTCAGATGTAAAAGAATTATCCAGAATATCTTGGTTGTTTAACCACATACGAAAAAGTAACAGGGTGGTAGTATGACCTCCAATGTCTTTTTGTTCTTCCCCCTCTGTCCCACTTTTGCCAGATCTGTGCCATTTCCCCTATGCCTTCAGACACCTTGGTATGCATTTTTCATTTTTTTGGATAATGAATTCTAAGAGTAGAAATGAAGTATCATAGGCAGTTTTACTGGACATTGCCAGTTTTCCAGAATGCTTTTGCAAATTTAAATTCCCACTGGTAGTTTATGAGAGTGCTAGTTCTCTATCCTCTCCAATACTTTCAGTCACCTCTTCTAAAAGGTATGTAACTGTATCTCATAGTTTTAAATTACATTTCCTAATGACTAATGGAACGCAAGGTTAACAGCCTTTCCTCTAGCCTCAAGGATAACTCAAGGATTCAACTATCCATTGAACCTTCCTTGCAACATAAACTCAGTGTTTATAGTAGTGTATAGTATCTAATTTAAATGTTAGATATCAATCCAGTCACCAATATCTCATTGTTCAGATTGTTCATTGAATAATCAATTACCAGGAAGTCAACACATAATTGATGAAGTCAAGAAAACTGGAAAATGGCAGTTAGTCATATACTTCTAAAGGGGGCTCTAAGGATAGCCCGTGTTTAGAAATGATACCTTTACAGGTGGTTCAAGCCACATTGTTCTTCTCCCTTGACTACATGCCACCCAAATGGTGAGTGAGACCTTAACAGTTACATCTGGAAGTTGTAACTTTTGTGTGCTGTTACTGTGCATGTTGTGTTGCTGTCCTGTATCTCTTTTTGAGTTTTTGGTGCTGAGGAAAGCCTATTATGTCCATATTATGATTGTCCATCAATAACTACATTGCTGTTGTTGATCAGTATAGGCTTTGTAACTTGGGGGTTGAGAATTTTTCCATATAATTTGTAGCCACTTGTTTACACTATTTTAGAAGGTTTCTATTCACTTATTGTCTATTTTTTATTGAATTATCTGCCATTTTCATATTGATTGGAAGGAATTTGCTATAATTTTTGACATAAGCCCTTTACCAGTAATATTTATTCTGAAAACCTTCTTGCTTTTCCTTAAAAAAAAGTTCATTTGAGAGAGAGAGAGAGAGAGAGAACAAACACACAAAGGCACACAAGCAGGACAGGGGCAGAGAGATAGAGAGGGAGAGAGAATCCCAAGCAGACTCTGCACAAACAGAGTCTGATGTAGGGCTTGATCTCATGAACTGTGAAATTATGACCTGAATCAAAATCAAGAGTTGGATGCTTAACTGACTGAACCAGCTAGGCACACCAACCTTGCCTCTTTATTCTCTTATTAAAGACTTTAGTTACAAGAAGTTCTAAATTTTGAAAAATTCTAATTTATTAATATTCTTGTTTAATTTTGGTTAGTGCTTCTTATATCCTGTTTAAGAAATATTTTACTACACTAAGGTCATGGAAATATTATCCAGTGTTAACTTCTAAAGCCTATGTTACATCTCGATTTATAATTCACCTGGAATTGATTTTTGTGTTATGAAGTAGCAGCAAAGTTTCATTTTTCCTATGTGGATCTCAAATTAACCAGCACCACTTAGTTGAAAAAACTGTTCTCCTACTTCTCTATAGTACATTTATAGTACATAAATAGAATACTTCTCTATATTACAGATGAAGAGTTAAGAGTACATATGAATTGGGTGGGTTTCTAAATGTTCTGTTCTGTTCTAGTCATTTCTTTTCTTGACTATACTAAGGTCTTAATTATTGTACCTTTATAGCAAGTTTTGATGAATGATGTGGTGGTTCTTCTAACCTTGTTCTTATTTGAGAGTGATTTTCTTTTTAAGTGCTTTGCATTTCTAGGTAAGTTGTAGAATCATAGTGTCCATTTACAAATATATGTATATACACACATAGAACAACCCAAAGACAGAAACACTGTTAGCATTTGGGGGATTGCTGAATTTATAAATGATTTTTGGGAGAATGGATATCTTTAAATACTGAGGCTTTCAATCCATAAAAATAACTTATCCATTCAGTTGTTTAAATCTTTTATACTTTTCTCTCACTTAATAATTTTCTGTATAGAAGACTTGCATATCTTTCATTAGTTATATTCCTAGGTATTTGTTGTTTATTAATGTTATTTTAATGATATATTTTATATTTTTATCTTATTTGTGGTTAGTATGAAATTCACTTGATTTTTGTGTATTGGCCATTTGATTTAACAATCTTCTAAAATCCATTTTAATTCTAGTGTTTATATTTTCTTTTGGACTTTCTACATAAACAAATTATATGATCTATTAATAGTATCAGTTACTTCTTTCCTTCTTATTATTTGGTTTTAATCTGTTTTTCTTGCCTATATGCTAAAATCTGTAGTACAAAACTGGATAGAAGTAGCAAAGATGGATTGTAATAGTTTGGGATTCTTAAATTGTAAAATATGCATAACATAAAATTTACCGTTTTAACCAGTTCAGTGGTATTAAGTACATTTATACTGTTGTGCAACTATCATAACTGTCTATCTCCAGAACCCTTTTAATTTGCAAAACTAAAACTCTGTACTCATTAAATGATTACTCTCCATTGCCTCCCACCTCCAATCCTTAACAACCACCATTCTACTTTCTGTCTCTGTGAATTTGACCTACTTAAATAAGAGAAAAAGCTTTAGGTACCTGATATAAGTGGAATCACATAGTATTTGTCTTTTTATGACCAGTTTATTTCACTTAACATATTGTCCTCAAGGTTCATGCATGTTGTAGTATATGTCAGAATTTTCTTCTTTCAAAAGATGAATAATATTCCATTGTACGTATATACCACATTTTGTTGATCCATTTATCTGTTGATAAATCCTTGGGTTGTTTCCATATTTAGGCTGTTATGAATAATGCTGCAGGTATAAGTTTGCGGTATTTTTAAGCATAGATTTACTCTCTTCCCACTGTGGCTTGATTATACTTTTCTACTCCTGTGGATTGCAATGCTAATTGATGTGAAACAAGCACAAACTTTAAAAGAGCTTTCTCAGGGGCACCTTAGTGGCTCAGTTGGTTGAGCATCTGACTCTTGATTTCAGCTCTGGTCATGACCTCACAGTTTGTGAAATCAGGCCCCATGTTGGACTCTGAGCTGACAACACAGAGCCTGCTTGGGATTCTCTTTCTCTTCCTACCTCTCTGTCCCTCCCCTGTTCTCTCTCTCTCGAAAACAATAAATAATCATTAAAAAACACATTTTCTTGTTTATTTATTTATTTATTTATTTATTTAGAGAGAAAGTGAGGGTGTGAGAGAGGGCCAGAGAGAGATCGAGAATCTGAAGAAAGCCCCATGCTCAGTGCAGAGTCTGATTTGGGGCTCGATCCCACAACCCTGGCATCATGACCTGAGCTGTAACCAAGAGTTAGACCCTCAACCAACTGAGGCACCCAGCTGCCCCATAACTATTTAAATAATATTAATTTAACTATAACATTTTTATTATTATTTATATTGTGCATGTTTTTACATTAGCCCTGCTTCATCTGTGGCTCTCTTAGCTTCCATCCAGGCCCATTTTCTTGTACATGAGAAACATTAGCATTCTCTTCAGTACAGATCTATGGGTGATGAATTCTCTCAGTTTTTCTTTGAATATTTCTTTATGATACCTTCATTTTTAAACAATATTTTGGAAGAAAATTCTATGATAGAAGCTTATTATACCTTATTCCTTTAGAGTTTTCATTACATTTTATTTGGACATTTCTTGTGTCTGGAAAAGTCTGTTGTTAGTTTTTCTGTTGTTCCTTTAGAGATAATGACCTTTTTACTTGCAGTTTTCTATGATTTTTTTTCTTTTTCACTGGTTTTTCATTAGCTGTATTCTTAAATGTATACATATGTTTTAATTTCTATTTATCTAACATGGGGTTAATAAAACTTAGGTAATATGTGGCTTTATGCCTTTAGTCAGTTTTGAAAATTTCCTAGCACTTACACTTTACGTAGTGTTTTTACACTCTTAATCTTCAGTATTCCTGGATCGCTTTTTAAAAATTTTCTACCTTTACTGTATTTTTGTAATTTAGTCTATATATTTTAGTCTGAACTGCTTTTTTAGCTCATTAACTCTGTCTTCAGCTATGTGTGCCAATTCATTGAGTGTTTTATTTTAGTTATTGTGTTTTCAGTGCTAAAACCTTATACTTTTATTTCTTTCATAGAGTAAATTTTTTCATCACATATTTAAATCCTTGCCATGTTAATCATAGATGGTTTTAAACTTATGTATGAGATCTCTACTCTCCTGTGGGGCTACTTTTACTGTCTGTGGGTGTCGTTTGTTTGCTTGCTTTTTGCTTTTTTTCAGTCTGGCCTTTGACTTCTGTTTGCCATGTCTTAATTTCAAGAGTTATGTTAAAGCTACAAAAATCAAGAGATACAATTTATATTAACATAAAAATAGGCTAATTGATAAATGGAAAAGATTAGAGTCCAGATATAAACTCCCACTGATAGAATATATCTGTTTTCAGTAAAGGCTCTGTAGTAGTTTCCTATGTATACAGTAACAAGTGATCACAAACTTGATGACTTAAAAAATACAATATATTCCCCTACAGTCCTGGGGGCCAGAAGTACCACTTGGGTTTCACTGTGCCCAAATCAAGGTGTTGTCAGTGTTCTACTTTCTCCAGGGCTCTAGGAGAGGAGTTGTTTCCTCATCTTTTTCTTTTTTCCAGTATCTGCCTGTATTCCTTGGTTTGTCTCTTTCCTCCACCTTCAGAGGCAGTGACCTTTGAAAATGAAAAGACAGTCTACAGACTGGGCATAAATATTTGTAAAACATTTATCTGACAAAGGACTTGTGTCTAAAATGTATAAAGAACTCCTACAACTCAACAAGACAATTTAGCAAAAAATGGCCAATAATTTTAACATACATTTAACAGAAGAAGATACACTAATGACAAGCACATAAGAAGTTCAAAGTCATTTAGCTCTCTCTATAGATAAGATTTATTAAGATACCTAATAATGGGATTATCTCTATTTTTATACCAAAATTAAAACTCTGCTTTCTTTACCCTCCCCAAATCACCTAACCAAAATCCAAATAATAAGTACTTCCTAACATTCTCCTACTGAGATTCCACACAGTGCCCATGGTGTGAATTATCCCCCGGAGCAATGAAGAGTAAACCTAATTTGTTAGCTAGAAGAAAAGCATAAATATTACTGATAATTTCAAGACTGTTTCTGAAGAGACAGAGGAAAAGAGACAGATTTCCAAAATTCACACTTTCACATTCCATTTAGCCTGTAGTGACATCAGTATTAACACCTTCTAACATATTCTCTGTGTTTCGGTGTAACAGTAAACACGAATTCCCCTTTTGTGTACTAGAACGTATATTTCCTCTCGCCTACTCAAGAGCATTATTTTTCAGTTCTCCCTTAAGAGATCGCATAGAACATCTACTATCACCATGGACCCTATACCTACACTGTCTGGATTGAAATCCCAGCTCTGCCACTATTTCTGTGACCTAACTTAGTTATCCCCTCTGTGTCTCTATTTTAACACCTTTTAAAAGCAAGGATAATAATAGTACATTATAAGATTGTGAAGAATGAATTAGTTATTTTTTTCCTAAGTGATTTATAAGAGAGCATTGCTCGATTGTTAGCATGATAGTGATTTTAATTAATACATCTCTTCTGCATCATCACATCTCATTCTCTATTCTATTAGATCATTTTCATTAATGTACAAACATTCCTCTTTATTTTTTCTCTGATATTAAAAATAATCTGCCTTTTAACTACACTTTCTCTTCTAACCGCTGCTCCATTTTTTTTTTCAATTTCCTTGGCAGCCAGACTCCAGTAGGAGTTAACTTAACTTCTTACCATTCTCTTGTTTTTGCCCCACCACTCCTCTGATTTTTTTCTTCTCAAAATTACAAATCATTGTCCAGTCCCATGTTGCTAAATATAATGGCTGATCCTCAGTTTTCACTGTACTTGAACTCTCAGTATTCAGTATAGTTACACAATTAATTTCTCTCCACTCTTTGATATTTTTTAAAGGTAGGAGGGAAGTGAAGCCATTTCTCAATTCTTTAAAATTTTTTTTAAACGTTTAATTATTTTTGAGAGAAAGAGAGACAGAGCACAAGTAGGGGAGGAGCAGAGAGAGGGGAAGATACAGATCCAAAGCAGGCTCCAGGCTCTGAGCTCTTAGCACAGAGCTGGACGTGGGGCTTGAATTCACAAACCATGAGATCATGATCTGAGCTGAAGTCAGATGCCCAACTGACTGAGCAACCCAGGCGCCCCTAGATATTCTTTCTTTGCTTGGCTTCCGGTACTTCACACACTCCTGCCATCTTATTGTCCCCTTTTATAAGTTATTTCCTTTCTCCCTGACTTCTGATATTGGTAAGTATGAGGGCTCTATCACTGGTTCTTTCCTTTTCTGTTAGTGTTCTCCCTCTCTTGGTGAGTTCATATCTTCCCATGACTTATAATTTCATATGTGTATTTCTTGCCCAAACTTATGTCAAAAGAATAATTTGTATACCAGTGCTCTGTTGATATTTCCAATTCAAAATGCCTACCCATCAGTGTCCTGAGCTTCCCTCACCAGGTAGGCTCAGCCCTCCCTGCTTTAGTTGTTGTCTATCCTTCCTGTTCCTCGTGATTAAAACTTGGCCTCCTTGACTCTTTTTCTTTCCGCACACCCCTTGCCGAATCCAATTGCTTTTGCCTTCAAAACATATCCAGAACATAACTGCTTCTTATCCCATCCAATGTTACTGACTTGGTGTAATGCCTCCTCTTCTCTTGCCTGCATTTCCACAGTAGCCTCCTACCTAGTACTCTTGCTGCTACTCAAGGCCATTAACAATCCATTCTCAACAAAATGTTAAGTCAGATCATATCGCTTCTCTACTCAAACTGTCATCATTTAATACAAGTTCCTTAAAATTATCTATGATTCCTTACCTCTTCTCCTTGCTTCCATCTACGTAGCCAAGTCATATCGTGTGTTGTTTTCCTCCTTTTTCCCTTTACGTACACTCTAGTCACATTGGTCTCTTTGGTCACATTATAGGAAAGGACCCATTGTAGGGCTTTTATACTGTAGAGTCTGTTCCTGTAGTGCTCTTTCCTAGATAGCCACATGACAATTTCCAAGTGACTGCTCAGATTTCACCTCCACAGTGAGGCCACTTTTACTCTTAACTTATTTAATTCTACAACTGTGCTTTATGTGCAGATATATTCTTGATACTCTTTTTTCTGTCTTATTTTATTTTATTTTATTTTATTTTATTTTATTTTGAGAGAGAGCAAGCAGAGGAGAGGAACAGAAAAAGAAAGAGAGCCTCTTAAGGAGGCTACACACTTAACACGAAGGCCATTGTGGGGCTTGATCCTATGACCCTAGGATCATGACCTGGGCTCAAATCAAGAGTGGGACACTCAACCAATAGGGATCCCTATTTTTCTAATTATTTGTAATAGTACTCAAACATTATAGTATACTGTAGAATTGACTTGTTCATTGTTTTTATCATTACTTTTCTTTTCCTTTTAATTTTTTGAATGTTTTTGTTTATTTCTGAGAGAGAGAGAGAGAGAGAGACAGAGTGAGCCAGGGAGGGTCAGAGAGAGAGGGAGACACAAAATCTGAAACAGGCTCCAGGCTCCAAGCTAGCTGTCAGCACAGAGCCCAATGTGGTGCTCAAACCCACTAACTGTGAGATCATGACCAGAGCTGAAGTCGGCCGCTTAACTGACTGAGCCACCCAAGTGCCCTTCATTTCTTTTCTGTTTCCCCTGCTGGAATATATGCCTCATAATAAGAGTAAGAATATTTACATCTCTTTCACTGATATATCCCAAGAACCTGTAACAAATATTTACTAAATAAATGAATGAATAAAAATAAAAGAGCCAAAAGAAGAAGATCTAAAACACAGAGAACTATTCCTTTTAAATTGCTTTATTATTTAGAAAGATTTACTGCATTTCTAAATATGAATAATCCTGGTGTAAACTTTGGATGTTTCTTCAAATTTATTTGCTTCACAGTGTAAGTGTGGAGTATCAAGAAGCCAGTGTGTTACATTAGCATCTGATTTGTGTTTGTGCAAGATAAAGTGATCTCATATCTCAGTTGGGGCAGATAGCTTTATGCTCACGTCCAGGAATGTTTGGATGACTAATACTCACCACTGGCCATGATAAAGGTGAAGCAGAGTAGCTGGTGACATTTGAATTTGGAAACTCTCTTAGAGATACTCAGGCTAGTTTGTTTACATAATTTAGGGATGTGTTGATTAATGGCTTATATCAGATTTAACAGGTCTCTGATTTTTCCAGAAGATCCTGCTGGATACATGCCTGAGCTCTGCTGAAACTAAGAATCTTCACTGGTATCATGGTGAGTCACAATAATAAGATGACGCACATCCTGTTCTAATTAGAATAGTTCCTACACCACCTGAATGTCTCTTGGACTCCCCAGTCTTTCCTGTGCTTTCCTTCAGTTGATATGTCACACTTTTTACAGTTAGGAAAGGCTTAGTATGTGTAGTTAGTCTATAGAGTCTTGTGAATTCTTGTAATTATACTTGTGTAATTGATATAGTAGTTACGGAATTTTTTCAAGAGATGAATTATTACCCATTTTCATTATTAATTTATAATTATTTCATGGTAACATTTTATAATGTTTAATTAAAAACAGATAAATATTTTCACAGATTATCTTCTTTAACATCTAACTTCTCAGGGTGCTTGTGTATCTCAGTACATGGAGCATCCAATTTCAGCTCAGGTCATGATCTCGTGGTTTGTGAGTTCAAGCCCCGTATAAGGCTCTGTGCTGACCGCTCAAAGCCTGGAGCCTGTTTCAGATTCTGTGCCTCTTTCTCTCTCTGCCCCTCCCTTGCTTGTGCTCTGTCTCTGTCTCAAAAATAAATACATACTAAAAAAAAGTAACTTCTCAAATAGTAATTTATTTCATTCTTTTGAAATATCATTAAAATAATCAAAGTCTTTCAGAAGGATAGGCTGCAAATCAGATTTCATTTTATGACATGTGGCTACAGTTTGATCACATCTTAACTTATATATATCATATAAACTTTTAAGGCCAGATATTATTTTTTTGAATGTGAGTCTGTTTTCCTTTTATATAGCAGCATGGGATTATACTTTACTATAAGTTCTGTAACTTTAATTATAAAATATATTTTTAAACTTTGCTTCTTTTTAATGATTTAAAATGAATTATTTTTTTCCAATTTACTCACAAAGTTTAGGAAGAATACTTCCTAGAAATGTACTCTCTTTGTTAAAGAGCTGCATTTTGAGGTGATTTTTACACTGCCAGAGAATTCCTAAAATGAACTTTGAGGCAAAGTCATGTCATCATTGATCTCCTGTTCAACAATCCTTGAAGCACTAATAACTCAAAATGGTTACAATATTTCATTACCACAGAAATTGGAAGTGATGTCTGTGACCTTGATGTATGAGTTGGTGACCCAAAACATGTAATGGATTCAGAGTCCCGAGGTGCTTGATAATTATGTTTGTATAACATTTTGGGATCAAAGTATATTGATCCTAAAATGAATCCATTTAAATTCGTTGATAAACTGCATATTTAAAAATAGTACTTTCACACTGCTGCTTTTTTTTTTTAACTTGAATACAGATATAAAGTTTCCAATGAGGCTGTATTTGTTGAATCAAAAACGATAAAAGCACTTTGAAATAATGCTGTTCTTTAAATGAATGTTTGGATAAAAAATATTTAAGATGAAAATAGTTAGCTCACCAGTCATGTGTGTTGGATAGTCTGTAATGTGTGCACTTTTCAAACCATGTATTTTCTTTTTATCATACTTTTTTAGCTGTTACTTTGAAATAACTATTCCCAGGTTTTATAAATCCTTTTCTGACAAACACTGGCCATGTGATTACCATAGCTGTCTCTTCTTTCCAGGCTTCCTTGCAGTTGTAGTGGGGGAATGTGACTGGTGATGGTAAACAGAATACTGGCAGAAGTGACATACACCATTAGACCTAGATCTCTCAGGAGATCTTCTGTATTGTCTCTTGTTCCTCTTTTCTCCCATTTGCATGCTGAAGATTCAGGATAAGACTATATAGCCCTAGAGTACAATAGCATCACAAAATTGAAGGACCCTTGATTACTAAATTACTCCTAGTATGAAAGTTAGTCAGTCAGCAACATCCAGACCATACTTTGCATAAATGATACATATACTTTTATTGTCTTCCTTTGCTGAGATTTTAGTTTAATTTAAAAAGAAGTTAGCATGCTCTCCCTAATACAGCTTCTTACTTCATATTTTAAAAAAAGAAGAAAGAAAGAAAAGGAAAAGATGTACCATCCTAAAATTGTCACATTTGTGATACCAATTTTGACATGACATGACTTCATTAATTAAATCTTTTTCTGAATTCTGTCTTTTCCTAAAAACGCAGTTACACTGATAGCAGATATAAAGGGTAAGGTATATTTTTATTTTATTGCTTATTTTGGAGAGGGTAGAGTGAGTAAGAGTCAAGATAATACGTCATTCCTCTTGCTTCTAGCTTTATGACTATAATTTTAATATAAAATATTGTCTGATTATTAGATGCTTCTAAAATGGTTTTTCTAGGCTTTCATATTATCCTTAAACATTCTGAAAAGCCAACCTTAATTCTCTTATTTCAGTACATTTTTCTAGGCTATTCTTTTTTGCTTTCCATCATATCCATGATTTACTTTGCTTCAGTAAAAAACTGTTAAAGTGAGACTCAATTCCATTCAACATTTACTCAATACAAATTTATTGAAGACCTACTACCTTTCAGACAATATGTTAAGTGCTGAGTTCTACAATAGTGAAGAAACCATACCTAAATTTTGCCCTAATAAACTTGGAATCTAGTGAGGAAACGGATTTACAATAATTAATTATATGAGTAATCTATAATTATAATTACAATAAGTAAATAGACACATGGTTGGAGGTCTAAAAGTATATTAAAAGAGATCTAATCTAGGGGCACCTGGGTGGCTTAGTCGGTTAAGTGTCCGACTTTCGCTTAGGTCATGATCTCGCGATTCGTGGGTTCGGGCCCCGCGTCAGGATCTGTGCTGACTGTCAGCTCAGAGCCTGGAGCCTGTTTCAGTCTGTGACTCCCTCTCTCTCTGACCCTCCCCTGCTCACGCTGTCTCTCTCTCTCTCTCTCTTCTAGAAATAAATAAAACATTAAAAAAAAATAAAAGAGATCTAATCTAATATAGGGAAATAGAAAATACTTTCTGAGAAAGGGACATTTATATTGAGCATTACCAACAAACAGACAAACAAATAGGGGTGCCTGGATGACTTAGCTGGTTAAGCATCCAACTCTTGATTTCAGCTCAGGTCATGATCTCACAGCTTGTGGGACTGAGCCCTGCATTGGGCTCTTGCTGAAAGCCCAGAGCCTGCTTGGGATTCTCTCTCTCCCTCTCTCTTTGCCCTTTTCCCACTCATGCTCTCTCTCTCTCACTTACAAAATAAATAAACTTTATGCTTTTGAAAGAAAAGGTGGAAAGAGGGAGATAGAGAAAAAGAAAAGAAAAAGGAAAAGGAAAGAAAGGAAAAGAAGGAAAGAAAGAAAGAAAGAAAGAAAGAAAGAAAGAAAGAAAGAAAGAAAGAAAGAAAGAGGAAAAAGTTCCAGATTTGGTTAATTTTATAAGGAGATATTCCTATCAGTTGAAAAAAGTGTTTTCTGTAATCTGATCAGAAAGCATAGATCTGTATTATCCAGAATTTTAGCTTAGAATTTTTATGATGAAGAAAGTTCTTTGAGTATCATATTTACTTAATGAATTACGTTTTGAATTCTGTAATTTGTTAAGATGGACTTTCCAAATTTCATAGCCTAAGACAAAGCTCACAGCAATTGCGATCACTTTAACTGTCCAGGAATTGAGACTTTTCAAAGAGTGAGTTGATTTACATTGTTAATTAAATTTTGAGATTCAAAGGTACAAATATTTTTCATGTTCAATTGGACTTAAACTACTACTAAAATCTGTCTATTACATTACCTTGCCTAGACTGAAGGATTAGAAAATAAGCAGTGATTTCGTATTCCCAGATCTGTGCATGCTCACTTTTGTAATTCTCCTTCATCAAGGACATTCTTAAGTGAAACTGGCTTTTTTTTTTTAACTGAAAGTGAATGACTGTGAAGAATATGATGACCACGAGTACAGTTTGACACCACTGCCTTGATTTATGCTAAAGTGATGGTAGTTTTATATACCATTATTTTCTCTGTCATTTAATATGGTGAAAAAGGCAAATAATGTCTTAGTGTACAATGAAAATGGGTTTGATCTTGTAACCTCCCCTGAAAGATTTTCAGGGACCACATTGACCCATTAGTTTCAGAAGTAGCATGTTATCCAATCTAATTTTTGAAAGATGAGAGTTTACCAAGGTATTTTGGATGAGTTTCTTACCTTTTAAATAGACATAATGAAAACATATCTGTTTTTCTATAAGATATCTTCTTCTCTGGATATTTACATATATGGAGTTGAACCTCAGTACTGCTTCAAGCAACCTTAAACCATGATGGTCATTAAGGCCAAAGAAAGAGCTGACACAGAGAGATTGGGAAAACTAAAGCCAGCAAACAAACAATACAATAATAATAATAAGGAAAGAAGCTGGATCCTTGATGATGCCACTGAGCTATCCTGAATTGACTAACCATAAAGCTGGCTAACCACCATCTATTGTTACATGAGATGATAGTCTTACTATTTAAATACACTAGGGTTGGGATTTTCTGTTACTTGTAGTAGAGGAAATTCTGAAAAGTTCCATCTTCTTCATAAGTAATCACTACATAGTTGTAAGAGAAACTCTCTCAGTCACTCATAAAAAGAGTAAACTTAATTTCATGGGAAAGTCTCTGTGATTAAAGGTGGGAAATTGTATCAGATTACTATAGAAACAAGTATGCTTGATCCTTAGAGACTGCTCAATGTCTTTAAATTACCTATGGCTAGAGTTAGGGGTGTTTATACATTATGGGATGGGATTGAATCTCTAGGAACAAGCCAACAGGTTTCAGTTTACAAAATTATTAGGTATAAAGGTAGGGATCTTTATAAAAATCTACAAAGAGTTACTAGATTAATTACTGTTACCCATGCATTTAGATATTTAGTAACTTGGAGTGTTCATTTACTAGCTTCTACCTGTGTCATAAGAAACTAGGATTATCCTAGAGCATGCATGTTGCAAAAAAAAAAAAAAATGTCTTCTAAACAAATTAGGCAACACTTTTATAACAGGTGTTATAAAGTTTAAGTTTCTTTTTGGAACAGCATTGATTTTAATTCAAGTAATACTCATTGCACTCACTCTTGCCTAGAGGTAAAATACCTTAATGAAACTTGTCAAGTGAATTGATGACCAAAATAAGACAAAAAATACCTATACTGCACAAATACTTTGGCTTGCACAGGGGAAAGTCATATAAATGCCAACATATCTAGTAAGTATTGAAATTGTTTTAAGTAGCCACCTTATGCATCACTTAAAGTGGCAAAAAAGGCACATTTTTTCCCTTAAATCATGCTTCATTGTAAAAAACAACTTGTACATGATAAAGAAAATTTAGTAAGTAAAGAAAGATGGAAAATTTTCATCCATTATTGAAATACCCAAATATAATCACTGATAGTTTGCTTATATTGTTTTGTCTTTTTTATTTAAGCATCTTTTTACATAGCTAAAATCATACCATTGTATATATAATTTATATTTCATACCTTGCATAGTATAGTACTATTTAACTGAATAAGTGAAAGAACTTGTGAAATGAAACACTGAATGAATTTGCATAAGTGACTTAGTTACTTGCCTCTTGGTGAATTTTCAAACTGTTTCTCAGTAGTTACTATGACACATAGTACTGAGATGAAATCCTTTCAGCATAGTTTTAATGTTTAATAAATATGTAAGGCTACCACATCATATGGTTTTCCAAAGCATAATCAACTGATCAAACAATATGAAAAAAACAGAGTTATTTACATATAATCTAAATGCAATATGCTGTACCTATTACACAGTAAATTCACAGTTTTCTTTTTAAGCACAAGTATTTTATCAATTTTTCCTCATGGTGTTACAGTGTTAATATTTGATAATACAAAGTAAGTTTACATAACTTTACTAGCATCTGTAATTTATATAATCATCTAGACATGTCTGTCTAACATGGGAAACTCTTTGAGCTTTTCAAGTATCTAGCAGACTATACTGTGTTGTTTTATCATTTCTATTTTTATGTTTGTTAAATATTAAAAATTTGGACAATCATGAATGTAGCCGCACTGAAGAAAATGTTCTCAGAAACAAACTCTGTGGATGTGCAGGGCTGCCTTTACTAGCTAAAGAGCAGCGGCAGCAGCAAACTGCACATAATCTTTATTTCATGTTCACCAGGCATAAACATCCAAGAATGTTAAAGCATGGGAGGAAAACACAAAGAGCCTCCAGGCATAGACCAAACATACATCTGGTGTTTACGTGAAAGCATGCAAGGAAGATGTACAGTCTCAAGGACTGCTAGTTAATTACAGTGTGTCTGTTTCCTAACTGGCTCCTGGGAGAACATGGGGCTCTGGTTCTCACAGTGCTATTGTGTTTGACAGCCTGGAGACCAGAGCATCGTTGACATTTCAGCAGTTACCCATTTACTTTCCCAGCGGTTACAATACATTCTCTAGAAATAATTCTAGGGGCCCCGGGGTGGCTCAGTCGGTTAAACAGCCAACTTTGGCTCAGGTCATGGTCTCATGGCTTGTGAGTTCAAGCCAGCACTGAGCTCTGTGCTGACAGCTCAGAGTCTGGAGCCTGCTTCAGATTCTGTGTCTCCCTCTCTCTCTGTCCCTCCCCTGCTCACACTCTGTCTCTCCCTCATAAATAAATAAACATTGAAAACAATTATTCCACACATGGAAATAGAAATAATATAATGACCTAGCCCTACAGGGCCCAGTGAGTTAAATGACTTGGGTCACTAAATATAGAGTTGGATTTTTTTTAATCTAAAATTTTGATATTTTTGTCATCTATCTATTTTGATAGATTTTTTGCATTATTTTTTACATTTTATTTTTATCTTTCATTAAATATCCTTTATTGTCATTAGTGAGTTGTCATCTCAGGTTTTGAGCCTTGAAGTATTTTGTATACATTTTCTCAATGTAAGTAAGTGAAATACTCAAAAATAAGCATTTTACACTTATTTTTTTTTTTTTAATTTTAGAGTAAGATTGCAAGTGGCAGAAAGGGACAGAGGAGAGAGAGAGAATCCTAAGCAGGCTCTATGCTGAGTGCAGAGCTCCACACAGGGCTCAATCCCATGACCCTGGGATCATGACCTAGCTGAATCAAGAGTCAGGAGCTCAACTGACTGAGGCACTCAGATCTTACACTTAATTTTAAAGTTACTCTATACCTAAGAATAATTTTTATTTCATTTTACTTTTCATCAAGATTATACAATGTACTATAACCTCAGTCAATTAGAGGTGGCATGATCATGCTAGCATAAAGCACTTTATAATTTATTATATATAAAAAAGGTAGACTTTCCAATAAAAATGTAACATAACAAAACCAACCATTCCAGTTTATAGAAAATAAAATAAATACATAAATTTTAAAAATTACCATAAAATTAACAAGAACAATTCATGTGCCTAAACAATGCAGACCAGAGAATCCAGTGGAACTTTCTGCAGTGGTGGAAATGTTCTATACCTGTGTGGTTCACTATGGGAACCACTAGCCAATGTGGCTATGGCCACTTAAAATGAGTAACTTAACTTTACATTGTATTCAATTTTTATTAATTTAAACTTACATAGCTTCATGTGTCTAGTGGCTACTCTCATGGATAGTAGATTTAGATCCTGTGCCATGTCTTACAGGATGAACTATAATATAAAGTGTTACTTCAATTCACATTAGATCTAAAATGTTACCTGGGCCAATGGATTTTCCCAAACCCAGTGTCTTCAGTTTAGGAATGGAAGCATATATTATATATCCTTTAAAAATTAAGGGACTTGGAAACTTGATGTGGAATGTTTGACAAATAGTCTCATCAACCACCTTTTTCACAAATACTTTATACCTTCTGAACATGTTGCAGATTATTCCCAGTTTTGTGTGCTTAGGGGCATATTTGCCTCTGAAGGATCCTCCTTGGAAGTGATAGAAAAAAAAAATGTGTCAACACGATAATCCCAAAATTGAGGCTAGCTGCAAAACAAACAAACCAAAACTCCACAAACACGTCAGTATATAATTTGTATAAAACAGAGCCCAGAAACACTATCTTTGATAGTCTGCTGAAGAATTTGCATTATTGGCTCAGTGTAAACTTGATGAGCACCTGAGCTCTGTATGATCACAGAGCTAAAGCTGCTATGATTACATGGGACACCTTGTAACTTTCTACCCTAGGATATAATGGAAGAGTCCCCAGATACAGAAAAGGAAGGACAAGTCTTAGGAGAAATAACGAAGATCCTCTTGTCAGGCATATAATTATATTTAACAGTGTTGACTAATGATATCAGATGGTGACAGTTAATTATCCGAAGTGATTTTAAGTAGCTTGCTTTGAATAATTAGTTTCCTCAAGTGATAAACAACAACATTCAAAGCTCCTTCTTCTGATGGATTTTTGTAAATGCTTCCTGAAAACTAAAAGAAAGCATAGTCTTTGTTGGTAGACAATAGAACTCTGTATGTGGATCTGTGAACCACTGTTTTGTGTTTCTCTGAGTTTCTCCTTGCATCTTGAACAGATGTCAAAATAATTATTTGCATGCTGCAACATGGCCACTATGGATTTTATCTTAAATTAATAAAATGGTCCACATTGAAAAAGAAATGAAGAATATATGTAAAAAGGAAAAATAAACAATTTTTAGAAGAAAATATAAAAGTATTTTTTTCATGAATTCAAGGTGGGGAAAGATTTCTTATAAAAGCCATAAAAGTACAACCATTAAATAATAAACATGATTGATAAATTCTACATTGCTAAGAATACAGTTCATGAAAAGACATGATGAAGGAAGTAAAACAACAAAAGCCACAGTCTGGAAGAAGATTTTTTTCATGCACATAACCATCAGATAATTATTATTTACAAAATATTAAAAAATACAAATCAATTATAAAATAAGCCATTATAAAAATGAGCAAAACACAATAATCTTATTCTAGAAGAGAATATAGGAACAGTCAATAAACATTAAGTATTTTCAACTCATTAGTAATTAGGAGAATGGAGTTAAGTACATAGTAATTAAACCATAGTAACATAGCATTTTAAGTAATTTAGGATGGCAAAAATTAATGAGAGGTTCTGAAGCACATTAATGAGAGAAAACTCATATAATAATGTTGGCATGTAGTTAGTATGTAGCTAACTATACCATGTAGCTATACTGGAAAGCAATTGGGAATTATTCTGTGAGGCTGAATACAATCATTGGTATGTTCCAGCAACTTCATTCCTAGGATTATAATGTAGATGTGTTCTAGCATAGGTATACTAAGGGATATATACAAAAAATGCTCACAACTAATGGTAACTGCATTAGCCAAAATCAGAAATGACTCAAATTATTTTGACAACAGAATGCACACAATAGAATATTCTACAACAATGAAAACTCAATGAACAATTACCTGCAATAATTTAGATGCAGTTAAAAAATACAATTGATTTTTCTTTTTTAAAAAATGTTCTTATTTTTATTTTTGAGAGAGAGCGAGAGCATGAGTCGGGGAGCAGCAAAGAGAAGGAGACACAAAATCTGAAACAGGCTCCAGGGTCTGAGCTGTCAGCACAGAGCCCAACCCGGGGCTTGAACTCAGGAATGGCGAGATCATGACCTGAGCTGAAGTCGGACGTTTAAGTGACTCTGCCATTCAGGTGCCCCACGAGTTATTTTTTTTTCTGAAGATGTTATACAGCATTCCTTATTTCGAAAGGGCTATGAAACTCCTAAATTAAACAGAAAGCTTTTTAGTAATTAATATATACTCTAAAAAAATAATGGGAAAATTATTTTCTAAAATTGCAAAATAATTATAATTGAGATGCACACAAAAGTACTGGGTGGAGCTGTTATTGCTAATTTTTTGTTGGGATTTGAAGTTATAGATTTGTATTTAATAACTAACAATATATGTTAATTAAAGTTTTATATTTTGCAGGTATTGCATTAAAAATTAAGGTCAAGAAATCTTGGTATATTTAAAACATTTTGTTGCTAGATCTAAGGTTGATTTGTGTTACCGATAGACTCATTAGATGACTTCTGCAGGAGAGAGAGAGAGAGAGAGAGAGAGAGAGAAACAGAGAGACAGAGAGAGACAGAGCACAAGCCGGGGAGGGGCAGAGAGAGAGGGAGACACAGAATTTGAAGCAGGCTACAGGTGGGAGAACAGAGCCTGACCTGACACAGGGTTTGAACTCACAAACCATGAGATCAGACCTGAGCCGAAGTCCAACCTTTAACTGACTAAGCCACTCAGGTGTCCCTTGATTAATTATTTTTTGAAAGAAACAGTATCACATTGCTTAGTTATTAGGATATCTGAAGATTTTATATACATAATAATGTTAACAGTAACTATTTACAGTAGTTTCTATCACATGGATTCATCTTATTTAACCATTTGTATTTAGCCCTTTTTGCTATATGTTAAAATCCCAGAAAAATAGTCTTAGCAGTTTTTAGCCTCATTGTAATTGTTCACTGATTTCAGAGAAATTAATAAAAAGCCATCCCTGCTAATTTTCTAGGTAAATGGTACCATCTGTATAATTGGGTTCTAAATACATGAACCTAACACAGAAATATGAAGGAGGGAGGAGCAGCACATTATTTTGTGATAAAGTGATGTAACTTTTGTATTTTGTTTACTTTCATGTTTTTGTTTCTTTGTTGTTGTTGTTGTTGTTGTTTTTTTTTAGTTTTCATTTGAGAGACAGAGATAGCCAGAGTCGGGGAGGGGCAGAGAGAGAGAAGGAGACAGAATCCAAAGCAGACTCCACATTGTGAAACCCTGAGATCATGGCCTGAGCCTAAACCAACAGTCTGAGGCTTACTTACTGAGCTCTCCAGGGTGCCCTTATTTTTATAATTTTGAATAGTTTGCTGATTCATGCTTGCTCAGGTCTACATTTTTCTTATCATCTAGCTGATAATAGTAGAATAGTGTTGAACAAATGAAAGATTGAAGCATTATCAATACAAACTAAATAGTTTGCTTTAATTGTTACTTTAATGTTTAAAAACATCATGTAATTTACTAATCATTACATGATTTCTTTTTTAGATATAAATTATACTCAATAATTTTTCTGTCACTTTTTAAGTATTTCAGAGTGGTTTATTACTTTTCAAAATGGGAAAAAATTTAGCATAGCAAACTAGAAAAACAATTATTGTAATAAATGATTATGCAAAAATAGTATTTAAGTAAATAATTCTACTTTTTAAAAAATTTGGTTAAAACTGATAGCATTGGTGAAGTTGTTGCATATCATTTTTCTAGCATATTATTTCAATAATTGTATTTTTTAAAAAATAATATAAACAAGATTTCTAAGATATAGATTTTATTAGTCCCTAAAAATGTCATTAAAATTCGTTTAAAATAAATTTGATATGGGGCGCCTGGGTGGCTTAGTCGGTTAAGCGTCCGACTTTTGCTTGGGTCATGATCTCGCGGTTCGTGGGTTTGAGCCCCGCGTCGGGCTCTGTGCTGACTGCCAGCTCAGAGCCTGGAGCCTGTTTCAGTCTGTGACTCCCTCTCTCTCTGACCCTCCCCTGTTCACGCTGTCTTCCTCTCTCCTAGAAATAAATAAAACATTAAAAAAAAAATTTAAAAAAAAATAAATTTGATATTTCTGTTTTGTAATAAAATAGATTTAAACACTGGGTCTTATCCAAGTGATAGGAAACTGCCCATTCTCATATTTTTTTGTCCTCTTTTTTATGATTTGAATTTGAACTAGCTAAATATTTTTGAGATGAATGTTGCATACAATAAAATGATCTTTCTAGGCTGAACCAACTAGATTAGTTATAGCTCAGGGAATAGTTTGCAAAATAATATTGCTATTGTTGCCTTGTGCTTTCCTATTTGCTGTTTTTATTTTTATATCAGTGAAAGTACATTCCACACCAGAGCTTTATAAAAAATAAAAATCATGCCTCCGGCAAAAGTGCACTTTGTGTACTTGAACACCAAGCAAAATATTCTACCAATAAAATCTGATGTTTGTGTTCAGCTATTAAAAAGTCTTGATATTCAGAGAGTGCATTTGAAAATGCATGAGTCAAATCTATTTCCTCATCCCATATTAATATTTATTGAACTAGTATGTTAAAGTTAAATGAATTTAATCATCAAACTTGGTGTATATTATTCTGATGTTTATTATATTTTAAATGCCTACATATTTGTAATCCGTTAGGTGTCTTACCTGATTACATTAGTTAAAAATGCAATTAAAATGCTGTTATTTTAATGTTATAGTTATATAGTCTTGTTTTATATATGTCACACCCAATAATCATAAAAAAAATCAGACTCAAATATTTTATTAATTGACCCGGTAAATTGTAACTTCATTTGATGTAGCATTAGCCCAGAAGAGTTTCTCCCAATAGATACTACCTGTAATTTCTAGTTATTGCCTATATGTTATGAGACAAAAACCTTTTTTTTATTACTGTTTTTCTCATCAGGCAGGCATACTTATCTGTAATTTACCATTGAAAACTTTAGGCAAAAGAGACTGGGAGATTTATCTCTGGACTTAAGCCAAATAAAGGAGAATTCACACTAAATGAACTTGCCTATTAACCCACTTTATGGCCCTTTTAATGTGACTTTTAATTGACTTACAAATTTTATAATAATTTGATAAGAAATGAAATTAAATGTGTCATGTTACTTTGAAAGTTTAGTGCTTGCTACATTTTTTATGGTAAAATAACATGCTATGAATTTAACAGATAGAGTAACAGAGAGTTGCCTTCTGTATCTATCTTCCAGGTCTACCATAAGAAAGTACTATAGATGGGGTGGCTTAAATAATGGGAATTTATTTCTTGACATTTCTGGAGGCTGGAAGTCCAAGATCAAAGTGTCAGCCGCATTGGTTTCTTCTATAATTCTCTTTCCTTGGTTTATAGATGGTTATCTTCTCTCCATGTCTTCACACAGTCTTCCCCCAGAGCATATCCATATTCTAAGCTTCTCCCCTTATGATAACAACAGTTATTTTGGATTAGCACCCATTCAAATGACCTCATTTAACCTTAATTACCTATTAAAGATGCTAACTCCAAGTATAGTCACATTGTGAGGTAATGGGGGTTAGGACTTCAACATATAAATTTTGGGTTTACCCCATTCAGCTCTTAACATCTTCAAAGTTTCTGGCTTTTACTTGCTACATTGTATTTTTTTCTAGTGTGTGGATTAATTATAATGAAAATACATTATGACATTGCAATCTGAAAAAAAATTAAATGTTTTATTATTTTGAGAGAGAGGAAGCAGGAGCAGGCGGAGGGACAAAGAGAGAGAAGATAGAGTATCCAAAGCAAGCTCTATGCTGTCAGCACAGAGCCTGGCATGGGACTTGATATCACAAATTGGGAAATTATAACCTGAGCTGAAATCAAGAGTCAGACACTCAACTGACTGAGCCACTCAGGTGCCCCTGAAAAAAAAAATTAAAGGAATATAGTAAAAATATATCAAGTATTCAAATAACATTCTATCACCATATTTGTGTTAAAATATGTAAACTTTATGTATAAGAGAAACCAGTTCTTCATGCACAGGCAGTTTACTCACTTTTTAAACACACATCTAAACGTTTGGTTACTTGCTTTCTTTCTGCAAATTACAACCAACAAATTAGAAAGAAGCCAACTAGAGGCTTGAAAATTGATATTAACTTGAATTTATAGAACTACAAATGCAAGAAGAGAGAGATATGAACATACACATACACACAAAGCATATATACATGTATAAGTTTTAGGTATTTAATATAAAGGTAATCTTTGAAATACCTCAGAAACTTATGTAATATCACTATATTTTTATAGAAGGTAGCAACATATTAATAATGGAGCAACAAAATAATAAATCTGAAGCAATAATAAAAATGTGAAAAAATCCATTGTTAAAGAATCCAGATAGTACTTAATATAAAATAAGATTACATTTATTGAAAGAATGTTAAGGTTTAATGGGCATGTAGGTAGGGTCTTTTCATGTTAAAGCATTTTGTCTTTAAGAGATCTAACTTGATTATATTATTTTTTCAGGTCATTACATTGATTTGCTCATATTTTGGCAAATTTTAGCATCTAAATGCAAAGATGTGATTGATGCTTATTTCCCTTTTCACAGTCCTTTTATGGTTCCATTATCTCATATTTACTGTATTGAATGGCTTGGGTAATATTTTCTCATTTTGTATGCTCTGTAATATTGGAATGACTTATATCTTGAATGATTAGTATAATTTGCCTTTAAAATTTCTGAGCCTGGGATTTTCTTTGTTGAAACATACTTTGCTATTAAAGTACCTTTAAAGGGATAATTCATTATTCTTTTTGTATCAATTATTATAAATTATGTTATTCTATGACTTTTACCATTTCATCTAAACTTTCAAATTCATTGTACATTTTTCATAATCTCTTTTTATTTACTGAATTTTTAGTCTACTTAATATACTAGAAACCTTAATGCACAGGATCCTTTCCTAATTTCTATGTTACCATTTAGTGTTTCAGTTCTGTCATATTTTTCATTTCAATGTATTAGTTAGCTATTTCAAAATGACAAATCGCCCTAAAACCTAGTGGCTAAAAAGTGGCATTTATTTTTATTTCTTTATTTATTTTAACATTTATTTATTTTTGAGAGACAGAGAGAGATTGTGTGATCAGGGGAGGGGCAGAGAGAGGGGGGACACAGAATCTGAAGCAGGCTCCAGGCTCTGAGCTGTCAGCACAGAGCCCGTGATGCAGGACTCGAACCCATGAACTGTGAGATCATGACCTGAGCCTAAGTCATACGCTTAACTGACTGAGCCACCCAGGTGCCCCAAAAGTGACATTTATTTAGCTCACAATTTGTTGTTCTAAAGTAGATGCTCGACCTGGCTAGTAGTTTGGGTTTCAGCTGGACTTCCTCAAGTGTCCACAGTCAGTTGTGGCTCAGGTAGGTGTCTCTATACCTGGAGTTAGATGGCTAATGCCAGAGGTGCAGTGGTTCTCCTTTGTATGATAATCTTCCAACAGGCTAGCCTTGACTTGTTCACATGGAGTTGGTAGGGTTTTGAGAGAGAACAAGAGCACACAAGGTTTTTTGTGGCCTGACACAAAACAAACTTCAAAGACCGATTTGATTCAGGGAGCTGGCAAGCAATTTTCATCTTTTAAATTTTTTTTTTTAATGTTTTATTTATTTCTAGGAGAGAGAGAGAGACAGCGCGAGCAGGGGAGGGTCAGAGAGAGAGGGTGTCACAGACGGAAACAGGCTCCAGGCTCTGAGTCGGCAGTCAGCACAGAGCCCGACGCGGGGCTCGAACCCACGAACCGCGAGATCATGACCCAAGCGAAAGTCGGACGCTTAACTGACTAAGCCACCCAGGCGCCCCTTCAATTTTCATCTTTTAATAGGAAGAATGTGAACATCATATTGCAAAGGGTATAGATACAGACAAGGATGGAGAATTCTGACCATTTTAACAATCTAGCATTATCTTTTTTAAAAAAAAAAGTTTATTTGTTTTGAGAAGGAAAGAGTGGGTAGAGAGAGGGAGAAAGAGAATCCCAAGCAGGCTGTGTGCAGTTAGCAGTTAGCACAGAGCCCATGTCAGGGCTCGATCTCACAAACCATGAAATCATGACCTGAGCCGAAATCAAGAGTTAGATGCTTAACTGACTGAGCTACCCAGGCACCCCTCTAGTATTATCTTTGTCATACTGAGAATGTTTGCTTATATTAACTGTATTTTTATTTGCTCCTTAGTTCTCTAATACATCAACTAAAATGTCCTTTACTGATATTTTTGTTGTTTTGTGAATTTCGAAGTTGTTATTTGCCTGAAATGTCTGTGTTTTGCAGTTATTCTTAAAAGAGATTTTTCTGGGAACTCTATTTTATGTTGTCATCTCAGTATTCCTAAGAAAATTTTAAGTGTCCTCTGGATTCCATCATTGAGATGTCTAATTGCCATTCTTTTCTGTGCCTTTTCCCTGGGGGTGCTTTAAGTTCTTTTTATTGCTTTTGTGTTCTGTAGATTTAGACCAGGGATAAATTTATTTTTGATTTGTCCTGGTTTGTACTTTATATATATCTGTAGATTTATAATGGCATGAATCTTGGACAGGTTCCAGCCATTGCTTCTTCATTCTAAATACCCTGAATATCTATTCTTAACACCAGTTAAATATGTATTATACTTTATCATTTTATTCTCTGAGTGTTTCAACTCTTTATATTTTTCATTCCCTTGTTCAGTATACTACATTCTAGATAATCCCTCATTTATTTTTACCTTTGGATTTGTTCATTTTCTCTAATCAGGTATCCAAACCATCCAGTTTTTAATTTCAACATTTTAAAATATCATTTCTGTAAGTTCTTGCTCATATTTTCCTGTCTATTTTTGATAATCTCTTGCTCTAAAAATCAATATTCAGGTTTAAAAAAATGTTTTTGTTTTTATTTTTTAAAACTGTATCATACTAAGTTATATTATACATTTTATCTAATTAGTACAATTACTGGGTTTGCAAATGTATAATTTGTTTTTTCTATTGATTGTTACTCATGATTTTATTATTGTGTTTAGTAATTTTATTATTGTAAGCTTATATTTTTTTGAAATTCAATCACTGGAAATCTTGGAAAGCCTGTGCCATTTTCCTTGGAAGATTTGCATATTAGATCCCATGAGACTCCATTGGGGGTCACTATAGTCTAAGAATCATGTTATCCTGTTTTGACTGCCTTTGGCTTAATGTGAGATTCTCATCAGCTTCTCAGTCTAGGAAGTCCCAATGCAGTGCTAATATTGACATTTACCTTTAGAGACATTTACCCTTAGAGATCTTAAAGATCTCTATCTACTCTTGCTTACAGTTACTATTTCCTTCAAGGTTTGTGTGAGTATATTTGTGTGTGTATGAGTTTGGCCCTAGTGACTCAATGATCCAATAAATTACATTTGTTGTATTTTAACAGATACAGTTGTATTTTACTAGGAGGGTTTTTCAAGTATCTGATCTACCATCCTATCCTGAGAACAAGCATACAAGACGATTTTCATTGAAAATTGTTATATGCAAAGCATAATTCAAAAAGATAACATATAATTATCAGTAAATTTAATTTATGTGACATATTTCATCTATAAATGTTCCATATGAATAAACTAATCTTCAATAATTTGATATTATTATTTCCATAATTATATCACTGTGTTAAACAGGAAACCAAATGTTTAGATGTTACTGGGGATGTGATTGAATCAATAGAGAGTTTAATAAATAGTTTTGAGATCAGTGTGGGAGAAGCAATGAGACATGATAACATGCTCAAAAGTCAGATGACTTAGAAGCCATGTCTCTTTAGCCAGTTAGATTCTCTAGGCTTCAAATAATTCTTATTTAATAGGGATAATAAATAAATCCTTTGAAATGCTGTTTAAAAGATTAGTTGAAATGCTGAACCAAATCTGAAACATGGCATGTCTCAAATGTTCAATATATAATATCCTGGATTTATTAAACACTTGTTGAACATCTATATGCAGCTGGGCATTACTTTGCTAGTTTTGAGGGCAGAGTATAGATGCAAAGAATTATGAGATTTAAATTTTTGAAATCTTATTGTAAAGACTGTATAAAACCACATAAAATTAATTCAAGAAGACTTAGTGCCTACTTACTTTTAAAAACGCCCCAAACATGATGTATCCTGATAATAAAGTAGAGAACGAATAACAAAACATTTCCCTGAATTTCCTTTTCTTAGGAAGTAAAGACAATATTCAGATTCTGAGTTAAAAAGGAAACAAGGGGTGGGAATACAAACTGGTGCAGACACTATGGAAAACAGTATGGAGTACCCTAAAAAAATTAAAAATAGAATTACCATATGATCCAGTAATCCTACTACTGGGTATTTACCCAAGGATTACCAAAACACCAATTCAAAAGAAAATATATGCACCCTCATATTTATTGCAGCATTATTTACTAATAGCCAAATCATGGAACCCACCCAAATGTCCACTGATAGATGAATGGAGAAAGAAAATGTGGCATGTGTATATGTATATACATACAATGGAATATTACTCAGCCATAAAAAAGAATGAAATCTTGCTATCTGCAACAACATGGATGGAGCTAGAGAGTATAGTGCTAAGTGAAATAAGTCAGAGAAGGTAAATACTGAACCATTTGACTCATCTGTGGAATTTAAGAAACAAAACAAATAAAAAAAGAAACAATCCAAAAAACAGACTCTTAACTCTAGAGAATCAGCTGGTGGTTACCAGAAGAGAGATTGGTGGGAGGATGGATGAAATAGGTCAAGAGGATTAAGAGTACACTTATCCAGGGGCGCCTGGGTTGCTTAGTCGGTTAAGCGTCCGACTTTCGCTTAGGTCATGATCTCGCGGTTCGTGGGTTCGAGCCCCGCGTCGGGCTCTGTGCTGACAGCCAGCTCAGAGCCTGGATCCTGTTTCAGTCTGTGTCTCCCTCTCTCTCTCTGACCCTCCCCTGCTCACGCTGTCTCTCTCTCTCTCTCTCTCTAGAAATAAATAAAACATTAAAAAAAAAAAAAAAAGAGTACACTTATCCAGATGAGCACTGAGTAATGAATAGAATTGTTGAATCATGGGGCACCTGAGTGGTTTAGTCAGTTCAGTGTCTGACTCTTGATTTCAGCTCAGGTCATGATCTCATTGTTCATGAGATTCAGCACTTGGTTGGTTGGGCTTTATGCTGACAGCTTGAGCCTGTTTGGAATTCTCTCTCCATTTCTCCCTGCCCCTCCCTTGACCATGTATGTGTTCATCTTCCCTCTCTCCCTCCCTCCCTCTCTCTTTCTCTCTCTCTCTCTCTCAATATAAATAAAAACTTCAAAAGAAATTGTTGAATCACTATATTGTACACCAGAAACTAATACAACACTGTATTAACTATTCTGGAATTTAAAAAATTATAAAAATCACATTCCTGGGGCAGATCGAAACTATAAAAAATAAGAAGGAAACAAGGTATTAATATTTACTTTTACTTCTCTAGCACCACAACAATATTTATGATTCTCTCTATACTCTAAATTTTTGAAATTTTTAATTTATTTTGAGAGTGCAAGTGAGGGAGGGGCGGAGAGGGAGAGAGAGAATCCCAAGCAGACTCCTCACTGCCGGCACAGAGCCAGATGTGGGGCTGAATGTCATGAACTGTGAGATCATGACCTGAGCCCAAATCAAGAGTCAGACCCTTAACCCACTGAGCTACCCAGGGATCCCTAAGTTTAATTTGAGAGAGAGAGAGAGAGAGTAGGAGTGAGGAGCAGAGAGGAGAGAGAATCTGAAGAAGGCTCCGTGCTCAGTGTTGAGCCCAACACAGAACTCAGTCCCACGACACTTGGGATCATGCCTGAGCTGAAATCAAGTGTTGTCTGATCAACCAACTAAGCTACCCATGCACTTCGATTCTCCCTGTATTCAAAGACTGAAAGATTATGACATCTGAATTTAAAATTGTTTGCTATTGGGGTGCCTGGGTGGCTCAGTTGGTTGGGTGGCCGACTTTGGCTCAGGTCATGATCTCACAGTTTGTGGGTTGGAGCCCTGTGTTGGGCTCTGTGCTGACAGCCAGCTCAGAGCCTGGAGCCTGTTTCAGATTCTGTATCTCCCTCTCTCTCTCTGACCCTCCCCTGCTCACGCTGTCTCTCTGTCTGTCTCTCAGAAATAAATAAAACATTTTTTAAAAAATTAAATAAATTGTTTACTATTTAAGCAGATATTTTCTATTAAAAGAATTGCCAAAATGTATTAAGCTTAGAACTCTATAAATTACATTCCTTATTGAATTGAATAAAAACAATAATAATTTACTGATTATTCTGTCTCTTAAATATAGCTGTGGATAAAATATGTTAATTTAGTAGATCACAACTATGTCATAAGAATTTTCTAAATTTGTGATCCCTGCAAATATTAAATCTATTTTAATTTCATTTAGAAATGATGTAAGCAAATGAGGTCTGTTCAACTTTATTTATTTATCACAAATTGCTTTGGGCAGAACTTTTTAGTGCAAAGTAAGAAATGAGATGGAAAGCATTAATGAGCCAAAACAAAACTTAAAAATAAAAGAGAGCCTATGGGATTTCTTTCATTTCTTTTATAAACTACAAATATATTTCATCAGGTGAACTGTAGCAGAATTATAAGGCAGAAAAATGAGATAGTTCCTGGAGGCTTGGGAGGAGGGTATTAATTTGGATTTTAACTGGAGTAAGGAGAATCTAAATTTCTATATTGCACATATTACCCCCTGACTTTCAACTTGCATTGCCTCAGGAGAAAGGAGTGCAGTTTGATTTCATGTGCTCTTCTAAACCCATTAGCTTCATACAACCTCAGGTTTACTCTGTGTTTTTAAAAGAGGCATATAAAATATTTTAAATGTCCAATAACTAATGAACATTCTTCCTTGAACAACATGAATGCTAGTGGTGGTAGGATGGTAGTAGAGAGGAGTAGAAGAAAACAATCTTTTGGAAAAAAGAGTATTATTTTATGTGGTTGCTTTTTGCATCATCTTTGTACTTTGTTTATATTTTTTTAATTTGTGGTGATACTACCCTATCTGATACCCTTTTTCAGAGTACCAGTGCCATAGTCTATTAAGATAGATATTTCTGTTGAGTCAACAAGTAAGCACTTACAGAGAGCAATGGGTCAAAGACAGACAAATGAGTAGGGAGAGCAAGGAATTTTACAATGTACCAAGATAAGAATAGCAATATTTCATTTTTTTAATCCTCATTTTTGAGATAAAATTTACATACTGTATATTCAATATTTTAAACATACAATTTTTTAAGATGTTTTTTTTTATTTTGAGAGAGAGAGTTGGAAAGGGGCAGAGAGGGAAGCAGAGGATCCAAAGCAGGCTCTGTGCTGAGAGCAGATAGCCTGATGCAGGGCTCAAACTCACAAACCACAAGATCATAACCTCAGCTGAACAAAGTCTGACACTTAACCAACTGAGCCACCCAGGGATCCCAAGCATACAATTTAGTTTGCAAGTGTATTTTTAAGGTTGTACAACCATCTTAATACTCTAATTTTAAACATTTTCATCATCCTCAAAAGAAACCTCATGCCCATTAGAAGTCACTTCTTATTCCCCTTTCCCCCAGCAGTAGATAATCACCAATCTGCTTTTGCTAAGATTTGCCAATTTATATAAGTTGAATCAGTCAATAACATGTCAGCTTTTGTGATTGCCTGCTTTTACTTAACAAACTTTTTTTTGTTTGTTTTTTATAGCATGTATCACGTTTTCACTTTTCATTGCTGAGTATTTTTCAATTGTATGGATGTATGCTAGGTTTTGTTTATCCATCAGCTGATAAATATTTGAGTTGCTTCCACTGTATGGCTTTTACTAATAATGCTGCCGTGAATATTTATGTGTACAAATTTGTGTGCAGACATATGTTTTCATTTCACTTGGGAGGATACATTGGAGTGGAATTACTGGGTTTATGTTTAACAGTTTTGAGAAACTGCCAGTTTTCCCATCTGCATCATTTTACATTCCTATCAGAAATATACGTAAGTTCAAATATCCCCACATCCTTCTCAGTACTTGTTGTTTTATTTGTTCATGATAGCCATCATAGTGAGTATAAACTATGATCCCCTTGTGGTTTTGATTTGCATTTTATGAATATCTAACAGTACGAGCTTGTTTTCATGTTCTTAGGATCATTTGTACGTCTTTTTCAGAGAAATACTTATTCAAATCTTTCACCAATTTTTAATTGGTTTGTCCCTGTATCATTGAAGTATAAGAGTTCTTTATATGTTCTGGGTATAAAAACTTTTATCAGATACACAATTAGCAAGTATTTTCTTTGTGAATTATCTTTTTAAAATTCTACTTTGTGAATTATCTTTTCATTTTCTTGATGTTTAAAGTTTAAAAGATATTAAGTTTGTGAAGTCTAATTTATAATTATTTTTGTTTTATCACTGGACTTTTCATGTTTTATTTCATAAATAATTGCCTAACAGGGATTGTGACAATTTGCACAAAAAAATCCTTTTTTTCCCCCAAGAGTTTTATAACTTTAGCTTTTATATTTAGCCTTAGGATTCATTTTGAGTTACACTTTGGATATGGTATGAAGTAGAGGTCCAACTTTATTCTTTTGGATATGGATATCCAGTTGTTCCAACACCATGATTAGCAAATAGTTCTCCATTACACCTTACTGAAGCTTTAGTCTCCCAAATACCATTGTTCAGCTTTGAAGCCTTTGTGATCCTTTTTTTTTTTTTTATCTTTATTTATTTTTGAGAGAGAGAGACAGTGTGAGCACGGGAGGGTCAGAGAGAGAGGGAGACACAGAATCTGCAACGGGCTCCAGGTTCCGAGCTGGCAGTCAGCACAGAGCCCGACGCGGGGCTGAACCCACGAACCGTGAGATCATGACCTGAGCTGAAGTCGGCCACTTAACCGACTGAGCCACCCAGGCGCCCCGAAGCCTTTGTGATCCTTACTGGTATTATGAAGAAACAAACATATGCATCTTATAAACTACTTCTTTTAGGGGCGCCTGGGTGGCTCAGTCGGTTAAGCGTCCAACTTTGGCTCAGGTCATGATCGCAAGGGTTCCAGCCTTGCGTCGGGCTCTGTGCTGACAGCCGGCTCTGTGCTGACAGCCAGCTCGGAGCCTGGAGCCTGTTTCAGTTTCTGTATCTTCCTCTTCCTCTGACCCTCCCTGCTCATGCTGTCTCTCTCTCAGAAATAAATAAAACATTTAAAAAAATGCTTCTTTTGATATATGAAACACCTGGGGATATTTACTACATGAAAGTGGGCTTTATTCTTACTCTTGCCAGAGAGCGGAGTCCTTTAAAGTTTTTTTAAAATGTTTATTCATTTATTTTGAGAAAGAGAGAGAGCAGGGGAGGGGCAGAGAGAGGAGAGAGAATCAATCCCAAGCAAACTCTTTGCTGCCAGTGCAGAGCCTGATGCAGGACTCTATTCCAGCAACTGTGAAATTATCATACTTAACCAGCTGAGCCACCCAGGCACCCCACTTTACAGACTTTATACTATTCTATATTAATCTTAATGTATGGTGTTAAAATACTAAGATATTTTATAATGTCTAAGTATTTAATTAAAAGCAAACATGATCTTCAGTCTAGCTATGAACTACAGCAGGAACGTGTATGATTTTCCATTATTTTTCTTCTTTTAACAGAAAACAAAAGATGGGACAATAGTATCTAAAATAAGTTATTTTAAAGAGAAAATGTCAAGGCTTTTGTATGTATTTAGCAAAGAAAGAGTATTACAAGTAGATGATTCCTTTAAGACCAAACTTTAATGATTTCTCCTGCTTATGAGGATGTAACTTCTAGGACCTACTCTGAAAAGCTAAACTGTTCTACAAAAATGTTATAAAAATCTTCCTATGCTGAGTAGAAGTAACCTTTTTAGAGTTATGTTACCTTTAGAAAAAAACCATTTTTATATAGTTTTCAATTTTAAAAATTTTCTGAAAATCTGTGTGTGTTTTTGTGTTTGTATGCGTGTATGTCATGTTTTAAATTTACATTGTGGAGGCCAAAATATGACAGAAATAGGGAGGAGTCTTACTTTTTTCTAATATTTACATGAAGATCTGGAATGGTACCAAAGGTCCACACTGACCTGGTTTTCTGAAGCACCTTCATGGTGATATTCTTCTAGATGGAGTAAATCAGACTCCAATAGGCATACTGCTGTGTATTCATGTAGTATGGATATTAAGGCTGAGGGAGGAAGTTGCTTTAAGAAAAGTTTGTTAATTACAGGAGTAAGGATTTACTAAAGAGGAAAGGGGAGGATTAAAAAGGAAGTATAGAGTTCTAAGAAGGGGAGAAAAAGGGAAGTTGGACAAGGAATTGGAGAGGGTTTGTCTGCTAAGGCTTTAACATTATTTCGTGATTTTCTTTGGACTTTGTTAACAGCATATTTACAATGTAGTTGCAACAATATTTTTTTCACTATGTTTTGATTCTTAATGTTCTAGATATTTTCAAGTTAAAAAATGTGTGGTGTCAAGGAGAATTTAAAAAATCTTTATAAATAAAGAGTAAAACTCATGACAGCTCTGGGTTTTATGGAACAAGCCATTTCTTAAACATTTTTTTAAAAAAATTTAACATTTAATCATTTTGAGAGAGAAATAGAGTGTGAGTTGGGGAGGGACAGAGAGAGAGAGGGAGACACAGAATGCAAAGCAGGCTTCAGGCTCTGAGCTGTCAACACAGAGCCTGACACAGAGCTCAAACCCACAAAGCAGTGAGATCATGACCTGAGCCAAAGTCAGACTTAACCGACTTAGCCACCCAGGCACCCCTGGTATAAGCCATTTCATTTTGGGTAGGATTCATGCTTCATTTGGGGAGCAAGGTGACTGGATTGACTGAGAGCTATATTTGCTATGTAATTGAGAGTCTCCCAAATCTCCTCTTCAAATATCCTTGAAGGAGACTGTTCTGGAAAGGGAGGGGTGTATGCTTTGGTTGTTTATATAAAGAACCATTAAGGGTATAGACTTCTTGATACCAAGTAATTCCCAGAAAATTTTTTTTAAATTTTATGTATGTATGTATGTATATATGTATGTATGTATGTATGTATTTTTAATTTACATCCACATTAGTTAACATATAGTGCAATAATGATTTAGGAGTAGATTCAAATGATGCATCCCCTATGTTTAACATCCAGTGCTCATCCCAACAAGCATCCTCCCTAATGCCACTTACCCATTTAGCCCATCTCCCTATCCATAACCCCTCTAGTAACCCTCAGTTTGTTCTCTGTATTTAAGAGTCTCTTATGTTTTGTCCCCCTCCTTATTTTTATTACTTTTGCTTCCTTTCCCTCATGTTTATCAGTTTTATGTCTTAAATTCCACATATGAGTAAAGTCATATGATATTTGTCTTTCTCTGACTAATTTCGCTTAGCATAATACCCTCTAGTTCCATCCACATAGTTGCAAATGGCAAGCTTTCATTCTTTTTGATTGCCAAGTGATACTCCATTGTATGTATATACTACATTGTCTTTATCCATTCACCGGATAATTTGTTTTTAAATGTCAGTCAAATTATCTCAATCAAATTTCCCTGTTACCACTGTCACATTCTCTAATTTGTTCTCCCTATAGAGGGAAGATCACCAAAGCCATATCTCTCTAACAGTTATTTAATAATATTTTCTAACTTAATAATTTTTCAATAACTCATAGTAACCTACAGAATAAAATCCAAACTGTTTTGCAGGATATTCTAGGTTCTCCACCTTCCTACGCCTTCCTTCTCTCTTATTTCCTTGTCTTCTCCTTCAGGAAAAGTTTCTTTTGGTCCATCTCCTATCCATTGTCTTAGGATGTTGTCTTTACCCATAACAGCATCTATGTTTTATTGCCTTTACTTGATTTTCTTTTCCACTTGTCTGTGATCTCCACAAGAGCAGGCATTATATCTTCCATCTCTATATTCTCAATGCTTGGTTCCTTGGCTAACATGTAGTAATTAACAAGAAATATTTTTTAAATGAGTTGGCATATGGTTCTATTATGGTCCATATCTACTTCCTTCTTGCCAGTAGTAATCATATGCTTTCCCTGTGTTAAGATGTGTCCTTGGCCCATCTCAGTCTCCAGTTTAATAAATAGGGATATTTGAAAACGTCCTGAACAGTGGGAGGTGAATGAAAATGTTGAGTGCAATTATAGTTCAATTAAATATCTAACATTGGAAACTCTTCACTTTCTCTTTCCCATTACGAGGCAGATATGCGCTGGCCAGCCAGATTTAATTCTTATGAAGGGGCATCATTATGGAAAAAGTACAAAATAGAAGGGACATGGAAGAAATTCAGGGAGTAATTCCCCATACTCTTCTTGGATTGCTTACATACCTGTGGACATGAGGGAGAAATCTCTTTACTGCAGCTTAGCCTGTCCTCTAGTATATCTGGAAATGCCCTGGAGAGAAGACATTATCTACCTATGTTGCTGCTTTTGTGGGATTTGCTGATTCTAATTATCTGCAAAACCACCCTGCATCCTTTTCTTCAAGGCAACTTCCTGAGGATTGATCTTTAAAACAGGATACTACATAATTTTGGAGATAGGTAGAAAAAATGTGCTCTCTTTGGAATTTTTGCCATAGTTCCTGCTTTTTAACATTAAATAGGAAAAGAAAATTCTTCAGCTAGCATCTGCAAGTGATGATAGCATCCCTACAGTGTAACTAACCTCCACTTAACAGGCTTGTTGAATTAATGGACATACTCTTTTCTTTGTAGGCATGATGACTAAGGTTTATGGTATGCTGAATTTTTGATGATGATATGCTACTCTTGGAACATTTAGATGCATCTGTATCTCCCTTTGAACTGCATGCTTAACAAGTGTCACTATACCTGTTTCTAAACCCATGTATGATAGTTACAGGACTGCATAATACGTTGGCTAAAGCACTGACTCTGGAGTCTGACAATCATGTTAAATCCTGGTCTGCTATGTCTACTTGTATGGCTTGGGAAAGTTATTGCTCTGTCTTTTAATGTTTTCTCATTTACTAGATGGGAATAATAATAGTAATTATGCCATCAGGTTCCTGTAAGGACTAAATGTGTTAATGTAAAGAGTGTTTAATATGAAAAATTGGCATTAATCAAAAACACTTAACAAATGTCAGCTAATTATAATCATTAACTATTGTATAAACTGATTAAATTTGATTATGCAAAGAAGTTGTTACATGTATTGAAATTAAATTTAATGCTTTGGAATCATTCCAAAGGGATAACACAGTCTCTCTTTCTCTGTCTCTCTGCCTTTCTCTCTCTCACTGTCTCTCTCTCTCTCTCTCTCTCTCTCTCACACACACACACACACACACACACAAACACACACACACATCAAATTAAGTCTGATCAGAGAATTATAACAATTTGGGGAGAAAATTCATCAGTATTTTATAAGGATACTGCATTTAAATTTCTTTGCAACTAATTTTAAATAAATCCAAGGAGGAAGTAGAACAAGTGCTTTTTATACAAGAAAGGACAATGCAGATTCCCACTCTAGGAAGTTCTAAAGAGAAGGTCTTGATCTCATTTCAAAGAATCAATGAATGAATGTTTATTAATATGTTTTAGGTTATAGTAAAATTTTTAAGTATGCATATTTATTTTTTTATCTTATTAAACAAGTAGTTATCTGACTACTAGTCTTTCTGTGTTGCTTTTCTGTTTTAAAATAACTCAGTCCTATTTTCCTTATTCAAGCAGTTCCCATTATCTTACCCCAGTTCATTTCTGTTGCCTTTAATAGGCATAAAAAATATACCCACTTCCAAAATTGCGTTTAAGAAGTCACATTTTTTTAAAGTCCCCTTTTTTATTAAATAGGTTATAATTTGAAGATGTAGTTCCAAAGATTAATAATAAAATAATTATGATAACAATAACAACAGAGTAGATAAAATATTTATTTAGGAATTTAAGTGGCCTAACAAGTCCAAATCTCTTCTACTTAAATATCAAAATTTGAACCCAGTTAATCTCTATTTTTAAAATAATACCAGAAGAAATATTTTCAGAAAATTCAACTCAATTTTAGTCTTTGAACCAATTGTAAGAATTCATACTAATTTAAGTCCAATTTTCCCCAGACCTTAACATATTAATATTTGAAAAGGAATTCTTTTTCATTTAATATTTTAGAAATATGTTAAAATTAAGTATGTGGGAGGTTGTGCCTGGGAAGCTCAGTCAGCTTAAGGTCTGGTTTGGGCTCAGATCATGATCTCGCAGTTCCTAGTTCGAGCCCCACATTGGGCTCACTGCTTTCAGCACAGAGCCCACTTTGGATCCTCTGTCTCTCTCTTTCTCTCTCTCTACACCCCCTCCCACACACACATGCTTTCTCCTTCTCTCAAAAATAAACAAACATTAAAAAAATTAAAAATTTTTGAAAATTTCTTCTAATGTTATCATATTAGTGGGTAAAAAAAGTGTAAACTAAACCTCATCTCAAAGACAGTTTTTTTTTCTTGTTCATTATGTTAGTCCAATTTCTAGCTTTATTTCTGGAAAATTTGGTGCTTATTAAATATTTGGATGTATCAATAAGTGATGGAATCAATCAATAAATGAAGATGTCACTTTTTCCACAGAAGTCACCATTTAGAAAAAGAAAATATACAACAAAAAAAGAAAAATGATAATAACAAACACAGACAAGAAGATTAATTTAAAAACAACTCAGTTCATAAATGCTAACTAAATGAAACCAAAATAGTGCTAGGTCCTACCCAGTTAATATTCAAATATTTTAGAATGAATAACTAATGGAAGCTAGAACTTTCCTGTCTGGAGTATATAAAACAGAATTTGTCATCAATTCATTACAATTGAATTCCACTAAAAAAAAAAAAATGGTAATGAACAAGCTCTGTAGTTAAATGGCATATATATTTTCAATTTTTAAAATAATTTGGATAAAAAAATTTATGTTGTAATTAAAATATTCAAAATTTGAAATTGAAATTAATATCTGTGAACTTGTTCACATTAAAAAAAATTACATCATATCAGTTAGCTAAATAATAACTAAAATATACTTACCTAGTATTTAGTAGGTTAAATGAAAGATTGGGATTAATATTTTAGTGCTTTAGATCTCCTGCCTACATTTCATTGAAGTTACTTTACTATCAGATTTATAAGCTTTATCAACAGAATGACCTTCTGACTGAAATTCTGCAGTGGTGTTTTGGTCTTCAATTGGGTTTAAATGGCTTATTGAGTAACTGCTGGAAAAATGATTTTAGCCTCTGTAGTGTTATGCACAAATCAGCAATGGTCATTTCCCATGTATTTCAAATGATAGTTAACCAAACAGGCAATTAGTTCAATTAGTTTCCAATAAGAAGAGATCTGTTTGACATCTGTTTTTTTTTTTTTTTCCCTTCTCTAGATTCAGTTAGAAATTGCAATCAGAAACTCTCTAAGCATAGGTGTACCTGGGTAGCTCAGTCAGTTAAGCATCCAACTTTGGCTCATGTCATGATCTCATGGTTCATGAGCTCAAGCCCCACATCAGGCTCTATGCTGACAGTTTAGAACCTGGAGCCTGCTTTGGATTCTGTGTCTCCCTTTCTCTCTGCCCCTCCCCAAATTCATGCTCTCTGTCTCTCTCTCAAACAAAACAAAACAAACAAAACCATTAAAGAAATCTTAAAAAAGGAAGAAACTCTAAGCATAGAATAAATAACCTTAAAAAAATTGGAAACTCCTACTTCACTGAATACAGCAAACCGTCTCTTATTACAATTTAAAATTTTTTGAACTTTGGTGAAAGGCAATAAATTGTATACTTTGTTGTTTTAATTTCATTATTTCTATTTTTAATTTTTATTTTTTTAAGTTTGGTTTTTAGTTTAACTGTCATAAGTAGCTGCTGGTTTTGCCTTTTTTAAGAAGTTATAATTACAATGGAATTTGAAAAATGAGACAAATATTTCTAGGTTTACAAGTAAGGAATTTCCACTGATACTATTCATTTTAAGATATAAACTGGCTTTTAAATTAAAATTATACTTTACATGTTTTTTTAAGTTTTGATATGTATATAAGTTATTTATAGAAGGTGATAGTTCTGGAGCTATAACCACGTCATATCAAAATTAACTTGGAAATCTTGTGCTTGACGACAGTTGAATCAATCCAAGCATAAGACTAGCAAATTGCAAAAGCATTACCTTTCTGAACTAGTGGCCACTACCGGCACAAGAGGGTAGTGGCCAAAATTCATCCAATTTTTGACAAAACCAAAACATCAAAAGAAAGACAAAACAGTTGTGTTGAATATTTCTGTAAGAAGAGAAGGTTTTTAATGATGGCCTTTTTTCCTATTATTTTAAGGTTGAAAGAAGTTAGAATAATTTAAGAAAGATTTCCAGCCAGAACTAAAGAAATATGGAATGCATGCAGGAGCATAATGATTATACTTTTTTTCCTTTACTGTGCTAAAGCATACAAGTCTAACACAGGTTTGACAGTCGTGACCAGGAAGATCTTTATGTTTGTGACTGACACTCTGGAAGCTTTGTTACCACTACCTGAAACAACTTAATTCTTTTTTTTTTTTTTTTACTATTTTTATTTATTTCTAGGAGAGAGAGAGAGAGGGAGATACAGACTCTGAAATGGGCTCCAGGCTCTGAGCCGGCAGTCAGCACAGAACCCGACGCGGGGCTCGAACCCACGAACTGCGAGATCATGACCTAAGCGAAAGTCGGACGCTTAACCGACTAAGCCACCCAGGCGCCCCACACCTTAATTCTTACAATGAGCAGGGTTTCTAAACTTACTTATTTTTTACTTAGAATAGTAGTAAGCAAAGAAGAGCAATTCTCAAGATCTATTGGTAATTTTAATACTAAATCGTTGAATATGTTCTCTATCATGGATTCTAAACACATGATATACCCAGATACAAAGGTGATTGACCTATAATAAATGTCCTGCCTGCATTGATTACCTGGTTGTGTGAAGACATACTGATGAGATCCCCAAAGTGAGTGGGCTCACAGAATTAATTTTAGAATCTCTAAAACAAATTTAAGGTGATTCAGGAAGGAGTAATTGGCAGAGAAATCACATCATGAGTTCTAGACTTTATTATTCATCAGCACTAGTTATTTACCCAAAGATGATACTTTTGGGACAATTATAATGATATATAAGATTGTAAGTGTTACTTTGCTTTGGAGAATCTTCTTGCACAAATGAGAATACTCTTAATTAGCTTCAATTTCTCTTTCCTCATTAGCTGTAACCAAATGATCCAGTTAACTTTACTTCATATTTTTCTTTATTTAAACTTCTTTTCCTAATTTCTAGTGTCATTTATTCCATCTTAATTCAATCCTCTCGCACAGTCTTACAGACATTGTTTTTTCCACTAACTTTCTATCATCTCTCCCTTTTGATATATTTCAGTTCTATTCCATGCTTTCTCACCAGAGTAATAAAAAAATAGGTTATCATGTGACTGTCATACTAAAAATTTGGAATTTTAAAGTTTCAAGTCATGGTTTTGGAGAAATAATAGATTTATGGTAATTTTGTGTGTATATAAAATCTCTAAGCTGGACATTTCTGGTTTTAACTCTAACCTGTAAGAGTTTATTATAACAAGAAAAAAATGAACTAACTAAAAGTTAACTACTTTTCTTTTTTTTTAATTTTTAATGTTTTTTTTTTTTTAAATTTCTGAGACAGTGAGACAGCATGAGCAGGGGAGGGTCAGAGAGAGAGGGAGAAACAGAATCTGAAACAGGCTCCAGGCTGAGCTTGCTGTCAGCACAGATGGATGCAGGGCTCGAACCCACTAACCATGAGATCATGACCTGAGCCAAAGTTGGATGCTTAACCTACTGAGTCACCCAGGCGCCCCTAAAAGTTAGCTACTTTTGTTGAACTCATCAGAGAACTGGGATCACAAGGCAAACCACCACCCTGAAATACAGAGAGTCTGGTGAGCCCAGAGAGTCACAGCTGAGATATGCTGTCCTGGATGGAACAGAAGCCACTACAGTAATAAAGTGATCGTGCATTTAAATGTAGTTTTGAGGAATTGATGGAGGCAGAGTATCGACTGGAATGAGAGTGAGGGACTTTTGGGAATTCCATACTTTTATTAATTTCAACTCCTGGAACCCCACAGTTTTCACTGGGAAGACCGGAGACAGATCACTTAATGACTCTGAAAGGGTGAGGGGAAAAGTAATCATGTGAAGTGATGCCTAGAACAGTCTCCTTAGCAAAGGCTTACTGTAAGGGAAAAAGACTACCAGAACCTACTTCCCCTGAGGGAAGGGTATTTTCCTAATTCCATTCCCTTCTCGTCCTATCATCTTACCTATGGTGAGGAGAAGTTAAGCAATGTTTGTGAAGGACACAGTCCAGGAACAGAGGTCTCCTGAAATATGGATTTTAAATGATTTTAAGACCATAGGAAACTTCCGATATCCCATAACTTACCACTTCATCAATAGCGCTCTAATATAACAATGACTGAAAGAACAGAGAACATGGACTTTATCCCAAGAGGGATCCATACAGGAGCCTAAACACAGCAAGAGAGGCAAAAACAAGAAAACTTGAGTAATTTCAAACCTATGGCACCCATGGTTAACATTAAACACAGCCCAGCTGCTAGCCAGATTAACATAAATATTCAAACTAAAAGCCTATTACCTTAGTTCTATCGTACAGAACATTATCAGTCATCAAAAAATTACCAGGCATACTAAAAGGCAAAACACACATGGTCTGAAAAGCCAAAGCAATCATCAGAAGAAGAATCAGATATGACACAGATATTAGAATAGCTAGAGAATTTTAAATAACTATGATTAGTATGTTAAAGACTTTGATGGAAAAAACTAGACAAAATGCAAATATACATAAATGTATATATATATATATATAAAACCCCAGCAACAAAAACAACCAAACCAGATGGGCAATATGAACAGAGAAGTAGAAACCAGCATGAATTTTAAAAATCCTAGAAATAAGGAATACCTTTGATAAACTTTTCATAAGACTAGACACATATGAAAAAAAAAATCAGTGAGATTGAAGATAGATCCATAAGAAGTTGCTGAACTGAAATGTAAAAAGCAATGAAAACAAACAAACAAAAGCACCCAACAAACAGAACATTCAAGAGTTTTGTGATGCAGTGCCTGGTTGGTTCAGTCAATTGAATGTCTGACTTTGGGTCAGGTCATGATCTCGTGGCTCATCAGTTCGAGCCCTGCATCAGGCTCTGTGCTAACAACACAGAGTATGTAGCCTGCTTCAGATTCTGTGTCTCCCTCTCTCTCTACCCCAGCCCCACTCACATTCTGTCTCTCTCTCTCCCTCAAGAACAAGTAAACATTTAAAAAAAAAAAGTTGTGGGTCAATTTAAAAAGAAATCTTAAGGTGCCTGAGTGGCTCAGTTAAATATTGGACTCTTGATTTCAGCTCAAGTCATGATCTCACAGTTATGAGATTGGACCCTGCATCGGCTCCATGCTGGGCATGGAATATGCTTAAGATTCTGTCTCTCCCTTCACTCCTCCCCAGCTCATGTACAGGTGCATGTACACTCTCCATTAAAATACATATACATATTGAAAAAAGCCAGAGGAAAAAAGACAATCTTATCTATGGAGAAATAATGATAAGAATCACAGCAAACTCTCATCAGAAACCATACAAGCAAGAAGAGAGTGTTGTAAAATATTTAAAATGTGGAAAGGAAATAAACCCACCAACCTAGGATTCTAATTAGTGACATTATTCTTCAAAACTGCAGGAAAATAAAAACGTTCTTTATCAAGCAAAAATAGGGAGTTGATTGCCACTGGACACCTGACAGAAATATTAAAGAAACTGGTTCAGGGGGTGCCTGGGTGACTCATTTGGTTAAGTGTCTGACTGCAGCTCAGGTTATGATCTCACAGATTTGTGGGATCAAGCCCACATCAAGCTTCATGCTGACAGTTGGGAGCCTGCTTGGGATTCTTTATCTTTCTCTCTCTCTTCTCCTCTGCTCACACTAGCTGTTTCTTTCACAAAATAAATAAATATTTAAAAAATAAAGTCATCTCCAACTTCTCAGCCACTCAGTCAATAAATATTAAAAAAAACCCAAAAACTGAGAAGGCAGAAAAGTGTACCAATAATTACTTTAGTATAAATGGGCTAAGCACATTACTTAAAAAACACAGATTATCAGAGTGGAAAAAAATCCAACAAATCCAAGCTTATATTTATAAGAAACTTATTTTAAGTATAAAGGCTCTGGTAGGTTGACACTAAGGGGTGGGGAGCATACTAACATAGAACATACTAACACTAATCAAAAAGGAGCTAGAGTAGCTATATGAGTTTCAGACAAAATAGACTTCAAAACAGGACATAAACAAGGCATAAACAAGGGCATTTCATTATAAGAGAGTTCTCCTAGGAGATACAATTGTCTTTAATGGGTAGGTACCCAAATTCCATAAGCCTGTTCCCTCATACATAAAGCAGGAAACATAAAACATCCATTAGAGGATATTGTAATATGAGAAAATATGTAAAGTGACCATTCAATGATTAATGTATCTCATTTTTTCTTAGTACAGTCTACTTTCCATTCACAATCTGTCCCTATGTTTATTTGCACTTTCAATTACTACTGCTTTTCCCCAGGCATGCTTCCTACAGCCATCTTAGTTGCCAATGTTTTAATGAATACTTTTGTTCATGTATGCACTTTACACATGTAATTTCTTCCAAATGGAGTGTACTTCTCTGCCACCAAATTCAACCTGTTTATCTTACAAAATTTTCACAAACTTGCAAGAAATGGATACAGTTATTAACTGCTATGCTTTCACTGTTTCTATGTAATAGTTAACTTGGGTAGAGCTTGTTTCATTGTATTATGTCTCATTTTTCTCATAATCCCCCCCCTGGAATTTCCAGTGTAGAGGTACTGCATGGTATTTAATTTTTTTTATCCTTTGCACCTAACAAAACAACTTGTACAAGTCTGTGCTTAATTATGAAAGAACATTAGATTACTCCCATTCCCCAAATATACAATGAATTTACATTTTTTTTGTACCTTTGCATGGGTTATTTTTCTCTAATTTGGATCTGTTTCCTCTTTGTGGCTGATAAATTCTTATTCATAATCCATGTTCTTCCTCAACTATAACACTCTTACAGTGTCTTGTAGTTGCTTTATAATTTTTTCTTCTGTGTTTAGTTTATGATGCATCTCAAATCAATTTTTGTGCCTCATGTGTGAAGGGGTAGAAATTTATTTATCTTCTATGCTTTATTCAGTTGTTTCAATATACCACTTGCTGAAAAGATTTTTCTTTCCCTATTGAATTACTTTGCTGCTTGTCAAAAATCATTTGACTGTAATTATGTAGAGCTATTTCTAGAATTTCTTTTGTTCATTGATCTATTTGTGTATCTTATGCCCATACCACAAACTTGGTTATGTTAACTTTATAGTAAATCTTGAAGTCAGATAGTATAAATCCTCAAATTTTATTTCTCTTTTTTATTAATACTGTTCTATGTCTTCTTTCACATTTCCATATAAATTTTATTATTCATTTGTCAGTAACAACAGGAAATCCTGTTATGTAATTGATTGAAATTGCATTCTGTCTTTAATTTGGATAGAACTGATATCTTTGCAATATTTGTTGAGGCCATCTCTAATTTCCCTCAAAGTTTTGTTGCTTTCAGAGTAGAGGTCTTGCTCAGCTTCCATTAGATGTATCCCTATGTGGGGGGTGCGTGTGTGTGTGTGTGTGTGTGTGTGTGTGTGTGTGTGTGTTTGTATGATATTGTGAATGGTGTTGGTTTTGAAATTCATTTTCCAATTGTTTGTTGCCACTTTGTAGAAATATAACTAATTTTTATATTGATCTTGAATCCCCAGACCTTGCTGAATTCATCTATTATACCTACTATGTTTTAAAAACATATTTCTTAGGAGTTCAATGTAAATATGTTGTTGTCTGTGGACAAAATTCCCTTTCTCCTTCCTCTTTTTTCCTTCCTTTCTTTATTCCTACCTTTGCCTCCCTCCCTTCCTACCTACTTTCCTTCCTTCCTTCTTCCCTTTCTCCCTTTCCTCCATACCCCCTTCCTTCTGTCTTTTTTCCTTAAATACACTGGCTAAGACCTTTAGCACAAAATATAAAAGTGGTGAAAAATACACAGCCTTTCCTTCTCCATAATCTTAGTGGTAGTGAAGAATGACTAAAATTTCATCAATAAATTTTATGTCAACTGAAACTTTTTCACTGATTTTATAGATTTTTTTTTTCAGGCTAAGGGAATTTTCTTCTGTTTCTAGATGCTGAGATGTTTTTGTTTAAATTAGTGTTAGATTTTTGTCTCATGTGTTATTTTTCCTCTCATGTTAAGAAAACTATATGGCTTATGTCCTTTGTTTATTTTTTAAATTAAAATTTTTTGAGTGGGTGGAGGAACAGAGAGAGAGAGAAAATCTCAAGCAGGCTTCATGCCCAGCACTGAGCCCAATGTGGGACTACATACCACAACTCTGGGATAAAGATCTGAGCCAAAATCGAGTTGGATTCTTAACATACAGCCACCCAGACACCACATCCTTTGTTCTCTTTAATGTGATTGATTACATTTATTGATGTCTGAATGTTAATATAATCTTGAATTCTTAGAGTAAACTCTACTTAGCCATGATATATTTTCTAATTATACATATATTAGATTGCCTGATATTTTCCCCACAGGTAATTAGCATTCCAATCAGTTGTTTTTACGTGTTTCTTCCTCTCTGTAATTCCTTTAGGGTAATCTCTGTCAAACTTCCATTAAATTCACTGATTATTTCTTCTATAATGAATTTAATTCTAATGGTTAACTCTGTGCTAGGACCATTGTGTATTGATTAATGACTTAGATTGGTTGAGTTTTACAGTTTTAAAATTAAGCTCATTTCTGGTTAGCCTCACCAAAAGCATCCAGTCTGTGACTGTTGTCTATTGCCACTGCTATAGAGGAGCTACTCTCTGTTTTATGAGAATTTGAACCCGGAGTCAGTAGAGTATTAGAGATGTGACCTTGAATTTACTGGCTTCTGATACTATTCATGGGTATTAGAGTTTTTAAAATGTTATATCTATTAAGTTGTATCTATTTTTCATTCTCAACATCACTGCCTTTATTTCAGCAAAATGGGAAAGGAGTGAGTTTATAAAAATTGTTACACAAACAAATTTTTTTTTTGTATTTGGGATTTCTCAGACTCCAGTCATTTCTGTCTGCTTAACAGTTGCCAACATATTGCCAGACCCAGTCTCTGAGTCTTTGGTAGATCTCTTTATACCTTAGGACTTGTGTTTGCCCAGAAGCCATTGAAGAAAGCTCATTCCCTACCAAGGAAATCTGTTGGTCAAGTCTTTCTTGCATCCACAACTCTTCAATACCCCATAGACAAATATGGTTTTCATATCTCCTGGATTTTTCTTGGTGTTTCTACAGAGCTAAACACCAACACTAGAAACAGAACTCTGGAGAATATATGGGTGGGTTACCCTGATGTTGATTTCTCAGCTCTGTCCTCGGAAGAGTCTTTAGATCCTCAACAGGAAGGAATAAATATTCTTCTGGCACCATCTCACTCAATAATATCCTATAGAAAGTACTTCTGAACATCTTCTACAAATATAATTTATTTTGTAAATAACTTCATATTACATGGTGTGAATCTATTATAATTTAATCATTCTGTTAATTAGGGTACAACAATTTTATTTCCATGTATTTACAACAGCAAACAATTCTGTGATAAACATTTTTGTCTGTATAATTTTAGATACTGATACTTATTTCTATGGTGCATAATCCTAGGAGTGAGATAGATAAGTATGTGTAAAGTGATTGAAATGGATGTTGCTAAGTTTATTTTTTTAAGTGGTAATAACTTATATTTTCACCAATAGTGTGGATTATCCTACACCCTTGCCAACAGTAGGTATTATCAATCATTTATATTTTTTTTATCATTTTGGTGAGTGTAAACTTACTTTGTTGTTTGCTTTCCAGACTACTACCAGATTTTGTCTGGTATTTATTGCTTACTTTATTGCTTTATTGTTTTACTCTACTGACTACTAGAAAGTATGAGCATTTTAAAATATATGATATCATTTGATATATTTTCCTTCTCTGAATTACCAAATTCATAGCATTTTATCATCTGTTGTAAACTTACAGGCATTCTTTATACATTATAGATCAGAGCTCTTAATCTGTTACCTAAATTACAAATGTATTAATGTACATTTATGTATACCTGAGGTTGTGGCCTGTAAACAAACAAACAAACAAACATATAGCTTCCAAAACAACCACATAAATAAATAAGTAAGACACATGAGTGTGACTGAGACTGTTTCAGTTTACACCTGTCTTCCCAGTGTACTGGCTGGCTAATTTCTCCTTTAATTTTCAAAAGTTTCTTAGGGTGGATCAGTGAGTTAACTAACCAACTCTTCATATTGGCTCAGGTCATGATCTCACACTTATGGGTTCAGCCTCATGCTCCGTATGGAGCCTGCTTGGGATTCTCCTTCTCCCTCTCTCTACATCTTCCCCACTTATGTTTGTGGGCACATGTGTTTTCTTTCAAAAATAAATAAATACACTTTAAAAGTTTCCTAGCATGGTAAGTTATATGGTTACCTTATATATGTGGAGTATTTGAAGGAATTAGAGGTGTTCAAATTAGAAGAAAAAAAATTCTTGGTTACTTATATGATACATACTACTGTGCATTTGTGTGTGTAGTTGTTTCCCAGTAGAGACCCTCTGAGTAGAACTAAATCACTATGTGGGAAACACAAAATGATAGATTTTAGTTCACTCTAAGGGAAAAAAATCTATAAGTTGGATTGGGCCACTTTGGGAAGTGTTTGAGCTCACCATTGCTAGCTATAACTTTTACATGGAATGACTGTTTAGTGGGACTAATGTTGTGGATAAAATCCCCTAGAAATCTAGTACGTCTTCTGAGTGTATGTACTGTGATTCCAATTGAGTGAAATAATAGAAGCCACTTTGAAAATGGTTAAAAAGTATTTGGATATTCTGTAGACTAATTGGTGGGGATTACAGGTTTTGGAATATAGCAGGGTTCTAATTCTTGCTAGGCCACTTACTTTCTTCATGGCCTTAGTAACATTAGTAGACAGTTGTAAGCCTTGGTTTTCTACACTTATAAAATCATAAGAGTTACTTCATATGTCAATTTTAAGTTTTAAACACAACTATGAACATAAAGTATATAGCTTAATGTTTAGTATGTAGTAACCATTCCAGTCATGAGGACTACTCATTAATATTCTCAGCCACATGTACTGAACAACAGCATTATCTGTGGTCATTGTTGACATATTGATCTTGAAATTCTTACAGAATTTGCTTATTGTGGAGTCATAGACTAAGGTTAGTAAAAGGTTGAAGTGCTATATTACTTAAAGTTTTGTTATGTATGGAAACAGGCAATTAAAACAAACACAAACACAAAGAGAAGTTGGTTTTATTTTTTTTATAGATAATGCTAAACTATGTTTTTGGCAAATCTTGAATGATATGAGCTCAGAAATATCTGATTTTATGTCTTCTTCTCTTGTTTAGAAACAAACAAAAAGCACATGCAATAGGAATACAAGCTGTACATATAATTAAACCAAGGACATCTGTTAACCTCAACAATCAGATATTAGAAAGTCTGTCACAGTGGTAGGAAAAATGCTGAAAGAGACTTTTCTGACTACAGATTTTGGATCAAGCTGACTGAGCAAAGTTCTTTCTCTAAGAAGCAAAACAACAATCTTTGTTTTGAGAAATGGGCATGGGTTTCACAGGCAGGTGGCTTTATTTGATTCTGCATTTTTTTTTAACCCATGGAGTAACAGGGAAGGCAAAGATAAGTACAACAGAAATGTGGTATGAAAAACAGTGCTGTATTATATGTAGGACAGTAGCTGGAGATCTTTTAATAGGAAGACATCAAGTTAAAACAACCTTGATATGAAGACGACCTGTGCCATAACCCTGGAAGAACTCTTGCTAGTTTGTCATCTTGCTCTAGCATCTATCTAATAAGAGCTCTAGAAATACTGATAGAGAAAGATTTATTTTTATTTGAAGACAAATAATAACCAAAAAAAAGGAGATGGTATAAATATACTAGGAGTAAGTGGCAAAAATGAAACATATATAAAATGAATGATGGATAAAGAAGCAACCCTCAAATTTGTCAATGATCAGATAAACTGTGATTAAAAACACCAGCATGAGTGAGCATATTTTAATGAAACAAGTATGAATTCTCAGCTCAGAAATAAAAGCCCAGGGGTATTTGGTGAGGCCACAGATGTAGAAGTAGCATGAAAAACAGAAGCCAGGGGAATACTTAGATGTTAAAAATAAGATAATCACAGAAATAAAATTACCACTGACAATGCATATATGAAGATATTTTTGGAAAATACAATAAAGTTCATGAAGGACAGGTTTTTTGTGTGTTGTGTTTCATTTTTTTAAATAAGCTAAACAGAATGAAAATGAACAAATAATTTTGAGGGTTAGAAATCAACTAATATTTATTGAACAAAGGATCCTATGTTAGCCATAATTAGTGTCCCTGCAGAAGTAAACCAAACAATTACAAGAGAATAAGCCTTTAATATTATATTTCAAAGGGAATTTCCACAAACAAAAGACTTGAATTCATAGTTTGAAATGACATACTATGTCCTGGGGAAAATTCACACAATATGATTAACAGTGAGACAAATCCTGGTGATGATTTTGTCAAATATAAAGAAAATTATTTTTATACCCAGGCAAAACAATCCAGACATCAGTGGGAGAAATAAAAGAACAATGCAAGCTGACCTTTTAAAAAAATGTGTTTCACACAGGATGTGGAACAGTGCCCCTAAATTAGTCAGTAAAAACATGACTTAAAATCTATCTAGCTAGCTTTTTTCACATGTGCAAGAATGAAAGAAAGGTAATTTTCATAGCCTTTTTCTTTTTACATTTATTTATTATTGAGAGACAGAGCACAAACAGAGGAGAGGCAGAGAGAGAAGAAGACACAGAACTGGAAGCAGGCTCCAGGCTCTGAGCAAGCTCTCAGCACAGAGTCCGATGTGGGGCCGAACCCCCAAACCATGAGATCATGACCTGAGCTCAAGTCGGACGCTCAATCGACTGAGCCACCTAAGCGCCCCTTTCATACACTCTTTTAAGAAACTGTTCCTCAGCTAAAGAGGAGAAAAATAAGTAAAGAATGATCAAAGGAGTGGTGATCAGTCTTGAACCCATTTTCTGAAAGGGAAGAAATGGAAACAAATATGTGAACTTTTCTATAATATTGGAAATAAAGCTATATTGTTTATAGATGTTTGCTAGGAAACTCAAGGGAAATCAAAGAAAAAAACTATACGATAGGAGAGTTTGGTAGTTGCCTAGTTATGAAATTAATAAATGTCAACAGTCTCTATAATAAATATTTATTTTTCTATAAAAATATTTAAAATAATGAAGCACATGGTAATATTTGCAAAAGCAAAGGAAATGATGAAGTATCTACGGATAAAATTAAGTAGAAATTTATAAAAGGTATGTAAAGAATATCTGAATTACTCTTCACAGAGGACTTAGTAGACAAGCAAACTTATTAAGGATAGAAAGATTTAGTAGTATAAGGATATAAATTATTTCTACATTAACACATAAAAGATAAAATTCTATTGAAAATAGAAACTGAACTTTAAGAAATGAGAAAGGCCCCTTATAATATTTGAATGGCAAAATTAATGATGGCCTATAAAGGAGAATGAAAACCAAAATAAGCACTCATAAATGATAGCATATATCAATCCAAGCAAATGAAAATCATGTAGTGCTCAAAAATAAGTGACAGGCTTATCAAAGGAGAAGAGTAGATTGCATAAATAGAGAAACACAGGAATTGACACCATTATGAAGGCAACTATTTTTATTATTCTGAAAAGGAAAGATTATTCAAGAAATGATGTTGATGTCATCTGAGACACTAACATGAGGCTTAACCTCACTTTTATCCAAAGAAGAATTTCCAGATATGACAAACCCTACATTTCTAAGAAATATGATAGAGATTTTCCCCCTCATAATTCTAGAGTAAGATATAGAACCTAAAGTAATTATTGATATACCTAAATGTTTAATAATGTAAAAGAAGAAAATTCTACAAGATAAAATTGTAATTATTTTTAAAATATATGACAAAAGGATAATTTCATTTTTATGCACAGTTAAATTGATTAGAGAGAAAAATCACTAAGTAATTAGAGAAAACACATGAAATGACAGTTCCAAGTAAAAGAAAAACAAATGGGAAACTGTCCTTAAATTCCCCAAAATTGAGATTTCAAAATTAAAACTATATAAACATTTTGAATGATCATCTTTGACATATTATATAAATGACAGTTTAAGGCCATGTCAGTGAAAATTGTGCTTTTCTCTTTTTATAGTGATGAATTTGATTTTTTTGAACCTACCTTCCACTTTTCAGATACTTGTGATGGTCAGATTTATGTGTCAGTTTAACGAGACTACACTCCCCAGCTATTGAACATTAATCTAGGTATTATAAATATATTTTGCATGTATGGTTAAGGTCCATAATTGGCTGAGTGAGGGAGATCATCCTTACTAACTGAATGAGCCTAATTCAATCAATTGAAAAGCCTTAACAGCAAAACTGAGGCACTTTCCCCCCTGAAATTCCTGTCTATAGATAACAGTTTCATCCTATACTTGAGGGTTTTAGCCTGCCCTTCCTGACTGCCTGCTCTAAGGATTTTGCACTAACCTAGCCATCCCCAAAATTACATATCTAATTCCTTGTAATAAATCTCTCAATGTCTTAATATATCATATCTCCTACTGCTTCTGTTTCGCCGGTTGAACTCTTAATAATATACTTGTATTCAGTTGGTATAGCTGCTTGTGCCCACAGGCAACTAGATTCCTTCATACGTTAAAGGGTTATGTTCCTGAGGCTGTCTCAGGAGGGTCTATAGTTTTTAAATTTAAGTGTGAAAGAGCTTAAATATAATGACATACCATGAATGATTCTGATTTTGCCTTAGGACATAGATTGAAATAGATATTAACAACATGATATTTTAGGTGGGTATATAAGTCTTCAGGAGAGCCAAAGTAAAGGGGGTTCAAAGTGAGATAAGTTCAGTTTATCATGCTATATATTCTCTGTTGATGAACTTTAGTTGCTTGTTTGTTTTATCCCCCCATTCTCTTCTAATAATAATTTTAAAAATGTTGCAAGGAGAATTCCTGCTCATATCTTATGGTGAATATGTACAAGAGTGTCTTTAAGGCAGTGGTTCTCAACCCTGGCTGTATAATGAAATGACCTTAAGAGCCTTCAAAAAAAAATAGTGGTATCTGGGTGTCATCTTCAAAGGTTCTGAACTAACTGGTCTGGAATTTGCATGAGAGAATCAGATTTAAAAACATTCTCAGATTGGTCTGTGCCAGAAAAATGGATAACCTCCTATAACTAGGAGTGAAATTATTTGATTGTAAGATGTGAATATGCTTATTTTCAGTAGGTAAAGGCGAATGTTTTCCAAAGTAATTACACTTATCTTTTATTCTGACCATCAGTGTGAAGGACTTTCCATTCCTCTTTTAGTCATGTTTTTCTTAATTTTTTCCCTGAGACTTTATAAAGATAATGTATTATGATTTTATTTTACATTTCCTTGATTATTATTGAGATTATCTTTTCATATGTTTATAAAGTATTTAAACTTTTAAAGCTACCTTTTCTGTGAAATGCCAGTTCCCATATTTTGCCTACTGTTCTGTTGGTAATTTATCTTTTTAAAATTAATATATAGGAATCATTAGATATTCTGAATTCCAGTTCATTGTCAGTTTATTCAAATATCTTCTTCAAACTTTTTTTGTAAGCGAAAGGCTTTATTTTTCATGTTTTAACCCTAAACAGCTTTCAAGCCATCCTGTTTACCTTACATCTGAGCAAGCCAATAAGAAAATCTACACGTACCCTCCCTTGACACCTGCATGAAGCTAAATTCCCATCCTGGCCCCACTTCATAACCACAACACAAAGAAAACCACCAGTTTGCTCTTGCTAGCCACTCAGACCAGAATTCACCTGCCTTGCTGACCCTCGAAAGTTCAGTTGTGTAAGTAACAAATTATTTCATATCCTTTTGATGTATGTAGGCTCAAGATGTATCAGACTCAAGAGTTTGTTGAAATTACTAAGTGTAATTTTTTAAATTGTGTTTTCTTTCCTATATCAACTGTTTTTGCAAGTGTGAATTCTTCTGCTTATTCAACTGGATATCTGTGTTGCATCCACTAGTTTCCTTATAGATTTTAGATTCTTGGTATTCTGTTCATATTAGTGAGGACCTGGAAGGAAAAGCATTGGCAGCTAGAGTAGGCATCATCAGCATAATTATAATTTCTCCCTACAGTGATGTATTCAGGTTATGATCATTGAAATCTTCATTCTGGAGATTATATAGGGAAGAGGGTTGTATGTGATTTTCTGATTGTCACTTTTCCTTAAAATGTTGAGAAAAGTTTGCTTTCTGGGGGTGGGGCTGCACATAGTCCGTTGTGTCTAGAATTTATCTGGACCACTGCCTTATTTTATGCCCTCCCTTGTTTGGTACACTTCTGGGTCAAATTGCCACTTTACTACCCAAAGGCAAGATACTCCTTCAACAATACTAGGATCTAGTGTTACTGGTTTTCAGTTCTTTCCTTGGTATCCAAATGACAAAATCCAAATTCTTTTTAAGTAGTTTTTATTTGTATTACAGTTAGTTAACATACAGTGCAATATTAGTTTCAGGTGCACAATATATAATTTAACACCTCCATATAAAACCAGGTGCTCATCACGACAAGTGCTCTCCTCAATTGCCATCACCCACCTAATGCATCCTGTCCCACCTCCCCGCAGACAACCATCAGTTTGTTCTGTATAGTAAAGAGCCTTTTATAGTTAAGCCTGGATGACTTTTTTGGTTGTGTCTGACTCTTGATTTTGGCTCATGTCATGATTTAAGGGTCATAATCTCACTCTTGTGAGATAGACTCCTGCATCGGCTCTGTGCTGGCTGTGGAGTCTGCTTAAGATTCACTTCTCTTCTCCGTCTGCTCCTCCTCTGCTTGCACATGCCTGCAAGCAAGCTCTCTTTCCTTCTTGGTTTGCTTCTCTGTCTGTCTGTCTGTCTCTCTCTCTCTCTTTCCCTTTTGCTCATTTGTTTTGTTTCTTAAATTCCACATATGAGTGAAATCATATGATACAAGTCTTTGTCTGACTGGGCTATTTCACTTAGCATAATACATTTTTGTTCCATCTACGTTGTTGTAAATGGCAAAATTTCATTCCTTATTATGTTCCTTATTCCAGTGTGTGTATCATTTCTTCTTTATCCATTCATCAGTTGATAGACACTTGGGCTGTTTTCACAATTTGGCTATTGTAGATAATGCTGCTTTAAACATCAGGGTGTATGTGTCCCTTTGACTTAGTACTTTTGTATTATTTGGGTAAATATCTTAAAGTAGTGCAATTGCTGGGTTGTTGGGTAGTTCTATTTTTAACTTTTTGAGGACGCTCCATGCTGTTTTCCAGAGTGGCTGTACCAGTTTGCATTCTCACCAATAGTGCACAATGGTTCCCCTTTCTTCACCTCCTAGCCAACACCTATTGTTTCCTGTGTTGTTGGTTTTAGCCATTCTGACAAATGTGAGGTGATATTAGATTGTAGTTTTGATTTATATTTCCCTGACAATCAATGATGATGAGAATGTTCTCACGTGTTTGTTGGCCATCTATATGTCTTCTTTGGAAAAATGTCTATTCATGTCCTCTGCTCATTTAATTGGATTATTCAGTTTTTGGAGGTGTTGAGTTTAATAAGTTCTTTACATATTTTGGATACTAATCCTTTATCAGATATCTCATTTACAAGTATTAATTGGCTATATAATTGTGGGTCCATTTCTGTTTTATTGATCTATTTGTCTATTTTTGTGCCAGTACCATATTGTTTTGATTACTACAGCTCTGTAAAATAACTTAAAGTCTGGTTTGTGATGCATCCAGCTTTGCTTTGCTTTTTCAAGATTGCTTTGGCTTTTCAGAATCTTTTGTGGTTCTGTACAAATTTTAGGATTGTTTTTTCTAGCTCTGTGAAAAATGCTGGTGGTGGTATTTTGATAGGGATTGCATTAAATCTGTATGGCTACTATAGACATTTTAACAATATTTGTTCTTCCAATCCACAAGCAGGGAATGTCTTTCGTTTCTTTGTGTGGTCTTCAATTTCTTTTATCAATGTTTTATAGTTTTCAGAGTGCAAATCTTTCACCTCTTCGGTTATGTTATTCCAGGTATCTTATTGTTTCTGGTGCAGTTGTAAATGGGATTGATTCCTTTATTCATCTTTCTTCTGTTTCAGTATTAATGCGTAGAAATGCAACAGATTTCTGTATAATGATGGCAAAATCTGAAGTCTGCTTTTACTTTTGTATCCTGAGTACTCTGTTCCTAAGGCTATTCTTTTTTTTTCTTTTTTTAATATTTTTATTTATTTCAAGGAGAGAGAGAAAGAGAGACAGCGTGAGCAGGGGAGGGTCAAAGAGAGAGGGAGACACAGACTCTGAAATAGGCTCCAGGCTCTGAGCTGGCAGTCAGCACAGAGCCCGATGCGGGGCTCGAACCCACGAACCGCGAGATCATGACCTAAGCGAAAGTCGGACGCTCAATCGACTAAGCCATGCAGGCGCCCCTCCTAAGCCTTTTCTAAGGTGTTTCTTTAATACTTCACTTTTTAGAAAGCCCTCATCACTAAGTGGTTTTAAGTTCCTAATTTTGAATGAGTTTCTTTTCATTTACTTATATCTACCTTATATTTCTAGAAATTATTCAGTGTTTTACCTGCTAATGACTCTAATCTTAGTTCTCTGCCATGGGTAAGGATGCATTTGTATTTTTATATCCCTTGTGTCATTCCAAAGACATTTTAAAGAAGAGGAATAATTATCTATCATGCACCTTGAACTATAAACTCTTACCTTTGTTCTCATTGTACTTACTTGTTCTCTCCTTTAAATATGCCTATTCCCAGTATACCATCTTCTGTTACAAGGTTTAACTTTCCTAAGTAGGCTCAGTTTCTTCAAGACACATTTCTAGTCACTAGAATTTGTGCGACTATGCCCTGAACATTTTTTTTCTCTGTCTGACATAGCTTTTCTAACCTATAAGGGCTCTGTTTCAGCCCTGCATACCATTTGTGTCCAAGTATTGAATAACTTTGTCCTTCCTACCAGATAAAACAATGACGCTCATCATTAGAATCATTTTGACCTTAGTCTTGTAATATTTAAACGTACAAAGCTCAGCTTTGAAAATGAATGTTTTCAGCTTGAAACATTACAGCAAAATAACCCTATCATAGCCCTGGTCACGGTGAATTATATAAGTGTACCTTTTCTTCCATAAAATTTCTTTTTAAACACAAAGTTGTATTTATTTAACTTTCACAGAATAAACATCTCTATTTTAATTCAACACATTTCCTCCAGTTCTACACTTCAAACATCTAAGTTAGTTGTCCAGGTTATTATTAGGTGGAGAAGCAAAAGTGAGAAGCTGTAAAGGTCAGTCCCACGGGGGTCAGACTGAGTTTCTAAATTACAGATACTTGAGACCAAATAGGACATAAATGAAGAAGGAGAGGTATTTAAAATCAAGAAACAAAGAGACTACAGAATAGAAATCAGTGTTCCCAAATGGTTAGATCAGGAAGCTCAACAGAGGTATGAGCAGACAGCATGTACATAGTCACAAAAATACTTTTGGTGGACATCGGGAAGACAGCCCCTTTATTAGGCATCAAAGGCATACTGTCACTTTTATTAATACAAGTCAAAGAAAAAGTTAACTCCGGGTGTAATAGGCCCACTGTATAAGACCCCTGAAAAAATCTTTTAGGTTACTAGAAATTTACTGTAGTAAATTTACTATATTTATTGCCTCCATTTGAGGGGGCAGGCATGGGTATAGCTGTGGTAGTCTTGAATCTCCACACAGTCAGTGGGAGGGAGAAATTAATAGAGTTTTGTCACTGTTACTATATTACACATATATTTTTTTCTGAAATATCATTGCTCTCATTAATTCCTCTCACAGAATGCTGTGGACATATGTTCAAATGTAAAATATCTGTCCTGCTTAGTGAATGCTCCGTAAGTGGTATTTTAACTGTGACCAGTTTTGAAGGTATCGTAGTTATCCTCTTTCTCTCCTTTTGGTTCTGGTCACTCTCATTCTGGGAGGATCCTGAGAGACTTCCAGTGGAGTGTCCATAGTTTTTAAGAGCACCTATGTAGATGGTAACAGCTATCAAGTTTTTAGACAGAATAAAATATTTCTTACTGAATCATAACACCTGCACCTCGGTGTGGAAGCACATGATGCAGTATGGAATTTATAAAAGTTAAAGTAGAATAAATTCTTTGGAAATATGACATTTTTGAAACGCATTTCACTGAAATACACATCTTTTAGGTAATTAAATGGAAGGAAAAGTCCATTATGTTAAATCTTCAAAATTATTTTTAATACATTTGGTTTTAGCTTCCTTTTAGAGTCAATTATTTGTCACTTTTATTAGGTATTTTCAACTCCCAAAGACCTCTAATTTGTTGTATTCATTAAAATCTATGATTCTTGCTCAATAGGTATATGATATATTTAAGTTTACACATTAACATATTTATTTTGTTGGAAAACAGGCTTTGGCTTTGAAGAGTTCTGTAGGAAAAAGTGACAAATGATTTCTACAGGAATAATTTCTATTTCTTACACAACCATTTATTTATTAATCATTCACATATAAGTGACTTGAGTATAGAAGAAAATTAAAAAATAAGGTGAGATTGGGCCGCCTGAGTGGCTCAGTCGGTTAAGCGTCCAACTTCGGCTCAGGTCACGATCTCATGGTTCGTGGGTTTGAGCCCCATGTCGGGCTCTGTGCTGACAGCTAGCTCAGAGCCTGGAGCCTGTTTCAGATTCTGTGTCTCCCTCTCTCTCTGACCCTCCCCTGCTCATGCTGTCTCTCTCAGATATAAATAAAACATTTTAAAAAATGAGATGAGAAGAAATTAACTACTCTTTGTATAAATCCAGCTATTTCTACAAAAATTTCATGTCATGTAATGTTTGGCTTTTAATTTTATTCTTCTTCATTTTAATCATAATTATTATAGTAAATTTGAGGAATATAAATATGATTTGTTACAGTAAATTTGAGGAATGTAAATATTAAGGAAGGAATTATAATTATTAAATAGATATCACTTTTATTACTATTATGCAATCTCCCTTCCATTTTTTTAACTTCATTTTTTTGTTTGTTTCTGTCTCTTGTGCATATTTACTCTTAGCATTAAAATAGTAATTAAGATGGAATCATTTTAACTAAATATATTTTTAATAATGTCCTATCCATCTATTATGTGAGTGTACTAAAACTTATTAAGAATTCTCTTACTGTTGACTTTCAGAATGTTTCATGTTTAATCATCAGCTTTTACATGTATTAATTAATACATGTTATTTTCTGATAGAAACTAAGGATGTCACTGTTGTGACATGTAGGATTGAACATTGGGAGAGGGTAAGGGACATACTATCAACCTTTTTTCTAAACATTGCATTACTGATTTATAATTTTAACAATTCAAGACAATACACATTTCCCAGAAATTCTATGAAAGCAAAATATTTTGATTTTTCCAAAATCAAAAGAAAATCCAGTATTTATTTTCTCATATGTCTTTGAAAACTAGTAAAAATGGTTATTTCTTCATATATGCACTACATTTGCTTTTTACATATTGGTTAATACCAAATATTTTCATTAAAGTAAAAGCACTTCTAATTGCCAAAATGATAGATATTTGATTTGTGACATTTGTCTATTTGCTACTATACTCTTTAGAAAGATCTGTTGATGTTGGCAGAGAAGGACAAATATCATATGTGTGCACGTATAGGAGGATTAGGAGGAACTTAACAGAGGACCAAGGGGGAGAAGGGCGGAAATGGTGGGGGAAAGGGAGAGAGGCAAACCGTGAGAGACTCTTGAATGCTGACAAAAACTGAGGACTGATGGATGTGGGGGGGAGGAGGGATGGGCATGGAGGAGGACACTTGTGGGGATGAGCACTGGGTGTTATGTGGAAACTAATTTGACAATAAACTATTTGTAAAAAAAAAAAAAAAGAAAGATCTGTTGATGTTAATACAGCAACTATTAATCCCATCACAGTATATGCATATATTTTCTTCAGATTATTATATATACTTACTTGTCTAGATTACATTTAATATATAGAAAGTGAGAGAATTTTGGTTTTAGATTTTATATACTTCCTTGAAGATTTTTATATTTGTCAGGCTTAGAAATTCCTTCCTCACTGCAAGATTATGTAAATATACTTCTGTTTAATTTGTACTTTTATGTCTTAATTTTTGCATTTCAATTTTTACTCCATCTGGAAATAAAATTTCATTGCTATATTTCCTATATGACTAGTTAGTTATCCCCAAAACTTTATAGGGTTCCTTTCTATTAAAGTATGTTTCCACTTGTGACAATTACAGTAACTAGAGCTTCGTGAAAATATTTTAAACCTTAACTTAGACTCTAAAACATTCCATTGATGTATTTGTCAATACCTGCTGTAGTACCAAGCCCATGGAGCTAGCCACTGGAAAATCACTGCCTTTGGTGACTGTTTCTAATCCACCCAATGGTAACCATGCTGACCCAATCCCAATTCCTGCTTCAGGATGCACAACCACACCATGATACTTAGCTCTCTTCATGATATATCCTTCTGTACTTGCCAGTAGCCTGGGCAATAGTAGCCTTGTGTCTATTTCTAATCTTTCCATTCAAGCCAAGTGATTGCATATATTTTTCAAAAGGATTAGCATCTCCTACCTACCAAATATTTGATCACAGAACCAAGCTTTAGAAATATAACCAATATGGGGCGCCCGGGTGGCTTAGTTGGTTAAGCGTCCGACTTTCGCTCAGGTCCTGATCTCGCGGTTCGTGGGTTCGAGCCCCGCGTCGGGCTCTGTGCTGACTGCCAGCTCAGAGCCTGGAGCCTGTTTCAGTCTGTGACTCCCTCTCTCTCTGACCCTCCCCTGCTCACGCTGTCTCTCTCTCTCTCCTAGAAATAAATTAAAAAAAAAAAAAGAAAATAAAAAAAGAAAAGAAAAGAAATATAACCAATATGTTGTTCTAAGTATACCACTCATTCTAGCATGGGCTTCCAAAATTACTTCATTTGCACAGATTTTGCAGGTTTTTTTTTTCCCCTCCTATCACCCATTTCTCCCTCCACTGGTTCATTTCATCACTATGATAATTTAACCAGATCCCCCCCCCCATTTGTAAATAACAAAACAACTCCTAAACTCATATTCTATTGTATATCTCTATTTTCTTTTAAAAATGTTTAGTCTGTAGACACAATTTATACATCAACGCTCCAAGTCTCTCTTCAACTAACTCCACTTGGGCTTCCCACAGCTCCCATGAAACTGCTCTAGTCAAGATCCCCTATGACATGCAATTGCCATGGTTCTCTTTCTGTTTTACTTGACTTGAACAATATTAATTATAGTTGACAATTTCCTTTATTTTTATTTCTTTTTTAGTTTTTTTTTGTATTTTGGCTTCCATGATTCTTCTTTCTCCTAAAATTTCTCCTACTCAGTGTACTCTCAGTTTATTCTGATATCTCTTTCCTGCTGTTTGATCTCTAAATATGGAAATTCCCAGGACTCTGTCCTTGGCCTCTTCTCTTCTACATCTATATTCTGATTGCTTCTGATCATGTAGTTACATGATTTTAATTGTGTTTACAATTCCCTTTCTCTGTAGCATGGCTCTGAAATGCTTATGCTATGCCATGCATTTTTCCCAGAAGTATGAATATATTATACTCAATGATTGCCTTCTTTAGTTCTTCCCCAAGCTGATTAATAGTTACCTTAGATTTGACGTTTCCTAAGCAATGTTCCTGTCTCTTCATAACAAAATCCTCTCATTTCCTAATCTGCACTATTGCAGACAGTGGTACTACCCTCCACTCACTTGCAGCAATGGATTTCTCTTTTCCTCTTACCACTTATATATAGCCAACCAGACTATTAGAAGTCTCATTGACTCAACTGGCACATTTTCCACATGTAATCAAATTTTTCTTTCTAAATGTAAATGAGATTTTGTCATCACTCTGTAAAACTAGAGTATGAATTGTATGATCTGTAAGTGGAGAACTATAAAACTCTAATGAAAGAAATCATAGAAGATCTAATAGATATTTCATGTTCGTAGGTTGCAACATTGTTTTGATGTCAGTTCTTCCCATAGACTTTATAGACTCAATACAATCTCAATCAAAACCCTGTAAGATATTTAGTAGATATTAAGTAGATGAAAAAGAAAACACTGATTCTAAATTTATATGGGAAGGTGAAAGATCTAGAATGTCCAAGAAAATATTGAAGAAGAATAACAAAGCAGACAGGCCCATACCACTCAGTTTCAAAATTACTATAAAGCTACAATAATCAGGACAGCATGATGTGGACAAAAGAAAAGACACACAGATAAATGGAAGAAGAAAGAGTCCAAATACAGAACTATAAATATATAGTCAACTGATCTTTGATAAGGGAACAAAGGCAATTCAGTGGAGAAAAGATGTCTTTTCAGCAAATGGTACTGGAATAGTTCGGCATCCACAAAAAATGTATCTAGATATAGATGTAATACATTTCACAAAAAATGAACTGAAAATGGATCACTGACCTGTATGTAAAACTCATAACTCTATATTTGTATAAGAAAACATAGACAATTAGATGGCCTAGGGTTTGGCAATGAATTTTTAGATACAACACTGAAAGCATGATTCATGAAAGAAAAAATTTTAAAGTACAAATCATGAAAATTTTTATCACTCTGAACTGTCTTGCTTGTGTATCTTTAAGTGATATATACATTAGATGATTTTCCTAATTGTTTCCTCCAGCTACATAATTTTTTTTTCAGTTTTCAAGTTTGAAAGTGGCAGTGGCTCTTTTGTACATGTCTTTACTCATCAGCTTGGGCTGCTATGAGAAAATACCATAGACTGTATGGCCTACACAACAGAAATTTATTTTCTCACAGTTTGGGAGACTGAGAAGTCCAAGATCAAGGTATCAGCCAATTTGAGTTTTGGTGAGAAAGCTCATCTTGGCTAATAAGACTGAAGCCTTCTTGCTGAGCTCTCGCATGGTAGAGAGAAACATCTGGTCTCTTCCTCTTCTTTTAATGATACTAATACTATTGAATCAGGTCCTCACTGTTATGATGTCATTTACCCTTACTTGCCTCCTAAAAGCCCTATCATTGCCTCCTAACATTGGGATTTAGGGATTCAGTATATGAATTTCTGTTCAACAGAATTCGGTCCATAGCATCTTACCCTTGCCTTCCCAAGATTCATGTCCTTCTCACATGAAAAATACATTCATTCCAGCCCAATAATCCCCCATATCTTAACTCATCTCAATATCAGTCCTTATGTCCAAAGTCTCATCTAGATATCACAAAATCAGATATGCATGGTATTCAATATATGATTCACCCTAAAGAAAAATTCCTTTTCAGCTGTGAATTTGTGAAACCAGATAAGCCATGTGCTTCCAAAAAACAATGGTGGGAAAGCCATAGGAGAGGCATACCCATTCCAAAAGGGAGAAAGAAGTAAAAGTGACTGAATGGTTCCAAATTTAGCAAGGCAAATTTCATGAGGTTTTAAGTTCCAGAATAATTCTCTTTGGCTTGATGTCCATCTTTCAGATTCATTGGGATGGTGGCCTTGCTTCTGGACTTACTAGGTCAGCAGTCTGACCTACATTCTGCTGGGGGGGAATTATACCCCAAAAGCTTTGCCAAGTGAGGCCCTGCTACTGAGGCTTCACAGGGTGGTGCTGCCCCCAAACATTTGATCGGTGGCCTTTGACCTGTTGAAACAGAAGCAGTGAGTGCCCCCTCCCTTTAAAACTAGTAAAGAGGGGTGCCTGCGTGGCTCAGTCGGTCAGCTCAGAGCTGAAAGCCTGCTTTGGATTCTGTGGCTCCCTCTGTCTCTGCCTTCCCCCACTTGCACTCTATCTTTCAAAAATGAATAAATGTTTTAAAAAAAAGTTTTAAAAAACCTAATAAATAAACCCTGAGGGTCTTCAATTTACCTTCAGGGGCATTCTTTCCTTTTCTTAGAGAATAGTGCATATCTTCAGCTGAATAGCTCTATGGTCATTATTGCAGGATGTAAGAAGTCAGACTTCTTTCTTAGACTCTTCCCCCCATTTAGTTCAAAATGTCAGTGTATTTGCTAATATAATTCCATCTCTATTCCTGGCTTCTACTGAGATGGGTGACTATGTCTCTGAATCATACCCACAATCTCTTTATTAAGTGGTTTTTCAGCTATACCCTTAATAATCTCTCCAGAACAAGCTTTCTCACTTTCTGCCATATGGATTGGCTGATGACTTTTCAAATTTTCAAGGTCTGGTTCCTTTTTTTGCTTAACATTTTTTTTCTTTATGTCATTTCTCTCTTCTCACATTTTACTGTTAGCCACCAGAAGGAACCAGGCTTCTCCTTCAGCTCTTTTGCTTAGAACTCTTCCCAGCTAAATATATAGTTTCATCACCAAGTTCTACTTTCTACCATACACTACAGCACAGTTCAGTCAAGTTCCTTGCCACTTCATAACAAGGCTCACTTTTCCTTCAATTTCAAAACACGTGTTTGTTATTTACATCTGAGACCTCACTAGAATGGCCCTTCATGTCCATATTTCTACTAATATTCTGTTCATGATTATTTGTGTATTCTCTAAGAAGATGGAAGCTTTTTCTCCAGCTCTCCTTTTTCTTTCTGAACTCTTATCAGAATCAACTTTAACAGTCATGTTTCTAACATTCACTTCAAAACTCTTTTACCCTCTACCCATCACCAAGATCCAGAGCCAAGTTTACATTTTTAGGTGCTTGTTACAAAACATCCCCCACCCACCCACCCACTTCTTAGTGCCAAAATTTGTATTAGTGTGCTCAGGCTGTCAAAACAAAATATCATAGACTGGTGGCTTAAATAACAAAAATTTATTGGCTTAAGGTTCTGAAGGCTAGAAAGTCCAAGACTGAACTACTGGCCTGTTTAGATGCTGATGAAAGCTCTTCCACACTTGCAGATTTCTACCTTCTCTCTGTGTTCTCACGTGGTCTTTTCTCATTGTGTGTGTGTGTGTGTGTGTGTATGGTGTATAAAGAGAGAGAATCTGTCTTCTTCTTATAAGGGTACTAGTCTTATTGGATCAGGGTTATACTCTTTTGACCTCATTTAATCTTAATTGTTGCCAAAAGGCCCTATCTACAAATAGTCATATTAGGCTTCAACATATTAATTTTAGGGGATACAATGCAATCCTTTAGCAATTTCCAGTTTCTTTTTGTTAACAACACTTATTTGTATTTTGCAAATAGGAGTTCTTGACCAAAAAAAAAAAAAAAAAAAAGCAGACTGAAATCACACTTAGAAGTTCTGGTTGTTGCTCAAAGGATATTAGCATTCTGATTCAGCATAGGAATGTGGGTGTCTTTGGGAACATTTTTGTTGTAAGCCATATGTTTTGTACATCATGTTACAGAGTCTTGGGGACAACTCTTTTTTCATGAGGCCCAAACATAGCTAATAAGAACCTCTTAGATTGATCATCATTGCAGGTTGAGGCTAAATAGGAAACAAAGAAAAATTACACTCTAAATTCAAAATGAAAAGCATTGAAATCAATAACACATTTTTCCTACAACCACCCATCTTTCCTGGAAATTTTATATCATGGCGTTATATTTATTTGGATTTTAACAATAAATGAGAGTCATGTGCTTTATTTACCAGCACAAAAAATAGGGTATTCCTACATGTGTAGGAAAATGGGATATTGATGCAGCTATTTAGATGATTTAGAACTCCAATTTTTTTTCTAATGAATTTGGTAGATATAGCCCTTCTATGTCACTTTAGAAATATCAAAGCAATAGGCTTCTGGCTAAAATAGTGATTTGAATGCACGGACCTGACTATCTACTGTTTAGAATTTAAATAATTAAGTAACTATAAATATACTTGAATTAATTCTACAATTCCTGTGTTTCAATCTTATTGCAGTATTGAAGTCAGTGAAGAACTATACACAATCTAGAAGTAAAATATGTGCTTTCATCTCCTCAAGTCCACTTAAGGCTAATTTATAGCTCACAGCATGAGCTATAAGTTTTATTGCCTTCCCTTGCCAAGTGTCCTGAAGGCTTAAACTCAAATCATCTCACTCTGATCTCCTTACCATAATACTCACCTTACTTAGCTTCTATGTCTGAGTCTATCTTTCCTGTTCTACACACTCTCTTGGGTATCTGTTATCCACACTCCTTCTGTTACACATATTAATTTATTTGATATATTTGATAACATGTGAGCACTAGAGAGGATCTGGGATCCCTCTGATATCAGCGAACCCTTTGGACACAGAGGGACTGAGCAGTTGGGATGAATGGCTGTCAGTTCCTGCAATTGGAAAAGAAAGTCTGCTGACTCTGGGGGAGACTTAAGCCTAGGGAAGCTTCTTTTTAACTCCTGATGTATCTGAGTTTTCAGGTTTAAACATGCTCTGCATTCTACCACTTAATTTCCAAGCCCTTGAGAAACACTGCATCCTGTTTGACAACTAAGGGAACATAAAACCTGAGCACTTTTTGAGTGGTTTATTAAATCACAAGTGAAGATGCAGCAATATTTCCACTATAATATCCTCCATTTAAATTAAAATTCTATGTTCTTTTCCGAAATGATAACCTGCTGAAATATTTAGATTCCAACTAACCTCAATCCTTCATAAATAGGTCTTCTTGAAAAAATCCAAGTCATTTAATAATAAAAATACAGACAAACATAAAGTACCCAGTAACAAAAGGAATATGTAAGAGACTACAATATAGAGTCAGCTACCTTTTATTCCCATTATCCAAAGCAAGCTCTTACATTTGTTCTTGCTTGATCCAGACTGTGTCCAGAAGTGACTCTCCTGTGATAAATATTCTTAACCACATTTTTCAAAATTGATGCCATAAAAGCCTCCTTTTGTTTTAAGATAATGTATTTTCATTGAAAAATTATTTTAATCAAGTGTGAATAGTTCTAAATATTCCTGTCTTAGTGTTATATATAATAAAAGACAAACGGCTCATACAGTGTTTATTGGCATTGCATAATTAGTTCAAGCAGGTTTATGAGAAGGTGGTATTTCATTTTTGAAAACCTGAGAATTTATAGATTGGCAAAATATTTTATTGCAATGTTTCAAATGCCTGATATCCTCCAATCCTCAATACGTTCTCTCTGCTGATGTACTTATAGCAATTCTAAACATAGTTTCTCTGTCACAAGGGGGTTATCTTTGTAAGGAAAAAAATAAGTAATTCTTCAGACTATTCTTTGATTCTTAGCAAATAATTAAGAGGACTGATAGCAATCAGACAAGTATAGTAGAAGTCAGTGAAGCAAAAGTAGTAGAAGAATGGAAGCAGCCAGCTCTAAAATCAATCCTTTAGCCCCTATGATCCCAGATACTAGCCACAAAAATTAATCATCATGCAGAAGACAAAATGACAACATTTTTGCCATTATTTAAAAGTTTTCACTGAATATTTATGATCTGATACAGTGATAAGTGATAGATGGAAATCTGATAACCCAAGGCCTAAATCCCATCCCAGAACTGTCCATACTGTTAACTTTGATGGTTAACTTTCCTCTAACTCTCCCTAAGAAGTACAAATGCCTTATCCTCACTTCTTGGACATTTATATCTTCGTGCATTTTATATGGCCTGAAAAACTCTTTACCTCTTTTAGGCACTCTGAGGTTCCAATTCCTCTTAAGGGCAAAGGTTTCTTTTCACTAGTAAATCATATTTATGTACTTACATATGTGTGCATATACATGAATTTGTTGGCACAATATTTCAAAAGACATTCAAACATATTGAAAGCAAAAAAAACTACATATATCACATTGACTTATAAATATCAAAAGTATCACTGTGTAAATGATCCCCATTTCTTAACCCATGGGTTTCTAATAAAAGGAACTCTGAAAAAAATTATTTTTTAATAATTTTGATCTTTCTAATTCTTATAAATCAAAATTTTTGGATTGCATTATAGTCATTATATTTAAAATGAATTAAAATGCAATGTCTTTGTTAAAATAGGGTTTCTTAAGCTTGACACTCTTGACATTTTAGACTAGAAAATTCTTAATTGTAGGAGGATGTCCTGTGTGTTGTATATTTAGCAGCACCCCTACCCTCTATCTACTAGATGTCAGTAGCACCGTTCAGTTGTGACAACCAAAAATGTCTCTGTTTTTGATGAGTGTTCCCTGACAAATGTCCCCAAGGGGGAAAAGTCATCTTCAGTTAAGAACCAGTGCTTTAAAAGAAAATATTCCATTATCTGTCATTATTAATATATGACATTATTAATAATAATGTCCTCATTTGGTGGGCCACTGTGGATTTGAATACATGTAAGATTCTATATCCCAATAAAAATCAACAGAATTCATTTGCTCCCATTCAATAGACATTTCCCAATTTTGTGAATCCTGTGGAAATAATTGCAAATCTGAAGCTCAACCAAATCACATTCTTCACTTTTGGATTAAAATTGTGTGGAATTTTAAATTCCTCTCCCTGTGTTTATGCCACTCCTTCTCTTCATTTCCTATGTTAAGACAGGAGGAGATAATTTGATCATTGTCTCTGCACAGTTCATTGATAACATCTGCTGCTTTGCCCTCAGCACCTCACAGAAATTTCAAGGCAAATGAACAACCAGATGGCTTTACCTGTCTAAAAACTTTTCTGGATATCCAGCCTATTTGAGCATAGTACCTTCTGTCCTAAAGAGAAAGCCAAAAGTAATGTAACACCATTAGGCAGAGTAAAATTTAGAAAATATGGTCTATTATTCTTTAAAATTCCATTTCTTCTAGTTTTACATGGTTTTTCAATTCTATATAAATGCATCATCCTTTTGTGGTGTCTTACTGTAGTTAGTATTGACTGCTGTGAATATTGTATTTTTCTTCCTCATTAAATTTTTGTAAAATATTATTTTAGCAACTTTCCAAACCAATTTGGCTTTCTATAAGGAAGAAACACATGTCCACATTTAAGAAGCAGCTACATGTTTGTGGACCTCTGTGACCCTAGCTGCTGCCGCTGGCCTCTACCACTACACACACCTACACACAGCTCCTCTGGCTGTACCTGCACGCTGCCACCTCCTACTCCCGTCCCCAGCCTTCCGTGCAGCATGTGCACACAGTGAGCCCCTGGGGCCACATGAGTGTGTGCTTCCAGCCAGGGTTCCCACAGCTACTCTGTAGACCTGGAATCAGCCCTGACACATGTCACTGGCATGCGCACTGTGTAAGTCCAGAACTAGCCCTTGTGGCTATGCACCAGCGTGTCCTGAGCCCCAGCTCTTGTCATTGGCCTCTTCTTCCATGTATGTGCTCATAGCTTGCCCCTGCAGCTGTACAAATGGACAGCAACAGCAAGGACCAAAGCTGCTTGTGGGTCTGGATGTGGCTCTAACTCCCATCACTAGCCTACAGTGCTGTGAGGGCCAGCAGCTCCCTCCTGCAGCTGTATACCTGCACACCAGCACCCCCACTCCCATCACCCACCTCACTACCGCGCATGTGCCCATAGCTCTCCCCTGAGGCCACATGAGTGCACTGGCCCCTACAGCTGCTGGGGTTTCTGACGATGTCCTGACTCCTGTCAAAGGTCTGCACCACTGCATGTGCCAGAGGCTGGCTCCTGAAGCATCACACTTGCTCATCTCCCATCCTTGGTGCACACCATTGAGAACCACACCCATGGCTAGCCTGAAGTCAAAATGTAGATGCCCTATAAATTCAATGCAATTCCTGTCAAAACTCCAGTGGTATTTTTCACAGAAAAAGGAAAACATTCCTAAAATTCACTAAAGACTCTGGATAGCCAAAGCAATTCTAAGAACAAACCTTGAAGAATCATAGTGCCTGATTTCAAACTATATTACAAAGCTATATTAATAAAAACAGTATTGTACTGGCATAAAAACAGGCACATATACCCCAGTGGAACAGAATCAAGAGCTCAGAAATAGACCCCCACATATATGATCAACTAATTTTGAAAATGGAGCCAAGAATATTCACCTGGAAAAAGATAGTCTCTTCCATAAATGATTTTGGCTAAAATAATATTATAGACAAAAAATGAAACTGGATCTTTATTTTACAACACTCCTAAAAATAAACTGGTTGGAATAAGTACTTAAATATAGAACCTGAAACCATAAAACTTCTAGAAGTACATACAAATCTCCTTGACACTGGCCTTGGCAATGACTTTGGGATAGGATAACAAAAGCATAAGCAATAAAAGCAAAAAAATATAAGCAGGAGTACATTAAACTAAAAAGCTTCTAAATAGCAAAAGAATCAACAAAATGAAAGACAATCTAAAGAATGAGAGAAAATATTTACAAATTACACATCTGATGAGGAATTAATATCTGTATAGAGAACTCATACACTCCAGTAGCAAGAAAACAATCTGATAAAAAAAAAAAATGATTCTTTCCCCATCCATCAATGAAGCTATGGTAGCAATTCCTTTATGACTAGTGAAAGACATTTTTCCAAAGAAAACAGAAATGGCCAACAGGTACATGAAAAGGCACTCAACATCACTAGTCATAAAGGAATTGCAAATCAAAACCACAGTAAAATATCCCCTGACTCCTATTAGTTCCTGGTGGGAAGAATGAAAACAACTCAAGTTCGTAGCAGCCAGCCTGCTGACATTTGGACCTCCCTTTTTAAAACTGAGACCAAGATTCCCAGCAGCTCATGTATAAATAAAATTTGAAAATTTTATTGAGATATAAAAATATTCATTTGCCTAGCAAGTAAAGATTTTTAAACTTGGAGTTTGGGTGGCTCAGCCAGCTAAACCACCAACTTTGGCCAGGTCATGATCACATGGTTCATGAGTTCGAACCCCACAACAGGCTCTCTGTTCTCAGCACAAAGCCTACTTTGGATCTTCTGTCCTTCCATCTTTCTGCCCCTCCCCAGTTGTGCTATTTCTCTCTCTCTTTCAAAAATAAACTTTAAGGGGCGTCTGGGTGGCTTAGTCGGTTAAGCGTCTGACTTTCGCTTAGGTCATGATATCCCGGTTCGTGGGTTCGAGCCCCGCGTCGGGCTCTGTGCTGACTGCCAGCTCAGAGCTTGGAGCCTGTTTCAGAGTCTGTATCTCCCTCTCTCTCTGACCCTCCCCTGCTCACGCTGTCTCTCTCTCTCTCTCCTAGAAATAAATAAAAATATTAAAAAAAAAAAACAAAACAAAAATAAACTTTAAAAAAAATAAAAATACATAAATGTAATAAGTGGAGTGCTTTCAAAGTAGTGAGTAGTGAAACTTGTTCAGTATCCACAGGCCACCTATACCTCTTTAGCCCTCAGATATCTGTGATAACTGGAAAATTATGTTAAAAATAAATAAAAATTGTGCCAGTTATATATTCCACACGGCAACTTATTTCTATTATTTTGGTTTGTTTTGGTTGGTTTGGTAATTACAAATGTCAACATATGTACACATTCACTGGGCCAGTGTTTGTATTTTATGGAATAGTCTATCTAAAAGCCAGTGTTTTTTGAGGTGCCTGGCTGGCTCAGTATGTAGAACATGTTAGTCTTGACTGAGTTCAAGCCCCATATTGGGTATAAAGCCTATTTAAAAAAATAAAACAGAACGAAACTGGTTGGTAGGGATATTAATCAAGAGTTCTTTGGACAAAAGATTTTCTATCATGATCAGAATGACTTATGAGTGTCTGCATACTGTCGGCTCAAGGAGAAGGTATGTACCTCCTCAGTGTGACTGAGTTATGGCCGGAACAATTCAGAAAAGTGATTCAGCTGCAGACATAAGAACTGCCTAACTGATCTATGTATAGTCTCTTTATTGCCAATGACTTTTCTCCTGTGGCACCAGTTACAGCTCATATCATTGTGTGACTTCATGCTCAGACAATGTCTTTCTTTTTTTATACAAGCTGAGAGATTTTGCCTTTTTTTAAATCTGCAATTTAAAAAATCTACTTTCAGTTTTGCTGTAGTTTAACTTACTAAGCATTGTTTGTCTTACCAAATGTTTAGTACTATTGCCGTTGTATATTAAAAAGATTTACTAAACATGTTGCAGTTAAAGCCTGTTAAAATTGCATTTTTTTTAATGTTTTATTTATTTCTAGGAGACAGAGAGAGAGAGAGAGAGAGAGACAGCATGAGCAGGGGAGGGTCAGAGAGAGAGGGAGTCACAGACTGAAACAGGCTCCAGGCTCTGAGCTGGCAGTCAGCACAGAGCCCAACGCGGGGCTCGAACCCACGAACCGTGAGATCACGACCTAAGTGAAAGTCGGACGCTTAACCGACTAAGCCACCCAGGCGTCCCTAAAATTGCATTTCTAAGGAAGTATTCTACCTCTGATAGTTAATTCATTCTAACAGTGTGATAGGAATATATTGTTTGTGCACTAGAACTATTCACTCAGGCCATTAAAGTGCCATAAGAAAATTGCTAATTCCAGTACAATTTATGGCAATGTGGTATCTTGAAATGGCTGATAAACCTCAAAAAGAACTATTTCTTGCTGGATAGACAGCTATACTATACATTTATAAACTTTTAAAAAATCAATTCATTTTTAATCAAAGTTGTTGGATATTTAAAATATTACATTTGCAATTGATGGAATGAAACAAAATAGTAGTCTCTTGGTCCTAAAGTAACCATTGATATTTATAGCTATTGTAACTAGAAAACAGTTATTTATGGTTATTGCTAGTAGGGTAGAAATATTTTATATCACTCTTGATCCTCAGTTTTTTTGTCTTATAAAAATATTCAACTAAAAAAGCAAGGCTCATACAAATTATGGAAAATATTAAAATGCAAATGAGAGTGAACATAAAGCATTCATAATTTTACACATACACACACACACACACACACACACAATCCCCCACATAATCCCCCACATAATCAGTGTTAACATTTGGAAGATTTATCTTTTGTTTCTTTTTTTTATGTTTTAATTTTGAGACAGAGACAAAGAGAGAGAGAGAGAGAGAGCACAAGCATGAGCAGGGGAGGGACAGAGAGGGAGGGGGACACAGAATCCAAAGATAGGCTCCAGGCTCTAAGCTAGCTGTCAGTACAGAGCCCAACACAAGGCTCAAACCCATGAATGGTGAGATCATGACCTAAGCCGAAGTCAGATGGTTAACTGACTGAGCCACCCAGGTGCCCCTCTTTCTGTTTTATATAATGAGAGTCCCATTACATTCTTTTGTATGAGGCAGCATAGACTAACTATTGGGTTCATAGGTTTTGGAACCAGACTGACCAGGCTTTATAATATTGGGCTAATTACTGGGTACTTAATCTCTGATTTTCAGATTCTGCATGTATAAGGTAGGAATAATACTACTACCTAGTTTATAGGGCTGTGTTACAAGAAAAAAAGAGTATAATTGAATAAGATTTAAAACAAGAAGAAAAGAAGAATGGGAAATGCAGAAAGTTGTGTGATATAATAGACATGATCAGAAAGGGCTAGCACACATGAAATTGGGACCAAAGTAGTATATTGGTTGGGATGTTTGTGAAACTGATGAAACATAAGTGGAGAAAGTTCAAGGGACTCCATAAATCTCATGTAAATCTGTAACTGCAGAATAAAGTAGCTGAAAATAAAGATTTAATAATTAGACTAATATCTGATTCATGTAAAGTTCATGAAAAGTTTTATTGGCATGCCTGATCTTGCATGTGGAAATTAATGAGGTCTTGAATGATATTTACTTTTTCATCATTTTGAAATGATTGGATTTTCTTCTGGCCAAGGGAGAGATGGCTTGCAGATTACTTTGATACAGTTGAAAGTGGATTTCAAGTGCCTTTAGGACTGATCTGTTTCTCCTCTGTGCTCACTTCTGGGAATAACATTTATATCCAGGGTATGGGTCTTCTGGGTCTCGATAGAAACACTGGAGTTTTTAACAAAGTCCTTCTTTCTTTGAGCCAAGAACTCTGACTTCTGTCACCCCAGCACCATGAGATTGTCAAAATCTCTGCTCAAATGTTTAGGCTCCAAAGGCTGCTGTCTGTTTCATTTTGTACCTTGAATACAATATTTATTTTTTGTTTGTTTATTTTTATTTAAATCCAAGTTAGTTAACATATAGTGTAGTAATGCTTTCCGGAATAGAATTTAGTGATTCATCACATATATGTAACACCCAGTGCTCATCCCCAAAAATGCCCTCCTTAATGCCTATCACCCATATAGTCCACACCCGCTCGAACTCCCCTCCAGCAATCTTCAGTTTGTTCTCTGTATTTAGGAGTCTCTCGTGGTTTGCCTCCCTCTCTGTTTTTATCTTATTTTTTCTTCCCTTCTCCTATGTTCATCTGTTATGTTTCTTAAATTCCACATATGAGTGAAATCATATGATATTTGTTTTTCTCTGCCTGACTTATTTTGCTTAGCAAGTATACTCTAGTTCCATCCACACTGTTGCAAATGGCAAGATTCATTCTTTTGGTTGTCGAGTAGTAGTCCATTGTATATATATATACCACATCTTCTATATCCACTCACTAGTTGATGGACATATAGGCTCTTTCCGTAATTTGGCTATTGTTGATAGTGCTGCTATAAACATTGATTGGTGCATGTGCCCCTTCAGCATTTTTGTATCCTTTGGATAAATTCCTAGTAGAGCAATTGCCGGGTCATAAGGTAGTTCTGTTTTTAATTAATTGAGAAACCTCCATATTGTTTTCCAGAGTGACTGCACCAGTTTGCATTTATACCAACAGCGCAAAAGTGTTCCCCTTTCTCTGCATCCTTACCATCATCTGTTGTTTCCTGAGTTGCTCGTTTTAGTGATTCTAATGGGTATGAGGTGGTATCTCATTGTGGTTTTGATTTGTATTTCCCTGATGATGAGTGAGGTTGAGTACCTTTTCATATGTCTGTTAGCCACCTAGATGTCTTCCTTGGAAAAGTGTCTGTTCACATCTTCTGCCCATTTTTTCACTGAATTATTTATATTTTGACTGTTAAGTTTGATTAGTTCTTTATAGATTTTGGATAATAACCTTTTATCCAATATGTCATTTGCAAATATCTTCTCCCATCCCATAGGCTGCCTTTTAGTTTTCGTGACTGTTTCCTTCATGGTGCGAAGCTTTTTATCTTGATGAGGTCCCAAAAGTTCATTTTTGCTTTTGTTTCCCTTGTCTCAGAGTCTAGTAAGAAGTTGCTATGGCCTAGGTCAAAGAGGTTGTGCCCTGTTTTCTCCTCTAGGATTTTTGATGGTTTCCTGTCTTACATATAGGTCTTTCATCCATTTTGAATTAGTTAGACACATATAAACTACAAAAAGTGAAACAGGAAGAAATAGAAAATTTGAACTGACCCATAAACAGTAAAGAAATTGAATCAATAATAATTTTAAAAAATCTCCCAACAAACATCCTAGGGCTGGATGGCTTCTGAGGCAATTCTATTAAACATTTAAAGAAGAGTTACTACCTATTCTTTTGAAGCAGTTCCAAAAAAAAAAAAAAAAAAAATAGAAATGAAAGGAAAAATTTCAAACTCATTCTATGAGGCCAGCATTACCTTGACCCAAAACCAGACAAAATCCCCATTCAAAGGAGAATTACAGGGCAATATCTCTGATGAACAGGGATATAGAAATTCTCAACAAGATACTAGTAAATCAAATTCAGCAGTATATTAAAATAATTATTCACTATGATCAAGTGGGATTTATCCTGGGCTGCAGGACTGGTTCAATACCTGCAAATCAATCAATGTGACACATCACATAATAAAAGAAATGATAAGAACCACATGATCCTCTCAACACATGCAGAAAAAGCATTTGACAAAATACAGCATCCTTTCTTGATAAAAGCCCTCAAGAAAGTAGGGATAGATGGGACATGCCTCCACATCATAAAGTCTGTATATGAAAGACCCACCACTAATGTTATCCTCAATGGGGAAAAACTGAGAGCTTTCCCCCTATGGTCAGGAACACGACAGAGATGTCCACTCTCACCATTGTTGTTCAACTTAATACTGGAAGTTCTAGCCTCATCAATCAGACAACAAAAAGACATAAAAGGCAAACAAAATTGACAAGGAAGAAGCCAAACTTTTACTCTTTGCAGATGACATGATACGGTATATGGAAAACTCAAAGATTCTACCAAATCACTGCTAGAACTGATCAATGACTTCAGCTAAGGTGCAGGATATAAAAGAAATGTACAGGGGCGCCCGGGTGGCTTAGTCGGTTAAGCGTCCGACTTTCGCTTAGGTCATGATCTCGCGGTTCGTGGGTTCGAGCCCCGCGTCGGGCTCTGTGCTGACTGCCAGCTCAGAGCCTGGAGCCTGTTTCAGTCTGTGACTCCCTCTCTCTCTGACCCTCCCCTGCTCACGCTGTCTCTCTCTCTCTCCTAGAAATAAATAAAACATTAAAAAAATTAAAAAAATAAAAGCAATGTACAGAAATCAGTTGCATTTCTATACACCAATAATAAAGCAGGAGAAAGTGAAACCAAGGAATTGATCTCATTTACACTGTACCAAAACCAAAACAATACCTTGGAATAAACCTAACCAAAGAGGTAAAAGTACACTCAAAACTAGAGAAAACTTATGAAAGAAACTGAAAAAAAAAAAAACGCAAAGAAATGGAAAAACATTCCATGTTCATGGATTGGAAGAACAAATATTGTTAAAATGTCAATACTACCCAAAGCAATCTACACATTCAATGCTATACCTATCAAAATACCACCAGCATTCCTCACAGAGGTAGAACAGACAATTCTAAAATTTGTATGGAACCAGAAAAGACTTCAAATAGCCAAAATAATGTTGAAAACGAAAAGCTGGAGGCATCAGAATTCTGGACTTCAAGCTGTATTGCCAAAGCTGTAATCATTAAGACAGCATGGTACTGGCACAAAAACAGACACACAGATCAATGGAACACAATAGAAAACTGAGAAGCAGACCCACAGTTGGATGGCCAACTAATCTACAAAGCAGGAAAGAATATCAAATTGAAAAAAAAGACAGTCTCTTCAGCAAATGGTGTTGGGAAAATTGGATAGCAACATGCAGAAGAATGAAACTACACCACTTTCTTACACCACACACAAGAGTGAAATATTTAAAGCAGATATTCTTAGTACATAGAACAAAGGATTGACAGATTGTTCATCCAGAACGTTTCTCCACGGATGAAGCAGAAAATCCTTAATATTCTCCATAGTAGGATTTTACAGTTTTTAGAGACCAGTTAGATCTGTGCATTTCCCATTATTCTTCATTTTTAGGGGTAGTTTAATTTTCTTTTACTTGCTCTCCTGCATCATTGTTCAAATATATCATGAGCAGGTAATTTAGTTTATACATCATCAAACCACAAGGAATCATATCTAGATCTAATGGGAAGGATTAAACATTGCCCAGATATCTTATATTTTGACCTGGCTGCCAGAAGGCTGGGCTTCTGGCTGTCACCTTTGTGAAGTGGGGATGTATGCCTTATGCCTGGGGAGACATATGTATGAATATTGTGAATGAATGTTGGAGAGCCAAAGTATAAATTGCAGGGGAGATTGTTTATTGTCTAAATAAGTAGCCTTACTTTGTTCTTTACTGAACAAATTCTAATTTGTTGTCAACATCCAGAACTCAAAACTCATGTTTCCTAATTTTCCTTGTACACAGGAATACCTGATTCAATTCTGCAAATGACATATAAGCCAAAGTCATTGAATAGAGATTTTAGGGAAGAACTCTAAAAAAGAGGAAGAATCAGTTAGTATAGGATCTTTTTCTTGTTGTTGTTCTTTTGCCCTTCCTCGTTCCTCTTGCTTTAAATACTGCTGTGAGAACTGGAGCTATAGCTATCTTATTATCTTCATTCACATTAAGAAAATAGAGCCAAGGGGCGCCTGGGTGGCTTAGTCGGTTAAGCGTCCGACTTTCGCTTAGGTCATGATCTCGCGGTTCGTGGGTTCGAGCCCCGCGTCGGGCTCTGTGCTGACTTCCAGCTCAGAGCCTGGAGCCTGTTTCAGTCTGTGACTCCCTCTCTCTCTGACCCTCCCCTGCTCACGCTGTCTCTCTCTCTCCTAGAAATAAATAAAACATAAAGAAAAAGAAAAAAAAAAAGAAAATAGAGCCAAGAGAATCTCAGTCCTGGGCTCTGAAAGTCATGACCAGCTGATATAAATATCAGTAACTGTCAACCTCCTGACTTTTTGTAATATGAGAAAATAAAGCTCTGAGTTTTTTAAAGCACTATAACATGATCTCTCTTCCTTATAGCTAAACTGTAAAATTTCAAATTGGCATCGCTATGAATAGAAATCAACATACAATACTCTCTTTTCCTCAATGGACCCTCAAATCTACATTGTATGGAATTGAATGTCAACAAAATATGCCTATTTATTTCACTCATACTTTAACTATTAAGAAAAAGTATTGAGGGGTGCCTGTATGGCTTAGTTGGCTGACTTTGGCTCAGGTCATGATCTCACAGTTGGTGAGTTCGAGCCCTGTGTTGGGCTCTAGGCTGACAGCTTCAGATTCTGTGTCTCCTTCTCTCTCTCTCTCTTTCTGCCCCTCCCCTGCTCATTCTCTCTCTCTCTCTCTCTCTTTCTTTCTCTCTCATACATAAATATTTTAAAAAAGACTTGAAATAGACTGGCTATTGTTTGTACTTCTGGGATTGAATACATAATCTAATACAGTATTTTTTTCTAATATTTGTCTCCAGCTGCTTAAATGACAGAGCAATTAGAGTAACAGTGGGCAATAAATCAAAGACAAGAAATTATTTAAAGTTATATATTGTTTTGCAATCTATGTTTTAATTAGATGAATATATAAATGAGCATTCAGTGCTAATCAATTAACAACAAGATGTTCTACAACAGTAACTGTTAACGTTTGGCTCTAATATGGTTTATATACATACAATAAACAGACCATTGTACATATAGTAAGACTTGGTTTGGCCAGCCTTATATTTAAATTTCTAGTATTTGTGTCTAAGTCTCAGATGGGTTTTGTTTTTAATTTTTCCTCTAGGGTTCAATTTTGTGCAGTCATCACAATTATTTTATCTAATGTCTATATGAAAGCATCCAGAGGTAGAGGAAATACAGAAGAGAGGATGAGGACTGTAGTGGCTAGAAGAAAAATAAAAAGATATATATATATGGTATTTGCTTTTTTACCAGTTACTGGGGTAATGCTTTTATATGTATAAAGTCATTTAATCTTCTCAACCACCCTATGCATCAGATACTATTATGCTAACCATCTTAAAATGAGAAAATAAAAATTTAGTGATTTATGAGATTTGCCTACATTCCAATAAGCAGTCTGAACAGAAAGGGGGATCAATCCATGATGTCTGTGTCAATGTACCCTAGGAACACAAACTATTTTCTCATGCCTTTCCTTATTACTTAAGGCTCATTGGCGGCAGAGGATAGTACTGTCAGAGACAAGGCAATGATATTTTCCCCCACAGCTCTTTAGTTCATACTACTGCCTAAGAACCTTGATCACTGTTTGAGGTTTTATTGGGAATTTTTTTCCCCTACAAGAACATGGAAATTTTAAAAAAAAATCAACATTTTTTTAATTTGAAATGGGCCAAAGCCTCTAAATTCAGTTTCTGCATGACTAAAGGATGCATTTAACTAGCCTATGAATACTTTTTATTCATAACATGGGTGGATCAGGTCACCAATTTGGCATACAGTACAATCCTTTTGGGAACTTGATGCTCCTTCAAAGTGTCTGCTCAAAGTGTCTACATAACTAGAAGGGATTCTTAGATTTTCCAAGGAAGAAAAATCAGGTTTTAATAACTTTAGGCCACATGTAAATCACATATTTAATTTTCCCAATGATTTTTAGAACAGAGTAGAAGGGTCTGAGAGCCTATGTTGTGACTTCTTGAAAATATATATTCCTGTACTGATTTAGCAATAACCCACGCATGTCAAAAGAATTAGGACTCTACCATAAGTATCACCATAAGTAAACATTATAAAATTGCTGTCCAAATAAACAATGGAAGCCTTACTCTTCTTTATTAAAAATATCGTGGCCAGAGCAAGGAAGTGGCAGACCAAACTTTGAGTCATAATTCTTCATCTCTCTTCGTATCTGCAGCTTTGTCATATGACTTTGAAAGTCTAATTCAAGATGTACTCTGCCTCTTGATTTTGAGCTTATCCATGTAATCTGTTTTGGTAATGGGATGTTAGCACACATGACTTAAGCACAAGATTGAGATGTGTTTATGTGGTTGGACTTGTTATTTTACACTCTGGCCACCATGAGGACAAATGGCCTTGGGAAGCCCACTGGTCTCAGAGAAATGTGAGATTTGTAGAACAGACTAAACCAAACATGAAGCTGGGAACCAAGCTGAGTTAGTACCAGCAAAGATAACCTCAGATGACTTACAGACAAATGAATAAGAATAAATGCTTTTTATTTTAAGCCACTGAGTTTTGGGGTGGTTTTCCTATGGCAATAGCTAACCATTATGGAAGATGGTACTGGTAAATGAGGTGCCATTACAGCAAGAACTTAAGCTATGATTTTGATCAAGGCTGTTGACTGCAAGGAAGCTTCTACAAATGACCAGAAAAACAGTAAGGAAACTATATAGGACACTAAAAAAATTGTGACCTATCATCTTTAGTGTTGAAATACTTACTAAAATTGTTGCTTACAACCGAAAGATAATGTAAGTGATAAACATTGAAGTACTAAAAGAAAATGGTGAAAGAAACAGGCAGTTTTCAAGCAATATTTAAAAGTAGTAGAGATATTACAGAGTTTCAGAGTTGCTAAATAAAATTATTTTTCACCAAATTAAAAAATGTGGCCGTTAAGACATAACCTCAAAGAAAAGGCCTAATTCAGAGGTTACCATTAAAATCACCTCAAGATAAAGATCCAGTGGAAGGTTTTGTCATCAAACCTTCTGTTTAAACTTCTAAAAAAATTAACATGCCTGGTAGGTCATGTCTCTGAAATAACTAACATGCCATTCAGCAGGTGAAAAGTGAAGCTAGAATGAATAAAGTAGTATTTTTACTGAAATGTGGTACATTTAAATACACATAATTGAATGTGGGAGGAATTATGGACACAAAATTTAGCAGTGGACCTGAAAAGTATATAAAAAACCCATAACCTTGTAAAATACAGTTATGTTAGCAAAAAGCACCACCACCCTAGACTAGAAGGGATTGAGAGTTTTAGATGTTAAATACTTCTTGGTCTTCTAATTTCTACAACTAGTTAACAGGTTGTTAGAAAAGGACATATTTTCCCATCCTCTCATTACAATTGGTCAAGGAGGATGATAAAAAAGGAACAGACTTCCAGAAGCCAGAGCAGAAAATAGTGGTCTATGGACATATTCCCAGAATTTAGTTCAAGGAATATTTTCTAATCCAGGTTATGTCAAATGGGATTTCAGAATGTCTGTAGACCAGTGACTGCTAAATACCTCTCATAATTCCCCTTTTATGGGGGAGGGGGTAGTGAGGAGTGGGAGGAATTTGTTGTAGTCATCATGTCTCCTTTCCACCATTACCTGACAGGTAATTTGAATTTTTAGTTGATGGATCTTCATCAAGAGACACTGGATCTAGATCTCATCCAGATCATGAGATCCTGAACATTGTGCCTGATGTCATGACTGAGTGTGGTGAGGAAAGGAGAAGAATCAGATGCTGGCAGGAAGACATGATCATAAATCCTAAACATGTATCTAAAAATGAAGTCATTCCTAGTGGTTAAGAGTATATTGAGTAGCTAAACCAGGATTTTAAGTACTTACTAAATCTTAGTTATACTTCATATTTAAAATGGTAGTAATAGGGGCGCCTGGGTAGCTCAGTCGGTTAAGTGCCCGACTTAGGCTCGGGTCATGATCTCTCGGTTTGTGGGTTCGAGCCCCGCGTTGGGCTCCGTGCTGCCAGGTAGCTCAGAGCCTGGAGCCTGTTTTAGATTCTATGTCTCCCTCTTTCTGACCCTCCCCTGCTGATGCTGTCTCTCTCACTCTCTCTCAGAAATAAAACATTTAAAAAAGTTTAAAAAATGGTAGTAATAATATGTACTAATCTTGTTGTAATGAGTATGCAATGTACTAAATGCAATACAAATTGGGCACACTGTAGTGACTCAGTACATTGTGTTCTATGTTGTTCTCAACTATATTACCAGTTTTATTTATATCTATTTTTGACGTATTAAAAGGCTGCGTTTTCATTGATGCAATAAATAGTTATTATGGCACACAAAAACTTTGAAAGATGATAAAATATTCCTACTATAATTCTGTTCTTATATATAATTCCACCATTAACACAGAAATTTAGACCGTCAGAATGTCCATTATTAATGACATAATGACCTACTTATACAGCTATGCTGGTGATATCTGCTAATTGCAACTATAAATTCTGGTTATTAAATTTTTGTATTACTAGTCATAAGAAGAGCAGATTATTAATTGCTAAAAAAAAGCATATTATTAATTGCTAAGGTGTATTTAATAAAATGATTTTAGGTCAGAATTTTTTCGCAAATATCCATTTGTTAAGAATTTCATTTCCTATATAGATACAGCAGTTTTGCAATATTCATTTTAGTTTTCTATTTTTAATGTTTGGAAATATCCATTCAATCATTCTTTTGTACAACAAAATGCTGTAACAGCACTTGTAAGGTCCTATTAATTACTCTTTTGTAATTATTTCCATAGTCCCATGTAGCCAACATCGTACCATTTCTTTCAGAAACCTATCACAAGTTTTAAAAGGGGCCTGTTCAGTACTTTTGTGGTACATGCATAGCCACACCACGCTCACGGTGGGGGTGGAGGGAGAAGTCTGTGCCATAAATATTTTTTTAATGTTTATTTTTGAGAGAGAGAGAGAGCAAGCAGGGAAGGGGCAGAGAGAGAGGGAGACACAGGATCCAAAGCAGGCTATGGAGGGCTTGAACTGACACTGTGAGATCATAACCTGAGCCAAAGTCAGATGTTTAACCGACTGAGGCATCCAGGCACCCCTCATAAATTTTAATTGTACATAATAAGGAACTGTCTTATAACTTTCACAGGTAAATGAATAAAATTTGCTTACATCTGTTACTAAAAGAAGGAAAACTGAATTATAGTGGGTTAATATCATTAAGCCATTATGACAGACACAAAGATCTTCCACTGGACTGCCTCTCCAAGATCCATATTCAGAGTTTTGGAAATGATATGGCTTGGGAATCCCTACTGTGTCAAGTATCTCTGTCAACACCATAAATTTCTATCTATTAACAATGGTTGGGTGGATAACTGGGGTAGTTCCAAAATCTGTCTTGCAGTTTCATAAATATGGGGATTTTCATTGGATGGTAAAGGCTAACATTCCATGTGTTTATTTGGATGTACAAGGTATAGGAATGAGAAAGGGCGAGTCCATTGGGGGGAGTGGCTATATGCTTTAGCTATTATGCTCAGAAGATCTCTTCTGTAATCCTTTTTTCTAGAACAAGAAATCTTTTTTTCTGGAATAACTAGTTGGCTACTTATATTTCTCAGCCTGAAGTAACTATGAAAACTATTTCCCGTATGGAGCTCCTCATATTTAATGCTGAGAAGTAGAGTCTCTTCTGAAACTTGTGCTATGTAAATAATAGTAGTTTAGCACTTCATCACTAATTATGCCCTATATATAATTGACAGGACAAGTCACAGACATATACACTTTTAAAATATATTCCATGAGGTTTATAGTGCATCTACACTTTTGGCATATTCCCCTGTTGCTCATATAAAGCCACAGTCATTTAGTTGTATCTTTACTTACTAAAAGTAATGCTGTTCATATTTGATATGTTATTACACTTAACAGTTATTTTCTTTTCTCTTTCCTTAGGCCTATTACCACCCAGTAAAGTAGTTCCATTATCATTAGTACAATTGTAGCATATGGAACGTATAAATCATTTCACTTTCCTTTTCAAATTTGCTTGCGACAAAGTTTGACTCAGAGTAAGAAATGAGATGAAAAATCCTTAGCTCAACAACTGTCAACTCTTAAGCAATTAGTCAACCAGTAAATTCTTTTTTTTTTTTAATGTTTTTATTTATTTCTAGGAGAGAGAAAGAGACAGCGTGAGCAGGGGAGGGTCAGAGAGAGAGGGAGTCACAGACTGAAACAGGCTCCAGGCTCTGAGCTGGCAGTCAGCACAGAGCCCGACGCGGGGCCCGAACCCACGAACCGCGAGATCATGACCTAAGCGAAAGTCGGACGCTTAACCGACTAAGCCACCCAGGCGCCCCAGTCAACCAGTAAATTCTGTAATACATCCAGTTTTGTGTTAGTGGGAAAGGGATCTACTTTGGTGTAACTTCACATACATTTCCTGGTGTCGATACTGTGTTTATTTAAGGGAATCAGTGGGTCCATTTGACCTCAGAGACAACCAAGGAGATAGCCAGCATGAGGTTTTGATAACATATGGGTTAATTAATAAGGTGTAACTAGTCAGAGAAAGTGTTGAATTTAAAGGCATTTAATAAGATTAGACTTCCAAACATTATTTGGTGCATTAATTCAAATATGCAAATTGGCACAGCCCAGAGGCCCAAGCATGAAATAAAAAAAAGGCAGATAGGAATAAAATTAAATTTTAGGGAGGTATTAAAATACAAATACACTCACAACCTGAGATTTAGAACTGAAATTACAGTTCTTCAGTCTATTGAACTTCACTGTGTTAGTATATGGAGCCGCTAAGGTGGGAAAATTGACAAATTTGCAAGCAGATATATATTTAAAATGAGAAATTATCATTTTTTTCAGGCATTAAATTTGAATCTTCTCTACAGTTTCTCTGGTGACTGCTGCCAATACTAGAGCAACTTTAATTATTTTTTTATTTTTTTATTTTTTATTTTTTTTAGTGTTTGAATGTTCATTGTCAGTCAGATTCAATCATTTAACATAAATTATCTTTTTATGTGCCATTTTACGAAAGAACAAACAGAAGTACAAAATGATTGTCAGTCGTCCGAAAACATGAAACTAGGAAGTAGTGGATCCCAGATTAAACCAAAAAGTTACAACTAAAATCTCTGCTGTTCATGTTACAGATAGATCAACAAATGCACATAAGTTAAGATCAATTAAGAAATTATATCTATTAAGAAACCCTGTACTGGGGCACCCGAGTGGCTCAGTCATTTAAGTGGCAGACTCTTGATTTCAGCTCAGGTTAAGATCTCACAGTTCATGAGATCAAGCCCCACATCAAGCTCCATGCTGACAGTACCCAGAGCCTGTTTCTGATTCTCTCTCTCCCTTTCTTTCTCTGACCCTTCACCGCTCATTCTCACTCTCTCTCAAAACAAATAAATAAACTTTAAAAACTAAATTAAAAAAAGAATTCTTATCCTGAAGGTGTCTAATTAGCAATGTAGAAAGTTGATTCAGGGGCTCATAACTAGATTCCAGGCTGCTATATCACTGTATCCTTTTTTTTTTTTTTTTTTTACAAATAGTTTATTGTCAAAATAGTTTCCACATAACACTCAGTGCTCATCCCCACAAGTGTCCTCCTCCATGCCCATCCCCCCTCCCCCCCACATCCCTCAGTCCTCAGTTTTTGTCAGCATTCAAGAGTCTCTCATGGTTTGCCTCTCCCCCTTGTTCCTCTGTCAAGTTCCTCCTAATCCTCCTATATGTGCAAACATATGATATTTGTCCTTCTCTGCCTGACTTATTTCGCTCAGCATAACACCCTCAAGGTCCATCCATGTTGCTACACATGGCCAGATTTCATTGTTTCTCATTGCCATGTAGTATTCCATGGTATAGATAAACCACATCTTCTTGATCCATTCGTCCGTCGATGGACACTTAGGCTCTTTCCACGTTTTAGCTATTGTGGAGAGCGCTGCTATGAACATTGGGGTCCATGTGCTCCTATGCCTCAGCATTTCTGTATCCCTTGGGTAAATTCCTAGCAGTGCTATTGCTAGTTTTGGGAGCAATTGGGAGTTCTATTGTTAGTTTCCTGAGGAACCTCCACACTGTTTTCCAGAGGGGCTATACCAGTTTACATTCCCACCAACAGTGTAGGAGGGTGCCTGTTTCTCTACATCCTCGCCAGCATCTAGAGTTCTCTGATTTGTAGAATAACTTTAATGTTAAAGGATTAAAAATAGTACAGCTTTCTCTAACTTGTTCTATACCTGGTTTGGTGTTTTAGTCTCATCATGCTACTATCTACATGTTTCAGCTGTCTGCAAGTAGTCCATTGACAATTCAGATACAGGCCAGTATAAGAACTGTGGAGAGAAAAGGTAAATTTTTTTCTGAGAACTCAACACCACTGTAATCAATTTTGAAAACAGAAACCAAAAATCTTTAGAAGTATTTCCTCCCAGGTACTCCAAAATGTAATATTTGGTGTACTTCTAAGACAGCATGCATTTTTGTACTGTAGTTAGTAAATTAAAACTAAAAAGAAACTAAAATAGAACCTATTTCCACCATCCTGTAAATGAAAGTTGCTATAATTCAATATCAGATATGAATCAGTTAATTCTATCTCAGCCAAAGCTCTGATATTTCAGAGAACAGCAGATGTTACCCTTTCTACTATCCCATTAATATACCTCATCAGTTTTTCCACTATTTTCCCTAGGGTAGAGAATAAAAGCATTTTTCCTTTCTGTTCCTTAAGCAAACCTACTTGCTCCCTGAAGCACAAGATTTAATTATCCTTATTGCATTATATTTGCTTGAATAGCTACAGAAGTTATTAATGGGCATAACATTTTCTGATCTTTTTCATGAAATTCAGCTATGATATTTATGCTGATTTAATTACCTCTAGCACATTAATTAGTCTAGCAGTAAGAATTAAGGACTTAGGATTTATAACAAAATTTAATTTATTTCTATTGATTATTATGATATGTGACAGTTTGGATAATTAGAGTGTTTAGACATAGAATTCATGCATGTATATATATGTCTGGAAAGAAGGAAATGGTAACCTACTATATTAACTAGCTGTTTATGGAAATATCAATCAAGAATGAACCCTGGCACTATACTGGGTGCTAGATCAACCACTAAATGGCTGTGTGACCTTAGGCAAATATTATAACTTGTCTGTTTCTCAGTTCCATCATCTGTAAAGAGGATATAATGATAACTCCTATGTTACAGAGTTCTTTTTAGGATTAATTAGCTTAATGTCTATAAAGCACCAAGAGCAGTATCTGGCAGGTCCATATACTTGACATATCAGTTACTTTTGTTATTATTATTATTATTTTTATTATTGAAAATAAGGAGAAGTGAAAGATTTTGAAAAACAGTGATTGTGTTCAGTCACTTTGACTGCTAGCCAGAAATCTAATGAATAGGTAGGATACAAAGGGCTATGATGATTATGAATCTGTAGTAGTGGGTGTATCACAATTATTTGAGTTAACAGTTTTGGGTAACATCAAATTGTAGTTAGTTTTTGAAGCCCAAAAGAAAGGGGTGATTTGAGAGAAACATGAAAAATTAAGGGGAGAGTTAGGACTAACATTGGGCACTGAAAGAATTTTGTCAGTCAGGAGAGGAGTGATGAATATGAAGGGTATGAGATGGAGATAAGAAGAGGATTTGTAGGAATAGCAAGAAAAATTACAATACAGAAGGCATGAAAAAGTGATTTACAGTGTTAAATACAATAAAATAATGACATTAAAAAGAAGCTAGTGGCTTTGAGTATGGAATTTATTAGTATTCCTTGAATGTAGTTTGAGAAGAATTTGGGGAAAAAAAGACTGCCATAAATTAGGGAGAAAAGGTGAGTTGAAGCAGAGAACACGTTTTAGAAAACTTCAAAAATTTAGGTTGTCAGGCTGACTTCAAAACTTGATAAAAAAATGAAAGGGGAACAATAATCACAACCCAGATATAACATGAGATTTCATCACCTGATTAGCTTAAAAACTTTAAGCTTTGAATTTAGTTTGATATGACTTGAACCAATAGTGACCCCCGTTGCCTAGAAAAGCAAAAGTTGAGCCTCCCTGGAGAAATACATTCCCACACATACCTCATATGATTCACAGACTTAACATTTTTGAAGAAGTGAGCCTGATAGGAAATCAGAAAACTCATAAGAAAACAGTATCATGAGCAAGATTCAGCAGAAGCAAGGCAAAGAAGTTTCAGAAACACAGTAATGTGAGATACTGGACTTATCAGACAGAAGTACTTTTCTTTTTTTTAATGTTTATTTATTTAATTTGAGAGAGAGGAGGCAGTGAGAAAGAAAGGGAGAGAGAGAATCCCAAGAAGGCTCCACACTGTCTTTGTAGAGCCCAATGCAGGGATCAATCAATATATTGACCTGAGAGCTCATGATCTGAACCAAAATTAAGACTCAGTCACTTAACTGACTGAGTCTCCTAGGTGCTTCAAAATAATAATTTCTTAAAAAGATGAAAGGAGTAATTAAAATATGAGCAAATATAAACATTATAGAATAATTAAACATTTTGAAAGAAAAGAAAATACAAATTCCAGATATGAAAAACAATTAATACTATAAAACTCTTAGGGGTAATAGGGCCTTTAAGAAGGTAATTAAAATCAAGTGAAGTCATACGGAAGAGACCTAATCCATTTAGGACTGGTGTACACTTGAAAAAAGGAGAGATACCAAGGATGCTTGTGTACAGACAAAAGACCATGAGAAGACACAGTGAGAAAGCAACAGTCTGTAAGCCAAGGAAAGAAGTCTCCTCAGAAACCAACCCTGATGACACCTTGATCTTGGAGTTCTCGCTCCCAGAACTTTGAAAAAATAAATTTCTGTTAAACCTGCCATTGTGTGCGTTTATGTATGTGTGTGTGTGGTATTCTGTTATGGCTGCCTTAGCAGTCTAATATAGTAGATTATAGTTTTAATGAACTAGAAGATATATTTGAAGACATTAATTGGAATATGGTTGGGAAAAAGATGAAACACATGAAAGAAATGTCAAAAAAGAAGGAGAATAGAGTAAAAAGTACTAAGAATATTTAATTGGGCTACTAGAAAGTGAAAAGAAATAGAGACAGGAGGAATGTACAAATAAATAATGGCTAAGAACTCTGCAGAACTAATGAAAGTCTGCCAAGAGCTTTGAAGGGTTTGATGTTTTACATTACTTGCAATCTAATGAGTTAGTTTGCCAGTGTTTTAAAAAAATGTTTATTTATTTTTGAGAGGAGGAGAGGGGCAGAAAAAGAGGGGGACAGAGGATCTGTAGCAGGCTCTGTGCTGATAGCAGAAAGCCTGATGTGGGGCTTGAGTTCAAGAACTGTGAGATCATGACCTAAGTGGAAGTCTGAAACTTAACCCACTGAGCCACCCAGGCATCCCAGTTTGCCACAGTTTTACAGGAGTTGCAGAAGATACAAGTTTCCTCGGTCAGAGACAGATAACGATTACTCATGAGACAGCAGAATCTTGAGCACATATTTGGAAAGTTCTTAACCTCCAAATTCGACAAGGTTGATGCAGAGGGAGGTCCAGGAGCACACCCGAGGAACTCTGAGTTTAGAGAACACAGATTTTTAAAAAGTGATGTTAGCAAAACTGCCCAGTGTTTGCTTGGGTGGACACATTGTTTTTATCGTCCTGGTCAGGAAATAAATTTGTCCTTAGACCTGAAGGAAGACAATATTGGTATTCCAAGGTTGTGTTCTATGAAGATATCCTTAAAAAGATAATCTAAAACAAAGCTGCCAATATCGTTTCACAAAATGTACAGAAATGTAATAGAAACTTATGGAAAATTGCCTTCCAATAAAATTATTGCCACCCAGAAAGTCCATTGAATTCCAGATTGGAAGAATTTAAAGAAATTCTTGGGACACCTGGGTGGCTCAGTCGGTTAAGCATCTGACTTCGGCTCAGGTCATGATCCCACGGTTAGTGGGTTTGAGCCCCGCGTCGGCCTCTGTGCTGACAGCTAGCTCAGAGCCTGGAACCTGTTTCAGATTCTGTGTCTCCCTCTCTCTCTGATCCTTCCCCTATTCATGCTGTCTCTCTCTCTCAGAAATAAATAAAAAATATTAAAAAAAAAAAAAAGAAATTCTCACCCAGATATATTTTTTATTTAGTTTTTAAACATTTTTAAATTTATTTATTTTTATTTTTTAAAATAGTTTATTGTCAAGTTGGTTTCCATATAACACCCATTGCTCATCCCCACAAGTGCCCTCCTCCATGCCCATCGTCCCCCTTCCCCTCCTCCTCCACCCACATCTGCCCTCAGTTTGTTCTCAGCATTCAAGAGTCTCTCATGGTTTGCCTCCCTCCCTTTCCCCCACTATTTTTCTGCTTTTTCTCTCCCATGGTCCTCTGTTAAGTCCCTCCTAATCCTCCTATACATGCAAACATATGTATCTGTCCTTCTCTGCCTGACTTATTTCGCTCAGCATAACACCCTCAAGTTCCACCCATGTTGCTACACATGGCCAGATTTCATTCTTTCTCATTGCCATGTAGTATTTCATGGTATAGATAAACCACATCTTCTTGATCCATTCATCACTCAGACATATATTAAAATGAAACTATGGAATACCAAAGGCAAAGAGGAATAACAAAAACATTCTGAGAATAAAGACTGTTCAACCTCCAAAGAATGCCAATAGCAAATAGCTGATTTCTCAACAGTGTAAATTGATAGCAAACAATAATCAACTAAATTTAAGAAAAATAATTGTCAACATAGAACTGAATAGCCAGTCCCATTTCTCCAAAACAAGAATACCAACAATAGAACTGAGTTTGCTACCAAGAGGACCTCACTAAATAAAATTCCAAAGGGTATTATGTAGGCAGAGTAAAAGTGACTCCACTTTTACATATGTCTAAAATACATAAAGATAAGATAATCAAAGAGTATTGAATATAGTTATGCATCTACACATATATTGATTCTAAGAAGCAGTATTATTTTTTCTTATGGGTTAAAACAAGCTAGAACAACTCAAATACACAAAAGTAGAAGCCAGGTAAATCTTGAAGCGGGTAATAAAGTAAAATGCTCAAGAAAAAGATACATATGTAACTTTTGAAAAAATTATTTTTAATGTTTATTTATTTTGAGAGAGAGAGAGAAAGAGAAAGAACATGAGCAGGGGAGGGGCACAGAGAGAGAAACACACAGAATCCCAAGCAGGCTCGAGGCTTTGAGCTTTCGGCGCAGAGCCCAATGCAGGACTGAAACTAACAAACTGTGAGATTGTGACCTGAGCTGAAGTCAGTCACTTAACTGACTAAGCCACCAAGGTGTTCCTGGTACATATGTAACTTTAAATGATTTTAGAATTTAATATTTAGTAGACATGTTAAACTCTCTATGAAAATTACTAAAAGATCAGAAATGGAGTACATATCTTACAGAGTAGCAGAAGAAAATAAATGGACTGTCTGCTACTGTGAACATCCTAATAAGATGTTTGGCATGTAAAACTGGTCTTTAAATTATTGGATAAACTCTGAGTAAAACAAATAGGATAATTATTATTTCTCCAGGGAAAAAGCCTACAAGTGACTTTGCTGAAAGTGCTTTATCCAAGATTGCTAGTGTAACAATAGTTGAAAGAAGGTATTTTCTCTAGATTAGCTTTAGTTTTATTGATTATAAGAGATAACTTTGAAAACTGACCATCAAAATCATTATTTTTTTATACTTTTATGTGTCAGTACATATCCACCTCAAGCTTTGTTTCATATTGGGCAAGATGATTGATCATTTTGTTAATCAAAAGTCAAATTATATAATTTTTTCATATATGTTTTCTGATCCATTAACTTATTTATCTTTTAAAAAAAATTTTTTTTAATGTTTTATTTCTAGGAGAGAGAGAGAGAGAGAGAGAGAGAGACACAGCGTGAGCAGGGGAGGGCCAGAGAGAGAGGGTGTCACAGACTGAAACAGGCTCCAGGCTCCAAGCTAGCTATCAGCACAGAGCCCGACGCGGGGCCCGAACCCACAAACCGCGAGATCATGACCTAAGCGAAAGTCGGACGCTTAACCGACTAAGCCACCCAGGCGCCCCTATCTTTTTAATATTTATTTTTGAGAGAGATAAAACATGAAAAGGAGAAGGGCAAAGAGAGAGGAAGGCACAGAATCAGAAGCAGGCTCCAGGCTCTGAGATATGAGCACATAGCCCGACATGGGGCTTGAACCCATGAGGTGTTAGATCATGACCTGAGCTGAAGTTGGACGTTTAACTGACTGAGCTACCCAGGCACCCCATATGTATTTATTTAAAGTTTTGTAGTTCTTTTGCGTTAAGAATTTCAGTGTTTTGCATTTAGGTTATACATATTATATAATATTTTTATATTTTGAAAAAGCCAAACAAAGCATCTTTCAATGAAAATCTATCAAAAAAACTGTATAAATAAATTTACCAGGAGGTACAGAAAACAAAATGTTTTGTAATTTTAACCATCTTGACTTGTTTTATCCTAATGATGAGTATCATAAATTCAATCTGCAATGAAAGCAGAAAAATAGAAATATGCTTTAATATATAAAGATTTATATGAATCTAATGATTCTGATACATACACCAATATACTTTTAAAAATATGATCCACAGAAGTGGAGAATAAATCAAACATTCACAATTTCAATCACTATATATAAAATATTTTTAAATGAATATGTAACAGTGACATCTAATTAATTCATTTCAAACATTGATATCATTCCTTATGACAGCCTGTAATTATATCCTTCACATGGAAGTTAGAGATAATGTATGCATTATAAATTCAAAACGTAAGGGGATTTTCTTTTTAAATTATAAATGTAGAAAATGGCCTGTATTCAAAATGTAATAGGCTTATCTCTATGTCTAATTTAATATGTTCTTTTCAGTACTTGGCATTATGTGTAATGGTACTCTCCCCAGAGGTGAACACCTTGGCCTTATATGGGTACAGTTGTAAGGATATAACAAGTTAACTTGAAAGAGGTCTAATTATTGACAGAAAGTATTTGCCCTTAATGTTTCCATATACATGGACATCAGAATATTACATTAATTTTGGAATAGGGATTGCTTCACAGGTTTGATTTACTGGGCAGCAAAAATCTATTCTTTCAAAAATCAGTGCAGATGCATGTATTGTATAATTTCATGCAGCTGTATCTCTCTGACCCATCTCCTGGCTAATCATATGTTGAATGGAAAGCAGGCTAAAGTGCTGACGGTGGATCAAGTGGTATCTTCTGGTGACGGGAGAAAATGAGTAGGCACACCAATATGTAATGATATGGCTAGAAGCAATTTTCTGCTATTGAAAAGTTGAAACTGATGAACAAAATGTATTCATTCCTTCTTTCCTGATTGGAGGCTCAATGCAATTAATACAAGTTTCAGAAACAAAGAATGAAACTCTGTTCAATTTCTTTATTTGAGAGTTGTTATAATATTGTAAAGCTTTAAAGTGGTTTTAACATGAGTGGAGAAGAAAATCATGTCCAGATAATCTCTGAGGGTTAATATTTAGAAAATGTCTTTCAGAGTTCTCTTTAGAGTCTAAGGGATCATTTAAAGTTTTATTCGAACAAATTTCAAGGCTAAGCATTTTGAAAAACATTGGCTGAAAGACACCTATTTCAATCAAATACATGAAATAGAACCCATCAATAATTATCAATTATATTTTCTGTCCTTTATTAATAATATAAAGCTCCTGTAAAAATAATGTTTCCTTGTTTATGTCTCTAAGTTTATAGCACAGAGGAATTAATAAGATTCCAGATTTAAAGAAAAAGAAATAGTATGAGTCTTTGTGGTGTAGCAAAACAAAAGGAACATAGGAGTAAGGATAATTTTAAAAAACTGGTAACTGTCACCATTGAGAAAGATCACACAATCCATTTGTGCATAAGCTTCTTTATAAAATGTACATACTAAAATGAATGATCTCTTTTAGGATGAAAATAATTTTATCTTTTAGTCATTGAATTTAATAAATTTATTTCCCTCTGGCAGAGTTTTTCTGTAATTAAAAAAATGCTGAGGTTTAAAATTTATAAAATTTAAGTGAAGCTATACAGTTGGTGTATGTATAATAAAGGTTCAATTTTTTTTTTTTCAGGCTTCAGGCTTCATTGTTTTAATCAAGGTGGAGTGGAGGGGATTACAAAAATAAAGTCAGCATTTCCCACGGATCATCAAGGGTCAGTTTTCAAGGTTCTTAATTTCTCGTCATGATAGAAAATCAAGAGTCCACTCATACTATTAGCTTCAATTTTTATTTTGTAATTATTTAACTATGCATATTAACATATAAAACTTTTTATAAACTCAGGGTATAGTATTAAAAAAAAAATAAAGCATTTTCTTTAGGTATATTACTGAAAGGCCTAAGTGAAAGTGATCAATCCAGAAACAACAAGTGCCACTTAAACCCAGACTATAATCTTGCAATGTAATTTAAAAATAAAAGGAAATAATATTACTTGGAGAAATAGTGGAGTTCAGATCTGGAACAAAACATGCACAAGATGATCCTATAGCTTATGTCATGCAGGAAATTTGAAAAAGTATAAAAATATCATTATTGTGTCAAAATAATTCAAGAGCCACCATGAAGGGACTCCCATTGCTCAAATATGGGACAGTTTGACCAACAATAATGAAAATTACTGTCCTTTATTGAAAATAACAAATATTTTAAAATTCTAATGTATGTCAACTCAATGCCATAAGGATACTTTATAAAGTATCAATTGTTCAATGTTGCTGAATACTAGTAAACTAATTAGTTATTTTGAAAATTGGTAAATAAAGTGAAAAAATTAGACCAGAAAAACAGATAGGGGAGATACACTCTTTTTGGAAAATTTATAGGTAATAATATAAGAAGAAGTGGTAGGGTTAGAATATCAACATTTTGCTACCCATAATTAAGTTATTGGATCAAAGTATTAATAACCAATATCACCTATGCAGTCCACTTCTCCATTCCCAAAACTTTGCTGGAATTTTATCTAAATTGAATGTATATTTCATGGGAAATCTAGAAGGTAGAGGAAGACATGTATACCACAGGAATACAAAGCAAAATCCAGATGATAGAAGATTTCACAGGACAAATGACCTGGTTTCCTCAATAAATGAATGGCAAAGGAAACAAACAAACAAACAAAAATGAAAGAAATATGAGGCATGTCAACCAGTCACAAAATGTGGACTTTATTTGGATTCTGATTTAAAGTGTCAAAAAGAAATATGACATTCATGAGACAATTGGAAATTTGACTCACTGATTAGGTATTTAGAGATACTAAGAATCAACTTTTTCTTATAATAATGGTATTATGACTATGGCTTTAAAACCTTTATCATTGAGAGATATAGTGAAATATTTATGGATGAATGGCATGGTGTGTGAGATTTGCTTCATAATGATATGGAGTCTGGAAATGGATGAGTTCATAAGTCCCACAAAATGATAATTATTAAAACTATATTATAAGCACATAGGAGTGAATTTCATTATGATGTCTACTTTAGTATGTTAAACTTATTTTACTAAAAGTTTTAAGTATAAATTTTACTGCCATGATATATACCTTTTTTACTCACAACCCATTATGTAGGTCAAAGAGCGACTTCTCACTTAGGTATACATCTACTCCATATGCCTTTTAATTGCACTTGGATCTTGGCAAATAGCTTAATTTTGTCAAGCTTCATTTTATGAAAAATGTCTCCTAAATGCTAATGGGACAAATGAGTAAACCCCTCCCATTGGACTGCAGCTATAGCCATTCTATCCTGAGGATGCCCAGTCCTATCTGGGATTGTTTTAAATTGTTAGTTCAGATTAGCAGGATTAGTCTATATTCTCCTGGACCTCTAAATTCATTAAAAGATATTATATTGTCCACTTGTAACCAATTTAAGTTCTATACTTAAACTTTTTTTTCTCAGTTTCGAATTTTTCCTCATTTTATTATGTAGAGAACTTTATTTTAAGCTTTTTATTATATATGCATATATATATATATATATCATTTGTTCGCACCATCTCTTCACATACTATTTCATTTTAAAATTAGTATAAAGAGAATTGTGAAAATATTAGAATCTATTGTTGCCAAAGGGTAAGCTTGTTTATTATTTTAAGCTTTAATAGTTACTAAAATTATGCCACATACTCTAATTTTCACAGTAATATAACTCAAAGTTCATGAGATCTAGATTTCATACAGTTCTCTAATATTTGAGATAAACTTAATACGTAAATAGTCAAGAACTGTATAATTGTGCATTAAAAAACAAATATAAATATAGTCATATTTTTTATATCTTTATATGTGTACAGATTATAGTATGGAGTTGATTTTTGCTCTTCTTTCCCAGTTTCCTGACTTTCCAGATCAGATCTTCTCTATTTTGGAAATGAGGTCATCACAGATTGTGGTCAGTTCATCATATTCTTTAGTCTTCTGCTAAACAGTCTTCTCCAGAGACTGGATGTGCATCTGCTCCTTCCTCAGGCTCACCTGGAAACCAAGGTGTCCTCTTCCGCCTGGCACCAGAACTGGGACATTTCCTTGTTTGCCAGCTTGAGTTTCTCTTCTTCGTGGACCTTCAGTGCCTGGTATCTCTGGCCTTCCTTTTCAATTTTTACTAAATAATCATCAACATCCTTCCAGGTTTCTTCATATGGTGCAATAGTGTTGGAGCACTGAAAGCATTCTATTCAAAGCCCTGTCCCCAGCCAAGCTTATAGACAAAACTCACAGGTATCTGTACTTGGCCCTAACTCTTTGTCCAGGTCATGGTGGCCCTCATTCTCAGAAAATAGAACACAACTAAACATTTTCTTCTCTGGCCAATCACAACCCACATCCCAGATGAGCTCTGGACACAGCCTGCCACCTCCCACCCCACCCCCCCAAATTGTCACCTGGTCTACTTGGCCAAAAGCGGAGTCCCTCCTCATACACCCTCCCCCATTGGCACAGCTGCAACCCTCTAACATCCTTGAAACCCCTTAAAAGGTCCATCCTAACATCTCGAAGTCTTGCTCCTCTCCTCCCTTGGAGAGTGAATAAACTCTGTTGCTCGTTGCTCTACTCTGTGCAGTTCTTTGTGGCCTGTGTCACCAGCCACCTTAACAAGGGCTTTCTTTTGTTTCGCAAACTTTTTGAAAGGGCAAAGAAAGATACTTACATGGAGTTCCGGTCTACAATAAATTGACCTATTTCTTTCAGAACCTGTTGGATTTTGCTTTGGCAAGTTCCTTGTGTTTCCGAGCCTCCTCCATCATCTGGTGCAGAATCCCCTCAAACCGGTCGGCAATCTAACAGCATCTCCTGGTTCTTCGTGTGGAGCTCCTCACACCTGCTCTTCAGCAGCACGCTCTCCTTTTGCACCGCTTCGACGGCAGCGGCAGCGCCCGGGTCCTTCGGCTGCACCGCAGCATATTCTGCAATACGCTCCGTGGGCAGCTGCCGCCGCACAGAACCCTGGGAGACCACGCAGCTCAGGAGCACCTGCAGCGCCTAGGGAGCCAAGCTCCAGCAGCCTCAGCTGGGCCGCCTTCCTCGGGGAGACGCTTGCTTGCGTCCTGCGCCAGGCCCAGCGATGGCGCGGGCCTCCGACAGCTTCCCTTGCGGAGTGGGTGGAACGTGAGCAACAAGGACTGTATCCTCACGGCGGAGTCCTTAAACGAAGGAGTTTAAACTGCCCCAGACCGTCCACCTCAGCCCTCAGCTGGGACTCGTTGTTCGGGCCTAGTTAGGCTGGGACCCCCGCGGACGCGAAGAGGCGCCTGCTCAGCGGCTGGCGGGCGCCCCTGCGGCGGAGCCCTCACCTCCCTGGTGTGGGCCGCACCACTGGAGAGCCTTCCCGCGAGGCCGAAAGCGCTGGAGGCTGGGAGGTGAGTTCCCCGCGTTGCACCGGCCGGCCGCCTGCCCTGGGGGTTCCTTGGGGGGCCCCTCTTGGCGTCTTGGCGCCGGCTCCGAACAGGTTTAGGCTTGGGTCAGCCTGCGTGTCCCAGTAAAGGGTGCAGGGCCTCCGGGGGTGGGGGGGAGGGGGGAGGCAATTCTTATCTGCCTCCTTGGGGAGCTTTTCCTGCCTCTCCTCAAAGGAGGAGTGAGGCCAGGACTCTTCTGGTTTTCTGACTGCACGTGGCCTTTTGTTTCTCACATCTTCAGAGAAGTAAAAATGTAGCTCTATGGACCCACTCCCCAGAGAGTCAGCCATTTGGCCATTGGCGTCTTCGTTCTGAGGACGTAGGGATGTGGCCCCTCCAACCTTCAGAGGCAGGCAGGGGCAATGGTCTCAGGACCAGAAGCATCCTCAGGGCAGGCTGGCGCCTCGCCAGGCAGGTCGGCCAGGGCCCCTTCTCCTCCTGTGCCTCCAGGGCGAGTACCCGGGCGGGGTGTGCCAGGCTGAGAAGCAGAGACAGTGTGCGAGCTCTTTTGAAACAGAGTGATTGTGAAAGAGACCACCAAACGTCAAATAGAAGCGAAGTAAGATTTTATTTAAGGCTGGGCCAAACCTGACCTCCGGACCTCATGGAGAAATGAAGAGAATGGCCCTGAACAAAGGTGACAGTGAGCTTATAGAGATCTCAGTAAGGCAGAATATGTCATTATTTAGTTAACCAATTACATTCTACAGCATACCATTGTAACCAATTGCATTGTGACACTCAGGTGTTTTGGCAGAGACCTATCAATTTTAAGTTCTTTGTCTTGAAATGACCAATGTAATTAGACATTTGAGAAGCCGTGGGGGTAGTGACTGTGTGATAGACTACCAGGGTAGAATGGTGACTTGGTGTTTTGTAACCTTACATACAGGGTGTGGGTGTGGTCAGCCAAAACAGGCAAGTACAAGCTTGCCAAGCGATTTACAGAAGCAGAAATAGCATGTTAGTATTCAACCATGCTTGCGGTAACCTACAACACTGTAAGGGTCCTCTCTTTTGTCTTGGGATGCCATCCCCTCTCAAAGGGTCTCCTCGGAATTCAGAGGTGGATATAATGGTTTTCTCTAAGGAATAAGAACTAACATTTTCCTCCAAGGCTGGGATCAGAGTTGCCAGACATTGGTTCTGGAGATGCCGCTTGGTTTTCAAGACTTCCTGGGGTCTGGGAGAGCTTGAAAGAGCTAGGATTTTCCTAAATCCCTATATATTTTCCTCTAGGCCCTGCTTTAGGTGAATTTGAAAATTTTAGTAAGCTGTATTTTAAGTTTTAATCAATTAGCATATTATAAAAGTCTCCTGGCGGTTTTTCTTTGACCTCTGCCTTATTTAGAACTGTGCTGTTAAATTTCCTCATTGGGGATTTTCACCTTTCTGTTATTAATTTCTAAATTAATTTTATTGTAGATTGAAAATGTACTTTGTATAAGTTCCATTCTTTTAAAATTAAGGTATGCTTTATGGCCTAGAATGTGATCTATATCAGTGTGAGCTTGAGAAAAAGATGTATCCTGCTTTTGAGAGGAGTATTCTGTATGTGTCAGTTATATCAAGTTTATTGCTGTTTAGGTCATGCAAATCCATACTGAATTGATCTACCAATTGCTCACAGGGATGTTGAGGTTTCTGACTATAAAAATTTATCTATTTTTCTTCTCACTTCTATCAGCTTTTCCCTCCTGTATTTTGATGCACTATTGTTAGGTGCATACATATTTAGGATCTTTATGTCTTTTGGAGAATTGACATATTTAGCATTATACAGTGTCCATAGCAATTTGTGTCACTCATTTCATTTATCCATATACTGTAGTCATCCAGTACATTTTACTGGTATTACGTTACTACATTTGATCTTAGCGAAAAGGCCAAGAAGCAATTACTAGTATTACTTTAAGTAAACTTATCTTTTAGATCAATTAAAAATGTAAATAATTACATTTTTGTGTATTTCTTCTCTGATAGTCTTCTTTTATTTATGTAGGTTAAAATTTGGTCTATATAATTTTTCTTCTGTGTGAAGATCTTCTTTTAACATTTCTGAAGGGCGAGATAGCTGGTGATGTTCCTTGTTAGTCTGAGGAAGTCTTCATTTCTCCTTCACATTTGAAGAGGGATATAGAATTTTTTCTTTGAATCCTTTAAATGTTTTGCCTGACTCTTCTTGAAGAGTTTCTAGTGAGAAGTCTATCAGAACCTTTGCTCCTTGTTTATCTCCTGCTTATTTCACTATATCCTTTTTCCGTTTGGTGTTCTACAGTTGAAGTATGATATGCCTGTGCAGGGGACCAGCCTCTGCAAGCCAGGGTTGGCCCAGAGAGTGATGGTTGGCATCGGCAAAAGAAGACATGGAGCCAGCCTCTTCAGGTGGACTGCTCAAATTTATTTTTCAGCTTAGGGTTTTTATGTAGCAAATTCACACAATCATGCTTCAACAATTTACATTTTTTGAGTACAGTCATGGGACTTAACATTTCTAAGTTTTCTTGGCAACAGTGATTTCAGGGTACGTAATTTCCACTTCAACCAATAAAATTTAACCAGGTAGTCATAACAAAGTTTTACATATTCTTTACTATGTATGACAGGGTATCTAAGGATAAGTGAAGTATATTGCCAGAATACATGAGATCACGGTGCCCTTTAATTCACACATTTAATTGTTTAAATTCAGTGGGCATGCAAAAACAGGATATACTCGTACCCGAAGTTGTAGGTAACCGACTCTCACAACCCCTTACTAAGAAAGAACAATGTCAACATTTATCATAGATGACGTATGGAAATGTTTTACGTGGATCAACTAGAATTTGGTCTCTGCATTTACCAATCTCATTCTTTGGCCAGAACAATGCATAAGTTGCCTTACAGCCTTGAGGTCAGCAGGCAAATATTTCTCTAACACTTTTTCGAGAAAGCGCTCCACAACTAGTAAGTCTTGTTTTTTTCTCTGCTTATGGCATAATATGTATTCTTACTGGCAATTAGACTTATACAAGGAAAATGAATTCTAGGTCTCTCATAGACCCAATGCATACTGGACTGTCTCCAATTTTGCTAATTGCTACAATATTTATTAGACAACATCTGATTGAGGGGGGAGACATGATATTTAGGTACATTCCATTTTGGAGGAAGGGTGAACTTTGGGCGATTCTGGTTTCATATTAACCCTAGAATAGACTAACAGCAGAAGTGAGAGTAAAAGGTACAGACAAAGTAGAGAAGAAGAATTCTTCTGGGGGTTCTTCTGACTGCATTGCAGTCTCTTCCCTGGGCCTTGCCATCAGGGATGATCTGCACAGTCCTTTCACACAGGTGTTTCCCTGGGCCTTGCCATCGGGGATGACCTGTGCAGTTTCGGTCTCCGGCATGCCTGGGTGGTTTTTGTTTGTTTTGTGTTTATCCTGGTTGGTGTTCTGTTAGATTCCATAATGCGTGTTCTGATGATTGCCATTACTTTTAAAAGGTGCTCAGCCATTATTTCTGAAAATCTTTTCCATCCTTTCATTTTTCTTTTTTTTATTATTCCAGTCGTGGGTATGTTACAACTTTTGAAATTGTCCTACAGGTTTTTTTTTCTTTGCACTTCAATCTGGGAAGTTGCTTATAAACTTTATTTTTTAGAACAGTTTTACTTTCACAGAGAAATTTAATGGAAGATAGATAGAGTTCCCCAATACTACCTACACTTACACACATACAGCCATCACCATAATCAACATCTCATGCTAGAGTTGTATATTTGTTACAGTCAGTGTACCTATGTTGCCATATCATCACCCAAAGTTGATAGTTTACATTATAGTTCGCTCTTGGCAGTTCAAGAAATTTGATTAGTATACCGTTATGCTCACTGATTCCTTAGTTGTATCATTTACTGATGAGCCCATCAAAGGCCTTCCTCATTTCTGTTACTGTGTTTTGATTTCTAGAGTTTACTTTTGATTCTTTTTTGTAGTTTCTATCTTTCTGCTAAAATCACCCATCTGTCATTGCTTGTTGTCTACTTTTTTCTTTAGAGCCTTTAACATATTAATAATGTTATTTTACTACCTTAAGTCCAGCATCTGTTATATTAGATTCTGGTTCTGTGTCCTAAATTTATTTTTTCTTTTTCTTTTTGGCATGCCTTTTAAGTTTTTTTGTTGTAGATCACACAAGTTATATTAGGTAATAGAAACTGAAATAAGTAGGTTTCAGTGTGAGAATTTATGTTAACCTGGCCAGGAGTTGGGTTGTGTTTAATGTTTGTTGTAGTGGTAGGTCTAGAGGCTTCAAATTCCTCATTTTAATCTCATCCTCTGACTTTCGGTCTTCTTAGAGAGTATATGTGTCTTGTAGCTTTTTTAGCTATAATCTACTAAAGCATCCTTCGCATAGTGGTAGAGTCTTTCTTTATTTATTTAATTGAAGTAAAATTGACATAAAATGTTACATTAGTTTCCCGTGAACAGTGTAGTGATTCCACAAGCTATGGGTTATGCTCACCACAAGTATAGTGACCATTTGTCACCATACAGCACTATCACATAGACTATATTCCCTATGCTGTATCTTTTATCCTCCTGAATTATTCATTTCATAACTAGAAGCCTGTATCTCCCACTCCCCTTCACCTATTTTGCCCATTCCCCCATCCTTCTCCCCTTTGGCAAGTTTTTTTCTCCATATATGGGTCTGTTCTTCTTTTTTCTAAAGTTTATTTATTTTGAGAGAGAGAGAGAGAGAAGCAGAAGAGGGGAAGAGTGAGGGAGGGAGAGAATCTCATGCAGGCTTTGCACTCTCAGCATGGAACTCATTGCGGGACTCAATCTATGAGATTATGACCTGATCCCAGATCCAGAGCTGAACGCTTAACCAACTGAGCCACCCAGGCACCCTTGTTTCTGCTTTTTGTTTATTCATTTGTTTTTAGATTCCACATATAAGTGAAATCAGGTGGTATTTGTTTTTCTGTCTGAGTTACTTCACTTAGTATAGTACCCTCTAGCCCTATCCATGTTGTCACAAATGGCACGATCTTATTCTTATTCTTTATTATGGCTAAGTAATATTCTTGTGTGTGTGTGTCTGTGTGTGTGTGTGTGTGTGTGTGTGTGTGTAGACACACACACTTCACATCTTTGTCCATTCATCTACTGATGGACACTTGGGGAAGGAACATTCTATAATCTAATTAAGTATTTTCAGTGGACCTGTGTCTCAGCCCATTCTGAGTGTTTCTCTGATTTTAGAGAAATCTTCCTTGATTGTAATGTTCCTAATTTTTTCCTTGATATCTTGAAACTTGGTAATTATTTTTTCCCCTCAGGTGATACAGTAAGTCTAGAGAAGACTATGAGTTGGGAGGAATTCCTTTCCCCATTCAGGGAAAGTAAACCTTTGTTACCAAGAATGTTCTGAACATGTTTTACAATGTTACTTTTCCTTCCCCACTATCATGGCTAGAAGTGTATCTTTCTTTTCTTTCTTTCTTTTTTTAATGTTTATTTATTTTTGAGAGAGGGAGAGTAGGAGAGGTTCAGCGACAGAGGGGAATAGAGGATCTGAAGTGAGCTCTGTGCTGACCGCAGAGATCCTGATGGGGGGTGGGGAGCTCAAACTCACAAACCATGGGATCATGGTCTAAGCCGAAGTCAGAGGCTTAACTGACTGAGCCACCCAGGTGCTCCGGTAAGTGGATCTTTCTTAGATCCTGAGTATAAGATTGTGATTGGGAAATCTGGAAGAAAGTTGATGAAAATATGGGCCCTGTAACCTAGGGCCACCAAGAATTTTTCACTTTGATATTAGTTCACACTCAGTGTGCAGCAATTCATCAAAATTACCATTTCAGTGTTCCTACCAGTTTATGGCTCTAGCAGCTTCTGCTACAGGTAAGCAGATCCTAGCTGCGATTCTCTGGATCCACCTTTGTCTCCAGATTTAAGAGTGGTGATTTGCCTTGAGACCTCAGTTGTCTAATGAATTTAAGAAACAACACCAATTTTCAGTTTGTCCAGATTTTTCCTTATTGGAGGGATGAGAGTAACCACTTCTAAACTCTTTGTATTTTGGAATTTAAAGTGGAAATCCCACTATACCTATCTTTCTAAATTGATTTTAAATAGTTTAAATGTCTACGCTTTGCCATCTCAACTAATTTAAGTTCAGAAGACCTGAACCATACCAAGTATGCTGTAGTAATAAAATTTGCATTAAACATTTTGAGGCGTGCTTCTGCTAACATTTGGATGGAATCTTAAATTTGTGCCAAAATGTTCAAGGATATCTGTCGAATATTTTTAAATCGTCCATGATTATAATAAATATATATACAAAACCATTTCCAGCTTACTGCATTAAACGCATTTTTTGGTGTGTGGAATAGCAATTAGCAGTGATTCATTTGAATTTAGGTTTATCAAATACTTGAGGACTTCTCTATCACTGACTTTGCTGCTGAAGTGTTATTATCCCTCTTCCAAAAAGGGCTGAGTGACTGAATTTGACTTGAAATGCTGCAGAGGCAGCAAAGGTATTTGAAGTTTTCTGGCTTCACCACTTTGGATAGGACTTTTATATGTCCCATCAATATTCTAGGTACTGACCGTAGGGAAAGACAGCTTATTGTCTTTTAATTTTAAAGGTTTTGCTTACATTAAAAATATAAGTTTCACATTAAAGGGGAAAATAAATCATTGTGACACTATTACTGAATCTGCAGCAAATTCTATTCATTCTGTTACTATGCAATTTAGTGAATTCAAGGTGCTGATTCCATAGGTTTCAAAAGTAAATGGGAGCCAAAAATAGAATCAATCATAAACCAGTAGAGAATTATGACAGCATCTCACAAAAATAGAATCAATCACAGTAGAGAATTATAACAGCATCCCATTATGTTGATATTTTTGATATTTTAACAAGTAGATTTTAAACTGTATTAATGATTTGAGAGATTATCCATACAGGTACTATAAATAATCTGATGTACATATATACACATATAAAAATATCTTAAAGTATGTATAGTAATTGTATTAGCAAGTGATATTTTCTTACTTTTATATGTTACCTTGTCTATATTTCAGTTTCATTTCCCTATCATTTTAGTTTAGAGATACGGTAAATCAAATATAATTTTCAAAATGACCTTCCTTTAAAATTCTGCTTCCTTTTGATAGTACATTATGCCCTATGTCTGACATGTTTTCAAAATGGCTAGGTTTCTTTAGCCATTTCTAACGACTGATTTCTAATTTGTTCTAAATTAAATTCAAAATTGTTTGTAAAGTTAATTACATTCAAATACCTTAAGAAAAACTCCTAGTGGAAATCTGATTGCTATTAAATAATAAGCAATTATTAGATTAATTAAATATTAATCAAGGCAAAACCATTAGCCATCATACTGACAGAAATTTAGAATTTCTTGGCTTATCTCAGTTTTTGTAATGCAACTGAAATTTATGGAAAGATACATGTGTTTTGATTTATGACATAGATTGTAGATGATATTTAAGAAAATATTGTTCACAATGATTAAAATAAAACACCAAAGGGAAAAGACACAGTAAGTTTTATGTGTGTAGTAACTAGAAAATTATGACTAAGTTGATCCATATATACAGCCACTTTCTACCTAAAAATTCAAGATGCATGTGCCTGTTTACACACAGACCAACACTTTATCATTTTCAGGCTTGACAATGAGAGTCTCCCCAAAGAAACAAGAAGTGTCTTATTTGCCCAGTTCTAGAATTCCATTTGACTGGTGCTATTTCTCAAAGTCACATCTTAATTTGTTTCCTGGGCTTCACTGGAAATTTCTTGATGCATCTTGCATGCATGTTCACAGTCTTCGAAGTGAATCTTTCCAGAATAAGAAGACTGGAGAGGACTTTAAAAAAGGGCTTAAAAATGAAAATATATGACAAAGATAAAAAATTACAGAGGAAAATAATCTTCAGCAAATTTGAACTCATGATGCATAAGGACTTGGGGAAACAGTAATGCAGCTGAGCCCTGACTTCAAAGTTTTACATGGAAGCAGAGATAAAGGGAAGCATTAGAAGTCAAGAGGGCAGTGTGAATAATAGCAATAGCGTGAGAATGTGGAAAATTGTCTCCATAGTAGAAAATACCTCACTTTTGTTTAAGAGGAAGATATATGGTGACTAGAATTTAGAATTGAAAATGGATATGACCAGTTTGCTGATGATCTGGCTTCAGAATTTAAAAACATTATTCTGGAAGCATTTCTCACCTGGTAATGGTAAGGAGGTAATTGTAGTTCTCCAAACATTAGGAAAATATTTTCCAGTAATAAAGATAAAAAGCTAGAAAATTATATAGAGAGTTTAGATACTGAATTAATATTATTTGGTAACTGATTAACAATTCAGGTGAGGAAAGAATTGACAGATAACTAGTTTCAAACTTAGATCACTCAGAGTTGTTATACCTTATCAAAATTTGGGAAAAACAAGGAGCAGATTTTAAAGAAGAAATTTTTGGGTTTTTTGGATATCCTGATTATCAGGTGTTGGTATCTATCAGAGAATTATTGGATTCATCATTATAACTCTCCTGTATTATAGATGGTAAATTAAATCCAAAAGATGATGGTCACATAATCTGAGTTAGTAAACAAAATCCTGAATTATTTAAACTCAAGGATTTTGTCTACAACAGCAGTTCTATGACGCGTATTTCTCTTTTTGTAAATATAAGTATTACAGGTAGTAGTGCTTTAAGGACTGGAGAATGTGCTAAGAAGGGGGCAGACCAGCCATGGTGCACCCTCTCATTCTGCTACTCCTCACTTCTGTTACCTAGAACATCTTACTCAACCACAGTCAGTTTCAAGTTAATTACATGTAAAAACATCAGCAATAACACCCATAACCTTGTTGAAAGGATTATATGTAATAATGTCATAATAATTAAAGTAGTATGAAAATAGAAATTTATATAAGATTGGAGAATAAGTAGGCCCTATAAATAGGAAAGATTTTATGCTAGGCTGAGTGGATATAACATTGAAGGGTATCAACCATTGACTCACCACTCACCCTCCTTTTGTGAAAACAAAATAAGATCCTGTTACATCTATTTGGAGTCAACAGAGATGAACACAGTGTAAAACTATACGATGGTTTTGCAAATCTATTGTTGGCCTTTTTGCAATTTACTGTATCAGCGGTTTTCAGAATGAACTGCTTTATACTGGTATAACAGTGAAATACTTAAGAAGCTATGGATAATCACACCATATGTTTAGAGTATGTAGATCAAAGATACATGTGACAATAAAGATAGAAATTATGACTTCCCCATAATTTGAATCTTTCTTGATACAACAGGGCTAATAAATCAGCAACTCCAGGAAAGAGGTTGAACATGGTTCTACTTCATTTGTGTCCTTGAAGCTTGGCCCTGGTACATAGAACTCTCTAGGAATAGGGGAGAGTCTACATAGAGAAAAGTTTTCCACAGGTCTCTGACCCCAGCAAAGAATTAGAAGTTCAACCCAAATGCCAATCAGCAGATAAATGGATAAGAAATATGTGTTATATATACACAGTGGGATGAACCTTCAGTACATTATGCTAAGCGAAGTAAGTCAGAGAAAAACCTGGCTTTCTGTCAGTACTGTATGTTATCAACTATATGTGGGATTTAAAAAGTTAGACCTGTAAAAATCGAGTAAAATGGTAGTTACTAAGGGATTGGGATGGGTGAAGGGCAATGAGAATCATAGTGTAGGAACATGAATTTGTAACAAGCAGTAAATAAGACAGAAATAGCTAATACACAGTATAATGAATAGAGACAATACTATTATACTATAATTATATAATGTGATAAATATAGCTACATTGGCAATCATATTACAATATATAAATGGATCAAAGTAACACACTGTATGCCTTAAACCTACAATCTTTCATGTCAAGCATACTTTAAAAAGAGGCCTGATGCAGATTAAATATAAATCTTATCAAAGCCATTATCTGATTTGCCAGGTTTGAAATTTCTTGGAAAATGACTTTATAGTCCCTTACTGTAATAAAATTAAGAAAACAAAAGGAAACAATTTTCTACTGGGACAGCCCATGGCTCAGCTACTATCCTCTTCTTTTCAAAAGGCTGAGTTATGTAACTGGTGGTATAAACTGACATCACTTCCAGTATGGCAAGGAAATATTTTATTTTAGGGATAAAGGAGGAAGCAAACTCACCATATTTAGTATTTGTTTCTAGGGGTTACTCAGTAATCTTCATTGCCTTACTTTTTCCAAGGATGAGGAATATCTGTGCTTAAGAGATTAGTGATGATCTTTCTAGTCTTATATAGTAGTAATAAACATAGCCTTTTGTGTCAGGTAAACCTGGGATCTTTGCTCTGCCACTAACTAATAGGTGTTTGGCTTTGGGTAAAATATTGAAATTCACTAGCCTCAATTTATCTGTAAAATAGGAATAATAAAAATAATATAAAAATAACCTTGTGGGTTGCCCTGAAGAATACATAAGATATTCATGTAAGCTGTTGATATATAGTCTGGCACACAATGAACAGTTACTGAATATTAATTCACATATCAAGATTATTGCCCATGAAAAATTGAATTTTATTCCCTGTGGGAAGAGATATCAAAGGGGTTAAAAAGTCAGCACAGTTCTCAGTCTCTCTCTTTTCTTCTTGTGGTATAGTCTTCTCGTTATTTATTTCTGTGTGACAGATTATCTCAAAAACTTAATAGCTTAAAACATTTAGAAACTATTATCTCTCATGGGTATATTCATTGCACTCTGCTAGGTGGCTCTCTTTTGGAGTCTCTCAAATGGTGTAGTCAGACACTGGCTGTGGCTGAATCTACTGAACGCTTGACTGGGCTCAATGTCCTGGTGACTCACTGACATGGCTGATGGTTGATTCTGGCTGTTGTGGGGAAATCAGACTTCCCATGTGGCTTACACATGGCTTCTCCTAGTAGCTAGGATTCCTTAGAGAATGACAGTTGAGTTCCAAAAGAGGATGTCCCAAGAGTATTTCAAGGAAAGTAAGAAGTAGAAGCTTTCACGTAAGTTGAGAGGCATGTTGTTAAGTCCTATTTTTATTCAAGGGTTTGGAGAGATACATTCCACCTTCTTGGTGGGGTGAGAAGTTCACTTTGCAGAAGAACATGTGGAATGGGGATTTAGCCAGTTTTGACAAATGCGGTAAGTTACGGTATGCTTTCTTACCAAAGAAATTTGCATCTGTCCTATCAGCAAAATACACTCACCTCCACTCTTAGTCATTAAAGTCTCATAGTTATGGCATCAAATCCATGAGTTCAGGATCTCACATCTAAACCCAGGTCCATGGGCCAATTCCTTTGGAATTATTTCTCAAGTAGTTCCTCTTGGTCTAAAACCTATAAAAATATTATTTTCCCTACAGACCCAACATACAATGTTGATTTACATTAAGGTGTCTACAGTAGACCCTCTTGTTAAAAAATGAGCATGGTTTTGGAGGAGGCTTATGAACACTTCAATGACCCATAGCAATTCTGGACCCTACATACACAGCACATGTCTGCCCTGGAAGTCGTGCTCAGGGGAACTTGCTTTTTCCCTTTGAGTTATCCTTCATTCTCCATATGATATGGCCCATGTCTGCAGAATATGAGGTCCCAGAGACACTTTTCATAATGAACAATTTCTGTCATTTTTGGTCCAAGCTGAAATAATTCCTTTAAATCTCTGTGGATTTCTTATGTATCAAAGTATAATCAATTACATTAGACAAAATCCACACCTACATTTTTTCCAAGTCAAGCTTCTCTCTGCCTTGATCTGACTGTGAAGCTGCATGGGATATTATCCTTAAGATGCTTAGAAACATTTTTGTCTAGTTCAAAGAGTCTATGAGGTATTACTTTAAATTTCTGAAGTCTCAACAAAGGGACTAATATCCATACCCTTGATGTAAGTTTTACAAGATGAGTTGTTTGTCAGCACCTCCATCAATATTCTCTTATATGATATAGAAATGGTAACTATTATATGTATTACTAACAATAGACCTCAGAAATGAAAAGATAATATGAAAAAATCATACTTATTTACTAAAATCACATTAATTGTACATTAGTATAATGATTCATGTATTGATCATGAAAAAGCAGCAGTATGATTGCTTTATTCCAGTGTAATCAATACAGTGGCTTCACAGTAGCTTTGCCTATACACTAATGAGTGAACCATTATAAATGTTTTATGGCATACATTATTACAATCATATTCATAATATAATATTGGAAACATACGTTAAAAAACACCTCTGATAATAGGCTGATATATAGTTTCTCTAATTATGAGAGGCAGGCATACTATACAATAATATAATTATTGGAAAGAAAAGCTAAAAAAACAGTAAGAAAACTAGGACACTATTAATTTTGTAACAAACACCACTTAGGATAGACTGTCCACTTTTATACAAGCCTTGCACATGATGAGTACTTAGGCATTAGTGATAGAGACACAAAAATATCTCATACAGTTCTTACCTAAAATTATTAGATTTTCACTTGATGATACACATACATAGCAGATAAATGTATAGCATGATCGTTGTTTACTATTTAGAAGGAGGTGGATCATCATAAAAGTCTTCATCTCTATTCTCTTCATATTGAGTAGACTAAGGAAGAAAAGAAAGAGGAAGGGTTGATTTTGCCATCTTAGGGATGGAAAAGGCAGAAGAGGTGGAGATGGTGGAAGGAGAGGCAGGCATATTCAGTGTAACTTTATAAAAATATATCATAATTTGTCTGACTTCTTTCCTTTCTCATTTCTCATAAAAGTGTTTCTGTATGGTATCAATTCTTCTTCCACCATTTGCTTTAGTTTCTGTGTACATCATAGAAGAGTCCATATCATAAAAGATGTCAAAAGCAGTCTTGAATAATCAGAACCCTCCTGCCAATATTGTCTATTGTCATGCTGTTTTCTGCAACTGCTTCTAGGTCTTCTTCCTCATTGTCTGATACTGGTTTTGAAGCACTCTATCAAGTTGTCTTCTTTTAAGCCTTCTGATGTGGTGTGTCTATTAGCTCTTGAACTTCTCCAAGATCCATATGTTAAAACCTTTCATCACCTGCTCCCCATCCTCATTTCTTTTTCTTCCATATCCACAATCTCTTTCATGATTTTCTTCACTGGCTTTGTTGTAAATCAATGTAAAACTGAATAGTTTTCTTTAGCAGGAATTTACTGTTTCAGGCTTGATGGCTTTCAGGACCATAACAATGATGGCATCTTCATTGGTGGAATCCTTAGACTTTCAGGATATTCTCTTTACTAAGATTTTCTTTGAAAGTGGTGATAATTCTTTCCATAGAGTACCATGTGTAACAAGCTTTAAAGGTCCTTCTGATCCCTTGATTTAGAGGATGAATTGAGACCTCATGTTTGGGGGCCAGCAGACACTTTTCAGTGTTGAAATCATGGGGTTTTAGGTTCATTGTGCAATCTCAGTAGAACTTTGAAAGACAACCCCTTACTAGTAAGGTACTTCCTGACTTTTAGGGACAAAGCATCAATGGAACCAATCCAGAAAAAGGGTTCTCATTGTCCAGGCCTTCTTGTTGTACAACCAAAAGACTGGCGGCTGGTATTTATCTTTTCCCTTCATATATTGGGGATAGGAGCTTTATAAATAAAAGGTAATTATAAGCCCAACTGATCATAAACCCAACTGTGTTTGCATTAAACAGTAGAGATAACTTATTCCTTCCTGCTTTAAATCCTGCTGTTTGTCTCTTCCTTACTAATAAACGTCCTTTGTGGCAATTTTTTTTTTTCCAGAATAGGGCACTTTTGTCTGCATAAAAACCTATTCAGGCAGATATCCTTTCTCCTCAATGATTTTCTTAATGACGTCTGGGGATTTGTCTACTGCCTGTTGGGTTAGCAGAAGCTGCTTCTTTTAAACTAAATCTCTTTCTCAAATTATCAAACTACCCTTTTCTGGCATTAAGTTCTCCAGCTTTAGATCCTTCACTTTCCTTTTGCTTTAAGTTGTCATATAAGAACTTGATTCTTTTTTTCTTGAATCATATTACAGTTTATAGGTGTGTCTTTCCTATAGGAAGCCGACACCCATGTAAGAGCTGCATTTTTCAGTGTGAAATAAAACAATATTCTGCAAAAAGTGCAGGTTTTTCACACCTGCTGTCATAACTGCAGGAATGGCTTTAAGAATTTCCTTTCCTGTGTTTACAGCGGGCCTAATGCTATTTTGAAATGGTGGGCAACTGCAGCTGCAGACCTTAATCTATGATACGTGTCAAGAAATTCAGCTTTTGCTTATAATATCATGACTTTTCTCTCCTTCTTGGGAGCACTTCCAACATCATTAGTGGCACTTTGTATGGGTCCCACAGTGTTATTTGAGGTTTCCTGTATTGCACCAAATGAAATGAAAATACATGGGAACTGTGAAAGATCACTGTTTCCTTTTCCAGTATTTTTACACAATACTGGAGAGACAACCTGACTATGTGGAGCAATGTCACACGATATTTTAAGCATATACTAGCAACATTTGAACTCATTGCAATAGCAACAGGAGGTAGCTACGAAATTATTACAGCAGTACAGTATGAAGGATAGTTAATTTTACACAGTTATGACTCAATACTGTATGTTTACAATTGTTTTGTATTTCTGTCCACTGCAAATGCACCATATATGGCCTATTAGTGTTTGTATGCATAAGTTTTGAGACATGTTAACTTTTTATACAGATAACAGATTTGTTAATTTATGGTAGCAAATTATGAAATAGACTAATATCTGCATATATTTTATGCATTCATGACATACCTAATTCTCTTTTAATCTTTTTAATATTTTTAGGCTACCTGGCTCATCTGTAAGTTTTTTCAAATTGTTACAAATATGCAAAAATACATCCAATGTATTTATTGAAAAAAAACCATCTACACATAGACCCATGCAATTCAAACCCATGTTGTTCAAGAGTCAATTGTATTTTATGTTTTGTTGTAGTAGACCTCCACCTCTAAGCACTGGATTCTATTCTGGCTATATATTGGTGGGTAATAAACTACCACAAAACATAGGGCTTTTAAACAACAATTTATTATTAACTCTGTGGTTTGACCTGACTCCACTAGGTGGTCTCCCTTGGGGTCTTGAACATTGTAGTCAGATGTTGTCTATGGTTGTAGTCATCTGAAATCTTGATTGGGATGCCCATCCCTGATGATTCATTTCCATGGCTGGCAGTTGATGTTGTCTGAAAGCTAAGCCGGGTCTGTTGACTGAAGCATGACCTCTCCATATGACCTGCTTTTTGAAATATGTCAACTGGGTTCTGAGAGAGAGCATCCCAAAAATGTGCAAGAAGTGCCCAGAAACAGGAGCTGCCAGGAGTGTTAAAGTCTAGGTTTAGAACTAGTGTAGTGTCATTTCTGCCATATTCCATTAGTCAGAGCAGTTACAGGGCCTACCCAAAATCAAAGTGGTAGAGAAATAGACTTCACATTTTGTTTGAAAAGGTCACATTGGAGAAGATCATAGACATTGAAAGATTATCTTGCAGCTCTTTTTAAGAAATACAGTCTCCATGTATGGTAAACAGGTCAGGGCTTTTTGTTAAAGTGAGTTCTCTTTTTTATTTAGACTTTTTCTTTTTCTTCTTACCTTTCTCCCCTGTGTTCACCTCCTTTGATGCCTCCTCTTTTTTTTTTTTTTTAACGTTTATTTATTTTAAGAGAGAAAGAATGAGAGACACACATACAGAGCACAAGCGGGGGAGGGGCAGAGAGAGAGGGAGGCACAGAATCTGAAGCAGGCTCCAGTCCCTGAGCTGTCAGCACAGAGCCCAACTCTGTGAAATCAGGGACCTTAGCCAAAGTCAGAAGCTTATCCCACGAAGCCACCTAGGTGATCCCTCTTTTTTTTTTTTAAACTTTCTTTTTTTTTTTTTTTTTAATTTCTAAGAGAGAGAGAGTGAGCAGGGAGGGTCAGAGAGAGAGGGAGATACAGACTCGAAATAGGCTCCAGGCTCTGAGCTGGCAGTCAGCACAGAGCCGGACACGGGGCTCGAACCCACGAACCGCGAGATCATGACCTAAGCGAAGTCGGACGCTTAACCGACTAAGCCACCCAGGTACCCCCTTTTTTTAAGAGAGAAAGAGTGCAAGTTGGGGAGAAGTGCAGAGAGAGAAATCTTAAGCTGGCTCTATGCTCAGCATGGAGCCTTTTGTGGGGCTCTATCCCTTGACCCTGGGATCATGACCTGAACCAAAATCAAGAGCCAGACACTCAACAGATTAAACCACCCAGGCTCTCCTGTTTTCTCATTTTCTGTCTTGTTTTTACATGGCAGCCTTGCCAAAAGTTGTTGCTACAGTTTAGGAACGGCTGGTAAGACTGCAGACATTGGGGATAAACTCTGTTTCCTACTCTTTCTCTGTAGATACGTTTTCTCGAGTGCTGGCATATCTCATCTCAATGGAATTATAGATTTTGTTTTTTGCATGGCCTTTGTGAATTAGGTCATTTTTTTGCTTTGAATTTGGGTGTTAGTCTACTGCAAATGAGACAGAAGTATTCCAGGTGTTCCTTGTCAGTACGCCCAAAACATTAGTGTTTGGAGACCAAACGCCAAGCTTTAATTAATATATTATTTTTCTTTCTTTCTTTCTTTTTTTTTTTTTTTTTTTTACTTCTTGTTTGAATCCTCTTGGGAAATATGTGGCAGCCAGGACCAACTCAGGACCCAGGTTATTATGTGTTTCCTGGTCAAAGGCCTTGCAACATGAATTCACATCACTTATAAAAAATTTAGTAAAAGGCACAAAGAAAAGGAACTGATCTCTGTATGGAGACAAAATCATGGTGCTTTAAAATACTGTTTCTTTAGAAATGGGTGAAATTTATAAATATTTAATTCATATCTTTAATAAAATTCAAAAGGAAATTTGATGGAATTTAACAGGTTAAAGGTGTAGTTATAAAAAAAAAACTATAAGAAAAGTAGAGGAAAACATGATTGATTATTTTTGCTTAAAAAACACACCTGGAGGTTGGGGCGCCTGTGTGGCTTAGTCGGTGAAGCGTCCGACTTTCGCTTAGGTCATGATCTCGCGGTTCGTGGGTTCGAGCCCCGCGTCGGGCTCTGTGCTGACTGCCAGCTCAGAGCCTGGAGCCTGTTTCAGTCTGTGACTCCCTCTCTCTCTGACCCTCCCCTGCTCACGCTGTCTCCTAGAAATAAATAAAAAAAATCTTAAAAAAAAAAAAAAAACACACCTGGAGGGAGTAAATGTAAGATAGGTAAGTAGGAAAACTCTTTTTGTGAAATAGAGAACAAAGTAAAGAAATTGAATAATAAAAGTAAAATATAAGGTGCAGAATGGATCTCAGATACTCATGAATTCCCATTTAATTAAAATCTTCCCATATTGGGGAGCCTGGGTGGCTTAGTCGGTTAAGCGTCCGACTTTCGCTTAGGTCATGATCTCGCGGTTCGTGGGTTCGAGCCCCGTGACAGGCTCTGTGCTGACTGCCAGCTCAGAGCCTGGAGCCTGTTTCAGTCTGTGACTCCCTCTCTCTCTGACCCTCCCCTCATCACGCTGTCTCTCTCTCTCTCTCTCCTAGAAATAAATAAAAATTAAAAAAAAAATCTTCCCATATTTAGTGAGCATCTATTATTATTTTACATCAAGCATTGTCCTAATTGCTTGGAAAATAACACTTAGCATAACATACACTATTATTTTTCTGATAAAGACTAAAGTCAAGCAAATAAACAGAAAATTAAATAATTATGGTAAAGCATGATGAATTATCTGATCAGATGGGCTGCTAAGAGAGTGTATAATGGTTATATGAAAGTACTCTAAATAGGGTCAGAAGTCTTCTTAGAGCAAATGATATTTAAAATATAAGTAACAGGTAAAGAAGGCAGTTATCCAGAGAAAATACTATATATAATAACCAGTTAAGCCCATATGGAGGAAAAAACACGGCACACTCAAAGAAATGAAAAATATTCTGTTGGTTGAAGACTTGTTCCATTTCTTTCAACTATGTGATCCATTAGGGTAATCTGAGTTAGGCCAGATACTTGCAATCTTTGAATGAAGCCAAAAAATTAGAATCGGTAGCAAGGCCTAGTGTATCTAGGGACCTGCATTTTTTTAGTATGGCTGTATACAAGTTGAATGTACATAGACAGCAGAAAAATCTTAGATTTCACAGAACTTGCCCATAGCATTCTAGTAGTTTATTGCTATTTGTTATTTTTGACCACAGGTCTCATGTTCTTGGATTTATAAATATTCTCTATTACTTTGATCAGAGTAAATTCAAAACAAATTCCAAAATTAACTTTAAATTAATATAATTTAATATTTTTTAAGCTTTTATTTATTTATTTTGAGACAGCGCAGTAGTGAAGAGGTGCAGATTGAAGGAGTGAGAATCTGAAGCAGGCTTTGCATTGCCAACAGAGAGCCTGACATGGGGCTTAAACCCATGAAGCCATGAGATCATGATCTGAGCCAAAGCCAGGAGTTGAACACTTAACCAAAGGACTCACCCAGGTGCCCCTAAATTAATTTTAAATTAATCATAAATTTTTCGTTAGATATCTTTACGTCATCAAATGCATCATTTTTCTCTAAACCCTGGACATATATGTATATAAATTTTTCTTTTCCTAGTACTGTAATAATAACAGTAACAACTAATATTTATTGAATTTGACCATTTTATGCATCTAATATGTGATAAAGTAATCTTCACAGTAACCCTGTAATAGAAGGGGGTTTTTTTTGGCTTGTTTGTTTTTAGTTTTTATTTTTGTTTTTACCTTCAGTGCTTTACAGCTGAGAAAACTTTATATTAGTGAATATCATTGAATGATATTAAGTCTAACAAAATAACTCTTTAAAAAATAGATGAACAATAATGTATCTGTTACAAAATATTATTTGTATGCTAATATTTTCTGCAATTTGATTAAATGCTACCCATGACTGCATTGTTTATGAAAGGAATAGAAATTGTAGAAGTTGTTTTTTTTATAAAATGCTTATTAATTACATTTATATCTCTTCCATTAATATCAGTGAACTCGTGTTGATTAATAACATTGCTCACTTATTTTGTTTCCTAAATATTCTGCTAATCATTAAGATAGGTTTAAAATCTCTAAACACTTTGGATTTCTCTATTTGTCCCTTCATTTTATTTTAAGCTTTTGCTTCATATATTCTAAAATTCAGTTATTAGGCATATACATATTTATGACTTTTATGTCTTCCTGATGAATTGACCCTTTTTCCATTTGGAATTGTCTTTACTTTAGTAATAATCCTTTTTTTAAAGTTGATGTTAGTTGATACTACTGTAGCCTCTTCAGTTTTCTATTCTTTCTTATGTGTATATTTTTAAATTTTTATTTATTCTACTTTTAAGAAACAGGTATCTTTGTATTTAAATTCCATCTTTTACAGATAATGTACAGTTAGATCTTGCTTGTCTGAAAATCAAGGCCTTTAGTTTGGAGACTTTAACATGTTAATATTTTAGTACTGTTTTTGTTATGTTTTCATTTATATCTGCAAATTTACTAGTCACTTTCTATTTGTCAATCATTTTTGAGTTTTTATTTTTTGTTCCCATATAGTTTTCATTTCTTGACTTGTTTAGACTGATTGTTTTTCAGTATTCCATTTTAATTTCTCTACTGGTATTTGAGCTACATTTCTTTGCATTTGTTTTTGAGTAGTTGCTCTATTGCTCTAAGCAAGATTGTAATGTGCATTGTTAACTTAGTAGAGTCTTCTTAGAGTCCTTGAACATATCTGTAATTTAAAGTTTGAAGTCTATTTCTGATAATTCCAACATTATGCTTATCCTTAGATTTGTTCCCATTGAAACTTTTTTTCACAATATAAAGTTTACTCTCCCTCCCTCAAGAAAATGTTAATTAACAACAACAAAATAAATAAGAAACTGAGAGTAAAATAGGAAAATCATATACATTTTATAAAATTTAGCCCAAAGTTGACAGCCTGGATAGCTTTAAAGACAATTTTTATCAATCTTTAAAACATAAGTAATTCCTAAAATGCAACTCTTCCATATGATAGCGGATTGTGGAAAGTTTATAATTCTAGTGCAGTCTGTTTATGATTTACACAATTAAGCAAATGAAACTTTCAGTGTCCTTGGATTAGAAAAATTAGTCATATCGGGGGGAGATGGGCATGGAGGAGGGCACTTGTGTGGATGAGCACTGGGTGTTATATGGAAACCAACTTGACAATAAACTACTTGTAAAAAAAAAAGAAAAATTAGTCTTATCTCCATGTCACAACAAATAATCTCTAGCAGACACCATCACAGTTAATAATAAAACTTGATAGCCAAGTTGTTCTAGAATAATTCAAGGGTGCTTACTATCATTATATTTATTTACTATTATTCATAGTATCCTATTGAATACAAAATAGGAGAAGTTTAAAATTTTTAAAATTTACATATATATGTATATGCATATATATATATACACATTTATATGGTGTATGTGTGCGTGTATATACATTTTTTGTGTGTGTGAGAGAGAGGACACAAGTGAGCAAGGGGCAGAGAGAGAGAGAGAGAGAATCCCACAAAGGGGTGGAGAGAGAGAGGGAAAGAAAGCTCACCGGAAGTGGGGCTTATGTTTGTACCCAAAGCAGGGCTTGAACTCACTCAAAGCAGGTCCCCTGCTCACCAGATGTGGGATGGGAACTTATAGGCTGTGAGATCATGACCAGAGCCAAAGTGAGATGCTTAATGACTGAGCCACTCAGGTGCCCATAAGAGAAATATTTTAAAAATTAAAATAGTATTAGAAAAGTGACAAATCCTATTTCTATAATCCTTTAATCATGACTATCTTCTGGATAAATCCAGCAAATGAATTGAAACATTATTATCCCGAATTAAAGTTCAGTAGGATAAAAACTTAGAAATAGACATACTTTGTTTAATAGAATGAACTAATCAAAGGTTTTACCTCACATATGCCATAATAAAAATATATTCTAGATTAAACATATATTTAAAAAATTAGGTTAGTAGAAGAATGTACCTGCTAATATTTATCAGACCATATATTTGAAATACCTTTTTCTTGTACAAAATCCATCGCAGAAACGATAGAGGAAAATGATTATGTACTTTGTAACAAAACAATGAAATATTTTACAAAACAAAACAAAAACCACTATTGCTAAGAAAAGTTTGGAGCCATTTAAATGAAAGTACTAGGGTGATCTGGGACAGTATATGAAGCTGTGAAGAAAAGGGGAGTATTTTCTGAATGAACCTGTGAATTTAATTGCAAGGTAAACAATTAACAAGAGGAGCTGGCTGTCAAGACAAAGGTGCAGTCCAAGAGATGTAATGCATTAGAGTTTCAGTGGAAAATGTGATCAAATGATTTGAAGGCTGAAGGAAACTTCAAGAAAAAGATTTTAGGCTTTGTTATTGAGAGGTCATTAATAACATGTCATTAAATTGTTTATTTGGAGATAATTAAACTAAGGAAAATAGAATACTTATATCAATCAACCAAACTAAACATATCCTCAGATTTTATGACATTTAAAAGTCAAAGATGTTTCATGTATCTTTTCAGTACACTTAATAAGCAAATCAAATGACAAGTAAAAACCTTGAATTTTATATGCAATTGCCAAAGAAGAAAGAACAAGATCAAGACATGTGAATTTCCATTACTTCCTTGAATTTACTTACAATAACTTTATTGCTAACTTTTCTTTATAAAATGGAGTTCTGTCTGCTTTCACATACTCCAAGAGGGGAAGCATTTTTAAGAACTCTGTAAGTACATGATATACCACATATACCCCAGATTTCTAATAGCCATGAAACAAGAATTCAGTAGATAATTCCTGAATGTCTTAAATCTGTCAGTAAGAATCTTTTCTAGTTCTTACACAAAAATGCTATGTGAAACTTCTTATATAAATCTATAATAAATGAAATAAAAATGACTAATTCAGAATTTGAATAACCACAGAGGGAAATAAAAATGGCTAATGTTCCATTTCTCCTTTCTTTTTTTCAAACAATGGCCTAAATTTTTTGTCCTTCACTATACTGCAGAGGTTAAAATATACATATATATATGAAAAATAATTTGTCACCTGCACAGATACCCTTAAATTTGCATATCTTCTCCTGTCTTGGGAAATGTTAAGCCCACTGACTTCATTTGAGATTGAGTTAGATGAATAAATTGTACAAGAACTAGCTGGTAATTCTATTATCAAAGGATTAAAAGAGTCTATTATTTACTATACTTAAATATGCTAATAAATATCTTACGACAGTGTGGGTTACTATAGTGGGAAAACTCTTAGTTTCTCTAAATCTTAAGTTCCTAAAAGTAATGTGAAAATTACCTAAATTACTGTATTGTAGCTTTTAAATGAGATAATAAACTCATGTAACTAGTGACTAACACAATGTTTGATAATAATTAGATATTTAATAAATTAGAGCTGCTGGTGTTATTTTTATTATTACATTTTATTGTTTATAAATTGGAAAGTGCTAATAATTATATTTAGTAAAAACAGCTATTTCCAAAAACTCAAAAACACCTCTGCTAAGATAGAGATTCATGATACTTTTTTCCCTTGGATATCAATTTCTTCATTCTCTGAGAACAAAATATGTTTGCAAATTGTACCAGCTTTTGCAAATTCAAGATCAAGTCTTAATTTAAATTACAGCTTTCTTTTGTATTGTTTAGGAAGATTACTCTATCTATCACTATCTACCTTTTTAAAATCACATCCATAAATATATAAAAATACTATTACATTCATGTAGAAAAAATATCCTGAATATTGTTATTTTGAGAAATAATTATTTTTAAAGTTCTGACCTCTTTCTTTTTAGTTACTATGTTTGTTGCATTGCAGACCCAAATATAACTCATGCTATTCTTAGCATTTAAAAAGTCAGCAGTATATCCATGTATCTTAATTGAAGTGATATTTTTCTCATATTTTTAATGAGGGATGTCTCATATTTATTTTAGGAAAATAAGCATAAGGCATTGTAAAATTTATGGTTTCTATACTATACACACAAATGTAAGCAATAAATGTATTCCAAAATCATTTTTTAAGTGATATATCATTGGTAAAGCGGTTGATTTTGGCCAAAGTAATTAGTTGTTCTATTTCATATTTGTTTGTTCAAATGACTTTTGGCACATGACTTAAGCACAGTCATCCTTTATGCATTAATTTGCATCTTGTCTCAGAGGAATGCATACATTTTCATACTTTATATGCTTCATATTTCTATATTACATTTCCCATACTCTAGATTGTTTTCTATGCTGTTATTTCTAGAGCAAGATATTTCAAACTACTTATCTTGGTGTTATAGTCATTCTAGTGTCTTAATATCGATTGCTTATACACAAGATGAAAGAGGTTATTTTCAGGGTGTCATTGTTTTAGTGGCCTTGTTTAAACTGCTCAGCAAAAAAGACCAATCTGAGTGTCTGTTTACTACATTATAAATTGCCTGTGTCGTATATATTGGCATTAGGAACAGACTGAAAAATGGATACTCTTAGGTGGAACTTCTTAAAACCGTAAATTTCTGAGGTCCTTAGAACATCACATACCCTGGAGAGATATGTTTTGCCTTGGAATGTAATTTAAGGAGGTTCATAAACAGAGGTTCATAATATTGTAAGAATTTCTTCTGCCAAACACTTGTATGAGAGAGAAGAAAATCCTTTTATATTCTTTACAACATTCTGATGGGAAAATTCAAGCTAAATTTGAGAAACAAGTGATATAGTTAACCTTTAAACAACAATAAAAAATGCCATGTAAAGTACATTTTTAAAAAAATTGATTGGCAGCAAAATATCAAAATTTATATTGCTCCTGTATAATTATAAAATTTAAAATTTTTGCATAAGAAGAATATGATTTGTTTTTTATTTTGGCATGCTGTTACATATCATTGACTTGTTTTATATTTTTGTAGCTCTGGCAGTTGATTATCTTCCTTTCAGAAGAAAAAAATATTTTGTTGAAGTTTACTCAATGTGGACACCTCTGGGGAAGAGGTAGAGTTTAGTGATTCAATTGAATATGTTGAAGTTAGCTTAGAGAGAGTTATGAATAAAATATTTATTTGAAATTTGTAAAAGATTTATTTTATATTTGTATTTTACATAAGCCATATGCACAGTATTTTTATAAAAAATATTCATATATCTATCATCAATTTAATGTAACCTTTTAGTCTTAATAAACTTTTTTTTAATATTTTTATTTTTTATTTCTAGGAGAGAGAGAGAGACAGCGTAAGCAGGGGAGGGTCAGAGAGAGAGGGAGTCACAGACTGAAACAGGCTCCAGGCTCTGAGCTGGCAGTCAGCACAGAGCCTGACGCGGGGCTTGATCCCACGAACCACGAGATCATGACCTAAGCGAAAGTCAGACGCTTAACCGACTAAGCCACCCAGGCGCCCCAACCTTTTAGTCTTGATGGTAAGGAGCATAGTTGTACTCTAAAACATTTTAAAACATTTTATTTCTGTTATCTAATTTGCTTTTCCCTGATTCCTACAAGGTATTCGAAGAAACTATTTTATTGTGCCAATTTTACAAATTGGGAAACTGAGACAAGGGCTGTCAACTAACAGACCCAAGCTCATTAAACTCTCTTGCTATAATTCTCTATTAGTTATGTAACTGAGACTGGAAAATCTTTATTTTTTATCCACAGGATAAATAAGTAATATGTGTTTATTTTTAAATGATGGTGAGCTGCTCCCAAAGCTGAATCCACATCTTGTGTATCTTTGCTAATTGTGCTGTTTTGTTGGACCCTAATGTTTCTGAGTCCCCTTAGCATACACTAAAATGATTAAGAAAATAAAATGTTTTAATGGTAAAACAATCCTTATTTCTATTTGCTCATTGCTGTGGAACTGTATCTTCTGCCCTGGAGGTAATGACAACAACATTATGTTAAGGATTATTAAGTATGGAAATTTTTTCAAAGGAAGAAAGAGATTAAGAAATCTGTCTTGTCCAAATCTCTTCTCATATAAAGCACATCTGTTGTTTTGCTGCCCAGCATCTGTTTAGCTTTCTGAAAACAGCACTCTGACTTTTTGTGTGGGAAATTATCCTTCCATTTGATCTAGTGAGAGAGTTTGTCCAAATCTTTTTTTCAGCTAAGGGAATGAAATACAAACAGGGCCAAGCTGACTTTCTTCTTTGGTATTTGAACTTTGAGCAAAATGAATGTAAAAAGACTGAGCAAGATTGGAACTTACTCATTTACACTAATTTTTGGTACATTGGAGGGACTCACATTGGTTCTCATTACCTACTGAATTACACTTGTTTTCCTTCTGACCAGTTGTAAGGCATTCCCCTTAGATTTTTGAGCTACTGATAAATCTTTTTTATAAAAGATTTTTTCTGATAAATCTCTTCTCTAATTAACTTAGCCTTTATCAGTTTAAGTTGCTTGGGTGAAGGGAATGATGTCTTGCAATGTTAAGCTGCTAAGCCTTTTCACTTTTCTGCCCATAAATCATGTTCCTTGGTGCTCTTCTATTATGATGACACTGGAGAAGGGGTAGGAGTATGGAGGATAAGATGTTAAGGAAGTCTGGGTGAAAAGAAAAAGATTAAGTGGAAAATCTACTCTTTTGGTCCCTGATAAATTTTAAGAAGAACAAGAATGGAGAGAAAGTTGTAGGAATTGAGATAAATGTTCCTTCTCCCTTATCAGGACTGAAGTTATTGAAAGAGGGAATACTTAATTGGTGATCTTTACTGGTGGTAAAGATCAAAGAAATAAAGGGATTTTTGTTTCCCAGCTGTCTGTTTTGGATTTTGAAATCTGACTGAACTATGACAAGATGGTATAAGTACATCTTAATATTACCTGTGTTGTAGAGTGTTTAGCTAACACGAATGTCTTCTTTTAGCTTCTTTGAACTTTAGTGTTCTAGCCAGACACAAAAAGTATGAAGTAGTTCCTTCACGTTCAGTGTGGGAAAGATGTGATTTTGTAACCAACAGGAGAATCAGTTGGTAGAGTTTGAATAAAGTCACAAATTCAGGAAATACGAAACATCAGCAATAGTGAAAAAGGTACAAAGTCAACAAATAGGGATGTGGAATCGATCTAGTGCAGAGCAAACTATTCTCAAACAGCAAAAAGGTGGATAGTGACTAGGTAGAAAGTAAGTGCTAATTCTGCCAGCATCAGAAGGAGGAGTTTTATTCAACAGAAACTGATCTTTGCTAACCAGTTAAGAGCAGGGACAGCGGAGAGATGGGACTCTATCCTTTTCAGAGACCTCGAGAGAACAGTAATATATCGTATGGCCCCACATATCATCTTAGGTTGGATGAAATGGAGGGAGCAGAACATAGTAACATGAATGCTTTAACAATTTGAGATGAAAGAGCCTTTAACACCATGAACTGGCTATTTTAACATTAGTCTCTCTTTTATTTTCATTTATTTATTTAAAATTTTTTATATATTTTTGAGACAGAGAGAGCACAAGCAGAGGAGGAGCAGAGAGACAGGTGGACGGAGGATCTGAAGCAGGTTCTGTTCTGACAGAGATGAGAGGCTTGAACTCATGAACTGTGAGAGTATAACCTAAGCCAAAGTCAGACACTCAATAGACTGAGCCACCCAGGTGCCCTGTTCCTCTTTTTAAAAATCTGTCAGTTATATTAGTTGCAAAGCAATAGAATAACCAAAGTAACTTAGACAACAGAGGCTTATTTTTAACTTTAGATAACAAAAATTCCAGAATTGAACAGTCCCAGATATCACAGACATCAAGATTGCAATTTTGGTCCAAATAACACCTTTCATTGTTCTGATATGCTATACTTAGTATGCTAGCAAAGTCTGCCCTCTTGGTTTTAAGATGGCTGCAGCAGCCCCAACCATTACATTCTAAACACATTCAAAAACAGGAAGAAGCAGGGCAGGTAGGTGGCTCAGCTGATTAAAAGGCCAACTCTTGATTTTGGCTTAGGTCATGATCCCATGGTTCATGAGTTCAAGCCCTGCGTCAGATTCTGCACTGACAGCATGAAGCCTGCTTGGGATTCTTTGTATCTCTCTGTCTCTGCCTGCCTCTCTCTCTCTCTCTCTCTCAGAAATAAATAAACATTTTAAAAAAGTTCAAACCAGGAAGAAGGATGTTGATGGGCAGGTGACAAAGGCAAACTTTCTTGTGTGCCTTTCTCTCCTTATTAGGAGAAATATTTCTGAAAAATCTCAAGTAGACTTCTACTTTCTGGTCTGTTATGTAAAATGTTTGGAAATCACCACTCCATCCTAACAACAATAAAAAGCTGAACAGAATAAAATATCAACAACTCTTCTTAAATCTGTAAGGGAAATGAGGTCACAGAGCAATCTGCTGCTTTCCAAATTGAAGAGACTGACAAACTAATACAGAGAATCACAACTTCCTGAAGCAGAAACCTACTTGCTAAAACTTCCATAGAAACTAGTGCCAGAGTAGGGAAACCTGAACTAGAATTGATGAATCTCTTCTGATTCAGTGTGGAAGAGTGGATAACAACTGCAAGCAAGGTGACCCAATAATCAGGGAGACTGCACTATTTTGTAATTTTTGCTTCTCAGACTCTGCAGGATTCTCACAGTGAATATCAAAGAAGGGTCTCTTCATACTTTTGGGAGGGATAAAGGAAAGGGGCCATTTGGAAATACACCACATCATTCTGTTTTTCTTGATGAGGTCTACCTTGGGAGAAACTGACTAGAACTGAACATGCTGGGGTCCTAACAGAGCCTAACTGATCTGGGGGAAGGGAAATACTCAACTCTAGCTAACTGTGGCCTTCAAGACCACTCTAGCCATCTTGTCACACCTATGGAAGGGATGACTAGAAAGCACATGTGAAGTTTATAGTCCAGAGGGATAGGCTTATGTTGTGATATTAGAACTATAATCATAGTACTATAAAAGACTTCCCCTCTTCATACCTTACCACCACATTACTAAAAGCCTATTTTCAGGAGTACCCAGTAACTTTTATCCAGTATAGCATGCCTAGCCATCAAGAAAAAGATCACAAGATATACTAAAAGCAGGGGGAGAGGCGCCTGGGTGGCTCAGTCAGTTAAACATCTGACTTTGGCTCAGGTCATGATCTCGCAGTTTGTGGGATCGAGCCCCACATTGGGCTCTGTGCTGATGGCTCAAAGTCTGGAGCCTGCTTTGGATTCTGTGTCTCCCTCTCTCTCTGCCCCTCCCCTGCTCATGTTCTATGTGTGTGTGTGTGTGTCTCTCTCTCTCAAAATAAACATTAAAAAATTGTTTTTAAATAAAAGCAGGGGAAAAACCCAGTTTCAAGGAACATAAAAGTCATTAGAACCAGACATGACAGGGATGTTAGTATTATCAGGCCAGAATTTAAAGCAACTATGGTTAAGATGCTATGGGCTCTAATGATAAAGGAGACAACAGGCAAGGATGGATGAGCAATGTAATAGGAAACTGGAAATTCTAAGAAAGAAACAAAACATTGAATTTCTTTTCAAAGAAATGAAGAATGCCTTGACTATTTGATTATCATCAAATGCCTTTGATGGACATGGCTGAGGACGGAATCTCTGAGCTTTAGGTTATTTCAATAGAAACCTACAAAACTGAGATGCAAACAGAAAAAAAAAAAGACTTTGAAAAGCAGAACAGAATATCCAAGAGCACTGGGACAACTGCAGAATATATATGCATAACGGAATTGGCATGATTTCTTTTAATTATCCAGCAAGTTATTTTGCAGGTATTAAAAAACTGATTCTGAATTTTAAGTGGAGAGGCAAAAGATCCAGAATAACAAACACAATATTCAAGAAGAAGAAAGAGAACTGACAGTCCCTGATGTCAGAACTTAGTACAAAGCTGTAAGAGTCAAGACAGTATGGTTTTAATAAAAGAATATACCAAAAAAATACAAATATTTCAGTGACAGAATAAAGATTCCAGAAATAGACCTGCATAACTATAGTCTGTCAATCTTTGGCAAAGAAGCAAAGGGAATAAAATGAAGCAGAGATAATCTTTAACAAAGGTGCTAGAACAACCAGACATCCATGTCCAAAAAAAAAAAAAAAAAAAGAATCTAGATACAAACCTTACATCCTTCTTAAAAATTAACTTGTAATGGATCATAGAATTGAATGCAAAATGCAAAAATATAAAACTCCAAGAAAAAAACATAAAAGAAAACCTTGTATGAGTTTGGGTATGGTGATGAGTTCTTAGAAACAGCACCAAAGTCATGATCTATGAAAGGAAGAATTGCTAAACTGGTTTTACTAAAATTAAAAACTTCTGTCCTGTGAAAGACAATGTCAAGAAATGAAGAGACAAGCCACAGACTGAGGGAAAATATTTGCAAAAGACTCATAAAATACAGATAAAAGTGTTGTCTAAAATGTAAGAATCTTTGAAACTCAATAATAAATAACCTGATTAAAAAAATAAAAATCCTAATAGACATTGTGCCAAAGAAGATATACAGATGCCAAATAAGCATATGAAAAGATATTCCACATCATATGTCATAAGAGAAATATAAATTAAAGCAATGAGAAATTTATTAGAATGGCCATAATCCAGAACACTGATAACACCAAATGCTAGCAAGGATGTGGGATAACATGAACTCATTCATTGCTGGTGGGAGTGCACAATGGTACAGCCATTTAGGAAGATAGTTTTGCAGTTTCTTACAAAATTAAAGATGCTCTTACCAAAAAATCCATCAATAGTGGCTCTTTGTATCTATCCAAAGAATTTAAAAACTTATATCCACACAAAAACCTGCACAGGAATGTTTATAGCAATTTTATTCACATTTGCTAAAACTTAGAAGCAACCAGGCAAGATGTCCTTCAGTAGGTGAATAGATAAATGAACTGTGGTATACCCAGACAATGGGATATTATTCAGCACTAAAAACAAATGAGCTACCAAGTCATGAATAGGCATGGAGGAAACTTAAATGTATATTACCATGTGAAGAAGCCAGTCTGAAAGGCTATATGCTGTGTGAATTTAACTATATGACATTCTGGAAAGGGCAAAATTATGGAAACAGTAAAATGATCAGTGGTTGTCAGGGGTTGGAAGAAAGGAGGGATGAATAGAACTTTTAGAGCAATGAAACTTGGATGATATTATAATGGAGGTTATCTGTTACTGTACATTTGTCCAAACCATGGAATCTGCAACACCAGAGTGAACCTAATATAAACTGTGGAATTTGGATAATAATTATGGGTCAGTGCAGTTTCATTGGTTTTAGCAAAGGTTCAACTCTAGTGAGTGATATTGACAATGGGGAAGGTGGGAGGAGCTAGGAGGGTCAAGGGGTTTATGAGCGTTCTCTACCTTTCATTCAATTTTTTTGTGAACCTAAAAACCTATCTAAAAACAAAGTCTGGTTTTTTTTTTTTATGTTTTATTTATTTCTAGGAGAGAGAGAGAGAGACAGCGTGAACAGGGGAGTGTCAGAGAGAGAGGGAGTCACAGACTGAAACAGGCTCCAGACTCTGAGCTGGCAGTCAGCACAGAGCCCGATGCGGGGCTCGAACCCACGAACCGCGAGATCATGACCTAAGCGGAAGTCGGACGCTTAACCGACTAAGCCACTCAGGCGCCCCAAACAAAGTCTGTTTTTTAAAAATAGTCCTCAAATAGACTTCCTCTAGTGTCATATTGTCTGCTCCAAGTTGTAAATGCACTGGGAAAGGTGTACGGAAGGTATATCCATCATGTACACTCCTTAATCCTCATCTCGTATGTACCCACTCCTGCCCTCTGATAAGCATCATTTCTCTATAGTTCAGAGACTATTTGTTGGTTTGCCTCTCTCTCTTTTTTATTTAATTTTTCCTAATTTGCTGTTTCTTAAATTCCACATACAAGTGATCATATGGTATTTGTCTTTTTCTAACTAACTTATTTTGCTTAGCATAATACTCTCTAGTTCCATCCATGTCACTGCAAATGGCACATTTTCATTTTCTTTCATGGCTGAGTAATATTCCATTGTATATGCATCACCTCTTCTTTATCCATTAGTCAGTGGACATTTGGGCTGTTTTAATTTGGCTATTGTAGATAATGCTGCTATATACTTTGGGGTGCATATCTCTTTGAATGAACATTATTCTTTGGTAAATACCTACTAGTGCAATTTCTGGGTCATAGGGTACTTCTATTTTTAACTTTTTGAGGAAGCTCCATATTGTTTTCCAGAGTGATTGTACCCATTTACATCTACAACAAGAGTGGAAGAGGGTTCTCCTTTCTCCACATCCTCACCAGTACCTGTTGTTTCTTGTGTTGTTGATTTTGATTTGCAATTCTCTGATGGTATGTGATGTTGAGCATCTTTTCGTGTGTCTGTTGGGCATCTGTTTGTCTTTGGAAACATGCTTATTCATGTCCTCTGCCCATTTAATTGGATTATTTGCTTATTAAGTTTTATGATTTCTTTATGTATTTTGGATATTAATCCTTTGTCAGATATTTCATTTACAGATATCTTCTCCTATTCCATAGGCAATGTTTTAGTTTTGTTGATCATTTATTTCCCTGTGCAGAAACTTTTTATTGTGATGAAGTCCCAATAGTTTATTTTTGCTTGTGTTTCCCTTGCCTCAGCAGACATATCTAGAAAGATGTTGCTATGGTCAATGTCAGAGAAGTTACTGCCTGTATTTCCTTCTAGGATTTTTGTGAATTCGAGTCTCCTATTTATGTCTTTAATCTCTTTAGAACTTATTTTTAGTATGGTGTACAAAAGTGGTCCAGTTGTATTCTTTTGCATATTGCTGTCCAGTTTTTCCAATGTCTTTTGTTGAAGAGACTGGTTTTCCCATTGGATATATTTTTTTCTGCTCTGTCAGAGATTAATTGACCATATAATTGTTGGCTCATTTCAGGGCTTTCTGTTCTGTACCATTGATCTACACTTATTTTATTACTAGTACCATATTGTATTGATCACTACAGCTTTGTAATATAACTTGAAATTGGAATTGCGATGCCTTCAGCTTTATTTTTCTTTTTTAAGGTGACTTTATCTATTCAAGGTCTTTCATTGTTCCATACATATTTTACTGTAGTTTAAGGAACATGTAGAATTTTCATCTTTCATAATGGAAGGAGTCTCTGCTACTATAGAAGTGTATGTGTTCTATTCATGTTGTCGTCAAATCTGTCCTGGTATATTTCTTCCATCAAATCAGTAGTAAGCCTGTAGAAAGTAATATTTTATTTTGTTTCTTATTAAATTTTTGTTAATGTTTATTTATTTTTGATAGAACACACGTGGGGGAGGAAAAGAGAGAGTGGGAAACACAGAATTTGAAGCAGGCTGCAGGCTCTGAGCTGTCATCACAGAGCCTGATGAAGGGCTCAAACCTATAGACTGTGAGATCATGACCTGAGCTAAAGTTGGATGCTTAACTGACTGAGCCACCCAGGTGCCTTGGTAATATTTTATTTTGAAAAATAACTAAGTTTAGTCAGAAGTCAGTGGATCAGTTTCTTTCTCTTTAACATACAAGTCATGTGACATTGCATAAGTCAGGTAAGTTCTCTGAATTTCTTCATGCTTATTTGCAATATGAGGTGATTTATATCACACGCATTTATGATACTTGAAAGAATGAGTATAACTATTTTTATATTGAAAGTGTTTTATAGGCATTGCCTATTATTTATTATATTTACTTTGTATTCATTCATTTATTCAATAAAAGTTTGCTGAACAAGTGCTGTTTGCCAGGCATTGTTCTAGGTTCTAGAGATAAAACAGTGATAAAACAATTTTATTCATGGATTTTACTCTCAGGTGGGAGTGGTTATGGCAGAACATGAACAATAAAAAATAAATATATCATCTGTTATTAAATTAAAATGTAAGTTTTATGATAGCAGAGATTTTGTCTGATTTGTTCATTCATTAGAATATCATCTGACACATAGTAGCCACTTAATAGATAATTGGTGGTAATACATAATTGTTATGGAAATAAGTATAGCATGAAAAAGTGATACAGTGACAAGTGGGTGCCACTTAATCTAAAGTGATTGTCCCTCACCTCTTGGATGAAATGGCATTTCATCAAATATTTGAATGCACTGAGGATATCTGGGAGAACATTCCAGGAGACAGACTAGAATGTGCAAATTTTCAAAGAAGGAGTTATGCTTGGCACATCTGAGAAACATTAAGAAACCCACCCAATATGGCTGGAAGGAGGGAACAAATGGTAGAAGTTGAAATCAGATAGACAGGCAGAGAAGAGATTATGTAGGGCTTTGTTTAAGTCTTGGGAAGGACTTGAATTTTATTAACTGGGATGAAGGAGATGAATAGCTACAACTGGAGATGTATCATGATCTTTAAATTAAATTAAAAATATGTACTTTAAAGATATTATTTTGATTGGTTTAACAGAGTCTGTAGAGGGGCAAGAATCAAAGAAATCAATTATTATGCTATGATTGTCATTGTCATCTCATTATTAATATTATTAACTTTTGTCCTCTGTATTGAGAAATATGATTCTTTAAAAATATTTTCACCCAGGGCGCCTGGGTGGCTTAGTCGGTTAAGTGTCCGACTTTCGCTTGGGTCATGATCTCGCGGTTCGTGGGTTCGAGCCCCGCGTCAGGCTCTGTGCTGACTGCCAGCTCAGAGCCTGGAGCCTGTTTCAGTCTGTGACTCCTCTCTCTCTGACCCTCCCCTGCTCACGCTGTCTCTCTCTCTCTCCTAGAAATAAATAAAACAAAAACAACAAAAAAAAAAAAATCTTCACCCAAATGTTTTATATATTAAAACTATGAGGAAAGCAAATACAGAAAAATTCAGACCTGGAAATCGACCAAATATAATTTCTAGAAAGAATAAAAAACCCCCACTACTGTTGAAGCAGCCCAGTAGGTACTTAACTAGATGAATGAATGAGGATGTGGTACACACACACACGCACACACACACACACGCACACACACACACACACACACAGGAATATTATTCAGCCATAAAAAGAATGAAATTTTGCCATTTACAATGACATGGATGGAACTAAAGTGTATAAGGCAAAGTAAAATAAGTTAACCAGAGAAAGACTACCATATGATTTCACTCATATGTTGAATTTAATAAAATAGATAAACAAAAGTGTGTGTGGGGGGGAGAGACACACCAAAAAAAAAACAAAAACAAAAACAAAACATAGAGACTCTGGTTACCAGGGGAATGGTGGTTGAGGGGGTGGGCAAAATAGGTGATGGGAATTAAGGAGTGCACTTGATGTGATGAGCACCAGGTGATGTATGGAATTGTTGAGTCACTATGTTGTGCAGCTGAAACTAAACACTGTATCTTAATATACCAGAATTATTTTTTTAAATATTTTCGTTATTTTTGAGAGAGAGATAGAGACAGCATGAGTAGGGGAGGATCAGAGAGAGGGAGACACAGAATCTGAAGCAGGCTCCAGGCTCTGAGCTAGCTGTCAGCACAGACCCCGATGCAGGGCTCGAACCCATGAACCGTGAGATCATGACCTGAGCTGAAGTCGGGCGCTTAACTGACTGAGCCACCCAGGCGCTCCTATAGCAGAATTATTTTTTTTAAAAATTAGTGTAAAAAAGGGGGAAAAAAAACCCACTATTGTCAACAAAAACTTCCTGGATTAAACAACACGTGGGACATAGCTGAGAACAGAATATGTTAGCTGGAAGCTAATTTGAGCAAACAAACTAGAATGCAGTTTGGAGAAATACAGAGATGGAAAATAAGAAATTAAGAGATAGGAAAGATAGGGTGCCTGGCTGGCTCAATCAGTTAAGTGTCCAACTTTGGCTCAGGTCATGATTTCACAGTTCCTGAATTTGAACCCCATGTCAGGCTCTGTGCTGACAGCTCAGAGGCTGGAGCTTGCTTTGGATTCCATGTCTCCCTCTTTCTCTGCCCCTTCCCTGTGCTCCGTCTCCCTCTCTCTCTCCCCTCCTCCTCTCAAAAATAAACACTAACGGAGAGAGAGAGAGGAAAGATAGGTTGGCAGTGTCCAAACATCATCTCAGAGGAGTGTATTAGAATTAGTGAAAGCAAATGTATGCTGGCATAGATGCTGAGAATTTTCTGGAATTAATACAAAGTGAACATTTTCACAGTCAGCAAACACAGAAAATCCTTAGCAGAACCATAAAGCCATTCTATGAAATTTTAGTGAAATTGCAGAATAGAAAAATGAAAATGCCTTACTAAAGACAGTGAGAAAAGATCTACTACTTACAAATTAATCTGAAAACAGCTATATCAACAGCAAAAATAGAGTCCAAAAAGGAAGGAGTAACTTCAAAATACTAAAACTGATAAGATAAAATACTGTCAACCTGAAATGCTGTACCTAGTTAAGTAATCATTTAAGACTGAGTGTGAGAGAAATAAGTATATTTCCATTAAGTAAAGACTGAGTGAGGCTATAACTCACAAGCCATCCCTGAAAATTATTCTGAAAGAAGTGAATTCCACAGGAAGAAATGAGATACAAGTTGGAAAAGTAAGCAAATAAATTAGTAAACCTAAAACCACACTAAGAAAAATGAATATAGTGATTCATTTTGAAGTGTGAAAACCAGGTCAAGTAAAAGTAATCAGAAAAATAACAAGACAGCAGGTGATCATTGCAGTTAAAATTTTCTAAGATATTTTGTATTGCTTTACTTGAAGCTTTTATATAAAACATGCAAATTCAAAATTTAATGCCATCCATAAAGGCAAAGAAAAAGAATGTATAGCATCCAAAACAGTAAAGGATGGGGCAGGGACGGGAGTGGAGCTAAAAACAAAGAAATTAGCAATATATTTCATGCTAAAGGATAAAAGAAATCATTACAAAAAATGTATGATGTAATTAAGCAATATTTAAAACTAAAATTTTTATCTTTACATACATTAGAAAGAGTAAAAATTACAATTAAATAATGTAAGCATCCTCATATAAGTTAATTAAAAGAAAAGAATGTGGAAGGAAAGGATAGCAAATATAGGAATGTACTTAATGATATAGAAGACAAAAAATATTTTAGTACGGTCTTTGAAGCTGTTCCTTTGAAAAGTTTAGTTAAATAGTAATTTTTTATTGAGTCAAACCAAGAAAAAAGATGCTAGAAATAAAAGATATCTCTAAAAGGGATTGAAAATATTATTACAATTTTCATTGAAATATTTTTGGAAAAGTTAGATTAAATAGGTAATTGTAGAGGGAAAATATGAGTTTTAAAGGATAAATATTATAATAAGTATAGCCATTCAAGTACTTGAAATCTATACTAAAATTACATCAGGTACAAATGTTTTTTTCCTCTTATTCTAATAAAGTAATCTAGTATTATATAGCATTAGAGAAAGGAAAAGAAAGAGTTGTCTCATATGATTTGATGTATAATGAAGAAATTAAGGAAGACAGTGGAGGAAAAATAAAAGTATCACTTGTAAATATAAATACAAAAATCATAAAATATATATTATAAAACTGAATTCAGCAAAATATAAAATATATGTACTTTAGTTGCTCTGCTTTACTATATCCCAGGAAGGCAAATGTTTTAATATAAGAAAATGTTATTAACAAAATTAACACAGTAAAGCAGAAGCTTCATTTGATCTTTACCTACAGAAAAACCATAAGTCATGACAAAAACTACCTAGTCATGACAAACAAAGTAAATGATGGAGAGAAGAGAATGTCTTTAATTTAATGGACAGCTACAAAAGACATACAGTTGATGTAGTGATAAAAAGAAAACTTTAAACTAGCCAGGGCCAAAAGAACATACCTGGGAACAAATATAAGAACAGTAGTGAACTCATTAAACTCTATACAAGGCATAAGATAACTTTAAAGTGTGCAAAGGATTAAAATACACAGTGCAAGAAAGCTCTTACAAAAAAGTAAAAAAGAAACAAGCTGGTGCGCCTGGGTGGCTTAGTCGATTAAGCGTCTGTCTTCGGCTCAGGTCATGATCTCACAGTTCATGGGTTCGAGCCCCTCATCGGGCTCTATGCTGACAGCTCAGAGCATGGAGCCTGCTTTAGATTCCGTGTCTCCCTCTCTCTCTGACCCTCCCCTGATCATGCTGTCTCTCTCTCTCTCTCTCAGAAATAAAAAAAAAAAAAGAAACAACCTATAAAAAGGAGGAAGTAACAAAATTATCTACAGAGAAACAAATTCAAAAGGCTAATAATTACTGCAATACTCAACTGTAGTGCTGATAACTAGAATGCAAGTTCAACAGTGATGTACACCAGTCTCAGTCACACCTATCAAAGCAACAACATCGCCAGGTGTTGGTGAGGATATTAGAAAACAGGGAATCTTATGGATGGTGGGAAGGTAAATTGGCACAACTTCGTGGAGAAATTTGGCAAATTACCTAAAAACATTGTAAATGTATAAACACTGAGCTCAAAAATTATAACCTCAGAGGTACCTTTTAGAAGAACTCTCACATATAAAGACATGCTTATCTTAAAGAAATCTTCAAACCTAGAGGTATGTAAAAATGTACATTAAAATGCTGTTTCTCAACGCAATGCAAAGAAATTTTTTTAAATGAGGAAAAACACTCCTATGTTTAGCATGATGAAATGATCTAAAAACAAAAACAAACCCCTGTTTTCTTTTTTTTTTTTTAATATTTTTATTTATTTCTAGGAGAGAGAGAGAGACAGCATGAGCAGGGAAGGGTCAGAGAGAGAGGGAGTCACAGACTGAAACAGGCTCCAGGCTCTGAGCCGGCAGTCAGCACAGAGCCCGATGCGGGGCTCGAACCCACGAACCACGAGATCATGACCTAAGCGAAAGTTGGACGCTTAACCGACTAAGCCACCCAGGCGCCCCCCCCACCGCCGTTTTCTTCATGTGTTGAAATATTATGTATTATGCAAGTTAACATGGATTAGCTGTATTATTATCTGAAAACAGTCATCAGACTGGGAAAGAGGTATGATAAAATCTTTTGTAATTATAAAAAAAAAATGTTTCCACTCTTAACACTACCTGGTCTCCTGATAAAGCGTTAAAGATTTTTGCCTAGGTGCCCACTGGGAGAAGAGTGTCAGAGAGTAGGAACCCCTGGAGTTCAGTATAACTAGAAGTTGTCTGATGGATGCGGTTATCAAGAATGAAGTACTAGGGCCCAAAATAGACACTTAACTGTGCATAAATGAATCGAATCTGGCTCCAACTTTACACCCAAGTAGATGTGTGTAAGTGTTGTCAGTGGATGAAAGCTGATGGAATAAGGTTGAGTCTGGTACTGCCTGTGTCTGAGTGGAAACTGAGTGATACTTCCATTTGAACGTAAACTAAACCCTTACTAAGGGGACCAATCAGATAGCCATTGTGGGTTGAATGCCAGGCAGGAACTTGACAACCTGCACAGGGAATTCACCAGCAAGACCAACTACTTAGTGGGGAAGGATGCACTAATTGTTCAAAAGATATTTTTCCACATTAAAACTTGAGTGAGAAAATAGCAGCCAAAAATGTCTCATTCTCTAGTTCTCTCTTTGCCATGAATTTGGAAAGAATATCAGTCCTTTTGAGTTTATATAAGGACAAAAACAAGGTTGGAGTTTCCAAGAGAAAGAAATTGGATGTCCATTAATATGAGGAAATGAGTACCCCAGAATTTAATAGAAATACAAAAAAGAGAAGTGATTTACTTATCCCCAAGGTACTGGTAATACTGGAATTGTCTACATTTGTCTATGTACTTTTTTCTTTATTTAAAGCATGAGTTTAAATATTTATTAACTTCCTCAGTAAAAAGTGGGAAAAATTAAGTTTAGGAGATTTGTTTGTGAAATGCATAAGCAGGCTACTTGGAAATATATATCAACATTTAGCCTTTGAGTGCCAAAATTTTATCCTTGTCTTTGGCTTTATTTTGGAGGAGTTTATTTGGCAACATAATTTATAAGCTATGTGAACTGTTTTTTTTTTTTAAATTTTGTTCTTTTCTATGAGCTTTAGTCATTACCCTGCTAAACTGCTGAACTGCTATGAAACTGTGTGACATCATGTTTATGAAACTGCTTAAAACCAAATTTTTATCTTGAATTATTTTAAGCAAAGGGTATTTTCCATAACGCCTTATGTAAGAAAGCTGATAGCTATGAGATTAAAATGAGAACAGGAAAGTTCAAAACTAAAATATTACTTCTTTGTCATGTGAACTTGTTACCATGTTATCTCTCATTTATTTGTGTTTTCCTTAAGTGACAATCTCATAGGTTCCTGGAGGGGAGGAGAGGAGTATCATCCATAATATTGATAGTTTGTCTTACTTTTTCTTATATTTTCAGTATTTTTATTCATTTCATTCCTATTTGTCTACTATTACCTGAATTTTCTAATTGTAAAAAATTGAGGAGAAAATATCAAATGTAAGTGAAAATTCCAAGCTGTAATAAGGAAAAAAAAAGAAGCCAGTCACTTTCAACCAGTTATCCACCCACCTCATATTACTTACAGTGCAGAACACTCAATTTTAAATGTAACTCTCCAATTCCACGGCACAGAAAATGAGACTATATATATCATTACAATCCCCAGTAGAGATAATGAGAGCATATGCACAGCTACAACTATCCATTGAGATAATGAGATTATAAATACTACACTCCTACTGCTTCCAGGTGTAATGAGAAGCTACTGTTTCATGGTCATATTTCTGCAATCATCCTTGAAACCAAGAGATACTAAATTCAAAGATAACCTAATGAGGAATAGAAACAGATAACCATTTATCATAGACTTTCTAAAATCAGTTCATGAAGAAAGGTACAAATGACAACAAAGTTACAGAATATATTCATTTGTTAACCAATACCTGCTATTCTTAGAGAGCCCATGAACAATGAAGGTGTTACTAAGAAGCAATGACCTGGAATATTCCTTTACGGAGTTAAAGGTCATGCCAATCGTTCTTATAAAAAGTAGAGTTGAATTAAGAGACTTTTTGAAATATTCATTTAATGAATTTCTATTCTCTTAAAGTAAAATCCGTGTTTAACACATCATCAATAAATTACATTGTGGCCAGTAGAATCTATTTTCTATAGCCAGATGATATTTATACTCCCTAGGAACTTCTACTTTCCTAGAGACTTGTGTTTAAAAATGTTATGTGGAAAAAAAGAAAAGGTTATGTGGAGACAAATAGCTCTAGGCTCAGTGTGGGGATGGAGTGGGGGATTAATTGCCAAAGTAATAAAAAAAAAAAGTGTGTGTGTATATATGTATATGTATACATTCGGCTCAGTTTTGATACTTGATATTTAATCCCCCAAAGTAAAATACTCCTGCATGTATGAAAAGGTGAGTCTAGCTTTAGAAAGATGGGAGTAAAGTTTTCACCTTCTACGGCATGTAAATTGTAATATTTAATCTCTGATTATTTTGAGCCCCTTTGCTAGAAGTTTAAGTCCAGAATTTGAATGTTCACGAAATTACTTTTACCTACCTCTAAAGTCATAATCCATCACCCACTCCTCCCTGTAAATTCCAGATCATGCTCATCATGACAAGTGTCCTCCTTAATCCTTATCACCTATTTAACCCATTCCCCTAGCTCATATCCCTTTCGGTAACCATCATTTTATTCTCAATAGTTACGAGTCTTTTTCTTGGTTTGCCTCTCTCATTTTTGTTTTTTTTCCTTCCCTTTTGTTCATTTGCTTTGTTTCTTAAGTTCCACATACAAGTTAAATCATATGGTATTTGTCTTTCTCTGAGTGACTTATTTTGCTTAGCAACATATTCTCTAGGCCCATTCATATAGCGCAAACGGCAAGATTTCATTCTCTTTTACGGCTGAGTAATATCACATCAGTCAACAGACACTTGGGCTATTGTAAGTTGGCTATTGTAGATAATGTTGCTATAAACATTAGGATGCATGTATCCCTTTGAATGAGTATTTTCACATTTTTTTTGGTAAATGCCTAGCAGTGCAATTGCTGGGTCATAGGATAGTCCATTTTTAACTTCTTGAGGATGTTTCATACCATGATGATTTCCAGAGTAACTGTACCTGTTTGCATTCCCATCAACAGCATTCCCTTTTGTCCATATCCTTGCCAATACCTGTTGTTTCTTGTGTTGTTGACTTTAGCCATTCTGATTGGTGTGAGGTAATATTGTAGTTTTGATTTGCATTTCTCTGATGGTAAGTGATGTTGAGCATCTTTTCATTTGTTGGCCATCTATTTCTTCTTTGGAAAAATTTGTATTTGTGTTCTCTGTCCATTTTTAATTGGGTTATTGAGTATTGGGGTTTTATAAGTTCACACACACACACACACACACACACACACACACACACACGCCTGAGCTTAGAATGTTTTTCCATTTCTTTCTGTCATCTTTAATTTCTTTCATCAGTGTAGTACAGGTCTTTCACTTCTTGGTTAGGTTTATACCTAGGTATCTTATTGTTTTTGTTGCACCTGTAAATGGGATTGATTCCTTAATTTCTCTTTCTGCTGCTTCATTATTGGTGTATAAAAGTGCAACAGATTCCTGTATATTGATTTTTGTACTCTGTGACTTTACTGAATTTATGTATCGGTTCTAACAGTTTGGTGGAGTCTTTCAGATTTTCCATATATAGTATCATGTAATCTGCAAATAGTGAAAGTTTGATTTCCTTCTTGCCAAATTGCATGCCTTTTATTTCTTTTTGTTTTCTGAGTGCTGCGGCTAAGTCTTCCAATACTGTATTGAACACAAGTGGTCAGAATGTACATCTTGGGTTTGTTTCTGACTGTAGAGGAAAAACTCTTTGTTTTTCTCCATTGAGAGTTATATAGGTTGGGAGTTTTTTATCTGTGGCCTTTATTATATTGAGGTGTGTTCCATCTAAGCCTGCTTTGCTGAGTGTTTTTGTCATGAATGGATGTTGTACTTTGTCAAATGTTTTTTTTGTTTGTTTTTGCATCTATTGAGAGGATCATAGAGTTCTTTCCTTTTGTTCATGTGATATATCGCATTGATTTGTGAATATTGACCATCCTGACAATCCAGAAATAAGTCCAACTTGATCGTGGTGAATGATTTTTTAAATGTATTATTGGATTCAGTTTGCTAATATTTTCATGAGAATTATTGTATCCATGTTCATCAGGGATATGGGCTTGTAATTCCCTATTTTAGCGATCATCCGGTTTTGGTTTCAGAGTAATGCTAGCCTCATAGAAGATTTGGAAGTTTTTCTTCCTTTTCTATTTTTCTGGAATAGTTTGAGAAAAATACATACTAACTCTTCTTTAAAAGTTTAGTAGAATTTGCCTGTGAAGTCATCTGGTCCTGGACTTTTGTTTGTTGGGAGTGTTTTGATTACTGATTCAATTTCTTTGCTGATTATTGGTTTGCTCAAACTTTCTATTTCTTCTTGTTTCAGTTTTGGTTGTTTGTATGTTTCTAGGAATTTATCCTAATCTTTCAGCTTGTCAAATTTGTTGGCTTATAGTTTTTCATAATGTCCTCTTAAAATTGTTTTCCTGTGGTGTTGGTTGTTATTTCTTCTCTCTACAGGTACAATGTTTTGTTTGTTTGTCTGTTTGTTTTACTTATTTGTCCCATATTCCAGAAGTCTTTTCTAGGCCTTTGTTCACAAAAGTCTTAAATCTGTTTCCCCACCTAGAGAATAAGTTACTTACACACCACCTTTAGGTAGCTAAGGCAGAGAAGTTTGTAATTCCTAATCACTTTAAGAGTCCAGTCTTTGTCCCTATCAACCCAGTCAGGTTACTATCTCATAATACATTTCCATTTTGTTCTCAGTAATTATCAAAAACTGAAAATATATTTTATTTTTATTACTTAATGTCTGTCTCCCCCACATGAACATAAGAGGCAGGAGGAAAAAAAACTTTATCGTGTATGGTGATAAAACAGGAATATAACACATACTTGTTATAGATATAGATAGGTTGAATGAATAACTATGTACAGGTGACCATAAAGACTATAAAGGAAAAAATAATTGCAGCTATATTTATCTTACATTGAATTTGTATTTCTAGATACTTAGAATGATACATATATATATATACATATATATACACACATATATATGGTAATATTTATATGTAAATGATGTCTGTGTATTATATGTATATACAATGATTATATATATAATAATATATAATATATATATACACACATATAAAATCAAGGTATCAAGGTCTAGGCACTTTGTGTGTTTATTGCTGTTAAGGTGTCTTAGCTTCTAGGTCCTCTCATTACACAGAACTAGGAAATATATGTATATACTCTAATTCATGAACCCATAGATATGTATATTTATTTCTGTGTCTGTGTCTATCTGAATTCATATAGCTTTAAAAATACAAATTCATATTGATATCTCTAATTTCTTTCTTTCTTTCTTTCTTTCTTTCTTTCTTTCTTTCTTTCTTTTCTTTTTTTTTTTTTTTTCGAGAGAGTGAGAAATCGAGCACATGAGCAGGGGAGAGGGGCAGAGAGAGAGTGGGAGAGAGAGAAAGAGAGAGGGAGAGAGAGAGAATCTTAAGCAGGCTCCATGCTCAGTGTGAGGCCCAATGAAGGGCTTGATACCATGACCTTGGGTTCATGACCAGAGCCCAAAATCAAGTGTCAAATACTCAACCAGGTAAGCCACCCAAATGCCCTAATACCTCTAATTTTAATCTAACTCCACTAGGTTTATTTCAATCTTCCACCTATCCTATTTTTAACTTTTTTTCTGTCAGAAAGTTGGCTTTCTTTTTCTCTAATATATTTACTTCTTTAGCCAATCCAATGTCCAAAGTAGCTTCAGAATTACTAATACATAACTCTTGAAAATGTACTAACTTTAAATTTAAAAAAAACATTTATATTCCAAAACAAAGATTATGAAGGAAGAGATTTGACTTTATTCAAATTGAGAGATTAGTTTTTAAAAAGATCTAGAGGAAGCCCACCCTTTATCAAACTGTTTTCTTTTTAGCAAATCCCCTTTGCTTGCTTCTAACTTCGCCTTTAGCTTTCTTAATTCCTTGGTAATACATTTCCAGTCTAAATCTTCACTTTATCTCTCTATCATTTCTTATCTTCATCTATCTAGCCAAAGAATTAACAACCTGTCTTTGTACTTGAATTGCAATCTGACATCATTATAGCACCTAATTTCTTATCTTTGGTACCTGGTTCATTTCAGAGCAATTGCTAGTAAGAATTTTCTGTGCTACTTACTTAACATTTAGGAAATCAATTCCAAAACAAATTGAGGGGGTATCAGAAGCCTTTTTAATCCTTAATCCTTTTATCTCCTTACTTCCACCATTCTTAGCCTCATTCAATACAGCTATTCCTTAGAAGTCCCTCTTTCCTGTGATGACATGGCTTTCCCACTCCATCATCTTTACTCAGGTTAAAACTTTACAGACATTGTCGATTCTGCCTTGTACTTGGTTTTTAAATTTAATTAATGGCTTCACAGTTTAAATTTTATTATCTTTCTCAACTATGACCTCTTTAATGTTTTTATGTCTATGAGAGGCTTTTCTAATAATACAAACCAGCAGTACATCCTGCACCGGAAATTGCAATTAGTTGCCCCCATGCCCCAATGTATTCTGAATCCTGCTAAAAATAACCTTATTAAAGTAGCTGATGATGTATTTTCTAGGGCCAATTAGAACACGCTAGAATTAAGTACAATTTCTTAATCAAATATTCAAGTCTTCTGTCATTTCAACCAGGATTTCTGGAAGTGATTCTTACTCTTGCCCTTGACAAGCAAAACCCTCAAGTATAAATAGAAAACTCTACACTCCCTGAAAATTTCTTAATTTTAATTTGCCTATATGACTTCCTTTGTATTTCAGAGGAAAATAGAGGAAAAGGTACAACCCTAAAGCAAATATTAGAAATTTTTATTTTATTTTATTTATTTATTTATTTTTTAAATTTTTTTAAATGTTTTATATATTTCTAGGGGAGAGAGAGAGAGAGCGTGAGCACAGGAGGGTCAGAGAGAGAGGGAGTCACAGACTGAAACAGGCTCCAGGCTCTGAGCTGGCAGTCAGCACAGAGCCCGATGCGGGGCTCGAACCCACGAACCGCGAGATCATGACCTAAGTGAAAGTCGGACGCTTAACCGACTAAGCCACCCAGGCGCCCCAAATATTAGAAATTTTTAAATTCCACGTTCAGTGATATAAGCATCTCTCTTAAAAAGCTAGAAAAATAGCAGTAAATTAATCCTAAAGAAAGTAGAAGAAAATAAATTATAAAGCTAGGAACAAAAATCAATGAAATAGAAAAGAAAATCAACAATGGTAAAAGTTGGTTTATTGATATTTTGATAAGACTGATAAGATGGATAAAATATTTGTATAATTTGTATATATCATATATATTATTATAATAGGTAAAAAGGCAGTGACTTAACAGACCCTACAAATATAAAAAGGTAGCAAAAGGATAACAATCTATATTAAAGGCAATATTTTATTATGCATAATTTTATAAATATATATCCGTCCAAAGTGACACAAGTTGAAATTAAAAATTTTGTATCTATTAGAGAAATTTAAACTCCAAAAAAACTTTTCCTCAAAAAAGTAGAATTCATGTAATTTTTATTAGTGAATTTTTCTAATAGTTAAGCACAAAAACACCGTTTTTACAAGTATTTTTCTTGAGACTACAGAAAGGGAGCATTAATACTTGTTAGAGGCCAGCATAATTTTTATACAAGTCATAACAAAAATATTCCAGAAAGGAAAATTACAATCTCTTTCTATATCTGAACATGCATGCGTACATGCATACAGCCTAAGCAAAGTATATCAAACAAATTCCATTAATATATAAAGAGGATACTATATCCTGACCAAGTGGGACCTTTTCTAGAAATGCAAGTTTGGATTAGTATTAAAATCAATCATTGCTTCTTACCTCATTAAAAGAGTGAAGGAGAAAGCTGAAATGATCATCTCAGTAGATGTAGATGAAGTATCTGATAGAATCAATCAGCCCACACTAAAATCTATTGAAAAATATAGAAAATTTTGAATAGAATGGAACTGTCTTAGTCTTATGTATTTTGGAACACTTAGAGTAACCATCTTTCTTAATGGTTATATACTGAAAAATTTTATCCTCAGACTTGGGAAATTGAAGGGATGTCTGTAAAGACTTAATTTTTTTAATACTAATTTGAGTTATTAGCCAGTGCAATAAACTAGGAGACAAAAGATAGGGACATTATAAGGGAATAAATAAAACTGATGAATATGACATAATATATACAGAAAATCCAAAAGAATCTAGAGTCTTAAAAGAAATCAATAGTTAATTTAATCAGTTTTTTAAAATAAAAGTTGGTATCCAGAATTCAGTGAGTATTTCTGTATCCTCTCAACAAATAATTGGAAAATAAAATTAAAATATTTAACTCCATGGCATCTAAAGTTAATGAAATAACCAGGCATACATTGTGCAGATCCCCTAAGCTGAAAAAATATTATATTGAGAGGATCTAAAGAAAAACTAAATTAAGTCTCCTCTGTTTCATTAACAAAATGAGTACCTTTCCATTCAGATTTTCAGCAGTCTTTTAAATTGGAAGCTGACAAGATAATGTTAGAATATATTTAGAAATGAAATTAAACAAGAAAAGACCAAATATTTGTATTAGCTTTTGGTTACTTCATAACAGTTACCAGAAACTTGGCAGCTTAAAATAAAATTCGTTTGTTAGCTCACAACTTCTGTAGATCAGAACAACAAGCACAGCTCAGCTAGGTTCTCTGCTTAGGGTCTCACCAGGCTGTAGTCAGGGTGTCCTCCAGTCTGCATGCTCATCTGGAGAACTGACCAGGGAAGAATCCCATTTCCCTACTCATTTGGGTTGTTGGCAGAATTCAGTTCTTTGCCGCTATGAGGCAGAGGCTCATGTTTTCTTGCTGGGAGTCAGTCAAGAGTGAAACTCAGCTTCCAGAGGTTACCCTTAAGGCCTAGCCACATAGCCCTCACATTACATGGCAGCATATTTTTTTAAAGGCAGCAAGAGAATCTTACTCCAATTTGCTATGTGATAGTCTTACATAATGCAATGTAATCACAGGAGTGATAATCCCATTGCTATCTATATAAGTAAATCTAGGGAGCCATTATTCTATCATATTCCCAGGTTCTGCCCACATCAAAGCAGGGGACTCTGCTGGGTGTATTCACCAGGGGTTGGGAAACTTGAGGACTGTCTTAGAATAGTGCCACCATATTCCCTAAGAATAAGAACTAAACTGGAGGACCTATACTGTCAGTCATAAGATCTAATTATAAAGCTGATTAATAATGTCTATAACTGGATGAAGGATAGACAACTATAATGCTAGAAAAAAATAGCAATAGGAAGCAGACCCACACACATAGAATTGTTTGGTTTAAAGTATGCTTGGAAGAAATGATATTTACAATAGTGTTGTTTCAGTAGGATAGTGACTTGGAAAACAATGAAAACATGCAAATTTTTATTTCTTACCTTAAATCATATGCAAAAATTAATTCCAAATGGATTGATTATTTTAAATTTGAAAATTAGGGACACCTGGGTGGCTCTGTTGGCTAAACGACTCTTGATTTCAGCTCAGGTCATGATCTTGGGATCGTGATATTAAGTCCTGCATTGAGCTCCATGCTGAGTGTGGAGCCTACTCAAGAAGCTCTGTCTCTTTCTGCCCTTTCCCCCCTTGTGCATGTGCTCCTTCTCTCTCAAATAAATAAATTAATACATGTGAAAATTAAAACAGTGAAGTTTATAGAAGATAACATATGAAAATATCTTCAGGACCTTGACTTAAGGTAAGATATTTTGAGGAAGTAACAAAAAACATTACTCCTAAAACTTTGGCAAATATGGCTATTTTAAATTAATAATATATATTTGTCAAAAGTCTCATCAGAAAGTGAAAGTACAATGAAAGTGAAAGTGAAAGTACAGATTAGAAGAAGGCATTTTCATATTTTATAAGCTTTTTATCACAATCAAAAATTTCTGGGGCACCTGCGTGACTCAGTTAAATGTCTGACTTTTGATTTTGGCTCAGGTCATGATCTAAAGGTTATGAGGTCGAGCTCCATGCTAGGTGTTTAGTCTGTGTAAAGTTCTCTCTTTCCCTTTCCCTGCTCATACACTTTCTCTCTTTCTCTAATAAACAAATAAACTAATTAATAATAAATAAAAAATGATTTCTGCAAATCATTTGGAAAACATAGATATCTCCATTTAAGAGATGGATAGTAGACTTTTGGTAGTGTAACAGAGAATATCCAAGTACTGAATAAACATGACAGTCTGTTTAACTAATTAAATATTAGTAACATGCAGATTAAACCCATAATGTTATATCACTACACATCCACCAGGATGGCTAAAATTTAAAAGAAAACTTTCCTGATAATCTAAGTTTTGGACATTATGTAGTATAATTGGAAATCTGTTACATTACTGTCAGGAATGTAATTTGATAGAACCACTTTAGAGAAAAGCATGACTGTGTTTACTGAAGCTGGTCGTATTGCAAGCCTTTATTATGCAGGCATACCACTTCTGGGATGTTATTCTTAAATACACATCAGAAGATATAGAGAATATTTACAGGAGCACTTTTGCATTTGCCCCAATTCGGAAACAATGCAAATGTTTATCATTAGTAGAATGGGTGGTAAACTATGGTATATTCATATAATGGAATGAGAAGAAACAGAAATTTGTGAACTATTGCTACATTCAAGAAAAATATGAATCTCATAGATATTGGACTAGAGAAATCCTATGCAAGAGCTTGAATTAGTCCATGATTCAATTATATTAATTATAACAATAAGGTCATCCAATTGATTGTGATAGATGTCAGGATAGAGATTATTTTGGGGATGGAAGGAAAAAAAAACTGGGAGGGCCATATGAGAGCCTATGTGTTGAGAAGTCTGGTCATATTTACAAAAGTATAGCCATGTTGTGAAAATGTGTTCATCTGTCCTTTTAAGTCTGCTCATTTCTCAGCATATTTCAAAAACACTGTCTTAAAAAATAATCTTCAACTTTGTAGGGTAGGTTTTAGGTATTTTTACTGAACTTTTAATTTGTACTAAATTTATACACTTTTTAAATGTTTATGATTAATTGTAATAATTAAAATAAGTTATCTGTTAATGCATTTAGTTGAACCTTAAATACTAAAATCAAGCCTTTTGCTACTGGAAGTAGACTAGAGAGTACATGATGTGATTACAGATTATCCAGTTTAGATTGTGGCAGTGAGAGGCCTGAGCCTTGATGCTGACAGTCATTTTAAGCAATTTACTTCCATGTTTCTCAGTGTGCACTGCCCCTTTGGTCATACGGGTAATGTAATATATTAATCTTATTCTCTCCCCCCTCCAATATAAAAACAACATATGCTTGAGAAATTTTCCATGTAAAAATATGTAGTGCGTTCATATTGACTACATGAAATTTTAACTGAAATTTGAAAGTTAACTTTGAATTTAAGATGTTTGTAATTCTGATATGATTTGTTCATCAAGTTAGCCCATGTCTAACCGAGAAAGATAAAAACTTGGTGGTTTTGCATCAAATACCCATAAAACAGTTTTAACCTGGGCTGTAACATTTAGAAGTATTACTTTATATTCTATACTAGTCTGACATCTCAGAGATTAGGAAAAAATATTCATTTCATTTCCAGAACACCTTCTTAGTCTGTTTATGTTTATTTTTGATACTTGGTGACAAGTAAACTATGCACTTCAGTGGAGTCATTTTGAAAAACATTTTCCCATCTTCTTAAGGTAAAAATTTCTCCAAGGGTTATGGAATTGACAGGTTCACAAATCATTCACCCATAATAATTTGCAGCAATATGGTAAACTGCAACTGTGACATCCTCCAGATGTTGAAAAAAAAACAATATTTAATTCTAATGACACTTACTTGCCCTGATACATAGGGTTAATGCTTTATTTACTTATTTAATTTATTATATTGATATTATATATATTGATATATTATATTGATTTATTTTTGCCATAATGCTTTAGGAATAAAATGTTGAAATTTTATAAAAGTCTGTAAAGTTCTTACAAAATTATGTCAGATTTTAAAAAGTTCATCTTGTTGCTTTAAAACATATCATACTCTAATATATTTTTATCCATGCATTTAAAAAAAAATTTTTTTAATGTTTTATTTATTTCTAGGAGAGAGAGAGAGAGAGAGACAGCGTGAGCAGGGGAGGGTCAGAGGGAGAGGGAGTGACAGACTCTGAAACAGGCTCCAGGCTCTGAGCTGGCAGTCAGCACAGAGCCCAACGCGGGGCTCAAACCCATGAACTGCGAGATCATGACCTAAGCAAAAGTCGGATGCTTAACCGACTAAGCCACCCAGGCACCCCTTTATCCATGCATTTTTGAGTGAAGATTTTTTAAAAAGGAATTAGAAGGCAAAATATATTTTTCTCTTTCTAGCCTAATCTGAGAAAAAGTCAGTGTGGAAAGGAACATATTCCAGATAACTGAAGCCTAACTAACTACACATGAGAATATTAAATTTATTATTTTTAATGGAAATAAGGATGAACTATTTCAAAAGCCTTTCTGGCTTCTTTGAAACTAGTAAAATATGACCATTTCTAGGTGTCTTAGATATAACAGGCTGCTATAACAAAAAACCCATGGAATAGGTGCCTTAATAAACCACAGGAATTATTTCTCACAGTTCTGGATATTGGAGATCCAAGATCAGTGAGCCAACACCATCACATTCTAGTGAGGACACTCTTCTGGGTTGCTGACTGCCAACTTCTCATCGTGTCCTCACATGACAGAGAGTAGAAAGTGGAAGCAAGCTCTCTCATGACCTTTACATGGATATTAATCCCATTCATGAAGACCCATTCTCATGACCTCACTTAGTCCTAATTGCCTCTCAAAAGCCCTACCTCTTGATACCCTGATATTAAATTGAGAGCAGTAGAGTTTCAACATAGGAATTTGGGGGGACAAAAAAATCAGTCCATAATACTAGGTGGCTCTTAAATGGGTCAGCATTCTTTCAGTGTTATCTAACTGAGTCTTCATTATAATAAGCCATAGTGTATCATTTCACTAGTCTACGTTTTATTCAACTAAATATTGGTTGTATAACTTTTTCCACTTCGGGCATTTAAAATAATATATTTTGGAGAATCTAAGTATTGTCACATTTAATGAAGAAATATTTGGGAAGCGTAGATGGCTCTGGCAGTTAAGCATCCAACTTTGGCTCAGGTCATGATCTCATGGTCCATGGGTTCTGCCCCAAGTTGGGCTCTGTGCTGACAACTTGGAGCCTGGAACCATTTCTGATTCTGTATCTCCCTTTCTTTCTGCCCTTTCCCACCCCTCTCTCTCTCAAAAATAAATACACATTAAAAAAATTTTTTAAAAGAGATTTATTAAATACCTTTTATATGCCAAACACTGTGCTAAGTCTTGGGGATATAAAAGATGAATTGAAAAGAGCTCCCCAAAGTAATAGAATAGTAATTGTTAAGTAAATGTTAAGAAAGCATAAATTCTAACTATGTACTAAATATGTACTAAGTACAGTGATGGTAGAAAATAAGAGTGATCTACCTAAGTGGCAAGAGGAGACCATTCTGCCTAGTTTTTGTTTTTCTTCCTGAGTTTAGAGCCATAATACTTTCAGTATTCATAAACTCAGTTCAGTAGGTTATGATCAGTATTTTTTAAATAAATAAAGAGATGAATAGAAATTATGAGATATATCACATGTAATAAGATTAAGGATTTTTATATGAAACTTTATTTTTTTCTGTACCATTTTTCATTGGATCCTAATTCTCAATTAGGAAATGAAAGGATTCAAAGTTTGCCAGGCAAAGATCATGATCAGGAATGCAGAATGTGTGTCTACATGAGGCCTTCTTAAGTGGTACTTGCATAGCTGCTTGTGTTTGAGTTCCTGTAAAATGACATTTTTGGATGACTGTTTCAGGGTGAAATCCCACATCAGTATCCACCTTGACACCTCTCCTAGTTTGACATCCATGAGCTTCTCCTTCACTCGTATGGATGGTGCCATCTTGGAGTCCTGGGTTTCTGCTCTGATGGGCTGCTGAAACTTTTTTCTTATACCCATATATACAGACATAAGTGCACACATTTTTATACTTGTATCTTTAAAATAGACATCTTTTGGAAGAATCAACATCTAAAACTTTAAAAGTTTACTGGAATAAAGAATAGCAGATGCAAAACAGAGACAAATAATAATAAGATACCGTATTCAATTATCAATAGTTTAGTTTGTCTGGATTGTAGAGTATGTGTTAGGGAAGTAAATGGATGGAGGATGCATATACAAGCTCCATAATATGATATTTTAAATTCTCTTTAATGAATTTAGATTTCTGAAATTTGTTTTTAACAATAGGATGTAATACTTTTACTCCCACAATGTAGGCTACACTTTTAACTTAAACATGAAGATTAAATTTTAACAGTATGGTGAAGTTAAGAGGAAGTGTTTATTGCTTTTACCCAGGAATTCAGGGATTTGAAAGCAAGATGCTGTGATCAGTATTTTTTTTAGATCTGGTGCCCAGTTATGACTGGGTAATTGATACCTGCCAATCAGAATGAGATAGGAGTGAGAAGCATAATCCTGAAGCTCCGAAAGCAGTTTAGTGAGGTCAAGAGACTTACTTAGGGGAAGGACAGCAAGAATCCTTCAGAATGGTTTAGGAGCACATGGTGACTACCGATGAGAATGGGTGACTTGGACGTCCTGTGTGATGCCTCTTTCATTCTCTTTTGCCACAGTCTGCAGATTTGAATAAAAAATATTGTAATATGAAGACTATATACGGTCAAAAATAGTCTAAGAGCTATATATGAGGTTATAAGAGACTAATATGGCCTTATTTTTGTATTATTAATTGATTTTAAGTGCATCTTAGCTTGATAGGGAGAATATTATAATTATTGAATCAGAAGACAGGATCTTGACAAAAATTTTCAGGTCTACACTGAAAGTTAAGGGTAAGTAGAAGATTTATCTAATAAGGCAGCAATAGAGGCAACATCTAAGGCCAAGAGAAGAGGTTAGATGACTATGGGTGTCCCTAGCCATAAGCAAAGACATAGCAGAGAGAAAGGGACCAGGGAAGCTTATGGAAATGGAACTGATATTCATTCATTTACTTATCAATCATTTGCAGCACACAGGATAATTATGTGATATGTTTATCTCAATAATACTAATATTAGTTAAACTTTAGAAGAATCTTCAAAGTTGTTTTGTTTTCTAATTACTTCTGCTCAGCACCTGTCTGAGTGTAATTAATACAGCACATTATTGTAAGTATCTAATCAAATCCTCTGCACTGCAGTCCATAATCCATTCCCTCATGGAAAGTTTCTGACTTGAACTATTTTAGTCATTCATTTAGAAATATTACTACATTGCATTAAGTCTAAACCTAAACTTTGTATTCTATTTATTTGAATGAAATTTTGCTTTTTTCATTTCAGTGTGCCCGTTTAAATTTCCATTGTATTGGTGGGAATTACTTATCTGAAAAGGTGAAATTCCTGCATTTTGATGTCCAAGGGCAGTAGTCTTTTATGCACAGTTACCAACTCAACCTTGAGCAAGCCAGCTGGCATTTTCTGTGGACATCAAGAGATACTAGCACCTCAATTTGGTTATATTTCTTTATGATATGGGATGGAAGTATTGCAAAAAGTTTTGTGCATATATAAAATTCACTTTTACTCTTTATATGGCTTAATTTTCCTCTTATATTCATTTATTTTCTTTTGTATTAGCATTATTTAATAATTATTTTGGAGAGGGTCTCTGGGTGATAAACTTTTTGAATTGTATGTATGTGTGAATATATATATATATATATACGTATAAACATATGTGTATATAAATATATAAAACATACATTCTTATCAATGTCATATTCATAATTATTTCATAAATTGATAGAAATAGAAAACAAAACCCGTACCTTAATTAGATGTTAAGTGTCTAATCATATTTTTTTCTGTCAAAACAGATTTTTCCCTGGCTCCTGTTACATATTTTTAATTCATTGAAAGTATTCATTTCATGCTGGATCTTTGGTATGCAGATTCAGATTGATTTACCTTACCCCACTCCTTAGCTGAGACCTCATTTTTAAAAAAAATTTCCATTTCAGTAGCTTTCCTTCTCATTATGATAGCACTTTGTGACAAACAAAATGCTTAACTTGCCATTCCTCCCTTTCTACCTTTATTTACAGATACACATATGTGAATACTACTTAATGTTGTGTTTTATGATAGCAGTGTTTGTAAACTTATGTGTATGGACCTATAGAAAAACCTGAATGTCTAAGTCCTCAAAAGTACACTATATAGAAGGATCCTTTCCACTAACATCTTCTTTCAGTAAGATATAAATGTTTAGAAACATGTATGTGGAAGCATATTGAAAGTGCCATATACTTAACTCTTTGAAACTTAACTGTGTAGTAAGCATCTTTCAACTAACATCCTCTTTCAGTAATATAGAAGTATTTGCAATGGCATGAATGGAGCCAGATAGTATCATGCTAAGCAAAATAAGTCAGAGAAAGACAAATTTCATGTAATTTCACTCATATGTGAAATTTAAGACACAAAACAGATGAACATAGGGAATGGGAAAAAAGAGAGGGCAGCAAACCATAAGATACTTTTCTTTTTTTTCTTTTCTTTTTTTTTTTTTTTAAAAGTTTATTTACTTTGAGGGAGACTGAGACAGTGTGAGTTAGGGAGTGGCGGAGAGAGAGGGTGACCGAGAATCCCAAGCAGGCTCCAAACTTCCAGCCTGGAGTCTGATGTGGAGCTTGAACCCACAAATCATGAGATCATGATCTGAGCTGAAATCAAGAGTTGGACATTTAACTTACTGAACCATACAGGCAACCCAAGGGTCTTAACTATATAGAGAACACACCACACAGAGGGTTTATCAAGGAAGGTGGGTTGGGGATGGGCTAGATGGGTGATGGAGATTAAGGAGGGTATTTGTTGTGATGAGCACCGAATGTTGTCTGTAAGTGATTAATCACTAAATTCTACTCCTGAACCAATACTATCTTCTATCTTAACCCAGTAGAATTGAAATAACTTGAAAAGAAAGTGTCATATGTGCTTTTAAAAATTATATAGATTTAGTGTATATGTTCTACTGCAACTTGCCTTTATACTCAGCATTTTCTATTTGAGAGTGCCCAAGCTGATAAAAAAATATTTTGTTGTATATTTAATTAATTACTTCATGTTATACCACATTTTGCTTATCCATTGACCCCACTGAAGCATATTAAGTTATTTCTTAGGATGCCACAGTAAATATCCTCACACATACCTCCTAATGTACTGTGTACAAATTTCTTTAGGATATGTGTGTCGAAGAGTATTTCTAGGACCTAAAAGGAAACATATTTCCACTTTACTTCTACTACCAAATGGTTCTCTAATATTACTGTGTTACAGTTTTACCATCAACACATATGAGTTTCTCTTTTCCCCATACCCTCAAATTTTGATGTAATCACACTTTTAAAATTTGCCATCTAGTGGCTGTTTTCTCCTTGTTCCAGTTTGCATTTCTTTTGTGAGATTGAGCAGCATCTCCATGCTTCACCTAGGGATCGCCCCCTCATAGTCTTTGCCCATATTTTCTGTAGTTACCACTTCCTATTTATATGAATTTTTATGTTCATTTTAATTTGTTCTTTCTCACTATGCAATCTTACATGTTTCTAAACACAAAATGGTTTCTTCACCTGTGATACTTTTTTTGCCTTTTCATAGTTAATCACATCACCTCTTTTATTTTCCTTTAACCCTCTGAAATTTTCTGTTAGGTACATTTTAATTTGTCCCAACAGATTTTGGTGTAGTGTCATGACTTCACTGGAATTCTCTTCTAAAACTTCCACAGATTTCCTCTGTATCATTAGATTACTCAAAGGTGAGTGTGTGAAATATGGGTTTTCTCTTCTCCCTATGCAATTTAAAAAATGATCTTTCTACTGATGAATTCTGATTACATTGCAATGTAAACTAAAAATTTATCCTATAAAATGAAAATTATTATAATTTCTTGAGACAACCACTGTTCTCTTGAGGCCAGTATTTCTTAGTATTTTTTATAATATGATAAAAAATTTTATTTCTATTCCTTGGGTATGGATTCTACAAAATAACAGCATCAAAAGTCATGTAATTATAATTTCTAAGCTTTTGTTTGCTTGATATATTGTCTTATGGGAGAACTATGTTAATTACGAAACTAACCATTGTCCCCTTTATGTCCCTTCAGTGCCTGCTGTTGGTCTTCCTCATCCTTTTCTTTCTTCTCTCTTTTTGGTTAATATTTGCTTGATATATATCATTTCTGTTATTTTATCTTCAAATTATAAACACAAATATTAACTATATTCTATCTCAGCATATTTTTGCATTTATGCTATTTAGTTATTTCATTCATGCTTATTTTAGAAATTTTTAAAAAATATTTATTTTGAGAGAGAGAAAGAGAATGAGCGGGAGTTGGGGAGGGGGTGGGCTAAAGAGAGAGAGAAATCCCAACCAGGCTTCACGCTCTCAGCTCAGAGCCCCATGTGGGGCTCAATCTCACCAACCATGAGATCATAACTTGAGCCAAAATCAAGAGTTGGATGTTTTAACCTACTGACACACCAACGTACCCCTATTCATGCTTATTTTAAATGTTATTTCCCTTCACTTTGCTCTCTTCCACCTCTTATGCTTTTCTCTTCTCTTTCCTAACTAAATCCACTATTTTTAATCTCTGGCATTTTGGTTCTTAACTTTTATAGAAAAATGCTATTATCACTTGATCGGCATAAAGCTAATTTTAGTAATTTACTTTTATTCCTTATGTCTTAATTTTCCTTCCAGATTTTCCCCCCTTCTTAGAAAGTATCATTTAATAATCATTTTGGAGAGTATCTCTGAATGATAAACTTTTTGAATCATATTAATGCCTAAAAATAGCTACTCAGATTTAAATATTACTTTAGCTGGAAATAGACTTTTATTTTCAAAGTTTTTATTTCGACATTTCTTTCGGATTGCTTAGAATATTGCTGAAGAAATATCAGATATTGGGGCACCTGGGTGGCTCAATCAGTTAAGCTGCCAACTCTTAATCTCAGCTCAGGTCTTGATCTCAGAGTGGTGAGTTCAAGTTCCACATTGGGCTCTGTGGTGGCTGTGAAGTCTACTTAAAAAAAAATCAGGTATCTCTTATAAGCTTCACTTTATTCTTGATTTCATAATATTTCCCTCCCATGTGTCTAGAAAATGTTGCTTTTAATTGATTTCTTTTTCTTATCTAAGCTTCTATTTTTAAATATACTCTATGAAAACAGTAGAGTTCTGAGAGTCCTTTGTTATCAGTTCTTCAAATATTTCCTTAATATCTTTTTTCTTTCTCTTTCTGAAAGTTTTGGTAATAAAATATTAGACTTTAGCAGTCATTCTTTATTTTTCAGTTTTATTTTATATTTTCTATTTTTCTGGGCATTTCTGCTTTGAACCAGGCAAATGACTCTATTTCCTAACTTACTAATGGAATCTTTGTCTATGCATATATACTGACTACATACTTTTTTTTCCCTTCAGCTTTTAATAAAGTTAATTTTTATTTCCAATGTCTTTAATTGTATCTTCTGAACAGATCCTGGAACACTCTACAATCACAATTTCTAGATTACTTCACCCTATACTTATATCCACTCTGCTTTAGTCATAGTCATACTTTGGCTTTGTTATTATAAAAAAAATTATTATTTTTTTATTGTTTTAAAGCTTAGAGAGAGAGAGAGAGAGAGAGAGAGAGAGAGAGGGAAGGAGAGGGCAGGCACGTGCACAGGAGGGGCAGAGAGAGAAGGAGAGAGAGAAAATCCCAAGCAGGCTCCATGCATTCAGTGCTGAGTCAAATCTATGGCTCAAACCCACAAACCATGAGATCATGACCTGAGCCAAAATCAAGAGTGGAATGCTTAACCAACTGAGGCAGCCAGGTTCCCCTAAAATTTTAAAGAATAAAAATACTAAATGTTATTATTCTTTTCCGAAGCCACTTCCAACCAACTTCACTTTCCCTCTCTCTGCAGCTGTTCCTTGATCTCAAAGGTATCTCTTGGTCTCCCTTCCTTCCTTCCTCCTTCTTTCCTTTTTCTCTATCATTTCATCTTGGCCTCTCTTTCATACTAGGCATAATCTATGGTTGGATTTCACATTAACCTACAGTGATGTTCTAATACATTTCTTTTAGAAATCAACTAATAAACATAATACCCCCAAATTTCTAGTAAAATATATGGTTAAAGATAGAGCACATATAAAATTTCCTATTTATAAAATAAGCAGAAATGCATGAGTGTTTCATATCATTTTCTGCATATGATGATCAGACACTAACAATCATTTTCTGTCAGTGGCATGATTTACTGATCAAAAAATTTAGTTGTATCTAGTCATGTCCACTAGCAGACTGTTTATTTCTGGGCCCACACCACTTCATCAATCTACTTCCTATCCTTGTAATTACGGGGGCCTAACTATTGTCATTGAAATTATGCAGTAGTTATTTAGCAATACAGAGATCGTCAGTCTCTGAGAGAATTTATTTTTTTAGGAAACTATGGACTGATAACTACAGTTGGAAATCTTGTCTCTTGAAGGTATCAGTGAAAGAGTATATGGAAAGATACTTGTCTTTAAATGTCTTAATTTTTTCCCTATATTTTTCTGTTTCTTTTTTAACATTTTTGGGGAAAAGTATGAGTATGTATATATAAATATAATTGTATTTTTTATGTTTTAAAAATTTAAACTCAAGATAACAGGTACTTTTTTTAAATTGTTTATTATTCACAGGTAAAATATTTATTCCTTCTAAGTATGTACATTTTTGCTTTATCTTTGCTTTATGAATTAGATTTGTTAAAAATACATTATATAAATTCATCAATGCTTAATTTCATTGATGTTACCTTTTTTATTAAAAAATTATATCTGTATTTATATGTCATTTAACCTTGGTCATTCTATTTCAATTACATTTGTTTAATTATAAATACTAAGTTTAATTTTAGTTATGGTTTTTATTACAAAACTAAATTCAAGTTTACTTATGGATATTATTATTTTTGTTAAATAATAAAAGTGATTACAGACTGCATTTTTCTCTGAATATACTTTTGGGGAAAGTCTGTAAGCTGTGGCAGGTTTTGTTATTATTATGTTCTCAAAAACTGCAATTTACTTTAGGATTTATACTTTTAATTTGAATCTTAATGTTAATGTGTTATCATTTCTTGTTTAATAACAAAAATAATTAAACATTATATATTTTTCTCTAAAAGTACAGTTTTGAAAAAACTACATACATTTTGATGTTGTCTTCTCATTTTTGTTTATCTTAAAACATTCTGTAATTAATTTTTGGATTTACTTATTGATACAGACATTAGATGGATTTTATTCCCTAAATATTTTTCTTTTTTTTGTTTATAGTATTATTATTGTTGTTGTTGCTTGCATAGTTTTTATTTTTGAAGTCTGTTAATTTTATAAAGTTATTCTACATATACAGGGAAGTTAACTATCCTTAGAGATAGTTTCATGAATTTTTATTTAATAAAATGTAAATTTTCTTATAATACCTAAAATTTAGTCATTTTTTGCTGCTTACTCTATAAAGTACTAAACAAGGATGTCATCATCTTCAATATTATAATACAGCTATCCTTTCTGTATTTGTTTATTACTTATGTATGTCTATAGTCTCTAGGGAAGTATATATGCATTGGTTGATCGATCGATCGATTGATTGATTGATTTGCTATTTTTGTCCAATTGTTCCCAAAAGCAATAACTTGATTGTGGACTAACTACTTAACAGAATTTTTCACTTGTAGGAAGTAATACTGTACTTCTTGTTTTTCTCTTTTTTTACACTTTAGGAAATTTCTTAGTTCTTTCAACTATTGCCCTTAAATTAGTGACTGAGATTTATATGCTATTTAAAGTGACACATCAGCATCTTAGTGCAATTTTCTTTACTGGGGAATAATAGAAAAATGAGGTTAAGAGACTCAAACGTTCTTAAACTGATTTTTCAAGGTTTTAGGGAATTTTGAGGAGAAGAAACATTGTAGTTAGTAAGTAATGCTTAATATTGAACCAACTGCTGTTTAGAATGGCAGCCTGAATTCTCAACATATGTGAATTTAAGGAATTGAAGAGAAACAGAAGCATATCTTAGAATGCCACAATAAGGAGGACCTAGGGCAGGCACAAGAAGATGGGCATGCATGTTAGAGCACCTTTTCAAGATAGAGTCTTTAAGTGTAAATATAAATCTAAATATGAAAAAATTGTATAGAATTTCCCCTGTGTAAAAGGGAGACTTCCTAATTCTCTTTTCTTTGAGTGTTTACTTTAGGATACTTGTGAATTCATTCTCTGCCCTATTGAGACTTATAGAATTTTTTTAAGTTTATTTATTTTGAGAGAGAGAGAGCACGTGGGGGAAGGACAGAGAGAGAGGGAGAGAGAGAATCCCAAGGAGGCTTCATACTGTCAGAACAGAGCCTGATACATGACTTGGCCCTGCAAACCATGAAATCATGACCTGAACCAAAATCAAGAGTCAGGTACTTAATCGACTGTGCCACCAGGCACCCCGTTACATAAAACTCTTAAAAAGCACTAGTAAAAGCTTTTTATTTTTATGTCTTTCTCAAAGACCTAGGATCCATGTGTTAGAAATGTAATTATCAAATAAGATAGTCCTCTAGCCAGCTCCCCAGGTATTCATCCCCAGGAAAGTTTAATTTAGGTCATCTGGCTTCAAATTCTACCTACCTTCACAAAGATGTGAATAAGAAGTTTATTATTTCTTTGGATAAAGGCAATTTATAAATAAAAATGGCCAATTCAATTGCCAGATGAATTTAAGATGAACTATATGTGAAAAATGATGCTGTCAAGTTCTCTTAAGGGCTAGTTATTGTTCATCTTGTGAACATGTATGCAGTGGTTTATATCTGTTTGGTTAAAAGGATGAGCTTTTGTTTTGTGTTTGCAAACTCTTCAGTGGTTGCCTATGATGTACATCACAGTCTGATTTAATGTTTATGCAATAATAAAATTGTTCTCTTTCTCTTTGATTGTGGAGAGGTTTTCTGGGCCAGCAGGAAGGAAAATTTGTTTTTAATTATATTTTCCCAACAATTCTCAGTCTTTAGCAGGCAACGATAGGCTGGTTAACAAAGTCTAATCAGCTCCTTCTAGAGCCAGTTTAGTGTCTGGAAAATGGGCTGTAGCACCTGATTTAATTTCAGAGTGGCTAAGAGCCCCAAATTAGCCTAATAGAGTTATTTGGCTTTTTTTTTTTTTTTTGTAGTGATGTTCCAAAAATTCCTATGTGTAGAAAGTAACATGAGAGTTTAGAGGATGAGATAGTCCGGTGCTTGCCTGAGAGGCAGAAAATGAAGGATAACCTGGAGCTATTAGTTCTAGGAAACTTTTTCCTCTCCAATTTAAAGATAGAAGTGTTTGTGCTAGAGGAAATTAAACAGTAATAGTCTGAGTTTGCTCTTTGGAAAGTCACCCATTCTTCATTTTAAAGGTTTATGAGGGGGCACCCAGGTGGTCAGATTCAGCACCTGACCCTTGATTTCAGCTCAGGACATGATCTTGCAGTTTATTAGTTCAAATCCTGCATGGGGCTCTGTACTGACAGCATGGAGCTTGCTTGGAATTCTCTCTCTCTCTCCGTCTCCGTCAGCTCCACTCATGAAAAAATATTTTTTTAACTAAAAAAAAAGTTTATGACAAAGGATTGTTCTAGTCAACCAAACTATGAGTTTCAGTACCTACAAAATCTTCAAGAGAATGTTTTTTTACCTTCTTAAGTAAAATTAAAAACAGGAGACGGGCTGAGAATGGAAGGTTATGCTTGGGGTGAAAGTACACACATAAATATTTAATATCTATTTTAGAACCCACCAGTCTTCTCTGTTTAGCCAAATCTGGAGAGATCTTTCTAGAAGAGCAGTGAGAAAGAAAAACACGTTTTACACTTTGGAGGTATGTGCAGGTGAACAGCTTCCAGAACTGGGGGTAAAGCATACAACTAGAGGGAGAAGAAAAATTGCTAGGATTCAGGACACAAAGAGTGACATTGCAGTCTGCAGCCTAGTTTTAAGGTGGAGAAACAAGAATGAGCGTAGAGTAATACTAGACCTTTCCACCCTAATTCTGCCTACTATGAATTCAGCCTCCTTTCTGTGAAGGCTGAAGTTTCCAACACCTGAAAACCCTTTGTCTAAAATGGACAGGGTACGCTGGCAGGCATCTGAAAACCCAGAGAGGGGGTTCTATAGGACTAGCCATGAGGGTCCTTGGCTTCACATGGTATGGAAATCCAACGTCAGCCTAGAGAGACGAAACAGAAGTTTATTGAAGATTTTTATTTTATATTTATATATATATTAATATATATTATATATACAGAGAGAGAGAAGAGAGAGAGGGTGTGAGGGAGAGTGAGAGAGGAAGAGGGAGAGGGAAACTGAGGGTGAGGTATACCAAGTGTCCTGGAAACTCGGAAAGATAAAGAAAATGAGTCTTGTCTTTGCTTGGGGTCTGGGGTTTTTATCAGCAATTGTGGTCTTGTGCACATGGCCTCTTAGGCATCCAGGAAATGATCAGAACAAGGTCAGGGTCCAGGTGACCTTCATAATTCACTCATTCCTTGAGGTCAGTGGTCATGGGTCAAGGTGTTTGGAGTCTTTGGCTTTAGAGAACTTTTATGACAATACCTCCAACCCCCAATCAATCCTTAGATGTTACCTTATTGTGCTAGAAGACTGCAAAGATATCATTATCTCTTTGACCCTTAGGAGGAGACATTCACATCACAAGACAGTATAGAGTGGAGTGGGGGATCAAGTCCTAGGAAGAATAGAAGCTGAAAACAAGCGAAGGAAAAAACCTGCTTCTTTTTTCATGGGGTCCCTTCAGTTTTTTTGTCTTGGAACTATATAATCTTATTGCATAAAGCTATGCACATACCCTTTTTACTTCTGAGAAATATAGGAAAAGCCCGCTGTATAGTGTGCCTTCAGTGGTGGTATCATTGAAGCTAAACCTCAATGGATTTCAAATGACTTTTTGGTTTTTATCCTGACACCAGCATAAATTTCTGTTTAGAGATTTCTAGTTCCATTGTGTGTATCTCAAATTGCTGTCAGTTGTCTCCTTCTGAGCATATCACAGTCTTTCCATAAATATCTTAACCTGACTTTACCAGACAAAGCAGCAACAATATACAAAATACCCCAAGGGCTAAACATGAATATAAGAGGATGTGGAACTTTCTTATCTCTGTCTTGTCAGTTTTATCAAGCTGGTAGGCAATATTCATTGTAAGCCCATTATCTCTCATCTACATCTGAATAAGAGTGTACCAGAGCATTTTGAAAAGAAATTAAGGTCATTCTGTCAGTGACCCAAGTGAATTGCAATGCACATCATTTTAGTCTTGGTACTGCAAACTTCTTATATATATATATATATATTTTTTTTCCATAATGTATTTAGCTGCCTCCTTTAGTTACAAGCAACAGGAAATTAGAAATGGACATAAGTATATATTTCAGACAGACAGAATGAAAGTGTGGATTGCATTCTCTCCAGGGTCAGTATGGGGAAACCTTCTTGTTTCAAATCAGTGTAAATGACCTGGATCATGAGCCAGTTATAAATCTATTAAATTAACTGAGGAAAGAAAACTGGGAAAGCAGTATGTGCCCAGCATGAAGCAGAGACAACTGTAAATGATAGAGATCTACTGCATAAGTTTGCTGCAACATGACCATAATATAATATTGACATATGTATTATAACAGCACAAATTTGTGCAAGTTGGTGACAAGGAAATAGGTATGAAGTAAAGCAGGCTAGTCTGGATTACTTTAGAATAGGTGTTGACAAAATAAAGTTGTGCGCCAAATACAGTTTACCACTTGTTTCTGTAAGTAAAGTCTTATTGGAATTCAACCATGCTCATTCTTTAGGTATTATGTGTGGCTATTGTTAAGCTACATTAGCAAAGTTGAGCAATTATAGCAAAGAGCTGAAGGCCCACAGAACCTAAAGTATTTATTTTCTGGCCTCTTCTAGAAAAAGTTTGCTAATTTTTGCTGCAGAGGATATTTTAATGCATGCAGATAAAGATAATAAGTAATAGTTAAGTTCTTAATGAATGTTTGATTAATTAGGTATGATACATGTATATTGAGGAACTCTTGAAGATAGCACAAAACTTTTTTTTTTTACAAATAGTTTATTGTCAAATTAGTTTCGACATAACACTCAGTGCTCATCCCCACCAGTGTCCTCCTCCATGCCCATCCCTCCTCCCCCCACATTCATCAGTCCTCAGTTTTTGTCAGCATTCAAGAGTCTCTCATGGTTTGCCTCTCTCCCTTTCCCCCATCATTTCCCCCCTTCTTCTCCCCCTTGTTTGTCGGAGGCCGCGCCGGCTCCGACAGGTCCAGGGGTCCCTGAAGGATGGACGGTGTCGGTGAGAGAGAGTGAGAGAGCCCCGAGATCCTTTCTGATCACCAGGCAGGCATCTCTGTTCTGTCGGTTTTGGTGTCTTTATTTATAGGTCAAATGTTAACATGGCATCAGGAAATAGAATTTTTACAATGGATAGCTCTTTGTGATAAGGTGTTCTTGGAAAATGTACAGAAACAGGTTTTACAGAAGTCTTCTTGCAGAACAGCCCCAATTATAGTGAAGTTGAGTAACTAAGAAAATAACAAGGTGTTCACATGTTAATAACACTAAGATTAAGTCATAGGTTTGTAGATACTCTTATCCATCCTCATCACAGCTGCCAGGGTAAGCGAAGGTGTTTGTGGAAAGTAGGCCTTAGGGAAGGCGCTGCTATACACCATCAGTTACCAAAGGTGTATGTACTAACTTATCTTCTGCCCTTATCTGTTCCTTCTCTCGAAGTTAGGCTCTTTGTCTCCGGGCAAGACTTGGTTTTCCAGTTATATGCTTTATTGCACCAGAGAGCCACCCATACCTTGAAAGAGTTTAGCTTATTTCCAATACATAGAATAGCCTCTTTGAGTGTATTTACCTTTGTGTCTAGTTTTATAATTTCTTGAATAGCTAGGGCATGATAAACAAAATTGGTTAGTTGATTTACATGTTGAGCTGTATGAACATCTTGGACTAATGCAACGGTAGAAACAGAATTGTACATGTAAAGGTCAATCTTTTATGACTAGGGGTCATTAGCCTGTTCATAGCTCAAGGGAAAGCATGGAGGGAAACAGGAGCTGCTGGAGACACGATGTCTGTTCCCATAATCAAAAGAAGTTGCCACAATAAGTTCCTTCACAAGGTGCAGTCATCATACCAGGGCTGGAATAAGGGGACAAGTCACTCCCGATATTGATCAACAAGGTACCTTAGGGGTCAGTGCTCAAGCAGAAATAATTGAGTGGGGGTGGATATCGGTCGTCATCTGATTGGCAAGAGACCATGCAAACTTGCTTTCACCTCACCAGGAGTTTTCTCGACTAGTGGGCTCAGAATGGCTCCCAACACTTGTTCCTCCGTCAACTTCCTCCTAATCCTCCTAAACGTGCAAACATATGATATTTGTCCTTCTCTGCCTGACTTATTTCGCTCAGCATAACACCCTCAAGGTCCATCCATGTTGCTACACATGGCCAGATTTCATTTCTCATTGCCATGTAGTATTCCATGGTATAGATAAACCACATCTTCTTGATCCATTCATCTCTGGATGGACACTTAGGCTCTTTCCATGTTTTAGCTATTGTGGAGAGTGCTGCTATGAACATTGGGGTACATGTGCTCCTATGCATCAGCATTTCTGTATCCCTTGGATAAATTCCTAGCAGTGCTATTGCTAGGTCATAGGGGAGTTCTATTGTTAGTTTCCTTAGGAACCTCCACACTGTTTTCCAGAGGGGCTGTACCAGTTTACATTCCCACCAACAGTGTAGGAGGGTGCCCGTTTCTCCACATCCTCGCCAGCATCTAGAGTTCTCTCATTTGCTCATTTTAGCCACTCTGACTGGCATGAGGTGGTATCTCAGTGTGGTTTTGATTTGTATTTCCCTGATGAGGAGGGATGCTGAGCATCGTTTCATGTGTCTGTTGGCCATCTCGATGTCCTCTTTGGAGAAGTGTCTGTTCATGTCTTGTGCCCATTTCTTCACTGGGTTGTTTGTTTCTCGGGCGTGTAGCTTGGTGAGTTCCTTATAGATTCTGGATATCAACCCTTTATCTGATATGTCATTTGCAACTATCTTTTCCCATTGCATTGGTTGCCTATTAGTTTTCTGGGTTGTTTCCTTGGCTGTGCAGAAGCTTTTAATCTTGATGAGGTCCCAATCATTTATTTTTGCTCTTGATTCCCTTGCTTTTGGGGATGTATCAAGTAAGAAGTTGCTGCAGTGGAGGTCAAGGAGGTTGTTTCCTGCTTTCTCCTCTAGGATGTTGATAGTTTCCTGTCTCACGTTCAGGTCCTTTATCCATTTTGAGTTTATTTTTGTGCATGGTGTGAGAAAATGATCTAGTTTCATTCTTCTGCATGTTGCTGTCCAGTTCTCCCAACACCATCTGTTAAAAAGGCTGTCTTTTTTCCATTGGAGATTCTTTCCTGCTTTGTCAAAGATCAGTTGGCTGTGCACTTTTGGGTCCACTTCTGAGTTCTCAATTCTATTCCATTGGTCTATGTGTCTGTTTTTGTGCCAATACCATACTGTCTTGATGATGACAGCTTTGCAGTAGAGGCTAAAGTCTGGGATGGTGATACCTCCCATTTTGGTTTTATTTTTCAGAATTACTTTGGCTATTTGGGGTCTTTTGTGGTTCCATACAAATTTTTGGATAGTTTGTTCTAGTTTTGAGAAGTATGCTGGTGCAATTTTGATTGGAATTGCATTGAATGTGTAGAGTGCTTTAGGTAGTAATGATATCTTAACTATATTTATTCTTCCTATCCATGAGCATGGAATGTTTTTCCATTTCTTTGTGTCTTCTTCAATTTCCTTCATAAGTTTTCTATAGTTTTCATCATGCAGATCTCCTATATCTTTGGTTAGGTTTATTCCTAGGTATTTTATGGCTTTTTGTGGAATTGTGAACGGGATCAGTTTCTTGATTTCTCTTTCTGTTGCTTCATTGTTGGTGTATAAAAATGCAACCAATTTCTGTATGTTGATTTTGTACCCTGCAACTTGGCTGAATTCTTGGATCAGTTCTAGTAGGCTTCTGGTGGAGTCTGTTGGGTTTTCTATGTAGAGTATCATGTCATCTGCAAAGAGTGAAAGTTTGACTTCTTCTTTGCCAATTCTGATGCCTTTGATTTCCTTTTGGTGTCCGATGGCTGATGCTAGGACTTCCAGCACTATGTTAAACAACAGTGGTGAGAGTGGACATCCCTGTCGTGTTCCTGATCTCAGGGGGAGAGCTCTGAGTATTTCCGCGTTGAGGATGATGTTAGCTGAAGGCTTCTCATAGATGGCTTTGATGATGTTTAAGCAGGTTCCTTCTATCCCAACTTTCTCGAGAGTCTTTATTAAGAAGGGATGCTGTATTTTGTCAAATGCTTTTTCTGCATCTATCGACAAGATCATATGGTTTCTATATTTTCTTTTATTGATATGATGTATCACATTGATTGATTTGCGAATGTTGAAGCAGCCCTGTAACCAGGGAATGAATCCCACTTGATCTTGGTGGATGATTCTTTTTATATGCTGCTGGATTCGATTTGCAAGGATCTTGTTGAGAATTTTTGCATCCGTATTCATCAAGGATATTTGCCTGTAGTTCTCTCCTTTTGCTGGATCTCTGTCTGGCTTGGGAATCAGAGTGATGCTAGCTTCATAAAATGAGTCTGGGGGTTTTCATTTGATTTCTATTTTTTGGAATAGCTTGAGAAGATTTGGCATTCATTCTGTTTTAAATGTCTGGTAGAATTCCCCAGGGAAGCCATCAGGTCCAGGGCTCTTATTTGTTGGGAGATTTTTGATCACTGATTCAATTTCTTCCCTCGTTATGGGTCTGTTCAGGTTTTCTATTTCTTCCCGTGTGAATTTTGGTAGTGAGTGTATGTTTAGGAATTTGTCCCTTTCTTCTAAGTTGTCCAATTTGTTGGCATATAATTTTTCATAGTATTCCCTGATAATTTCTTGTATTTCTGAGGGGTTGGTTGTAAAAACTCCATTTTCATTCATAATTTTGTCCATTTGGGTGCTCTCTCTTTTCTTTTTGATAAGTCTGGCTAGAGGTTTGTCAATTTTGTTTACTTTTTCAAAACACCAACTCTTGGTTTCATGGATCTCTTCAATTGTTTCTTTGGTCTCTATGTTGTTTATTTCTGCTCTAATTTTTACTACTTCTCTTCTTCTACTGGGTTTAGGGCATTCTTGTTGCTCTGCCTCTAGTTCCTTTAGGTGAGCTGTTAGATTTTGGACTTGCGCTTTTTCTAATCTCTTGAAATAGGCCTGGAGAGCAATGTATTTTCCTCTTAGGACTGCCTTTGCCACATCCCATAGATTTTGAATTGTTGTGTTTTCATTTTCCTTTGTTTCCATATATTTTTTTAATTTCCTCTCTAATTGCCTGATTGGCCCATTCATTCTTTAGAAGGGTGTTCTATAACCTCCATGTTTTTGGAGGTTTTCCAGACTTCTTCCTGTAAATGATTTCAAGTTTCAAAGCATTATGGTCTGACAGTGTGCATGGTATGATCTCAGTTTTTTTATATTTATTGAGGGCTGCTTTATGTCCCAGTATGGGATCTATCTTGGAGAATGTGCCATGCGCACTTGAGAAGAAAGTAAATTCCCTGGCCTCAGGATGTAAAGTTCTAAATATATCCGTCAAGTCCATCTGGTCCAATGTATCTTTCAAGTCCATTATTTCTTTAGTGATTTTCTGTCTGGTTGACCTATCCATTGCTGTAAGCAGAGTATTAAAGTCCCCTGCTGTTAGCACATTCTTATCTATAAACTTGTTTCTGTTTGTGATTAATTGTTTTAGATATTTAGGTGCTTCCATATTCGGTGCGTAGACATTTATGATTGTTAGTTCTTCCTGATGGATGGACCCTGTAATTATTATGTAGTGCCCTTGTTCATCTCTTGTGATTGTCTTTAATTTAAAGTCCAGTTTGTCTGATATAAGTATAGCTACTCTGGCTTTCTTTTGATTTCCTGTAGCATGATATATATTTCTCCATCCCCTTACTTTTAATCTGAAGGTATCTTCCCGTCTAAAATGAGTTTCTTGTAGAGAGCATATAGATGGATTTTGTTTTTTATCCATTCTGCTACCCTGTGTCTTTTGATTGGAGCATTCCGCCCATTTACATTCAGTGTTATTATTGAAATATGTGGGTTTAGAGTCTTTGTATCTTTTGTAGGGTTCATGTTTGTGGTGGTGTCTCTGGAATCTTTGTTCCTTGCAACCTTTCCTTCAGAGCATCCCCCTCAGGATTTCTTGTAGGGCTGGCTTCGTGGTGACAAATTCTTTCAATTTCTGTTTGTTTGGAAAGGTTTTTGTCTCTCCTTCTATTTTGAATGACAGGCTTGCTGGATAGAGGATTCTTGGCTGCATATTTTTACTGTTCATCACATTGAAGAACTCCTGCCATTCCTTTTTGGCCTGCCAAGTTTCAGTAGATAGGTCTGTCACCAGTCTGATAGGTTTCCCTTTGTATGTTAGGGCCCTTTTCCCTATAGCTGCTTTCAGAATTCTGTCTTTGTCCCTGTATTTTGCCATTGTTACTATGAAATGTCGTGCAGAAGATCGATTCAAGTTATGTCTGAGGGGATTCCTCTGAGCCTCTTGTATTTCTACATTTACTTCCTTCCCCATGTCGGGGAAGTTCTCTGCTATAATTTGTTCCAGGACTCCTTCAGCACCTTTCCCTCTCTCTTCCTCTGCTGGGATTCCTATGATACAGATGTTGTTGCATTTGACCGTATCGCTGAGCTCTCGAATTCTTCTTTCCTCTTCCTGGATCAGTTTGTCTCTTTTTTTGTCAGCTTCTTGTTTTTCTATCATGGTGTCTTCTAAATCACTTATTCTCCTTTCTGCCTCTTCAATCCATGCATTGGAGTCCTCTAACTTATTATGTATCTCATTTATCGCATTTTTTAATTCTTCATGCCTATTTTTATTTTCCATTCTGTCTCTAGCCATAATTTCTTTGATGTCCCTTATGTTTTTTTCAAGCCTAGCTATTAATTTTATCATTATTATTCTGAAATCTTGTTCAGTTATGCTGCTGATATCTGTTTTGAGCAGTTCATTAGCTGTCATTTCTTCTTGGAGTTTCTTTGGAGGAGAGGTCTTTCGTTTCATCATTTTAGTTAGCTTTCTGGCTTTTGTTGGTTTTAAAGACCTGTTATGCTCTCTGTTTCTATGAGCGCTGGTATATCCAAGAAGACTCTTTGACTTTCCAGGGCTTATCCTTTTAGAGAGTGTTTTTTGAATGGTATCTCTTGGTCTCTCTTGTTGGGACCTTGGTTATTTTGTTTTCCTATTCATAGTGATATTTGGGACTCTCCACCTTGTGTACCCTAGTTTGTTTCTTGAGGTAGCCCTGGAAAAGAAAACAGACAGACAAACACACAGGGAGCAGGAGAACACAAACTCACAGGCTAATTCAACTAACATGCAAAGCGAAAGGGAAAACCAAAAAGTTAAGAGAAAACACGGAGGATGGATGGCGAATATAGGGAGTATAAATTACATAAAAGGGTCAAAAAGGGGAAAAGAAAAGGAAAAAAGAACAAAACCGATGGACAAAGAACGGTTTAAAGCATATACCTGGACTTCCAAGGTACAGTTAAATAGCCGTGTGTATGCAGTTCTGGTTGAAGAGCATAGAGAAGGAGAGAGAAGGCTGGGCGGGATGAGGCAAAATTGGAAATAGAATGAACAGGCAGAAGGGATAAGAAGCTTTTTTCAAAGAGGTAAAGGTAGAATATGGTTGGATAGGTGAGAGAAGGATGCTGGAATTATCCAGAGAAACTATATAGTCTAATTACTCCTGAGAGAAAGAGCTGAAAATGTCGGTAGGTGTAGAATTTACATTTACAGAATGGACTCGTTGTGATTGTTTAAGCAAGCTGGCGACCAGAGTTAATCAGGTCAGTGTTCTGGGGAAAAAAGAGAGAAAAGAGAAAGAAGAAGAAAAAAAGAAAGAAAAAAATGGAAAAAAAAGGAAAAAAGGGAGGAGGGCAGCTCTCAGGCAGGGATGGGTGTGGCGTGATCCAATGCCTCAGGTGGGAGCTCTGCCTTGGCGGTTGTGGGGAGGAGAGTGACGGTGCTCCAGTCCCTTCTTGAACCAAGCGCTGCACCTCGCTCTTTTGGGCGTGTAAACTCCCCGTACCGGGGGCGCAGCCGAAGTTGGTTGCACTCTTCAACCCAGGCCAGTTCCAATCTCCAAATCCCAGTCCGTGTGCCCCGGTGAAATTGCCTTAGACACAGCTTCCCAGGCAACCCCCTCGGGCAATTCCAGGCTCCCTGCTGAGCTCTGGGGGCGGAGTCAGAATCACTGCTTCCTTCTCTGGGTCGGCCGGCGTGCATGGGCGGGGGCTTGCCTGCTGGGTGCTCTCAGCCCGACCCCGCTGGAGTGAGGAAAACCAGGTCCCTCTATGGCTTGTCACCCAAAACATGAACTCACGGATAATTTCCCAGTTTTTAGTTCTTTGCCTTCCCTCTCGAGTTCCAGCCAGCCAGTAGCGCGGACACCTGGTGTCTGCATGGCTCTTTCAGGGGCCCCAGCCACCCGGGAAGACAATGGCAGCAGGCGGGCCGCCACTCTGAAGTCCAGTTGCCAAGAGCTCGCACAAGGAAGCAGCCTCTGTGCTCAGCCCCTCCCCCCCCCCCCGGGACCAGTTGGCGTGAGGGGACCTGGTGTGCAGGTATTTGGTAAGTACGGTCTTTCTATGCACCGAGCGGAGGCTCCCCCCCGAACGGAGATTTTTCTGTTTCGGACTTTCTCCTTTTCCCCTCTCACTCCCTGTAGAGGGTAGAGGGGGGATCGCCTCCCACCCTGGAGTCTCCGATGCCGGCCCGATTTTATCTTCCCCAATTGGCACTCATGTTAGAAGGCTCTCTCAGTGGATTCTGTGTCCTTTTTCTCCCAATCTCTCAGGTTTTGTAAGGTTTCCAATGGCTTCAGATCTTTTCTGTGTGATGTATGGGCGCGAGTGCAAGTACGGAGCTCCTTACTTCTCCACCATCTTGCCCCCTTCCAGCACAAAACTTTCATAGGTGCTAAACATGTGTCCTCATTTAGGTCTGAAAATCCTAAAATTTAATTCTTTGAGTAGGAAAATACAACATACCAAAGCCATTTTAAAATAAGAATCATGTAATATATTTTAGAATAAGTCAATAAATAATTGATATTACAATTATAAAAGTAACATATACACATGTTAAAATATTCAAATATCAAGCCCCCATGTTCAGAGATCCACTTTCTAAAATAACTATTGTTAATTAATGTTATATCTATATCTAGACATTGTTATAACTTTAAGTATACTCATTTCTAAATTTCTTTACTATCAATATAAATAGTTTCTTTTCTCCCCTTTATGGAAATGGTTTTTTAATAGACTTACTCTGCTTCTTGATGAGGAAGCCAAAGGCAAGCTAAAGACAAAAGCTAACCTCCACCCCCAACTCCCAAGGTGGGATCTGTGTGATACTCCTCAGGTACTCCTGGCTGTCCAGGATGAAGGAAAAGGAAAAACAAATAGTTAACTGATGGTGATCACATTCCTCCAGGACCTGAGTCTCCATCAGTTTGCAACTGTTTTAATGGTTTACAAGAAAAAAGGCAGCCTCAGGAAACCTATAGACTCAGGTTATATGAAGCCCATCAGTTATCTGAAGCCCTAATATCACCTTCCCCTCCATAGTGAAGTGGGAACAAAGGCAAGAAGAAAATGTACATAAAGTTAAATGGCTTTTTTTACAAGTTTATTTATTTATTTTGAGAGAGTGTGAATGGGAGAGGAGCAGAGAGAGAGAGAGAGAGGGAGAGAATCCCAAGCAGGCTCTGTTCTGTCAGATCAGAGTCTGACTTGGGGTTCGATCCCACAAACTGTGAGATTCTGACTTGAGCCATTAACAAGAGTCAGACAACAGACTGAGCCATTCAGGGGCCACAATATTAACTCTTGTATCATCAACTTGTTTGTCATATGTGACCATTTTATTATTATAGTTCAGCTATTATATGTATATATTAATTTCATGTAATGTTTTGTAGTCTGACTGACATTTTTCCTAGTAAACTGTGATTACTGTATGGATACATTATCCTCTCCCATCTCTGACATGAGTAATCTGAACAAATTAAAAGTTCACTTACCTTTCCTATCTTTAGAATTGTGTTTATTCATATTAATTTCTCTCTTTAAAAAAAAAAACAAATAACTGTATTGATTATTATACAAGTGGCTGGTACTGTTTCGCCCATAAAAGATTAGGATTGATTTCTCAGCAGGCCTCCTCCTTGAATTACATGGTTTACGGCAGGTTGGCAGAAGTGAACTGATAATTTAAAGTGGTTTTATTTCCTTTCTGGCATTTGGGTAGGATACACACAGACAGAACTTTTCCTCTCACTGTGGCCAGTACAAGGAATGGTTTTCCTTTGGTGGCAGAGATATTTTAAGTTTTCACTCTTGAACAAAGCTGCATTTCCTCCATTCATACTCTCCACTTCTTTCCTCTCCCAAATACCCACAATAGGAATATTTAATATATTTTTCATATCCTCTAGAATTCTAGAGGTATGGGTATGGGCAGTTGAAAAGGGAATGGCCTGAATGACTAAAGTTTTTTGTATTTAGTTCTTCAGGAATTTATATTCCTATTAGATAGTTGATGCACAACCACTCTTCAGTGTGTTGACTCCAACCTTGAACCATATTCTAGGGGTTGCTGGAAAGAAGTACTATCAGACTGTGGTTGCCTCTATGTTATTACATTCCATTAATCCAAGTATTCCTTAAGGTTTTGGATTTGCTGGTCTCAGGAGTCCCTATTTTCAAAAAGCATTAGGGTTTTATTACATATGAAAGTATACACAGTTATGTGTGTGTTTATGTGTATAAATATACACATACATTCTATCTATCTATCTATCTATCTATCTATCTATCTATCTATCTCTATATTTGCCATTTCAATGAAACCTCAGGAGAGATGCGAAATATACTCTGTCACTTAGAAAAACAAAGCTTCCCGAATTGATTTCAGCTCATCTCAAAGAATGTGAGACAATGAACACAGGTTAAAAATTCTGGTGCCAGATCATCTTGGTTTAAATCATGTCTCTGCTATTTACTTACTGTGTGACTAATCATAAATACATAGTATCTGAATCTAATCAGTTTTAAAATAAGGATAATCCTATTTCCAGTATCAAAGGTTAGTATAACGATTAAATAAATTGGCATATTAGTGCATGGTATGAAGTAAGTAAATATAAGTATTTGCTATTTTGTTTTCTGTTTTGTTTTTGTTTTTGTTTCAGATTTAAAAATATTTTTTTAATATTTATTTTTGGGAGAGTGAGAGGGAACACAAGTGGGGGAGTGGCAGAGAGAGAGGGGGGACAGAGGTTTGGAGGTGGACTCTGTGCTGACAGTAGAGGGCCTGATGTGGAGCTCAAACTCATGAATCATGAGATCATGACCTGAGCTGAAGTTGCACACTTAACTGACTGTGTCACCCAGGCACCCGTTTCAGGTTTTTATTTTATTTAAATTAGTTAATATGTAGTGTAATATTGGTTCCAGGAGAAGAATTTAGCAATTCATCACTTACATGTAATATCCAATGCTAATCACAACAAGTGCCCTCCTTAATACCCATCAACCATATTTCTTACCTCCCCTCCATCAAATCTGAGTTTGTCGTCTGCAGTTAAGAGTCTCTTATAGTTTGCCTCTCCCTCTTTTTTCTCTATTCCCTTATGTTTGTCTGTTTTGTTTCTTAAATCCACATATGAGTGGAATCATATGGTATTTGTTTGACTGACTTGTTTTGCTTAGCATAATAACACTCTAGCTACATCCATGTCATTGCAAATGGCAAGATTTTATTCTTTTTGAGGCTGAGTAATATTCCATTTTATTTATATATATATTTATATTATATATTTATTTATATATATAATAATATATATTTATATAGATTATTTATATATATTATATATATATAATATTTATATATTATATATATATATATACCACCTTTTCTTTATCCATCACAAAGGGAAAAAAAGCAATATATATACATATATATATATATACATATATATATATATAGATATATATATAGATATATATATATGTATATATATATAGACCACCCCTTCTTTATCCATTCATCAATCAATGGATATTTGGGCTCTTCTCATATTTGGTTATTGTTGACAATGCTGTTGTAAACATTGGGGAATGTATGTATCCCTTTGTTTTTTTTTTGTTTTTTGTTTTTTTTTAATTTTTTTTTTAATTTTTATTTATTTTTAGGAGAGAGAGAGACAGCGTGAGCAGGGGAGGGTCAGAGAGAGAGGGAGTCACAGTCTGAAACAGGCTCCAGGTTCTGAGCTGGCAGTCAGCACAGAGCCCGACGCGGGCTCGAACCCACGAACCGCGAGATCATGACCCAGCGAAAGTCGGACGGCAACCGACTAAGCCACCCAGGCGCCCCTGTATGTATCCCTTTGAATCAGTTTTTTAATGTTTTATTTATTTCTAGGAGAGAGAGAGAGAGAGACAGCGTGAGCAGGGGAAGGTCAGAGAGAGAGGGAGTCACAGACTGAAACAGGCTCCAGGCTCTGAGCTGGCAGTCAGCACAGAGCCCGACGCGGGGCTCGAACCCACGAACTGCGAGATCATGACCTAAGCGAAAGTCGGACGCTTAACCGACTAAGCCACCCAGGTGCCCCTTGAATCAGTATTTTTGTATCCTTTGGGTAAATAGCTCATAGTGTGATTGCTGGATCATAGGCTAATTCTATGTTTTACTTTTTGAGGAGCTTCTGTACTGTTTTCCAGAATGGCTGCACCAGTGTACATTCTCACCAATGGTAGAAGAGGGTTCTCTTTTTTTCCACATCCTTGCCAACACCTGTTTTAGCCATTCTGACAGGTGTGAGGTGGTGTACTTCCCTGATGATGAATGATGCTGAGCATCTTTTCATGTGTCTGTTAGCCATCCTTTTGTCTTCTTTGGAAAATTGTTTATTTATATATTCTGCCCATTTTTTAACTGGATTATTTGTCTTTTGGGTTTTGAGTTTGATAGGTTCTTTATAGATTTTTGATACTAAACCTTTATCTGATATGTCATTTGGATATATCTTTCCCATTCTGTAGACTGTCTTTTAGTTTTGTTGATTGTTTTCTTTGCTGTGCAGAAACTCAATTTTGATGAGGTCCCAATATTTCACATTTGCTTTTATTTCCCTTGCCTCCAGAGACATGTCTAGTAAGTAGTTGCTCTGGTTGAGATCACAAAGGTTGCTGCATATGTTCTCCTCTAGAATTTTCATCTATTTTGAGTTTATTTTTGTGTATAGTGTAAGAAAGGGGTCCAGTTTCATTCTTCTGCATGTTGCTGTACAGTAATCCAGCACCATTTGTTGAAGAGACTGTCTTTTTCCCATTGGATATTCTTTCCTACATTGTTCCTGCTTTGTTGAAAATTAATTGACCATATCATTGTGGGACCATTACTGGATTTTGTCTTCTGTTCCATTATCTATGTGTCTGTTTTTGTGCCAGGATCAAACTGTCTTGATGGTTACAGCTTTGTAACAGAGCTTGAAGTCCAGAATTGTGATGCCTCTAGGTTTCCTTTTCTTTTTCAGGATTGCTTTGGCTATTTGAAGTCTTTTGTGATTCCATACAAATTTTGTTTGTTCTAACTGTGAAAAGTGCTTGTGGTATATTCATAGGGATTGCATTAAAAATGTAGATTACTTTGGATAGTATTGACATTTTAACAGTATCTATTTTTCCAATCCATGATCATAGAATGTTTTTCTGTTTCTTTGTGTCTTCTTCAATTTCTTTCATAAGTGTTCTATAGTTTTCAGAGTATAGATCTTTTACCTCTTTGTTTAGATTTATTCCTAGGTATCATGATTTTAGTGCCTGCTATCATTATTAATATTGATCTAAGATATATGACATTCTTACCTATAAATTATGAAATATTCATATGTATTTTAAAAAATAGATTCTTTCAATAAAGAGACCATTTCTTTCACCTGTTAGTCTTTATTGTGTATGCTGAACTACATAATATGGCAGTCACTAGATACATATGTCTATTTACTTAGTTAATTTTTTTAAAATTTGTTTCTGAGAGAGAAGGAGAGAGAGAGAGAGAGAGAACGAGCAGGGGAGAGTAAGAGAGAGGGAGATATAGAATCCGAAACAGGCTCCAGGCTCTGAGCTAGCTGTCAGCACGGAGCCTAATGCGGGGATCAAACCCACAAACTGTGAGATCATGACCTGAGCCGAAGCCAGATGCTTAACCAACTGAGCCACCCAGACACCCCTACATATGTCCATTTAAATTTCTATATAAGCTAATTAAAATTAAAAAAATTAAAAACTCAAGTTTTCATTCAGACTAGCCACATTTCAAGTACTCAATAGCCAGACTATACTGCATAGTATGGTTATAGAACGTTTTCATTATTTTAGAAAGATCTTTTGGGTGTCATTGGTTTCTGGTTTTCACTGATCTAGTCAATTAATTTTTTAAAAATTTTTAATGTTTCCTTATTTTTGAGAAAGAGAGAGAGATAGATTATGAATGGGGGAGGGGAAGAGAGAGAGGGAGACACAGGATCTGAAGCAGGCTCCAGGCTCTAAACTGTCAGCACAGAGCCTGATGCGAAGCTTGAACTCATGAACCGTGGGATAATGACCTGAGCTGAAGTTGGACACTTAACCTACTGAGACACCCAGGTGCTTCTAATTCAATTAATTTTTTGATGAAATAGTACATAGTTCAGGCATATATGGGAACAAACAGTATAATTTTCATTTAAAAGATGTGTTTTGTTGTTATATCATCAGATAGTAAAAAAGTAATATCACATATGCTTGGGGCGCCTGGGTGGCTCAGTAAATTAAGCTGCCCACTTTGGCTCAGGTCATGATCTTGTGGTCTGTGGCTTCAAGCCCCACATCAGGCTCTGTGCTGACAGCTCAGAGCCTGGAGCCTATTTCATATTCTGTGTTTCCCTCTCTCTTTGCCCGTCCCCTGCTCGTGCTCTGTCTCTCTCTGCCTCAATAATAAATACATGTTAAAAAAATTTTAAAGAAATCACATATGCTTAGGTCTAATGCAGATAGAAATATATTTTATCTCCTGATTAGATCAATTTAACATAAGATAGTTAAGGGAATTGTCATTTTTTTCCAAAATAAATTACATGTTGATAAAGATATTAGTTTAATTGGATTTATTAATTTCTGTATGTCATGAAATTAGTATTTGAATAAACATTTAATAAAGATAAGTATATCTATGACTATAAAGTAAAACCCTTCTGAAGGAACGTCGTTCATTGAACAAGTGCTGAATGCAATGTTTCTGTAGTAGTTACTTTGAGAAGAGCTATTGCATGAGAGCATATGGTGTAGATATACCCTAACTGGTAAAAAGCATGTAACGATAAGTATCATCAACATAACAAAATGTGCCAACATTTTGCTGTTAGCTATGTTGGCATAAAGAAAAGATGTGTTTGAAATATGAAATCTGAATAATTTGGTTATCCCAAAGTAAAGTTATTTTAAATAATTTGGACAAAGTGTCCATATACAGTAGGAAGGTTAATGAATTATGTGAAAGAAATACTAATTGATTATTCTACTTAAAACAGAATGGTTTTGCCAGGAGATTAATTTAAATGAAATGTTGGAAAGGTTTTAAGATGTGCCTTGAAACCAAACAAACTGTATTGCTTGGTACAAACATAATTCTAATATTATTCTTTTAGTACTCTACATTTTGTATATGTCAAGTATTAACAATTATTTAATATAATGTCTAAAGGACAGCTACCTTATTAAAAAGAAATAATATTTACCAGAATTAATTTTCTGTTACAACTTGCTTCTTTACCTTAAATAAAGTTTCCTATAAATAAAAAGTTGTCTAAGAATAGCTAACTATTGTTAGCATTGTACCTTATTTTATTTTTCTACTTTTGTTAATTTTACTTTGAAAGTTACTAAAACAGAAGAAATTAGAATAGTGCAATGAAGTCTAGATATATACTATCTTTACCTATAGCTACCATATTTTGTTAATATAATTTATGAACATTTCTTTAATATTCTGCCTTTGTTGAAATTCCTATGATTTCTCCAAAAATTTGGGAGTTTTTGTTTGTTTGCTTTAGTTTTTTAACAGGATGACTGCATTTGAGTATGCATGAGTACTCTTTCCTTCTCTGTCAAACCCTATGTAGAGGCAGTTCACATAACCCTTTCTATGTCACTGATTTTTTGGAGACACCAGACTAATGACCTTATAAAATGTCTTATTTAACCAGTCTCTCATGGTGCTGGCTAACTTGTTCCTCCATCCTCCTCATTTCTAAGCTGCTTGGATTTTTATTCCCAGGCTAGTGGGAATAGAAATGACAAGACAGTCAGCTTGCATATCTTGGTTCTGAGTTACTTTTTCTTTCTTAAGAGCCCAGGTACATATGTTTCTGTATATGTAATCCAGCTTTTCTATATTTTAGTAGCAGGGGTGTAAGACAGAAGACAGGATTGTCATCTCATCCTGATCCAAATCTATTTTTTATAAAAGGTTTTATTAATTTTTGTTCTCAATTGAAATGTGTATATTCTATAATGATATTTCTCATAAAACATCTTGAGTAGAAACCTCTTGGTCAATAAAAAAGGTACAGGTTGATATTATCTTTCTTCTCCACTGCCATTTTCTCCCATCATTCTTCCAAGGCTGTTAAATCCATTTTCTCATTGTAACTAATGTTATTCTGCTATACCATTTTTTTTCCATCTTAGTATGATCTTCTCTGAGCCCTAAATCATTCTTGCACAATGCACTCGACTTGAACACCCTATCTGAATGATCACAACTAGACAACTCTATTGTGAAAATGTAACTACAAATACATCTCCACCCACAGCATGCAACATTTTCTGTTTTCTGTCTTTACGTTTACTTCACTACAACTTGACATTGTTAATATTTTATTGAGATATAATTGGTATATAACATTGTGGAGATTTAAGATGTGCAACCTGCTGATTTGATACATTTGTGTGTTGTAGTATGATTACCATCTTAGCATCACCCAACACCTCTATCATAATCACATAATTATCATTTCTTTTTTGTGGTAAGAACATTTAAGATCTGGTCTCCTAGCAACTTTCAAGTATACAATACAGATTTGTTAACTATAATTACAGTGCTGTGCATTAGATGCCCAGAATTGATTTATGTTCTAACTGTAAGTGGATATACCCTTTTCCCTTCCCTGTAGCCACTGATAACCACAATTTTACTCTATGTTTCTATGAGTTTAGCATTTTTAGATTCTACATAAAAGTGATATCATAAGGTATTTGTGTTTCTCTGTCTGACTTATCTCACTTAGCATACTGCCCTCAAAGTCAATCCATCCTGTCTCTCTCACTATCAGACTATCCCCATTTTTACTTCTTTCTCTTTATCCTTTATTCATATGTTTACCATAAATGTTACTCCTTTTTGCTGCCCTTTCCTTGTATGTTAGCAGTTCTCTAGCCTAACACTAGGGGGCATTACTGCCATCCACAAGATCTATTTTTAGGCTGCAGAACACAACTATAGAGGATCCAGACCCACAGATTGGTGCCATTATACATTTACCCACTCAAAAGGATTAAAGTCATCAGGCAATTCTAATTGTTCCTGATATAAACAAAAAGACAAAAACTCAAAAAGCAAAACCAAGCCGAAGAAACAACTGTCCCATCCCCCAAAAAGAAAGCAGCAGAAAATTTTATATTCCTTATGTCTACCATTCAATAATTTATTACAATTCTTAGATTCTAGTCATACTTGTTCAATTTTAGCAAATAACTGTGCTTATGACCTTATAGAGAGAAAAAGATAACTTTTGTGTGAACTTGCTTCTCCAACTTGGAATTGTAGCTACAGTTTGTAGAGTGTTCTGTTCTCTCAGGGACTATGAAGTATTGCTTTTCTCTTGTCTGTGATATCCTCAAATCTGCCTTCACCAACTCCCCTCATGTAGCCTATAAATACTCATTTCTCAACACGGTTTTCCCTTCAGTTATTCAGAGAACATATATTAGAGACCAACTCCAAGCCAGACTCCTTATCATTCTAGGGTCTTGGTGTTTGGTATTGTACAGAGCCAAATTTTCTACTATATAAGACATACCAAAGTAATCATTACACACACACACAGGAATCTTCTCATTTACCACTTCTTTGTCTACAATTCCAACAAGTTTCTAGGAAACCTTATATTGCATTATTAAATTACTAAAAATTCATTTTTAAACATAGAAATGGCCCTGGGAAGATAGTAAAATACCAATAAAAGTATCAAGTATTAACAATTTAGTATTAAGTATTTAGTATTAAAAGTTTTTGTAAGAATGAATATAATTTGGAGAAGGATCTGCAGGATATTTAATTAGAGGTTAAGTTCCAATGATCATTCTTAGTTAGGAGAGATCCCCTTTGGGTACCTGAGTGGCTCAGTTGGCTTTTGGAATCGGCTCAGGTCATTATCTCACAGTTTTGTGAGTTCAAGCCCCATGTCAGACTCTGCTTTGGCAGCACGGAACCTGCTTGAGAGTCTCTCTCTCCCTCTCTTTCTCTGTCCTTCTCCTATTTGTACCATCTCTGTATCTGACAAGATAAAGAAATAAACTTAAAAAATTTTTAAAAATTAAAAAAAAAAATGAGAGAACCCCTTGCCACATACCTTGCTCAGTCCAGGACTGGTCTGTGCAGGTACCATGAATAAGTTTACTGAAAGGGTGAACAAGAGAGAAATTGGAGCCACCACAATATTGTTGATAGACTCCTTTTATTTTACAGATCTACCCAGAACAAGCTTAACTTTGAGTGGATTTTATACTTATTGCCTGTATCTTTCTTTGGAGACCTCAAATAATATTCAGATTTCTAGACACAACATTAGTTCCCTGGAACTAAAATCATTAAGTTTGGGAATTGGGAATTTGTAATTTTAACTGGCTCCTATGAGCTTTTTATACACATGAATTTTGATAGCAATTCTACTAAGTAGTTAACATGATAAATAGATAAGATATTTGGATTTAGTCACTGCTTCTGGAAATTTTGTCTGTCATACACATTCTTAATATTTATTTCACCATTTTTCCGGTAATTAGTTTCAATTCTGTCACAGTGATCAGCACTAGCTATTAATTTATATTATTTTGATGTTTGAAAAATACAACAAATTATAAGTATGTGATTCCTATTCATTTTATCAATCATAAGTTTGATTTGGCATGTCATAAACCTGCTAAAATTTTGTTGAAATGATAATGCCTGTCTACCGTTTATAATGGCATTACTTCTGATTTTAGAAGACAGTGAGCAATAATGTTATAATGAAAAGTAAGCAATTGTAGGTATTGCCAAAATAGCATTCTGGAAAATGCAGATGCTTACTATGTGTTGGGTTCTCAAATAATAAAAAAAGAGAATATTTATATAATTTAAGCTATTTTTGAATAACCACAATTTGAAAATTCACATAAGACCATTAAAATTTATTTGAATGCAAAGTTATAAAATTTTTACCAATAGCTTGGGAGAAAATAAATTCAATACAAATATCTTCTATAAAATCACAGTTTCTATGTGAAATGCTAATATTCTAAAATACTAGGAAAAAGTGGTAGTATTGAAAATGATGCTGAAAAACACTCAATACATGATCCAAGGGGATGTAAAAAAAATTCCTGATCATTATAGGACATTTTTCATGATTTGCTTAAAATAGTATAGTTTATGGAAAACTTTTCGAGAACATTGGGTAAGAAAATATTTTATTTTTAAATTGTTTTTAACATTTAAAGTTTATTTAATTTATTGAAAGAGAGAGAGAATCTGCAGAGGAAGGGCAGAGAGATAAAGAGAGAGAATCCCAAGCAGGTTCTGCACCGTGAGCACAGAGCCTGATGTGGGGTTTGAACTAAGGAACCATGAGATCTTGACCTGACCTGAAGTGGAGTTGGATGCTCAACTGAATGAGTCACCCAGGTGCCCTGAAACGTTTTTAAATAGAGCACAAAAATGTATGAACTGGAAAGAGGTGCATTGGAACTGTGATCTTGTGTTCCTCAATTGACAGCATTAAGAAGGTTGGTGAAATTACAGCCACATAACAGGAAATATATTTGCAAGATATATAACCAATAAAAATCTTAGAAAACATGAACTTGTGTAAATCAAAACATAAAAACAAACCATACCACCAAAAATAGGCAAAAGAATTCAATTGTCACTTCATGAAAAACAGATAGATACCAAAACCCAATAAATACATGATGATTTGTCTAACCCTTTAGCCATCAAAGAAATGCAAATTAAAACTACAGTGAGCTATCACCACATAGACTGAATGGCTAAAATATGGGCATATATGAATAAATACATGGAAAATTAGACAATGGTGACTTGGCAAGAATGTGAAACTGTGAGAAATCTCACACACTAAAAGTAAGAGTATAATCTGGTGTAAAATGCTACCAACTTGTGATAATGTAAATTGGTTCAATTTATTTGGAAAATTATCACTATCTTCTAAAACTGAAAAAAAAAATCTTATTATTAAAGCATTTCACTCCCAGATTGCCATAAAAGTATAGACACATGTATATACACATAACATATACAAGAGTGTCTGTAGCAGCTTTATTTATAACTTCATATTGAAAACCAAATTTCCATCAACTATAAAATAGTGATATGTTCATAGGGTAAGTACAAAATAGCTATAAAGAAGCATTTTTTTTAAAGCATGGATGAATCTGACAAATACAGTATTGGGTAAAAGAAACACAAAATAGTATAGTATTGTATGATCCTATTTATTATGTAAAATCTAAAAGCAGACAAAATTTTTATTTTGAAAGAAGTCAGAATAATGGTTTCCTTGAGAAAGGAGAGTAAGTCTGTCACTTGGGACAGTGCAGGAAGGCATCCTCTCAGATACTTATTTCAATTTGTTTAATCAAGTAATGGTTTCATAGTTATATTCACTTAGTGATAATTCATTCAGCTGTAGACTTATTATTTGTGCACTTATGAAGACTATAAATAAAAAGTTAAATAATTTAGGATGCCTGGGTAGCTCAGTCAATGGAGCATGGACTTTGGATGGTGTTAGAGTTCACAGGATCAAGCCCCAAATTGGGCCCTGTGCTGACAGTGTGGAGCCTGCTTTGGAGCCTCTATCTCCTTGCTCTCTGCCCCTTCTCCACTCATGCATGCTTTCTCTCTTTCCTTCAAAATAAATAAACATTAAAATTTTTTATAAATTTAGCTTAAGATACAATTATTTTTGTGTAACTTAACAAATATAGTTCAGATGCAGAGAGCTTAATCAACAAATTGGACTGAACAGATTTCATTTTTTTGTTTGTTTTAAATGTTTATTTATTTTGAGAGAGAGAGAGAGAGAGAGAGAACACACACAAGTGGGGGAGGTAGAGAGAGCAGGAGAGAGAGAATCCCAAGCAGGCTCCATACTGTCAGCTCAGAGCCTGATGTGGGACTTGATCTCACAAACTGAGATCATGACCTGAGTTGAAATCAAGAACTGGACGCTTAACCAACTGAGCCACCCAGGTGTCCCAGACTGAACAAAATTTAAATGTGTGGTATTTAAGAAAAAGAATGTTCTCTTATATGGTCCTATATACACTAGCTTAAAACAAAATAAATAATGTTAAGTAAGAAAGATAATAGTATAAAAAAATCTCTTCCTCTTGTCATTTAACTGAGAATGTAAAGGTACCCTCAGTGATAGGGTACAGTATATTCTGCTTTAGTAAAATAAGCTTTAATTCACAAAATGTTTATCAAATTCTTAAATGTGCAAGAGACACTGTGATAGGAAGAACATACAGTATAGAACTAACACTTTTCTCAAGGAAGTAGCTATCTAAGTCAATATTTAAGGAGCATTTACTTTTTTCTATTTAATATATTTTCACACTTTAATATATAATTTCAATACAAGGCATAAAGTAATCAATGTTACAAGGTTCCAATGTCTGTGTCCTTTATATGTTTAAATAAAAGGGAAAGCTCTTTAATATAAAGGTCAAGTTCATGCTAGTAGTTAAAAAAAATGTATCAGTGTGAAAGCAATTGAAAAGGATTTTAAAGGATCAGGGAATGGCTATACTTGTTACAGGAAATAAATAAGGGTAAGGGTGAGACAAGGGCACTCCAGGAAAAGATGATTACTTGAGCTGAAAAGGAACTGTTGAAAACTGTGGGGTATTTCCAAATAACAGATGGTCATACTGTTTTTCAGCCTTTTAAAATAAAAATATGAGAGAAATATAAATCAAGGTTTGGAAGTTAGTGGGGCTACTTTTATAAAGGATTTCTTCTTTCTCTTCTTCCTCTTCACCCTCCCCCTTTGGTTCCCCTTGTATGCCCGTCCCCTTCCTCTTCTCTTTCTTCTCCCCCACTTCCTCCTTCTCAGCTCTTCCTCCCCCTCCTCCTCCTCCTTCACTGAGGTGAAGATTACCAATGTAATTTGTAAGGCAGTAGAGGAATCCTTTGAAGAGTTTTGGTTTAAGATAATCTCTTTAGGAGTATTAAACTACTAACATTTTATGAATTAGAAAGGAAGGCTTATCGTAAATTGACCCTTTTTAAGGATATAATAATAATCCAGATGAGTATAAATCGCCCTGAATAGTTAAAGCAGGAATTAAAAAAAAAAAATCCAAGAACCATTGTAGACTCTAAAGGTCCTAGTGTTTCCTTTTCTTTTTTTTTAAATTAAGGTATAATTGACATTATATTAGTTTCAGGTGTGCAACATAATGATTCAGTATTTGTATATTTTGCCAAATAATCATCAATATATATCTAGTTAACATTCATCACCAGAGTTACAATTTTTTTCTTTTGATGAGGATTTGTAAGATCTATTCAATATGCAATGAAGTATTATTAACTGTAGTCACCATGCTGTACATTACATTCCTCTGACATTTACTTTTTATAACTTGAAGTTTGTGCCTTTGACTTCTTCCACCCATTTTGCCCACCCAAGCAACTCCACCTTGCAACCACCTATGTGTTCTCTGAGTTTGTTTGTGTTTTAAGTAAAAATACTTTTATCCCATATGTAAGAGAAATCATGCCATATTTGTTTTTCAGTCTTCATATTTAACTTAGCATAATACCCTCTAGGTCCATCCATATTGTCACAAGTGACAAGGGTTCGTTCTTTCTTATATGGCTGAGTAGTATTCCATTATATTTATATATACCACAATTTATCCATTCATCTATCAGTGGATGCTTAGGTTATTTCCATATCTTTGGCTATTGTAAATGATGCTGCAGTGAACATAAGGGTGCGTGTATCTTTTTGAGTTGGTTTTTTCATTTACATGGGATAAATACCCAGAAGTGGAATTGCTACATCATATGGTAGTTGTATTTTTAACTTTTTGAGGATCCACCTTCAGTGGACTACGGTTCCGTTTTCTTAACATCCTTGCCAACATTTGTTTCTTGTCTTTTTTTAATAGCCATTCGACAAGGTATGAGGTGATATCTCATTGTGCTTTTGATTTGTGTTTCTCTGATGATTAATGATGTTGAGCATCTTTTCATGTACTATTGGCCATTGGTATATCTTCTCTGGAAAATGTCTGTTCATATTTTCACATTTTTAATTGGATTGGTTTTTGCTATTCTTTATGAGTTCTTTATGTATTTTGGATATTAAACTCTTTCATAATTTGCAAATATATTCCCTCATTCAGTAGGCTGCCTTTTAATTTTGTTGGTGGTTTTCTTTGCTGTGCAGAAGCTTTTTAGTTTGATGTAGCCCCATTTATTTTTGCATTTGTTGCTTTTGATCTTAATGCCAGATTAAAAAAATCATTGACAAGATATGTGTCACTGCCTAGGTTTTCTTTAGGACTTTTATGGTTTCAGGACTTACATTTAAGTCTTTAATCCATTTTGAATTTATTTTTGTGTATGGTGTAAGGTAGTGATCCAGTTTTAATCTTTTGCATATGGCTATTCAATTTTTTCAGCACTCTAAAAATTTTTTTAAATTTATTTTTGAGAGAGAGAGAAAGAGAGAGAGAGAGAGAGAGAGAGAGAGAGCAGGGAATGGGCAGGTAGAAAAGGAGACACAGAATCTGAAGCAGGCTCCAGGCTCTGAGCTGTCAGCACAGAGCCAAATGTGGAGCTTGAAGTCATAAACCAGGAGATCATGATCTGAGTCAAAATTGGCCACTTAACCAACTGAGCCACCCAGGCACCCTTGCAGCACTGTCTTTTGAAGAGACTGTTCTTTCCCTATGTAAGTTCTTGGTTCCTTTGTTGTAAATTAGTTGACCATATATGTACGGATGTATTCCCAGGCAGTATTCTGTTCTATTGATCTATTTCTGTTTTTATGCCAACCATACTGTTTTAATTAGTATAACTTTATAATTCAGCTCGAAATCAGGAAGTATGATGTTTTCAGCTTTGTTTTTTCTCAATATTTCTATGGCTATTTGGTGTATCTTATTGTTCCATACACATTTTAAGGTTGTCCTATTTCTGTAAAAATTCCTATTGGAATTTTCCTAAGGGTTGTATTGAATCTTTATATTGTTTTGGGTAGTATGGACATTTAAACAATAGTAGTTCTAGTCCATGAGCACAGGATAACTTTCCATTCATTAGTGTTCTCTTCAATTAATTTCATTAATGACTTACAGCTTTCAATAAACAAGTCTTTCATCTTCTTGGTTAAATTTATTCCTAGGCATTTTATTCTTTTTGATGCAGCTGTAAATGACATTGTTTTCTTAATTTCTTTAAGAACTCTGATAGTTGGAGTACCTGGTGGCTCAGTCAGTGTCTGACTCTTGATTTCAGCTCAGGTCACAATCTCACAGTTATGAGATCAAACTCCAAGCCCTGTGTTGAGCCATGTTGGGCTCTGTACTGGGAATGGAGCCTGCTTAAGAGTCTCTCTCCCTCTCCCTTTGCCTGTCCCTGGCTCATACTCTCACGGTCTCAAACAAAACAAAACAAAACAAAAGCAAAAACAAAAACAAAAAATCCCTGATAGTTCATTATTAGTGTATAGAAATGCAACAGATTTTTGTGTATTGATTTTGTATCCTGCAACTTTACTGATATGTTTATTAGTTCTAACAGTTTCTTGATGTAGTCTTTAAGGTTTTCTATATTTATCAGCTGCAAATAGTGATGGTTTTACTTGTTTATTTCCAATTTAGATAGTTTTTTTTCCCCTTGTCTAATTGTTCTGGCTAGGACTTCTAATGCTATGTTAAATAAAAGTGGTAAGAGTGGGCATCTTTGTCTTATTCCTGATCTTAGAGGAAAAGCTTTTAAGTTTTATCTTTAAGTATGATGGCTGTGGGCTTAACATATTTTGTCTTTGTAATGTAAGGAATGTTCCCTCTATACCTGATTTTTGAGAGTTTTTTTTTTCTATTTTTCATTTCTTTCTTCTTTTTATTTTATTTAAATCCAAGTTTGTTAACATATAGTGTAATAATGGTTTCAGGAATAGAGTTTAGTGATTTATCAGTTACATATAACACCCACTGCTCATCCAAACAAGTGCCCTCCTTTTTGTTTTTTAATGTTTATTTATTTTTGAGAGAGAGAGAGACAGAGTGTGAGTGGAGGAGGGGCATATAGAGGGAGGTACAGAGTTTGAAGCAGGCTCCAGGCTCTGAGCTATCAACACAGCTTGAACCCATGAACTGTGAGATCATGACCTGAGTCAAAGTCAGATGCTTAACTGACTGAGCCACTTAGGCACCCCTTCCCTTTTTTTTAATCTTTACAAGTACCCTCCTTAATGCCCATCCCCCATATATCCCATCACCCCACCGAACTCCCCTCCAGTAACCTTCAGTTTGTTCTCTGTAATTCAGAGTCTCTATGGTTTGCCTCTCTCTCTGTTTTTACCTTATTTTTACTTCCCTTCTCCTATGTCCATCTGTTTTGTTTTTTAAATTCATATGTGAGTAAAATCATATGATAGTAAATTATATGACTTATTTCACTTAGCATAATGCATTCTACTTCCATACTTGCATATGGCCAGATTTCATTCTTTTTGATTGCTGAGTAATATTCCATTGTATGTATATATCACATCTTTGTTCATTTGTCATTCGATGGCATTTGGATTTTTTCCATAATTTGGCTACTGTCTATAGTGCTGCAGTAAACTTTGGGGTTCCTGTGCCCCTTCAAATCAACATTTTTTGTATCCTTTGGATAAATATGTAGTAAAGCAATTGCTGGGTCATAGAGTAGCTCTGTTTTTAATTTTTTGAGGAACTTCCATACTGTTTTCCAGAGTGGCTACACTAGTATGCATTCCCACCCGCAGCATAAAAGTATTCCCCTTTCTTTGCATACTCTTGAGCATCTGTTGTTTCCTGAGTTGTTAATTTTACCCACTCTGACAGGTGTGAGGTGGCATCCTATTGTGTGTTCTTTTTTCTAAAAATAGTTTATTGTCAACTTGGTTTCCATATAATATTATTGTGGTTTTGATTTGTATTTCCCTGATGATGAGTGATGTTGAGCTTCTTTTCCTGTGTCTGTTAGCCATCTTGATGTCTTCTTTGGAAACGTATCTATTTATGTCCTTTGCCCATTTCTTCACTGAACTATTTGTTTTTGGCTGTTGAATTTGGTAAATTCTTTATAGATTTTGGATACTAACCCTTTATTTGATATGTCATTTGCAAATAACTTCTTCCATTCCATCAGTTGCCTTTAATGATTTTTAAAAATTTTATATTTATTTTTTAATTTAAATCCAAGTTAGTCAACATATAGCATAATGATGATTTCAGGAATTGAATTTAGGATTCATCACTCATGTAATACCCAACAAGGGCTCTCATTAATCCCTATCACTCTTTAGCCCATCCCCACCACCCACCACCTACCACTTACCACCACCACTTAGTTTGTTCTCTGTATTTAAGAATTTCTTAGGGTTTATCTTCCTCTGTGTTTTTACCTTATTTTTGCTTCCCTTCTCCTTTGTTCAGCTGTTTTGTTTCTTAAGTTCCATATATGGCTGAAATTGTATGATACTTGTGTTTCTCTGACTGAATTATTTTGCTTAGCATAATATACTCTACTTCCATCCATGTTGTAGCAAATGGCACGATATTATTCTTTAAAAAAATTTTTTTTACAATTATTTATTTTTGAGAGACAGAGTGAGACAGAGCACGAGCGGGAGAGGGGCAGAGAAAGAAGGAGACACAGAATCTGAAGCAGGGTCCAGTCTCTGAGCAAACATTTAGCACAGAGTCTGATGCAGGGCTCGAACCCACAAACTGTGAGATCGTGACCTGAGCTGAAGTTAGACATTTAACCGACTGAGCCACCAGCCACCCCAGATTTTATTCTTTTTGATCACCAAGTAATATTCCATTATATATATAAAGCACACCTTCTTCAACCATTTATTAGTTGATGGACATTTGGGCTCTTCCCTTGCTTTGGCTATTGTTGATAGTGCTGCTGCAAATAGTGGGGTGCATGTGACCCTTTAAATCAGCATTTTTGTATCCTTTAGGTAAATACCTAGTAGTGTAATTGCTGGGTATAGAATAGTTCTATTTTATTTATTTTTTATTTTTATTTTTATTTTTTATTTTATTTTATTTTTTAATGTTTTATTTATTTCGAGGAGAGAAAGAGACAGCGTGAGCAGAGGAGGGTCAGAGAGAGAGTCACAGACTGAAACAGGCTCCAGGCTCTGAGCTGGCAGTCAGCACAGAGCCCGACGCGGGGCTCGAACCCACGAACCGCGAGATCATGACCTAAGCGAAAGTCGGACGCTTAACCGACTAAGCCACCCAGGCGCCCCTATTTTATTTATTTTTTAAATTTTAATTTATTTGTTTACTTTATATCCAAGTTAGTTAGCATATAGTGCTGTAATGTTTTCAGTAGAGTCCCGTGATTCATCCCCTATGTATAATACCCAGTGCACATTCCATCAAATGTCCTCCCTATGCCCCTTACCCATTGAGACCACCACCCCAACAAACAGACCAATTTTGTTCTCTATAATGAAGAGTCTCATATTTTGTCCCCTTCCTTGTTTTTATATTATTTTTGCTTCTTTTCCCTTATGTTCATCTATTTTGTATGATAAATGCCTCATATGTGAAGTCATATGATATTTGTCTTTCTCTGACTGGCTAATTTCGCTTAGATAATACCCTCTAGTTCCATCCATGTAGTTGCAATTGGCAAGATTTCATTCTTTTTGATTGCCAAGTAATACTCCATTGTGTATATGTGCCACATCTTCTTTATCCATTCATCCACTGATGGACATTGGGGCTCTTTCCATACTTTGAGTATTGTAGATAATGCTGCTATAAACATAGGGGTGCATATGCCCCTTTGAAACAGCTCACCTGTATCCCTTGGATAAATACCTACTAGTGCAATTGCTGGTCATAGGGTAGTTCTATTTTTAACTTTTTGAGGAACTTCCATTCTGTTTTCCAGAGTGGCTCCACCAGTTTGCATTCCCACCAGCAGTGCAAAAGAGACCCTCTTTCTCCTCATCCTCATCAACATCTGTTTGTTTCCTGAGTTGTTTATGTTAGCTTTTCTGAGTGGTGTGAGGTAGTATCTCATTGTGGTTTTAATTTGTATTTCCCTATTGATGAGTGATGATGAGCATTTTTTCATGTGTATGTTAGCCATCCGGATATCTTTGAAGAAGTGTCTATTCATGTCTTTTGCTCATTTCTTCATTGGATTATTTGTTTTTGGGTGTTGAGTTTGATAAGTTCTTTATAGATTTGGATATTAATCCTTTGTCTGATATGTCATTTGCAAATATCTTCTCCCATTCCATCGATTCCCTTTTAGTTTTGCTGATTGTTTTCTTCACTGTGCAGAAGTTTTTATCTTCATGAGGTCTCAATAATTCAGTTTTGCTTTTGTTTCCCTTGCCTCCAGAGACACGTTGAATAAGAAGTTGCTGTGGTGGAGGTTAGTGAGGTTTTTCCCTGTTTTCTCCTCTAGGATTTTGATGGCTTTCTGTCTCATGTTTAAGTCTTTCATAAATTTTGAGTTTCTTTTTGTGTACAGTGTAAGCAAGTGGTCCAGGTTCATTTTTCTGCATGTCGCTGTCCAGTTTTTCCCAGTGCCATTTGCTGAAGAGACTGTGTTTATTCCATTGGATATTCTTTCCTGCTTTGTGAAGGATTAGCTGGCCATACATTTGTGGGTCCATTTCTGGGTTCTTTATTCTGTTCTATTGATCTGAATTTCTGTTGTTGTGCCAGTACCATATTTTCTTGATGACTACAGCTTTGTAATACAGCTTGAAGTCTGGAATTGTGATGCCTCCAAATTTGGTTTTCTTTTTCAGGATTGCTTTGGCTATTTGGGGTCTTCATACAAATTTCAGGATTGTTTTTTCTAGCTCTATGAAGAATGGCAGTGTTATTTTGATAGGGATTGTATTGAATATGTAGATTGCTTTGGGTAGTATCGACATTTTAACAATATTTGTTCTTCTAATCCATGAGCATGGAGTATTTTTTTCCATTTCTTTTGTGTCTACTTCAATTTCTTTCATAAGCTTTCTATAGTTTTCAGTGTATAGATTTTTCACCTCTTTGGTTAGGTTTATTCCTAAATGTTTTATGGTTTTTGGTGCAATTGTAAAGGGATTGATTCCTTGTTTTCTCTTTCTTTTTCTTCATTATTGTTATATAGGAATGCACCTGATTTCTGTGCATTAATTTAATATCCTGCGACTTTGCTGAATTTAGTTCTAGCAGTTTTTGGTGGAATCTTTTGGGTTTTCCATATACAGTAGCATGTCGTCTGTGAAGAGTGAAAGTTTGACTTCCTCTTTGCTGATTTGGATACCTTTTAATCCTTTGTTTTGTTTGATAGCAGAGGCTAGGACTTCCAATACTATGTTTGATAACAGTGGCGAAAGTGGACATCCTGTTGTGTCCCTAACCTTAGGGAGGAAGCTCTCAATTTTTCTTCATTGAGGATGATATTAACTGTGTGTCTTTCATCTATGACCTTTATGATGTTGAGATATGTTCCTTCTATCCCTACTTTATTGAGGTTTTTTACCAAGAAAAGAAGCTGTATTTTGTCAAATGCTTTTTCTGCATCTGTTGAGGATCATGTGGTTCTTATCCTTTCTTTTAATGCGATGTATCATGTTGATTGATTTGCAGATGTTGAACTCCTCCTACAGCCAGGAATTAATCCCATTCAATAATGGCGAATAATTCTTTTAATGTATTATTGGAAGAGAGGGTTTTTTTTTTTATCATAAAGGAAGGTTGAATTGTGTCAACTGCTTTTTCTGTATGTTTTGAGATGGTTACATTATTTTTATCATTTGTCTATGTGGTATATCACATCAACTGATATAGAGATTTTAAATTATCCTCGTATCCCCAAACTAAATCCCACTTGATTATGGTGTATGGCTATTTTAATGAATTATTGAATTTGGTTTGCTAATATTGTGTTGAGGATATTTGCATATAAATTTATTGGAGATAATGGCCTGTAATTTTTTGTTGTTCCTCCCTTTCCCTTCCCTTCCCTTTTCTTTCCTCCCTCCATACATTTCCTCCCCTCTCCTCTCCTCTCCTCCCCAACTCCAGTTCTCTCCTTTCCTCTTTACTTTTCCTTTCTATATTGTTGTTGTTGCTGTTATTGTTGGTATCCTTATCTGGCTTTGGTTTCAGGGTAATTCTGGCCTCCTAGAATCAATTTGGAAGAGTTCCCTTCTCCTGATTTTTGAAAATTTGAGAAGGGTTGGATAACTGATTCACTATCCTTGAAAGTAATCAGTGTTTTGGTTTTCTGTTTCATCATGATTCACCATGGTAGGTGGTATGTTTCCAGTAGTTTATCCCGTTTCACCTTTTATTCAATTTGTTGGTATGAATTTTTCATAGTAGTCTCTTATGATCCTTTGCATTTCTGTAATGGCATTTCTCTTTCATATCAGAATTCATTTATTTGGGTTCTCCTTCATGCTTTTTTTTTCCCCTTGGTAAGTCTGCCTAAATGTCAATTATGCTTATCTTTTCAAAGAACTACCTTTTATTTTCAGTGATGTTTTCTCTTGTCTTTTTGGTCTCTATTTCTATTTCATATGTTTCTGCTCTAATGTGTGTTATTTCCTTCTTCCACTAACTTTGGGATTTGTTTGTTATTCTTTTTCTAGTTTTTTTTTTTTGAAGTGTAAAGTTAGATTATTTATTTAAGACTTTTTTTCCTGAGGTAATTATTTATCACTATGAATTTTCTCCCTTAGAACTGCTTTTGCTGCATCTTATAGATTAGGGTATGTTACATTTACATTTTTTCATGATATTTTTTGATTTCTCTTTCAATATCTTCTTTGACCCCTTGGTTGTTCAGTAGTATGTTGTTTAATTACTACCTATTTGTGTATTTTCCAGTTTTCTTTGTGATGACATTTTGTGGTTTCATACCATTGTGGTCAGAAAAGTGCAAGATATAACCTCAATTCCCTTAAATTTATTAGGACATGTTTTATGGCCTAACATATGCTTATTTTGGAAAATGCTTCGTGTGTTCTTGAAAATAATGCATTCTGTTGCTTTTAGATGTAATTTTCTATAAATATCTTTGAAGTACTTCTGGTCTAATATGTCATTTAAGGCCAATTTTTCTTATTGGCTTTCTGTTGGGATGATTTATCCATTCATGTAAGTGGGATATTAAATCTCATACTATTATTGTATTTCTGTCTGTATCCCCTTTTATTTATGTTAACATTTGATTTATATATTTAGGTGTTCCTATGGTGGATGCATGAATATTTATAAATGTTAGATCTTCTTGTTGGATTGACCCTTTTATCATTATGTAATGCTTTTTGTTTCTTATTATCACCTTTGTTTTTAAGTTTGTTTTGTCTAAGTATAGATACTCCAAATTTCTTTTGGTTTCCATTTGCACAGAATGTCTTTTTCCATCCGTTCCCTCTTCTTCTCAGTGTGTGTATGCTCTTACATCTGTAATGAGTCCTTGTAAGCAGCATATAGATGGGTCTTGCCTGTTCCTTTCTCTTTTCTTTTCTTTTTTCTTTTTCTTTTCTTCTCTTTCTTTTTAAAATCCATTTAGCCACTCTGTGTCTCTGAATTGGAGAATTTAGTCCACTTGCATTTAATTTTAATTTTTTAAATGTTTATTTTTGAGTGAGAGAGACATAGATCACAAGTGAGGGGTGGGCAGAGAGACAGAGGGAGACCTAGAATCGTAAGCAGGCTTCAGGCTCTGAGATGTCAGCACAGAACCCAACATGGGGCTCAAACTCACCAGCCATGAGATCATGACCTGAGCTGAAGTCAGATGCTTAACTGACTGAGCCATCCAGCCACTCCATAGTCCACTTGCATTTAAAGTAACTACTGATAAGTATTGATTATTGCCATTTTGTTAATTGTTTTCTGATTTTTTTGTAGTGCCTCTAAGTTTTTTACTTCTTCTCTTGATCTCTGCATTTGGGGTTTGATTACTTTATTGAATAGTATGCTTATATTACTTTTTTCTTTATCTTTTGTGTTTAATATAGTTTTTAACTTTGTGTTTACCAGGAGCCTTACATATAACAACTTATACCTATTACAGTTTATTTTGATAACAACTTAAGCTTGACTCCATTGTAAAGCTCAACATTATTACTCTCTCTCCTAACATTTTATGTTTTTGATGGCATATATTCCATCTTTTTATTTACACCTTGTTGATAAAAACTTATTATTGTATCACAGTTACTTTTGCTACTTTTATCTTTTAATAGTCATACTAACTTTATAAATGATTAATTCACTACCTTTACTATATATTTATCTTTACAGGGGGATTTATCCTTTCATCTATGTCCTTGTTACTTATTAACAACAATTCTTTTAAGCTTAAAGGAGTCTCTTTAACACATCTGCTAAGGCCGTTATTAAATTTGTAATTAAATTGTAATTATTTAATTATTTTAAAAAATTCTTCAAATATCAATGTGACCAAATGTGATTGCCCTCATATTTTTTAAAAATATTTTTATTTATTTCTAGGAGAGAGAGAGAGAGAGAGAGCAGGGGAGGGTCAGAGAAAGAGGGAGATACAGACTCTGAAATAGGCTCCAGCTCTGAGCTGGCAGTCAGCACAGAGCCCTACGCGGGGCTTGAATCCACGAACCGCGAGATCATGACCTAAGCGAAAATCGGACGCTTAACCGACTAAGCCACCCAGGCGCCCCGCCCTCATATTTTTGAAATCAAAGATCTTTATTTTTTTAATGTTTTTTTTTTTTATATTTTTTATTTCTAGGAGGGAAAGACAGCGTGAGCAGGGGAGGGTCAGAGAGAGAGGGAGTCACAGACTGAAACAGGCTCTAGGCTCTGAGCTGGCAGTCAGCGCAGAGCCCGACTTGGGGCTCAAACCCACGAACCGTGAGATCATGACCTAAGCGAACGTCAGACGCTTAACCGACTAAGCCACCCAGGCGCCCCTAAATCAAAGATCTTTTTTAAAAAAATATTTTCTGTCTCCTTGACATGTTACTTCAGAGAAAGTTTTATATCATGTCATTTTCATAGTAAAACTTTTAGCTTATTTCTATGTTAAGAGCTACTCATTATCCACTTCTTTAGGAGGTCTGATGTTAACTAGGTCTGTTTCTTGAACTTTTGATTTTCCCGCAATTTTAGATCCTCTCCCTTGTATGTCAAATAAGCATATTTAGTTTCCAAAGTCTCAAAAGTGCTCTGCTATTCTTTCCTTTATTTGCTACATTTCTGTTCATTTAGTGAAAAACTTTCCAAAGATGAGGATTTATTTAAGTTTACCTTCTTACCATCTTCTGAGTCTTCAAAATTTTGTATGAATTATTTTGTCACCCTAATGCAATTCCACTCTGAAATCATTAGCCATTATACTCTTCTAATGGACGATCTTTTGTAATCCTTCCTTATTTGACTTTCTTTAACATTTATGCCTGTTAATTACCCGCTACCTCATGAAAACCAGTTTTAGTCGGGTTTAGGTCTAGATGTCTTCCAGACCCTCTGATGTTTCTTTCCCTTATCTCAGTTTCTATGTTGGGCCTTCTGATTGTTAATTAGGTCACATCAACTACCTTTTTTTTTTTTGATTGACACTGTCACACATTTTTTTTCTATTAAATTCCATTATGAATGAAAATTTGCATTTGTATTAACGGCTTTATATAAAAATTTATTTTTCAAACAATGAATCTATAAACAAACTTTTTTTTCTCTTCATTATCTGATATTCCTCTACTTTATTTATGTTTCTTAAATGAGACCACTGTTTGTCTTTCCCTTATTGTTCATTTTATATATTTTGAAACTGTTATGTCTCAAAAGATTAGTGGCAGAGGCAGATATGTAAATTCTGGAATAGGATGGAAGCAGATTTGAGTTGGATTTGGAGACTATGTCCATGTGATTACAGGGCTTTGAGAAACTTTATGGCATGTAGCTAAAAATCTATCACTTGGAAGAATAGAAGGGATAATCATTTAGCCAACATATTTAGTGCTTTTTGGATAAGGATTGTTCTACTTGTTAATAATTCTTCCAGACCTCTGAGTTGTAAGCACATGAGTGCCTGGGGATTCTGCAGTTATTGGACTCCGATGTCTCTGAGAAGCCTCAGGACACCAAGAGGCTCATAGCAGGCAGCAAGACAGTACACTTGGTTACACTTACACGAAATTAGCATGTGCTGGCTAAAAGCACTTGGAGTTAGGTCATTGCCAGAACAAGAGATGAATAGAAAGAATGTGAAGCAGTACAAAAGAAATATTTGGCTCGTTGCAATTATCCTACATTTTCACAGACCAGATTACTTTTCATTTACCAATCCTGATATCTCCTTCCCACTTGCTTCTTCTCATCAAGCAGATCTATCTGTTCTTTCAGGTGGCCTTCCCAGTTCTGCCTATCCTAAACCTGCCTATCAGTTAATTCTCAGCTCAAATGATCCTTCCTTTATTTTGTCCCATTAATAAGAAGCCATTTACTCCTCCTAACTCTTATATCCCAATAAGGAACTCTGGTTGCCATAATGAAATGATCCTGGTTAAAGACAAGAATTTTCTTTCCTTCCTGTGTGTGTGTGTGTGTGTGTGTCCTTTGTAGCATTTGATTCAATCCCAACTTTTGAGTATGTAAGGCCCCTATGCTCATCACTATACCACCAACACCCACCTTTTGCATGTGGAAAATTTTGTCATGTTGATATTATACTTGTAACCAGTCAGTAATTCTATTTGAGCCTCAACTATTTCGTTTATATAATCTGGATTAGTAATATCTATTTTGCTGGGTTATTTCAAGTTATAAATAATAAACTATAAGTAATGTGCTTATACAGAATAAATGCCCTCTGAAAGTTCTTTTCCCATGTACAAGGCCACAAGGCAATTGATTTTTTTTATGATCCTCTGAAGTAATTCATTACAAGTGTAGTTGTTCACAGCTAAGCAATGTTTTGCTCTTCAATAGGGATGACAGGTTTTTTTTGTTTATCTGATTCCCTGATTGCCAGAGACCATATTGTAACAGTTGTGAGGAGTGGTAGTGTAGCCTTGGGATAAAGCTGATGCCGAGGCAGACAGCAGATAGCAGAATGATCTCACGGTCCTGCTTTTTAGAGCCTGCTCTACCTCCAAACTTCGAATTTTGAGAAAAATGCATCTCCTAATTTTTTTCAGGCCAGCTTGCTTTGGGTTTCCTGGTTCTCAATTTTAAAGTATTTAAAATGACACATACTTCAGTTTAGCTCTACTAATGTGTAGTATTTTCATTTATCTCAGGCTCTGCTGTTGTCCCTTCAATAAGGTCAAGTGTTGACAAACTATTAAACTATAGGAAACACAACAGCCTCAGAGAAACAGGACTCAACATGCAGTGTGGGACAACTCAGGGCCCCTCCACTGTGCACAGTGTTTGTCTACTTTCCAGGTTCCCCACAGCATCTGAAGCTTTACGTCCCTGGAGGCGACTGCCCATATGTTCACCTCGATTACCAACCTGCAGTTTCCAGGCATCTGTTAAATTACAATTTTGAGCACTCAATGGTGATTTCATTTGTGTTTAAAAAAAAAAAAAAAAGGGAGACTTTTTGCCCCTTATTAAGTTAAAATGGCATTGCACCACAGTGTAGAGGTTGCATATAAGTATACTGAAAGAATCCATAGAACTAAGAGGTTTGGAAGCTTATGTGTGCTATTAAGAGGTGAGGAGTCAGGTTGTGTTCATGTGTGCTTATTGTTCTTTCTCAGAACAATAAACAGGTTCTCTCTTGTGAAAGAAAAGGAAGTTTCAAAAATGTAGAATTAGCTTTGTTTCTATCAGGACCCCTTATGTCTTTATAACCCCAAAGAACGTATCATGGAATTTGTAGGGGGATACTGGCAACATATAAAAGGCTAGAGAGGCCACAGAGCTACAGATGTTCCCCAATCTTACGCAAGATGATTCTTCATGGTGGTTTCCTTTTTGCAAAGCTTTCAGCTCATTCTGTAAAAACACCTGATTAGATAGCAGTGCCTGCAACATTCTCAGCTGTCCTTTCTTTCCTTGTTACCTTCTCTTGTCAGGATAGTTGAGTTATCAAATGGTATAAGTGTTATGCCAATACGTTTCCAATATAAAACTCTAGCCATGCAAAGGCTGAGGGAAATTGTTTTCCAACTAACTGCTGGCAGCCTGCTCTTATAGATTAAGACCAGGTCTCTCCACAAAGCACTGAAGCAGCACATTTAAAAGGAGGCAAATAGAACATAGACTATTTGGCATCAGAGATAAAACAGTTCATTACCTGGTTAATGTTTGCATTTTCCTGGTATAGAGCAAGCATAAAATTACAGATAACAAAGTGACATTTAATAGGTACTGGACATTTCAAGAGAAATGTAGCTTTTAAAGATGTTTCTCTTTCATTCCTGGAAAAATTAAGGAAAGGGGGAGGATTATTCTATCAGGTACAAACCTCAAAGGCAGAAAATATAGGGGAAATAAAGTCTACCTTCATGAATTATTAATGATAGAAATCTGGCCAAGCAACTTTCTTCTCTCAGGGACTTAATTTTCAAATTTATTATATACAAATTAAAGTGCCTGTGTTCTCTACTACATAGGGCTGTGGCAAAAAAAGGAAATGAAATCACATAAAAGTGCATTAAAATCTCTAAAGCACAACAACAAAATTTAAGTCACTTTCTTCTGTGAGGATCCACTACATTACACTAACTGTGTAACCTCAGTGTAATAATATGAGAGCAACAGAAACATGGAACATGCCGCCGAGATTGTCATGATTCACAAAGACATTACATTTAATCTAACCCAGCCTTTCAGAATCAAGAGGCACTTCAGAAACTATCTAGTCCATCTATAGCTAGAGCCCTGTACCTCTTTGTCAAAGAATTTTTCTGCCGGTATTTGGACACATCCTGTAATAGGGAGTTTGGTATTTATCTGAACCCATTCTCTGCTCTCTGAAGTGAACAGTATCATTCTGTGCATAAAGCACAGAGTTTTATAAGGAAAGGGTTCAAGCCATTGCTTTCCCACTTATTGTTTCCTAATACTGGGTAATTTAGGTTTAGATACAATGATCTCATTATTAAAAGTATAATAGTAATGTTACCCATGTCATAGGGTTCTATGCCTACCCCAAGTCCTTTACACATGCCAGTGATTATGCTCACGTGAGATGTCATGTTATCTTACTAGGCATGTTGTCTTTTTTATTGATTGAACATACGCAGTGATAATGTAGTACTAAAGATGGTATAAGCTATTTAAATCATCTTAAATAAACCTTTCAGAGATGTACAATTCATAACTGTTACCTTGAACAGCAAAGGTTGAGGATTACATATGAACTCTGAAATCCCTTTAACACAACTTAGTTAAATGCTACTGTGCATTTTCTTTAAAAGATGATGCAACAAGCAAGAAAAAAGAAAGTGTTTGAACATTGATGATCTTCAGTATCTTATAAGATAGCCTAGTAATCTTACTTTCAAAAGGGGGATGGTAAAATTATTTGACATGACTACTCACAGGCTGAAGTGAACCAAAATTGTTATGTAGACAATTTATCCTTGTCACTCTACTGTCTGTTGCCTTCCTCTTGATTCTCTGCGATGGTCAGACTTCTCACTTGCCCACTCCCTTTTCCATACCCTAAGCAAAGAACTTCTCTTGTTCCCTTATAGGAGCCTCAGCTAATTTAATGTACATCAACAAATCAAACTAATTTCTTTTTTTGTTGTTGTTTATTTATTTATTTTGAGAGAGAGAGAAGGGGAGAGAGAGTATGCATACACAAGTGGAGGAAGAGCAGAGAGGAGAGACAGAATCTCAGGCAGGCTCTGTGCCATAGGCTCACATTCATAAACTATAAGATCATGACCTGAACTGAGATCAAGAATTGGACGCTTAACAACGGTGCCATACAGACACCCTAGCAAATTAAACTAATTTCATTTGTGTGCTTAGGTAATTAACCTCCATAAGACTTCATTCAGTTACTTCATCTAAAAAATAGTGACAGTAATGTCACAGCTTTAAGAATTAAAGAAATCCATAGAAAGTATTTGGCATATTTTCATATTCACAGTAAGCTTTTATGATTTCTAGATATAATTACAATATCATAATTCAGATATAGTTATATATTATGCTTTCAAAAGTTAGATCACCAAATGAAAAGAGCATTTGAGCCAGAATGACTGTACCTGAAACTTGAGTTTATAAATTAATTGTTGTGTGGCATTAAGCATTATTTCAACTCTGTGATTTTCATTTCTTATATATATGCAAAACTGGGAGAATAATAGTATGTACCTCAAAGTGTTAACTGTGACAGTTAGATGAGAAAATCCTTTTAAAGACATTAGTACAGTGAACACTCATAGTAAATAAATAAATGCTATTTATTATTCACTGTAATAGTGTAGAAAAAATTCTATATTGTGTTTTTAAACAGTGAAATGTTAAAATAGAATATGAAGATTTTGTATTTTCCTGTTACTAAAAGTGTGCAAAAAGTGACATCCAGAGGTATAGGGAAAGACAACAATAACATTAAAACATTTGTACAGGAATTAGAAGAAAATTCATTTATCTGAGCTTCTTCCTGATCCTCTATTTCTACTTCCAGAAACTGTAACTTAAATTAGTATTTCTGTATCATCTATTTAGCTTATCAAGGAATGACATACATCTTACTGGATATTTGTGGGGAGGAAATGATGGAGACAAAAACATGTCTTGATGGAATGACCACACCTTCAAACTGTATTATCCCTTAACGTATGGTGTCATTATAGTTTTCTTATAAGTTGTTTCTAGCTTGCCTCTGCCGTCCTCTTTCTGAGTGATTCAGTGTAAACAAAGTAATGTGAAGTATATGCTCTTTTATTCTCCCTGACTCTTGTAGATGGTGTATAGCTGGGCAAAGTATAGGGATGATTTATAAAGTTAAAGTGAGTAGCTTAATAGTGGTAATGCTAAAAACTGAGTGATAGACCTCTCCGTCATTGAATGTTTATCACGTAGTATCTCAAACTTGTTAACTGCACTTTTACATTATTTAAAATTCTCTGTAATATTTTAAATTATTTAGGTAATTTGTATATTCAATTTTTATTATGAAAATAGATATAAAAAATTTAACTATTTACACATAATATTTGAGACATTCATATAATATTAGGGTATAAATAATTAATGTTTGATTAAGTTGCTTGTAATTAATAAAAATATATGTATCAAATTAGTATAGATGCTATATATTGAGATGTTATTTTATTCTTTTATCTATACTTAGTCATAGAGAGCTAGAAGTGATTTCTGGGAAGTTGCTATTTAAAGATTACAAAAGATTGTATCCAACCCCCATGCCCCACTCCTTTTCTTTCTTTCTTTCTTTTCTTTTTTTCTTTTTTTGTCATCTGCTGAGCTAGGTGGGAAAGAGAGAAGTTATTGGGGTGGGAGTATATATAGATAAATGCAGAACAATCAAGAAGAATGCTTAATGTAGGAAAAAGCAACATTGGAAACACTACGTAACATCTTTCATTGTCTGGCTGCCTAACATCTGAAAATCCTTAATGTACATAGGCATATTCTGTCATTCATTTGTTTACAAATTAATTAATTTAACAAATCTATGTAGTGCTAACCATGTGAACATTGGATTGGATATACAGTAGTGACATGATAGGCAAAGTCACTACCTTCATTGAACTCACATTCTGGAGGTTTATTTCAGAAAACACCTATTACAAACAAAAGAAAGATGTTCTGATTGCAAGTCCCCTCAGCCTTCCTGCTGCCCCACATACATGCACACAGACCCACTACAGCATGGGCAAGAGCTTTAACCTAGCTTTGCCCAGTCAGAAATAATCATCCAGGATTTTGAATTAGCAGCTACCTACGGAAAGGAACAAGAACACTAGCAAACCCATTCTGGTCATGTTATTAATGAAAATCATAATACCCAACTACATGTCTACAAAATAGATCCCCTATTCTACCCATATAAGGATAATCACCAAATACACATGTAATGTACCCATGTTTAATGATTTATATAGTTTTACCACATTCTAATGTTATTTTTATTCAACCATAAGATTTCCTGTTTTGTATTTTTTAGATATGAACCTGTTTTCTCTTTTTAAGAATCTTTACAAATTTTCCATCTTGAAAATAAGTAAGCTCACTTCTACATATTTCCACAGTTTCCTCATCAATATTGACTCATTAATTAAAAATAACACTTAGCTCAGCATTTATGTTAATCAAAAGGGTTCAAACTAGTGGGATAATTGACCTTGTCTCACTGGGATTCCTAGTAGGTGTTCAGGACGTTAAGATCCCATTTAATTTCTAACTTATGGAAAACGATGTGTCCTAAGTCATAATGCTTGAAATTTATGATTGTTCACCTGATTCTAAGACCTAAGTTTCTTTACAGATTCATAGGCATTGCAAGAGTCATCAAGTATTCTTGAAGAAGGTTTTTGCTATGACATTATAGATACATGCTGTGAATCACTTTCTCCAAAGACTGCTCTATAATCAATTTCTCAGTTTCTGAGTATATGACTGATATATAGGTGTGTGTGTATACATACGTATATACACACATACATATACATATTTATGACAAATATAATATATATATGGATATATAACAATGTGTACATATAATGTCATGATGTCATAATTATATATGTTATGATGTCATAATGTCATGGTACACATGTAATGTAATACTTAATGTAATGATATATACTTATGCATGTATATATTTAAAATTAAATACAAAATGGAGAAAAGATTTAAAAATTCCCTGAGCAGACAAAACCATTTAAACCAAATAAACAAATCTAAATCTATGTTATAGCCATGAGCGGCTCTAAAGAAAAATGAAAAGAAAAAAGCCCTGATGAAAGCTGACTTCTGAGTATTACATCTCACTGTTCATCTTAGCTGGCTCTAAAGAATGATTTTAACCAGAAATCAGATGCATCAATGTGAGCTATCCAAAATTCAATTTGAATATCATTATCCTTATTCTTATTGATAGTAGATATATGAGAAAATGTAGCATTTCATGACACCCAAAGGTCTTTGTCATTAGATTGAAAAGAAACCTTAGGATTCCATTATTCCTATAAGGGTCACTAAAGATAAATCAGAAATACAGGCGTACATTTTAAGAACAACAGATTATAAAATTCCATTCCACTGATCTACCAATGTAGGAATTACGTGCTTTGTAATTAGATAATCACCCTTTGACTGTTGTAGCTGAAGATACAGTAATTTTTTTTTAAAATAGCTTATTGAGAATACTCAGTATGCATGTCTGCAGCTCCTGATCTCACACTCAACTGGAGCCTGATGTGAAAACTTCAATTAACAAGGATGATGCTTGTGTTCTCTCTGGATGGGCAGACTCATTTAATGTGTTGTGAAACACTCAAAGGTGTTTTTTTGTTTTTGTTTTTAACATTGTAAAATGGAAGTCCCTAGAAAGTGATTTTTAAAATATACTTTTAAACAGATGAAAAATAATTTTCTGGTTGAATTTAATAGCCAGAAGAACTGTTTAAAATGGCAACTTTAACAAATTAAACACTAATTGTCTAAACTAAAAACAAACTTCTAAGGATTCTAAAAACAAAGCTAACGTGAGGTTAGTATCTGCATACCCAAGGTTTTGTTGGGTTGTTCACAGACTTGTAAGAGACAAGATTGGAGCATTAATGACAGATGTTTTGGCTTAAAGTGTGAATGTATTTGTATTCCATGAATTGCATTTAAAGTTCCCATTATAGTGAGTGACCTTAACACTCAGGTGTTGGCAGTCCAAAGTCTACAAGTCAAATCTGACCCATGTTGGTGCTTTTCCTTTACAGAAATGTTTCTAAAGTCCAATAAGAAAGAAAATTTCTTGAAAACACAAGAATAATACAAGATAGTAAGAATTTGAAGTAATTTAAAAATATACATTAGAAAAAGTTGAAGTTCTGTTCTGAGAGTTGAAATTTACAACTGGTTAAATTATTTAATGTATATATTAATATTAATATGAGTTAATATTAATGCCAATATTACTAATTAGTTATTGCCCATTGAGTAACATAGGACGAGTATATGACATTTTAAGTGAAAGTATTACAAATAGTTTAATAACTAATTGGTTATATTTACATCAAAAAAAACCCTAAAATAATATTTTCTGTTTGACAGCATATTTGACTGGATATCTAGTTGATTATTTTTCTTCTTTCACCTTTGTGAATTATTTCTCTCCTATGATGAATATGTCTAATATTTAATATTTATAATGGTAATATGTACACAGTAGTGTTTCAAGTATGTGTATATATGTGAGATATATATGTATATTCCATTCCCACTTTATTGGTAACCTTTGTCAATGTCCACCGAAGTCCACCAGAAACAAATGTTAAAAGATGTTTTTAAAGTGTATACAGTAGTATTTCAAGTATATGTGTGTGTGTCTGTGTGTGTGTGTGATATAAATGATATGTGTATATATCTCATTCCCACTTTATTGGTAACCTTTGTCATTGTCCACTAATGACCAGTAGAAGCACTCTTGTAGTCAAACAAATTTGAGTTTATTCCTTATTCTAGGAGAGGAGGCTGGACACCCTGGGATATCATGAATATTTCAGTCAGAGCATGTGCAGTGGGGAGACTTGTTACAGGATTTGGACTTATATTAGGATTTTTTGCTGGATTGAGTCATGAACGAAAATAGTAGTTATTTCATATTGAGCAATTCAGTAATTTTTATAAAAGAGGCAGAAAAAAAGAGAGGTGTTAAAGTTGTAATGGATGAAGAAACAGCCACTAATGTTAGGAGAGGAAAATACTTGATCATTTTTGTGGTTTACACTAAGTTCTAGTTTTTGTCTGTTGAGACACTATTATATAATGGTTTTTGTCTTGTTTATTATGGACACGGTGACTCAAATTAGTAGGAATATTGTAGCCTAGCTGTTAGTACTAGTTGTCAAGGCTGTGTTTTTATTTTTTACATTTTTTACTATGGAGGAGTTGTTTTCAAAGTGTAGCATCAACATCACCTGTGAGCTTATTAAAAATGTAAATTCTCAAACTCACCCAGATGTGCTGAATCAGACACTGGAGGCGGAGCCAAACAATCTGTGTGTTAACAAACCCTCCAACCCAGGTGATTCTAATGCTACCTAACGTTTGAGAACTCCTAGTGAAATGGTTTTCTGTCATGACTTCACATTAGAATCACCTGGGAGATGGGGGCTTTAAAATCTTACTGAAAGCCAGGGCCAACCTCTGCCCAGTTACAGTTAGAATCTCCAGTCTGAGCCTATGGTTTCGTAATTTATTTTTTATTTTTTATTTTATTTTAAAATAAACCTTTAAAACCTTTAAAAATTTTAAAGGTTAATTTATTTGGGGCAGAGGGAGGAAGAGAGAGACTGTGCATGCGTGCGCGGGGGAGAGACCGAGAGAAATGGAGACACAGAATCCAGAGCAGGCTCCAGGCTCTGAGCTGTCAGCACAGAGCCTGATAACGTGGGGCTCAAGCTTACAGGATTGCAAGATCATGAACTGAGCCGACGTCAGATGTTTAACCGACCGAGCCACCCAGGCACCTCTGGTAATTTTTAAAAAATTTTTTCACTATTCAAATATGCAGCCATATTGGAGTTCTAGTGTATTTGGGAAATGGAATGTTATTGTTTTACTAAGGAGAATAATTTTTAAATATCAGTTAAAGATAAAAATACACATAACATAGAACCAAGCAATTCTATTTTGAAATATAGCCCATGGAAAACGTCTAACATGCACACAAAGTAATCTGAATAAGGAAATTTATTTTATCACTGTGGGCAATAAGAGAGAGTGTAAATATGATATAGTCTAACCTGAGGGATGGATAAATTATATTTATAAAATGCTACACAACATTGTATTTATAATAAACCATATAAACTGTATCAATGTGAGTGAATATAGTGATGAGTAAATATAGCAACTTGAAAAGTATTACATTCAATTTTAGTAAATCTTAAAAATGCACTGAATATTGCTTCATCTTATGTTCAGAACAATGTATTGCATGGTAAAAAAATTAAAGGCAACCATAGGAATGAGTTGCATAACCTCAGCGGAGGAGCTACTCCCCTGGGAAGCAGGAGGGGGATAGAATTCTGGGAGGTTTAGAAATATCTCTACTATTTCATTTCCATAAGGAATACATGAAGCACATATAGCAAAGTGTGATATTTTAAAATTAGGCTGGAGATTGCCATTGTCACTTGGTATTCTGGGACTATTTTCTTTCTTTAGCCCAGTGCTTGACAACATCAAAATGGCCTAATTTCCTTCAAAGGCTCGTTTATTAATTCTGCCTAGACTGTGAAGCTGTGTGTTTAAGAGTAACTTTGGGAATAACCATATGGGATTTCAGGAAAAACACCAAAACCAAATAAAACAAAAATTAGAAACTGAATGTTTCTAATGATATGACTGTTTCTGGACTTCAAAATCAGAAAGAAAAATAAATGGCAGAAACCTCATTCAGAATCTTTAATAGGTAACCCTCAGCATCTCACCTAGATTCCCTCTTATTTCCCTTCTCTGAGAGCCTCCATCCTTACACCACCTTCCTGTAAAACATCCATATACCCATAAGAGAGGTCTCACCTTGGGATTTGCATACGACTCTCTTCTAGCCATTTCTACAGCCATACAACTAATTGCCGTAATCCACATAGCAGGATTGAAGTGGGGTAGTACTTTCTGTCAAAGGGGAAGCTTTGGATGATGTGTTCAGAGTGGTCATTGCTATATTATGTTCAACAATCTGGCTTTACTCCTCCACCAGCATGCTGTGAAGAAATATTTATTCATTTCTTCATTAGACTTTTAGTTTCTTATGGAAAATTGCTGAGGAACACATATGCAATCATTAGTATACACATATACAAATCCAAGTTTAGAAATAATTGTTATCTTTGGTGATATTATAGACTAAATTTATGTTAAGGAAAGTAAACATTTCTCCATGAGATAACAGAATCTTACAAAACTTACCTTGCCTTAGATGTGGATACCATTTTACATTGTTATGCAGGGAAATTTCATTGATATTTTCTTAGTCTCTTTCTCCCTCCATGCAATGAAACCTAACTAGGCTAAAAGTAATGCCCCATTACTGCACCATCTATCCACAATTGCTCCCATTTATTATATAAAGACAAGAGGGATGTTAAAATATATATTTTCTCTTTTTAACTTCAACCAGAAAATATTTTTAGGACAATTTTACTTCTAATCTTTGTTAATGTCTCTAATTGGTAGGAAAATAGAGTAAAAATGTATTTTTTTCATTTTCCAGTAATTATCTTATAATTTTATAAAAATATTTTAATAAATAAGAGGAAATATGTTAACATGATTATGGAAGAATTATTAATGATTTTTATTTTCTTTTTAAAAAATATATTTTTCAAGTTTAACAATAATTATATATCTTGTATTATCAATGAAAATAAATGTTATAAAATTAATTTATAAGAGATCCAATTATAGACTTAATTGTATTCACTTTATTTATTTAAAATCATTTTTGATCTCTGTGTATATCAGTCATCATGTCTAAAAAATCAAATGATAACAAATGGTCCTTCAAGGAGCTTATGGTTTGAGGTGTAGTAGACACATCAAAAGGACTAATCTTGAGTGCACAGGAAAATGTGTCTATATCTCTTTGTATTTGTAACCTCCTCTATCACTATCTCTATTTATAAAGGAGTTGTTTTATAAAAAGGAGATAACTGCCTCTCTTTACATACTTGTTAAAGAAAGTTTCCTAGATTAGTGGATATCTGATGTGGCTTTTCAAGAATGAAGAAGAACAAGCCAAGCACGGAAAATATAGGGATGACTAGAAAACAATAAAGGAGGGAGAGTAATGGGGAAAAAGAAGCGCTTTGTCCAGTGAGTCACATGAATATTTTTTGCAGTGTCAAGATACCCTATCTTTCTAATCAGGTCCAGGAACTACCTCTTTGTGTTCTTTGTTGTCAAATGTGTTATTTCTGACTCGTTTCATAAGTAAATAGTAAATCATAGTAACACTTCTTAGCTGCCATAAGTAAATAGTAATAACACTTCTTACCTCGACATCATGGCTTTGTTTGTTTGTTTGTTTGTTTTACTGAAACAACATAAATCTTGTCTCTGACAATCCCTAAAACCATTTATTTAGCGGAGCTTATATTGTTAGTCATGACATTGTATCGGTCATCGTGCCACCAATGAATACTGGTTTCCAAAGACTTGTCCTAATAATGTTATTCTGCTTAGCTGATGATGACTACAAATGCTAGTTTTTCACAGACCATAGAGCAATATTTGAATGATACTTTTTCTTATGGCTATTTAAAATACACTGTTCATCATTAAAGGTAGGACTATGTCTTCTGTTGAACACTTTAGGCATTTATCAGTGAATTCTTAGAATACAATCTTCTTTCAAAGTTGATGTTGTCCCTGTATTTCTGTGTATGCCACCAGTGAGGCAGGCAGGAAAGGTATCTGTGGGTAGAGTGAGAAGAATGGTGTCATTCATGTTGCATGGCTAATGACTGACACGGGAGGGAAAGCAGAGGTGGGAAGGTAGGCATAGAGTACATGATTCTTGATGCCACTCCTTCCACCCTTATGTGCTATAGACTGGAGATGCCACCAGGTTGGGAACATGAACAGGAGGGAGCCAATTCATAGGCCTACATATACAATTAAGCCAAGTATGAAATGAAAAGAGCTAGGAAAGTCTAAGATTAGACTTTGTTTTATTTTCTTGTTTGTTTTTGTTTTTAGACACTTTTCTAACTTAGGTAAATTTTATTTGAGGAACCATTAGCCTGGATAGAAAGAACATTTTCATTTGGCTGGGAAGATAAGTTCATATTCTATTAGGTAATTGTGTGATTTAATTTTGTCAGATCACTTATATGCATGTGCAAACTGGTCTCCCAGGGATCATGCTAAAGTGTAGAATCTAATTTAGTAGGTCTTTGTGGAGTCTGAAATTCTGAATTTCCAACAAGTTTCCAGATGATGCTAATTTTGCCAATTGAAAACTAATTTTTGAATAGCAATGTGCTAGACTATGGTTCTAAATTACTCGGTCAAAGACCTCCTAATTCCTCTTAGAAGAACATAATTGTGTAAAAGGAATTAACATACTGCATCCTTTCTCTGGGCTATTTCCAAACTGTCTTCTATCTTTCCTTCTCTCAGGGACTCAGTGACAATAGAAGCAATCATCCTAAAAACCATGTGTAACAAGGGCTCTTCCTTTAAGCGTTCACTATAAAGTTGTTTTAGTTTTCTATTACTATAAAACAAGCTATCCCAAAACTTAATGTCTTAAAACAGCAATTTATTATCCTTCATGATTCTGTAGGTTGATTGGTTTGTTCTGCTCCATGTAGTGTCAGCTGGAGTACTGTAGTGGCTATAGTCATCTGGAGACTCAACTGGTAGCTCAAATGGGGTGTTTGGTTAAGGTCAGGGTTTTCCTCTACATAGTTGCTTGGGCCGCCTCATAGCATCGTGGTTGGATTTCAAGAAGCATTCTAGAACTAGCATTCCAAAGAGGAGAAAATAGAAAGTTATCAGGCCATTTAAGGGCTAGGCTCAGAACTGGCATAATGTCACTTCTACTTTTTTTCTTTTTAATGTCGAAACCGACACAGTAGTGAGAAGGGGGTTACATGAGACTTGAAATCTGAGAAGCATGGCCCATTGAGGAATTACCAAAGTAACAGTCCACCACAGATATTTAGAGAAATGAACATAGTTACTGAGAAGGTGACTGTATTTAATTTAAGTTAGTTATCATTTCCCTTCTAACATTTATTTTCTTTTTATCTATCAATTGTTTGCTCATGAGAAAATAAATATGGTTTGCCTATTTGGAAGTAGACATAGTAAACAGCAAAAGAGAGGGGCATCTGGGTGGCTCAGTCAGTTGAGTGTCCAACTGTTGATTTCAGCTTAGGTCATGATCCCAGGGTGGTGGGATCGAGCCCTGGGTAAGGCTCTGTGCTGAGCATGGAGCCTCCTTAAGATTCCTTCTCTTCCCCTCTGCCCCTCCCCAGTTCATGCTCACTCTCTCTCTCTCTAAAATAAAATAAAATAAAATAAAGTAAAATAAAAATAAATAAAATAAACAGCAGAAGAGAGTGGATGAAAAGAAAAATAATACAGAGGTGGGAGATAAAAAGTAGGACTGTCCTTTTTCTCCATTTGTGAAAAAAGGTATTCTACATAGACTATAACATTTACTGTAATTTAAATAGAGCTGTGAAATTCTATGGTTATAGTGTCCTGTTACTTTAAATTATTGAAGAGCCCATTCAGTTGCCTTTTTAGATCTAGATCTTGACTAGCTGGAGCCTTACATTTTGTGCAGCAGTCTTACACAATCTTTAGGCCCATTGTGATTTAGAAGAATTGAAACATAAATAAAGTTGGGGCACCTGAGTGGCTCAGTGGGTTAAGCATCTGACTTTTGATTTCACCTCAGGTCATGATCTCACAGTTCATGAGTTTGAGCCTCACTCAGGACTCTGCGCTATGACAGCATGGTGCCTACTTTAGAATTCTCTATCCCTCTCTCTCTTCCCCTATCCCACTCATGTTCACTCCCTGTTTCTCTTTATCTCTCAAAATAAACTTTAAAAAAAATTAGAAAGTTAAATAAAGTTGAAATGTAATTTCTGGAACATTTCCTAACCCAAGTAGATTCTAAGACATAAATAAAATTCCATAGAAACAATATATCCTGAAGCTATAGCAATATTAAACTACCCTCTTTCTAAAGAAATAACATTGCAAAATTGAAATCAGTTTCAAGAGATGATGAGAGAAATAAAATTCCATTTAATAAATCTGTGATAAGACAAAGAATTTAGGCAACTGATTTCTTCCCTTTGCTTAAATGCACTTAGACACTTAGATACACATAATAGTGTGTGTGTGTGTTGCAGTAGGGAGGAGGGGGATAGCTCTGAAGAACGTTTCTCCAAATAGGTTTTTAGTTTCAATGCTTGATTTATACCCAGAATAAGCAGAGCACATGACCTTAAGTAGGTTCCTTGGGAATAATATAAAATATAATTTTACTTATTGTGGAAGAGCAATTTAGGTTTTAATGTCTATCACATTTCCTTCTTTTTAAAATGAGCTCTTTAATTGTGGAAAGAGAAGAAATCTCTGTGGTACCTGTAATACTTAAATGTATCCAAGTTCTTACTCTGAGAGGAATATCTTTTGCATTACATATATTTTTTTAAATGAAAGTTTATTTTGGAATAATTTTTTTTTTCAGAAGAATTGCAAAGGTAGTACAGAGAGATCCTATATATCCCTTGTCTAATTTTTCCCATTGTTCACATCTTACATTGTTACAGTACATTTTTCAAAACTGAGAAATGGACCTTCATACTTTATACTTTTAAAACTATGGTTTTAGTTTCAGTTTCATCAATTTTGCTCATAATGTTCTGTTTTTGTTCCAGGACCCAATCAAGAGTACCACATTGCATTTAGTGTTCAGGTCTCCTTCAGTCTCCTCTGATCAGTGACACTTATTCTTTCCTTGTTTTTTTTTTTTGTTTTTTTGTTTTTTTTATGACCTTGAATGACAGGAAGTACTGACTATCCTGTGGAACATCCTCCAGTCTGATTTTTGTAATGTTTTTCTGATGTTTAGATTGAGTTTATGGGTTTATGAGAATATCACAGAGTTAAAATGCCCTTCTTATCACTTTGTATAAGGGGGTACATGAGATGCACCAGACATCACTGGGGATAATAAGTTTTATCACTTGATTAAGGTATTGTTTTCCAGGTTTCTCCAGTGTAAAGTTATTCTTTCTCTCCTTACCTATTCTGTTCTTTGTAAAAAAATTACTAAAATTACTAAGTCAAGCCCACTCCAAAGTGTGTGTGTGTGTGTGTGTGTGTGTGTGTGTGTGTGTGAAAGAGAGAGAGAGAGAGAGAGAGAGAGAGAGAGAGAGAGAGAGAGAGAGAGAGAGAGAGATAAGCTCTTCCCCCTGGAAGTGGGAATTTCTACATCTATTATAATGGATTGTTTTGTAAGAAAGATTCATCTGTTTTCTACCATTTATTTACTAAGTCATTTATGTCAGTCTGGACTCCTGTATATTTATTTTATATTTTGGGTTATAATTTAATACTGTGTTGTTTCCTTTGCTGCTCAAATTGTCCCAGCTTTGGCTTCCAGGAGTTCTTTATAGTTAGATCCTTTGTCCCTGTATTGTGTCCCCATTCCTTTGTATTTTGAGTACTTCTTTACTTTCTGGTAGTGTAAGATGCTCAAAACTCACCTAGAGCCGAGCCCTAGAACCATGAATTTTTCCTAGGTACCTGGTTCCTTTTATTAAAGATTGGTATTTAGAAACTAAATTCTGGGTCCTGGGTGTACTACTTGTTGTTGGAGTGTCATTGTTCTTAGGTCTTGTCTGCAAACAGACTATAAATATATGTACATATAATAACCTACATGAAGAATATGTCTGTAATTGCTTTGATATCCATGAATTTTACTAAGCTAAATATTCATTCTGATGACTTTGACTCTAATTTGGTACCACATGGTTTATTCTAATCTTTTTTCTTTATGTATAACTTCTCTCACTGAAAGTGAGAAACTTAGCTAAATGTACTTTATTTAAAAAACTGGATATCAAGGGGTGCCTGGATGGCTCTGTTGATTAAGCATCCAGCTCTTGATTTCAGTTCAGGTCATGATCTCACTGTTTGGGATTTTCCCTCCCTCTCTCTACTCCTCTCCTGTGCGCTCTCTCTCTCTCTCTCAAAATAAAAAAAAACTTAAAAAATTGGATTTCAAGATTTTTCTTGTATTTAATCTTTTTAGCACCACCTATGAGTGGGATGTTTCTTATATAAAACATAAGAGGTATTCATTAATAAGATACATTTATCCTTTGAATATAGGTTGTTAATTTGAAATATTTTGCATTAATGTAAGTACCAGCTGTGCTTTGTATGCAAGGGAGTAGTATAGCAAGAGTCTAAAAATAATGTTGAGTGAATAATCAGACTTAATAAAATTATCCTTATGTGAACTGAAATTATTTGAAGCTGTTTATCAGCGGCCCTCAGTCTCAGCATAGACATAGGAATCACCTGGGAATTTAAAAAATGCTGATGCATAGTTCTCAACCTGCAGAGATTCTCATTTAATCTTCTGGGGTTAAGAGTGAGGATAGGGACTTTAAAAACTCCCTAGGTGATTTTGATATGCAGTCAAGATGAGCCAAGGTTAAGAACCTCTGCTGCACATTCTGTGTTAATGCTTATTGCAGTATCTTCTGTCTTGTTTTCTGAATGGCTGTATTTCAAACAAGGCAAACTGAAACAGTAATATATGTTTGAATTTGGACAGTGGGGAATATTCTGGAGTCAGACGCACTACCATTGCTCCCTGAGGTCATTTGGGAATATTCTGTTGTATACTAGGTAAAGTCAATGAGGCACAATTGCAGCTGTTATGGTAGGGCTCTCAAATATATATGGTGACACATGAGGAGTGGTAGGATAGACTGCTTTTTTATTTTCAATTCTAAAATATAGGGCAGCACTATAAAAGCTTCAAAATACGTTCCTGAAGAAATTATATTTCCATAAAATTATGACCTGCAGATTTAAGAGTCTATGCCCACCCACCTCAATCCAAAAAGCTCCCAAGTAAATCCAAAATATCCCCTTTTGACCAAAAACATAGATCTCATACAGTAACTGGAAGCCTGTGTCTCCCAGTAGCCTTCACCCATTTTGCCCTTTCTCCAATCCCCATTCCTCTGGTAACCATCAGTTTGTTCTCTGTATTTATATGTCTCATTCTGCTCTTTTGTTTGTCTATTGATTTGTTTTTTTAGATTCCACATATGAGTGAAATCATATGGTATTTGTCATCTCAGTCTGACTTATTTCATTTAGGATAATACCTTCTAGGTCCATCTATGTTGTCGCAAATGGCAAGATCTGTAATGGCTGTGTAATATTCATATATACGTGTGTGTGTGACACACACCACATCTTTATCCATCTATTGATGGACACTTGGGTTGCTTCCATATTTCGGCTATTGTAAATAATACTGCAGTAAACATAGTGATGCATATATCGTTTTGAACTAGTATTTTCATTTTTTTGGAATTATTGGATCATATATTTCTTAAGTCTTTGAGGAACATTCCTCCTGTTTTCCATAATGGCTGTTGACTTTTCCAAACCACAACACACTAGAGTTCCTTTTTCTCCATATCCTTCCCAATACTTGTTATTTATTGTCTTTTTAATTGTAGCCATTTTGAGAGGTATACACTGATATCTCACTTAAAAGGTACAGCACAGAGAATATAGTCAGTGATATTGCAATAGCATTATATGGTGACAGATGGTAGCTACACTTGTGGTGAACATAACATAATGTTTGGAGATGTTGAATTATGTTGTACACTTGAAACTATTATAACTTTGTGTGTCAGCTATACTCAAAATGTAAAAATGAATAAATCAAAGTGCTGTGCCCAATAGGATATGAGTAGTGGAAATGTGATGGTACATATAATTATAAAATAAGGCTGACTGTAATAAATAACAAAGGCATGGCTTCAAAGGATATTGGACAAATCTATGAGAAGATGGTACTTTTAAATGTGAAATTTATAGTATATGAATTATATCTCAATAAATCTATTATTAAAAAATACATAGTTGGACAGCAATTTGACTTTTAGGTACATATACAAAATAATTGAAATCAGGATCTCAAAGAGATCTCTGAGCTCCTTTGTTCGTTATAGTACTATTTACAATAGCCAAGCTATGGAAATAACCCAAATATCCATCAACACATGAATGAATAAGGAAAATATCATATATTCATACAACACAATATTATTTTGCCTTAAAAAAGAGGACATTTTGCTGTATGTGACAATTTAAATAAACTTATAGGATATTATGCTAAGTGATATAAGCCAGAAGAACAAATGATTCCACTAATGTGAGGTATCTAAAAATAATCAAACTCTTTGAGGCAGAAAATAAGATAGTGGTTGCCAGGAATGGGAGAAAGGGGGAAATGGGGAGTTTAATTAGTATAAAATTTCAGTTATGCAAGATGAATAAGTTGTAGAGATCTGTTTTTCAACTTTGTGCATATAGGTAACAATATATTTTTGTGTACTTAAACATTTATTGAAGATAGATCTCATGTTAAATGTTCTTTTTTTAAAAAATATGTTTTTTTTTTATTTTTAAGAGACAGAGAGACAGAGCACAGGCAGGGGAAGGGCAGAGAGAGAGGGAGACACAGAATCTGAAGCAGGCTCCAGGCTCTGAGCTGTCAGCACAGAGCCAGACATGGAGCTCGAACCCATGAACCATGAGATCATAACCCAAGTTGAATTTGTACACTTAACTGACTGAGACACACAGGCACCCCAAGTGTTTTTAAAACAAAAATAAGAGTGAAGAGACCCAAGAACACCTTTAGAGTTGTTAGATCTATCTAATACTTTGATTGTAGTGATGGTTACATGAGTGCATGCATATGTCTAACCTCATCAGTTGTATACATTAAATACGTACAGTTTTTTTGTATGTCAGTTATACCTCATTGGAGCTGTTAAAAATGCATATTTGGAAAAGTAAAGAAAAAATAAAACGAAAGCAAAAAAACAGAAAGCAAAAACACAGGTATCACACCCCAGTGTTATGGACTGAATTGTGTTCCCCTCAAATTTATATGTTGAAGTCCTAACCCCCAGTACGACTATATTTGGAGATAGGGTCTATGAAGAGATATTTAAGGCTAACTGAGGTCATAAGGGTGGCCCCTTAATCAGTAGGACTGGTGTTTTTATAAGAAAAGGAAGAGACACATTAAGTGCCCACACACAGAGGAAAGGCCATATTAAGACATGGTAAGAAGATGGATGTCCATAGGTCAAAGAGAGAGCGCTTACCAGAAACTAACTCTGAGGACCTTGATCTTAGACTTCTAACCCACAGAACTGTGAAAAAATAAATTTCTGTTCTTTAGGTTACCCAGCTTGTAACATCCTGTTATGGAGTCTTAGCAGACTAATACACCAAGCAATTTCACTTCTCAGTATATAATCAATAGATACGTATGCAGATATTCCAAGAAATGTTCAAAAATATTCATGATGGCTTTATTCAAAACAGACCCAAATCAGAAACATCCTGAATATTTAGCCTTAAGGGTACAGTTCAGTGAGTTTGGCATACACACACACAGGTATGTAGTCTACACCTTTATCACATTATAGGTTATTTCTACCACAAAAGTTCATACATATGCTTTCCTAGTTAATGCTTCACACTCATATAACCTTGTTTTTTAATTTTTTTCACTATAGATTACTTATAGCTATTGTATCGTAATGTAAATGAAATAATAACAACATGGAGACCAGAACTACAGAGTAGTTTTCCAGAAAAAAGATTTCTAGTGTTTCAGTAATAGTTTTACTAAAAAATCCAATAATATTTTGATGAAACATAGTCTGTAAATTCTTAAGTGGGCAAATGTAACTAAACAGAAGTAAAATTAATACTTTTTCCATAGTTATTTATTTTCATGCTTCAAGGTGTGTATTTACCTTGAAAGTGTAGTTATTTATCATGGATTTTCATATAAATCTTAGACCTGCCTCCACAATTCACTTTGAATTAAAATAATGCATCATTCTAACATGAATCAGCAGGATTTACAGCAGGATTTCGATTTATAGCAAGAAATACAAAGTATTTGGAGCTGATTATTTATTCTATTTAATAATATTCACTTGTATGTGTGTAGTTAATGCTTTCTGAGTTTTTAAATGATCATTTGGGACCACTATGGATGTCCATAATATCTGAACTCATAATATTTTAATCGAGTATCTTGAAGGCATTGATATATATCAGTAGATTTACGGTGGTCTTTACAAAATTAGAAGAGAGGTCTTACCTTTAAATTTAACCAGTGTTCATTTAAATTTATAGTCCTAGTGGCATGAGTGGCTCAGTTGGTTGAGCAGTTGAGCATCCAACTTCAGCTCAGGTCATGATTTCACAGTTTGTGAATTTGAGTCCTGCGTCAGGCTCCGTGCTGGTGGCTCAGAGCCTGGAGCCTGCTTCAGATTCTGTTTGTCTCTCTCCCTGGCCCTCCCCTGCTTGCACTCTGTCTCTCCCTCTCTCAAAAATAAATGAACATTAAAAAAATGTTTTAAAAATACATAGTCCTAATAATAAATACTAATGAAAATATTAATTTACAAATAATGAATACAATAAAAATACAAGAAGAGAATGATGTCAGCTGCCAGAGTCCAGCTCTGGCTGGGTCCAGGGTTCCTTGAAGGATAGACGGTGTCGGCAAGAGAGAGAGTGAGAGAGTCCCAAGATTCTTTCTGATCACCAGGCAGGCATCTCTGCCCTGTCAGTTTGGGTGTCTTTATTTATAGGTCAAATGTTAACATGGCATCAGAAAATGGAATTTTTACAATGGATAGTTCTCTGTGATAAGGTGTTTTGGAAAATGTACAGAAACAGATTTTGCAGAAGTATTCTTGCAGAACTGCCCCAAATATAGTGAGGTTGAGTAACTAAGAAAATAACAGGGTGTTCACATTTTAGTAATACTAAGATTAAGTCATAGGTTTGTAGATACTCTTTATGCATCCTCAACACAGTTGCCAGTGTAAGGGAAGGTGTTTGTGGAATGTAGGCCTTAGGAAAGGGGCTGCTATACATCATCAGTTAGCAAAGGTATATGTGGTAATTTCTGTTCTGCTCTTACCTGTTCCTTCTCTCTAAGTTAGGCTCTTTGTCACTAGGCAAGACTTGATTTTCTAGTTATATATGCTTTATGGCACCAGCGAGCCAACTGTACCTTTGAAGAGTTTAGCTCCTTTCCAGTACATAGAATGGCCTCATCGAGTACATTTACCTTGTGTCTAGTTTTATGATTTCTTGAATAGGTAGAGCATGAGAAACATTTTTGGTTAGTTGACTTACATGTTGGGCTGTATGAACCTCTTTGACTAATGCAACAGTCGAAACAGAATTGTATATGTAAAGGTCAAACTTTTATGAGTAAGGGTCATTAGCCTGTTCATAGCTCAAGGGAAAGTATGGAGGGAAATAGTACCTGTCAGAGACATGATGTCTGTTCTCATAATCAAAAGCAGGAGTTCCCACAATAGGTTCCTTCACAAGGTGCAATCATCATACCAGGGCCAGAATAAGGGGACAAGTCACTCCCAATACCTATCAACAAGGTACCGTGGTGGGGAGGGTGGGGGGTTGGTGCTCAAGCAGAAATAATTGAGTGGGGGTGGATATCGGTCGTCATCTGATTGACAATAGACTGTGAAAACTTGCTTTGACCTCACCAGGAGTTTTCTCAACTAGTGGGCTCAGAATGGCTCCCAACAATCAGCAACTACTGTCCTTCAGCCTTAGCCTCAGGGAAAAACAAATGGAGTAGATTCAAACTACCCTACAGCTTGAATACAAGTCCAGATAAAATGTGTCCTGATATAGAACTATGTAGTTAATTAGCTAAATTACAGTCAACCTGCTGACCCATGAATGTGATATTGAGTCTAGTGATTATGCAGCTGTAACTGACTGATATGATATTATAACTAGTTAATCAATAGTTACCAAGTGGTAGATCTAGAAGTAAAATAGGACATGATCCCTTCCTTTCAAATGTTTATAATTTACTTGGAGAGCTAAATGGAAAATACAGCACACTGTGGTGAGGAAAATCAAGGTTTTTCAAAAACCCAGATTACTGAGAAGCCCAACAGTAGTTGGGTGGGGATAGAGATGTTTATTTGGTGGATCAAAATTTGCTAATAAAAGTTCTTGGAAAACTAAGTAGGTGGGCTGTCCTAGTTATATATGCTGCATAACTAAACATCCTAAAACTTGGTCACTGAAAACTACAACTGGGTGGCTCAGATGGTTAAGTGTCCATCTCTTGCTTTTGGCTCAGGTCATGATCTTATGGTTCCTGAGTTGGAGTCCCACTTTGGGCTCCTCAAAGCCTCCTCGGGATTCTTTCTGCTCCTCCCCTACTCATGCTGCTCTCTCTAAGTAAATTAACTTTAAAACTACAACTTATTACCTTTGATATTTATATTTATTAATGTGGCAGAGCTGAGCAGGTCTCATTTATGATTCTCATGTGATAATAATTGGGAATCAGCTGGAGCTGTTATCTGAAGGCTTAACATTGCTGGATGCATGAAAGAGTAACTACCTTGTACTTGATGCTGTTTGTAACCTGGGATGTAGTTGTGCCATCCACTGTAGCTCTTCTACATGGTCTCTTTTTGTGGCTTGGGAGTCTCAAAGCTTAGTGTGGCTGGGGTCTGAGAGGAAGTGTCTCAAAATCAAGCATTTCAAGAGACCCAGGTGGATACTGCAAAGCTTTCTATGACCTAACCTCTGAACTTCCAGAATGTTGCTATTACCATATTCTTGTCATCAAGCAGGTTACTAAGATCTGCCCAGATTCAAGGTAAGGGGATGTAGACTCTAGCTTTTTATGTGGGAAGCAGCATGCTACAAACGGAAATGAAGGTGGCTGTCTTTGGAATCTATTTACCATAGAGCGTTATTTGATTTAAATCAGATAAAAATCTTTATCTCCAGAGTGCCCAAATAATTTGTCATCCACATCGGTGCATGTTTAAGAGTAAAATAGAAACTAAATTGAATACATTGGAACTTTTTGTAAAAACTGGGATTTCTATTAGTGTTGCTAACTAAGCTGTTATATATTAGCTTTAACTCATCCTTCTATATTCTGCTTTGTAACACTTGGGCTGTGATTCTGCAAACCCCATTTCTCCTTCACCTGCTGAATCCCTCTTAAACTCTGCCACCAGATGCACTAGAGGGAGGCACAAAGGCAGGTGGAGGAAGAAGCAACTTGCCCCTTCCTTTCCCAGTAACATTGTCTCTACAGTCAGAACAGGCAGTAGGCTCCAGTTCTCAAGTTTGATTTTTCCATAGTCCCCAAACCACCCTCTGTGCACTCCCTCAGGTATATCAACATTGGCAGGTAGCACCTCCTTTTCAGAGATAGGAGAATCCTATAAACTCTATATTCTAATAACCCCAACCTCTTCCCTTTGTTCTCTCTACACTAGAGGTGTGAGCCACCTTAGTTAGTTCTCCAGTGCCTGTTTAAGCAATTCCTTCCATAGAATTCACTGCCAAAAAGAGGGAGTGTAGTTTCTGTTTTCCTATTTTCCTGACCTTGATTGATACCAATATCATATATATCTGGCTTCTTTACTGACATGAATGGATCATATTAATCCAAATGTTTTCTGAATAATAAGAATGACATTGACTATGTACTGGGCATTAAAAAGTAAGAACAAAAAACAACTCTAGGAACATCTATAGATTCTTTGCAGTGAAGTTGGAATTCCTTAAAAACTAAGAGTTGGGGTCAAATAAATAAATTCTGTTACTTCTGAAATATAATTCATTTAGTAACTGTTAAATACTGGAAACATGTCCCTAGCAATTTAGTTTATAATATACATGCTACTGACTTCTTTAATATAGAACAAACTGGTTATATTATAAAGCAACATTTGCTGATTAGTATTTATGTAAATACAACACTATGCTATTGTGTATATGAAATCATTTTTATTCATCTATTCTGTTAACCTATGGTAAGGGATATTTAACAGTGTACTGATGTATAATCTGTAAGAGGATCAGAATGCATTGGTGCAAACCCCAAGAATAGCAAGCAGATATAAACTTGGTTAGTAGGCTTTAGGAATGTATATTCCACATGGAAATCTCTGAATAGATAATTTCAGTTATTCAAACCCACACATGTGGTCTCAGCAATGGATATATTCTTCTATAAAGTTAATTATTTATAAAGAACGAAGGCAAAATATAAGTAGTTTTAGTGTTACCAATTAAGGAACACCTAAAATATTTAATTTCTGTATACACTTTTTGAAAAACATTAGATATGCAGTACCTTCTTTATTCTCTTAAATTTTTAGTAGTACACCTGTTTTGCCTAGTGTGAAATCCATGAATTGTAATGGTAGAAATTTTCCTCTCTGATTTTATTTTTATATTAGCTTTTGTTTTTCTGGCTTATCTCTTTTCAGTAGAACAAGATAACCTGCTGACCCAAATGACTGCATGATTCCTTTTGTCAGATAGCCACTTAGAGTTTGTGCCATCTTTCTCTCTCCTTTGATGGAGCCCAGTAGTACTGCAGATACACAACTAACATGTGTTTTGATGGTTCTTTTATGAAAAGTGCTATGCATCTTTGATACGAGATCTGTTTATTTAAAAGAATTTTAAATTGATATTGTCAGAGGTCTTGCTGTTAGAGTCTGCTACTTAATTATGCTACAGCAGCAGGGCCCACCTATATTCTATAACAGATTATAGCAGCAGGAGGCATGGCAACTTAATTTGAAAAAATAGAATCTAATGATTTTATTTTTTTCGGTCAGCAGGTGGGGGACTCGCTATAGATACACAAACCTGTGTCTACAAAAACACAGGTGATTTGTCACTCTACAGTTATAAACCTTTGGGAATATGAGCGAAGATTTGAGGGATTCACATAACATAAAGGGACAGAGGAAAGGTATCAGAGGCAAAGGAAAGAAAATATATATTTGAAAGGAGGGAAAAATAAAATATTTAAAAAAGGAAGTTCATTTGGAAACTAATTGTTTTTTTTAAATCTGTATTTGCATACCCTATATTTTATTGTTATTATTGAGATGGATCACTTTCATGTGTGCCTTTTTATTTATTTTATTAACAATTTTTTATGCTTATTGATTTTTGAGGGAAAGACAGAGTGCGAGCAGGAAGGGGCAGAGAGAGAGAGGGAGACAGAGAATCTGAAGCAGGCTCCAGGCTCTGAGTTGTCAGCACCAAGCCCAGTGCAGTGCTCAAACCCACAAACTGTGAGATCATGACCTAATCTCACTTAACCAACTGAAGTCAGACACTCAACCAACTGAACCACCCAGGAGCCCCATAATCTCCATATTTCTGTAGACTTCATCTCCTTGTGGCCTTGGGCATTCAGCTTGGCTCATGTTCTTTGTCAGTATTCACCCTTGGCTACTAATCATAGCTTCAAGCCTTAAAAAAAAAAAAAAAAAAAAAAAAAAACTCTTAGCAAGCTAGAGGTTCCATAAAAACACTGTGAGAATATGTGTACAGAGAATATTCCTTTGTAGGTCAAGTACTTTCCAATATAGTCATTGGTTAATAGTTCCCACAGGTATTTTGTTTGTAATTCCTGTTCAGCTGACTCCAGTAGAAGAAAAAACTTTTTAATTTCCTTTCATAGTAACTGGTTGAGCCACATAAATGGAATACTCCAATAATACTAAGAAGTCCATTTATTTGGAGAATTACATTTAAACAACAGGTTTAGTTTACGTTTCCCTTCTTACTGTGGCCTTCTTACTGTGTGGTCTTGAAAATATACCAGAACCACATACATTCTTCTTCCCTTCCTCCTCTTCTCTACCACCACAACACAGCATTTTTGCCCCAATCAGTATCCTGTTGTTTTCCATCACAGTGTATTTTCCTAAACTATATAGTGTAGGGTTTTTTTGCTTTCTCCTTCATCATACTGTTGTTTGTAGAAAGACCATGTAGAAATGATGATGGTGCAAAATAAAGCTCTAACTTGGGGGATTTTTGTTGCCATTTGTTACTACTTTTGGGAGAAGTGTCTAAGATTTAGATAAATCTAGAATTATATTTTGGCACTGTCTCTCTGTGGAAAGGAATAAATGATACTGAAAGGAAGTAAATGAATTTCAGTTGTTCTTTTAGAGGAATGTTTAGTAAGTGCATATTCCAAATATGACGTAAATATCTTGACATATTCTCAATAATTTGAGTGGTTTACAATGGAAATAAAATGAATTTTTAAATTATTTTTTTCTATCTGTAGGTCTTTGGCCTTTACTGTGTCTCCTCTTTTCCAAATATAAATCAATTTTTAAGAATTATTCTTAAACTGATGTGACAAAATTTGATTAAGAGTCATTTACCCATATTCTACCAAAAATGTGGGGAAATCTGAGAATAGAAAAGTAAGTGAGGATAGGAGTTAAAGTTACCAGGAGTTAAAATGTAGACAATGAAATTCAACTTCACATAGAATGCAGTGAAGTGTCATTGCATTATGGAAAATTCCACCCCTCTGCAGGTATGCATCTTCATGCTGTGCGAAGCGATATTCAGGAGATAGTGTCTGTCCTCTATCTTTGGTCTTATCCCCTGCTCTCTGTACTATGTGACTTAGGAAAATGCCCCTAATAATCTAAACTTTGATATACCTTTTCTGGAACACCATCAGTTTCTTTATTCTGCATCTCATTTCCATATGAAATTCAATGAAAAGCAATCAAAAAGAAAAAGACTCTTAGAATTAAAAAATTTTTAAAACAAAATTTTCTCATGTGTAGTTTTTTTGATAAAACTATCAATATTTAAATGTACCTGTCAGAATTAAATTTTAATGCCTCTTTGCATAATAAAAATATTAGAATACAACAAATGATGTACCTGCATTTCCATATCCAGATAAAATTTTTTTGTGAAAAATTGCTTCAATAAGTTAGCTGGTTCAGTGTTATTACATTAAAAATGCTACCTGGTATAACCCTAATAACCAGTTAAAATATATAATTTGTAAAGAGCACTATCATATTTTCAAAAGAAACTACATAAAAATTTCACAAAAATGAAATATTTTTTAAAAAACCCTAAAATTTTACTTACAGGTGTCATTTTATAATTGACTGGATAATTGACTGGAAAGAGTATTTCTCATTGTGGATTGTGATTTTAGTTTGAGTCAAATTTGCTAGTTTATAGTACTCACTCAATCAAATAGTAACATAAGTGTTGCTGTGAAGGTGTTTTGAAGATGTGGGAAACATTTACAATCAGTTGACTTAAAGTAAAGGAGAATTGTCTTGCAAATATGAACGGACTTCATCTAATCAGTTGAAAAACCTTAAAGGCAAAACTGAGGTTTTCCTAATGAAAATTTCTTGTCTAAGATTTCAAGGATACTAGCATGCCTTGTGGGTTTTGTAAGCCAATCCTTGTACATAAGCACATTCACTGAAATTATATATGTGTGATGTATGTGTCATATATGTGTGTGTATATATGTGTGTGTGTCTATTTTTTAAAATATTTTCTAGTTCTGTTTCTCTGGAGAACCTTTACTGATTTAATACAGGGATGCTTAGTGGTGTGAAGATACTAATCTACTTCAGTTAAATGATTCCATCTAAATAATTCTGCAATCTGGACAAAATTTTTGAGAGGTTGTATATATAAATGGACAGCAGTCAGACTATAAATGACAATATATTATCTACAACCTCTGTAGCAACCAGCCAAGGAAGCCAAACCATAATCTCTGTAGCAATTTGTCCAGAATGGACAGGACTTATTCAGTGATTACCAACTTTGCCCCTGTTTCCAACACAGAACCAAGAAAATAGAGCCAAATACTTCGAAAATCAATCATATATGATACCCTGCTTCTAATTAGCCCACTCTCAGTCCCCCTATATAAAGCAGCCTACAATCAGAACATACTAGAAGTCTTTCTCTCTTCCTCCCTCGCCCCCCCAGCTCTCTCTCTCTTTCTCTCTCTCTGTGGGAGCCCGACAGTGACCACAAGAAAGCATGGTTAGGGACGCGGGGATGTGCCTGCACACGGGGCTCCCTGCCTGGGCAAGGCATTCCTGAAAACAGGATGCTCTGCCGGGAGGCCTGCACACAGTATCCAAGTTTAATGGTCCGCTTGCAAATGAGGGAACATGCCCTCCTTAGAAATAAGGAGGAGGCTAGAATTGTGACCAGGCCTCTTAGTAAACATGTTGTGGTCGCTTCCTCCCTTTGCTCCCCCCTGTCCTTTAAATGTGTTTGGCTACTTGCCCTTAATTGGTAAAGGAATGCATCTTGTAGATTTAAGTTTGTATCCAGTTACTGGGGTATAAAATAAACCGCAAGAGGGGCTTGTGTAGAATTGTTCCTCCGGCCGGAGTTGTGTCTGTGTCTGTCTTTTGTGTGTGTCTTGTCCTTTGTGTCATTTCGTCCGCAACACTCTCTTTGTTTCTTCCCACCACCCCATCCAAATCTCTCCCAAGCTTTCCCATTCCAATGGCTGCATTTGAGTTTCTGTCATATCTAAATCACGGTGGCTGACTCTCTTGCTATCAGTGAACTCTGAATAAATTGCCTCCGTTTAGTCTCATTTGAGTTTTCTTTGTTTATTTCCACAGTTGTCCTGAAGGTTCTATGGTGATAGAGTCTGCACTGCCACTTGCTGTGGTTTCTGATCTTCCATCAGGTATGATATTCAGAGACCACTTGTGTCTTTTTGCTCATGTCTTGTGGAGACCCTACTGATGTATACAGTCAGCACCAGGTCTAAACTTTACTCTCTTTACATTGACTTCCTCAGTTATCTCAATTTGGTGCTCAGGTTTTATTAGTTTCCATTTGTGTAGCATCCTTGGTAGAAATAGGCATTTTTTTTTCATCTCTGTGTTCTCATTTGCTTCTATTTTTGTATTGTGCTGCCTAAAAGTGTTACTAGTGATAAGGAGAATCACAGGTTGAATCTCAAGTCAAAACTAGGCATAGTCCTTATAAGCCTATTGTTGGAGCTAGCCTTAGAAAACTAGTGAATTTGTGATTTTCATCAAACATGCACCTATTTGGACAAAATTTGCTGTGGGTCATGAGTAAAACTGAATGAGTTCATTCTTTCACCTTCAATTTTTGTCCTGTGAGACCAGTTAGGATGTCCTCTCTAGTTTTCTATGTGTTGTAGGGATGCAAATTGTCAGGTGTGTGTTCAGAGGGGAACAGCAGTCAGATTGGGGAAACTTAGAGGTAAAGTACACAAGTATTATTTTAGAGTTCCCATTGTTACCTTTCATGTACTTTTCATGGGATCATTTAAATCTAAATCCTATGCTCATCAAAGAAAAGTCTCCTGCTTCCTATATTCGTGTATACCTTCTTTACAATCCTAGTTATTGTTTCTGTCTCTATATAATATAATGTCAACAAGAATGATTTTTGATAAATGTTTAATTAGAACAAAATTGTTTATATGAAATGTTCCTTAGGAAAGAAAGGGGATAAAATTGTCAGGCCCAGGGAACAGTATTATTTATTAGTATATAGGGTCCTCCAAACAAAATTCTCATTCAAAAATTGCTTCATTAAGGAGAAGCCTTGGCTAGGGGCATCTCGGTGGCTCATTCAGTTGGTTAAGTGTCCAGCTCTTTATTTCCGCTCAGGTCATGATCTCACGATTCATGGGATTGATCCCTGAATCAGGCTCTGTGCTGACAGTGCAGGGCTTGCTTGGGATTTTCTGTATCCATTCTCTGCCCCACGCCCTACTCATTCTCCCTCTCCCTCTCCCTCTCCCTCTCTCTTTCTCTCTCTCTCTCTCAAAATAAATAAATGCTCAATAAACAACAACAGTGGTGAGAGTGGACAAACCTGCTGTGTTCCTGACCATAGGGATATCAGTTTTTCCTGAGTGAAAATGGTATTAGCTGTGGGTCTTTCATATATGGCCTTTATGATACTGAGGAATGTCCTTCTCTCACTACTTTCTTGAGAGTTTTTATCAAGAAAGATGTTGTGTTTTTGTCAAATACATTGTCTGCATCTATTGAGAGTATCATATGATTCTTAACCTTTCTTTTATTAATGTGGTGTATCACATTGATTGATTTGTCAATGCTGAACCAGCCCTGCAGCCCAGGATTAAATCCCATTTGATCTTGGTGAATAATTTTTTTAATGTACTGTTGAATTTGATTCTCTAGTATCTTGCTAAGAATTTTTACATCCAGGTTCATCATGGATATTGGTCTGTAATTCTTCATTTTAGTGGAATATTTGTCTGGTTTTGAAATCAAGGTAAGTATGGCTTCATAGAATGAGTTTGGAAGCTTTCCTTCCATTTCTAGTTTTTGGATCAGTTTGAGAAGAATAGGTTTTAACTCTTCTTTAAATGTCTGGAAGAGTTCGTCTGGGAAACCATCTGGACCAGAACTCTTGTTTGGAGATTTCTGATAATTGATTCAGTGTCTTTGTAGTTTATGGGCCTATTCAAATTTTCTATTACTTTCTGTTTCAGTTTTGGTAGTGTGTGAGTTTCTAGGAATTTGTTTATTTCTTCCAGATTGCCTAGTTTGTTGGCATACATAGTCTTCTATAAGACTGTTGTTTGTATTTCTGTGATGTTGGTTGTGATCTCTCCTCTTTCATTCATGATTTTATCTATTTGGGTGCTATTTCTCTCTCTCTCTCTCTCTCTCTCTCTCTCTCTCTCTCTCAAGAACTCTAGCTAGGGTTTTATCAATTTTGTTTGTTCTTTCAAAAACCCAGATTTTAAGTTTCATTGATCTGTTCTACTGTTTTGCTGTTGTTATTATCATTGTTGTTACTTCTGCATTGTTTATTTCTGCTCTAATCTTCATAATTTCTCATGCTGGCTTTAGGTTTTATGTGCTGCTCCTTTTCTAGCACCTTTAGGTGTGTTAGTTTGTGTGTTTGGGACCTTTCATGCTTCTTAAGATAGTCCTGAACTGCAATGTACTTTCCTTCTAGGTCTGCCTTTGCTGCATCCCAAAGGGTTTGGACTGTTGTGTTTTAAATTTCATTTGCTTCCATGTATTTTTTAATTCCTTCTTTAATTTCCTATTAACCCATTCATTCTCTAGTAGGATATTCTTTAACCTCAAAATATTTGAGGTCTTTCCAATTTTTTCTCGTGGTTAATATCAAATGTCATAGCGTGATCTGAAAATATGCATGGTATGATCTCAGTCTTTTCTATCTCTTGAGGACTGATTTGTGATCCAGTATAAGATCTCTTCTGGAAAATGTTCTATGTGCCCCTTAGAAGAATGTGCTGCTGCTTTGGGCTAAAATGTTCTGAATATATCTGTTAAGTCCATTTGGTCCAGTGTGTCATTCAAAGCCAATGTTTACTCATTACTGTTGTTCAACATAGTACTGGAAGCCCTAGACTCAGCAATCAGAGAATAAAAAGAGAGATAAAGGGCATACAAATTGGCAAGGAAGAAATCAAACTTTTACTCTTTGCAAATGACATGATACTCTACATGGAAAACTCAAAAGACCACCAAAAATCTCCTGGAACTCATATATAAATTCAGGAATTCACAGAATATAAAATCAATGTACAGAAGTCAGTTGTATATCTATACACCAATAATGAAGTAGCAGAAAGAGAAATCAAGAAGGGCGCCTGGGTGGCTTAGTCGGTTAAGCGTCCGACTTTCCCTTAGGTCATGATCTCGCGGTTTGTGCGTTCGAGCCCCGCTTCGGGCTCTGTGCTGACTGCCAGCTCAGAGCCTGGAGCCTGTTTCACAGTCTGTGTCTCCCTCTCTCTCTGACCCTCCCCTGTTCACGCTGTCTCTCTCTCTCTCTCCTAGAAATAAATAAAAATATTTAAAAAAAAAAAGAAAGAGAAATCAAGAAACTGATCCCATTTGTAATTGCACCAAAGCCATAATACCTATGAATAAACCTAACCAAAGAGGTAAAAGTTCTATATGCTGAAAACTATAGAAAGCATATGAAAGAAGTTGAAGAAGACACAAAGAAATGGAAAAACATTCCATGCTCATGGATTGGAAGAAAAAATATTGTTAAAATGTCATTACTACCCAAAGCAATCTACACATTCAATGTAATCCCATCAAAATAACACCAGCATTCTTTACAGAGCTAGAACAAAAATTCTAAAATTTGTGTGGAACCAGAAAAGACCCTGACTAGTCAAAGTAATGTTCAAAACCAAAAACAAAGATGGAGGCATCACAATCTGGACTTCAAGCTGTATTACAAAGCTGTAATCATCAAGACAGTATGATATAGTAACAAAAACAGACACATAGATCAATGGAAGAGATTAGGGAACCCAGAAATGGACCCACAGTTGGATGGCCAACTAATCTTTGACAAAGCAGGAATGAATATTCATTGAAAAAAAGACAGGCTCCTCAGCAAATAGTGTTGGGAAAACTGGACAGCAACATGCAGAAGAATGAAACTGAATCACTTTCTTATACCATACCCAAAAATGAATTCAAAATTGATGAGAGACCTAAATACAAGACGGGAAACCATCAAAATTCTGGAGGAGAAAGAAGGAGCAACCTCTTTGACATCGGCTGCAGTAATTTCTTACTAGACATGTCTCCAGAGGCAAGAGAAATTAAAACAAAAATCTAAGATAAAAAATCTTCTTCACAGTGAAGGAAACAGTCAACAAAACTAAAAGGTGGAATGGGAGAAGATATTTGCAAGTGACATATGGGATAAAGGGTTAATATCCAAAAATCTATAAAGAACTGATCAAATTCAATCCTCCCAGAAACAATACAGTGAAGAAATGGGCAGAAGACATGAATAGACACTTTTCCAAAGAAGACATCCAGATGGTTAGCAGACACATAAAATGATGCTCAACATCACTCATCATCAGAGAAATACAAATCAAACTCAAAATGAGATACCACCTCACACCTGCCAGAATCGCTAAAAGTAATAATTCAGGAACAACAGATGTTAGTGAGGATTCAGAGAAAGGGGAACACTTTTGCACTGTTTGTGTGAATGCAAAATGGTGCCATTTTGGAAAACAGTATAGAGGTTTCTCAAATAATTAAAAATAGAATCACTCTATCACCCAGCAATTGCACTACTAGGTATATATCCAAGGGATACAGATGTGTTGTTTTGAAGGGGCATATGCACCTCAGTGTTTATAGCAGCACTATCAATAATAGCCAATTTATGGAAGGAGCTCAAATGTCTGTCAACTGATGAATAGATAAATAGGTTGTGTGTGTGTGCGTGTGTGTATGTCTGTGTGTGTGTGTGTGTGTGTGTGTGTGTGTGTGTGTGTGAGATGCAATACTACTTGATAACCAGAAAGAATTAAACCTTGCCATTTGCAATTATGTGGATGGAGCTAGAGTATATTATGCTAAGCAAATAAGTCAGGGAGAGGAAGACATGATTTCATTCATGTGGAATGTAAGAAAGGAAGCAGATGAACATAGGGGAAGGGAAGGAAAAATAAGACGAAAACAGAGAGGGAGGCAATAGAGAACAAACTGAGGGTTGTGGAGGGTAGATGGGTGGGGAGATGGGTTGAATGGGTGATGGCCACTAAAGAGGGCACTTTTATGGATGAGCACTGGGGGTCCCTATGTAACAGATGAATCACTGGGTTCTATTCCTGAAACCAAGATTAAATTGTATGCTAATTAACTTGAGTATAAATAGGTAAATAAATAAATAAGTAATAAATAAGTAAGATTAAAAAGAATCCTTGGCTAAAGCTAACAGGCAATTTAAAAGACATAACAAACTCTAAAGTCATTCTCCTAGTAATTCCTCCTCCCAAAATTAAGTTGTATTAGACTTTAACTCAAAATATTACACAAATATCCATGGGCTCATACTTATATAAATGATTGAATAAAAATAATTGAAGAAATAGATTAATATCATTGTTCAGTTAAATTCCAATTATTTTATGTAGAGACTCCATCCGCAAATAGGTGGAACATAACTGGGCTGTGCTTAGTGACTTCCTTCCAAAGAGTACTGTATGGTAAAGGGTATGAAAAGATGAACTTCATAGTGGAAAAACCTGTTAAACACTACCCTTAACTGGGTGTTGAAGGTCAACAGGATCAATGATAAATCATGTTGGTAGAATGTTCCCTTGATATGATATGATGAAAATAGCACCTTACCTCTGTGGTCTTTCTCCCTTAAAAGTGTAACCCTGATCTAATCATGAGAAAAAACCAACCAGCAAAACTCACATGAGGGGTAATCTATAAAATATTTGACCAGTATGCCTTAAAACTCTCAAGGTCATCAAAAACAAGAATAGCCTGGGAAATTATCATAGCCATGAGGAGTTTAAGGAATTTTGACAATAAAATTAACGTAATATCCTGGATGGGGTACTTTATCAAAAAGTAGACATTAGTAAAAATTAGGAAATATGAATAAATTGTGGACATTTACTTAATAATGTATCAATAGTGACGCTTTAATTGTGACAAATATAGCAAACTAATGTAAGATATTAATAATAGGCACACTGTGTAGGGAGTATATGGGAACTCTGTACTCTCTTCTCAACTTTCAATCTAAAAATATTCTAAGAGAAAAATATTATCTAAAGCAATTGGAGTGTATTTATTTGTAAAAAATACTTTAAGAAAATCAAACATTTAAAAATTTTTCATATAACTGTGGTAGCTCAGGCATGATTCCCTTTGCAAGGTATAGGAATTATGTACTCTTTGAAAGAATATATCATATAGACTAGAGTCTTAGAAAAATTATATTTGTATATTTGCCCATGGTACTATGAAAAATATTTGTAAGAATAAATATATTTATTTTTGGATTCCTGAAATTTGGCTGTTTCCATGGTTTGTCTATGCATTACCTATGTTTATTGATCTTTTAATGACCTATGTTCAAAGTTACAAGAAGATTATGATCACAGTTTTGGCTAGGTGAAAGAAACGCTGCTGTCTGGTAAAATAGAAATGAAATTTTTATTTTTAAAATACTAAGTCTATTTTATTCCCACTCCTCTTTATAAGGAGCTTTAAAAAATAATTTGAGGTTCTGTAGTCATAAGAATGAGATTAAGAACATTTATCACATAGTTTCATCAGACTTACCTGTAATTCTTAGGTTTTAGGTAATTCTTTTACAGGAACAGATGGCTCTTAACATCTAAAACAATGAGTTAGGATTTGAAATATTTGAAATGTTAGTAATCTGTTAACGCTATAGTTGTGTTAACACTTACCTGCTTTTAATATTGAAAAAAATTACTTAAATTTCATATGTGAGTCCTAATATAACAAGCAATATTGTGAACCCCAGTTTCACATAATGAGAAGCTCTCTTTAACCAATGATGACATTATGTTCATTTTTAGGGTATTATTATAATGCTATAAAAAAAAGTTTCCAAAATCTAATTTTAGGTAGGTATAATAGCACAGAAACTGGATCTTTATTCACAGACTGAGTTTAAACTACTTTTATTATGTTCAATGAAATGTGTTTATTATGCAATGTTGTTTCTTACCTTCAAGAAGCTCATTGTGGAAAAGGGAGCCATTTAAAAGAGCCCCGCAAAACCATCTATGACAGATATCTGATAAGGGAAACACTGGATCACAAGGAAGCATGTAAGAAGGATCCTTAATCTAGGTTAAGATAGGAATTGAGACAGGATTTGGTTCCTAGGGAATGCAATGCCTGAGCCCAGTCTAAGAGAACAGTTATAATTTGGGTAGGAATTAGTAAATTGATTTTTACAGATAGAACATATATAAAAAACACTGAGACAGGACACAACACTTCTTAGCAAAAATTCATTGTGCTTCAGGGCAATTGTTAGAAGCCAAAGAGACAAGTGACAGGCAAATTTAATCAAGTCAGTAACCATGTGCAAGTAATTTGTGGACACTCATTTCATATTCATTATTAGTGTAATGCCAACAGGTATTTTTGTAATTTCATAATATTATGAAATATTGTTAAATATTTGTGCCATTTAAAAAATTTTTAAAGAATTTAAAATTTTTAAAAAGTGTGCCATTGTTAAAATAAGACATATTAATAACTTCAATATAATGGCTAATTTGGATGTATTTAAAAAATTTTTAATGTTTATTATTCATTTATGAGAGAGAGAGAGAGAACAAGCAGGGGAGAGGCAGAGAGAGAGGGAGACATGGAATCCAAATCAGGCTCCAGGTTCTGAGCTGTCAGCGCAAAAACAGGCTCAAACTCACAAACTATGAGATCATGAACTGAGCCAAAGTTGGACCCTTAACCAAATGAGCCACTCAGGTGCCCCATAGATACAATCTTTTAATTCAATAATAATTAACATACGATTTTAGTTTCAGATATACAGTATACTGATTCAATAATTATATACATTACTCAAGTACTCATCATAAGTGTGCTCTTAATCTCCTTCACCTATTTCACCTATTCTACCTGTCCCCTCCCCTCCCCCGCCACCACACCTTCTCTCTAGTAACCATTATTGTGTTCTGTATATTTAAGAGTCTGTTTTGTTTGTTTTGTCTCTTTTTTCTTTGTTACTTTATTTTGTTTCTTAAATTCAACATATAAGTGAAACTATATGGTATTTGTCTTTCTCTGACTGACTTTGTTTACTTAGAACCATACCCTCTAGATCCATCCATGGATGCATCCATGGATGCATGAAATGCAAGATTTCATTTTGTTTTATAACTGAGTAATATTCATTGTGTGGGAGTGTAGTTTGTGTATATGTATGTGTGACGTCTTCTTTATCCATTCTTCTGTGGATGGGCAGCTGTTTATTTGAGTATAGTTGACAAATGTTACATTAGTTTCAGGTGTATAGCATAGTGATTCAACGACCTTATACCTTATGCCATGCTCACCACAGGAGTGGCAACCATCCGTCACCCTGCAATGCTATTATAATGCCATTGACTATATTCCCTATCCTGTACCTTTTGTTCTTGTGGCTTATTCATAACATAATTGGGGGTGGATGGATGGGCAAAATGAATGGAGTATGAAATACAGGTGTCCAGTTATGAGTGTAATTTCTTAATACATGTCATTGATCATAATATTTGGAACCTAGATTTCTTGTTGTGAGGAGGGGAGGGAGTAAAGAATAATCTAATTTCTTTATCTCACTAGAGGATTCCAGTAAGTGAATGGAATTGAGGGACAATCCCTAATACTCTGTAATCTGTAGATAGAAAGTACAGTTTACTTGAGTCATGTATTAATTTTTCTGCCAGAAGTACTAAGATAATATTTTTCAAAGCATAGTTGGTATATTTATATAACAATGGACTTGAGCATACTTATTTTTATTTTTACATGTTTTAGGGAAAATCTGGTTGAAGATAGACTCTTTCACTTCTCCTTACCTTTCTAACCAAGTTTAGTTTTCTCTGAACAAAAACCTGTAATGATCAGATAGTATAGTAAAACTTTAGATTTTGTATACCTAAGATTTTTGAGTGCCTACTACATCCAAAGATTTTCCTAAGTACTACTAAGGTAGCGAACAACCTCAGCTTCCTTCAAGTCGCTTGCATTCTAGGAATTTTTAGCTCAAATGTGTAGAGCTTTATATATTCCCACTAAAACAACTGCATAAAAGTATCAGACAATGATATGATTATACTTAATAGTGGAAAGCCAAATGTTATGTATATCATGAATACTGAGATCTAATGCAGCCTCTTTCAAACAAAGAGCAACATAGGTGGGAGTCAGATTGTTTGTCATGTGCTCTATGGAAATTTCTGTGCTAAATTACATCTCAGAAAGCCTATGAAATAATCCTCTTAAATATGAAATATGTGCTAATTATAAATAGCCACAATATTTCTATTAACACAATTTTTTATTAAAGTTAAAGAGAGTTCCATTTTTGTCCAGTTTATAGAATCTAGGGTGCTAATGTATGTAGCACCCTAACCTAACCTTATATGCTACCCTATAGAATAATTAAATTCTCAGGCTTTTTATAGGTTTGTTATATTTTAAGGATAATGAATATATAAGTTAATCCTTTTCATAGTAGAAAGAACCTCAAGAAAAACATATTCCACAGAGAGCTTCATTTCACAAATTTATTATTTACTAGGGTATCAAATCACAGGAAAGTATAGTTTTAGATGTTAGCTGGGAATGGCTTCAGGTAGGGAGCTGAGAGCCAATTAAGGAAACATATATGGAACTTCATTTACGTATGTCTGAACTCCCCCTCACCCCAGCACTCTACAATTTTAATTACTTGCACTTCATCATTATATAATTTGATCTAAAATTAAATAACTAATTTTATTTATGTTTGATTCTCTTTTGTTGTAAGTGGAAAGATAGGGATTTATATTCTATATGATTTTATTTCCTTAAAATAATGCTGGATATTTCACCATTACCATCACTTAACTCTGGCAGTGCCCCCAATATTAACATGATGAGCGCATGAAACAAATGTTCAAGGAAGTTTAATGCTTTCACAACAGGAAGGCCATATGGGAACAGGATGATTTTTACAAAAGAGCAAACTGACCTGACCAGGTGGCCAATTAACAGAGAGTATTTATTAAACAATACTCTTTAACAGTTTCATAAAATCCAAGCCAATACTGGAACACAGCCATCTTCATGGGTACCTGGGATTCAATTCAGATAATTTAGACAATTTTATTTCTGCCTACATCAGAAATGTTATTAAACACTGTTGACATTTATCTGTTCACTACTTACTTTGGATTCTTTGCTGGACTGACTCTGAAAAATATGAATTGTTTGATTCAGTTTCAGCCATAATGTCAGGGTTTGGAGACAATATAATTTATGGTGTAAAAAAGATGCTTTCTTATCCTAGAGTAAAACCTAGTGATACTTAACTGATAATGGGGGAAAAATCATAAAGATAGCTAGACGGCCAAGGTATTAAAAACAAGAATGTAGGGTATCATATTATCATCAGTATAATTAGGATAGAGAACTACATAATGCATGTAACATTTTCTAAGCTTATTTTCATTCAACATTCATAAGAATGAGTACTAATAAAGTGCAATAGTGTATTCACTGAAAATACTAAGGAAATAAAATATTTTATTAAGTTAAATAAGATTACAACTCACTAAAGGCGACTCAGCAATAAAACAAGTAATTAGAATTCATTTTGATAATGCACAAGGCACAGTTCTCATGTCATCTTTAATGGAAAATAACTCAGATTCAACTATAGAGGAAGATGTCAAGGAATGATGCTAGGAAGTGCTGCTTAATCTGAACATTAAAGGACAAGAATTAGATGTTTAGAGTATTGATAGTATAACATTCCAATTAATGGTAGTCAGAATAGATAAAATTGCACAGATGTGGAAAAATGTGACTTTTGGGGGTGGGAACTTATTTGGGGGTAATTAGTCTGGAGATGAGGCTGAACAGGTAATTGGAAACAGATCAGTCAACTTATTCTCATCTACTTCTTTCTTCATCCATAAAATAGAGATAACTGCTTGTGCTAGCCAAGACTCTGACAAACGGAACAAATAGTGTGTGTGTGTGTGTGTGTGTGTGTGTGTGTGTGTGTGTGTGTTTCTGGGACCTTAGTAGTCCTGTGTGAATTGGGTTGTAATAGTCTTTACTTACAAGTCATGGTAAAACTAAGGTATCCTAAGTGATCTCCCTGTATTCCAGACATAGTTTTCCTTACCTCTATTGCAGAGTAGAAATCCAATTTCCTCTGGGGAGCCAGGATCAATCAATCCAGCAAGAACTGTAACTCCTTTCTTTGCCTATTGATTCAGAGGAATGGGGTGCCTAAAATGGCTGGTCAGTAGTCTTAACTTCCTGTTCATGAAATCACTGTTGTGTTTCCTGATGGAAGCATTCCTCCCTTTGGAACTAAAACTTCTAGGCCAGCAGTGCATAAAGTCATGATAATGAGAAGCAACAGTTTTGCTAGTGGGTCACTTGCAGTATAGTGAGGGGGTGCCACTTCCATTTCTATCCCTTGATTCCTGGACTTGTGAATCCTGGCTATAGGAGGAAGAGTACCATATATTGAATGCTGGTTCACAGCATTTACAGCTTCCTGGAGAATCTTGCTCCAATTCTGCAAACTATTTTACAAACTGACTTGTTAACTAAGTCTTCAAAGGGCCATTTTGCCATTCTGTCAAACCAGATGCTTCAGAATGGTGGGGAATATGATTAGGACCAGTGAATTCCAGGGGCATGGGCCCACTGCTGTACTTTCTTTGTTGTTAAGTGAGCTCCTTGTTCAGAAGCAATGCTGTGTGGAATACCATGACAGCAGATAAGACACTCTGTGAGTACACAGATGGTAGTTTGGGCAGATGCTTTGTGTACAGAGAAATCAAATCTGTATGCAAAATATCTATTCTAGTAAGGAAAAAAAAAACACTTCCATGATAGATGCTATATAGTACAATTAACTTGCCACCAGGTAACTACCTGATTAGCCCTGGGGAAGGGCACCATATTGCACACTCAGTGTTAGTCTCTGCTGTTATATTGGGCTCAGACCTAGCTGTAGCCAGGTCAGCATTGCTGAGTGGAAGTCCATGTGCTAAGCCAATAGGTTACCTCTATTCCTGTTGCATTTTGTTAATAGTAGAATATAGCAGCAAAAGTATCTTATTTTAAAACATTTTGTGTGTTTGTTTATTATTTATTTAGAGCATGAGCAAGATAGGGGCAGAGAGAGAGCAAAAGAGAGAATTCCAAGTGCAGAACCTGACATGGGTCTTGATCTCATGAACCGTGAGATAATGAACTGAGGTGAAATCAAGAGTAGGATGGTTAACTGACTGAGCCACCCAAGTGTTCCAAAAGTATCTTAGTTTAATTATTCCATATGGGAAAGACATGTTTGTCAAGTTAATGAAGAACTTTATCACCACTTGCAATATTATGAGCTATGCTAATGCCCAGATTTATTTTTCATGATATATTCATTAAATAATATTTGGAAATATTTTTCTCATTTTTATAAATCTCACCTTGGTTTATGATGAAAGGGTTAATGTCTTGACTCAAAGTAGTGTATTCAGAATCAGTTAATAAATAAGATTATTGGGACACCTGGGTGGCTCAGTCAGTTAAGCATCTGACTTTGCCTCAGGGCATGATCTCACAGTTCGTAAGTTTGAGCCCCGAGTTGGACTCTGTGCTGACAGCTTGGAGCCTAGAGCCTGCTTTGGATTCTATGTCTCCCTCAGTCTACATCCCTCCCCCTCATGGTTTGTCTCTCTCTGTCTCTCAAAAATAAACAAACATTTTTAAAAATTAAAAAAGTTTATAAAATGTTTAGAAAATTCTCAGAAAAAAAATGTACCAACAAACAAATACCAGCATATTTTGCTTTTTTGCAATAGTGAAACATGAGTGGCATATTTATTACAGATTAAGCATAGGCTTCAACAGTACTGTTTTTGTTGTGTCAAATAAATCTTGATGTATAAATAACAGGGTTATTCCATCTATCAAGGACTGATATTCTTTCTGGTTTGTAATTATTAGAATGAAAAGCATTGATAACTTAGTAATTATGCATTTTTCTTTTTTTTAACATTTATTTTTCTGTTCATTATATCAAGAAGAACAATTAATAGGTCCTGTTCTTCTTCAATAATTGTGATTTTCTTGCTTCACTACAGTTTTAAAGCTAACAAACCAAAGATACCTTCAACAAGAAAAAAAGAAGGTAAAATATTTTCAGATTTTCTAGATAGAGATTTCATTTAATTTGAAGGTCTTTCAGGAAGTCACATATATTAAACCTATAATGTTTCACTATTGAATGTTTTAAATTCAAAATAAAAATTAAAAATGAAATGATCTAGTTATCTGGGATAGTAAATATCCATGGCATTCTCAGTGCAGAAACCAGGGCATATTAGACACAATTGTTTCTGTGGCTGTGTTGAGATGATATAGAATAATGGGTGGTGATGCCATGTTCTAATGACAGAGAAGTTTAGATTCTGACATGATTCAGGACCAATATGATTCTGTTTGCTTGTTCTATTGTGTTTCAACCAAGAGAAAAATCTCTTTTCCTATTTTATTTTTTATATGATTGACTTGCCCTGGTTTTATTTAGAACAGCTATTAAATGGCAGGTATTCTTGGTTCTTAGCTACATTAGGGAATTAAATAAAAAAATGTCTTTCTTTTGTGAGGCTTACATACTAACAAGGAAACATAAATAAAAATAAATATTAAAAATAAATAAATTGTATAAGCCATTAGAAAACTGAAGTTCTCTGGGGAAAGTAGAACAGGCTAAGAAGAGTTAGCCTCTTCCAGGGAGGAGGGTGATTTGAGGAGACCTAGTTGAGAAGGTGGCATTCGACTGACAGCCTACATTTGCAGCAAAGTGCACAGTGAAAATTCTTTATGGTGATTTAACACATGGCCTTAGGCATAATCAGGCTTATCCCTACTCTGTAAGTAAAAAGTAATTTATAATCTTATAAATAATTTCTTCTTAAGCAGAGTGGGTTTCATAATACCTCTTTAAAAGGTATTTTTTCCTCTTCAGCATTTTTAAGTATTAAAATGTAGTTTAACATATATATTATAGTTTGAGAATTATTTCTATTTTTTGGAGGAAAATTGATTATATTGATAGAGTGAGTATTATGGGAAAGCTGTAATATTTTAGTAAACTTCCAACATCGTGAAACTTCCTCAGTAGTTGAGCCAAGAGCATACCAATGATAACAGATTATTTATTTGGTTGCTTGCTTTTATGATTATTTTTGCTTTTTGTTAAGTAAAATTTTCTATAAATGATACATACTTGAAATGAATCTCTTGTCACTGCATTTCTGCTAATTACAATTTTCAGGTTTCATTTGAAATAAATGCTAAAATGCGCTTTGCAAAGATTAATTTATTTTTAATGAAACTTTGAGAAATGCTAATGGCTTTTAATCCTTGAGCAAAATGATGGCTCAGGCTAGCAAATTGAATAAAGTAAGCAAAATATTTCCTCTTAAATCTGAACTATTTAGTTTGAATTGTTTGATTAAATAAATATGTTCCTATACTCCTATTTTTTATGCTATATTTATGTGGTCTTAAAAATAATTTATATCAGGTATTTCCATGGATAATCCAAGTGTAAGAGAGCACTGATAACCAAAATAAATTGTAAACGTGAATTGGAAAATTCATTTATTCATTATTCTTTTGTAATTAGGCACAGTAGGAGTCAAAGATGAGCCATATGAATGTGAGGAGAAGAGGAAAGTAGAACGTATTTTAGGTACATGTTGCATCTCTGCAAAAGTACTTAAGAAAATAACATGGTGCTTTCAGGACATATCAGTAGTTTCCTATGCAGAAAATAGGATTCCAAAGGGAGAACATTAAAAAGAGAAGTTGAAAGATTAAATAGAAACTCTATAATGATTGTTATAAGAAAATATAGATAGATCTATCATCTCTATCTACCCATCTATCATCTATCATTGACAGACTTTAAAGGCTATTTGACTATTTGTTTTAGTAATTTTTCAAGTTTTATTAGAGGTGATTGACATGCATCACTGTATAAGTTTAAGGCATACAGCATGATGGCTGGCTTTATGCATATTATGAAATGATTACCAGAATAGATTTAGTTAATATCCATTGTTTTATGCACATACAACAAAAAGAAATTTCCTCTTGTTATGAGAACTCAGGATCAACTCTCTTAATGATTTTTCTGTATATCACACAGCAGTGTTAACTATAGTCATCATGTTGTGTATTACATCCCTAGTATTTGTTTATCTTGTAGCTGAAAGTTTATATCTTTTGAACACCCTCCTCCAATTTCTCCCTCATCCAACCTCCCACCTCTGGTAAACATACATCTGATCTTTTCTGAGTTTGGTGTTTTTTTCTTTTTGATTCCACATATAAGTAGGACCATGCAGTGTTTGTCTGACTTATTTCTCTTAGCATATTGCCTTCAAGATGCATTCGTGTTGTTTTAAATGGTAGGATTTCCTTATTTTTTTATGACATCCCATTGCATATGTATACCACAATTTTATTTATCTATCAGTGGATATTTGGGTTATTTACTTATCTTGGCTATTGGGAATAATGCTGCAATGAACATGAGGATACAGGTATCCTTTCAAGTTGGTGTTTTTGTTTTCTTTGAATATATTCCCATAAGTGGAATTGCTGGATTATATGGTAGTTCTATTTTTAATTTTTGGAGGAACTCCCATACTGGTTTCCATAATGGCTGAACCAATTTACAGTCCTACCAACAGTGCACAATTTTTTTCCTTTTCTCCGCGTTCTCGCCAGCATTTGTACTGACTTTTAAAAATATTTATTTATTTACATTTATTTATTTTTGAGGGAGAGAGAGAGCACAACAGAATACTGGGAGGATGGGGAGCAAAGGAGACACAAAATCCCAAGCAAGCTTCATGCTGTCATGGGTTTATTTCTGGATTCTCAATTCTGTTTCATTGGTCTATTTGTTTTTATATCTGTACCATATTCTTAATTTTATTTTATTTTTTATTTTTTTAATGTTTTTTTTTTTTTCTAGGAGAGAGAGAGACAGCGTGAACAGGGTAGGGTCAGAGAGAGAGGGAGTCACAGACTGAAACAGGCTCCAGGCTCTGAGCTGGCAGTCAGCACAGAGCCTGACGCGGGGCCCGAACCCACGAACTGCGAGGTCATGACCTAGCGAAAGTCAGACGTTTAACCGACTAAGCCACCCAGGCGCCCCCATATTCTTAATTTTAATAGCTTTATATGATAACTTAAAATCAGTATGTATGTTGCCTCCTGCCTTGTTCTTAGGATTTCTCTAGCTTTTCAGGATCTTTTGTGTTTCTATATAAATTTTAGGACTTTTCCCCCAATTAAAAAAATGCCATTGGAATGTTGATAGGAATTGCACTGAATTTATATATGACTTTTGGTAATATTGACATTTTAAAAATATTAAATCTTTTAATCTATGAACAAAGGATTCCTTTCCATTTATTTTTTTCTTCTTTGCATTCTTTTGTTAATATCTTATAGTTCTTAGAATAAAGATCTTTCATCTCCTTGATAAATTTATTCCTAAGCATTTTATTGTTTATGGTGTCTTTGTGAATGAGATTGATTTCTTTCTATTTCTTTTCTTTTCTTTCTTTCTTTCTTCTTATTTTTTTTTTTTTTAGAAAGTTTGTTAGGGTATAGAAATGCTACTGAATTTTGTATGTTAATTTAGTATTCTGCAATTTTACTGAATTCATTAATTATAACAATCTTTTTGAGTCTTTAGGATTTTCTATATATCAAATCATATCATCTACAAACTATAGCAATTTTACTTCTTCCTTTCCAATTCTGATACCTTTTATTTCTTTTCTTCACTGATTATTCTAGCTAGGAATTCCAGTACTGTATTGAATAGGAGTGGTAAGAGTGGGAACCCTTGTGTTGTTCGTGATCTTTTACCACTAAGTATGATTTTAGCTGTAAGCTTGTTATAGATGGCCTTTGTTATGTTGAATGTGTTCTTTGTATATCTAACTTGTTAACAATTTTTATCACGAATGAACGTTGAATTTTGTTGAATGCTTTTTCTGTACCTATTAAGATGATTATATGATTTCAAAATTTTATTCTATTCATTTTATTCTATTCAAATTAATCACATTGATTTGTGTAATTTGAACCATCTTTGGGTCTCAAAGATAAATACCATTTGTTCATGGTGAATGATCCTTTTAATGTGCTGCTGAATTCAATTTGCTAGTATTTTGTTGAGAATTTTTATATCTGTATTCATCAAGGATATTGGCTAGTGGTTTTATCTGGCTTTGTTATCAGGATAATGCTTGCCTTATAAGTGAGTTTGGGAGTGTCTGCTTCTCTTTCATTTTGGGGAACATTTTGAGAAGGACTGATGTTAATTCTTTTTTAAATGTTTGCTAAAACTCACCAGTGTCCTAGGCTTTGTTTGGTTAGGAGATTTTTGATTACATATTCAATTTCCTTCATAACCATTGGTCTATCAAGATTTTCCTTTCTTTCTTTTTTTTTTTTTGTTTTAGTCTTGTTGTATGTTTCTAAGAATTTTTCTATTTTCCTTCTCTTTTCCCAGTTTGTTGGCATATAGTTGTTCATAGTAGCCTCTTATTTGAATTTCTATGGTATCAGACATAATGTCTCCTTTCTCATTTATAATTTTGGTCCTGTTTGTTCCTTGGTTAGTAGAGGTAACGAACTGTAGATTTTGTTAATCTTTTCAAAGAACTAATTCTTAGTTTGGTTAATTTTTTCTATTGTTTTTCTGTTTTCTATATTCTGTTCTCTATATTGCTTCTTCTAATCTTTATTATATCCTTTCTTCTGCTAATCTTGGACTCAGTTCGTTCTTTCTTTTTTCTTTTCTTTCTTTTTTTGTCTTTTCTTTCTCTCTCTCTCTTTCTTTCTGTCTCGCTCTCACTCTGTCTCTCTGTCATTTTTTACATCCTTAAGGTATAGAGTTAGGTTGTTTATTTGAGATCTTTCTTGCTTTTCCATGTAGACATATATTGCTATGAAGTTCCACTTAGAACAATTTTTTCTGCAACCCATAAGCTCTGGTATGTTGTGTTTCCATTTTCATGTGACTCATGAAACTTTCTATTTTCCCTTTAATTTTTTTTTATCTATTGATTCCTCAGGAGAGTGTTCTTTAATTTCCATGTGTTTGTAAATTTTTCAATTTTCCTTTTGTTGTTGATTTCTAATTTAATGCTGTTATGGGCAGAGAAAATACTTTCAGTCTTCTCAAATTGGTAAGACTTGTTTTGTGACCTAACATTTGGTCTACATGCTTGAGAAGATTACGTGTTCTGTTATTGTTGAATAGAATGTTCTGTATATGTCTATTAGATCCATTTGGTTTATAATGTTATTCAAATCTACTGTTTCCTTATTGATTCTCTGTCTGGATGACCTATCCAATGTTGACAGTGCGGTATTAAAGTCCCTAACTAGTATTATATTGCTGTTTATTTCTCCTATTAGCCCTGTTCCTTTTTGCTTTATATACTTAGGCGCTACAATGTTGGGTACATAATTATTTGTACTTACTGTATCTTCTTGATGGATTATTGGTCCATTTGATATATATGATGAACTTCTTTGTTTCTTTTGTCATTTTTACTTTAAAGTTTATTTTGTCTGACATAAGTAAAGCTTTATCTGCTTGTTTGTTTGTTTATGTATTTAGATTGCCATTTGCTTGAAGTGTCTTTTTCTATTCCTTCACTCTCAATCTATTTGTGTCTTTAAACCTAGTGAGTGAGTTTCTTCTAGGCAGATATTGTTGGATAATTGTGTTATTTTTTTTAAAAATCCATTCAACCATTTTATGTCTTTTGATTGTAGAGTTTATTCTGTTTATCTTTAAAGTAATTACTAATAAGTAAGAACTTATTGCCATTTTGTTAATTGTTTCTGGTTATTTTGTAAATCTGTTGTTCTTTGTTTCCTATCTTGTTTTTGTGTGTATTTTGGTGTCTTTTGGCATCAGTGTATTTTGACTTCTTTATTGTGTTCTTTTGTGTAAACACTACTATGATGCTTACTTTAAATATCTTAAACTTTTTAACATTCTTTTTTAAATTGATAACAATATAACTTCAATGGAATTTTTATTCTTCACCCTTCTACTTCTGCTTCCCCCACATTTTCAGCTATTGCTGTCAATTTACAAGTTTTTATGTTGTGTAACTAATAACAGATTATTGTACTTATGGTTATTTTTGCTGTGTTGACTTGTTTTTAATTTTTAAACTAGAGTTTTGAGTTAAGCACCACTATTACCATATTGTGCCTTCTAACTATGACTATATATTTACCATTACCAGTGATATGTCTGCTACCTTTTTGTGTTTTTATGATGTTAATCAGTGTTCTTTTACCTGCATTCAGAGGTGTCTCTTTACCACTTCTTATAAGGAGGTTTAGTGTTAACAAACTTTCTCCGCTTTGTCCTTCTCCCTCTATTTCTGAAGTGCAGCTTTGCTACATATAGAATTATTGGTCAACCGTTTTCATCAGTATTTTGAATACATTTTCCCATTCTCTCCTACACTGAAAAGTTTCTGTTGAGAAATCTGCCAAAAATCTTATGGGGGTTTTCTGGTATGTAACTTCTCACTTTCTTCTTGCTGCTCTTAGAATTCTTCCTTTGTCTTTGAATTTTGATTATTTATTTATGATGTGTCTCTGTAGCTCTATTTGGTTTAACCTATTTTAGGTCCTTTAGGCCTCATGGATCTGGATGTCCATTTCTTTCAAAGTTTGGGATATTTTCAGCCATTAGTTATTTAAATAAACATTCTGTACTTTTCTCCTTCATTCTTCTCCTAGAATTCCCATAATGTGATTTTTTTTCTCCTGTGTTCCATAAACCCTGTAGGCTTTTCTTCTTCTTTTTTCTTTTTTGCTCTTCTGATAGTAATTTTCAGTGTCCTATTTTCCATGGTTCTGATTCTTCCCTATGATTGAATCTACTTTTGAAACGCTGTTTACTTCTTCAGTTTAGTTATTTTATTTTTCAACCCATGTTTATCTTTGTTTTTGATTGTTGTCAAACTTATATTTTTGTTCATGCATTATTTTCCAAATTCTGTTTAGTTATCTCTTATGTTCTTGTAGTTCACTAAACTTCCCTAAGAGTATTATTCTGAATTCCTTGTTTGGCAGTAACTGGAGCTTGATTAGTTTCCTTTGTTGTTGTCATATTTACCTGATTATTCATGATCCTTGATTTCTTACATTTCTTACATTCTTACATTTTTTACATTTCTTACAGTGAACATTTGAGTAATGGGGCTCCTTTTTTAAGGTTTACTTTAGCATTGTTCTTCATCAGTCATCTCCATTTGGATTTCTGCATGTACCTGGTGGTAAATGCCTTTTGACAAGTAGGGCCTTCTGTTGTGGTCTGCTTTTGGGTAAGTAACTGTTCAAGCTCTGAGAATGGGGACAAGGGTGGATGTGTCACAATTTGAAAACAATTGGCTTGGTTCTCTATGCAAGTGAAGCTGTAGAATGGGTTCCATTGTTGCCTAAATGGTTAGGACTGGGTACTATATGCAATAGATGGGACTATGAATAAGCTTCCCTGATCTGATAGGGCAGCAGGCTAGAGTCTTAGGCCTGTATAGCTCATTTTCAGGGATCCTGAATTAGGCCTGACTGTGCATTGAATTCCCTGGTCTGGTGAGGCTGCTGGCTTTGCTCTGCAGACATGAAGACATGAGCTGTGCTCTCTATTCAAGGGCTACTATATGTAGGGCTATTGGATGGACACACAGCTTCCTGCGTGTTCTGGTTAGGTTCCCTGGTCTGACAGTCTGAAGGCTGCATTGGTGATGAGCAGGGCTACAAATTAGACTTTTTTGTCCAGGTGCAGTAGGAAATGTAGCTCTAAAACTGAAAGCTCTTTGTTTACTTAACTCAAGCTAGCATGCATCCAAATTTCTGGCCAAACAGGACCACCAGCCTTGCTTTGCAAGCTATTGGCTTTGTCTACCCTTCTCTTGGTTCATGTATCCTTGGGCTGTACAGCTTCTAGGGTTGTCACAAGCCCTTCTTGTCAGATGGGACTAGAAGATACTCTCCACTGTGGTTGGGTTGTGACTCAGCATCTTGCCTGGGCATGGGTAATCTGGCCTCAAGGGCTGTCAAAACTCATTTGAGGAACCTTAATCAGCTAAACCTGCACCCCACCGAATTTCATAGAGTACACCACCCACTTTATTCTTCACGTGAGCAAACCCGGGTCTGCCAAAATCTGTGTGCTTCTCTACTTATTCATGACAGTCAGATTCCAAGTGGCTGGGACCTAAATATCCCCCTGCAATCCCTGTGGTGTGAGATCAGACTAGAGGCTCCCTGAGAAAGACCCCCACCTCTAGGGGAGGCTGGCTATCCTCTTTGCATTTCCTTTTGCCGCTGGAGAATCCAGAATAAGACTTCTTCATGGGTTGCTGCCACTGTCGTGGTCAGGGTCATGGGTCACAATGTGGTCGAGGTACAGCCATTTTTCTTCCCCTTGGAATAAAATCTCCCTTGGTCTCTGTATTGCAGGGGGTTACTTCAGTCTCACTTCTGTGTTCTAGGATTCTCTCAATGTTGTCTTGTTTTTGAATAGATGTTAGTTCTTCCTGTGAGAGGGTATGAAGTTAGGAATGACATATTACCATCTTGGTGACATCACTCCCCCCAGTTTTTTTTTTTATTATTGGCTTTTAAATTGAATTTGTAATAACTATCAGTAAGTCTATTATCCTGTCTTTTAGAAAATGAACTTGTAAAGTTTTGATTCCAACATAAAGGTAAAATAATTCATGAAATTATCTAAATCAATTTTTTGAAGCATCAGATGAAATATTTAAATAACTTTCATCATTTATTAATTTATGAATTTTTTCTCTTTTGGCAAAACCATTCTGTTTCTCATCCACTCTTAATACTCAACTCACAGAATACTTCATTTCTGTTACATGGGATCCTCAGATGTACAATAGGAGACTTTCCCCACACCCAGTAATTCTGCCTCACTGGATGAGTGTCCTACAGTTTAACTCAACCTTGACCCTATCAACCTGGAGATAGCATCAGATCCCACAGCTTAAGAGCTCAGTCCCACCAGAGGCAACCCCCCCACTCCAACCAGTTCATATGCAGTCACCAATTAAGGTCATAACCTGTGCTTCTGACTTATAAGCTCCAAATGTGAGGTTTCTAAAACTCAGTTTCTCAGTTTCAGTTGTTTACTAGAGCAGCTCGCAGAATTTGGAAAACATTTTACTTACTGGATTATCAACTTACCATAAAATGCTACTAATCAGGAATAGCCAGATGGAAGAAATGGATAAGGCAAAGTTGGGGAAAAGGTATAGAGCTTCTATGATCTGGAACATCACCTCCCTGGCACCTCCCTGTGTTCACCAGTGAGGAGACTCTCTGAAACCCTTCGGTTAGGGTTTTAATGGAGGCCTCATTACATAAGCATGATTGGTCAAATCATTGACTGTTGGTGATTAATGTAACCTCCAGACCTTCTTCCCTCTCTGGAAGATGGGGGTAGGTAGGGATGAAAAATCCAAGCCTTTAATTATCTGTTTGGTTTCTCTGGCAACCACCTTCCCATTTTTAGGGCTTTCTAGTGGTCACCTTCTTAAGATAAATTCAGGTGTGGTTGAAAGGGGCTTGCTATGATTAACAAAAGATTCTCCTTTCACCTTTATTGCTCTATAACTGTTTTAGGAGCTGCAGATAAAAATCAAATACTATAACAAAAGATATTCCTACTATTCTTATCATTTAGGAAATCACAATGGTTTTAGGAGTTCTAACCAGGAGTTGGGGATAGAGAACAAATACGTATTTCTTATTGTCACAATCTGGTTCCCTTGCTCTTAGAATATAACTACCATGATTTGGGAAATAGTAAGTTAAAGGAACGATGGCCTATGATGGGGAGCCCCAACTGAAATCCCAGGTAACTTCTGGAATCAGCTTGCTAGCAATGGAAGAATGCCATCTTGAAAGCTGAGAGTCCCCAGTCAGTTTGCCCCAGCTGATGTCATATGGAGCAAAGATAAACTGACCACACGAAACCTTGCACAAATTGCAGATTTTTGAGCAAAATAAATGCCTGTTAATGTTTTAAGCCATTAAGTTTGGCAGTGGTAGGTTACACAGTAATAAGTGTTAAACTGAGGTAATGCATGACAGAGAAATGAAAGTCCTAGCTTGTCCAGACCTATGCTCACAGGCATAATAATTATGCATTATTAGTTTTTGGAGGGAAAACTGATTGCATGTTTACAGTAAATAATGTAATTTTTACAATGTATTTTTCATGAATTTTTTGAAGAAAAAACTGCTTCATGTGTTGTTGTATGTAGATATTTTGTTAAGGTAGATCTAAACTGATCATTAGCATCAAGGTTCTGAGTCTCAGAGAGAGCAAAATAGTTAGGTATAACCTTTATTGACCTCTAGGGATTTGTACTGTATTTAATGGAAATGTATATTTATAACTATATTATTTTATTGAACATATGAGTAGGACTATCCATATAGGATACTTATTAATGATAATTTAATTTTCATACATTTGCTTACATTTTTTATGTCTCTCCTTTTAATGTTTGAAAATATTTTATTTGCATTCTGTATATTTGAAAACTCAAAATAACATAAACTCATCATTATATAGTAAATACAATGTAGGAGTTCACTTTCTAGAGATATAGTGCTACACATTCTAGTTCTGATTAGGTTTGGTGTCAGTGCGTGAAAATGAGAATATTCTAAACTGGGGTATTTATGGGGTATGCATTTCTACTTATTTGAATGCTGACCTACTGATTTCATGTTGGATAAGTTTTTGGTTATATCTAGTCTAGTCTTAAGTAACATTAATGTATTTAAAATGATAGCCATTTAAAATGATTTAAAATGATGATTCTTTGAATAATACAATATACGTTTACTTTCTCTCAAGCCTTGCCTGAGACAATATTTGTGAAAGAGGAACACTTTTTGATTAGTTTACTTCCTCTGTAATTATATAATTTTAAAACGGGAACGCCAGTGTATATTAAACCTTCAGCAATGAAGATATACATATCCTATCTTCTGATTTTGTGACAACATGAAAAGTTGCATGTCTTCATCTTTCTTTAAAATTCAGTGAAATGTGTCCACAAAACTTCAAATGTGTCTCATTTTCTGTGAACAATTTGTTTTGGTTCATTTCTTTTTGCAATTACGTTAACATTTAATAAAATACAGATTATGAAGAAGTACTCAAAATGGTAATTTTCAGAAAGATTGTGTCTATGAGGTGGAACAAACACTAAAGGTAATAAGATGGATTCTAATGAATTCTTCAAGATATATGATAAAGAATAAGTCATTTAATGTGTTCCCTTTATATAAATTAAATTCTATTCCTAATGAATATCTTTTTGGACTATTTTGCTAACATTAATTATTTTAGATGTTTATCAATATATTGTTAAGTGGAATGAAAGGTTTTATTACAAAGAGATGACAGCAAGTAATTTTCCAAGAAAAATGTTCTTAGTAAAATAATTAATGGAAGAAATCGGAACCATCAATGTCTTTTGAGAAGACAATGATTAATTTGGAAAACTTGATTCATGGTAGTTAAATAGACCTCTTTTTCTGAGAAGTCAAATGTATTCTTGGTGTGCTATTTTAATTTGGTTATTTTATTTCCTAAGTTGAAATGCAGTAATTCAAAATTTACTTACATTTATTACTTCTTCTAGTGTTTAGAATAATAGTAAATCACATCAACTCTCTTATGGATGTCTATAAGCCCTTACTTATAATTACTAGGCAATTCTGAAATAGTATGTACTATACTTGATGATAAAACTATTAGGAAGTAGAAAATATTGAAGAATTAGAGAAGCCCAGCTCTTCTATTTGTTGAGTAGGCTATGTCTATCCTCTTGGATTATGTAAACAGTGGAGCATTCATTTATTTCCTATAAATTTATTTTATATTCCCATAAACTTTTCCTACTCTAAAAAGTAAGTTTAAGTTAAAGTAATCCAATAGTCAAATTTTAACCTCTATATATCAAATTAAACAATCATAATAATCAATTTCAAATATGCACAATTTGTAACATTTTCTTTAGGTTTTTCCAACTAACTTTTTGTGGTCTGAGTCACATCAGCTTGAAGAAATGGGATTATCATCAATAAAAAATGAAGCAATAGATAAACTGCAACAAAGTTCTAGGCTATCCTAGTTGCTGTCTTGGTCATTATTATTATTTTTTTAAATGTTTGTTAATTTTGTGAGAGAAAGAGAGAGCGAATGAGCACACTCTAGAGAGGAAGAGGCAGAGAGAAAGAGGAGGGTGGGGGGAGAGAGAGAGGATCTCAGCCAGGCTTCATGCTGTCAACACAGAAACCTGACATCAAGCTTAATCTCTTGACCCGTGAGATCATGACGTGGGGGCCAAAATCAAGTTGGGGTGCTTAACCAACTAAGCCATCCAGGTGCTCCAATTGTTCAGTATTTCTTTGATCAGGAAGAATATGAGAAGCAGATGGTTATGAAGGTTGAAATAAACCCCTATTCCCAGAATATGCACGAGATCTAATATTATTACAATGAAAGACTCTGTCTTTCATTTCCTATGTGTACTTACCTCATGTCATTTTTTTTTCATTCTATAAAATATATTTTCTCTTTCTGTAGAATATTTTTCTATTTTTCCACGGCTGTAATAATGATCCCAGTTTTATGTGTATCAGCCTGTTATTTGCTATCCAAATTTCTGGGGATGAGGTAGAGTAGTTAATTAGCCTGCTTTTTTTCTAGTCTTCTATAAGATAGAGACTATGCTTATTCCAAAATTGTCTAGAAGTCTGAACTGGCTCCTGACCATGGTGTAAAGATAGATTGAGCTAGATAGTAGTTTATGCACTGCTATTGAAATTCAGAATTCTCCTGCTGACAAGCAGGATCAGCTTGTTTGCATTACTTAGGGATGAGTAGATGAAAGTTTATACTTTGTTTAAACGGTTACACAGTATTATTTGACTGGGTGGCCTGTAGGGCATAAAGGACTCCTATGAAAAATTTTCTCTGAGTTCTGAAATGAAAATTTCTGTAGTTCATTATCCAGGTGTAATTCATTCTATACGACTAAGAAACGTCCAAGGAAACTTCACCTAGAGTTGCTTGCCTGCATTTTTTTTCTTTCCTGTTATACTATATATTCTACATTTATTATAGTCTTAATGTCAGTCCTTTCAATAATGTAAATTATGTTACTGTTGTAGATTCAAACACCCATTACAATAAACTGTTGTCAGATTATAATGTTATATAAAAATAAAGAACATGAGTGAACCTACTATTAACATACTGTCAGAGTAGAAAAAAATGAGCACTTTTCTTAAAGATGGGAGAAAGCTTAGAGGGATCAAATTAGACATCTACAAGATGGAATAATATGAAGCTCCAGACTCTCGTTATTGAAATATCAAATAAATAACTACAGACTGACAAGAATAACTTTATTGGACCTTTGGAAAGTAGTAAAAAAGTGTGTAGCAACCCAGGTAACACCTAATCAAATAAAATTCACATTCAAAATTGTAGGACATTTTGTGATGTTTTTACTTGCTCTTGTTTTTACTTACCTCATCCCCTTCCTAGTGTGGTGTGGTGTGGTGTGGTTGGGAAGAAGTAGTCCAGTTTCTAGTTCCTTCCCTTGGCATGGAAAAACCAGAGCAGAAATATTTTGGGACATTCTGGCTTGTTTATAGGCTGCCTGAAGGACTAGTATCTGTCTTGCCTGCCTTGGAGTTGAGATAGAAATAGCAGCCTTGTTTGGACTTCAGAAGCCACAGAAGGCAGTGGTAGGCACACTGGTGTGTATATGTGAAACCCACAGATGCCTGAGGGCAAGGATTATAGGCAAAGGAGTACAATAGGATTTTAAGACTTGAGGAGACCAATATGATAAAATACAGTTATCAAAATTTACATGATTAAGCTATATTTTAAAGAAAATCTGAAGCCTCTAATGCATGCATTAGAGAAAAAGGAAAAAGCTAAAATGAAATAAGGTTCTCAAAAAAAAAAACCAAATTCAATACAATGAGAAATTACAAATTCAAGAGCAAACATTAATAATATAAAAAAATAATATAATACCAAAAAAGAGTTAAAAAGTTGTTTCTTTAAAAATGCGTAAAATTACTTGAACAAAGAGAATTGATAAAATAAAAAGAAGGAACATGCAATAGGAAAAAAAGGGAATATCTTCAGAAATTAAAATGCCTATAAATTGATAAGTAAATATATATTAGTACATTTGAAAATTTTAGATGAAATGGGTATTTTTAGGTAAATGCTGTTAGAATGAAAAACAAAATCTGAAGAAAGAAAATGAAGAACATTGGAGATATTCAGGAATTGAATACATTGTTATTTTTTTTTTAATTTTTTTATTTTATTTTAATCTAAGTTCAGTGCCCAAGTGGGACTTGAACTCCCAACTGTGAGATTAAGAATTGCATGCTGTACCAACTGAGCCAGCCAAGTGCCCCAAAATTGAATACATTATTACAAACCTTCCCAACAAGGAAATTTTAGGCCCAAATGTCATCAGTGACCCATTTCAAATATTTAGGGAATAAATAATGCCACCACTGAATATGACATGAGAAAATACTGCCTAATTTGTTAGATTTTAGAAGGCCAATATAACAAAACCTAAATGAGATATAAAAAATGGGTGAAAAGTTAAATGCCACCTTCAGTTCTGAATATAAATGTAAGGATTCTGAACCAAAAAAATCAAATCTGGCAGTGTGTACCAAGTATAACTACACACACACACACACACACACACACACACACACACACACATAGAGCTACATGCAAAGCAAAAAATAATATTCTAGAAGTTACAAAAGGAGAATACTTTAAGGAAAAGGGGTCTGGAAAATTTTGTTTTCTTGAAGTTACTGGATAACACTAAAATTTAAAACTTCTGTTCATTAAAAAAATGATTAAGTGAATGAAAATGAAGTTATTTATAAGCTATAGAACAGGCAATAGGTCTTTTACTTGAATATTTTAAGGATCTATACAATATAATAAGAAACAAACAAAAATACAAAGGAAAAGTGTGCAATAAATATAAAAAGGTGCTTCACAAAATAACAAATGTCTAATGACATATGGAAGTTTAATCTCATTAGTAATGAGATTAAATGGATATGTTCATTATAATCATTATGATATACAATAAAAATCTATCAAAATGGATAAAATTAAATATACTACAGCTCCTTGTCACATTGAAAATATAAAGAAATGGGAATCTTTTCATACTCCTGGTAGTAAATTTTCATAGACACTTTGATAAGTGGTATTATCTGTTGATGTTGAGCATATAAATTCTCTGTGACGCAATTGCACTCCTATCTATATACCCAATATAAATCCATGTTGATGTGTACAGAGGTCTTACACAAAAATATTCATGGTCACATTATTCATAATAATCATATTAGTTTACTAGGACTGTCATAACAAGTACCACAAGCTGGATGGTTTAAATGGCAGAAATTATTGTATCCCAGTTCTGAAAGTTAAAAGACCATTATCAAGGGATTGGCAGTGTTGCATCCTTCTGAGAGCTATGAGAAAGAATCTTTTTTATGTCTCTTATCTAGTTTATTGTGGTTTTCTCGCAAACTTTGCAAGTTTTAGCTTGTACAGTCATCACCCAGATTGCTGCCTTCATCTTTACATTCTGTATGTGTGTGTGTGTGTATGTGTGTCCACATTTCTATTTTTTTTAGACACCACTTATATTGGATAGGAACCACCTAAATGACTGTATTTTAACTTGATTACTTCTACAAAGACCTTATCTCCAATGAGATCATTTTCTGAGATACTAGGGATTGGGACTTCAACATATGAATGGGGTAGGGGAAGGCATTGGACAGTTCAACCCATAAGTCCTAAAGCAGAAACATTCCAAATGTCCAACAATATTAGGATGATGAATAAATTGTGGAATATCATACAGTGGAATAACAGGAATAACAAAGAACAATTAAAACTGATAAAATATCACTCTGTGTAGCAATTACATGTCATAAACATATTAAAAGAAGACACAAAAATATACATTCTTAATAAATATTGCAATGTAAGTTTCCAAAAATCAGAGGAAGTTAAAATATAGTCTTAGAGGGGCCCCTGGGTGGCTCAGTCAATTAAACATCTAACTTTGTCTCAGGTCATGATCTCATGGCTTGTGAGTTTGAGCCCTGTGTCAGGCTCTGTGCTCAAAGTTCAGAACCTGGAGCCTGCTTTGGATTCTGTGTCTCCCTCTCTCTCTGTCCCTACCTCCCTCATGCATTCTCTCTCTCTCTCTCTCTCTCAGGAATAAATAAAGGATTAAAAAATTAAATTAAATTAAAAACATAGTTTTAGAAATCAGCATAGCAAGTAATCTTGGAATGTGGCTAGAGATGGTGATTGATAAGAATAGGAGGCAGCCTCTGGGGCCTTAGTGTTTTACTAATTGCTAGTTTGACAGTCATATGGATATTTGCTTGTGGTAATTAGTTGAGTTATACATTAACATCATATGTATGTGTGTTGCGCTTCATTAAGCATTAATGAAGAACTATGTTGATAGGTGGATAAATAAGTAGATAATATGTATATATTTTATATGGTTATAGGTCATAGGTCAAGAAATATATATATGTATATACATATATATGTATATATTTATATATACACCAAACTGTTATATTTATTATTTTAAGAGAATAGATTTGGAGAAGTGAAGTAACGACATACTATTAACTTCTGTTCTCTCTTCATGTCCTTTAACTTGCTATAACAAACATGCTTACTGGGGCACCTGCGTGGCTCAGTCGGTTGGGCGTCCGACTTCGGCTCAGGTCATGATCTCGCGGTTCGTGGGTTAGAGCCCCACATCGGGTTCTGTGCTGGCAGCTCAGAACCGGGAGTCTGTTTCAGATTCTGTCTCCCTCTCTCTTGGCCCCCTCCCCAGCTCATGTTCTGTCTCTCTCTGTCTCAAAAATAAACTATAAAAAATTAAAAAAAAAAACATGCTTACTTTCAAATTTAAAAAAATTAGAAAATGTTACAGAAAGAAAGCAATATGACAAATAATGCAGTAAGAAGAGGTCAGTGGCTTTTAAGATCACATTTTGAAGACAGGAAAATCTTTGAGAATTTGCCTTGATTCCATCAAGTTCTGGCACCATATATCTGGAACTCACAAACACTGTATTAGATATGCATGCATTCTCTTGCCAGAGATAAATAGTAATGAAAACACTGAAGAGCTTAAGTGTTCCTTAAGTATTGGACTTTCATTAACATAAACATGAAATAGAAACATTTTAAAATGATATAGTAAAAAAATAATAAAAAAATAAAACTTAAAATAAGTCTTTTGATAGTTTAAGAAAAAGAGCTAAAACATGTTCCAGTCATTGTAAATTGCAGTTCACATTCCTCAGGTAATTATGAGTTTATTGGAAATGATCTATCCATGTGAAATCTCTCCAATAATTCTAAATATTTAAGAAGAACGTACACTTAAGTTTTGAAGTGACAGGACTGCTTCAAATCTATTATACTTTTCAATTATAATGGTACATATTCATATGTGTAGATTATTGCTAGATTATTTTGCTATGTATTTAGTATCATCCAAACTTAAGAAGACATTTTGTAAATAATAGAAAGTTGAAAAGAAGAGACCCTTGTGCTATTTCCTTTTCTTATCTACTTCATGCTTTAAGAATTCATGTTTTTTTTTTTAAGTTTTTATTTAAGTTCCAGTTAGTTAACTAAAACACAGTGTAGTATCAGTTTCAAGTGTACAATGTAGTGATTCAACACAACACCCGGTGCTCATCACAAGTGTACTCCTTAATCTTCATCACATATTTCACCCATCCTACCACCCAACTCCCCTCTGGTAGCTCAGTTTGTTCTCTATAGTTAAGAGTCTGTTTCTTGGGTTGCCTCTCTCTCTTGTTTTCTAACCTTTGCTTGTTTGTTTTATTTCTAAAATCCACATATGAGTGAAATCATATGGTATTGGTCTTTTTCTGACTGACAGATTTTCTTAGCATAATACTCTCTAGCTCCATCCATGTTGTTGCAAATGACAAGACTTCATTCTATTTTATGGCTCAGTAAGATTGCTTTGTATATATATACACTACCTCTTGTTTATCCATTCATCTGTGGATGGACACTTGGGCTGTTTCCATAATTTAGCTGTTGTAGATAATGCTGCTATAAACATTGGGGTGCATGTATCCCTTTGAATGAATATTTTTTATTCTTTGGGTAAATACCTAGTAGGGTAAGATCATAGGATAACTATTTTTAACTTTTTAAGCAATCTCCATACTGTTCTCCAGAGTGGTTGCAACTGTTTGCATTCCCACCAATGGTATAAGAGAATTTCTCTTTCTCCACATCCTCACCGACATCTGTTGTTTCTTGTGTTTAGTCTAGAATTCATGTTTTTGACTCTTTGATTTGATTTGTGTTCATAGGTTTGTTATAAAGAGGAAGAAATGAGATAGATTTACTGAGAAAAATGATAGTACTTTCTTTGAGCTTAGTTAAGATACATTAGCCAGAGCGGCCAAGGCCTAGGATTCCTGAAGTGGATGAAGAACAAGAGGACTTACACAGAGAAAGCACACTAAAATATTTCCTGTGTTGAGAGTGCTAACCAGAGGCATCATTTCCCTGACTTTTTAACCAAATACGGGGACTCTTGCCCTCTTTCTCTTGCTTTTTTGCAGCTTGTTTTCACTCAGTAGTGCTATTGTGAGTATAAGCTAGTTGTACATGTTAACAAATAATTTACTAATTATTCTGATGTACTCAGAAACTTAAAGGGGGGGGTAAGTAATTTAGGTGGTAGCTATGGTTTTAACTAAATGAACAATATATTTTTTCCCTACAAGCAACATTTGCTTCTTTTGTCATTAAGAATGCATTAAAATGGAAATAAAATAGTATCTGCCTTTGATGTTAAGACTCCTCATAAGTTTAAAAAATTAATTATAAAAACTTTAGGTAAATGTGTATTATATATATATATATATATATATTTTTTTTTTTTTTTTTTGAGAGAGAGAGTGAGACAGAGCATGAGTGGGGAAAGGGGCAGAGAGAGAGGGAGACACAGAATCCAAATTAGGTTCCAGGCTCAAGTTATCAGCACAGAGCCTGACACAGGACTTGAACTGACAAACCATGAGATATGACCTGAACCAAAGTCGAATGCGTAACTGCTTGAGCCACCCAGGCATCCCAGTCCATGTGTATTTTTAAATAAACAGTTTTCTGGGGCGCCAGAGTGGCTCAGTTGGTTAAGCATCCGACTTCTACTCGGTCATGATCTCACGGTTCTTGGGTTAGAGACAGGGCTCTGTGTTGACAGCCAGCTCATAGCCTGGAGCCTGTTTCAGATTCTGTGTCTCCCTCTCTCTCTGACCCTTCCCTGCTCACGCTGTCTCACTCTGTCTCTTTCAGAAATAAAGAAAATATTAAAAATAAATAAATAAATTAACAGTTCTGGGTGATAGACTATGAATATGAATAATACATAAAACCCTGGTACTGAATTAAAAGCAAAATTGACTCACTCTAATATGTGATGTTTGCTTTAACCAGGCTATCCACAAAATACTATGAAAGAACAAGGAAAAGCAATTAATTCCTTGAACAAGAACAAGGAAAAAGTGAAGAAAAAAAGAGAAGGCTTTACAAGGATAACACATGAATTGAGATGTGGGTCCTCTATATTTTTCGATAGAAATATATTTTGTGTAGAAAACAAATATAATCATCTACATGAAACCATGAGACCAAAATATAGCAATTGTTTGAACTTGCTGGAGGTTGAATAGAAAAGGGCTGATTCAGAAATATCTGTATGCAACATTAGCTTTGGCCTGAATATAAATGACATTTCTTCTATAAATAATTAAAGGTAATTTATTTTATAATTATTAAGAGAAAAATATAATCAGATGCATATTTTTAAAATATTGGTAACTTTAATAGATTAACTATAGAGAGAAAGGGGCTAGAAACATATAGAATTATTTGGTGGCTTTTATAGATGTCAAAGCAAACAATAATGAAATTCTGAAGTGAATTATAGAAGCAGGACCAAAAGGATCGGATAACTCAGAGAAGCACTCATAATGAGACATAAACTTTAATATTTATATTATTAATATAATTAATACTATTGAATTAATTAATATAATTAAAAATATATAAATATAATATATAATACAATTAAAAATATAATTAATAATTAATAGGACATAAACTTTAATATTTGACTAATAAAGAAGAGAGTATTGCTTTAAAATAATTCTCAGATTTCTAGCATTATGTTTCTCTTACAGAAATCATCAAATAAAGCAAGTTTGAGGAGTAATTATTATTGAACTTAGAGGTCAGTAAGAGACAGTAAAGGAAGCTATTGAAATAGGATTTGCTTTATCAGTGTATAGAAGGCAATTTAAACCATGAGATTGAATTGAGTTAACCTAAACTGCAACTTATATTCACAAAAGGAAGAGGAGAAAGTAACAACTTGATACTAAAAATAAGAAAAGGCCAATGATGGATCTCAGTATAAAAACAGTATTCTCAGAAAAAAGTTGTTTTTTGATGGCTCCTCAGTGTTAAATCTCTCAGATATAGCCAAGAGATTTTTCAACAGAACAGTCAGGTTTCATAAGAAAGATAATTCCTAATCCTTATACACTAATTATACAAAAATGTAGGGAATTGAAGGACATAGAAGGAAAGAAATTGAAGGACATTCTTTGAAACAATTTATTAATAGGCTTTTGCCTTAAGAATAGGACATCCAACTATATTCTTGATGCTTTATCAAAAATTTATTAATGAAATATACTGTATACATTTCTTAGTTTTTTGCATTTAAATTTGAATTGCTAAAAATTAATATTAACTAATTCAATGAAATACAATTTGTACATAATCTTTGATTTAGAGAAAAATAATGAGAGAAGAGTAGGCAGATGTGAGATAAATCTGAGTTTGATTGGTGCAAGAAAAATCACTGAAATCTCAGCTATATATTATCATCAGAAAGAGTCAGGGGTCAAAAAGTTGTTTCTCTGTGCAGAGGCACATATGTAGGATATATTTAGTGGTATCTGAATATCAGCTTATTCAGACAAGCTCAGGTGTGTTCAGGGTGGTGTGGCCATAGACTGAATATCAGCTTATTCAATAAGGATGTTTAAGATCACAAAAGTTATTCAATTTAATGCTTCTGAGTCCTCAGGTGAATCAGAAATTTTATTTAAGTTAATGGCCATTTATTATCTACAAAATGTCTAAAATTTCTCTCTGAAGGGTAGATGAAATTTACTTTCAAGAGATGTTGAAAAAATATACTCTGAACTATCAAGACCTAGTTCTGAGGTGGATATTTGTTCCATAAAGCCGTCATTCAAAAATAAATTTAAGTAAATTATTTCCCCATGGCAATTCTTGAATGTGAAAAAGAAACTCTTGACACTTATTTCTTTAGATCTTGTTAATATGAGAACTATTTTCTAATGATATAAATAGGAAGTCTTTACTTTTAATAAAGGCAAATTTTCAGGCAAAATACCTTGCGTTTTAAAGTGTTGACATTCTTAGTTGCTCAGGTCATAGTAAAAGGTAAATATGGTGAAGTAAAATGCAAAAAAAAAAAATCAATTGGATGCAGTTATCAAGTATGTAGGAGGGGCACCTGGGTGGCTGTCGGTTAAGCATCCAACTTCGGCTCAGGTTGTGATCTCACCGTTCATGGGTTCGAGCCCCACATTGGGCTCTGTGCTGACTGCCAGCTCAGAGCCTGGAGCCTGTTTCAGATTCTGTATCTTCCTCTTTCTCTGATCCTCCCCTGCTCACGCTGTCTCTCTCTTTCTCTCTCAGAAATAAATAAAACATTAAAAAACAAATAAATAAAAGTATGCAGGAAAAAATAACTGCCACAGAAAAAACTTTGGTATAACTTTCACAATAATACTGGACATTACTATTTTCCTGTATTGCCTTTAAATATCAAAATGATATGATTAGCAAAGCAAAAAATGTTAAAATTATCTGAAAGTTTACTGTTTTTAAAAAAATATTTAAATGTTTTATAAACACATAGAACTAATTATCATAACTTCAAAATTCATATTAACTTAGTCAAACTAGATAAGCATTTCTCCCAAAAAGAAAATTGAGTTGTCAATCTTACTACATATAATTTAAAAAAAAACAAAATTTTGTTGCATGAAAAGAAAAAAAATGCTACTCCTTATGGTTCAGTTTCTCTCCAAACTTTGAAACTCAGGAGAAAGAGTGATGATTCATACCAATGTGCTTTATTTATCTTAGAGAAACACATGGCCATAAAATATTACTGACAGATAAATACATACTATGTACATTAGTCTCTCGAGTGAGTCTATTATAAGCATTAAACTTTCTGTGAACTTGACTTTGTATACTTTCTGTAGAATTCTCACTCTCATAATACCTTTTCAAGATGAAAACTACAGCATCATTGCAAATAACATCTGTTCACAAGGATTCAATGACCTTAGTTCAGATGACACAGCTTTCCAGGTGACTTCTTCAATAAAATTCCAATTTGTAGACAGTCACATAAAATCTAAAAAACAAAATAAAAAGTGGTGGTATTCTAATGTTAAACTTCAACAGAAATTAAACTTATTATTTAAAACCTAGAGAAGCAGAAGAATGTTCTAGTATACCATAACCAAACCATATTTTCCTAAAGTAAATACTATTCAATTAGAACATTAGCTAAATAAATTTAGGAAACCTTTATTTATAGGCTATTGTTTTAGAGAAAGAAGTCTTGTGAAAACTTAGAGAAAGAAAATAATGTGTTATCTAAATTTTTTTATACCATAATGAGTACCCTTTCAAATTAGCAGAGTAACTTTTGATAATGTTGATTCTATAATCATTCATTTTTTTAAGGATCATATATTAATACACAATCAGTTGTGCATTTTTTAATGTTTTTTTCATGCTTTGTAATCATTTACAAATTGTAGTGCAGATGATGATAATGGTTTATCTGACTGAAGAAATAAAGAGTATGTGGTCATCATAGTCCCTAAGACATGACTGCATTTGCTCTTTTCTCCATCACTGTCACATTTTTGCCACCACTGTCCTTATTCATTTGCACTAAGGGCATTATCACCTCTTTGTGAAATGCATTTCACACACTAAGGAAAGAAAAACATATTATTTTCAAACTTCCTTCCCTTCCCCACCCTTCATATTATTTTCTGTTTAAAATTCTCTTTGTACATATCTTCACCTGAGGAGATCTTGTTCTGTCTGCAGGGATTATTCTATTCACTGATCATAAACAATGCTGCCTAAAATATATTTTTGAAATATATTCTTCATATTAGTGAATATCTGATAATATAACACAGTGAAAAACCCGAAGGACAATTTCTGCATGAAGGCTGTGATCAAAGAGATAAGACAGGTTCTGAGCATTAGAGTTATTTAGTGTATTACACAGGCATTTGTCTATATAGTAGAGATTGTGACCACAACCTCTGGGGGTAGAAAGTTTTATCAGAGATCTCATTTCAATGAGGCAGTTCAGATGGGACAATGACTTTAGGGCAGGGGACCATTGTATCAGGACTACAGTTCTCTCCTTGCAAAAATGGCATGAAAAATAAAAGAAAGGAATAATTCTGGAATAGCAAAGTAAGGGCCTTCAAAAATTCAGTTTTCAGTAAAAGCCATATAAACAATGACAGTACTTTCCAAATCAACTCTTTCAGAACTCTTAAATTAACCAAAAGCTTGCAAAAAATTCCAAGAAGTGTCTCATCAAAAACAATTACTGAGTTTTGGTAAGAATAGCAAGCTTCGTGGCCTATTAGCTTGCACCTCTCCCTTACATCTTCGAAAGCCTGCAGGAGCCTTGAAAAATAACAGCTGTGGGTGTCATGGGTGGCTCAGTCAGTTAAGTGTCCAACTTTGACTCAGGTCATGATCTCACAGTTTGTGAGTGTGAGCCCCATGTTAGTCTCCTTGCTGACAGTTCAGAGCCTGGAGCCTGTTTCATACTTCTGTCTCTGTCTCTCTCTACCCCTCCCCCACTCACACTTTGTCTCTCTCTCTCTCAAAATATAAATAAACATTAAGAAAAAAAAGAAAAAAGAACCAACAGCACTGCAACAACTTAATGAAAGACATCCCATGTTTATTTATTGGATGTCACCATTTGGCTAAAATGGAAATGCTCCTCAATTTGATGTACAGATAACACAATCTCTGCAAAGATCCCAGCTGCTTTTTTGTAGAAATTGACAAGCTGATGTCAGATTCGTAATGGAAGGCAAGGCACACAGGGTAGCCAAAACAATCTTGAAAAGAAGGAAAGTTGAAAATCAGGAAAGTTTCCTGATTTCAAAACTTAGTACAAACTACAGTAGTCATAACAATGTGTGACTGGTTCAGGATACTCCTAATGATCAGGTGAATAAAATTGAGAGCCCAGAAATAAATCCTTGCATTTATGGTCAATTGATAGGCAACAAGGGTGCTAAAATAACAAATAATGCAGGAATACTTGCATATTCATATGCAAAATATTTAAATTCCCTTTTCTCACATTATTGCTATGTGAATTATATCTCGATAAAGTTAACATAACAAACAAGCAAAAATGCTGGGCAGATCTGAGAATATTGACACAGGAGGAAAGAAAGGGAATAATAAAACACACACACACACATACCTTCTCTGGGTAGTAATGACCACTGATGCATTCCTTCTCTAGGATTTGTACTTTTCCTGGGTGCACATAGACTACAGGGACCAAAGACTCTCAAAAACTGAACTTGGTTTTTGAGACAGCATTTCTTTTTTTTTTTTTTAATGTTTCATTTATTTCTAGGGGAGAGAGAGAGAGAGAGACAGTGTGAGCAGGGGAGGGTCAGAGAGAGAGAGGGAGTCACAGACTGAAACAGCCTCCAGGCTCTGAGCTGGCAGTCAGCACAGAGCCCAATGCAGGGATCGAACCCAGGAACCGTGAGATCATGACCTAAGTGAAAGTCGGATGCTTAACCGACTAAGCCACCCAGGCGCCCCTGAGATGAGCATTTCTAAGCCCCCAGTCCTTAACGTAAATGCAAATCCTCTTAAGAGGGGAGCACATTCATCCATGGTTTCAGGGTCTTGCTACACATAACTTTACAAGTATAAGGTCCAGCAATCCCTCTCCCTCTCCCTCTCAAATAAATAACATTAAATTTTTTAAAAAATGGTTAATAGATAATATGTTTGAACATGACTTATGTTAAAAAGTTGTAATAATCTTAGGTGAAGTTAAAAATGAAACAAAAATATCTAAAATACAAATAAATTTTGGGTAAAGTTATTACTGGAAGAAATAAATGGATAAATGGAAGTTACTGTTTAAAGGCTTTATATATTCAAGGAATATGTGTGTGTGAGGTGTGTGTATTTAAAGTATACGTTTTTCCCAGGCATAAAGAAGGTTTAGAATAAATGGACCAAATAATTTACGATGACCAAGTCTCAACAAATTTCAAAGGAATGCAATCTATTTTGTTTATTTTTTATCACATGGAACTAAAGTAGAAATCTAATCCAAAAGGGAACTCTAAATGTGCATATTTTTGTATATTAAAAATATTATGCAATAACCCATAGGTCAGTGAAGAAGTTGTAATTGAAATGGGAATTTTTCAATTGAATGATATAAAACCTGCTATGTATCAAAACATAATGGCTGCAGTGAAAGCAATAATTAGTTTGACATTTATGACTTGCAGTAAATGTATTGAAAAAGAAAAAGGCCTGAAAAATCAATTAATCATCCAGCTCATGGCTTGTGTTGCCATTCTCAAAGTGTGGCATCTCAAGATCCCTTTAGACTCTAAAATTAGTCTTCTCTCCAGTTACCAGTTATTCAAAAAGCAGTTCACACCATCATAGAGATTTGACCTAATATATAGGGTGTTGTAATGGGTTGAATGGTGGCCTCCAAAAAGATCTTTCCACATCCTAATCCCTGTAACCTGTGGCTCTGATCTTATCTGAAAAAGAGTCTTTGCAAATATAATTAAGTTAGAGATCTCCAGATGGGATCATTTTACACTATCCTGGATGGGTCCTAAATCTACTAGCAAAAATCCTTATAAAAGACACAGAGGAGAGACGGGACAGCAGAAGAAAAGGTCATGTGAAGACTGAGACACAGGTAGAGTTATACAGCCACAGCCAAAGGGAAAGGCTGCATCTGCCAGAAGCTACAAGAGCAGTAAATGTATTCCACTAGAGTCTTTGGAAATCAAAGTACTAACACTTTGATTTTGTACTATTTTCCATGAGAACTGCGAGAGAATAGATTCCTGTTGTGTTAAGGCACCAAGTTTCTGGTAATTTGTAACAAGTCTATAGTCCTGGGAAGCTAATACAAGTCTTAAAGGCATTTTGGAATAGCAATCCTGTCTTTCGGTAATGATGTAATTGAGACATATAACTTCATTGGGTGGCATCTAAAGGGTTGGAGTCTAGATCCGTATAATCAATTTTGACATCCTTTGCCAGCTACCCTCTGGAGGTTGAACATCTAAAATAGGATGAATGAACTGAGAGATATTTAAAGAGATAATAGGACACCAATCAAATTGCTTTAACTTGTAGTTAATGGTCTTCTATATCTGGGTTGCTCTGTATCCAGAGTGAAAGGTGTAATCTGCCGTTCCTTATTTAAGTGACAGGTGTTTATATTTGTTGTTATTTTCAGAAAATCTAAAGACTAGACTCCAGGGGTGCCCGGGTGGCTTAGTCAGTTAAGCGTCCGACTTTCGCTCCGGTCATGAGCTCCCGGTTCGTGGGTTCGAGCCCCGCGTTGGTCTCTGTGCTGACTGCCAGCTCAGAGCCTGGAGCCTGTTTCAGAGTCTGTGACTCTCTCTCTCTGACCCTCCCCTGCTCATGCTGTCTCTCTCTCTCTCTCTCCTAGAAATAAATAAAACATTAAAAAAAAATTAAAAAAAAATAAAGACTGGACTCTGAGCCAGAGAGTAATTCACGTATCAGAATTAAGAGCCAAACTAATATTGCCTTTGTCAGGAGGAGTTAATGGAGAAGATCCGTATTGTTGGAGAGCAAGTACTGATTGCAAATGAATAGTCCTATATTATACCCACATGTGTACAGTTTTCCTCCTACATCTCTGCCCATTATTTTCATCTTTTTATATGAAATGTTTTTCCTCTGCTTATTTATGGTAGTATCTCCTATCTTTTTATTCTACTCACCCATTCAAGTAGTTTCATTTACTACCTACATATCATGTACCCCCAAATGGGTATCTCTGGCCCTGGTCTCCCTCCTAAACTTCAGATATGGATATGCGATTGCCTAGTGACATTTCTACTTTGTTTTTCCACAGGCACATAACTTCAAAGTACAAATCAGACACTTAAAAAAATCATCTTAACCTTCTCCTTTACTGTCTTTTATTTGAGTGAATGGTATTTATGAATATTCCAAACCAGAATCTGGATCTATTCCTGAATTTCTGCATCTCTCTCACCATGACATGCAAAGCTAATCACCAAGTATTGTTGAGTGTATCTACTTTATAGTTCCTGAATCATTCCAATTTATTCAGCTTGTCATTATCTTTATTAGGGTCCCAATCATTATTTCCTGCCCTATAACACTTAAGAACTGGCTAATTTCTTTCTCTCTCTCCTTGTTTCTTGGACTATATTCTTCCCCTGTTGTCAAGATGATCTTGCTAACGCATGGACTCCTACGTAAACTCCTTCAATATACATTACCATATACCATCCCCATTACTGACTCTACCATCACTGGTTGCTCAAGCTAAAGTCAAAATTCCTTGTGAACTGAATAAATTCCCTTAATTTATTTGTTCTCTGAGCCTTTTCACCTTAATTCACAATTGTATGCATTTCTCCAAACTGGCCATGTGTCTCTTCAAGGCTTTTACATTTTTTCCCCTCTGCTTTGAATTTTTTCTCCTATTCCCCATGGAAGAGACCACGTCCTGATACATGTTTACCCTAGATGTCACTCACCAGGAGTGAAGATGTTTCAGATCCTGTGTAGTTGGGTTAGTTGCTTAAAGCACCATAAGCATTGTTGCTCTCCTCTTATTTACCAGCTATTATTTGTGTCACCTTTACAAGATAATAAATCCCTGAGGGTCTACATATGTCTTCATCAGTGTTGAGCCCCAGATTCTGGTGCAAATTTCACACATTCCTATGCTGTCAAGGCCAACTATATAAAGAAAATATGTAACTACATTTAGAGGGCAGTATGTATCAAAAGTACATGATTATGGTACTACCAGTTACTGTGTTTTCAGGCCACATTTGGCCCGTCTGCAGTCAGTCTGACTGCCAAAATATTGTATACTCTAGAGTAGCCCTATTCCCAAGTCACAAATAGGTTATCAGTGAAAATTCATTAGATTAATTATAAGTTAAAATGCATCCTTTTTATTAATCAGTTTTTTATTGAATATTGCTTCAGTATATGAGTTAAGACAGTCCTACCTCCCCATTCCCCAGGAAGCCATTTTGTTTTTTTAGGAAAACCAAAAGTTAGGTGACAAACTAGTGGTCTTAATATGATATAGTGGAGGTATTCTAATGGTTATTTTCCAATTATGAATAAACAATTTTGAGATAAATTGAGGGCCATTCTGCCTTCTCTATAATATAGATATTTGAGTAATATAGATATTTTTGAGATAAATTCAAGGCAATTTTAATTTCTCTATAAGTAATATAGATAAGATATATTTGAAATACACTTGAAATATTTTTATAGAGCTTATGAAATGTGTTATAAAATTTTGTACTACTTGGGGACCTGGGTGTCTCAGTCTGTTAGGCGTCTGACTTCAGCTCAGGTCATGATCTCGTGGTCCATGAGTTTGAGCCCTGAGTCAGGCTCTGTGCTGACAGCTTAGCCTCTAGCCTGTTTCAGATACTGTGTCTCCTTCACTGTCTGCCCTTCCTCTTCTCATGCTCTATCTCTCTCACGCTCAAAAATGAATAAATATTTTTTTTTAATTTTGTACTACTTAGAATTCCTTGTAAAGAAAAATGATTAAGATAAAAAATAATGAAAGTCAATATCAATTATATTTTCCTTAGTAGATTTGTTATATTAATACATGAAGAAATTTTTATATTCTATTATTCATCCGGATATTTTACCCCTATTCAATGGGTAAAGTTTTTATTTGAATATAGATCATAGGCCATAAATAGGCCTGACCCTTGAATATGTAGACAGAATTATATTTTCAACATAATGAAAATGAAAAAAGTTTTGTTGAACATTTTCAGATAAAGAAAATAATTATTTCATGTATTTTAATGAAAATATTATTTTAAAATAAAATATTTTTTAAAAATTCTCTTGTCAAATAGAGGTAGATACAATATGCCAAAAATAAAATGTATAAAATAATTATGTTCAACGATATAGTCTTATGGAACACTACATGTTTTGAGTAATATTTTGAACTTTACATTTTTTCCTAATTGATGCATAGAAATAAAACTGATTTTTGAAAATATTTTCATTCTGGGACAGGAGTTCCACAAATTTCTGCTCACCTAATTGACAAATATATAAATCATGTATCACCATCTAATTGAGTGAATCACATGGTACTGTAAGAACTGATTTTCTGTACAGTCGATTCAGACTTAAGAGTTACATGTTCACCTAACTTTGAGAGGACTTATTTGAAATACTGCTACAGTAAAATTGATTTTTATCTTATATCATTTTGCATATGATATCAAAGATTTAAGCCTTCCAAAAGAATAAAAAGTAAAGACTATGAGAATGTAAATTTTTGTTCTAAAAAGTAGAAAGAATCCTATATATATGCTATTCAGTGCTTATCATTTGCTCATTTCAGATCTAACTCTGACCTTAATTTCATGCTGACTGCTTCAGTTCTGCTTTGTACACAGAAGTGATAAAATATCTTCAATGAGTGAATATATCATGTTTACACAACAGTTGAGTTACTTGGAGTGATTTCATTTGTTAAGAATGCAACAATATGAAACTCATTCACTTGAAGGACTCTTGAAAACTTGTCTTCTATTGTGATAAATTGTGCTTCTCTGATATAAGCAGAAGTTTGATCCCCTTCAGGATTCCCTTTGTAGTTTCCTAATGAAGATATGTATTCAGAGCCATTTCAGAGAGTGTAAAACTCTTTTTTTTATCTAAATTTTATTTTGTTAATGTGAAAACCAACATTTTCCTGCAAAGTCAATTTACTGAATATTAGACAGATTCAGATTGTTCATTAATATTAAAGTCACTAGCCTTTGGAAGCAAATTTATGACAAACTTCAAGTTTATTTGAGCCACTTCTAAGTTATTTAAAGCATACTATGTTAGGATTCCATTGTAGCAAAAGTTGTTTCTGGTAAATTAAATTTTCTTTTCTTTTCTTTTTTTAAACATTTTTAATTTTGAGAGACAGAGACAGAGCGCTAGCAGGGGAGCCACTGAGAGAGACACACACACAGAATCTGAAGCAGGTTCCAGGCTCTGAGTTGTCAGCACAGAGCCTGATGTGGGCCTGAACCCGTGAACTGTGAGATCATGACCTGAGCCGAAGTCAGTTGCTTACCCGACTGAACCACTCAGATGCCCCAGTAAATTAAATGTTTTGAACAATCTATTTTAAAAACTCAAATTGGGTGCGCCTGGGTGGCTCAGTCAGTAAAGCCTCCAGCTTTGGCTGAGGTCATGATTTCTGGACTTGTGAGTCTGAGCCCCACATCAGGCTCTGTGCTGACAGCTCTACGCTGACAGCTCAGAGCCTAGAGCCTGATTCTGATTCTCTGTCCCTCTGTCACTCTACCCGTTCCCCACTCGTGCTCTGTCTCTCTCTCAAGATTAATAAAACATTTAAATACCCTTTAAAAATTAAAATTAAAATTAAAAAAATTAAAAACTCAAAGTATAGCTCTAACAATAACTTATCAAGTTTTGTTGTTGTCATTGTTTTGTTGTAGTTGCTTAGCAAGAATATATATGTGTGTGTATGTGTGTGTGTGTATATATATATGTATATGTATATGTATATATATATACATAGCAAGATGAAAGTTCAAAGGAAGAATTATTTAGTGTAATGTCTCTACTGTAGTGTGGCAAAATGTTCAGAAAGGAAGTGACATATCAGGAATGAAAGTGAATCATTTCATGTGCTATTATCCACAGTGTTTTAGGGGGTTATTGTTTTTTTTATCAAGTAAGAATAATTAATTATCTGATGAATTTTATAGGTTGTTGGGAACAAAAGCATTATTATAGGCTTCCTGAAGCTATTAAGGACAACATGAAAATGAAGATTCTGTTAGACTTTGAAAGTAAATCAATATAATACATGGTGGGAGAAATGGAAACTAGTTGGTGTGGAGAAAATAAATGATTTTTTTTTCGTTGTAACAGGAGCAAGGGGCATATTAGCACCATCAGAGTACAAAGACAACTCTCGGACAGTACATCTGTTGTGTCATATAGGCCACTTAACAAAGAAACATACAAGCATGTCTTATGGCAATTTGAAAATGGCAACACCTTATGGGGTGCCTGGGTGGCTTAGTCGGTTAAGCGTCCGACTTTCGCTTAGGTCATGATCTCACGGTTCGTGGGTTCGAACCCTGCATCAGGCTCTGTGCTGACTGCCAGCTCAGAGCCTGGAGCCTGTTTCAGTCTGTGACTCCCTCTCTCTCTGACTCTCCCCTGCTCACTCTGTCTCTCTCTCTCTCCTAGAAATAAATAAAAATATAAAAAAAAAGAAAAAGAAAAAGAAAATGGCAACACCTTAGAGAGGGAGCTAAGATGGTAGCATAGTGGGAGGACTGGAGGCTTCCTCATCCCTTGGACAGAGGTATATAACTATCAAATCATTCTGAATACACCCCAAATCTCCCTGAGGACTGATAGAACAAATTGTACAACTAGAGAGAGAGAAGAGGCCACATCAGGGAAGGTAGGAAATACTGAGGTGTGGTTTGGGGAAGAAATGGATCCCAGGTGCTTTGGAGGGTAGAGAGCCCTGATTGTGGGGAGCTCGGGCAACAGAGAATGGGGTGAACAGGGATAAGCAGAAGGAGAACACTTCCCCAAAGCCATTGGCTGGGAAAATGAGAAGGGCTGGTTTTTGTGAGTTTTTGCAACCAGCAGGGCTCAAAAACTGGAGTTTTAGAGGTCTTCAAGCATAGCTGGGATAGAGACCTCAGGGCACTGCCCAACTCTTGAAGAGAAGGTAGACAACCTTGGAGCAGACTGTGTAATCTAAAGATCACCTAAGGGGCATGGGGAGAGATTGTTCATACTTCTTAAGCACATCTGTGAGTGGTGGCATTGCCTCTCCAAGGACAAAAGAACTGGTGGGGGTCATTTTATTCCCTTGCCTCTCAGCATAGGCACAGAGACACCTGCTGAGAATGGCTAACCAGACACTGGCTGTAGCCTGCTTTGCTCCAAATCCCATGGCCCTGCACTCTGGCACAACCACCCTTCTGGGTCAAAACTGCATCAATCCCAGCACAGCAAGACCCTTTCCCAGAAGACCAACGTAGGTCCCCACCATACCGGGTCCCTAAAGTTTGGTATTTTCAGAATCAGCAAGCTTGACTGGGATAGAGCCGAACATGCACTGCATTGTTTCCAGCAGGCAAGCAACCTGAACAGACAGTGTGAAAGCAGCTTTCTCAAAAATGCGTGTACCACGTCTACTGACCATTGGGTTCTGCAGAGTTCAGTTCTAGTGGCAGTAACATTGTTTCATTTAACAAGCAGACCAGAGCAAACCTAGTTAAAACTCGCCATATTCTGATCAAGGTCCAAACACTGCCCACTATAGACAGGGAGAAACTCTGCAAACAACAGACCTGAGAGATAAAGCAGCCAAAACACAGCAGGACAGTGCATGCAGCATACACCAAAGACACTTCCTGTAGTGCCAGGTGATGGACATTATATGACCTCTTCTTCATAAAGCCATTAACCTCAGGAGCTGAAAACACAAGATTTTTTAGCACACAGAAGATGACGGAGACCTACACAAAATGCCAACATGGAAGGATTCATCCCAAAAGAACACAGTCAGAGATCTAATCAAAACAAATATAAATAATATGCCTATTGCTGAATTTAAAGAAACAGTCATTAGGATACTATAAGGGCTTGAGAAAAACATGGAAGACATTAGGGAAACCCTTACCTTAGAGATAAAAGACCAAAAACCCAATCACACAGAAATGAAAAATGCAATAACTGATTTCAAAACTGACTATATGTAGTGACCACAAGGATGAAAGAAGCAGAGGAACAAATAAGTGATATGGGAGATAGAATGTGGAAAATAATAAAGCTGAACAAAAGAGAGAATGACAGATCATAAGAGTAGATTTAGGGAACTCACTAACTCCATCAAAATGTAATAACATTCATAATCACAGGAGTCCCAGAAAAAGTAGAAAGAAAAAAGCAGGAAAAAGATGTATTTGAGGAAAATAGTTGAAAACTTTCCTGGTCTGGAGAAGGAAACAGATATCCTCATCTAGGAGGCACAGAGAACTTGCATTAAAATCAGCAAAAGGAAGCCCAAACCAAGACATATTGTAGTTAAATTTGCAAAGTGTAATGATAAAGAAAAAAACCTAAAAGCAGCAAGACAAAGCAGTCCATAACTTAAAAGGGAAGACCCATGAGGCTAGCAGCAGATCTCTCCACAAAACATGGCAAGCCAGATGGGAGTGGCATGATATATTTAATGTGCTGAATGGGAAGAATCTGTAGCCCAGAATACTCTATTATCCAGAATGAAAGAGAGAGAATTTCCCAGACAAATATCAAAAAAAGGAGTTCATGACCACTAAATCAACCCTGCAAGAAATATTAAAGGGGGTTCTCTGGGAAGGAAAACCGAAAGTGACGAAGACCAGAAAGGAACAGAAAAAAATCTCCAGAAACAATAATAAGTAATAAAACAGCATTAAATATATACCTATACCTAATTACCCTGGATGTAAATGGACTAAATGCTCCAATCAAAAGACATAGGGTGTCAGAATGGAGGAAAAAACAGACTCACATATATGTTGCCAACAAGAGGCTAATTTTAGACCTAGACAACTGCAGATTGAAAGTGAGGGTATAGACAACCATTTATCATGCAAATGAACATCTAAAGAAAGCCAGAGTAGTTATACTTATATCAGACAAACTAAACTGTGAGCCAAAGACTGTAACGAGATGAAGAAGGGCACTATATCATAATAAGGGGACTATCCAACAATAATATCTATAATTGTAAATATGCCCCCAGCGTAGGAACATCCAAATATGGAAAATGATAACAAACATAAAAGAACTCGTAGATAATAATACAAAAATAGTAGGGGACTTTAACACCACACTTACAGCAATGGACAGATCATCTCAACAGAAAATGAAAGAGAAAACAGTGGCTTTGAATGTCACAGTGGACCAGATAGACTTAAAAATTTATTCAGAACATATTATCCCAGCAGAATATGCATTCTTTTCATGTGCATATGGGTGATTCTCCAGAATAGACCACATAATAAGTCACAAATCAGGCCTTAAGTACAAGGAGAATGAGTTGATACTATGCATCTTTTTCAATCACAACACTAGGAAATTTGAAGTCAACACAAGAAAAAATTTGCAAAGACCACATATGCTTGGAAATTAAAGAACATCCTAGTAAATAATGAGTAGGTCAACCAGGGCGTTAAAGAAGAGATTTTAAAAAATATATGGAAACAAATGAAAAGGAAAACATCATGGTCCAAAACCTTTGGGATGCAGCAAAATGGTCATAAGAGTAAAGTGTATAGCAATACAGGTTTATATCAAGAAGCAAGAAAAATCTCAAATAAACAACCTAACCTTACAACTAAAGGTCATTGGAAAAAAATAACTCATGAAAACTAAAGCCAGAAGAAGTGGAATAATGAAGATTAAAACAGAATAAATGATATAGAAACTAAACAACAACAGCTGAATAAATCATTGCAACCAAGAGTTGTTTTTCTGAAAAAAATTAATAGAATTGAAAATCTCCTAGAGCCACTCATATATAAAAGAGAAAGGACCCAAATAAATAAAATCATGAATGAGAGAGGAGAGATCACAACCAACACCACAGAAATAAAACAATTATAGGAGAATATTATGAAAACTTGTATGTCAACAAAGTGAACAATCTGGAAGAAATGGATAAATTCTTAGAAATATATAAATTATCTAAACTGAAACAAGAAGAAATAGAAAACTTGAACAGACTGATCACCAGCAAAGAAATTGAATTAGTACTAAAAAATCTCTGAACATACAGTAGTCCAGGGCCAGATAGACTGACAGGGAAATTGTACCAAACATTTGAAAAAGAATTAATACCTATTCTTCTCAAACTATTCCAAAAAAATAGAATTGAAAGAAAAACTTCCACACTCATTGTATGAAGCCAGTATTACCCTGATACCAAAAATAAAGACTCCACTAAAAAAGAGAACTACAGGCCAATATCCCTAGTGAACATGGAGGCAAAAATGCTCAACAAAATACTATCAAATCAAATCCAATAGTACATTAAAGAATTATTCACCATGATCAAGTGAGATTTGTTTCTGGGTTGCAAGGGTGTTTCCACATTCACAAATCAATCAACATGATATACCACATTATTAAAAAATAAGAATTATATGATCCTCAATAGATGCAGAAAAAGAATTTTTTTTTAAATGTTTTATTTCTAAGAGAGAAAGAGAGAGACAGCGTGAGCAGAAGAGGGTCAGAGAGAGAGGGAGATACAGAATCCGAAATAGGCTCCAGGCTCTGAGCTAGCTGTCAGCACAGAGCCTGACACAGGGCTCAACCCATGAACTGTGAGATCATGACCTGAGCCAAAGTCGGACTCTTAACCAACTGAGCCACCCAGTTGCCCCGAAAAGGAATTTGACAAAGTACACAGACAAACAGATACAAACATGATAAGAAACAAAAGCAAAAACAAAAACCAATCCTCAACAAAAGGTTAGAGGGACCATACCTCAACATAATAAAGGCCATCTATGGGGGAAAAAAAACAGCTACTATCATCTTCAATGGGGAAAAATTGGGAGCTTTTCCTCTCTAGTCAGGAGCAAGACAAGGATGTCTGCTGTCACCCTTGTTATTTGACATAGTACTGGAAGCCCTAGTCTTAGCAACCAGACAACAAAGGAATAAAAACTATACAAATCAATAAGGAAGAATTCAAACTTTTGCTATTTTGCAGACAACAATACTCTATGTAGAAAACCTGAAAGACCCCACTAAAAAATTGCTAGAACTGATACATGAATTCAGTAAAGTTACAGGATGCAAAATCAATGTATAAATGTGCTGCATTTCTTTCTCTTTTTCTTTTCTTTTTTTTTTTTTAACATTTACTTATTTATTTATTTAGAGAGAGAGAAGAAGGGGGAGAGAACCCCAAGCAGCACTGAGCCTGAGATGATGGTGTGTTGAACAGAGGTTTCAACCTTGGGAAGTTTTGCCAGAGTTATGAATGGGACATGGCCTGGGTTGTACTAGTTCCACAAATTGGGCTAAATTCAGCTTTGTTTGTGTGCCTGGACTGATTCTGTCTGCTCAGGAAATTTTCAAGTCTGGTCTCCATTTTGCTTTTTATTTTAACTGATTCTATCTGAACCCTACTCTGTTTATATTCCCTGCCTGTAGATCTGATCTACGCCAAATGCTCAACAGACTCATCTGTAGCTTGCTACAGTTTGCTTCTCCTGAATTTCAATTCCTCTGCTATTCCCCAAAAAATTCATCATTTCGAGCTGACCTCAGTTTACCTCTTTACTTAGATCAATAATCTATACAGGGAAATACCTGTCCTATTAACTATTATCAGAATAACTTGGGGAGTGTGGATAGATACTTTTATGACCTTCTTTATCTCACCTTTATCTTAGCAGGTAAAAATAGATCAACATTAGTATCCAATCATACCATTCTTCTTTTTTTTTTTTTAATGTTTTATTTATTTCTAGGAGAGAGAGAGAGAGACAGCATGAGCAGGGGAGGGTCAGGGAGAGAGGGAGTCACAGACTGAAAAAGGCTCCAGGCTCTGAGCTGGCAGTCAGCACAGAGCCCGACGCGGGGCTCGAACCCACGAACCGCGAGATCATGACCTAAGCGAAAGTCGGACGCTTAACCGACTAAGCCACCCAGGCGCCCCCAATCATACCATTCTTTAATGATAACATTGGTTAAGTGTGAAGCCACATTATAAAAGGATTGATACACCTAATTATATGTAGGTGCTATAGAAGAGTCTTATATGATTACCTCCTTTTCTTCAGGCATCACACCAGAGTCAGTCTTTCAACTTTTATTCTCTTTTAGGTGCACTGGGTAAGCGGCTGTACAATTAGGATTTGACATTTAAATTCAGCTCTTCAAAATATAGTCAATAATATTTCACCATTGCACACTTTTAGCAGTTGTCTGTTGCATAATCAGCATGAAATCTAACAAAACTGTGTACCAAAGAAACTCAAAGACATCTGCCTAACTGCTTTATTGAATGTTTGAGCAATTCTGTGGAAGCTTTGCCCATATCACCTGTGGTGGAACAGATGTGGCTACTGTGTGAAGCATATATTTAGGGTTATAGAATACCTGCTAGAAAGACATTGTAAATGCAGAAAAATATATTTTAGCTTATGAAAAGGGCCTCAAGGGAATCAAATCACCTTCTCTTATTACACAGTTACAGACTGAAAAGAACATACCATGCAAGACAGATCTAGCTGAATAAGAATTTTATATTGAAGAACATGAATAAATTATAGCTTTAAAATTTCTTATTATTTAAAAATATTAAAACTCTAGGTATAAAACTGAAAATCACAATGAATAAATATTTTGTGAGAGGTTTACTTCTTTTTTATTTTAATTTTTTTTTAAATGTTTTTTTTTTAATTTATTTCTAAGAGAGAGAGACAGCGTGAGCAGGGGAGGGTCAGAGAGAGAGGGAATCACAGACCGAAACAGGCTCCAGGCTCTGAGCTGGCAGTCAGCACAGAGCCCGACGCGGGGCGCGAACCCACAAACCGCGAGATCATGACCCAAGCGAAAGTCGGACGCTCAACCGACTAAGCCACCCAGGTGCCCCAATTTTAATTTTTTTATTTAGGAAAATTTTTAAGTGTTTATTTTTGGGAGAGAGAGAGAGACAGAGTGTGAGTAGAGAGAAGCAGAGAGAAAGGAAGACACAGAATCCAAAATAGACTCTGGGCTATGAGCTGTCAGCACAGAGGCCAACATGGGGCTTGAACACATGAACTGTGAGATCATGACCTGAGCTAAAGTTGAATACTATACCAACTGGGCCACCCAGGTGCCCCAATTTTAGTTTTTATTTAAATGAATTCTTATCAAGAGATATTTTTAGTGAATTGTGGAAAGTGTATTTTGTAATATCTTAAGTAATTTAAGTTTACAACAGCTCTTTAGTACTTCTATGAAAGGATGAGATAGGGGAAAAAGTAAAAGTTATAATAAGAGTGCAGGAGAAGGATTCTGTCACAATGGGACCCTTATCTTCCATCCCTGTCATATACTAGGGGAGAGACTACAGATACAACATGCTCTGAACCACTGTGAATCTGTCATGAAGTACATATGAAGCATATGCTGCTTACTGTGAAAGAAAAATACAATAAAATGTAGGAGAGAAAAGTAGCCCATATACCAATGGCATCCAATTTTTCATTAGGATCATTTACCTCCTTACACTTAGAAAGGAGATTTATTCCAATATAGTTGGATCTACAGGATAAAGGTAAGGTAATGATCATGAAATTTTAAAAACATTTAAGAATTTATGTGGAAATATATGGATGAGATAGATACTAATGTACCCAAACTTTATTAACTTTATAATTTCATAGAGTGCTACCAACCCTTAAATCAAATTTTATTACCTCTATAGTTTCTTAGAGAGCTACCAACCCTTAGAGCTACATGAGTCTCCATTTATCTTTCCTCCACCCAATCAGTGGTAAGACTGGACATAAATCAATATTAGATACCAATCTTAAATGAAGATTAATTAAATTATTAATTTAATTAATTTAAAATAATAATTTAAATATAACTCAGTGTATACCTTATTTGGTTATGATGAAATCACTGACTAACCTTTTGAACTAAATATTCATATTATTCATATCTCATAATTTACAACACCTCTGAAATCTCAAATATCTTAGCCTTTGTAGTATTCATTAAACCTATTATTTCCTGGAGCACCTGGATGACTAAATTGGTTAAGCCACTGACTTCTGCTCGGGTCATGATGTCACCATCCCTGGGTTCGAGCCCCACATTGGGCTCTGTGCTGACACCTCAGAGACTGGAGCCTGCCTCGGATTCTGTGTCTCCCTCTGTTTCTGACCCTCCCCTGCACACACTTTCTCTTTCAAAAATGAATAAGCATTAAAATAAAAATAAACCTATATTTCCTCTTTACATGGGGAGGTAACAAACTAGTTTATTAAAAAGAAGTGACCAGGGGCGCCTGGGTGGCTTAGTCGGTTAAGCGTCCGACTTTCGCTTAGGTCATGATCTCGCGGTTCGTGGGTTCGAGCCCCGAGTCGGGCTCTGTGCTGACTGCCAGCTCAGAGCCTGGAGCCTGTTTCAGTCTGTGACTCCCTCTCTCTCTGACCCTCCCCTGTTCATGCTGTCTCTCTCTCTCTCCTAGAAATAAATAAAACATTAAAAAAAATAAATAAAAAAAATAAAAAGATGTGACCAGATATCTAGTTGTCTCACAGTCTCTTTTATCATGTTTTTGAGGTGTTGTTTTTTTTTTTTAGAATTTCTTATAATGATTCACTTCCTTGTTGAATTAACTGTTGTTTCTAATGTTTATTTATTAGAGAGAGAGAGAGAGACAGAGACAGAGAAAGTGAGACAGACAGAAACAGAGAGAAAGAGAGAGAGAGAGAGAGAGAGAGAGAGACAAAGGATCCAAAGCAGGCTCTTTGCTGACAGCAGAGAGCCTGACAAGGGTCTTGAACTTAGGAACTGCGAAAACATGACCTGAGCTGAAGTCAGATGCTTAACTGACTGTGCCACCCCAGTGGCCTTAATTGTTCTTTCTAAAGCCATCTTATTTTTTCTGTTGGGTTTACTTCAGGGAGCTTCCAGATTCAGGGAGCAGCTCTGACTCTTCTTTCTTTTCCTCTCCTTGTTTGTTTCCTCCTTTGTCTCTTGTTATATGTCCCCCTTAGTACTGTACACATTCTGTCTTCTTTCTTCCTCTTCTTTATGTTCTCTCAATCCTTTCAGGTGGAGGTTCTTACACACTTCTCCTACAGAAATCCAAATTATTTTGAAAGGAAAGACCTCATAAGTGGCAAATCAATCTGCATACCAGTCACCAAGATTACAAATCTTCCATGTTGAAATCTAGAACATGGATTCCATGAAAGAAGTAATAGGTCTTATCTTTGTACGTTGTGACTAGGATACGTGTGTGTGTGTGTGTGTGCATGCATGTGTGTGTGTGTATGGCAGATACTCAGTAATTTGAATATAGACCTGTTTTATTTAATATGTTGCCCTTGGGAGAAAGAAAGGAAAAATGAAGGAAAACAATATTGTGAAAAAGAAAAATAAACAGAATCTTGGGATTAATAAAATATTAAAGAGCAGAGATTCAAGAGAATCAATGATTTTGGGGCCTAACTACTGGAAGCAAGGTGGTTTCATGAACAGTGATAATGCATGTAGGAAGGAAGGATTCTAAGCGTACTTTAGAATTTTTGAAACTAAAATGGGAAACATTCAAAAGTATTTTGCAGATTGAAACCTATTCAGAGATCAAAAACTAAGGGTGGCTGTGAGTGAAACCATATTGTATAAATGTGCCGGGAGCCGCACCGGCCTCTCTGGATGGCAATCACGGCAAGGAAGTGACAATGTTTGCAGCTCCTCCCATGAGGAATGAAAACTGGTATCTCCTTCCGCTACCATTAGCTCATGTTGGATATAAGCCTGCTGGTATTGACCAGGCCTTCCAATATTCCATATCAGACCCATATTCTGAATACAGATACCTCATAAGGAAAAGCATATTCCTGCCTTTACAAAAGAGACTTTAGATGAAAGCTCTATGGGCAATTGTCAAAAGGCTCTTCCTATGGGCCTTGCAGATCCAAGACTTAAGGGGTTAAGAACACAAGAGTTACAACTGAGCCTGGCCCTGAGACAAAGAGCCTATTTCAGGGCAGAACATAAGTTACTACATGTATCTTTGCTAATTGGTGAAGCACGTCAGTCCCTTCCTCAAGGCCTACATTCCACAAACACCCTCCCTTACACTGGCAGCTGAGATGAGGACAGATAAGAGTAGCTAAAACATAAACCCAGATGCAAAGACAGGCACATTTAGGGCCCCCATGATGGTTTCCACAAATAAACCAATTCAGGAACATTTATCTTCTTGAGGGCCAGACAGAATGACTCCTAGCTTATCTATATACAATTTAATTTGTATGTTATGCTGTTCTTCTCTATGAACATTCTGTTAATTGATATCACAAAAGACCTCTCATTGTAAGAAATTCCTTTTCTCTGACCTCATATGGTTGTTGAACCTTTAAATAAAGACACCCAAACCGACAGGACAGAGATGCCTGCCTGGTGATCAGAAAGAATCTCGGGGCTCTCTCATTCTCTTTCGCCGACACCGTCCATCCTTCAGGGACCCCTGGACCTGTCGGAGCCGGCGTGGCCTCCGGCATAAATGTTTTAAATACTGATTTTATTCCGTTTTAAAATTTGCTGAGTTATGTACAGTTTAGATTCAGTTTCTTCATAGAACTCTAGGAAGGAAAGCTTCTCTACTACTTGTATACATGTACCATTTGTGGAACAATGATCATGTTATTTCATTTTTTAAAATGTTTATTTCTTTATTTTTGACAGAGAGAGAGAGACAGAGACAGAGACAGAAGCAGTGCATGTGGGAGGGAGGAGGGGCAGAGAGAGAGACTCACACAGAATCTGAATCAGGGTCCAGGCTCTGAGCTGTCAGCACAGAACCTGACACAGGGCTCGAACTCATAAACTGTGAGATCACAACCTGAGCTGAAGTCAGATGCTTAACTGACTGAGCCACCCAGGCACCCTCATGTTATTTCAATCCAAAAGAATCACTAAAGGAGTTTGTAAGGGTATTTAACCTTCCTCTATTAGAAATAATAATGGGTTTTCCACACACATAGACCAATGGAACAGAATTGAGAACTCAGAAGTGGACCCAAAAGTATACAGCCAACTAATCTTTGACAAAGCAGGAAAGAATATCCGATGGAAAAAAGACAGCCTTTTAACAGATGGTGTTGGGAGAACTGGACAGCAACATGCAGAAGAATGAAACTAGATCATTTTCTCATACCATGCACAAAAATAAACTCAAAATGGATAAAGGACCTGAACGTGAGACAGGAAACTATCAACACCGTAGAGGAGAAAGCAGGAAACAATCTCCTTGACCTCCACTGCAGCAACTTCTTACTTGACACATCCCCAAAAGCAAGGGAATTAAGAGCAAAAATAAACTGTTGGGACCTCCTCAAGATTAAAAGCTTCTGCACAGCCAAGGAAACAACCCAGAAAATTAATAGGCAACCAACGGAATGGGAAAAGATAGTTGCAAATGACATATCAGATAAAGGGTTGATATCCAGAATCTACAAGGAACTCACCAAACTACACGCCCGAAAAACAAACAACCCAGTGAAGAAATGGGCAGAAGATATGAACAGACACTTCTCCAAAGAGGACATCCAGATGGCCGACAGACACATGAAACGATGCTCAGCATCGCTCCTCATCAGGGAAATACAAATCAAAACCACACTGAGATACCACCTCACGCCAGTCAGAGTGGCTAAAATGAGCCAATCAGAGAACTCTAGATGCTGGCGAGGATGTGGAGAAACGGGCACCCTCCTACACTGTTGGTGGGAATGTAAACTGGTACAGCCCCTCTGGAAAACAGTGTGGAGGTTCCTCAAAAAATTAACAGTAGAACTCCCCTATGACCCAGCAATAGCACTGCTAGGAATTTACCCAAGGGATACAGAAATGTTGATGCATAGGAGCACATGTACCCCAATGTTCATAGCAGCACTCTCCACAATAGCTAAAACATGGAAAGAGCCTAAGTGTCCATCAACAGATGAATGGATCAAGAAGATGTGGTTTATCTATACCATGGAATACTACATGGCAATGAGAAACAATGAAATCTGGCCATGTGTAGCAACATGGATGGACCTTGAGGGTGTTATGCTGAGCGAAATAAGTCAGGCAGAGAAAGACAAATATCATATGTGTGCACGTATAGGAGGATTAGGAGGAAGTTAACAGAGGACCAAGGGGGAGAAGAAGGGCGGAAATGGTGGGGGAAAGGGGGAGAGGCAAACCATGAGAGACTCTTGAATGCTGACAAAAACTGAGGACTGGTGGATGTGGGGGGGAGGAGGGTTGGGCATGGAGGAGGGCACTTGTGGGGATGAGCACTGGGTGTTATGTGGAAACTAATTTGACAATAAACTATTTGTAAAAAAAATAAAAATAAAAATAAAAAATAAAAAATAAAAAAAAAAGAAATAATGGGTTTTCTTAATTTCTCACAATTATATTTTTACATTTTAGATTTTTTTGGAAATCATGAAATATAGGATAAAATTCGATGAAATAAAGCAGAGGGGAGTCAAAGCCTTCATATTTAAAGTATATTAAGCTCATTCAAATTTTTGTTATTTTATAGTATAAATAATAATGTGTATTGATACGTTTTGGTCTAAGTATTTTTCCTCTGATTTAGATAACATATACTCCATTCATCAGGCAACCAATAGCATCTCATCCATTACAGTTTATTATTCATGGTAACTCATGCCTCTGAATATTAAAGAACTCAATACACATATCTGTGGAGAAATAGAAATTGTGATAATGATGGCAGAGTCATATTTTTTAAGCCTTTTCAGAATATTAAAAGCAACTTTCAGATTTGTTATAGAAACTTTAAAAATTGTTTATGATAAATTGGCATCATAAGTCTATTTAATTAAATTCTAAATAGACCTTTAAGAAATTAAGAAAATCAAGGGGCGCCTGGGTGGCTTAGTCGGTTGAGCGTCTGACTTTCGCTTGGGTCATGATCTCGCGGTTTGTGGGTTCGAGCCCCGCATCGGGCTCTGTGCTGACTGCCAGCTCAGAGCCTGGAGCCTGTTTCGGTCTGTGATTCCCTCTCTCTCTGACCCTCCCCTGCTCACGCTGTCTCTCTCTCTCTCCTAGAAATAAATAAAAAAAAACATTTAAAAAAAAAAAAGAAATTAAGAAAATCAAAATTTGACATGAATTTTCTTAAATGTTAGCTACCTGGCTACCATTTTTAGAAATCAATTTTGCTTTATTTATCTATATGCAATGTTTTGAATATTGGCTAAGATTTATCAATCATCCACCCTTATATAAAATATTCAGGGTTGGAATATTAAGTGAGTATGTTCCAAGCACAACATATTTGTTTTGCATTTCAAAAAATTTTTTCATCTATTCTCCCTCATTCTTTATTCAATCTCATCATCCACTCCCAAGTCTTACCTCTTAAATATATACTATGTACTTATAATTCTTACATATTTCAATCTACTGTCTTCTCCAGTTGGTTAATCTAGTAGCCTTTGAACTCAAACAACTCTGAACCCCTTCTTATATCACCTTGTAGAGGCTACTTTTAGGGAAGAGGCTTGAACCTCACATTTGGTGGCACACAGGAGGACCCTCTGTTGGTCTGGGACTCTCCCCAGATTCTCCAAGAATTTCTTGGGACTTGCCCTTGGTGGACCAACTGTAGTACTACTTGGGGAACTAATAATCTCCAGCAGAAGTTACTTCTTGGTTAGGATCTAAAACCCCAGGGGAAAGCCAGAAGACTGCCCTTGACCAAAGGGCAAGAGGGAAAAATGTGGGCACTTGAGGGCCAGCAGTTTAGGCAATGTAAGAATTCACCTGAGGCAGAACAAAAGAGGTAGAAGTTTACTGAATACACTGTAGGAGAGTGGTGGTTAGGGCAGTAGAGAAGAGACTGTCTGGGAGAAGACAGTACTGAGGAGCCACAGTTATAAGGTGGAGTGAGGGAGCATGGGGATGTATGGAATTTTCCTTTTCATTTTTTCTTTTTTTTTGGTAAATTTAGGAACTCCTTCTGGTTGTAACTGGTCATTTAGGGCCTATGGCTATTTTGAAGTGGGTCACTGAATGAGCCTGTTTGCGTTTATGCTGAAGGTAGCTGTGAGCTCTTCTGCCTTTTTTTAAGTTTCCATTGTTCAAGCCTGTTGCCTAAAAGCAGTCTCTACATATCTTTAATCTAAATTTATATTTTCCAACATGCACATTATATTGTGTCAGAATCAAATCTTTTTCTTTACCCTTTACCCTTTACCCTTTACCCAAAACTTAAAAACCTTCAGTGGATGCCTATTGCTCTTAGAATACAAACTAGCACTCTAAACATGAGTTTGACAAAGACGTTTGTCAGTTGATTTTACCCTCACCAGCTTCATCTAGATTCTCAGCACTGTTTCTCCACATGGTAGCGAAAGTAATAAGTCAGAGTCTTCATGACCTAGCCCTTGTTATGTAAAGGGAAAAAATATACTGGACACTAGTTAAAAACATCAAGGAAGAGTTCATTCAAAACTTATAACAGGGAAAAGAGATTGAACTCAATTAAGTTGAAACAAAAGGTGAAAGGATTTTGAAACCCTGGGGTGAGCTAATAGGAAAGTACTGGAGGATGTTCATGGAAAGATTGGTCAATGTGATTAGGCCATCTGTATTTTCTAATTGTGGCTTATTGAAGTTATACTTCTACTGTCCACAGAGAGTAGGAGTCTGGAGCCTTACTTTTTTTGATGATTACATTTCAAAGGGATAGCTCCAGGTTCTTGAGAAAGGCATTCAGGGGCTGTATAAGATTTACATCACAAAGGAGTAGGAAAAGAATTTACAGTTGAAAGTTTTCTAAAGTAAATGCTGTATAAAGAGACATCAGGGGCCTATAGCCAAGAATAAGCCTGTCTAAAGTTTAGTCAAGCATATCTTGGTCAAACAGAAAATTTGGAATTTGGAAATCCCCCTTTCTACAAAGTCTGCTTTTAAAATTATTCCCTTGCTGTGGAGTTACTAGGATTTTAAAGCCAATCAAAAGCATTATTTTACTTGATGGTACCTGACTTCTACTTTCTCAGGGATAACAAGAGAAAGCACAATGATTTAAGAGAGATAAATCACAGCCATAATGAATAATCTCTTGAGACTTTGCTTAATATAGAGTCTTAGAGCTCAGCTTCTGATGCTGGGCATCGTATGAATAGCACTTGTGCTTTCTTTCTCTAATAATCTTTCCATTAGTTTATCTCTCTGTAAAATGGAAATAATAATGGAGTGGTGTCTAAATACGGTGTCCCAGTGGATGGGGACCCCCAAATGTGGGGTGACAAGTAGGTGGAAGCGAGTGTCATGGGCAGTGAAAGAATTCACCTGAGTCAGAACAAAGGAGATAGAAGTTTATTGAATACACAGCAAGCGAGTAGTGGGCAGGACAGCAAAGGAGAGGCTGTCTGCAATGAGGCCTTGGGTGGGGACTGTTTTTAGAGGGAGAGGAAGAGGAAGTATGGCAATGTATGGAATCTTCCCTTTTTTGGTAACTGTGCCTAGTTGTAAGTAGCCCTTTGGTCAGTTAGGGCCCATGGATATATTGAGGTTGGTCACTTGATAGGCCTGTCTTTATTCAGAAAGGTAGTCACTTTGGTCCCTTGGTAGATCCCATAGCTCAAGATTGTTTGCCTAAAAGCAGCCTCTACAAATAGCACTTAGATGGCAGGATTTGTGAGAGAGTAAATTCATGCAAATGTGTTGATAAGATTGGCTTTTTAGCAGGTATGCAATACATGTTAGTATTATTTTTTATTGTTAATACTGTTGTAAAGACTTTGTTTTGCTTCTAGAAATGGAATAGTAGTGTTGGCTGTTCTAATATTGAAACTAAGTAAGAGTTAAGTGATTTCTCCAAGTGGTCTGACCTCAAGAATGAATGAGAAAAAGTGTTTGAAAACATAGTAAGAGATCTAACATTTTTCCTCCTTATATCTCCCTTGCTCTTCCCTCAAAAAATTAAAAAGAAAAAAAAGGAAGTAATTCTTAGAATCTTATAGTTTCCTTGGGAAAACAGGCTATTGCAACTGATTGGCTTTGGTGTCTGGACAAGGTGCATATATAGCCTTTTAATGAGGGCATACCAATCAGTTATTGTTAAGAGTCCTAATTGCTTTACAAAATGTTTTTGTTTCATTACAGTCAACTGGTCTTCTGTCTTTTAAATGATGACAACAACCTATTTCTCAGAGAGATTATGGTAAACATAGAGGAAATTTAAATATTAAACGATATGATAAATATTTGTATTTTTCTGTATTTGCAGTCTATACATCCATCTAGTTCTCTACATTTACACAAAGGAATAGATATTTATAATTTCTTGAAATATATATATAATTTATATATAGGAAGAAGACTGTTTCCCTGTTTAACTGACTTTCGTGCTGTATCCTGTGAGTTTCTATTAGTCCCGTAAAGACTTGCATTTTCCCCAGCAAACGGTGAAATAACATACTTAAATTTGGATGGGATGGCATACCTGAGAATATGTGATTTTATGCAAGTGCAGCCCATATAAAGTCTTGCCTTAGCTTTTAAATGACTGATATTGGATGCACTCAAATTAATATTCTTGCTGCTTCAAATAACCTGATTATATTAGTCTATACAAATGAGATTAAGAAAGTGATATATTAAAATGTCACATAATAAATTTCAGAGTAAAACATAAATGATGTATAGAGAATAAACTCTATTGGCCCAAATGTCTTTGATTCCCATGTTTAGCGATAGTAACTGAAAGCCAACAACATGATATTAAACTGTAATTGTACACACAAAGAAATATTTACGAAAACCTTACCAAAATATCCAATGATGTAGGATAAAATTGCCTAGGCTTCTCTTTGGCTCCATTTCAAAAGCATAATTAGTTTTTCTGATTTATTTTTGATTTGCATTTTGCAAAGCAAACAATAACTTGCGGAGAACTCCTAGGCAGATATGCATGTGGTATTAAACCATAATTATATCTTGAATATTAATCTTACCTTTGTTGTAGCATTTGAAAATATCACAAGAAAATTAAGATATATATTTACTTATATTACAAAGTTAGTGGTATAATCTGTATCGATAACCAGAGAAGAGAGGCTTTCAACAAGATTATGAGCTATGGAATCTAAGAAGTTATTTGAGTTAAATTAGGCAAGGAAGCATGCAAACATGTCTATATAATGCCAAAGTGACTAAGGATAAGTAAATAAACAAATTCAACAGTAAATAGTGGCCCTGCTCTGATGGCTGAATTGATTTGACTCTGACATGACAAAATCCAAAAAAGAGCTTCCCACTTCAAGCAGTTTATCTTGACTAATGTTTTTACTTTTTAAATTTTTAAATCTTCATTCTGGAGCAGAAAGTCTTTCTTTTGGGAATGGACATAGAAGGATAATGAGGTTACAACTGAAATATTTAAAAATTCCTTTTGAAGGATACCTGGGTACTCATTAGGTTAAGTGTCTGACTTTGGCTCAGATCATGATCTTGCCATTGTGAATTTGAGTCCTGTATCAGGCTCTCTGCTGTTAGCCTCCTTTGAATCCTCTGTCTCCCACTCTCTCTGCCTCTAGCCTGCTTGCTCTCACTCTTTCAAAAATACATTAACATTAAAAAATTATTTTTGAAATGAAAGTAGCATTTCTTACAGAAAAAAACAGAAAACAGGTACTTCTGAAGATTGCCTACCTCCTTTAGAGGACTGATCTTCCTAACTCTTGTGAGAGATTCAACATCTTGATTCTTTGAAATGGGAATAAATTGATTTCAAGGAGATTTAAATGCACATCACATATAAATAGGTAGGCCTCATTTTCTAAGATCTCATCTCTTTGGGCAAATGAAGTAAATGGAAAAAACCTATTGTTTTTGTGTGTATGATTTTTGTCAAGATTTGTAACTAATTTTTCCTTACTGGAAAATAAAATCTAAGGTTTAAGAAAGTAAATGTGAATATATTATATTGAATGTAATGAGGAAAATAATCTGTTTTCTTTAAAATTGATAGCTTTATTTAAAAAAATAAGATAACTTTATGTCTTTACTTCCCGGTAGAATATATAGAAGGCTGTGAAACGCCCAGAATTCGAGAGAACCCCAAAATCAGACCACCAGAGACCAGAGTCAAAGCCAAGCGGCAAGGGTTGTTTATTCGCAGGTTTGAACCCGGTCCTCCGCGCACTCGTTGCCGGTGACGCTAAGAGGCCCTGAACAAAGCCTTTGCAGCCTTTTTATAGACAGAAGTAAACAAGTCATGGGGAGGGACAGAAGATTTCCATGGTTACAAGTTTGCCATTGGTTAACATTTAAATGTGAACATATACTGTATCTGATTGGTTCCCGCCATCAGGTTTTTGGTGGGATCCAATTACAACATTTGGGATACCTTTGAATTCAGCCTATCATAGAGCGAGTCTAAAGTCTTGTTTGGCGACTAACAGGTTAACATCTCTCTCTCCAGGTCCTTCCCTCAGCAAGGTGGGGGGGTGGCTGCTGGCCTTTCCAGATTGGGTGTTGCCAGGGTAGTGTGGTGGAGTGACAGAGGGAACATGAAGCTAGTCGCTTGGGCAATCCAGCGGCGGGAAAGCAAGCTTTAAGCATTGTTACAGAAGCAGAAAGAGCTGGTTAGGTAATAGCTTCCCATAGGGCAGGCATTTATTCAGAAGCGGAAAAGCTGGTTAAGTTTTTGGTTTAGTTTATCTAGGCCTCTCAGCTGTAAAGTGGTATGACAAGAACAATTAATCTTCCAGTATCTGAAACTCAACCTCACTGAATTAACAAATTTTTTTTCTTACAAATTTTATTACGGTTAACTAAACTAAATGATTTCAGAATTATTTACAGAAGTCAGTTTACATAATTTTATTTATTATAATTCCTTCAGCACAGTAGAAATCACTAGGTACTTCAAGGAAAAGGATATTTAATAGAGGGAATTCTAACCTCTGAGAATGAAGGTCAGAGGAAAGGCGACTGGTGTGCAGGAGATCAGAAAGCAGGAATCCCAGGAAACCCCTGGTGATTTCAGCTGCATGCCACAAAGAAGTGGCTGCTTTCCAGCAGATCATTGTTAAGTTATTGACCATAAGCTTCTGGGGCAATAATGACATCTTATTATCTTCTGTCTTACAAAACTTGTACAAAGTCTCTCTATAATGAAAGAAACTCAGCTGGAACTCTGCTAGCAATGGAGTCTGTAAAATGTACCCTGAAGAACAAGGAGAAAATTGAGGAGACAGAATGGTTCACACATCCTGGTAGAATTATCTACTTTGTGGTCAGTGATCACTTAATCTGATGTCTTATATCTTCTCCCTTACATGTAAGGGTACATTCAAGTACCCTTTGTGTACTTGAATAATTTACATGTCAATTCATCAAAGAAAAGATAAAAGTTGTGCAGAGCTATTTTATCTGTGGTTAAGAAGGTAATAATTTTTGATGATTTTATATAAGAATTAAAATCAACAGATTTTCTGTTTAATCTTGTCATGACCAAACCACCTCAATTTGCCGTGATTGAGAAATTTCCTGGTGAATTGTTTTCCTTCAGCATTCATATGCTGAAACCCTAACTCCTAATGTGACTATAGGGCCTTTAGGAGGTAATTAAGGTTGAATTGCATAATAAAGATGGAGGCCTAATCTGAAAAGATTGGTGACTTTTTAAAAAGAGAGATCTCTTTCTGCTCTCATTCAAAGGAAAGTTGATGTGAGGATGCAGTGAGAAAACAGTCTTCTGCGAGCCAGGAAGAGAGCACTTCTCAGAAACTAGATATTCTAGAACCTTGATTTTGGACTGTTCAGGCTCCAGAATTGTGAAACAAAATGAAGCCATGAAATCTGTAGTATTTTGTTATGGCAATCAGAAAAGACTAATACACTGGAGGGGAGGTCTTCCACTGCTACAACTGGAGAAGTCCTGGGCAAACTGGGATGGAATCCTGCATACCTTAGGATATCCTTTTGAATGAAAAATGCTGTGCCATAGAAGAGTCTGCTTGACTTAAGATAGGGTTAATATTCAAGAAATTTCAAATATCTGATATATCATATTGATGTGGGAAACAAAGGAAAAAGAAAAAAATGAAATATCCATACTACTTAACAGCCCACTGACATGTCCTTGAAACAGACAGAGTGACCTTCCTCTGGGAGCTCAGCTCCATGTTAACATTTTCCTAAGGGCAAAAGGCAATCTTAGCTTAACATTATCCTGACCCACAGGATCAGCAGACCTGTGAGTCTGCTTTAAACAAATAGAAATTCCTTTGGAAACTTCCTTTATCTCTGCCCTCCTCCTGGAAATATAGGTAAGCAATCATCCTTCCAGCATATGGCCCACTGATATCCATCTGAAGTATCTCATGACTGAGGGTTTACTAAAAGGTAACAAATGACTTTTTCTTAACAATAGCTAGCCCTTCAGGGTTCTCTGGAAACTTTGTTTGCAAAACTCCTTGAAGGCTTGTGCTGTCCCTATACCCCTCCCAACTTGAAAGTATATAATTTGTCAACCACCACAGTCTCAGTGCAGCTCTTTCTGCTCATTGGTCCTGCCCCCATGCTTTAATAAAACCACCTTTTTGCACCAAAGACATCTCAAAAATTCTTTCTTGGCCATCATCTCTGAGCTCCAACATTTCCACATCAGTATGATATCCAGTTGCAATCTGAGCATCATTTAGGTGATCATAACTGTCTATGTATCTCTTAAGTATGTATTTTCTACTATAAGAGAAAGGAGTAACATTCTTTCCTTTGAATCATCTAATCAAAGGTTAATTTTTTTCATATTTTAACATTTCTGAAAGCAGTCTTCATATTACAATCAGTTGCATCTGACAATTATAACTGACAGCATTTTTTTTCTCTTTTTTAAAGTTTATTTATTTTGAGAGAAAGAGCATGCACAAGTGTGGGAGGGACAGAGAGAGAGCGAGAGAGAGCGAGAGCGAGCGAGAGAGAGAGAGAGAGAGAGAGAGAGTCAAAGCAGGCTCTTCACTGTCAGTGCAGAGCCTGACACAGGGCTTGAACTCACAAACCATTAGATCATGACCGGAACTGAGTTGGATACTTAACCAATTGAGCCACCTAGGCACCCCTAGCACTTTTTTTTTTTTTTTCTGTTGGTGGATTTAAAATACTGACACAGCATATGATTCATTGTTGTTTTAATTGTGATAGAATATGTAGTGATATTTATTAATTTGTGCACCTACAAAAACCTAGACATATGCACATATACAAATAGTCTATCATTTTGATTGCCTAGGAAAATATTTGCTGTTATACTGTTAAATTGGATTTTGAAACTGAATAAACAGCTAAGCCCTCAGTCTAAAGAAACTCAGGGGAATTGTCTTGGCAAAAAGAGAAGAAAATAGAAGGATATGTTATTCACTGAGATATTTGAGTAGGACGTTGATCACTATTTATGTCAATCGGTCCACAGGGAACTACTGAGCAAACCTCTCTTCATAATGGAACATTTTTAATTTGTTTGTTTGTCATTGGCATTATCCCAGAGATGAGAAGTGGCTAGCTTCGGATGACTATGTAGAAATGACAGGAAAAGGGAAATACCTCCTACATCCCAAACAATTTGACAAAGCCTCCAAAAGTTAACTATTATGGTACGAACCATTCTTTGGTAATCTGTATCATTCTGTATAATGTAGTAAGTCTCTTGATTAAGTGAAAGGAAGTTGGAATTGATACCATTGTTTCTAGTAAGCTCATAAAATGATAAATAATTCCGTGTGATTTAGAGATGGAGTGGACCAAACAAAATTTTGTATCCAATCATTTGGCAGCATAAAAAAGATCCAAATAAATAATAATAAAGTTTGTCCCTATGCAATATGTGCAAATATTTATGGACTATAAAGGGCATTCAAAGAGAAAGCATTTTCCAATGAATTCAACTCTCTGCAAGACTGATTACACAAATTATCTGCTTTACAGGACCACTGGGATTTTTATGAACCCTTTGATTATTAAAGGGAATAAAGGGATGGCAAAGATTGCATTTTTGATGCAAAATTTAATTGGTAGAATAGACAGTTGGTAAAAAGGAAATATATTAAATATACTTAAAGAAGATGTATGTTATCTATACAGTATACCCAAAAGGATTACATAAACAATGAGTTGTTATAAATAATGCTCTAGGATACTTTAAAGCCTACCAAGAAGAGATTTGAGTTTTTGGAAAGCATCCCTTTTATTGCCTCAGACATAGTAACCTAACGGAAATATGTATGCCTTTGTCAGAGAGATGGTTTAATCAAAGAGCTACAGACAGATAAGCGCTGAAAAGACCACACATCTCTGATAAAGTGTTAGAGACTTCTACAATTCAACATCCTAAAAACCAAATAATTGAATTTAAAAATGAGCTGAAGACATAAGCAGATATTTCTCCAAAGAAGAAATTCAGAAGACAAATAGACACATGAAAAGATACTCAATATCACTCATCATCAGAGAAATGCAAATCAAAATGACAGAGATATCGCCTCACACCTGTCAGAATGGGTAAAAACAAAAACATAAGAAACAGCAAGTATTCGAGAGAATGTGGAGAAATAACAACCCCATAGAGTGTTGGTGGGAGTGCAAACTGGTGTAGCCACTGTAGAAAATGGTGTGGAGGTTCTTCTAAAAGTTAAAAATAGAACTACTCTATGATCCACTAATTGCACTACAGTGTATTTACCCCAAAATACAAAAACACTAATTCAGAGGGATACATGCATCCTGATGTTTATTCCAGCATTATTTATAATAGCCAAATTATGGAAGCAGCCCAAGTATCCATTTATAGATGAATTGGTAAAGAAGAGGTGGTATATATACACACAATAGAATATTATTCAGCCATTAAAAAAGAATGAAATCCTGCCATTTTGCAACAACTGAGACAGAATTAGAGTTAATTATGCTAAGAGAAATAAGTCAGTGAAAACAAATACCATATGATTTCACTCATATGTGGAATTTAAGAAACAAAACAAATGAGCAAAGAACAGACACACACACACACACACACACACACACACACACACACACAGAGAGAGAGAGAGAGAGAGAGAGAGAGAGAGAGAGGCAAACCAAGAAAGACTTAACTATAGAGAACAAACTGATGGTTACCAGAGGGGAAGTAGGTGGGAGAATGAGTGAAATAGGTAAGAAGATTAAGGGTACATTTATCATGATGAGCACTGAGTAATGTGTAGAATTGTTTAATCACTCTGTTGTATACCTGAAACCAATATAACACTATACGTTAACTATACTGAAATTGAAAGTATATACATATGAAGAAAGGAAAAAAAACCAAAAATCTTAGCACTACAGTTACTTCAGAAGGAATGAGAAATCCTAGCTATAATAGCAATATTATTTGAGAAAGAATCTATAAGTAACTCAAAAGTACACAGACTTCGGATTCATAGTATTCATTTCATTAGATCTGCTTCAATTTGGGTAAAAGGTACTAATTCTTCATCTTATTGAACTATTATCAACCCTGTGATAAGAGGAAACTCATAAGTAAAAATCAATTTAAGGAATATAGTATAAAATATGTTTCATTGTATATACTTTAATTATGTAGTTAATATGACTTAGAATTTTGTACTACAGTGAATATTTGGCCTTTTTTTTAAAGTAAGATTTCTAATTCTTTCCTGTGTGTATTTCTTGTGAATAGATGGAGCCCGTATTTTTTGCAAATTGATGGGGCATTCAATTGCTGGGCGAGAGAAGAGAGAATTATGAATTGTTGCCTAACTAGAGATGCTTGCACAAATTATATTGACAAGTCTTATTATTGTAGAGTTACCAAGTTTACAGAGTGTTCCTATGTATTCCTCAAATATATATATTTAGATCTTATCAGGTTCCAAGCACCATTTTGGGTGCTTATGGTATATCAGTGAACAAAATAAAAAGGCCCTGCCCTTGTGGAGTTTACATGTAGCAGGAGACATAGATAGTGAAGTGTGTCCTCTGGGAAAATAAAACATTACAGCAGAGTTCGGGAATGCAGGGGTAGGGGTACAAGAAAATTGGCATCTTCTAATTTTTCTCAAGGTTTACAAGGGTGATAGCAAATTTGCTAATATTCTAGTTGAATATTAGACTTAATATAATTTAGAGTCACATTTCCCACATTATTTCATGTAACCGTTTTCTAACCATGAAAATCAATCATTTTCTCCTTGTGAGGATACAACTGTGTTACCTTACAGATGCAAAATGCCATCTAATATGTGACTCATTATCAAAAAATAGACCTCTAATTCTAGTTTTCCCCATCTTCAGTTGTTAAAAAATCAAATATACTTGCATTTTCAGGCTCCTTCACCATGGAACTATTATTATCCACTTCTGCTATCCTTGCAATATTCTTTGATTGATTCGCTAATAACTTAATTTCTCATTTTGTCATCTTGCAGACATTTTATACTAATTGTATTTAATGGACTGTGAGCTACTTAAATATTTAGAGCCATTGCTAGTAAATGCAAAATATGCTTACTGATAGAATATAAAAATAAGCAATTGGTAAACCAATGAAGGTATATATTATCTGGGATCATTGAGCTTATAAAAGTTTAATGGAGGCTAGAAGAAATATATCATTACCATTGTAAGAAACTAAAAAAAATAGTGCTGGGTAGATTGATGTAGCAAACTAATATTTGAATATACTGGAAATCATCATGTTATTCACTGATAACTTTTAAATTTATTATGGCAAAGATTAATATGTTCCCCAGGTTGGTTGATTTTACAACCAAAACTCATCACACTTGACTACATCCAAAGCTAGTTTTCTCTTTATTTACCTTTTTCTGTCATTTGATGAAATTGTTTCAGGCGTGTTCATTGGCAATACTATGAATAACTTCTATTAGATGTAGACATTGCAGATGTTTACCTTTGTGTGTTTACTTTATATATATGTATATATAAACTTTTGGTTTCATTATTTATTTTGTTTATTGTGACAAAACTTGTTAAGTACAGAGTCCTTAAAGCTATTTCACCTGATATTTTTATTTATTTATTTTTTAATTTTACATTTTGCCCCTTATATTCTGAAATTTTGGTTGGACATAACATAATGCAAGTGGGCAAATAAGGGTGATATATGTGGCAAGAAAAAATACTTATGTGTGATTATTAAGGTGTATTAAAATGAACAATTTGGTGTCAAGGAATAGTAGAAAATAAGTTTTGATAATGAATAATAATTAAAACCACTTATTCATATGTACATGTTTAAATATTACCTCAAATATTTAAAACAAAACTATGGCTTAAGTATAGTTGTCTTCATTTTACAATTGAGTTAACACAGGATAAAAACATGAGAGTGACTAAAAACTAGATGCTTCAGAAGGGAGATTTTCTGTATGTCTCTTATTCTGAAGTCGGTGGTCTTTTACAGTATGCTTCCCTGACTCTCCAGGGTGAAACAATTAGTGCTAGCAATGATTTTAAGGAAGGAGAAGGAGAAAGGCAGGCTAAGAAGTGTGGAGTTTATCCTTTAGGCAGTAAACAGATCTTTGAACCATTTGATTAAGGAAGTCGTATCATAATCTCAGTATCACAGCCCAATTGAATCTAGCATGCTGTGTAATTGGAATTGGTGTTGGGGAAGGAAGGGAGAAAACAGCTAGCTGGGCATTACTCTACTCTAGGAATGAGTTGGAAATTATATTAAGTAGAGGGTTGGTATTATAAATGAAGAGGAAAAATGATTAACAGATGTTTTTCATGGTATAGCAACAGGATTTAGTTGTGGGCTGAGTGTAAGTAGAATGAAAGTAAGAGAATTACTCTAAATGTTTACATATTGCAAATGCTCTGAATTCCATTTTCGACTGCCACTATCCACTTGACTGATCTTGTGCAAAACCATTTCTCTGTCCTGTCAACTTTAGAGGATTCCTCATAGAAATTGTAAGTCATAAAGGTCTACAAAAGTGCTTTATAAACAGTAAAAGACCAACAAATATAATGCGTCTTTCTCACTGTGACTTTAAGAAATTACCAAAAAGAGTTATTAAAAATGAATTTCTACCTCTGTAGCAAGTCTGAGGGAATCAATATTATTCAAAGAGATGACATTTTGGTGAATCTTCAAACTATATTCACATTCCATTGCCAGCATTTTCTCTCTCTGCGTGGAGCAAATGCAAAAGATAATGCATCTCTACCTCCAGCAGAGTGTCTAAAATATAGGGAGTATAAGGAAAAGCCACAGAAGTCAGAATGGAATCAAGTTTTCATATTAAGTCTGCATATTTTGGCTAAAGCAAATAATCATTATTGTAGTACAGTGTTACAACAAGGGTGGAGATGTGTTATGTGTTGTAGACATAATGAAACTATTGTCATAAAAGTTTTAGGGAGATTCTTCACTGTTGGTTCTTTTGGGACATTGAGATATTCATATCCATTGATTTTCTTGAGGTGAAACAACCTATAACTTAGTCAAGTCTAAAACTGTTTTTAAGAAGTGTACAGACCTGTTGGATAGACAAGAAATTTGAGATGTAGGCTAGACTTAAAGGACAACAGAATTTCTGAAAGAAATTTTATGTAAGTGAGAAGGTTTGGAGTGTGCCACGCTCAGCAAGCCTCAAGGGAGAGAGAGCAAATTTATTCCACATGTATTTTAGAAGCTGTTTCCTGACATCTCCTGGTTTAGCCCAACTCTGGAAGGTCAGTGTAACATACAGAACAGAGGGAGTGCAGAATAGAGAAAAGAAATGGTGCAAGAGCAACAATACTGGTAGAGAAGAGCCCACTGAAAGAGCTCTTAACAGAGAAGAAAGGGCTCACTAATTCAAAAAAGACTTTTACAAGGCTCTGAAATGGTGAATAAATGACTAAGTGCAGAAGGTAGGGCCAGTGGGCCACAAAGATAAGGAACAGCAAGAATAGGACCAGAGTAATGGTGGAGGACTAAATATATAAGATTTCCCTCTACTTCCCTGGTCACCTGGAAATTTCTCACGTGACTAATGGGAAGGAGAGTGAGAATAAGACTGGATTCTTTATTAAAATGGTGGATGAGTGTTAAATCCATGAAATTGGGAGTGTTATTCTAAATGTGATACACCAGTGCTCTATGGCAGATCAGGGCAGAAAGATAGTTTAAAAAGCTTAGATGCATATAGTTGCTATATTACAATCGCCCTTTCTAATATATAGTACTTTAAACTGAAAACAAAATCTCAGTCAGTAAAATCAAATAGTTAATATTGTACCTACTACAATTTTTATTCTCTTTAGGAAATGTCTATATATCTTATAAAATTTTATAGAAAGAAAATTATTCCTCTAAATTGTCTTGTTATTTAAAAAAGATTTTGCTGCGTGATGGCTAAGTCCCACTTTCTTTCAAATATAAAATTTTGAGGGGGAGTTCTATTATTATTCTTGGTCTCTTTCCAGACTATGCTAAGTTTACTAATCTTTTCAAAGAACCAAATTCTGGATGATACCTTTTTTGTGTATTACCTACCCTGTTATATTAATTTAATTTTTCCTTTTATTTGCTATTATTTGCTTTCTATTTTATTGGTTTCTTCAGTCATTAATATTTAGCATCTTTCTATTTTAATATAATAACTTAACCATATATTTTTCACCAACTACAAATGTTGATGTATCCTATAAAGTTTGATGTGTCATATTTTCATCGACATCCAATTATGTTATGTCTTTATTTTGATTTTTTGACATATGTAGTATTTAGAGGTTATTATTTATATCTGTTATTATTAATAACTCCTATTATTCTTACTATGTCTGTATTATTAATATAGCCTCAATATTGAATAGTCTATGTTTTTATTATAGTGCATCTAGATGAAGATATTTTATTTATCCTGATTGGATATCTCTGTGCTTATTGAATCTGAAAAAAATAAATCTTTTGTATATTTTGGAAATCATCCTCAAATATTATCTTCTCAAATATTGTTTCTCCCCCTAATATTTTTTATCTTTGTTTTGAAACTAATTAGAAGTTGTTGAACTTCTCTTTCAGAAACTCTTTTCTTTGTCTCAGTAGCATTTGGTGTAATTTTTTGGTTCTTTCTTTTAGCAATTAATTTTGTCTTCATTTAGGTCTAATTTCAGGTGTTTCCTTTTTAATTTTTCAAGTATTTCCTTTTTAATTTTTTAATGTTTTTATTGTATTTATTTATTTATGTTCTTATTTTATATACATATATATATATGGAGAGAGAATGGAGAATGTGAGTGGGGGCAGGGCAGAGAGAGGAAGCCACAGAATTCAAGCAGGCTACAGGCTCTGAGTTGCCAGCACAGAGCCTACCACAGGCCTTGAACCCACAAACTGTGAGGTTATGACCTGAACCAAAGTCTTAGGCTTAACCAACTGAGCCACCCAGGCACCCCTTTTTCGAAGTTGTATTTATAAATCATACCTGGTAGTTTTAACAATCTTTTCCTACTTTTTAAAAAATTTCCTTTTTATTTCTTTAAGTATGTACATACTACTCTTTGTATATCTTCGATGTGATAATACTGATATCTGAAGTATCCCTAAATGGTAAGAGATTTCCTTGTGCCATTCTAATGAAATCCTAAAACAAGATAATTCACAGGTTTTTACCAGTTCACCTCAGCAGTCCAGAGAACATGGACAGTATTTGGTGTTGACTCTTGACACCCTCTAAGAATTCCTTTATACTGCAGAAATACTTATACTTTCTTCTAACTAGCATCAGGCACCATGGGAACACAGTAGCTTGTGAGATATCCTTTTAATATTATCCATGTATGTGTCATCTTTATCATGTCAGAACTGAAAATGTGCTACCTGAGGCTCATCTAAATAATGTAGATCAAGGAAGAAATTCTACTTGTTTCTGACTGTGCCAGAGTCAAACTACTTAGGGATGCAGAGATGGCTTGACAACCACTGTAAGACTGAACACAAATCTTTTTTTTTTTTTTTAAGTTTATTTATTTATTTTGAGAGAGACAGAGACTGCATGACATGGGGGAATGGCAAAGAGAGGGAGAGAGAGTGAGAGAGAGAGAGAGAGAGAGAGAGAGAGAGAGAGAGAATCCGAAGCAGACTCTGCACTTTCAGCACGGAGACTGATGTGGGGCTTGAACTCACAAAACCACAAGATTATGACCTGAGCTGAAACCAAGTTGGACTTTTAACCCAATGAACCACTCAGGTGCCCCTGAACAAAGTTCTTAATAAGAAATTCTCCATAATCATAGGGAGAGGAAAACACAGCAGTAAGAAAAGCAGTCACAAAAGGTAAAATAAAATATAAAATTTGATGTGTTGGAAATTAGATACCCTCCAGTGTTCTGAATTATAATCATGTCATATAAATAAATCATATTTGAGGAGATTAAAAACATTTAAGATAAATACATTATTAGTGACTTAAACTGGTATTGTAGTCACTTAGGATAATGAATGTTAAGAAAAATGAGATCAGTTAAGTTTTGAAACTGCTTAGAATAGTGGGAATGTACACTAGAAGTTACTTCTTAACAAAAAAAGAAGAGGTGGTGTGGTCTTCAGAGGAAAAACTCTTGGACAGGCAACAAAGAAAATAAAGAAATAATGAAGAGTGGAGCCAACAGATTCCAGGCCTGATGTGCAATCTAAGTATTATAATTAATTTCAATATTATATATAACTGTCACAAAAGACTTATAAACTGTCAGTTTCCTGAGTAAATCACAATAGGTTAAATAATTACTGTAAATATATCATTTCAATGCAAATAATTTTTATCATGGATCTTTATATTCAGTGGGAATATTTATTTGTAAAATTAGCTTTGCTTTTCTTTTAATACAGAAGCAGAATTATTTTCACTTTTTGTTTCTGCAGAGTTTTTTTCTTCTGCTTTATTTATTTTTTTTTAACATTTTCTTAATCATAAAGGCTGAATACCAGCTATTGATTGGGTGACTATAGTTGATCTGGCAGTGGAAAGTGGAATTTTTCCAGTTGACGCAGTGATTAGAATTGATTTAGCAGTAGAACTCATAAAAGAGTCAATAAAATACAGAGAATAAGGCAACAACTGCTCTTAGAAAAGACTGTAATTCAATTACAGCACTCAGCTCTACTTACCTTAATTAATCTAGTCAGCATTCAGCAGGAGACTGAAGTTGCTATTTCAGGTTGGCTCTTTAGAAGACACACAGCTCTTAGAAAAGAATCATTCTCCATAAGGGTTTTAAAATCAAGTCACATATTTACTGTGTCTTTTTACATCACTTTCCTATTAGGTCCAGCTTCCTAAAAATAGTAAGTTGTGTATTTGCTCCATGGTGTTAGTAGTTATAAAGTTCTGATATGCTTAATATTGTTAAAGGTATGCTATTTTTAGAAGTTGTTAGTAGTGGGGCACCTGGGTGGCTTAGTCGGTTAAGCGTCCGACTTTCGCTTAGGTCACGATCTCGCGGTTCATGGGTTCGAGCCCCGCGTCAGGCTCTGTGCTGACTGCCAGCTCAGAGCCTGGAGCCTGTTTCAGTCTGTGACTCCCTCTCTCTCTGACCCTCCCCTGCTCACGCTCGCTCGCTCTCTCTCCTAGAAAAAAAAAAAAAGTTGTTAGTAGTTATTGACTAAATACTGTCATATAATGTGTTTAACTCTGTTCTTCAGTATCTTTCTGTACTATTCAGAATTGTAAGACATGTTTCCTGTATTATATTTCTTTGTGTTTATTACAGACTAGTGATTATTTAGGAGTTCTTTCCTAATTTTTAAACATCTTTCCTAATTTTAACAATTTTTTTTTAATTTTAACAATTTTTATTCTTCCTCTTTTCTGCAGTATTTCTTCTGCAGAAGAAATTAAGAAGAAAGAACTTTCTTAATGTTTTTACTGTTCTATTTTTATGTCTGACTCATCTAATGTTTTATCATGTTTTATTATTTTGTCAAAGTTCTTACACATGTCTCAGGTGTTTTACTTCTTAAAAGGTGTAAATAAGTTCTCAATATGTGTGAAATTATTTGATGATATACTCTTAATGAAGCCTACAATTCATATAAACTCTTATTTAAAAATTAATTTACATTTTATCAGAATAATAAACATATATAGTTGAAGATATCCTGGTTCCAAATTGCTTATAATGAAAAATAGGAATCCCTTTTAATATAACTCATAACTACCCTTGCCACTGTTTGCAAAGAAGATGTTAGCTTTTTCACTTCTGAAAGCTTCTCTCAATATACCTTAAAACTTTCTTATATTGTGTTTTTGACTCATATTATTTTTTTAAGTTTGTTAGTTTTGAGAGGAGGGAAAGGATAGAGACACAGAGACAGAGAATCCCATGCAGGCTCTGCACTGTCAGCACAGAGCTGAATGCAGGGCTTGAACTCACTAATGGTGAGATCATGCCCTGAGTTGAAATCAAGAATCAGACGCTTAACCAAGTGAGCCACCGAGGCACCCCTGACTCATACATTTTAGATAAATGTTAATTGTCTGCCATATAATTGAAAAATACATCTTTTTTTCACCATCAGCCATTTTTATTTTCCCCCCAATTTTTACAACATTTTTGTCAGAACTTTTGTTTAAATTCATAGCCAGTGAGCTGTACTACTGCGATGATACTCAAACTGCTGTGGCTACAACAGATTAAGGAATGCACGTAGGAAAGAAAATCAATACACTTCTTTCCTGGAGAAAATCTTGTATGGAAAAAGAACACCTGTGGGAGGGTGGCCGGGGGGTGGGGTGGGGGAACAGTATGCTTATTGATGTAGTTGATTTGCTCAAACAAATTTGGCTGAAGTTACTTATTCTTTGCTACTTGAGAATACACAGATTGAGGACTGGCAGCCAGTTCCAGGAACCACATTTTGAACAGCAAGGTTAGTGTACTATAATTTTGTAGTTATAAAACCTTCTTTTTTTCCTTGAATTAAGCATTATTTCACTGTTCCCTCATTTCCTTACTTTAATCTTTTTAGAGTCCAAAACTTCTTCAAAATGTTTTCAATTACCAACACTTTTTAATCTCAAGCAACAATAATCTGTCATGTGAAATTATTATTTTTTAATTGTCTTTCTCACACACTTCTCTGACTTCTGCCACAATGTGGATTGAGAGCTCTCCCCACCTGTCACAAGTCTTCATCTTGGTATTTTCCTTCAGGTACTCCCTGACTCTTGTGAATTCTGTCTCCTAAATTCTAGATCTTTTCTTTTTCAACAACTCTTTCATTTTGCTGAATAACAAAATCACTTTTTAAGACCTTCCTGATTTGGCTATGAATAGAATTCTAGGATGAAGTTATATTTCCTGAGAATTCTGAATGCTATTTCCAGTGTCTTCCAGGATATAATGTACTCTTGAGCTTTTTGTTGCCATCCTGTTTACTGTTCATGTGTGTTTGCGTAAGTTTTTTTTGGCTCCTTTTTAAAGTGTACAATTTGAGTTTTCTCACAGATATGATCTATATTCACTCACTTAGCGGACAATTAAGTTTGCCTATTCAATTGGATTTTAAGTCTTGGACATATTTTCATAATATTTCCCTGATGGCTTTTTCTTTTCTGTTTTCTGTCCTCATTTTGGAACTCCTGTAAAAACTCCATGTTTTTTTATTCTAATTTTGTTTCTTAATTTTATCCTCCCACTCTTTTTTTTCATTTTTAAAGCTTTGTTTTTTTTTTTTTAATTTTTAGAAATCCCATCCTATTTTTAATATCTGTAAGTTCTTGTTCTATTATTTTATCTTGTTTTATGGACAAAATACTTCTTTTGTTTTTAATCTTTCTAAGCATACAAACTATGGAGTTGGCTTTTAAAAAGATATTTCTACTTGCTATATTTTTATATTTCCTTCATGTTCCCTGCTTTTTAAATTTCCTTGTCTCTTGTAGTTTCTCCCTTTTATAACAGAGGCTTTTTCTGAAATATCTCTTGATTTCTGGTGGAACACGTATACTTAAAAACAAGGCATTAAACAGATTGGAATTGATATTGCCATGATCAAGGTTTATTAAGTGAATGGTTCTATTGTGGGGTGATTCAGAGACAAGCCAGCTTTTCCAGTGAGTTGCTCTCAAAAATCAGCATTTTTAAAAAATTATTTCTTTTTAGCTGTTTAGTTTCAGTAATCTGGCATCTTATATTGGGATAGTTCACTGCTAGCAGGTTGTGTGCATGATATGTGAACTCTGTTCTTGATAGTTCATCAACTGTTTGGAAGGGAGAGTGTAAGAAGTGGTCCTGTTTCAACACAAAACTTTAACATATTTCCTGATCTTTAATGCCGTCCCTGACCACTGCTTGCATGGTACATGGAAGTCCCAATTACTAGACCTTCAGAATATGAGAGATAATGTTGTCTCCCTTTTTCACTCATCTCCCCCACTCCAAGCATTAAGTTTATCATTTCTTTCACAACTTAAAACAGATTCTGCCAAATGTTCCCTTTTCCAAAACTGACTGAAATCCCACATCTATTTTTAAAAAACATTATTATTATATGAATAAGCAATACTTTTTTTTATTCTTTCCCACTGCCAGGTTAGTGGCTTTTTGAAAGGAAAGAGATAACGGCATGTAGTCATTCTGCCACCTTTTACATGGTTATTTCACATAATTTTACATAATTTCACATATATTTAATTCTAGGCATGATAGTATTTTTGGTTACTTTTAGGTCATTAAGTATATAAAACCATAGAAGTGCATATGGTTGTTACTTCCACCTTGTTACTTCATACCTGTCAGATTAAAAACTTGAAAATTATTGACCATGATTGCCAGAGGCCCGTCTCCAGCAGGTCCAGGGGTCCCTGAAGGATGGACGGTGTCGGCGAGAGAGAGAGAGTGAGAGAGCCCCGAGATTCTTTCTGATCACCAGGCAGGCATCTCTGTCCTGTCGGTTTTGGTGTCTTTATTTATAGGTGAAATGATAACATGACATCAGGAAAAGGAATTTTTACAATGGATAACTCTTTGTGATAAGATGCTTTGGAAAGTGTACAGAAGCAGGTTTTACAGAAGTATTCTTGCAGAATTACCCCAATCATAGTGAGGTTGAGTAAATCTTACAACTACGGAAACAACAGGATGTTCCTAGTGAAAAACAGGATAACACACATAAGTTAATACCGCTAGGAAAGTTAAGTTGTATATAGACAGGCTAGGAGTCATTCTGTCTGGCTCACAAGAGGACAAATGGTTTTGAGCTGGTTAATAAGTTGTTTGTAGAAACCTTTTTGACTTGATGCTGAATGTGTAAACACCATGGAGGCCCTAAATGTTCGACCTTTGTTTTTGGGTTATGTTTTAGCTACTCTTATCTATCTTCATCCCAGCCGCCCCTGTAAGGGAGGGTGTTTGCGAATAGTAGCCCTTAGGGAAGGGACTGCCATACATCACCAGTTAGAAGAAGGTGTAAGTATTAACTTAAGTTTTGCCCTTATCTGTTCCTTAACTCTAAATTAGGCTCTTTGTCTCAGGGCCAGGCTCAATTGTAACTCTTGTGTTCTTAATCCCCTTTATTATCTAAGTCTTGGATCTGCAAGGCCCATAGGAAGAGCCTTTGACAGTCATCCACAGAGCTTTCATCTAAAATCTCTTTTGAAAAGGCAGGAATATGCTTTTCTGTATGAGGAATCTGTGTGGGGAATATCGGTCTGATTTGGAATATTGTGAGGCCTGGTCAATACCAGCAGGCTTATTTCCTACATTAGCCAGTAGTAACAGAAAGAGATACCAGTTTTCATTTCTCATGGCAGGAGTTGTGCAAACACTGCCATTTCCTTGCGGTGACTGTCATCCAAAGAGGCCGGTGTGGCTCCCAGCACATGATATTAACAGAATCATCAGAATCGTTAGTGACTTCAGTCCAATGATCATATGTAAAATTTCCTTGGTTGGAGTGAATAAATGTATTGAAGAATTATACAAACACATTTATGCACATAAGTCTGTAAGTAACTTATTGTACACACAGATATATAGTTATATATGTATTATTTTCTTATTAAACACTTTGAAAATTACTTGCCTTTTCTCTGTTGACAAAACCCTTTCCCTAGAAAAGGCAGAGATGAGGGTTACTTTTCTCTCCAGATATGTGGAGAGTACTGTTGAAGAAACTTACTAGTTTACTACATAGTCCTTTTAAGTTTTGTCTCTTCCAGTGAATGATTGGTTAGGCTTGGAATAATTTTTTTTTTTTTTATTTGTCTTCAGATAGAACTGAAACTTAAGTTCATTTTAAACTCAGGAAGGATGGATACCCCAAATACCAGGCAGGTTAGAATCAGTCAGTGAAGGAGCTAATCCTAGAATTTTTATAAAGTTATTTCTAACTCAGTATTCTTTTTCTTTACTTTCTTTTTTTTTTTTTTTGTTAACAATCTTAGAATCTCAAGCATGACAGATATCTGAAAAGCCCTAATGTAATTCCCCAAGTGTCCACTGTAATAAAAGGACAATGGTAGGTATTTGAAGTGGAGTTAGAAGAGGAAGATGATTCAGACACAAATCCTACTTCTAAAGTCCTTAAAGTCACATTTAAGGGATATATTGGAAAAGATGTCCCTGAGAATTTCAGTCTGAAACATACACACACACACACACACACACACACACACACATATTTGTATGAATACATGTATATACTATATATGTATGTGTAAAAACCTGTTAAATGATTTTTTAACTGAAATTATGAGGTTTATCATAAAAGAATGGAAGGAAAATGTATTCTATCACATATATATTTATACAATTATGTATATATATAGTCATTCTCTTTGAATAACAATTTTAAGAATAAGCATAGATGTTTAGAGTCACAAATTATGCATTGTTAAAGTTGATTAAATTCATCTACATTTCTGAATTCCCTGGGTCTTTTTATTCAGTAGATAAGAGGGAATGAAAATGTAGTTTTCTGCTATTTATACTGACTAATGCTCCGTAATAACATTAGAAATATTTAAAGGAGAACATGAACATAAAAGAGCATATAAAATGGTGAGTGAAACAAGATGAAAAATGAAATATTTACAGATAAATTTCTTATATGTCTTTGAACAATTTTGTTGGCTCAATTTCAATTCAACCTTTGATTCATGTGGTTACATGTTTTGTATTTGATAAAGGTCAAGTTGGAGCTCATCAGTGCTTAGCTTGTATCATTATTCATTTTCTGTCTTTGAAATTGTTATTCCCTTAGAATTTCCTTATTAAGGACGCAGAAACTACATTTGAAACAGCCAAAGACATTTCCTTGGTTCTCCCACTAAATCTAAATATTTAATCTCCTCATTAAATAAACAAAATAGCACTCCCCTTGTGGCAGTACAAACATAAAATGCTTTTGGGAAGAGAAAATGCCTTCTGCAGTGAGACTTTAAATACAAGATCTGATGTAAACTTGTACATTTCTGCTCCCTCTATCCCCTTTCATTAAGATGAATTTCTTAATCTATAAATCTGTGCATTTTTTACTGCTGTATTTTCTTTCTATTATCGGTATACTTATTTTGAGAAAATGTAATCAGTCATACTAAGATTATTATGTACTCTAAAGAAAGCCCAAACTCTTTTGTATGGCATACCAATTTGTACATTTTGCTTTTCTACCCTAGCTTCCCCCTCTGTTCCTGTCTTTATCCTAGCCAGAAACTCTATGAACTCTCCAGTCACCACTGTACTACCAAAATGTGTTTAAATTTTCTTCTCAAGCCCCAGCATCTGCTCATGTTGTTTCTCAATCAGTATCTTCTTTAAACTGTTCAATTAAAATATGAAAAGCAAAGTAAAAGAAATTGAGCAAAAATTAGCCAATTTAAGCCATGATTTCATGTGGCAAAATGGAGTAGCCTGCAGTCATATTGGTCATGCAGACATCATTCCCACAAGTCTGCCTTATTCTCAGTGCAGCTTTCTATGAGTGCAAAATAAATTTTCAAACTATTCTCTTGTTTCATTTTGTTTTGATATATGTATAAAAAAGTAATTCTAATTGATACCAAAATGGTGGAAAGTAATGATAGGTAATCTGAGGGTTTTGTTAGATGAGACTTTTATTAAAAGATGTGTTAATTTACTCATGAAAGATAAATAAGATTTTTTCTTTTAAAGCATGAGAAAAGGCAGGCAGAAAGGGCCACCATCTCTGATAGTTCTTAAGGACATACACTGAATAAAGATTTTCAAAGATGTCTCCAGAGATAAAACCAAAATAAGACCTAAAATAAAATGACATTCAATTACAATTGTCATTTTCTCCATCACAACAAGGAAATGCTTTAGATAGGGACAAAACAGGAAGAAAATGACCACTTTCCTGAACATCTCCTTTCTTGGGGTTCCCTGGGATCTCTAGTAGATTTTTGAAGAAATAACAAATTCTAAAACTTTTGGCTTGATTTCAAGTATTTCAGGAATCTTGGGGATTTTATTGAATAATTTTGTTTAATCTCTTGGGTGCTAATCAGATATATTTAGTTTTCTAGCATAAGATAGGTGAAGAAAACTTACAACTCCTTTTGCAGCAATTAGACCAAGATCCTATGTATTGGAAAAAAATCAACTAAATAAAAATAAACAAAAGTACGTAGTAACAATAGAGTAGAATTGATGCATTCAGCTGTTCCTTGTGCTATGTCTCTTAGGAGTGTGAACAAGCTAGATAGTAGATATAGTGTAAATGAGCAGCGTGCCTCAAAGATGTTTCAGACAGATGCTTACTTTAGGATATGGCAAAACTCTGATGTGTGAGCTTGCATAGTTTTGGGAAGAGAAAGAAACTGGATAGTTAGAAATCCCAATAGAAACAGATAGATTAAAAATGTAGATTGGGGGGTGGCACCTGGGTGGCTCAGTCTGTTGAGCATCCGTCTTTTGATTTCAGCTCAAGTTGTAATCTCATGACTTGTGAGTTTGAGCCCCAGGTTGGGCTCTGAGCTCATAGCACAGAGTCTGCTTGGTAGTCTCTCTCTCTGTCTGCCACTGTGTCATGTATGCACATGTCTCTCTCTCTGTGTCTGTCTGTCTCTCTCTCTAAAAACTTGAAAAAAAAATGTAGATTGGCACCAGATTTTAAAAGAGCTTGAATGTCATTCTCATATTCAGACAGGTGATGGCAGGTCTTCAGAGATATAAACAGAGGCTTGGCATAAACACACTTATTCTAAGTTTTAGAAAGATAACTAATAAATCAAATATAAACAAAAACTTGTGGAATTATTCTGTTAAATAATAGTTCTAGCACAGTCATCATCTTTATTTTTCTATCATGGTATGGAAAATAGGAAAATGTCACCATCTTCTATTTTAACAGGTGACTTTATAAGAATTTATACAAATGAAGGATACAGAAATATCAACTACAAAATTATTACTGTGGCAACTGGTGATTATTTGGTTAGATACAACCTAGAACCTTAGGTTTATTTTTGAAGTTATTTTATTAAGGTATAGACATAATTTCAAAATCTTGGGAGCCTATGAGACCACCTTATTCAAATTATACTTTTAGAGAGAGGTTTATATAAATAGGGAACATTTATGAAATTTATACTCTGTATTGAAGCCAAAAAATGTTATTTTTCTAAAACTTCTCAATTTCATACTTTATCAAATCAGATTACCTAAAGTAGTTAATAATGCACTGTGATATTTTCTTCTACCGATGGAGAGTAAGAAGGAATATCGAGCTCTTTTATCTCTTTTTATATACTAGTTGACAATTAAAAAGGGTTACATATTTGAACTCCAAAATTTCATTTGTTAGTTTTATAGAAGTAAAATTCATCTTTATAGAAGGAGTTCAATTTTACCAGCAGAAATTGGAGAAGAGATACACAACATTAAATCTAGTAGTAGTGAGGGGCACCAGAGTGACTCAATTGGTTAAGCATCTGACTTCAGCTTGGGTCATGATCTCATGGTTCGTGGGTTCAAGCCCCGCATCGGGCTCTGTGCTTACAGCTAGCTCAGAACCTGGAGCCTGCTTCAGCTTCTGTGTCTCCCTATCTCTCTGACCCTCCCCTATTCATGCTGTCTGTCTGTCTCTCTCTCAGAAAAAAATAAAACATTTTTAAAAAATCTAGTTGTAGTGAAATAAGTGTTTATCATTTATTTTTCTCCCCAGAGGAGATAAGGATTGGTTTAGAAGAGACTACCACATGTAGGGAAGCCATTTATTAATAGTAATATTGTATAATTATTTTAAAATATCTTTATATTTTAACTTAATTAATTCTTACAGCAATTCTATATAATTTTCGACAAGGAACAAGGTTTGTTGAAGGAATAGCTAGTCCATGTCTGGGATAGAAATTATGTAAGATGACCCACAAACATGTTCCAGAAACCAAGAGTTCACAAATTAAGGAGATCATGTCAAAACTATTAACAACTAAAGTATAAAAGCAAACATTGTCCAAATTTAAGATAATTTAATCCAATAAAAGAACAACAATTGTAGTTCATAAAAGCACATTTAATCGAATAAAATCCAGGAATCTATGATACACTTCAGAGATAAAAAATAAAACCTTAATGGGAAGTGGAATATAATTTATTACTCTAAATCTTGTTACTTATTTATTACTCTTTTTTAATAGTTTATTGTCAATTGGTTTTCATATAACACCTAGTGCTCATTCGCACAAGTGCCCTCCTCCATGCCCATCACCCTCCTTCCCCTCTCCCCCACCCCCATCAGCCCTCAGTTTCTTCTCAGCATTCAGGAGTCTCTCATGGTTTGCCTCCTTCTCTCTCCCCAACTATTTTTCCCCTCTCCTCCCCCATGGTCCTCTGTTAAGTTCCTCCTATTCCACTTATACATGCAACCATATGGTATCTGTCATTCTCTGCCTGACTTACTTTGCTCAGCATAACACCCTCAAGTTCCATCCACATTGCTAAACATGGACAGATTTCATCCTTTCTCATTGCCAAGTAGTATTCCATTGTAGAGATAAGCCACACCTTCTTGATCCATTTGTCCGTTGATGGACATTTAGGCTCTTTTCATGACTTGGCTATTGTCGAGAGTGCTGATATGAACATCGGGGTCCATGTGTCCCTATGCATCAGCACTCCTTAGGTAAATTCCTAGCAGTGCTATTGCTGAGTCATAGCGGAGTCCAATGTTAATTTTTTGAGGAACCTCCACACTGTTTTCCAGAGGGGCTGCACTAGTTTACATTCCCACCAAGAGGGTGGGAGGGTGCCTATTTCTTCACATCCTCGCCAGCAACTAGAGTCTCCTGATTTGTTCATTTTCACCACTCTGACTGGCATGAGGTGGTATCTCAGTGTGGTTTTGATTTGTATTTTCCTAATGATGAGGGACACTGAGCGTCGTTTCATGTGTCTGTTGGCCATCTGGATGTCTTCTTTAGAAAAGTGTCTGTTCATGTCTTCTGCCCATTTCTTCACTGGATTGTTTGTTTTTGGGGGGTGTAGTTTGGTGAATTTCTTACAGATTTTGGATATTAGCTCTTTATCCAATATGTCTTTTGAAACTATCTTTTACCATTCCGTCAGTTGCCTATTAGTTTTCTTGATTGTTTCCCTTCCTATGTAGAAGCTTTTAATCTTGATGAGGTCCCAATAGTTTATTTTTGCTCTTGATTCCTTTGCCTTTGGGGATGTTTCAAGTAAGAAATTGCTGCGGTTAAGGTCAAGGAGGTTGTTTCCTGCTTTCTCCTCTAGGGTTTTGATGGTTTCCTGTCTCACATTCAGGTCCTTTATCCATTTTGAGTTTATCTTTCTGTAAGCTGTGAGAAATGATCTAGTTTCATTCTTTTGCATGTTGCTGTCCAGTTCTCCCAACACCATCTGTTAAAGAGGCTGTCTTGTTTCCATTGGATACTCTTTCCTGCTTTGTCAAAGATTAGTTGACCGTACATTTCTGGGTCCAATTATGAGTTCTCTATTCTTTCCATTGGTCTGTGTGTCTGTTTTTGTGCCAATACCATACTGTCTTGATGATTACAGCTTTGAAGTAGAGGCTAAAGTCTGGGTATGTATTGCCTCCCGTTTTGGTTTTCTTCTTCAATATCACTTTGGCTATTCAGTCCTTTGTGGTTCCATGCAAATTTTAGGATAGTTTGTTCTAGCTTTGAGAAGAATGCTGGTGCAATTTTGATTGGAATTGCATTGAATGTGTAGACTGCTTTGGGTAGTAATGACATTTTAACAACATTTATTCTTCCGATGCATGAGCATGGAATATTTTTCCATTTCTTTGTTTCTTCTTCAATTTCCTTCGTAAGCTTTCTATAGTTTTCATCACACAGATCTCTTATATCTTTGGTTAGGTTTACTCCTAGGTGTTTTATGTTTTTTTTTGTGCAATTGTGAATGAAATCAGTTTCTTGATTTCTCTTTCTGTTGCTTCATTATTGCTGTATAAAAATGCAACCGATTTCTGTACGTTGATTTTGTACCCTGCAACTTTTCTGAATTCGTGGATCAGTTTTAGTAGGCTTCTGGTGGAGTCTGTCGTGTTTGCTATGTAGTGTATCCTGTAGTCTGAGAACAGTGAGAGTTTGACTTCTTCTTTGCCAATTCTGATGCCTTTTATTTCCTTTTGTTGTCCGATTGCTGATACTAGGACTTCCAGCACTATGTTAAATAATAGTGTTGAGAGTGGGCATCCCTGTTATGTTCCTGCTCTCAAGGGGAAAGCTCTCAGTTTTCCCCCATCGAGGATGATGCTAGCTGAAGGCTTCTCATAGATGGCTTTTATGATGTTTAAGTAAGTTCCTTCTATCCCAACTTTCTCGAGGGTCTTTATTAGGAAGGAATGCCTTATTTTGTCAAATGTTTTTTTCTGCATCTATCAACAGGATAATATGGTTTTTATCCTTTTGTTAATGTGATGTATCACATTTATTGATTTTTGAATATTGAACCAGCCTTGTAAACCAGGAATGAATCCCACTTGATCATGGTGGATACGATTTGCAAGTATCTTGTTGAGGATTTTTGCATCTGCATTTACCAAGGATACTGGCCTGTAGTTTTCTTTTTTGCTGGGTCTCTATCTGGCTTGGGAATCAAAGTCGTGCTGGCTTTGTAAAACGAGTTCAGAAGTATTCCTTTGATTTTTTGGAATAGCTTGAGAAGAATGGGTATTAATTCTGTTTTAAATGGCTGGTAGAATTCCCCAGGGAAGCCTTCTGGCCCAGGGCTGTTATTTGTTGCGAGAGATTTGATAACTGATTTAATTTCTTCACTAGTTATGGGTCCGTTCAGATTTTCTATCTCTTCCTATGTGAATTTTGGTAGTGAGTGTGTGCTTAGGAATTTGTCCATTTCTTCTAAGTTGTCCAGTTTGTTGGCATATAATTTTTCATAGTATTCCCTGATAATTGCCTATATCTCTGATTGGTTGGTTGTAATAAGTCTATTTCCATTCATGATTTTGTCTATTTGGGTGCACTCTCTTTTCTTTTTGAGAAGCCTGGCTAGAGGTTTGTCAATTTTGTTTATTTTTTCAAAAAACCAACTCTTGGTTTCATTGATCTGTTCAATTGTTTCTTTGTTCTCTATGCTGTTTATTTCTGCTCTGATTTTTACTATTTCTCTTCTTCTCCTGGGTTTAGGGCGTTCTTGTTGCTCTGACTTTTATTTCTCCTTTTATTCTGAATAATAGGCTTGCTGGATAGAGGATTCTTGGCGGCCTAATTTTCTGTTCATCACATTGAAGATTCCTGCCATTCCTTTCTGGCCTGCCAAGTTTCAGTAGATAGGTCTGTCACCACTCTGGTAGGTTTCCTTTTGAATGTTAGGGCCCTATTATCCCTAGCCCCTTTCAGAATTCTCTCTTTGTCCTTATATTTTACCAGTTTCACTTTGATATGTTGTACAGAAGATAAATTCAGGTTATGTCTGAGGGGAGTTCTCTGTGCCTTTTGGATTTCAACGTCTGTTTCCTTCCCCAGATTGGGGAAGTTCTCTGCTATAATTTGTTCAAGGACTCCTTCAGTGCCTTTCCCTCTCTCTTCCTCTTCAGGAATTCCTATGATATGGTATTGTTCCATTTGTATCATTGAGCTCTCAAATTCTCATTTCATGATCCTGGATCAGTTTCTCTCTCTCTTTCTCAGCTTCTCTTTCTTCTATAATTGTGTCTTCTAACTAACCTATTCTCCTTTCTCCCTCTTCAATTTGTGCATTGGACGCCTCCATTTTATTATGCACCTCCTTTATAGTATTTTTTAATTCATCACAACTATTTTTAAGCTCCATAGTCTTTGTAGCAGTAGTATCTCTGATGTCTTCCATGCCTTTTTCAAGACCAGCAATTAATTTTATGACTATTGTTCTAAATTCTTGTTCAGTTATGTTGCTTATATCTGTTTTGAGCAGTTCTTTAGCTGTCATTTCTTCCTGCAATTTCTTTAGAGGATAGTTCTTCCATTTCATCATTTATATTAGCTTTCTGTCTCTTGTCAGTTTTTTTTTTTTAAGGTTTTTATTTATTTCTAGAGAGAGAGAGAGACAGCGTGAGCAGGGGAGGGTCAGAGAGAGAGGGAGTCACAGACTGAAACAGGCTCCAGGCTCCGAGCTGGCAGTCAGCACAGAGCATGACGCGGGGCTCGAACCCACGAACCGCAAGATCATGACCTAAGCGAAAGTCGGACGCTTAACCGACTAAGCCACCCCGGCGCCCCTGTCTCTTGTCAGTTTTAAAAGCTTGTTATACACTCTGCACATGCAATTACTGCTATATTAAAGAAGACTTTTGACTGTCTAGGGCCTGTCCGTTCAGGAAATGTTCTTTGAATGGTGTCTCTTGGTCTCTTTTGTTGAGATTTTACTTATATTATTTCCCTACTTGTAGTGGTATTTGGGACTCTCCACCATGTGTACTTTGGCTTATTTTTTGAGGTAGCGTTGGAAAAGAAAACAGACAATCACCCAGGGAACAAAGGCAAACAAATGCACAGATAAATCCAATAAACATGCAAACCAAAAGGGAAAAAGAAAAAAAGGAAAAGGAAGAGACAAAAAATGTAAGGAGGGAAGACAAATAATAAAATGAAAAATAAATAAAAAATAAAAAAGAAGAAATGAAAAGAAAAAAGAAAAACCAAAAAGACAAAGGACAGTCTAAAAGCATAAAATTGGAATTCCCAGCTACAAATTAAGAGCTGGGTGTATATAGTACTGATGGAAGAGCATATACAAAGAGAGAAATGACAATGCAGGGAGGAAGTGAAATTGGAAATTAAGTGGCCAGGCAAAGTGACTAAGAGGTTTAATTCAGAGAAAGAGGAAAATATGGCTAGAGGCGAGGAGAAAGAAATGAAGATAATGTTACTCAGAGAAACTATATCGTCTAATTACTCCAGAGAGATAGAGATAAAAAGGTAGTGGTAGAGGTGTAGAATATACATCTAGAGTGTGGATTAAATGTGACAGTTTAAACAAACCAGTGACCAGAGTGCCCAGTCCAACAGAGTGAAGGGTTATGAATGAGACAAGGGGAAAAATATATCTGAATAGAAAGAATTGATCTAGAATTAATCTCAGCAGTGCATCCATGTTGCTTTTGCCCTGAGCTCCTGGAAAAAAAAAAAAAAGCAGCTGTCTGGGGGGGGATGGGCATGGTTTGGTGTAGGCAGGTCTTAGCCTCCACTGTGTCCTGAGGGCCGCTCCCTGAGGTTCTTCCTTGGTGGTTGTGGGAAGAAAAATGGTGGTGCCTAAATCCCTTCTTGACCCAAGCATTGCAACTCACTCTTTTGGGTCTGATCTCCCTGTGTTGTGGGCATAGCCAAGATGGACCATTTTCTATATCCCAAGCCAGGCCTCATTTCCAGATCTTAGACCGCAGGCCCCATTGATACCGCCTGAAATATAAACCCACAGGCTGAGTCCCTCCGAGCAGTTTCAAGCCTCTCTCCTCCCCATTGGGAATCGAGTGGACCCAGAAGCACAAAAGGCGTGGCTTCAGGGCCTCCTCTTCCCCTCCAGGTTGAGCTGGCAAGCAAGGAGCAGTTTCTCCCAGGGTTGCCTGGGACCAGGGCGTCCTGCTCAGGGTCCGCTGGACAGCAGGAAACCGGGTCCCTGTGTGTCCTGAGCTGAGGTTTTTCTCTTCTCCAGCAACAGGGACAGTGTCTTGAGCCGTTTCAGCCACTCTTTCTTTTCCTCTCAACTCACCGTGGCTCCCCGCAAAGGGGGCTCCCTCCTCTCTTTCTGTGTCTCTGGTCCCAGCGCGTTTTTATCTTCCCCAGTTCACACTCATGCTATAAAATTTTTTCAGTGGATTCTGTCTCCTTTTCCTCTCAAACTCCTGGATTCTATAAGGGTTCCTATGGCTTCAGGCCTTCTCTGTTTGAGAGATGGGGGTGATTGAAATGTACTGAGATCCCTACTTCTCTGCCATCTTGCCTCCCTCTCTTTTCTAAATAGACTATATATTACTCTTTAAATCTTATTTACTTATATTACTCTTATTATTCTTTAAATCTTATTACACTTTAAATATTGTACACACATGTTAACCGTTTATTATGTCATGTAAAATACAGAAATTAATGTTAAATAGATAAATTAATTTTTTTCTCAAGGTTAATGTCACTTGAACAGCCCATGTATTACCACTTAAAGTAAGAAAATCACAAACTATATTCAAATCTTGAATACTATTAAAATATCTGTGAGTTGGCTAACTCCAAGTTTATAACAAAATTAAAGATTCCATCAAATTTAAGGGGCATATAAAAATTTAAATATTTTTTACTGTTTATTTTTGAGAGAGATAGAGAGAGAGACAGAGCATGAGTGAGGGAGGGGCAGAGAAAGAGAGGGAGACACAGAATCTGAAGCAGGTTCCAAGCTCCAAGCTGTCAGCAAAGAGCCTGATGTGAGGCTTGAACTCACAAACGATGAGATCATGACCTGTGCTAAAGCATATGCCCCTTCACTTTCATATGCTGAAGGGGCATATGAAAATATAAATGTACAGTTAAGTTTCTACAGTTTGTCTTTTTTATTAGAAGAAAAACTTCATATTTTAAGATTTTAATTACAAAATCCAATAAAATTATTGATATTCATGTAGCAGCCAAATCTTTGTGAACAAATAAATGGTGAGAAAATTTAATTGCAGGGATAAGTTCTGTGATAGCTAGAATATATATTTTTTGCCAGGAGATGGTACATATTTGGCATTTTAGATATTTATAATGCATAATTTTGATTATGAGATTTATGATCTTATAACTCCCAATTTAAGTTTTAATTGAATATTTCCCTTGCTTTAAATTTACATCTACTAAATTTATTAAAATAGCTTTTGGATTATTTTATTTATTATATAATTTGTTAGACTTATATGAATTATTTAATATTCATATCGTTTTCTTTTTTGGTAAGAAATTAAAGTCCATAAAAATGACACTGACCTTAAAAGTAGTCTTTTAAGGTATGCAGATTTATAAATAAAACTAAACATGATTCACAGACCTTTTATATCTAGTTGTTAATATATGCTATAATTATTAATAGGAATTAAGATTTACAAGATAAATGTCAAATCCTAAGAAATATCTGAGTCTCAACTATATTGTAGAAATTCCAACCTAGAATGAAAAGGAATTGCCCTGTGATATTACCAGAGAATTTTTGCAAAGTCTTGAAATACTTGGAAACACTGAGCAAATGGCTTCAGCGTTTGTGGTATGGTTTGTTGTTGTTATTGTTGTTTTGAGAGAAATAGAGAGAGCATGTGAGCAGAGAGGGGCAGAGAGAGGAGAAGTTTGGAGCCTATTCAATGACCCTGTGATCCTGACCTGAGCAGAAATCAAGTCAGATATTCAACCCACTTAGCCACCTAAGTGCCCCTGTAGTATGGTCTTTAAATCTTCTGGACTAATACTATTTAGGAGGGTTCAAATATAATTCTCTATTCTTATAGTTTATTCCTGCCCATGAAAACATTCACTCCCCACCAGTTTACCTCCTTTCTGCCAATATCCCCTTATTGGGGTGGGAGGGAGCAATTACCCTTTCTTTCAGAGCCTTCTTCATCTAATCATCACAGAATGTGGTCTTACAACCTTTTTTTTTTTTTTAAATTGTGAACTACATTAGGAATCATGCTGTATATTACCAGTCATACTAAACGTGCAACTCAAAAGATGAATTGGTATACACTTTACTGAATCTTTCTTGTTTAGAAAGCCCACAGATCCTACATCAGTAGCTCCGTATGTTCAACATATACTTTTCCATGGTTTCCTGTGTTGAGAGAAATTCTTTTTTGAATTTTTATTAATTTTTATTAATTTTTGAGAGAGAGAGAGAGGCGGAGAGAGGGAGACAGAGGATCCGAAGCGGGCTCTGTGCTGAGAGCAGAGAGCCTGATGTGGGGCTCGAACTTATAACCTGTGAGATTATAACCTGTAAGACCTGAGCTGAAGTCAGACATTTAGCTGACTGAGCCACGGAGGCACCCCGAGAAAGATTCTTTAACACAGAAAAAAGAACTTCCTGAGAGAGATCTTTGGCTTGTTTAAGTTGTAAAGGTGATTCTTATTAGTTCCACATAGAGAACATTTTTAACTTCTAGGTCCTCAGAAGACTGAGAAATTGGATCAACACTTACTAGGTATTACTACATTCATAATTCACTAAATATTCATGATTTTTACACTAATAAAATTTCTAAAACCTGTAAATCATGTAAATTATATTTATTTTAATAAATAGAAAAAAGTGTTGTTGATGGTATTAGAACATAGAGAAAACCAGAAACTAAATCATATTTAAATAAAATCACATTGTTTGATCATGCGTGCTCTTTTATTAGTGGTGAGCTAAAAGATAAATTCATTTTTCCCTCACATGTTTCCAAGAATAATTTATATTTGATAGACTTTTCATGATTGAATTTATTTTGCTTCATTCTTTACCAAATACTTCCAGCAATGTTGAGGAAAAAAAGGTCCTGAATATTTTAATGTTCTAAAATGATTTTGTTAATCTCATTAAGGAAAGACTGTAGTGTTATATTCTACACTTTACAACACAAAATAAGATATATGATAAATAGTATGTAAAAGTCAGCCACTGAGTTCTAAAATAACTGGATATGGTTTTATGCAAATGTGTAGTGTTCCCTCCTCTTACAAATGTTGAAAAAATTGAAATACTAAGTACTTAAATATTAAAGTATATACTCTCCAAGTGTTCTTTAAAAATTCTTCTATGCTTGGGCACCTGGGTGGCTCAGTCAGTTAAGTGTCTGATTTTGGCTCAGGTCATGATCTCATGGTTCTTGGGTTCAAGCCCTGTGTTGGTCTCTGTGCTGACAACTCAGAGCCTGCAGCCTACTTCAGATGCTGTGTCTCTCTTACTCTGTTTCTCCTCCACTCATTCTCTCTCTCTCTCTCTCTCTTTCTCAAAAATACTTAAAATTAAAAAAAAAAACATTCTTCTACTCTTTAGACATGAAATATTAATACCAATAATGGTCTTATAAATTAAGGAATTCCTCAGAATAGAAGAAAAATTTATTTTCCTATCTGGATCCCAATATTTGTATATAAATTCAAGGCCATTTACATTAAGTAAAGTGAAGAGTAATACTGTGGGCAGATTACATTTGATTTTGTCCAGTTGTGCAGGGACTCTTTAGAACTTAATATAGCTATTAGAATTTGAAGGGGAAAAATAAAGCTATATCTTGATAACTATTTTTTTCAGAACATAGATGTACTATAGAGTTATAACAAATAACCTGTCTTATTATCCAAAGAAGCAAAATAGTGTTTAATTATTTATTGAATAAATTCCATTCCCTCAAATTAAACATTGTGATGACAAGACCTGGTAAACAGACTGGGTTCAAAATTGAGACAACATTGAATTTGCATTCAACAGGAAGAGCTTCCTATAGAATATGACTGTTATGACTCGTAATGAGAAGCACATAGTTTGTTTACAGTGTTGTACAAATGCACTATACCAAAGGAGGACACACACTAGGAAAAGTATTTGCAAATCACTTTTCTGATAAAGGAATAGTAGCTAGAGTATATAAAGAACCTTTATATCTCTATAATAAACATTCAGTCTAATAAAATAGTGAGCAACAGACTTAAAGAGATACTTCTCCAAAAATGTTGGGATAGCAAATTAGTATATGAAAGTAAATTCAACATAATTAAGAAAATGCTAATTAAAACCACAATAAAATACCACTATACATGTTTATAATTACAAATTTGACCACACGTACTCAAATTAGAAGGATATGGGACAACAGGAGTCTCTGTACTGTTAACTGGAATGCATAATTCTATAACCACTTTGGAAAACAGATTGCCAATTCTTAACAATTTAAACATATACCTACCATATGACTTAGCCATTTCTCTCCTAGGATTAATACACAAATGTTCATAAATATTGTACACAAATATTTGTAATAGTCTCAAACTGCAATTATTCAAATATGTATAATCAGGTGAATGAATAGTGGTATATCTATACAACTGAATATGTTCTCATGAATAAAAACAATGAAATATTGATATATGCAAGACAATGATCTCAAAATATTTATTCTAACTGATAAAAGCCAGATAAAAACTGTATTACTGTGAGATTAATATAAAATTCTGCAAATGCAAACTAATCTATAAATAATTGTGGCATTATGGGATGTCAAATCCCATCAAAATGTATATATTACAATATGTGCATTTTATTGTATGCCAATTATATATAACATATACTAAAAACTAAAAGTGTAAAATATCTTGGATTTTAAATATTTGAAAATGTCTTTATTTCATCAATATTTTTGATGAATATCTCTCAGAATACTATATGCTGGGTTGTTTATCTTCTGGCATTCATTGTTTGTAAAAAGAAGGCAGCCTATCATTTTTTTTAAATGTTTATTTATTTATTTATTCTTATTCATTTTTTTTACAAATAGTTTGTTGTCAAATTGGTTTCCATATAACACCCAGTGCTCATCCCCACAAATGCCCTCCTCCATGCCTATCTCCCCCCTCCCCCCCACATCCATCAGTCCTCTGTTTCTCAGCATTGAATAGTCTCTCATGGTTTGCCTCTCTCCTTTTCCCGCACCATTTCCCCCCTTCTCCCCCATGGTCCTCAGTTAAGTTCCTCCTAATCCTCCTATACGTGCAAACATATGATATTTGTCCTTCTCTGCCTGACTTATTTCGCTCAGCATAACACCCTCAAGGTCCATCATGTTGCTACACATGGCCATATTTCATTGTTTCTCATTGCCATGTAGTATGCCATGGTCTAGATAAACCACCTTCTTGATCCATTCGTCCGTTGATGGACACTTAGTCTCTTTCCATGTTTTAGCTATTGTTGAGAGTGCCGATATAAATATTGGGGTCCATGTGCTTCAATGCCTCAGCATTTCTGTATCCCTTGGGTAAATTCCTAGCAGTGCTATTGCTGGGTCCTAGGGGAGTTCTATTGTTAGTTTCCTGAGGAACTTCCACACTGTTTTCCAGAGGGGCTGCACCAGTTTGCATTCCCACCAACAGCGTAGGAGGGTGCCCGTTTCTCCACATCCTCGCCAGCATCTAGAGTTCTCTGATTGGCTCATTTTAGCCACTCTGACTGGCGTGAGGTGGTATCTCAGTGTGGTTTTGATTTGTATTTCCCTGATGAGGAGCGATGCTGAGCATCGTTTCATGTGTCTGTTGGCCATCTGGATGTCCTCTTTGGAGAAGTGTCTGTTCATATCTTCTGCCCATTTCTTCACTGGGTTGTTTGTTTTTCGGGTGTGGAGTTTGGTGAGTTCCTTATAGATTCTGGATATTAACCCTTTATCTGATATGTCATTTGCAACTATCTTTTCCCATTCCGTTGGTTGCCTATTAGTTTTCTGGGTTGTTTCCTTGGCTGTGCAGAAGCTTTTAATCTTGATGAGGTCCCAGTTGTTTATTTTTGCTCTTGATTCCCTTGCTTTTGGGAATGTGTCAAATAAGAAGTTGCTGTGGTGGAGGTCAAGGAGGTTGTTTCCTGCTTTCTCCTCTAGGGTGTTGATAGTTTCCTGTCTCACGTTCAGGTCCTTTATCCATTTTGAGTTTATTTTTGTGCATGGTGTGAGAAAATGGTCTAGTTTCATTCTTCTGCATGTTGCTGTCCAATTCTCCCAACACTATCTGTTAAAAAGGGCAGCCTATCATTTTTGTTTTCCTGTCTGTATAAATTGTCATTTTTTTTTCTTCTCTTGCTTATTTAATATTCTTTTATCTTTATTTGTGCTTGTTATATATTTGACTTTGACATGCATGAGAGTGAGAGAGAGAGGGAGAGAGGAAGGGAGCACGTGTTTATCTTTCTGGTGTTACTGCACTTCTTGGATCTTTAGATTTTTCACTGAATGTGAGTAGTTTTCACTTGTCATCTCTTAAAATTGTATAGTGCTCCTTTCTCTCTCTTCTCTCCTTTTGAGATTCTTCTTAGAGTGTATCATCTTTAGTCACAGAGGGCTGCCTCCCTTAACCCGTATGTCTTTCTTTTCTTCACATTGATAATTTCTATTTACCTGTCTTCAAATTCACTGGCTTTCTCCTCCTAGTGTTTAACCTGCTGTTAAGGTCATAGACTGAATTTTTAAAATTTGTATGCTATAGTTTTCAATTCTAGGGTTTACATTTGTGTTATTGTTGCTGCTGCTGCTGTGATAGTATCTATATCTCTTCTAAGAATTTATTCTTTAATGTTGTTTTATATTTTATTTAATTCCTTGGCTATATTTCTAATAACTATTATAAACTCCTTCTCTACTGACTTAAGCATTTGAGTTATTTTGGCATCTTTCCTTCCCTTGGTTTTAGACTGTATTTCCTGATCTTTTCTCATAGCTTATAATTCTTTTCATTTTCTGCTAGACATTTTAGACGATATTGTGTCAAATTGTATGTGGTGTGGATGACATTTTTATCCAATAAATGCTGTTGACTTTGGTTGTAGCATAGTGAAAGAAAGCCATAATATCAATGTAATCCAAAACTTTAACATAAAAATATATTTATACTTTTAATAATAGTTCTATAATAATGAAGATATTTTAAGATACTAACATTAAGCTAGTCTGCAATGATTTATTTATCCTAGGACTGTTAGTAAAGGAATTAAATTAGATTTTAGAAACCTACTAGAAATCAGTGGTACCAGAAAGTGTATTCAACAATAATACAGGGTATCTCATTTAATTTTCAGAACAGAAAATCCTATAAAAGCCTAATTTAACACTATAAAAAGACATCCTCATAATGTATGTTAAGTGGTAGTTTTTAAGAAGATAATTTTATAAGTCCTAAACTTATAATATTAATAATTTTAATCAATTATTTAAATAGTTTATTGACTATTGAATGTTAGTCATTTTATATGTTTAAAGATATATGTTTAAAGATATAAAGTCAGTTTATATGAATAAAGATTGAATGTTAATGGAGTTAATTGGGTCTAAGAGTATTCTTATTTATTTGTTCAAAGTAGAAATTGGGATATATTTTCAAACAGATAAATAATTTTATGATTTCACATTTTTACTTTTGCTACTAAATCTGAAATCGGCAATGAAAATGGTTAATGTATGAAGATTTGGATATTAAGAGTGCATTCAAACTTGTGGGGATGAGGGGTGTCTGGGTGGCTTAGTCGGTTAAGCTTCCGACTTTCGCTCAGGTCATGATTTCACGGTTCGTGGGTTCGAGCCCTGCGTCGGGCTCTATGCTGACAGCCAGTTCAGAGCCTGGAGCCTGTTTCAAAAAAATTCTGTGTCTCCCTCTCTCTCTGACCCTCCCCTGCTCACGCTGTCTCTCTCTCTCTCTCCTAGAAATAAATAAAACGTTAAAAAATTAAAAAAAAAAATACTTGTGGGGATGAGTACTGGGTACCATACAGAAACTAACTTGACAATAAACTATTAAAAAAATGAAAATGTAAAAAAAAAAAGTGCATTCAAGGGGCATTTGGCTGCTTCAGTCAGTTAAGTGTCTGACTTCGGCTCAGGTCATGATCTCAGTGGTTTATGGGTTTGAGCCCCACATTGGGCTCTGTGCTGACAGCTGAGAGCCTGGAGCCTGCTTCAGATTTTGTGTCTCCCTCTCTTTCTGCCCCTCCCTTGATCTTTCTCTGTTGCTCTCTGTCTCTCAGAATTAAATAAATGCTGGGGGGAAAAAAAGAGTGCATTTAGAATATGCAGACTAAATTTATTCCTTGTCTAGCGCAGAATGTGGTAACTGACACCTTTTGACATAAAGTGGTTAAAACCCTAAATTCTTCATGAAATAGCTTTTTGGCCCAATAAAATGGTTATGTATTTTAACAGAGCTTTGCTTTATGGTTGGACTTCATTCTTTGGATAATCTTTTTAGTTTTGTTTATAAAATGAAAGATTGGTCTTCTGTTTATCAGAAAAACTTCAGTGCATATAGAAGAAAACCTTAATTAACATTGCTATTTTTTACCAAAAGATAATGGGTTCATCTGTTGTTCTGGAGGTTATCATAAAGGAAAGGACCTTTGCAGTATAAAAAATTCTCTGAAGTATTCAATATTATGAAAACCTGTTTTTAGGAACAGTGAATGTAGAAGCATTTTATTCCTAGTTCCACAAAGTCTAGAATTATATTAAATGTGTCTGCGTAGACCTATCAGTTGTTACATAAACATCACAGATTACATGCAATTTAATAGTGTTCACATATCCATCATAAATAACTTAATTCTTTTAGCTATTACCTTTTTATTTTTATTGAGTACATAGTCCACTTAGTTCCGGAAAAAGCACGAAGTACTCATTCTAGTTTGGAAACTCCCAGTGCCATTTTGTGTTTCACTAGGCTCTGTTTAGTTGTTTTCATGCATATTTGATATGACAAACCAAAGTTTTGGCAAGAATTACATTCATTCAAACACAGAAAAGGATGACTATTGTAACATGGGATCACAAGTCACCTTCTCTCAATGCATTCAGATTTTCACTTTAACATTTCTTTAAACAATCTAGGCAGAAATGCTTTGGACACAAGAGTCTGATTAATAGCAAGTCAACTTACACTATATGTTTTTATAGCATATTTTTTTTTTTTCAAATCCATAAATAACAGAAATATCTCCTGGTGATTGTGTTGCTATGAGACATCCATTCTGTGTCTTCATTTTCCAACCTCAGCCACTTGCACAGAAAAAGTAATCTTAGGTATCACCATATACCAAGAGTGCTAGAATAACTGTAAGGATTTTTATAGTTAAATATGAATGTTGGTATAACCCCATGTTGCTTATTTTATTTAATGTATGTAATTAAATAACATTTGGGCAGCAAGTTACTGCATAATTAAGCAGTTTAACAATCACAAGAAAGATTTTAGATTCTTCAGTAGTAGATGCCATAACAAAGTCCGAGGAGTAATATATTTATTTAGGGATCAACACCATGAAAGGAAGGGGAAGGAGGGAGATTGCTTAGAGAGAGAAGGCGAACTGCCATCCCGGCCCTGCAAAGCCTCAGCCAACCTGGTGGTGAGCTTTGGAGTGAATGTGATCCATCAGTGTCCCACCGTGGGTGGAATGTACAGGCCTTGACATACCTTTCTTGTTCAGTCACCATATGAAGGCTGCCCTGGCCAGGTGTAAGCTCAGAGGACAGATACTGTGCTGCTGAGGGAGACCATAAAGGAAATAATGGCTGGAAGCTGGCTGCTGACAGCCCTGCACTTGGCTGGGGGCTGAGCAGGAAGTCTCTCCTTGATGCAGAATCTTGGTGACTCATGTCTGTGTTCAACATAGTCACTTTAGGAAGGAAGCCATTGTTTCCCTGTTTAGAGTTAGTGAGGGGTCAGCTCTGATAAGATTCAGAGTCAATTTGCCAATGGGCATAAGCCTCCAATAGATAGGCCATGTTTTGTCCGTTTTATATTTTTGGCATTATGCAGCCTTCTTTGTGTATGTGCATTGTTCACTTGCTATGATTCTTTTCATGTTAAAAATATTTATTTTTTGTATGTATCAGAAGTTCTTTTTCCTTACTTTATAGTAGTCCATTTAAGAATTATTTGTTTTTCCAGGATAAGAATCTGAGTTATTTTCATTTTTTGGTTATTATGAACATTTTTTTTTTTGCAATAGTATCTATGAATGTGCGTTTTCTTTTTCTTGGATAAATGCTGAGGATTGGAATTGCTAGGTTCTGGGGTAAATGTTTAACTTTCTAATAGACTGCCAAATGGTTTTCTGATGTAGCTGTAATTCTACTCCCCTACAATTAGAAATTAATCTTCAAAATTTGTTGTTTTCAGTCTTTTCCATTTAACCATTTTAGTAGTCGTGTAGCACTATCTTATGGTGATTTTAATTTGCATCTCCTCTATAATTTAGGGTAAGTACTTGTTCATGTGCTTATTGGTCATTTGCACATCTTTAGGAAGTGTCTGATTAAGTCTTCTACCCATTTTTTTATTTCATAAATTAATGTTTTATTCTTGAATGCAAGTATTTTTTAAAATATTCTGAATACAGATATTCAAATATATCTAAGTGTCCTTGAAGACCATTTGTTTCCATTTTTTCTGTTATATTTTATACAATCTGTGTTTTTCTCTAAAATCTTCACCTATCCCAGGGTCTTAAAGACATTCCTCTGTGTTCTCCTCTAGTAGTTTTATTGTTTTAGAGTTTATATTTAGAATTATGATTATTTTTAGTTTTTTAAAAAAATCTTTACTTTTATTATTTATTTTGAGAGAAAAAGGCAAGAAAGAGAGAGGCAGAAAGAAAGGGAGAGAGAGACTCCTAACAAGGTTCAACGCTGTCAGCACAGAGTTCAACGTGGGCTTGAACTCACAAACCGTGGGATCTTGCTTGACCTGAGCCAAAATCAAAAGCTGGATGCTTAACCAACTGAGCCACCAAGATGCCCCTGGATTATGATTTAATAGAATGAGTTTTTGTGTTTGGTATGAGGTAGGGCCTGGGATTCTTTCTCTTTCTCATAGATATCTACCCTTTATAGGAAAGATTTTACCATACTTAATTTTTTGGACCTTATTGTTGAAAATTATTTAATTATATTGAAAGACTGAACTCTCTATTTTGTTTAATTGTTTTATATGTTTTTACTGCTATTACACTATCCTGATTTGCGTACATCTTAGTAAGATTTGGAGTCAAGTATGGAAAATCCTTTAATGTGTTTCTTTCTTTTAGCTTTTTTATTTTGGCTTTTCTTTTGCCTTTTTACATATTTTTTTAATTATCCTATCAGTTTCAAAGGGAAGCTTTTATTGGCATTTTGACTGAGATTACCACAAATCTCTAGTTAAATTTGAAGAAAAATGAGATCTCAAAAGTACTGAACATGGCTTATCGCTCCATTTATTTGTGTCTTCTGTGATATGGGAATCTGTTGTGTTTTTGTTGTTGCTTTCTATGGATTGTTTCTTTTGATTACAAGAGACATTTTTAAAAATGAATTTAGCAACAGTTCTATTTTTTATTTTTTAAAATTTTTAATGTTTTTATTTTAATTTCAGTTTGATAACATACACTGCAATATTAATTTCAGGTGTACAATATAGGGATTCAACATTTCCATACATCACTCGGTGCTCATCATGACAGGTGCACTTCTTTTTTTTTTTTTTTTTTTTAATGTTTTATTTATTTCTAGGAGAGAGAGAGAGACAGCGTGAGCAGGGGAGGGTCAGAGAGAGAGGGAGTCACAGACTGAAACAGGCTCCAGGCTCCGAGCTGGCAGTCAGCACAGAGCCCGACGCGGGGCTCGAACCCACGAATCGCGAGATCATGACCCAAGCGAAAGTCGGACGCTTAAGTCGGTGGCTTAGTCGATTAAGCCACCCAGGCGCCCCGACATGTGCACTTCTTAATCCCCATCACCCACCCCCAACCCACCTTCTCTCTGGTAACCATCATTTTTTTTTTCTCTATTGTTAAAAGTCTGTTTCTTGATTTGTCTCTCTCTGTTAATAGTTTTTAATATTAAGAGCTTGCACACACTTTTGTGAGACTTATGGATATAAGTTTTATAATTTTTTGATGGTGTTACACATAATATTTTACTTCATTTTCTAAATACTAATATATAGAAATAAAATTGGCTTCTGCTTATTGATTACATATTGCTAAGTTTTATTTCTCAGTTCTACAAGATTTTTGTAGAGTTTTAGAATTTACTTGAATTCAAGACTTTTACTTTTTCCTTTTTAGTCTTACTTTATTTTTTTTCTTATTTTTTTTTAAATTTTTTTTTTAATGTTTTATTTATTTCTAGGAGAGAGAGAGAGAGAGAGCGTGAGCAGGGAAGGGTCAGAGAGAGAGGGAGTCACAGACTGAAACAGGCTCCAGGCTCTGAGCTGGCAGTCAGCACAGAGCCCGACGCGGGGCTCGAACCCACGAGCCGCGAGATCATGACCTAAGGGAAAGTCAGACGCTTAACCGACTAAGCCACCCAGGCGCCCCTATTTTTTTTCTTATTGTTCGAACTAGGGCAACCATTATAATACTGAATAGAAATGGTGAGATTATACATTTTTGTATCGATCTCTTAGAATCAAAGCATGTAGGATTTCACCAATATGTATAGTTTAGGTTTTCCATTTGTCTTCTTTATCAAATTGAGAAAATTCCTTCTATTTCTAAATTGCTAACCGACCTAAAGGAGCGGGCATCAAGCACACACATACGTAGCTTATGACGCCTTGCTTGTTGAATATTAAAAAAATGGGTATTGCATTTTGCCAAATGCTTTTTCTGCATCTATCAAAATGCTACCTAACATCTCTCACTTAATATAGTGAATTACATTGATTTTTATATATTAAAATAATTTGCATTCCAACTTAATCATGCTGTTTCATTCTTTTATATATTACTGGATTTTACTGCTAACTTTTGTTAAGAATTTTTATATCTGTGTCCATGACTAATAATGGTTTTTACTTCTGTTGTCTTGTATTATTCTTTTCTGGTTTTGGCATGAGGATTATAGTGGCATAATAAAATTTTTGTATCTTATTTCTAATATATCTTCTTTCCCTAAACTAGGTAGGGTATTGTTAGGAAGGCTTATGGTACCAGCAGCTTGTCTGAACTTATCCCCTCTTTCTTTTCAACTCCAAGGCTGGGATTATTACAGGAGCAAGTTGTTGTTGTGGTGGTGGTGGTGGTGGTGGTGGTGGTGTTGTTTTTCAGTAATGATATTAACATATCTGTGTGTGATTTTCATGGGGAACTGTTTAATTTGCTACTCCAGTGTACTCTCATGGGTAAAATGCAGAAAACTTGTTATGTTTACTTACGTCCTCCAAATCTCCCTCAAATTTTACACTGTGCTGCATTGACAGAACTATGGTGGAAAAAGAACAGTTTCCTAAATCTGGCATGATTGGTCCTTTGGCATTTGGCAGCATACTGAGGCTTATTTGACCATAATGACTAGGGGAGAGGTGGTTCTCCTGATCTCTAGGGGGTCAATGCCAGCATAGCTACCAATGCATTCTTCAGTGCACAGAAGAACCCCCTACAACAAAAATTATCTAGTTAGAAACATCAGTAGCGTAAAGGGTAAGAAACCTCGGCTGAGAGGTTCAGGAGCTCAGTAAAATTCTAATGGTGGAGCAAGGTTCTATTGTCCTCTATGTCCACAAACTGTAGATCTTTACATGTGACATTGAGAATACTCAGTTTTTCAAGGGACAACTTTTACTTCTTCCCCCATGGCAGAGAGAGAGAAAACAAAAGCCTCTTTTCTTAATACCACATTTTTCATGAACCCTCCAACCCCATGATTCCTACTTTTTAAATTTCATCTAAACTTTAGCTTACTTTGGTGAATGGTAAAATGGCACTGTGAAAATGTTTGTGTGTTATTTTCTGTCTTTCTTTGAAATCTATTCAGTGTGCTCAGTCTTTGGCTGAGTTGAGGAGACTCCAAAGCGCATTTTCTTTTTTCTTCTCAGCCTTAGGTCCTAGCAACAAATTATGGAAAAGATCAAAAGTCCTACTTAGCATCTGTTACAACAGTATATCACGGTTTACTAAATATTTTCATGTGTATTTTTCATGAAATCTTTATAGTGGTATTGTAAATTATGTACTATAGCTTAAATTAGGACAATCAGTATGTAATTGTTATCAACAATATTTCATTCTAACTCTAGAAGTGTTTTTTTTTAAGTTTTAAGTTCTCTATAAGAGGACATTTGTAATTTATTTAGAAAATCTAAGCTCCAATGAGTTTTGCTGTAAAGCACTAGTATACCATTATTATATTTCAGTTACTTCCCCAAGAGTCTTATAAATTCCATTCTCTGCTCATCAGCCACATGATCAAAATCATTTTCCTACAAGAGACATGGAATTTGAGTGAAAAATAAAATGAAAACAAATATACCCTCCTCATTCAGTGATCGCCTTGAAAGTGGGTGGGAAGAATGCCTGACATTCATTTCAGAGCAGTTGCTATGGATGGTGGAATACTTCCTTTTCTGAACCATTGACACAAAATAGTAATTGAAAAACTTTATTTTACAGTGTTGTAAGAACTGAAGATAAGAATAGAGAGAACTAATGCTACATATTAATAATGCAATAAGAGTGGGAAATATGTAAGTAATTCTAGTCAGCTAAATTTTTATGCTGATTTTATATGCATAATCTAATAATGAAAAAACAAGTTCAGATATTTAAAATATAATATCATGGATTTTGATATGGACAGAATAAAATCTATGTGAAGAATCAGAAAACCATTTCTTTTTTTTAAGTGGTACACAGTACAAGAATATTATGAACTGTGATTTCATTATTTTATTTTTAGATAGGCCTTATTTTTGGAAGAGTTTTAGGTTACAGAAAAATCATGAAAATAGCACAAAGACACCTAATTTCCACTATTATTAACTTCTTACATTAGTGTGGTACATTTATAACAAGTAATGAGCCAATCTTGATACATTTTCATTATCTAAAGTCCAAACTTTATTCACATTTCCTACTTTTATCATGATGTCTCTTTTCTGATCCAGAATACAGTCCAGAAACAATATTATATTTATTTTCCTGTCTCCCTAGCCTTCTCTTGGCTTTGAAATTTGTTAAGAGTTCCAGTTTGAATTGGAATGTCTACATAAATTATTTGGACTCCTTCTGCATGGGTGATTGTCTATTTTTCCCACTTATTCATTTATTTAATTACTTATTTATATCAATATAGACTTATGTTTGTTACATATTAGGTTATAGTAAATTTCTATTTATCTTTCAGTTAGCTCCTTGTCCCTGTGATGTATCCCTCTGTGTGTGTGTGTGGTTAGTACTCTTTTATTTTCAAGAACTGCAAAATGCTTCAGACTCATCTTATATATACCCCGGCTCTAGAATACTCCATATATTCAAGGAGTCCTGGATTCCTTTATTGAAGAATGACACTAGAAATCAAAATCTGTATGCCAGAAGTGTCTTGCTACTTAAATGTATTTCTTTTGCAAATGACTGAACAAGAAATATGTGTATGTTTATTATCACCTGTATGTACAGATACTCATAAATAGTTTATGATACAAAATCATTTTTGATGATTGAGGAAAAATTATAATAATATCTGATAAGACATTCAACATATTTGGAAGCAATTTCTAAACAATTAGAAATGATAATTGGGAATGATAAAGGGATGTCATAGACATGTGATTTCCACACTTCACTTGAAGTAGTGAAATGCTACTGCCATGTACTGTGATAAGTTATCTATGTATATAGTAATACTTAAAACAAAAACTAAGAAAATTTTACAAAGCAATTTTTAGAATATTGCTTTCTATATAAAACAAAGTGTTTTTCTAAAAATGTCCAAGTATACACAGGAATACAAGTAAAGAGAAGGAGGAACAAGAAAAAGAGGGAACAAACAGGTGGACAAACCTCTCAAAAACTACTTTAATGTAAAGGACTTAAATATAACAATTAAATGACAGAGATTGGTAGAATGGGTACAAAATATGAGACAACTATATGTTTTTAACAAGCTCATCTCAAAATAACACAGAAACAAGTTTAAAAGTGAAATGACAGAAAAGATATACCAAATCCTAATTAAGAAAAACAAAGCAGGGGTACCTGGGTGGCTCAGTAGGTTATGCATCTGACTTCAGCTTAGGTCATGATCTTATGGTTCTCGAGTTTGAATCCTGCTTTGGGTAAGTGCCTGCTTCAGGTGAGCTCGAACCCTGCTTTGGGCTCCACACTCTCTCCCTGTCTCCTCCTCTCTCTTGCTCCTTGTGGGATTTACTCTCTCTCCCTCTCTGCCCCTCGCTCACTTGTGCTCTCTCTCTCAGAAATTAGAAAGAAAGAAAGAGAGAGAGAGGGAGAGAGAGAGGAGAGGAGAGGAAGGAAGGAAGGAAGGAAAACAAAGCAGAAGTGGCTACATACTTGATAGAATCGATTTTAGAGAAAAGAAAAACAAAATTACTAAAGACAAAGAGGAACATTATATACTGATAAAAGTACAATTCCATCAGAAGACATACAGTTACAAATGTGTATGCACCAAAAATCAGAGCCTTAAAATATGTAAAGCAAAATTTGAGAGAGCTTAAAGGAGAAATAGATGAATCCACAGGTAGAATTGAGAACTTTAATGCTCCCACTGAGGAACTAATATAACTGCTTAGGAAGAAAATCAACATGAATATGGAATCTGACAAGCAAAATCAACAGGTTCTAAGTGACATGTATAGAACACTGCCCATTGTTTATCAAGTGCCCAGGGAACAGTTACCAAAAGAGTCAATATCCTGGACCATAAAACATGCCTTAACAAATTTAAAAGAACTGAAATTATACAGTGTATGTTCTCTTATTGTACTAGAATCAAACCAGAAAGAAATAACAGAAAGACAATGGGAGAAACTTCTAAACCTAAACTTTAGGTTAAAGAGGAGGTCTTACAGGAAACAAAATAATAATAGAGAACTAAATAAAAACAAACATACATATAAAAGCATTTAGGATGAAGTGAAAGTGGTACCAAAAGGGAAATCTATACCACTAAATGCTTACATTAGAAATGAGAAGTTTCAATTCAGTAACCTAAGTTCCACACCCCACCTCAGGAAACAGAAAAATATGAGCAAAAGAAACTGCAACAAGCAGAAGAATGGAAATAGTAAATGTAAGAGCAGAAATCAAGAAATTAAAAGTAAAAAGATATAGAGAATAGACAAAACAAAATATGGTTATTGAAAAAAATCAATGTAATTGACAAAACTCTAGCAGTATAGATGAAAATATAAGAGAAAAAAACAAATCAGGAATAACATGACTGAAATAAAGGCATTAGTACATATCCTACAACAATAACCGATTTGATAAGAGAATAATATGAACAAGTTGACATTTATAAATTTGAGAAGTTGGAAGAAGATAATTATAAATTAAAACTACAAACTATCAACAATAACTAAAATGAAATAGATATTATGAATATCCTTACAATTAAATATTTAATTCATATTTAATCTCCCTCGAATTCACCATAGTTCTTTGAAGTCTAGAGATTTCACTGGAGAATTATACCAACCACTTAGAATGACCAATTTTATACAATCTCTTCAGGTAATAAAAGAGGAGATATACTTCTAAACTCATTTTTTGAGACCAGAATGAAGCTGCTACTCAAATCAGACAAAAGAGAAAAAAAAAACAAAAAAACTACAGTCCAATTTCTCAGCAATGTATAAAAATAACTGTACACCACAAACCAAGTGGGATTTTTCAGATATGCAAGAGGTGCTCATCATTTTAAAACCAGTGTGGGGGTTCCTGGGTGGCTCAGTCAGTTGAGCATCTGATTTGGTTCAGGTTAGATCTCAGGGTTCATAGGTTTGAGCCCCTTGTTGGGCTTTGTATTAACAGCTCAGATCCTGGAGCCTTCTTCCAAATCTGTGTCTCCCTCTTTCTCTGCCTCTACTCTGTTCACACTCTGTCTCCCAAAACTGAATAAACCTGAAAAAATTAAAAAAAAACCACAGTATTATCTACCATTATTAGTAGGCTAACAACAAAAACAATGATGTGGTTTATTTTTACATCATAGAAATAGATATTAGACTAAATCCAACATTCATATGTAAAAAAACCTCATTAAATTATGGAGAGAATAGAATCAGTTCAACTTGATAAGAAACATTTACAAAAACTCTGCTGCTAACATTACATATAAAATTCTGAATGTTTTCCCCCTAAGATCAAAAACAAGACAAGGATATTCAGTCTCACCACTCTTGTTCAACATTGTATGGAGAGTTTTAGACACTGTAGTAAAAGAAATAAAAGGCATACAGATCCAAAAGAAAGAAACAAAGCTGTCCCTATATGTAGATGATATGATGTTGACTTAGAAAATATCTAAGAATTAAAAACAAAGAAACAAAAAACCTTTGAACTAGTAAGTCCAGCAAGTTCAAAGATTTGATATGAAAACATGAGAATAATTACATTTTTATCTACTAATAATGAACATATGAAAATAAATACAATATAATTTATATTCACTCCTAATAAATGAAATATATAGGTATATACTTAAAACAAGTATGGATCTATATGCTGAAAATTAAAACACGATGATGAAAGAAATAAAAGAAAACCTAAGTAAAAGGATAAACTACAGTGTTCATGCATTGGAAGATTCAACATAATAAAGATGCCAACTCTGTAAATTTATTTATGTCATTGCTACAATTTCTATAAACTGCATAGAACTACACACATGCAAAACATTTAAAAATTATTTTTGAATTAGTTTATTGATTTAGATTCCTTGAACATGGAAACTTGGTTACATGTAGGATAGGATAGAAATATTTATTTTTTTATTTTTTAAATGTTTATTTATTTTTGAGAGAGAGCATGAATATAGTTCAGAAGAGAGAGGGAGACAGAATTCCAAGCAGTCTCTGTGCTGTCAGTACAGAGGCTGATGTGGGGCTTGAACCCACGAACCAAGAGATCATGACCTGAGCCAAAATCAAGAGTCAGACATTCAACTAACTTAACCACCCAGGCTCCCCAGGATATATATTTTTAAAAATACCGTTGAATAATATGTGGCAGATGATACTTGGTAATTATAATCAACTCTGAATGGAAATAGCCTCTTTTAAATGCACACACATGCACAGAAACTAATAATATCTGAATAAGCTCAATGGATGGTAACAGTAATAATTTCATGTCTTTGATATTGTATTACAGTGATGTAGGTTGTTACTATTTTGGTTACTGAGTGAAGAGTAGCATAAGACCAGATTTTTTTTTTCTTTTGAGTCTCCCTTTGAATTTGTAATTATTTCAAAATAAATACTCAGTAACAACAATGAAATGTTCCAGAGATTCTTCCTTGGACAGTATTCTCTGAAGACTCCTAAAGTGATTAGAAACTTGCAATTGTAAGAGAATCAAGAAAATGATCCTTATTAAATAACTCAAGAATAGTACATTGCCATTCAACTAAAACTATTCTGAATTTGGCATCTATAAAAAAGTTTATCTGTATAGCTTTATTGTTTTGTCTGATCAATTTTCTTATATGATTTCCTGCAATAAAGATTTCATTATGTTGAGGCAATTCTCCATTAATCAGTATTTATTTTATCAAATTCCTTTTCTGACATATCTACCAAAAATAAAATCAACCTCTCAGGCCAACAGACCACTGAAATACCTAACAACCATAAGCCTGGAAATGTACTGTTGTAGTTAAATTGACCATTTTCTAGAAGACAGTTTAAACTACACATTTTAACAAGTGTTCTGCCAAAGACACTGTCACATACATCTGATAATCTATACTTGCTTGCATTTAAATTTGATCTTGTATATTTCAAAACATTTAAAAGCTATTTTTGAATCATTTTTTTGTGATCTCTTGAACATGACAACTTGGTTGTATACAGAAGAGTAGGATTTTTTAAAAGCTATATTATATGATGTGGAGGTGACTGGGTAATTATAATTGTGTCTGAGTTGGAAATTAGCATTCTTAAAGGCAAAAAGTAATAGATGTCAGTTTACATCTGACTCTACTATATTTAAATTTTTCTAAAAGAAGAAAAGAATAAATCATATAGACATTGTATTTAAATTACTAAGCATTGAAGTATTGGTAAATATATGTTTCAGCCCTTCAGTCTTCAACTGATATTTGGAATCACGTAAACCAGTTTAAGAATTAGTCAGTTCCATATGAAAATAAAAGATATCATCTCTATTCAAGAAAAATCACATAGAAATTTGATTATGAAAAAATGACATTATTTTCATTGCTTTACTTTTTAAATAAGAACTGTATGTCTCTTTTCTGACATTGCTTAATTGTGTGTGTGTGTGCGTGCGCACGTGCACATGCGTGTCTTGGTAAACAGAGTGGTCAAAGCTTATGATGAAGATTCTATTATCAGCCAGGACTTGTTTTGTTTAAAATGAATCCCTGAAGAGATTAAGAAAAAAGAAATTTGTACACAAAGAGCCTTGACATTTTCTTCTCTGTATTTTTCAAGATGTTTACAGCAAATAGAGGTAATCTTCTGTGGTTATAGACAAATATAAAATCTATTCCTATGTCTTCCATATGTGTCTTATTGTTTTAAAATCAATACTAATAGTTAAAAACATAGCTGAGACCCCTTTTAAAAATACAAATCACAACCCTTATTGAAATCACACTATCACTAGTAGTATGAATCAAATTAGGATTTTAACTGTTAGTTACTTCCTTCACCCTGGGAAAAATAGGACAGTGACTACTCCTTATTATTTACAATAAAATGAATATAATTATCTTTTAAATTCAGAGTAACTTCAGGGGCACCTGGGTGGCTTAGTCAGTTAAGCGTCCGACTTTCACTTAGGTCGTGATCTCATGGTTCGTGGGTTCGAGCCCCGCGTCGGGCTCCGTGCTGACTGCCAGCTCAGAGCCTGGAGCCTGTTTCAGAGTCTGTAACTCCCTCTCTCTCTGACCCTCCCCAGCTCACGCTGTCTCTCTCTCTCTCTCTCCTAGAAATAAATAAAACATTAAAAAAATTAAAAAAAAAATTCAGAGTAACTTCCAGATAGGCTGTTGGTTTGTAATGATGTGTAGAGTATTTCCATCTCAACTCATATATATCATTTGAATGTAGTATGAATGTACTCTGAATGTATACATAGTATAATGCACATAATTTACAGTCAATAAGAAATTGTATTTGTGTGAAAGGGAATCAAAGAAGTTGAATATGAAAGTGACCTATGTCATCATTTAAATAGGTCTTGGATTCTGACAATCTGTGAATATGCCATGATTCCTGGATATATTATTCAACTTTAAAAAAAAAACAAATACCTAAGAAGCAGTCTATATTTAATATATATTGTGCTATTTGCCCTCTTCAGTTTTCCATTTACTGGATATTTTTATTGCTGAATATGGTAGCCAGCCTCCAAAGTGGTCCCCATTTACTGAAAGTTTTTATTTCTGAATATGGTAGCCCCCCTCCAATGCAGTCCCCAATAATTACCACCTCCTGGTATTCATGCCCTTGTGTACTACTCTCCTGCATTATATAGGGTTTGGGTTTTGTAACCAATGGAATTAACAGATGTGATGGTAATCGATTTCTGAGGCTAGGTCATTAAATTCATTATCTCTTATATGTTGCTCCTTCCTCTTTAACCTAGCTTTGTAGAAAGCCACTTGTCATGATGTGAGGACATGCCAGCAACCGTTATAAAGAGATCTACATGGTAGAGAATGGAGGAGGTCTTCTGCCAACATTCAAGTTGAGATTGGATCCTCCAGTTTCTGTCAAGTCTTAAGATGACTACAGCCTTAGCTCACCAGTTAATTGGTATCTTAGGGAGAGTCTAAGCTATAATTAATTACTCAGCTAAGTTCAGCCAAAATGTTGCTAGATTCCTGAAATACAGAAATTGTGAGATAATACATATTAATGTTAGTTTACAGCACTAAGTTTTAGGTTAATATATTAGTAGCAATAGATAACTAATATTGATTTTGGTACCAGAAGTGTTACCTTAGAGAGAGGAACCGAATTTGAGTGTCCTTGGAACTAGATACTGGGAATAATCTGGAAGAACATTAAAGAAAGTGTTATTAAATGCTTGACGGTTGTTGAGGTAAATGTTTGTAAAGGCATGATGGCTTTTGAAGAGGCTATGAGTGAGGGCTTAAGGAGAAGTGAGAAAAACCTTCCTGGAAACTGGAAGAAAGGATATTTATTTCTGTAGTGGCCCAGAATTTAGCAACTCTGCTGCCTATGGTATATAAGAGTAGGAAATTTTATCATGAACTTGGTTATATAGCTGAGAACATTGCCAGATAAAATGTTGAGGGTGTTGCCTATCTTCTTGATATTTTCATGAAGATTCCAGAAGGGAAGGGTGAGGCAATAAAAGGATTGTTAACAAAAAGTGAGCCTAAACTTGTGATTTTGAAAATCTCAGCCACTTCAGGTAGCAACTAATGGTAAAATTAGAGAAAACAGATCCTGAGTGTTTTTACAACACACACACACACACACACACACACACACACACACACACAGTAGCGATGTAAAGTGATGAATATTTTAATTAACATGATTGTGGTAATCATTTCACTGTATACAAATATCAAATCATTGTGTATAAGTAAATATAATTGTATTACTAAATTATACTCTAAAAAACTGGATGGGAGGGAGAAGAAACTACATTCAAGGAATGATCAAATCCAGAGTACTTTTAGAAAACTTGCTCTGTATATGAAACTGAGGTTGTTACTATAAAATCATTTGGTTAAGACCCCAGAAAAATCAATCATGGTGCCTCAGAGGGCATTCAGTCAGACAAAAGAAATTGTAGGTTTTGAGGATGTTCCTCAGTCATTTTGTTAACCAAATAATGAAGATTTAATAAGCATATGGACATTTTCCTTTACTGGGAGCTGGAGGTAGATACCATATGAAAGTTACTTATAGGAAGCATTTATCTACTGGAGTGAATTTCAGTAAAATTTACCAGAAAAAACACATAGTCTTATCAATTAATTAATTAATTAATTTCTATTATATTTGTAGAAACACCACCAGAGTAGATCATAAAAGAGAGAAAATACAAAATGAATTGAGAACTTTGGACCACCAAATTCCTATAAGCATGAAACAGGTTAAGAGATCTGCTTACCTGCAAATACATGCTACCTTTGATTAACGAGAATGGTGATAAAGAGGTCAGAGCAATGAGCCAGGAAAAATTATTCCAGTCCCTAAGTTCTAACCAATGTGTGCCAGGCTGAATTTCAAAATTGCTATGAAGACTTTTTTGCTTCCAAATATTCTTTTTGAATAGAAATGTCTATTTCAATTGTCCTAAACCTATCTTGTTGTTATCTGCTGCATGTATGTGGAGGTCACTTATGCCTTTAGTTTCATAGTTTAAGAGAACTGTAATCAAGAAGCTATACTCAAGGAATTACAGCTGAAGAACTTCTTCACGTATACATGACTTACATGACAACATTCTGACTTTGAGCAGATGCTATAATGGGAATGAGGTATTAAGAGGAAAGATAGGAAGGAGATGGATGTACCTGTATTTTGTATGTGGTTGAACATAAATAATTTATGGCCAGAGAGTTGATTGTGGTTTTAAAACATGTCCACTCATTCTTTGGTACATCTCTTTCAAAAGATGAAAGCTAATTCCCCATGGCTTGTGAGTGGGCTGTACTTTGTGACTCATTTCTAATAAATAGAATGTGGTAGAAATGATGATGTCACTTCTAAAATAAGGACATAAAAGGCATATAGCTTTCTCCTTACCTTAGGTCTTGGATCATCCACCTGGCAGAAACTTTACAAATGTTCCTATTTATATCATCATTTATTGATTTCAGCTTTATGAAAAGTCATTGAAACCCTGGTTAAAAAGAATGCTGAACTTATTTACGCTACCAAAAATAATGAGAATATGATGTATTATCCACAACTGATAGTAATTTTAATTTTATTTCTTTTGAGAATTTTATAAAATATCAGATATTATTTATCAAAAATTAATGATAGAAATGTCAGGGAACCTGATTTAAAAATAATAAAAATAATAACTTTTGTTCTTGTAATGGGAGGACTATTTCTTAATATTTTGAATAATCAATTTATTTTCCACAAAGTTACATACTAAATAGTTTTGAAAATTCATTCATCTGCATGTTTTCGAATTTAGAGAAAAACTATTTACTCCTTACTCAGGACTTTTTACCTTAAAATATTCCAGAGTAGCAGAGGGAAATATTTTATTATATGTTGAGAATGTGTAAGTTGTGAGGAATTAGTCTATTTGGATATACTTAGGCCCACAGTCATTTTGAATATTTTTAAATGTCTCAGTTTTAATGATTCAAAATATTTTCATATCAGGAATTCTGCCTTGGATCTTATTTGAAAATCTTGAAAGAAATTTAAATAGAAAATATTATTGTTTATATTAATGTTACAATTCCCATTTTTATTTATTTATTAATGTTTTTTATTTATTTCTAGGAGAGAGAGAGAGAGAGAGAGAGAGCGTGAGCAGGGGAGGGTCAGAGAGAGAGGGAGACACAGACTCTGAAATAGGCTCCAGGCTCTGAGCCGGCAGTCAGCACAGAGCCCGACGCGGCCTTGAACCCACGAACTGCGAGATCATTACCTAAGCGAAAGTCGGACACTTAACCGACTAAGCCACCTAGGCGCCCCTTAATTCCCATTTTTAATAATAATAAATAGTATATAATTGTGTTTTTTGGAAAAATAATCAATTTCTATAAGATTGCAATAAATATATTTGAAGATACCTAGCTAGTAAATACAATGCTTTGTAAGATAAGTTGTTCATACTAATAAAATACTCATTCCTCAATGAGTATTTAATTCCAAGTTTTTAGTCTCAATACTTACACGTCTACTTGTTATCCTTAAACATTAAAACTGTGTTTTAAGTTACATCACTGAAACATGCTTCCACTTTTGTCTAAATGATTATTCATTTAGATTTACCATACACTACCATATTGGGGTTTTTTTTGATTTCTTTTTATACAAAATAAGTTAATTGAAACCAGAAACTCTATTTAAGATATGTTGGGTTTCTTCTAAGTATCAATTCTCTTAGGTCTCAATTCTAAATTTTGTTCAAGTTGGAAAAAAGTGTATGCAGATGATATTTCAATTTTAAAGTAAAATTCCCCTTTTGAATTTTTGAAAATTGACAAAATTACCTGTTGTTAAGTCATAAAATTGGCTCATATTATATCTACAAAGCGGTATACAATATCACACAACAGTGGCTTTAAGACAACAAAACTTGACTAGTACTTTATTGAATACATTAACAAATATAAAGACATAATCGGTCAGAAGCATAGAGGTACAGAAGAAAAAGGTAATCCAGAAGAGTTGTATTGGTGCCCATCAATGCATGATTCAGATGAAAATGCTACATTCAGGCCTGTAGCCAAAATCTGTTTGGTCTCAGTAATGGGACTTTTCCATAGGTAAAAACAAACTGCCACCTGCTTGATCAGTCTCTCCTGATTTACTTTTGTAGACGTAACTATATTTTACTCCCACACAGTGCTGTACATTTTTCTCCCCTTGATAGCAGGCTAGAATTCTGACACATTACTAGAGTATAAGACTGGAGATTGTTGTAGTAACTTAGTGAATTTCTGTACCTAACCCAGTGCCTCACACATTTCAGGCCTTTAATTAATGCCATTAAATGAAGGGATAAACAAACACTTCCAACTAAACAGTGCATTGCAATTAAAACTTCCAAATGTTGTCAATTTTCCAGTTTCTGATGCCATCCATACCAAAGTACATTCAAAGCATAATTTTATAACTATGTATCTTTCATTTTTGTAGAATGCATTAACTGGAAGATGTGTGTATTTATTCCTATAAACCTTTATATTTCTCAGTAGACGTTGACAAATTGCCTTCTGTTTTAAACAGTAGTCCTACATGAAAATTTTTTAGAATGAGTTAACTAATTCGTTAATCTGCGACACTTACTAAATCAACTTCTTAAGCAAGTAAATTTTAAACTTGAGCCGGACTCTGATAGGAGTCCGGACACTTACAGGAACATAAAAGTTACTATATGAAGACTCTCAACAAATAACTAGAATAATTTAAACTCATTAACATCCTCATATAGCTTTCATTTTAAACTTAATGTTTTGATATTTTTAAATTTTATTTTATGATTAAAAATATTAAACATTAATTTCACTATTTACATTCATAAGAATTATACAATATTGTACTTATATACTACCTTTTGACTATGAATTAATAAAATATGCTACTGTGTTAAAGGTTCAATATGGAAGGTAACATTATTTGAAAGATACATAGTAAAACAATTAACAATGTTTAATTAAATGCAAGTTTTTCTTGACTTAGTAAATAAGAAAGAATAGCAACAGACTTCGCCTATTTGGAAAAGCTTTTAAGCGTTATCCTGTTGGGTAAATAAAAATGCTTTTAGATAAAGGAAGCACAGATTCTAAAGCTACTTCTACCACCAGTGGGTAAATGTTGCACTATCATTCAACTTAATATGTACATGTTTTTGTTCTGTTTAGAGAAAATAAGTTGACTATTTTATATTTCACCAGTGTCCACATTGGTGTTTCTCAGATTGTGATATCTATTTTCCTAGAGTTAGTCAGTGAGAGTCCAAGGGCTATGGAAAACTACATGCATGGCTAATACTCTTGGGGAGTTATTTCACTGAATGAGTTTTTGAAAAACAATGCTTTTAATACTAAAAGTAATGGCATGGATTAAAGAGAAACATATCTTAAGGTATGTCAGCAACTGACATAAAAAAAAAGGATCACTTCAGTTTATTCCACCACACTTCCAGGGTTATATATGATTCTCCTTAGTCAGAAGTTATTTGGTGGGAACTTTGGAGAATTGCTATCCTGCACACTGCCTAAACAAATTCATAAGTGGAATTAATTCAATCAAGGGGCGCCTGGGTTGCTTAGTCGGTTAAGCGTCCGACTTTCGCTTACGTCATGATCTCACGGTTCGTGGGTTCGAGCCCCGCGTCGGGCTCTGTGCTGACTGCCAGCTCAGAGCCTGGAGCCTGTTTCAGTCTGTGACTCCCTCTCTCTCTGACCCTCCCCAGCTCACGCTGTCTCTCTCTGTCTCTCTCTCTCTCTCCTAGAAAAAAAAAATTTAAAAAAGTTAACATTAAAAAAAAGAAATTAATTCAATCAAACATTATTTTACCAATGAATAGAAAGCCTCAGTTGTTTGAAAAATTGAAGTTTGAGGTCAGTTTTACTGTATCGCCAGTACCATTCAGATAACATTCAGATTCTGTTGAAACCTTTTTATCTCTTCATTCAAATTGAGTCACAGTTCTTATTAAGGACCCACAAAGTACAAAAAAAAGTATATGTCTTTCAACTTTCCAAAGCATATTATATATATATATATCAGTATATAAACAGATTTCTTATATTTTAAAAAGAGGGTAATAATGTCTTTAGGATATTTGTGTTAAATATGTATAAATTCAGGTGTAATATTTGATGACAAATTCTGAGGGTTTGCTCTAGGACAGCACTGACAAATCGAATTTTCTGTCGTGATTGAATGTTCCATGGTTACTCTGTCCAACATGGCAGCCATTAATCAAATGTGCATATTGAGTACTTAAAATATTTCTATTTTGACTAAGTTATATATGTAATTGGGGAAAAAAACTTTCAAAACTAAGAGATGAGCAGAACTTAGGACATTGTGTAATAAACTGTTATATTTTTTATATTTTTATTGAAGTGTAATTAACTCACAATGTTATATTAGTGTCAAGTTTAGAATATAATGATTCAACAATTCTGTATTCAGTGCTCATCTTGATAAGTGTATGAAATTGCAATCCCTAAGATGCCCCCAAAATGCTTTGTTTATTTTACAGCCTCTTCTTGATAGACATTATGTGGCACAGTCAGCAGGATCCAGAGTGTTTTACCTCCATCTCTAGCACTGCCTCAGAATCAAGTGAGATACCTAGAAGAATTCATTGGACTCTGTTGTCTTCTTGGTGGCTTCACCTCAGGGTGGTAAGTCCTTTTGGTTCTGAACCTCCCATCTTGGTTGAGGTTCAGGCCTTTATTTGGTTGTCTTCTGTTGCTGGCTTTGGTCCTCATTCATTTCTGTGGGTAGGATCCTATCTTCACTCCTTTTTGTATTTGGTTATTAAACTGTATTTTAATGAATTGACAAAAAATGTAATATAAATGAGATGTCTTTATTATCTTTTCATATTTGCATACTTAGGAAAAGAGAGAGAGACTGGGAAATAAATCTATCTTTACCATGCTAGACTTTTCCTTTTTTTTTTTTTGTTTTGTTTTTGTTTTAATTGGTTGTTTTAATGGAAGTGTAATTAATATGGAAAAAAAAACAGACGTTTAAGTACAGAGAGCAAACTGGTGGTTGCCAGAGGGAAGGTTGGTGGGAGGATGGGTGAAATAGGTGAAGGCGATCAAGAGTGTATTTATCATGATGAGGACTAGGTAATGTATAGAATTGTTGAATTATTACATTGAACAGCTGAAACTAGAAATAACACTATGTAAATTAAACTATAGCAGTTTGTAAGAATTAAATATATTGCCCACAATTTAGAATGGGAGAGAAAGAAGGACTGAAGGACTTAAATCATTCGTTTATTTTCTTTTACTGCGTTGGATGATGAACATTGAAAAACAAATAGGATTTCTGCCTTCAAATCTCTTATATTTTAATGAGAAAGATTCATCACCAAACCTGTTCAATGAATTTTTGATGAATGTTAAAAGAATGATATATAAGATTATAGCTTTAGTAAGAAGAAACATTCCATGGGATGGATTGTGTGTTGAGCAACGGAAGAAAGGATTGGTTTGGAGATGGAGTGACTCTCATTCTGAACCGTGAACAATTTCTAAGACATTTAAGGTGGAGGGATAGATGGACAAAACCATCCATTCATGAGAGAACTTAGAATATTCAAGGAGTTTTAAGATGTCAGAGCAGTTATTGGATATGGTGCTGGTTGACGAGCAGTGGTTTATCAATCAATGTGAATTAATAATACAGAAATCTCCATTGAGATTTCAACAGAGGGAATGTACTTTAGGGAATTAGATACAGGAATTACAGGGCTAGAAAAACAAATTCAAGATAAAATGAGATAATGACATTTTAAAGAGCTACTAACTGTTGGACTAAAGCAACAAATGGAATCAACATTATAAGGATAGAGAAACTTAGAAGAGGGTACCTGTAACGTTGAGGCCCAGATCTCTGAGGGGAAATTGCTGCTCAGCTCGTGCTGATACCTTTGAGAGTATATGGTAAGTTAGTTTTGGCAAACCAATGAAGCTGAAAGGAGAAAATCAGGACATTGGTTCTCCCTGGTTTCTGTTTTAAATTCTTAGTGTAGGGACTGATAAGAAGTCAGTGAGAAGGTTAAACGAATATTTTTAGTGTCTCCAGTCTTAGCATCCCAGCTAGGAGGCACAGTTTGGAATGGACTAAAATAATTACCATTCTGGTCGACTTCCTTGGTCAGTCAGTATTCAGACTTTCATGTCATACCAATATATTTATGTTTCTGTCCAACAATATGTGGTAATCTTTTGTACAAAAGAAGACACTTAACTGTTTCTACAAAAGTGTGAGACACAAAATCCCAGCAGTCTCAGTGTGATTCTTGGGCACCAGTCCAAGTATCTATCGCTAGTCCAAGTATCCATCCAAGTAAAGTGCTGCACTCATTCAGTCACAATGACTACAGAATATTCTATAATTTAGGAGATTAAAGAGCCAACCACCACCAGGAATTCTTACATAAAATGATAAAAATAAAGGACAGAAGAATAGTTAACATAAATAAGAATATTTAATATAAACCTGTGTGTGTGTGAGAATATATGTATTTTTATGTGTATACACAAAGTACAAAAGGAAGAAAATGTGCAAAACTGCATGATTTCCTGTTTGTATAACAAGTTAATAGGCTGTGATTAATTGAGATAGCTTCCTTCTTAAGCCACCAATCTCTTGGTTAAGTTTCACCTAACTAGCACTTTAATTGGACTAGTTTCCTTATCTGGCCAGGTTACACAGCCATTGTCACCTGCCATGGAAACAAAAATCTTCAAATTAGCAGTGGCCAAAATTGTGAGGATAGAAAGCCAAACTTGTGTGAGTAGATTGTTGTGTGTAATAGTGAGAAGAGCAAATCCTGCTACTAGCCCTTGATTCTTGGACTCATTTATTGAGCTTGGGCTAAACTGCAGCATATAACATGATTGTGTTCAGAGTATAGATTTCATCCTGAGAGACAGAAACACATACTTTTCAGCTTCTTCTCTCTCAAATGATGATATAACTAAGTCTTTAGTAGCTATTAGGCTATTCTGCCATTCTGTCATGCCAGCAACTTCTAAGTGGCATAGTAAAACCGGTGAATTCCATAGTCAGAAGCCAATTCTAACACTTATTTGATGTGAAATGAATTTCTTGACAAAAGTAACATTGGGTAGAGTAATAAAACATAAGTAAGTCATTCCCTACTTTCACAGATTTTGATCCTGGGGATAGAATTGTGGACATGAAAGACATGCTCAATGAAAGTACTACATGTGTTTTTTCATGATGCAAAGTAGTTGACATCTCCATATTGAAAGGGATCTAGTATAATCAATCTGCCACCAGGAACTGGCTGGTCCCTCTATAGAGGTTTGTATGTCAGGATAGTATTTGTCTTTGCTGTTGGCAGAGGTACTCAACAGTGATGGCAGCCAGTTCAGACTTGGTGAGGAAAACTGACTTTTGTTGAGGCTGTATATAGACTCCATCTCTGTTACTGTGGCCATAGCATAGTTGTATTCATTAAAGAGACACCAGAATGGCTGGGAAAGAGGCTTAATGATGTTCACAGAATATATATATTATCTACCTGCTTACACATGGATGACCATTTCAGATGAAAGTAAACATTGTAATACCCTTTGTCCTTTTCTAAAAAATTATAATTACTTGTCTTCTAATCTTTGAGTCTTCCATCTAATTCTTTTCCTGACAATAAGGCCAAAGTATTATCCAGCACCAGTTAATTTGTGCAGATCTATATTTCTAGCCGTTTCTTAGTATAAGTATATTAGGTATAAGTAGATAACTTAAAGCATAGTATAAGTATACTTATATACTTATACACTTAAAGTATAGTATAAGTATAATTATATATAGTATAAGTATATTAGGTATAAGTAGATAACTTAAAGCATATTCTTCCAGGTTCTGCCTATTAGTAATGTTTTTCTTCACAGTTGTGTTTTAGGGAAGTTCTTCATTGAGATTGTGGTGTTGCAGGCATGTAATTCTGGTTGATACTAGTATGGGATAAAAAAATGTTAAACAAGCAAAATGTTTTTATTTTTAATCAGTCAATGGTGGTTGTGTACTTCCAGATTGTAGGTGTGGATTGGGGGAGAGGAGAGGATCTAATTCTAAAAGTAAAATATGTTAGGAGTCTCAGCACCCTATTGATGTAATTGTCTTGTGCTTCTGGGTCTGTCGAAGCCCAGTTTCTGGAAACTTATTTGTACTTGATAGATTATTGCCACCAATGCCAACTTTTTGGCTTGCTGAGTCAGATAAAACACACTTCATGATAGGCTACTGAGATCCCATTATCACTTGGTGTTATATGTCAGGTATTCAGTCTCTGTCAGGGCTCAAAAACAAGACAGGAGTAGTGTTTAATAAAGAGAACAGTTACCTTCAGTAGATTTCATGGTGTTTCAGGATCTTAGTCCTAGAATAACAATGCGTACTGTAGAAGGGGAGACTTGGAGCTAAGAGATAACAATTTAAATTGCACAGATTGTCTGTGAGAGTGAAAGGTAGCTTGAATCAGCAGCATTAAGATCCATGTAACCCTTGGGGTGCCTGGGTGGCTTAGTCGGTTAAGCGTCCGACTTTTGCTTAGGTCACGATCTCGCGGTTCGTGGGTTCGAGCTCTGCGTCGGGCTCTGTGCTGACTGCCAGCTCAGAGCCTGGAGCCTATTTCAGAGTCTGTATCTCCCTCTCTCTCTGACCCTCCCCCGCTCACACTGTCTCTCTCTCTCTCTCTCTCTCTCTCGCCTAAAAAAAAAAATTCCATGTAACCCTTGAAAAATACTTTATTTTGTAACCATTGGAAAATAGTTTATTTTCTAGCAAATAATTAAATATTGAATTAGGCTGAGTTACAAAGTTACACAAAGTGTTTACTTTAAAAAAATAATTATAAAGTAACATGATATATTTGCAATATAATAAATAATAGGTTTGTAAGGGAGGAGGACAATACTGGAGACAGGAAATCTGGTTAAGATATTCTTGCATTGGTTCAAGCCAGAGATGGTAAAGAAATCAACATGTTAATTTACTTGGCAGAAGAACTTCACACATGTTAAGGATCTTGGGATGGGAAGATTATTTCTGAACCAATGCAGTCAGAAGAGTTCTTAGAAGAAGGTAGGAGTGTCAGAGTTAGAGAAAGATATGAAAATGCACTGCTGCCTTGGTGGTGAAAGAAGTGGCCTTGAGGCAAGGAATGAAGGCACCCTAGAAGTTGGAAAAGGCAAGGAAACAGATTCTCTACTACACCCTTCAGAAGGAATACTGCCTTGCTGACATCTTGATTCTAGCTCTGTGAAACGGCTGACCTCTTGAATTATATGATAATAAATGTATGTTGTTCTAAGCCAAAAAAATATGGTAAGTGAGTACATCAGCAATGGAAAACTGTTATAAACTGGAAGGACCGATAGGGGCTAGAATGGCAATTCTTCCAATCACCAACTGAATTTTAGGAAAAGTGAGAAAGCTCCAAAGCAAGCAGGCGTTTATCATGTTTCAGTGAATGTAAAAGAGTGAGAACTTTAATGAAGAATTTAAGTAGCTGGGAAGTTTGAAATGAACGTGAAGGGAATTTCATGATGACGAGGGTAATCGGAAAGGAAAACATTCATGTTGATGTAATACAGGATAGCTCAATGTTGGATTTCGTTTATGAAATGAGCAAAGATAACAGTAATATGTCATGTTGTATTAAGTATTAAATTATGTCTATAATTTTAGGATTTTTTAAAAAAAATTTTATTTATTTCTAGGAGAGAGAGAGAGAGACAGCGTGAGCAGGGGAGGGTCAGAGAGAGAGGGAGATACAGACTCTGAAATTGGCTCCAGGCTCTGAGCTGGCAGTCAGCACAGAGCCCGACGCGGGGCTCGAACCCACGAACCGCGAGATCATGACCTAAGTGAAAGTCGGACGCTTAACCGACTAAGCCACCCAGGCGCCCCTAATTTTAGGATTTTAAAAACATTTTACAATGTCCTTGCACAAAGTAATTCTCCAAAGCATAGTTAAAGGTATTGTATCTTCATCTAACCTTATTGTGTTTTCTTATTTTTCTTTTTTGGGAGGAAAATTTTTAAAACTTAAAAAGAAAATGCCACAGAGGATAAAAAAACTGGCCACATTCTTTGTTTCTTGTGATAAGAAAGTGCACAAGGACAACTATTTAAATACACACTTACCATCCATATCAAAAAACAGAACATTATGAGTGTTCCAGAAGAGTTTGTCTTACACATTTATCATTTCTCTAAAAGATAACCAGTTTAATGAGTCCCATCACTGATTTTTTTGAGTTGTTTTAGGCATTTGTATGAATGAAATTATCAATAGGTACTGTCTTATAATTGGTTTCTTTTCCTCAATATCTTATTTTCAAGTTTCTTTCAGTTGTTGAATGTAGTAGTAGTAATTTTCCTTGTTTTGCTTTGTTTAGTTTTCCCCCCCAGTTTGGGACTATTATGAATAATCCAGTTATAAATATTTTATGCATATCTTTTGTGCACAAAAATAGATACATATTTCTCTTGATATATGTACCTAGAAATAGACCTGTTGTGTAATAGGATATTGAAGTTTTCAGATATAGTAGATATTTCTAAATAGTTTTCCATAGTTTTATCAATTGACACAGCAGAGTATGAGCGCTAGTTTCTCTGCATCCCCATTAGAATTTGTTAGTTTTGCTGTTGTTCTTAGAATTTCCTTTAGATTTGTATGGGTATTCATTCAAGAGTTTACTTTCTCTAATGAGTTAATTTCTCATATGTTTATTGCCCTTTGGATAATACTGTCTATGAAATACTTTCTCAGTACTTTTGCCTACTCTAAAAAATGTGGTTGCCTTAACTTTTAAAAATTTACTTTAGGACTTTGTATTTAAAGGTTTATTTATTTTGATACAGAGAGAGTACCATGGGAGAGGGTCAGAGAGAGGGGGAGGGAGAAAGAATTCTAAGCAGTCCCCATGCTCAGTGCATAGCCCACACAGTGATTGATCCTAAGAAATGTGAGATCATGACTTGAGCCAAATTCAAGAGTCTGACACTTAACCAACTGAACTACCAGGTGCCACTAAGACCGTTTTAATTTTTTGAAAAATTCACCTGTAATTTATTTGTTTGTATTGTAAAGAGTAAGATTTTATTTCCTATGTAAATATTCAATTGACTCACCACTTTATTGAGGGTCATAAATTAAATTTTGTCATAAATTATTATATATCTGTGAGATTATTTCTGGACACTTACTTGTCCATTTGTGTATTTGCCTATCCTCTTGCTCAAATTATCCTATCTGCATCATTTTAGCATTATAGGAGCTCCTAGGGGTGCCTGGATGGTTCAGTCAGTTGAGCATCCCCCTTTGGCTCAAGTCATGATCTCACAGTTCATGGGTTAGAGCCCTGAATTGGATTGGCTCACTACTGTTTACACAGAGTGTACTTGGATCCTCTGTCCCCCTCTTTCTCTGCCCCTCCCCAGCTTGTGCTCTCTCTCTCTCTCTAAAAAAAAAAAAAAAAGTCCTAATTATCGGATAGTTTACATCTAAATTTGTACGTCTTTATTAACATAGTCTTGGATTATATTGGCTCTTCTTGGTCCACTGCAGTGCTATATACATTTTATTTTAATTTTTTTAGTGTTTATTTATTTTTGAGAGACAGAGATAGCGCTTGAGGGGTAGAGAGAGAGAGAGAGAGAGAGAGACAGAATCCAAAGCAGGCTCCAGGCTTTGAGCTGTTAGCACAGAGCCTGATGCGGGGCTCAAACCTGTGAACTGTGAGATTATGACCTGAGCTGAAGTCGGAAGCTTAACCGATTGAGGCACCTAGGTGCTCCGCTATACTCATTTTAGAATCAGCTTGTCAATGTCACATATAGTTGCATAGCTCCTATGGCTTTGGTTGCAGTTGACATTAATAAACAGATAAATTTGGATAGATTTGCTATATTCACAACTAAAATTTTTTCAGTATAATTTCCAATCATTCTTCTATGTTTTTTAAATGAACTACATCCATAGTACCACATAGACAAGAAGTGCAAAGGTAGTATCAAAGCATTTCTACTCCTGAAATTGTATAGAATTAAAAATTGATGGGGTGCCTGGGTGGCTCAGTTGGTTAAGCTTCCAATTTTGGGTCAGGTCATGATCTTACAGTTCATGAGTTTGAGCCCCACGTTGGGCTCTGTGCAGACAGCTCAGAACCAGGAGCCTGCTTCAGATTCTGTGTGTGTGTCTCTCTCTGCCCCTCCCCTACTTGCACTCCATCTCTCTCTCTCAAAAATAAATAAGATTAAAAAAATGAAGTAAAATTGAACCAAACAATTTGTTAGTTGGTTATAGGTACCTGATTCATATTTTAGTTAGTAGGTTAAAAAATAAGTGCAGTACTGATGTTAAAAACTTAAAAAATGTAAACATTTGCATGGTAATAATATTATATTATTTAAGTTGTTATGATTTTGCTTTGTCCATTCCCTCCTTCGCTTCTGTATGTCTCCCTCTTATAGTTTCTTCACTGTACATTCTCACGTAATGAAAAGAATAATTCACTTTAGATCTGATAATCTGTATTGTGGTCCTGGCTATACCTGTAAATGACAGGAGTTGGAACAATACACTTATTATTCTCTAAAAAATGTGTTGTTAAGAACATAGACTATGAAGTTAAGTTGCCTGGGTCAAATCTATTTCCACCATTTATAGCAAGGGAAATGCTAACAAGCTATTTAGCTTTTCTGTTCCTTGGTTCTTTCATCTGTAAAATAGAGATGATTATGTGTGGAGATTAAATGAGTTAACACATATAAACTACTTTGAAGAATGCCTGTCATATAGTAAGCATAAATAAGTGTTTTTAATTATTATACCGATCTCTTTTTGTAGTGCTGTCTTTAAAGTGAGTAATTTTATGAAAATATGTGAAAACAATTTGAAAAAACAAAGTGTCATACGGAAGTAAAACTCAGCAATCATTTTGTTTTAAAGATGTTAGTTTTAACAGTAGCCCAGATTATTTATCTATATATTCATCTCCTCTATTAGAATAATTTTGAAAACTATCAATATTTTTACTACATAGACACATGTATAATATATATCATGCATATGATATTATCAAAGATTTGGAAATGTCTCATAGATTTCATAACTTTTTATCAGATAATAGATACTTTTTTTCATTATTACTACTCTACCTAAGACTATACTTTTAGCAAAATTCAAACTTGAAGAGCTTTGGCACTTAGGTTATAGGCCAATGTGCTTGAGAAAGAGGAGGAATTGGATCAATTACTTATATCACTAACTTTGTCACATAGACTTATAATAAGTTCAGTGGCAGATAAGAAACAATTACAGCCATCTGATCAAATTTGAGAGTCATAAATTTTAAGTCAAATTGAAAGATATATTTCAGTGACAGGAATGAAATTTACATCCTAAAAGCTTAATATTGAAACTCTAGATATAAAATCCAACCTTGAGTATCTTCAACCCTATTTTTTTTTTTTTTTACAAATAGTTTATTGTCAAATTAGTTTCCACATAACACCCAGTGCTCATCCCCACAAGTGCCATCCTCCATGCCCCCCCTCCTCCCCCCCACATCCACCAGTCCTCAGTTTTTGTCAGCATTCAAGAGTCTCTTATGGTTTGTCTCTTCAACCCTATTTTTAATAAAACCTTGAAGGAGCAATTTCTAGGATGTGTAATATAAAATGTGAAACATAATCTACATTAACAAATGCTCTGTAGACAAAACTCAAATACACACACACACATACACACACACAAGAAATTGGTCAGTGTTAAAATGAAATAAGCAAAAAAAAAACCCCTAAACTCACAGAATTTGTGAAAATATATTAATATTAATTTATACTCAGTAGTAAATAAATCTCTTAAAGAAATTTTCTTGAAGAAGGAATGCTAGAACTCCGGAGAGGGGGCAAGATGGCGGAGAAGTAAGGAGCTGCGTCCTTGCACTCCTGCCCACACATCACACGGAAAAGATCTGAAGCCATTGGAAACCTTACAAAACCTGAGAGATTGGGAGAAAAAGGATGTAGAATCCACTGAGAAAGCCTTTTAACCTGGGTGTGAACTGGGGAAGATAAAATTGGGCCGGGATTGGAGACTCCAGGGTCGGAGGCGGTCCCCTCTACCCTCTACGGGGAGTGAGAGGGGAAAAGGAGAAAGTCCAAAACAGAAAAACCTCTGCTCAAGGGGGAAATCCTCCGCTCAGGGCATAGAAAGACCGTACTTGCCAAATACCTGCACGCCAGGTCCCCTTGTGCCAACTGGTCCCGGGGGGTGCTGAGCGCACAGACTGCTCCTTTGTACTGGCTCCTGGCGGGCTGGACTCCAGAGTAGCGGCGCGCCTGCTGCCATTGTCCTCCCGGGCGGCTTGGACCCCAGAAAGAATCCTGTGCGCAGACACCAGGCGTCGGCACTCCTGGCTGGCTGGAACTCTAGAGGGAAGACAAAGAGCTAAAAACTGGGAAATTTTCCTGTGAGTTCGTGGTTCGGGTGACGAGCCATAGAGGGACATGGTTTTCCTCACTCCAGTGGGCTCGGGCTCCGCACACCCGGCAGGCAAGCCCCCGCCCATGCTCCCCAGCGTGACCCAGAGAAGGAAGCAGCAATTCTGACTCCACCCCTAGAGCTCCACAGGGGGCCTGGAATTGCCCCGAGGGGATCCGGTGGGAAGTTTTCTCTAAGGCAATTTCAGTAGGGCGCGCGGACTGGGAGTTGGAGATTGGGATTGGCCTGAGTTGAAGAGTGCAACCGACTTTGGCTGCGCCCCCGGTACGGGGAGTTTACACGCCCAGAAAGGCGAGGTGCAGCACTTGGTTCAAGAAGGGACTGGAGCAACGTCACTCTCCTCCCCACAACCACCAAGGCAGAGCTCCCGCCTGAGGCATTGGATCACGCCATGCCCATCCCTGCCTGAGAACTGCCCTCCTCCCTTTTTTTCCCTTTTTTTCTTCTTCTTTCCTTTTCTCTCTTTTTTCCCCAGAACACTGACCTGATTAACTCTGGTTGCCAGCTTGCTTAAACAATCACAACGAGTCCATTCTGTAAATGTAAATTCTACACCTACCGACATGTTCATCTCTTTCTCTCAGGAGTAATTAGACTATATAGTTTCTCTGGATAATTCCAGCATCCTTCTCTCACCTATCCACCCATATTCCATCCTTTACCTCTTTGAAAAAAGCTTCTTATCCCTTCTGCCTGTTCATTCTATTTCCAATTTTGCTTCATCCCTGCCCTGTCATCTGTCTCTTTCTCTATGCTCTTCAACCAGCACTGCACACACACGGCCATTTAACTCTAGCTGGGAAATCTGGTTATATGCTTTAAACCGTTCTTTGTCCATATGTTTTCTTCTTTTGTCTTTTTCTTTTCTCCTTTTTGAGCCTTTTACGTATTTTATACTCCCTATCATTTGCCCTCACTCCTCCGTCTTTTCTCTTTACTTATTCGTTTTCCCTCTCGCTTTGCATATTAGTTGAATTAGCCTGTGCGTTTGTGTGCTCCTGCTCCCTGTGTGTTTGTCTGTCTGTTTTCTTTTCCAGGGCTACCTCAAGAAACAAGCCAGAGTACACAAGGTGGAGAGTCCCAAATATCACTACGAATAGGAAAATAAAATAACCAAGGTCCGAACAAGAGAGACCAAGAGATTCCATTAAAAAAAAAAACTCTCTGAAAGGATAGGCCCTGGACAGTCAAAGAGTCTTCTTGGATATAGCAACACTCATAGATACAGAAAGAATTAACAGGTCTTTAAAACCAACAAGAGGGGTGCCTCGGTGGCTTAGTCGGTTAAGCGTCCAACTTTTGCTTAGGTCATGATCTCACGGTTCGTGGGTTTGAGCTCCACATTGGGCTCCATGCTGACTGCCAGCTCAGAGCCAGGAGCCTGTTTCAGTCTGTGACTCCCTTTCTCTCTGACCCAGACCTGCTCATGCTCTCTCTCTCTCTCTCTCTCTCCTAGAAATAAATAAAACACTAATAAATAAATAAATAAATAAAACCAACAAGAGCCGGAAAGCTAACTGAAATGATGAAACAAAAGAACTCCCCTCCAAAGAAACTCCAAGAAGAAATGACAGCTAATGAACTGCTCAAAACAGATATCAGCAGCATAACTGAACAAGATTTCAAAATCATAATGGTAAAATTAATAGCTGGGCTTGAAAAAAACATAGGGGACATCAAAGAGACAATGGCTACAGACAGAATGGAAAATAAAAATAGTCATGAAGAATTAAAAAATGCGATCAATGAGATACATAATAAATTAGAGGCCTCCAATGCATGGATTGAAGAGGCAGAAAGGAGAATAAGTGATTTAGAAGACACCATGATAGAAAAACAAGAAGCTGACAAAAAAAGAGACAAACTGATCCAGGAACAGGAAAGAAGAATTCGAGAGCTCAGCGATACGGTCAAACTCAACAATATCTGTATCATAGGAATCCCAGAAGAGGAAGAGAGAGGGAAAGGTGCTGACGGAGTCCTGGAACAAGTTATAGCAGAGAACTTCCCCGACCTGGGGAAGGAAGTCAATGTGGAAATACAAGAGGCTCAGAGGACTCCCCTCAGACGTAAATTGAATCGATCTTCTGCATGACATATCATCGTAAAAATGGCAAAATACAAGGACAAAGAGAAATTTGAAAGCAGCTATGGAGAAAAGGGCCCTCACATACAAAGGGAAACCTATCAGAGTGGTGACAGACCTATCTACTGAAATTTGGCATGCCAGAAAGGAATGGGAGGAGATCTTCAATGTGATGAACAGTAAAAACATGCAGCCAAGAATCCTCTATCTAGCAAGCCTGTCATTCAAAATAGAAGGAGAGATAAAAACCTTTCCAAACAAACAGAAATTGAAAGAATTTGTCACCACTAAGCCATCCCTACAAGAAATCCTGAGGGGGATGCTCTGAAGGAAAGGTTGCAAGGAACAAAGATTCCAGAGACACCACCACAAACATGAACCCTACAAAAGATACAAAGACTCTAAACCCACATATTTCAATAATACCGCTGAATGTAAATGGGCTGAATGCTCCAATCAAAAGACATAGGGTAGCAGAATGGATAAAAAAACAAAATCCATCTATATGCTGTCTACAAGAAACTCATTTTAGACGGGAAGCTACCTCCAGATTAAAAGTAAGGGGATGGAGAAATATATATCATGCTACAGGAAATCAAAAGAAAGCCAGAGTAGCTATACTTATACCAGACAAACTGGACTTTAAATTAAAGACAATCACAAGAGATGAAGAAGGGCACTACATAATAATTACAGGGTCCATCCATCAGGAAGAACTAACAATCATAAATGTCTACGCACCGAATATGGAAGCACCTAAATATCTAAAACAATTAATCTCAAAGAGAAACAAGCTTATAGATAAGAATTTGCTAATAGCAGGGGACTTTAATACTCCACTTACACCAATGGATAGGTCAACCAGACAGAAAATCACTAAAGAAATATAGACTTGAAACACACATTGGACCAGATGGATCTGACGGATATATTTAGAACTTTACATCCTGAGGCCAGGGAATTTACTTTCTTCTCAAGTGCACATGGCACATTCTCCAAGATAGATCCCATACTGGGACATAAAGCAGCCCTCAATAAATATAAAAAAATTGAGATCATACCATGCACACTGTCAGACCATAATGCTTTGAAACTTGAAATCAATTACAGGAAGAAGTCTGGAAAACCTTCAAAAACATGAAGGTTAAAGAACACCCTACTAAAGAATGAATGGGCTAATCAGGCAGTTAGAGATGAAATTAAAAAATATATGGAGACCAATGAAAATGTAAACACAACATTTCAAAATCTATGGGATGTGGCAAAGGCAGTCCTGAGAGGAGAATACATTGCTCTCCTGGCCTATTTCAAGAGATTAGGAAAAGCGCAAGTCCAAAATCTAACAGCTCACCTAAAGGAACTAGAGCCAGAGCAACAAAAACGCCCTAAACCCAGTAGAAGAAGAGAAATAGTAAAAATTAGAGCAGAAATAAACAACATCGAGACCAAAGAAACAATTGAACAGATCCATGAAACCAAGAGTTGGTTTTTTGAGAAAGTTAACAAAATTGACAAACCTCTAGCCAGACTTATCAAAAAGAAAAAAGAGACCACCCAAATAAACAAAATTGTGAATGAAAATAGAGTTATTACAACCCACCCCTCAGAAATACAAGCAATGATCAAGGAATACTATGAAAAACTACATGCCAACAAATTGGAAAACTTAGAAGAAATGGAGAAATTCCTAAACACACACTTACTACCAAAATTCACACGGGAAGAAATAGAAAATCTTAACAGACCCATAATGAGTGAAGAAATCGATTCAATGATCAAAAATCTCCCAACAAATAAGAGTCCTGGACCTGATGGCTTCCCTGGGGGAATTCTACCAGACATTTAAAGCAGAATTAATCCCAATTCTCCTCAAGCTATTCCAAAAAATGGAAATCAAAGGGAAACTCCCGGATTCATTTTATGAAGCCAGCATCTCTCAGATTCCCAAGCCAGACAAAGATCCAGCAAAAATAGAGAACTACAGGCCAGTATCCTTGATGAATATGGTTGCAAAAATCCCCAACAAGATCCTTGCAAATCGAATCCAGCAGCATATAAAAAGAATCATCCACCAAGATCAAGTGGGATTCTTTCCTTGGTTACAGGGCTGCTTCAGTATTTGCAAATCAATCACTGTGATACATCACATCAATAAAAGAAAAGATAAAAGCCATATGATCCTGTCAATAGATTCAAAAAAAAAGGATTTGACAAAATACAGCATCCCTTCTTAGTAAAGACTCTAGAGAAAGCGGGATAGAAGGAACCTACTTAAACATCATCAAAGCGATCTATGAGAAGACTTCAGCTAACATCATCCTCAATGGGGAAAAACTGAGAGCTTTCCCCCTGAGATGAGGAACACAACAGGGATGTCCACTCTCACCACTGTTGTTTAACATAGTGCTGGAAGTCCTAGCATCAGCCATCAGACACCAAAAGGAAATCAAAGGCATCAGAATTGGCGAAGAGGAAGTCAAACTTTCCCTCTTCGCAGATAATATGATACTCTACATCGCAAACCCGACAGACTCCACCAGAAGCCTACTAGAACTCATCCAAGAATTCAGCCAAGTTGCAGGGTACAAATTCAACGTACGGAAATCGGTTGCATTTTTATACACCAACAATGAAGCAACAGAAAGAGAAATCAAGAAACTGATTCCATTCACCATTGCACAAAAAACCATAAAATACCTCGGAATAAACCTAACCAAGGATACAAGAGATCTGTATGATGAAAACTATAGAACACTTATGAAGGAAATTGAAGAAGACACAAAGAAATGGGAAAACATTCCATGCTCATGGATAGGAAGAATAAATATAATTAAGATGTCATTAGTACCCAAAGCACTCTACACATTCAATGCAATTCCAATCAAAATTGCACCAGCATACTTCTCAAAACTAGAACAAACTGTCCTAAAATTTGTATGGAACAACAAAAGACCCAGAATAGCTAAAGTAATACTGAAAAATAAAACCAAAACGGGAGGAATCACCATCCCAGACTTTAGCCTCTACTACAAAGCTGTCATCATCAAGACAGTATGGTATTGGCACAAAAACAGACACAGAGAACAATGGAACAGAATTGAGAACTCAGAAGTGGACCCAAAAGTATACAGCCAACTGATCTTTGACAAAAGGAAAGGATATCCAATGGAAAAAAGACAGCCTTTTTTTTTTAATGTTTTATGTATTTCTAGGGGGGAGAGAGAGAGAGAGAGAGACAGCGTGAGCAAGGGAGGGTCAGAGAGAGAGGGAGTCACAGACTGAAACAGGCTCCAGGCTCTGAGCTGGCAGTCAGCACAGAGCCCTATGCGGGGCTCATACCCAAGAACCGTGAGATCATGACCTAAGCGAAAGTTGGACGCTTAACCGACTAAGCCACCGAGGCGCCCCAAAAGACAGCCTTGTTAACGGATGGTGTTGGGAGAACTGGACAGCAAGATGGAAAAGAATGAAACTATATCATTTTCTCATACCATGCACAAAAATTAACTCAAAATGGATAAAGGACCTGAATGTGAGACAGGAAACTATCAACACCCTAGAGGAGAAAGCAGGAAACAGCCTCCTTGACCTCCACCGCAGCAACTTCTTACTTGACACATCCCCAGAAGCAAGGGAATCAAGAGCAAAAATAAATGATTGGGGCCTCATCAAGATTAAAAGCTTCTGCACAGCAAAGGAAACAACCCACAAAACTAATAGGCAACCAACGGAATGGGAAAAGATAGTTGCAAATGACATATCAGATAAAGGGTTAATATCCAGAATCTCTAAAAAACTCACCAAACTCCACACCTGAAAAACAAACAACCCAGTGAAGAAATGGTCAGAAGATATGAACAGACACTTCTCCAAAGAGGACATCCAGATGGCCGACACATGAAACGATGCTCAGCATCCCTCCTCATCAGGGAAATACAAATCAAAACCACACTGAGATAACACCTCACGCCAGTCAGAGTGGCTAAAATGAGCAAATCAGAGGACTCTAGATGCTGGCGAGGAAGTGGAGAAATGGACACCCTCCTACACTTTTGGTGGGAATGTAAACTGGTAAAGCCCCTCGGGAAAACAGTGTGGAGATTCCTCAGGAAACTAACAATAGAACTCCCCTAGGACCCAGCAATAGCACTGCTAGGAATTTACCCAAGGGATACAGAAATGCTGATGCATAGGAACACATGTACCCCATTGTTCATAGCAGGACTCTCAACAATAGCTAAAACATGGAAAGAGACTAAGTGTCCATCAACAGATGAATGTATCAAGAAGATGTGGTTTATCTAGACCATGGCATACTACATGGCAATGAGAAACAATGAAATCTGGCCTTGTGTAGCAACATGGATGGACCTTGATGGTGTTAGGCTGAGCGAAATAAGTCAGGCAGAGAAGGACAAATATCATATGTTTGCATGTATAGGAGGATTAGGAGGAGCTTAACTGAGGACCATGGGGGAGAAGAAGATGGGAAATGGTGCGGGAAAGAGAGAGAGGCAAACCATGAGAGACTCTTGAATGCTGACAAAAACTGAGGACTGATGGATGTGGGTGGGGGAAGGGAGATGTGCATAGAGGAGGGCACTTGTGGGATGATCCTTGGGTGTTATGTGGAAATTAATTTGACAATAAACTATTTGTAAAAAAAAAAAAAGAAAAGAAAAGAATTTCTGAAGAAATTAAAAAAATAAAAAATAAGGGTCAGCAACTCTGCAAAAAAAAAAAGGAATGCTAACAACCGTTAGAATTTGATTACATAATGAAAAATTCATAATATTCTATATATAATAGAAATATTTGACCTTTAAAGTCTGAACTAATGTTATGTACTAGAAATATAATGAAAGTCAAATGCAAATTTTAGAAACACTTAAAACTAAAACAAAAACATATGCAATTAATATTTATTATATACTTTATTTAAGCAGCTATATGCATTGTATTATTTCAAGTAGTAGTCAATGTAAAATTGATAAATAGATATTTCACATTCTTTTTCTTTTTTTTTTTTCTTTGTCCTAGGGTTTTGAAATCCATTGTGTATTTTGTATTTAAAAGACAGCTGAATTTGGACTGTCCACGTTTCACATACTCAGTAGCTACATGTGACTAGTGATTACTGTGATGGAAAGTGCAGATCTATATGTTATGAGAAAAATATAGGTGAAGTGTATACAAAATGGTGCATATAGTATATGAATATGGTCATCTGATTTTGGGGTGAGGCATGTTTTAGCCCTTAAACATCCCTGCCAGAGAAAGAAAAGTTTTCAAGATCTTTATATCTTACTTTTTGTGAAACGTGTACCTGCTAGGTTCATTACCTATTAAATTTCCAGCATATTTTATAAAATGTCAGTTCATCGTCCAATCTTTAAGAAAGCTTAAGTGAATGCAGAGGGAACCACTTAATAGTAAGAATTAGGGGCTTTAGCCCTTAATTAATTTCTCATTTCCATTAGAAATGCAGGATGTGGAAGTCAGAACACTACCTTTAGGAAATTTGATGTATAGGCCACTCATGGAGACCATCACCGGAGATCCCAGTCACTCATAAACTTACATCTAACTGGGACACTGCCACTTTTCCTGACATGGGGGAAAGTGCCATAGCAAGTTAAGCCCTGGACCTTAAAGACTGATCTAAAAGGTGATACAGGCCACTTTTTGCAGAGGACTTGTCCAATCCTAACTTGGTAGGAATGTGACATGCAATTATAACATGTACAAAAAACGAAGAGAAGTATATTTGTAAACAGCTGTCAGAATTACCATATGATATGAGAGCAGCAGTATTAAATGAGATGACAGTTAATTTTAATGACTTAATGAAAGTTATATATGTGTAGATTGAAAAGATATACTTAAGTCCTAAGAGGTTAATAAGTATTAATTCCATACCTAAATACACAGTGGTAATATATATCAATGAGACATATTAGAAGAAACTCTAGATAAAAGAGAGATTATCTACAAATTGATATGATTTTTGATACAGTACTGGCTGAAGATTTCTATAAAAATAATACCAGCAAATGTTAGTATATTTTAAGGAATTCAAAGGGAAAGATTCTAACAAGCAATTATGAACACAGTTTATGGTAAACATACTGATAATTTATAAATTTGATTAATTGGCTAGTGATTAAGCATGATTATGTGAGTGTGAGTAAGCTGGCTTATCTATAGTACTCTTTTTCCAATGTGTCAGTTTGTCTAGACAGAACTACATTTCCCTGAATTCCCTTCCATGTGTGTTTCTAGCCTAAGTGAGAAGAGACATTTCTTTCATGAGATTAGGCAATCAGTAGTGAAGTAAAAGACATTTACTTTTTATGCTTAGAAGTTTGAGGTAGGTGTTTTTCTGTCGTTTTGCTTGGATGCTAGGTTACTTCACTGAGGTGGGGGAGCTTTAGTCCAGCAACTGATCTACCTCTTTTAGCTTTTTTGCTTCGTGGACTAGGTCTGTATTTAGCACTATAAAGACAGGTTCCAACTTCTTCAAGACACCCCGGTTTCAACTTCTCCTTCAGGACACCCAGTTAACAAGGTTAGAGACGGTAAGAAGAATGTTAATTTCCAGTGTTACCTTATGAATTCCAGACTGCTTGTGGACCTGGATCCCAGCTCATTATCATGAGATTAAACTTGTCTCTACTCTCCCTTTCTTTACATCTGACTTCATATTCTTTGTATTTCAGCTTCCAGCATCAGACACAAAGACAACAGCTATAAAGAGACTATTTAACCTCTGCTACAATTGCATATGTCAAATTCCTGCAATGCATCACTCGTTTCATTTGCAGAAGTAGTTATGTTTCTCTTACTGAACTCTGACTAATACAAAATTTGGCATTGATAGTGCTTCTGAGAAAGCATTATCTTAATTATGTGTTTCTGAATTCCTTTTAGGCTATCTAAAATTTATCTGGTTAAATTTAATGGCATTAATGACTTTTAAATGATAAAGAACACAATGGTAACTTATGATATGCAGAGGCAAATTATTACCTGTAGATAATGCAAATGCCTACCTCCAAAAGTTAAAATGCCTCATGATAAGCATTTGTTGCCATAGGAAATGTTAGTAAATATAAGGATTATGTTGGGATCTCATAAGCGCACGGGAAAACCATGGGTAAGAATATCCTAAGCTCCAGACTTTGAGTTAGTTCTCAACTCAAGGTCTGCACAAGCTTCTGTGACTGCTCTGAAACTCTTTTCTTCTGTAGCCACGAGACTGACATTTTTTTTTTAATTTTTAAGGTTTTTATTTATTTCTAGGAGAGAGAAACAGCGTGAGCTGGGGAGGGTCAGAGAGAGAGGGAGACACAGACTCTGAAATAGGCTCCAGGCTCTCAGCCGGCAGTCAGCACAGAGCCCGACTTGGCCTCGAACCCAAGAACCGCGAGATCATGACCTAAGCAAAAGTCGGACGCTTAACCGACCAAGCCACCCAGGAGCCCCAAGAGACTGACATTTCTACAAACTATATTCAAAATAAAATCCTGTGAGTGGCTGTTATAATGCAAATTTTATTTCTAAACACATAGTATATCTCAAAAAGGGATGAGATCTTGAAAACTGGAATGCATAAATTATGGGAAGATTCCAGTGAAGCTACGGACGTTGAACTCGAAGCAGCCCTTTCCTACTCTCCATAGGATGATATTCTTCACTTGCCTGAAGACCTGTAATGGCTTCTCCATGATAGTTCCACAAGAGATTACTAATCTCCCTCAGTACCTATTCCTCACCACGTTTTCCTACTTTTATATGTATAACTAGACTGAATTCCCAATTGCCTCCAACAGTGAGATAGAAATGTGACCCTTGAGAAAGTGTGTTATATAACAATAGAATTGTATGTCTTTGCCAATTTATGGTAACAAGTCTGTGAATGCTAAGAATAAGAACTCAGGTGATAAAGAATATCAGCACACATTTATTGATTTGACATCATAAGCAGAGATTCTAAATTCAGTGGGTAGGCTTGAAGAGCTGGTAATGACTCCAGTAGTTTGTTTGCTTGATATATTGAATTATCAACCCAAGAATGGCCTACAATAAATTTAAATGTCAGAAGGTATTTAGAAAGGTATCCAAAGGCTTAGGGAGGGTGAGATCCTATCATGGATTTATCATTCAAGACCTGCTCTATTGTGGCACCTGGGTGGCTCCATCGGTTAAGTATCTGGCTTCAACTCATGTCATGATCTCGTGGTTCATGGGTTCGAGCCCCGCATCAGGCTCTGTGCTGACAGCTCAGAGCCTGTAGCCTGCTTCCCATTCTGTGTCTCCCTCTCTCTCTGCCCCTCCCTCCCTCTGTCTCTCTCTCTCTCTTTCTCAAAAATAAACATAAAAAAAAAGACCTGCTCTGTTTATCCCCTCACCATGTGTTCTAGGAATTATAGAAGCTGAGAAGTTCCATGATATACTATCTGCAAACTGTAAATACAGGAAAGTGAGTGGTGTAGTTCCAGTCTGAATCCAAGGGACTTGAGAACCTGAAACACTAACATCCCAGTCTGAGGGCAGCAGAAGACTAATGTCCCAGTTTAAGCTGTTAGGCACACAGAATTCTTTCTTATGTGTTTTTAAATTTATGCTTCCAACAGATATGATGAGTCCCACCAACACTGAAGAAAGCAATTTACTTTATTCAGTCTATTGATTCACATGTTAATCTCATCCAAAAACATCCTCACAGACCCATCCAGAATGTTTAACTAAATATTTGGGCACCCTGTGTCCCAGTCAAGTTGACATATAAAATTAATCATCACATTCACGTATATAGTGATTATCACTCTCTTAAACTTACATACTTTCAAATGTATTGCCCTTTACAAACTGGAGAATTCCTCAAAATCAGGGACTCATTTTAATTCACAGTCATCTTCGTATTCTCAAAGATGTGGGCAAATTAGATAGAAGAAGTACTTGATAAAACAGGAAAAAAATAGTGTGTATTATGTTTCAGGGATAGAACCAGGCATCCTTACTTCTACCATATTGCTCATTGGCATTAACATTAATTAGTAGAAAGGAGAATTATTTACACAAGAAGAAAATAATATCTGATATTGGTAAAAGCAAGCACAGCCTCATACATATATTATGATGTCAGAATGAATAGAAATCAAACATGAACATTATTACAGATTTGAAAACCAGCCTCTGAGGGCCACCTGAGTGCCTCAGTCAGTTAAACATCAGACTGGATCATTTCTGCTCAGGTCATGATCTCAGGATTCTGTTGAGAATACTGTCAGCACAGAGCCTGCTTGGAGTCTCTCTCTGTCCCTCCCCTTCTCATGCTTTTTCTCTCCCTCAAAATGAATAAATAAACATTTTAAAAAAAAGGAAAAAAAAACATGTAAAATCCACAAAGTGCTAGTTAGGGTAACCCCTTAACTTGCTACTTAGCATGACTGAAAATATTTTGGGGGGAGGGACAGGTTATATGTATTTGTTTTTTCCTCCTAACTGTGGCTTTGGAGGAGCCACTTTCTTAACTACTTATGTATCAATTCACTGTAATACTTTAGTTACTATTTCTGGAGCTTTAATGAGGATTAAATACATTGAGAACAGTGATTTTGCTCATCAAAATTAAAAGTGTGTTAATTGGTGAATAAAAAGAATTGTTCTTGCACCTGGGAAGAATACCTCACAAACCACCAAAGCAAAATAACACACGCTAAAACAAAACAGATTTCAGAAGCAGAAAATTAAGGGCTTGCAGAAGACAGTCTTTCTACCACCTAGATTTCTTTACTTATAATAAATACAAAAAATAACTTATATCTCTAAGTTAGTAGCAAAAATGAATTTTTAAAAAAGTTGAATGCTCTCAGGCTGCTATTTTTCCCACACCAATACCTCTTTTTCTATTTTTTCCCTGTTCATTGTATATTTCTAACCCTTAACTTGAAGGGGTTGGTGATTTTCTTATTTATAAAACCTACAAGCCTCCAGTTAAAGGATCTGGCTTCCAGAATCAAATCCCCTAATTCTGTGTACCTTCTCTTGAATGGTAGGAGTCATGTTCTGGGAACATACAATACCAGTACCAGGAGCAATCGATAGCAACCCAAGCCAGGAACTAACTGGCACAAAGATAATCAAAATACAATCAATAGTTTGCTATTTCTCTTCCATAGGTTTCTAATTTTCTTTCACCTTGTCATAGCCATGTACCAATCACTGTTTCAAACCAGGCATAGATTGAACAGAATGGATAAAGTTCCCAAACTACCTTTATAGTCCAGACATTTAAAAATTGAAGAGTTAGGACTATAGTTGTTCCATCAGTGAGAATTTTAGTTGTGCCTCCATTTTTTTTTTTTGCCAAAGGAAGAGTAGGAAGAATTTTTTTTCATTAAAAATCTTATTGCTTTAGATTTCCAATGAATCGTATTTATCTACTCAGCTCAACCAACAGTGGGAGAGTGTTCAACAATACTGATGGTCTAGATTGATAAAAATTGTCACATTTCCTAGTCAATATTTTGTTTCATACTCTAAGCATTTTTTAATATGCTGCAATTTTTGGTGAAGGAAATCAGGGCACGTGGTAGGTATTCAGCATAGGATTTCATTTACAACCTCCAACCCTGAACGTTAGGTGCCATTGTTGTGTTACAGAGGCATAAACTGAAGTTCAGAGACGTTATGTAACATAGAAAGTTTTAAACCAGGAATCAAATGTGTATCTGAAATATCCTAAGTGGATAAATTTATAGCTTTTTATTATCTTGCAATCCTACAGTTAGTGGTATTTATCCCATTTTTTTACAACACTGGCTTGATTTTATAATTATTCAAGTTGAAATATAAATTGTCTATGTTTTATTAATATCACTCCTGCATTTTCTGCAGTTTAGTACTTGTCTAATTGCATTCAAACCCATTCGGAGGATTTTCTTTTCTCTTTTTCTGAGCCATTATTACTTAGATGGTCTCCCTTCATTAGTCTGAATAAGAGTGCAGATTTTCAATTCCTTGGAGAAACTCAAAGCTATCTATCCCTGTTACCGTTTTATTATTCCTTCAGAGTCTCATTTTTTACATCCAGCAAATTTCAAAGGCCAAGAATGTTCACTTCAGACATGATTTCAGATTCTGAGATAAAAGTCATACCTGCAAGCTTAATACAAGAGAAAAGATATGGAATCTGGAAGGGTTAGGGAAGTTTCAATGCACTAACTCGTTCAGTTTCAGGATCAGCACTTTGTATTTAATTTTCGGTTTTCTTCCTTAGCAGAGCATCTAGTTTACAAAAACAGCTTCTATATACACAGTTCTTATTTATTTTCTGGATTAGTTTCTCATACTTTTTCTATCCATTTCTATGAATCAAATCTCCTCTTCGGGTTTCTTCCACAGTTCTTTTCTTTATGTCTAGACCTCCTCTTTTTTGGCCTTCTCTGACTTTTTCTTTCATTGTGCCTATCATCTTCTCTTTTCACTGCAGCTGTTAAGTTAAAAAAAAAACACAGTAAGCTATTGATGTCGCTATCTTTCTCCTGTCACTTTCATCAGAAAAAATGGAGTTCCAATGTGCAGCATCCAGTTGCTTAGCAACAATATTTTCAGCATCTCTGTCAGCATGAAGAGTGCAAAGCTGTGTCTGCTAATGTGGCTGCATTACAAAAAAGAGCATAGTTTGAGTGGAAATAGGAAGAAATAAGCCCTGAGAAATTCAACAATCTCAGGATATAATGAATGCAGAAAAAGATGAGCATTTTGCAGTGGAAACTTTCTTTTTACCACATGACATATCACTTGCAGAAAAGTTCATTCTCTAAAGCAACACTTCAGGAGTTATGCTATCAAAAATGCCTACATGACTGTTCTGCATCAAGTTGCTACACTGCCAGATTACTTTATTTTCTTATGCATGTATTTACAATTCCAGGAACAACTAACTTCACTATCAATGTTTTAGAAACAATCAAGAGTAGAAAAAAAATTAACTGTAAGTTATCAAAATTTGTTACCATTATTTAAGTGAACAAGAACTTAGCTTTACTAAGTAAGTGTGCAAATACATTCCTATGGTTTTTGTGACTTTATTTTAATCACACAGTATCTTTTCTGCTCTAATAGACATGTATTTTTTATGAGTGTTTATAGTTGACTCATTTTAAAATAAAATATTTGATTGCATTATGCTTATGTTGTTTATATGTTTGAAAGTGGATAGATGCTAGAAAGACTGACAATGAAATTCATTGCTAATACAATTAAATGTAAAGCTATCTTTTCAATTGGAAGATAAAAAAACCTTATATTTTGTAATTTTATCATTTAAAAATACATTTATTGCATACTATTTTACAGCCTTGTTTTTGTCATTGTATGGCATTTACACACAAATTTACAGAAAACTAATTATAAATTTAAATATTATTTGAGTTTAATACATTTTTATATAATGTGTGATATTCTGTTATGGCAAAAATTGCAGAAGCTGTTATCTTGTGTTCCCATATTTACTTTGGTCTTTATCTGCTCTGTATCTGGAATGTGTTTTTTTATATCTAAGATTAAGGTTCTGCATCTTTATTGAGAATAAACTTCCTAATTTCAGTCCTACTAGAAAAATTAAAGTGAGATAGTGAATGCAAAACACTAAGCATGTTTGACATGCAAATATATTTTGTAATTTAAAGCTATTGTTGCTTAGAAATTAGAGTAAAATAGACTGCCTAACCAGGTGGATTTTTTTCTCCAGACATTTTCTGCCTTTTTTATTTAATACATTTTTTATCTACCAAGATGTACTGAGCATTGCAGAATTCCTAACATTAAATGTTGAAACATATAGGATCCAAAGAAGGAGATGAGATATGAATAATTAAAAATCTTTATATTGAGTGGGTAGACATTAATATTTATCATTTTTGAATGAAAGTATAAATAGTAGACTGTGGACAACATGACCATAAAGTTCTATATTTCCATAATTATGGCTTTAGTTTTCTTCCAGAGAAGGACGTCTTTTTTTAAAAAGTAAAAAAAAAAAAAAAATAACTCTCTGTTCTTAATGGCAAGAAATATCAAAGATTACAAATAATAATGTGGAAATATTTTAAGTGATATAAGTTTATAAGAAGTTAAAGACGGGATGTAAAACCAGCAGCAGACACTGCCATTTAAAAAACTTTGTAAGCTGGAAGGCTGAGTAGCCTTTAGTTGAGAGTAAAAAGTGAGTACTGTCATGTCGGTTGATTACTTACCCCATTGAAGTCACTTAGAACTTTGAGAAAATAAACCTGCAATATAGAAGGAGGAATTGACTTGTAAGATTAAGAATAAAGAATCAGTTGGTAGTCAATATATGAAATATCTGACTCTTGTATTGCTGATGATTTAGAACACTTTGCAGTCAGGCAAAAACAATGGTCTCTTACAAAAAACATCTTCTGTCTCTTGACATTTAAGAGTTTCCAATGTAGTGGCCATTTGATTTTGACCAGTTGCCCAAAGGTGAGGATCTCTGGATCAGCCCTACAAAAAACACATTGCAAACATATTTATTCACTAATTAAGTATGTATAGGATAGCATGGTATTGAAAGAAAACTTGAAATACAAAACATATAGTCCAAATTTAAAAAAATACAATCTTTAGAGAAACATAAAAATAAAATAACCTAAGATATTCTTAGAGATGTTAATGAAAAAAGCATTCTGCAAGGAGTAAAGAATATTAAAAATAAGTAATAATAAAACATAAACATATTTGATAAATTAAAATCCGGGTAAAATATATAGTTTAAGTTGATGAGCTATCTTTAAAAGAACAGAAAGAAAAAATAAATAAACATATATAACTAAAAATAGGAAACCTGAAGATACAACTTAAATGGTCCAACCTCTTTTTTTTTTTTAATTTTTTTTTTTAATGTTTTAATTATTTCTAGGAGAGAGAGAGAAAGAGCGTGAGCAGGGGAGGGTCAGAGAGAGAGGGAGTCACAGACTCTGAAACAGTCTCCAGGCTCTGAGCTGGCAGTCAGAACAGAGCCCGACGTGGGGCTCGAACCCATGAACCGCTAGATCATGACCTAAGCGAAAGTCGGACGCTTAACCGACTAAGCCACCCAGGCGCCCCTTAAATGGTCCAACTTCTGACTTGTAGGTAATCCAGATAGAAATGTACAGAAATATAAAATTTTCAGAAACAGCAAAATCAATTCCTAGAACTGAAGGATGAGAATATTAACTTACAATGAACATAGTAAATCCCTCGTCCAAAAATTAAATAATATCTGAATATTTACATACTATTATAAATTTTCAGAACATCAATGATAAATATATCAGATGTTTCATAAAGTGAAAAATATTATCTGTAAATGAATGACCTTCAGAAACTTCCCATACAAAGAGCAATGATTCAATAAACTGAAGAAAATTTACTTTAGGTTAAGGATAATGTACCCACCTAATCCATTGGTCAAGTGTGAGGAAAAATGAATAATATTTTCAGACATGCAGGATCTTAAAATTTTCACATCCTACACTCTTTATTTGGGAACTTCTTAAAGATTTCTTTTGCAAAATATAATGTAAACCAAGAAAGAAGAAGCAAAGAATATGAGGGAAAAAAAAACCTATGAGATGTATAGGATTTATAAAGAATAATTGTTTTTTGATAGAAACATAAATATTTAGGGTACCATAATACCAAGGTTGGGGAACAAAGCGGAGTCCAGATATTTTTATATCATCCTTGACAATATTATATGACTTAAATAGATGATAAAGTTGTCAATTCCAATGAAAAAGGAGATAATAGGAATTTAAAACTACAGGAAACACAAAAGTCTGTATTAGAAATCAAGAGTGTCTTGTTTTCAGCATCTCTATTTAATATTTTACTGTAAATCTTAGTGCAAAAAGGTAATAAAATGATAAAGACATAAAATTTAAAAGAGAAGTATTAGACTATGGTGATAGTTGCACAACTTTGTAAATATTCTAAAAACCTAGAATTGTACACCTTAAACGGGTGAACTTCATGGTACTAATTTCTTCTCAACTAAGCTATTAAAAAGAGAGAAGTGAAGCTTCCTTCATTTATAGTCAATATGATACTATAAGGAGAAAATACTATTGATTCTACACAACACTATAGAATTTGTATAACACTACAGCAAGGTGGCAAGATATACAGTTTTGAAATAGAAAAAAAAATTTATAAATATATATAGACTCAACAGATAAAAAAATGTTTTTATATGCCACTTACAGTATCACCAGGGCAATATCTAGTGCCTAGAATAAATCTAAGCCAAATTGTGTTAGATCACTCTAATAAATGATGAAATATTCCTGAGAAAATCATAAATAGAAACTAAATAAATGTACCATGATCTCTGTTCCTGGATTAAAATAAATGCTAATGTCATCAATTCACTCTAAACTGAACTATATATTCAACACAATGAAATTTTAATCCAAGCTTTTTTTTTTAAATAATGTAATGTTTCTCAGTAATTTTTTAAAATAGAAACTGACAGGCTCTAACTGTTGTAGAAACTATACCGAACTCCTAAAATTTTGATATGTTCTCATTCATAATTGCTCATTACTCATAATTCTAATTATTGACATGTTGTGTGTCACAGAAATAACCAGATTTTATTGTCAGCTGTGTTATAATAAACTCTCATCAAATCATTAAAAAAAAGAAAATATAGAAATTGACAGATACTATTATTTATAT